>CM064903.1:5458488-6815988 GCA_030347415.2 Decapterus maruadsi
TGACTGAATATCCTGCATTAGTCCAAATTAATGAGGTAAACCGACTTTTTTTCGTTTCTTTTTCTCAAATGCATGCTTATTTTTCATCTGTGCAGACTTCTTTTTTCCTGGACTTGCATGTGCTTCTGTTAAACATTTGGCTGCATTAGACTAATTTGGTTGGTGATTCTGCAAATTTAAGTTCTAGGAAGAGCAATTTATAGTTTCTTCTTCACTTTTGGAGGGATTAGTGTCCTCATTTTCTTCGCCTGAATCACTCCTGTGTGTGTGTGTGTGTGTGTGTGTGTCTCATGTGATGAGACAAAGATATTCAAAACCCCAAGAACTCCTCTGGCACCTCTAGATGTTACTCAAGACTTCTTCAGGAATCTTGACTGGAAGTTGGCGTGGACCTGGTCTGAGATGAAGCCATTAGCGTGGCACGCTGATAAAGACAGATGACACAAGGAAGAGTGGTGACGAGGAGCTGGACTGGTAGAAAACAGTCA
This sequence comes from Decapterus maruadsi, assembly GCA_030347415.2. Classification (NCBI taxonomy): domain Eukaryota; kingdom Metazoa; phylum Chordata; class Actinopteri; order Carangiformes; family Carangidae; genus Decapterus; species Decapterus maruadsi. The sequence continues at coordinate 5,458,977 of CM064903.1, forward strand.
GGAGCAGCGATGGCTGCACTGGTATTTTAAAAAGGGACGTCTTCATTCCTTCCTGCCGACGTGAGTGATCCTCCTCCATTCGTTACGGTCAGGAAGCTGCGTGACCCCGCGGGGGCCAGTCCGGCTGACTGGCCATTCTCCAGGGCAGCCAGCAGTGCATCCCTTAAGCAGGCTTGACCGACCTGCAGTCACACACTCCGCGGTCAAGCCCTGGGCAGGGGGATTTGAGATGTGACAGCATAATCAATTTCCATGATTCATGATCACCCCTGAAAGGAGGGCGCGCTGAGCAACCGGGCAGCTGAAAGAGGAGAGCAGGAGGGGAATGCTGACAACAGAGTCCACGGCCATGTATAGCAGCGGAGTCACTCACTTCTTCTGGCTCTGCTGCTGCTGCTGCTGCTGCTGCCGGTCCTGTTTGTTGGAGCCTCTGAAATATATGTAAGAAAACTTGTGAAGCTCATGCCACTTTTATGGGGAAATTCTCCTCTGGCTGAACGGCCTCCAGAGAAAACTCAGAGCTGGGGGTCAGCGGCAGTGCAGAGGAGCACCCTGGAGCTAACAGTGATTCACATCCAGATTCATGAAGATTACAATGCAAAAGGCCCATGCAGCTGAACCTTTTTCAGTTCTTGTGTTGCTTGAGGTAACCGCACAGACGGTTTGTGTTAAATACAACTCAACAAATATCGACAGAGCAGCAAGAAGAGCAAATAGCAAATTCATCGCCAAGTAGAAATGGTGCTACAAGCCTTCGAGGCTAAGGAAGGAAGACTTTAAAAACAAGACGGCTGAAGATGTCACACCAACTGTTGTTTCATTTAGCTCCGAAGCGCTTTTTTTTTCTTCCAAGTTGCACCATATTTCTTCTCTTCACTTTAAAAACTCGGCCTATATACAACATGGAGCTTCTGCAGTCATTTCTGTGCACATTGAGCTCTAACATACAAACACACAGATTCAGATTTTAAACAGATATGATTTGTATCTCTGTTTAAACATATTTCAAGTCATGCAGATATCAAACTGTTCATTTAAGCAGCCATTTAAACCAGTTTTTCCAATCGCGCGGCTCTAAATCTAAATCTACTCTAAGTGTTATTGAAGTTTTTTGTTATGAAAAAAAATACAGGAAAGAAAAAGAAAGGAAAAGACCCAGCCAGGCTTGGCTTTCGTTCAAATCAGACCAGGTTTTTATTCCATGTGTGGTATAGGGCCAGACATCTGAGTAAAGGACATATTTGCCATGAACCGTGTTATCCTTGTAAAACCCCGGGTTTATGTTTTCTGCCTTGGGAAACTGTTAGATTCCTGTCAGAGGGTCTGAATTGTGCAAGGAGGAAGGAAAAATCTGCTAAATCCTGATCCATCAATCCATCAGATCTCATAAGCAGAATAAGCTTGAGATTTACGAACGCTGCTCATTCATTTTTCTTGACGTTTTAACTGCAAGAGCAATTCGTTTATTTCTCACGCTGCTTTTAAAGCAAACAGGTTATCCAAGTTAATCCAAGTTGTTGTACCGTTTCATAAACGGCCGTGATGTCATCGAATGTTGCAGTTTTTTGTGTATTTTTCTTTTCTTTAGCATGGCACAGTTTTTTTTTTCCTGTTGCCCTGTTGCAGTTCACTGACAATTCATACGGCCGACGCCCATTCACGTCTGAGGCCCCGTGTGAATGACTGTAACAGCTGAAAATCTGTGCAGATGTGAGACTTTGTCGCTGTGGATAATGTCACAGACTCGTAAACGCCATCTTGAGACTGAGAAATTGAATCTATAGTCGCTCCCTTGCATTCTCGGCGGGGCTCATCCCCTGACCTTTCCAACCCCAAGAAATACTTCAGATATTAATATTAGACTGTATTGGAGTGAGCTGAAAATAAAACAATGTCGTCATGAGAACAGAAGCCACTTAAAAACGTGAATTACATTTTTAAAATTCACATTTAAACACATTCGATCTTCATATTTAGAGTTTCCCTCACTGTTATTGCAACTGTGAACGTTGTGTTCGAACCACTGAGAATGTTTTAAATGTAAAAAGAATTAATTTTGTGACAAAACCACATTATCACATTATCTTTGCAGAGTTTAGCACCCCCACTTTTTTGGGTAATATTTAGCCAACCCCATTTGGGCTAGGATACAAATTATTAGAAAAATACCAGATAAATATTATACATTACTAATTGTGGCTTTAAATGCACCAAAGTAAGACAGTACATGGGGGTACTATATCATCACATACACTACATTTTCAAGTTCTTATTAGCCATAGAAGTGTTTAGCATTAGCTAGTAGTGCAACGAGCCAGTGTACCTACAAGCAAAGGGTTTAAAATAATTCAATCGTAAGTTGAGTAAGTTGAACATATTCATGTTCTTTAATCGACCTGATTTTTCCACTTGTCAGAGCTGTATGTGTGAAAGCCAGTTTGATACAAGTATCAGAAGAAAGTCGTAAATAAGAGGCTGGTTAGTCGTGTGTCGTGACTCCCTCCTCGTTTGTTTGTCCACCTCTCAAGGTCATGGTCCCTGCCGGCCTATTAGCAGACCATGGCGGCCCTGTGTGCTATACATGGAAAGGCTTGGCGGCAGCAGCGGTGTGTGCATGGAGAGGGTGGTAAAGAGAAGGGGGGCAGGGGTGGGGGTGAGGGGGTGAGGGGGGACTACAACTCAAGAGTTGATATGTCTGTCTCTCAAAGGCCAGCAGGAGTTTGGCCTCTCCTGCCCAGACGGCCGCTGACCCCCGTGGAGACAGCCCCGCGTCAAGTTGCTGCCAGGTCCCTTTGAAAACACCTCGGCCTTGCTTGAGTGATTGGCCATATGGGCAACAGTGCCATCCAGGAACCCCCCGCTGGGCCAGGCATGGGCTTGTGGGAGGCATGAGTGGGAAGCATGGCTGCCCCCCCACCCCTCCCCTATCCGCCCAACTCCCATATCACAGTCATCTTGTCTCTAGTATCTCCACAGTATTTCTTAACACAACTACACGCTGTAATTCACTGTATACTAATACGGCCTACCCCCCCCTCCACCTCACATTACACACATACAGACACATGGTCAACACACTCACACACACCAGACGTATACGCATGCGTAAACATGGCCCCGTATATACAGCCTCAGTTCATTGGCTTGTACCATTATGTTTTTTCAATAAAGATTTCTTTATCAAACATATCTAATTAACATTATAGCGTCGTCTTATTTACAATTAATCAAATCTCCTCTTAACTATACAGTATGTTTAGCATGATGGCTATTACATATTTTAAAATATTCATGTTATTATCAAATCAACAGTAAATATATACAGTAATAAAAAAAAAAGTGCATGTGCTAACAACAGTGGGACAAACACACAAACACACAACCACACAACGCATGCATCCACATTTACGTACACACGACCGTGACATGTTAAAATGTGATTCAGTTTCCTGTTTCATCCACTACATCTCATCACGTACAATAAATCCTTTGATTTTCGTCGTCGTTATACATGCGTCCCTGATGCTGCGTGACACAAACTTGGCAGACGTCGTCGTCTTTTGTCTGTCTCCGTTTATTTTTAAATAATTATCCTTCCCCCTCCCCTTTTTCTTCCCATTGCGGCTAAATGAGCGATGACTCGATGAAAAATTTCCAGCGGTTCCAAAGAAAAAGTTCAGCCTGTCCAAACATTTCTGCTCATTAAATCATCACGAGGGGAGACGACACATGAGTGTATTTTCACGCTATAAAAACTGCTGTCAACGTGCGTAATCACAGCTAAAAATGCGTCATTATCAAGCTGAGAACAGTTTTCACCCCGCGTTAAGTTCTGCTTTGATCACATGCCTTTGTCTGTCTGGAGCACAACAGGTGAAAATGAAGTAAAGCATTAGTTTTTGTCTCGCTGCGGCCTCAGTGTAGCATGACGTCTCTGTAAAACAGTGTTATGTAACTACACAGGAAACAGACTTAACACTGCGGCTCAAACTAGTTAGCAGATTAAATCATCATGGTTGCTCACCTGGTCAGGTGTGTTCACAAATATTATATCTGGGGTCGACAATCTATTTATTTATTTATTATGTTTTATTGTGTTTTTTATCTTTAGTATTTTTACCTTTTTAGTATGTTTTAAGGCTTTTATTTTACTGTACAACTTTGGAAACCTTTGTGTTTATCTAAAGGTGTTCAGAAATGGCCGTTTGTCCTGTATGTGGTGCCGAGTTTCCACGAGTTTACCAAACGAATGTGATTGGTCGTTATCAAGCGGGCGGGATATTCAACGTTTGGGGCGAGAGTCGAGACTGAGCTCGGTGTGTGTGTGTGTGCATGTCTCAGACGTTTGATTGACGGATGACAAATCAAATATCGCGAGCTACGTGACGCATAATCCATGCGTCTGAATTATCCAATGCGGAAAAAAACTACCCCACTTTCATCCCGGATTTACTCGAAAATAGATTTTTGCACAAAGTTTGGCCTACATCGTCTGATAGATGAGTTATTACACTAATGTTAAGACCCACAGTGGGCTCAAATTTAATTTAATTTTCTGAAAACCTTTAAATGTGCTCTATAAATAAAATGGATTGGATTGGAAAGGAGAAATAAAAAAAGAAAACACAGACACATTAAATGATGCTGCTATATGAGTAACGCTGCTACCGCAGGGGGTCGTGGGGTTTTCCATGCGGTTCACACCACAGGTTTATGCTCCTCAAACATCAAACCTCCACACCTGCAGCACATCAAGCTGCATATCTATACAAATTGAAGCATCGTGACTTTTAAAGTATAAAAACTCCAGGCGAGCCAAATGGCCTGCAGTTATCGGTACCAGCTGAAGGATGAAATACGTTGTACCCCCACCACCACCACCACCACCGACCGCCCCCGCTCCTCAAGTGGCATATTTATTTATTTATTTAGACCTGATAACAAGAGTCGTAAAGCCATTTTCAGGTGTGTCCCCCCCCCTCCTCACCCCTCCTCTCCTCCCCCTCCCTGCCACCCTTCCTGTGCTGTCAGACCTCAGGTTCAAAACACTTACTGCTGCTGCTTCTGCTCGAGCAGCATTGGAAACATTTCGCCAGAGTTGTAAATCTCCTTGCCAGATATTTTCTTTGATTTCTTTCTCCACCCCTCCCCCCCCTCACCCCCCACCCCCAACACACACACACACACACACACACATCCCTCCCTCCCCTCGTCCACCTCCTCCCTCATCACTCTGTTTCTTTTGCGCACGACTGTGTAAAGCCTCAAAGGCTTATTTGGCAGCGGCGAAGAGACAGGGGGTTAAAATGAGCAAAAGTAATTTCACGTTTACGGGTACAAATTTGCTCACATTTTGTTTCAGTTAAACGTTGACGGCCGCACACTTGTCTCGGTGAGAGGCGGGGGAATCCCCTTTGGAATTTGCTGTTTCCAGTCCATATGCTTTGTTTCACATGGCTTTGCTTCTTTCTTTTTTTTTTTTTTATTAATTTACCAGGCCATCTGGTCTTGGCCTGAGTCACTCCCAGGTCAAACAGTACTTTCACTTAACATTAGCAGAGAGGGAGTTTTTTTTTTCTTCTTCTTCTTCTTTCTCCTTGAGGCGTGGAGTGCAGGGAACATTTCAAAATATAAAACGGTGTGATAACAGATATGCGTAAGCTAATAATCCCATGTGTTATCACGTCTCCAACTGGGATAAGCCGTCTTTTCACTCCTTTAAATGATACAGAAATACATTTTTACCTTCCATTTCAATAACATGTGGCCCAGCCATAAATCTACAGGCGAGTGCACCACACTTTTTTAGTCTTTAAAGGACTAAAACATTAGCTATTTGCTTTGTAAAACAACAGTTAATTTACTCTCACTCTGTTTTTGCTCTATATATTTAAGTCTGGCTCACATAAGTAAAATAATTCAAACCCTCCGCCACATCTGTATTCTTGTCAGATTATGCTAACTACCATATCACAGTGTTGTTATCTGCTCTCAGACGTTGTTTGGCTCTCGCTCTGCGCTATGAATGTCTGATCCTGACACTGTTTATTAGGAGGGAAGTGTTCTGGGAGAGAGAAAAAAGGTCCAGTGGGCCTCGAGATCACATGCAACCCCTTGTTTGCTCGGCCAGCTGCAACCCTGCGAAGGCAAAAGTAACATGAAACACTTAACAGCAGCTTGACAAAGGTCATAAATGAAGTCAAGGTGTTAAACAGGTGCAGGAAAAAGAAGCGAGTGGGAGGAATGAAAGTGAGCGAAGGGAGGCACTGTGAAAAAAAAAGAAGAAGGGGGGGTGATAGGATGAAGAGACGTTTCACCGGACAAACTTCGACCTCTCACTCCCAGCTAGACGGTGTTGTAATAAATTACAGGTCGTTAAGGGTCTGGACACCTCCTGGCACCCACTTCAAAAGAGGTCTGAAGTTCTGCCTGTTAGCTTCAGATTTGGCATGGAGGACGGGCAGGTTGTGATCCAGTTGCCGCCGCCGCCGCCTCCGCTGCTGCGCCGGTGCCTCCACATCTGGCTGGCAGCACCTTGTCTGAAATTGAGACTTTGTGTCTCCTGAAGTTTTTCCTGTGACATCTTTATGAACACTTGCTGTTAGCCATCATCACAGCACCCGCACCGGCGTTCGGAGCCGTATCTCTCACACTGAAAACCCACAACTCACACCCCCACCCCCACTCCCCCACTCACCCCTGGATCCCCGACTCTGGAGCTCCAGTGATGGTCAACCCCTTAATGCGAAACACTTGGACTGTCTTCCGATCTCCAGATCTGGGCTGAAGGCGCTGCTAAGTGGAACCTTGCGAACGTGCTCGGTATCCATCTTGAGAGAGACGTGAGCAGCAGAGGAAGGAACCTGCACACCTTGTCTACATTACTACAATAGAGGCCTTTTATGTTGCTCTCCTATCAATGAATCTATCTCGCCTACACTGATTTATTAGTTGGCCTGGAAGTGCCCCCCCAAAGCCTCCAGCCCCCTAAAGTTCTCCCTTTCTTGTACAAGTCCAGAGGGGAATAAAATAAGAGAACGGTGTGTCATAGTTTTTTTTCTTTCTTTCTTTCCTTCTTTTTTTTTTTTTTGCTCGAAACCCTGACCTGTACACCCACCTCCGCTGCCACGATCTCTCTAAAAGCGACGGCCCTGGCATGGAAACAGTGCTTATTGTAGCCTCCGAACAGGTGCAGAGTGGAAACCGTGAGCCAGAGAAGGTACATAAATTACACGGCAGGCCAAATCACAGAGCGCTGTTGCTGTGTTAATCTGCCAAGAACTTTGAAGGCCAGGACAAGTGAAGTCACCCCGGGAAGAAGAAGAAGAAGAAGAAGAAGAAGAAGAAAAAAACAAAAAAAACCACAACTTTTCCTTTTAGATACGAGCAGCCACCAGCAAAGGTTACGACTCTGACCGCGTTGCAGAGCTGAGAGTCTTAATGACTTATAGAGATCATCGTAGAGAGAGACCGCAATAAAACTACAAAGGTGAACGTATAAACAAACTATAAAAATCAACCTGAAACTGCATCATGCTGAAAATGTCATAGCCAAAATAGAAATAATCCAATTTTATTATTGCACACACAGTATGTAAATAATGCTGCAAAGGGTCTCTCAATCAAAACAATAACAAAAGGCAGCTCCGATGAACTAGCATGGGATAATGGGAGTTGTCCTCACCACCACTGACGTAACCTTTCCCTGGTTCGGATTCCTTCAGTCAGTTGTTTTGGCGCTATACTGGAATGACCTGGGCCTGTTTCGTCTTCCCCCGCCAAAAAAAAAATAAAAAAGTCTAACTCAACTGATAAATAAAGATGTTTCATAGTAAGAAAATGTTGCCCAGAGCCGATCTGATAACTTGAGAGCTGAGAGCGTCCTACAGCCAAAACCCTTCATTTCATGATATCATTAAAAATGACCAGATTTCTGTTGGTTTGAATTGCTGGAAACATTCAGGATAATATAATGACACCACTCAGAAGTCTTTTTAGACAGTTTTATGCAGATGTTACCTATAATCTGAATTTAAACACCTCTAGTTTTTGTCACCCCCAACAAAGAGTCATTTTGGTCAATCAGAGTTGTTTTTTCAAGGGCCATAATCAATAAATCTTTATGTTACCCTTGAGCAAGGAACTAAAACCAGACTCAAAACAAGAGAGCCACTATTTGCCCAGGAGTGTTGTTGCACAATGCACTGGTTGTATTGGGCAGCTCTCTGAACTGAAAGTGTTAATGCTCAGTGTGGAGGTGGATGCACGCTCAGCAAATCATCGCTGGATCCTTACCAGCTGTTGTGTTGTTACAGTACATGCAACATAATAAATATTCAGAAGAAGACTCACCCATCTCCGCTCTATGGAACATTTAAAGTGCAGAAGTGTCATGTAAAAATAAATCTAATCCAAAAGATTTTTTTTTTCTCAGCTAGCCTAGTTTCTTTGAAAAATGACAAAAATTACATTTGATGAAGTTTGGTCAAGATTAAAGGACGGCTGAGGTTTCGATGGCTCCTCATTTAAAACCACAGCAAAACATGTTCTGTCGTGTTTCATGTGAAATGATTGCTACATGCTAATTCATAATTTCAGTGGGTTCAGTCTATTTCCTGACTAATTATGTTGTTTACTGTACTGTCAAGTTCTTCAATTCAAGGACCACTCACCAACCATCTTTCTTTAAAGGGTTATTTGTACATTTTACTGTCACTATATAGCAAACATTAGCATTAACATCAGTTACAGTAAACTTAGCCTATACCAACACTGAGCTGTCTCAAGTTTTAACTCATGTTTCTATCACATCTTTTCTTCGCTCTGCAGCCTGTTGCATCTTATTATCTTATTACTTTATCACTCTCCAGTCTGTAGCCTTTAGTGCTGCACAGAAGGTGAATTATAACCTCTTGTAGCTGAATATACTGTAGCAGCTAAGCTCCCAATTGAAGTTCTCATCAAGCAACAATCACCACCAATTGTTCCTGGCAAGAAGCTGCATTCGGTGTCAGAGAAAACTGACAAACACCTTTGTTTATTTCATGTTTAATGAGTGCAGCTAATGACAGACACTGGGTTATTAGGATGGATAACCTGTTGTTGCTTGGCTAACTGCCTCCTGAAAAAAGTTGAATCAATTGTCTAATCCCTCTAAACATAGAAAATATATTCCCAAAAATATTACTTTAACTTGTTATGTACGTGTGCAGTAAAGTTGGGAGCCAACCAGTGTTTCACAAGCTAATTCGTATCATTTTGCAATTAGCTCCTTATTACTGTAAACAGAATCTGCAGTCAGTTCTTCTTGGACATCCAACATGGCTGCTGTAAGGTCCATGTGTTGCACCTGGAAAGCCAGAACTTCCATCTTTTTTTGTCGCCCGAACACCAGACAGGAGGTGTCAGAAACATAAGGGGGTTGAGGGGGATCTTGGCGGGGGAGGCGACGTATGACAGACAGGTTCATTGTGGAGCTGTAGGACCCTAAGAGGCCTAAGCTGGGCTCCCGGTGGCGTCCCTCACGGCACCGTCCACACCACGCTCACTGTCACTGCAGGACAATGGACCACGCCCCAGCAGAAGACGGCCGTCCCCCACTCTTCCAGCGGGCACTGTGCACGTCCTCGGGGGCCCGGTGCCATCGCCGGGGGCCACGGAGCATCTGAAGAGTCAAACACACAGCTGTGCTGACACGCTGTTGAGAGCAGAGAGCTGCACGCACGCACGCAGGCATACGGGAGCATTTACAATCACATGCACTGCAAAATTTTTCATGTGCACATTAAGCACAGATTTTGCATGCACACATAGAAATTCCCACATTTTGTATTTGTAAGAGCAGAGACGGGGGCGACTTCAGCCAAGAGAGAAACGTCTGTCAGAGTGAGTAAAAGGGGGAAAAACAGAGAGAGACTAAATGCAGAGGGGTGGTTGGGGGCATTCCCTTTGGCTTTGACAGGAGAAATAAATCATCGCAATTATGGGCCGGCCCAAGTAAATGGGGACAGGTCACCCTTATCATTCCCAAGTTCAAGGTGTTTCCTGCTCATCTGAGCCAGACAGGCCCGGTTGCCAACAGAGCCATGGCCAATGACAGAGATCTAAATGTGCCCTGGATCCTTGTGAAAGGTTTTGGCACGAGCAGAGAGCGCTGCTGCTTCTTCACATCCCAGCAGGCATTGTGATGTTGACTAGATATCGATATGGCACCAATGTAGTAGGACTGGAAGACGATATTTTGTGGTGAAATTCTGGCCTAAATTTCTATCTTCTGTCACTGATTTATTGACTTTCTGCTGAGCCTTGTTCGATTTTTACAGCTTGAGAAAAATATATGTGTCTGTGTATTGCCAGTCCCTGTAACTACACTTCAGCGGTCAACACAAACGGATATTTAAACAGACCACACTCAGCCCCAAACAAGAAAAAAAAGACACACGTATAATTTATACTGATAATAGAAATAAAGAGCTCCTTCTTTCAGCACCAAGCTGTGTGTGCAACCTCAGAAACACCACTAACGTGCAGCCACCTCTTTAATCCTTTGTTTCTTCACCTCTCTTTCACACCGGCGCCATCTGACTATTTTGCTTTTATCCCTTTTCATTCTTGTTTTTCCCCCCTTTCTTCTGTCTAGTGGGTGCGAGTATAGGGGAGCGCAGGACAGGGGGAAATTGGTGTAATGAATTTAGGGCACTCATGCTTGCTGAGGCGAGCCTCCCTTGGCTGCTCGTAGCCATTAATCTTCCGCACTCTGTCAGAGCAAAATGTGCCCACAATAGGCAAAGGGGGAGCTCAAATTGACTACCAATTACGCGCCTGTGAATAAAGGATATGGAGAGAGGAGGGAGGGCACAATATGGTTCAGCAGTAACGTTTATTTTAACCCTGCGAGCGTCGCAGGAGCGTAAAGGCCTGGAGATAGAGTGTCTGTGTGTGTGTGTGTGTCCGCTCAAGGGTGAAGTCTCTTTCTGAGGTCCTTGCTCGTTTATCTCGGGGTGTAGTGGTTCACGCCACCATGGGGTGTAATAGGTGGCTGAGGCGTTTGTGATATAATCACAGTCTGATGCCACAAATACCTCTGGCTGTTTAAAGTGATTGTTTTGACCTGTGTTTATTGTTTTTAGGGTCTTTAATTGCACTGGACATGTTGTACGTCACAATGACTGTATCTTTTATGAGTGTTTTTTTTATTCATGCAAGAGTAAAACTTTTACTCTTACATGAAAAGAAAATACAGCAGGAAATGTACTTTCTTCCTTTAAAGAGTTTAAAAATTAGGAGCTAGGAGCTGCTTTGCAGACTTGGAGTATAAGATCATTATCGAAGAATTAAGATGTCAAATACTGGAACGATCGGTTCATTGCATAGTTAGTTAAATGATTTAGATGCCTGATCACTTGTGTTGACTGTTTATCACTAAAAAATCACAAAAATGCAAAACATTTGCTGGCTGTAGTTTGGATCTGCTGCTTTTTGCTTTTGATTTATTCTTATTTTCATACCATTGCATATTTTAGTTTTTGTTCTGTAAACAAAATAATGTATTCTATCTATTTCATGCAGCAATTTATTAATATCCGTGAATAAATATGTGTAAAATCTGAAATAAAATTGGAAGAGTGGGACTTTAGTTTCACTGTAGATTAGATGATACAGTCCAGATGTTACACTAATGTGTTGTTTTGCTTTGCCTCTTTCATCATTTCAACACAAAAATCCTAAACAAGCCTTGATAAAAAGGAGTTGTTGATCATTTTTCGGTGGCTATTTACATTTAGCGTGCGTTTACACTTCCAGCTCAGTGGTGACATTATGTTTACACACTAAAACGCTTCGTGCACCGGGGCTATGAAAATGTTTTTACAGTTTATACAGAGTGGCTGAACACCTTTGGATCAATGAGTGCAGACTGTATACAGCCTTATAATAACAGCACTGAATCAAAGTGGAGATAATGTGGACCCACTCGTTGAGGGGAGTTCAGTTGTTATTATGATTGCAGCCCTGATGGTTGTGATTATTTGAGGGCCATGTTTATTGTATTACCCACAAGAACATGACAAGAACTAATAAGTTCCTTAATTGTATCTGATTTCATTCAAGCCTAATTTTGCTATTGGAGACACGGGCCAGTTTGCTTGGAAACCAACTCCCTCTTAATAAGACCATTACACGAAGGGTGTGCTCAACATGTGGCTGAGCAGCACACACACACAAAGAAAAGAAGAAAAAAAAAAACTTGAGCGAACATTGGAAGATAAATCAAACGCTTTAATGAAGTTTGACTCTTAGGATTAGGGAATTTAGGCCCAAGTTGCTCTGAAGTTATGCACAGTTTATAATTCCAAGAAAAACTTTCACAGCTAAAATAATACCTTTCAAAGCTGCTCGCTGTTGGACGCTTGCTCGCTCGCTCGCTCGCTCTGCTGTGTTGTGTGAATTTCGACAGGACGTGTTGCTGGTGTGAAGGGGAGAAAAAAAATGGCAGGAATGAAGCTGGAAGCATGCGAGGAATGTACTGTTTTCCATGCACGGGCCTAAATACAGTCAGAATAAGATCATTAACATTGTGCAAGGAGCTGTTTTAAGATATGAAGATTAATCTGTAAACCAGCCTATTAATCATAGTTTTTCTTTTTACTGATGATAAAAAACTGAAATTTTTTGCAAAAGACTAAAACAAAAAGAGCAAAATACGGAAAAGTAATAATGAGATGTCATGTCACTGAAACTGCCATATATATGTATATAAGGAGATACATGTGATAGGAAAGACTAATTGCTCATTTGCATTTGGTCCTTAAGGTAATTGTCAAAATAAATACCCCCCTCCTCCCTCCTCCTTCTCTCTCTTTTTCTTTCTCCCTCACTTTTCCCTTCACTTGTCAATCAGTCTGCGGTTTAAGTTTCTGTAGGTGGTGCTGTTGTTTCCCTTTCTCCATTCCCATCACAGTGACTCACTACTTCTGTTTATTTCTAACATTCCTCAAACGCAACATGCCTCCAAATTCCCCCAATGAAGTTGCACAATAATGTGGTCACAGGATCGATCAGGACGATGATCAATCAGCAGCAGCAGGTCTGACAGTCAAACCTCCTGTATATGTGCCTCTAAACTAAACTTCAGTGCTTTCTGTCTGTGGCATGTGTCATGGAGGGGGGATGGGGTGGTGGTGGGCAGTGTCCCGACCCTGATGGGGTGGGGTGGGGTGTGGTAGGAGGAGGGGGCAGATGGACGATGTTGTTCTGGGTGGGATGAAAGAGGCGTGAAGGAGCCACAGTCAGCCAACTGCTCAGGGTCACGTAAGGGTTGTTGCTCCCCGCTTGACAGAGAGAGAAGAAGAAGAAGAAGAGAGAAGGGTGGGTTAGGAGGAGGCGGGGTCAGCTTCAACACACTAACAACAATCTTAACAACCCCTCCTCCTCCTCCTCATCACACACACATGCACAGTCACTAACACAAACATTATTAACAAAACAAACACTGATTAACAAGACAAGTCGAGTGACACCAGGAAAACTGTGCAACTCTTCCTATTCAGGTCGTTTAATGGGATAGTTCAACAATTTAGCAAACTGGCCCATTGCCATAATCCCTATAGTCATAGCAGTAGGTTTGTTACCTTTTATTGTCGGTGCAAGCTGTTTTTAGAACGGCGGAGCAGGGCCGTGAGTTGCTCAGAGCTACGTGGCTAATGGGATTTCTTGGTTTCCCTCATCAAATACACAATCCAACAACTCCGAAACGCTCTGGTGGACAAGTTGTGACCTGCACATTCACCACGCTATGAGATAATAACAGGACGTTATGTTTTAGAGGTAAATTTGTGCAAAACCACTGATGTGCGTTCCCTTCAGGGGCGGTTTTCAGCAAGCAGTGTCTGCATTTGTCTCTAAAACAACTCTGTCTGGTAACGTTGTGTTATTATCTCATAGCGTGGTGAATGTGCAGGTCACAACTTGTCCACCAGAGCGTTTTGGAGTTGTTGGATTGTGTATTTGATGAGTTTGATGAGGGAAGCCAAGAAATCCCATTAGCCTCCGTAGCGTAGCTCTGAGCAGCTCACGGCTCTGCTCCACCGTTCTAAAAATAGCTTGCACCGACAATTAAAGGTAACGAACCTACTGCTATGACTATAGCGATTATGGCTATCGGTCAATTTACCAAAATTTTGAACTATCCCTTTAATGTATAACAATAGAAACGCATCATAATAAATACCAGTGCAGGAGGAGAGAGAAGATGTTTTAAAACTTTAAAACTTTTGGATTCTACATTTTTCCCAAACAACGCTTCCCCTTCACATTTTTCTGTCGTTTACAGTGATGGAGGACGGAGGTATAAGTCCATCCATCCTTTATCTACTGTAAAGCTGCTCGTCCCGTGCAGGGGTCACCGGCTCCTCCTGAACCACAGAGACCAGAGGCAGAGAGCTTTTTTTTTTTTTTTTTTGTTCAGTATCTGTTTTCTGTGTCTGCGTTTCGTGTCGTTTTTCTCCAGGTCAATAAAGATGTTCACTCCTCCAACTTTTTTTTTTATTTTGTTCCACCAGCAGCACCTGCAACACATTCAGTCACCTACAGTAAGACACCTGGCTGATACAACGTTATTATGACCACGCTCGCTCTTACACTTTGGGCAGTTTTACAACCGTTCATAGTGAAATCTGTGGAGCTGTAACCTCTCAGACTGATATTTTATCTGCCTGCTGAAACCTGCACTCCTGCACTCTAGGCTTGAGAAGGAAGGGAGAGAGAGGGGGGGGCAATACGACGACGGCTGCTGGGGGAAAGTCTCACCGCTGTGTCGCTATACGCCCTCTCGCACTGACAGAGGGAGAGGGACACATCAATCTTTCACTAATTCCTTCAAGTGTGAAAGGGTCCTCGTGGTGTCAGCCAAAGGAGGGAAGGGAGGGGAAGAGGAGAAGATGGTGCTGGATGGAGGTATTGAATGAGGGGAGGACATGAGAGGAGGAGGAGGAGGAGGAGGAGGATGGGAGGAGATGGGCCTCCCTGCCACAGAGGACCCTCTCCTTTCCTTCTGGGTCTCCCACCTCAACCCTGGGGCTGACACCCTCGGACGGCCAACCAGATGGCAGCAGCATTAGCCCAACAAAGGCGATCTAATTAGGGCTACAATGGGGAGAAAGGGAGAAGAGGAGGAGGAGGAGGAGGAGGAGGATGGGAGGAGGTGTGGTCTTCTCCTGATAGACGGCACTCATGAAGAAGAACAGCCATGCAGGCAGGCAGGCCGCCGGAGACCAAAGCAAGTCAACAGCACCTACCTACAGCCCCCATCCCTGCACACACACACCCCTTAACACACACACACACACTCACTTACACCCCCCTGGCAGTAATATAGGGGGCTATGACTTTATTACCCCTCATTAACACAAATTAGACCACTTGAGCCTCCCTGAATGGCGATGACAAATTGAATTAAGTGTTTGGAAACAAGTCAATCCCCACCCCTGGCCAGGCTGCGGCCATATTGCATTAACATTCATTGAAGGGTGTGTGTGTATCTGTGTGTGTGTGTCTGTGTGTGTGTCTGTGTGTGAGGCTATAAAAAAGCTGTGTGCTATTATTTAGAAGTAGGTGGAGTTTTTAGAGGCTGTGAATGGTTAAATTCCTTTGGAAATGATATGGATCCTCTTGACTGTGGCGAGTTAAGTCAAGCAAGTTAAGGGAGGAATAAAACAGAAGGGAACAGATGGTTCGGTCTGAGGATTCAGCCGCTGAGGAGCAGACGCGTTTTAGTTCAGGATTATCCAACATTTCAGAGACAGAAACAAAAACACAAGTGTGGATTATTTGAACATGATTTATCTGCAAAATAAATCTGATTGATATTCAGATTTTATTTCAAAACATAGATGAGAATAAAATTCAGACACCACATAAAACTGAAAAAAGAAAAATTCAAGCAGTAAGTTTATTTACTCAGAAGTGTCCCAATTTGTTTATTTATGATAAATCTAATCCACAGTTCCCTCGATGTGGCAGAGAGTATAGAGAGTGGACGAGTTTAAGCATTTCTATAAATCTCATCTCATTCTAATAATCACTAATTATTTTAAAAATAAAAAATCATATTCACAAACAAAACAGAGCAGCAGTTTGAGTTTTAACTTGTTTATGCAGAAAATGTTTGCTGTCCTTGGTTTGTGTTTAAATAAACAGTGCAATAAAAATATTATAATATTGTAACATTAAATATTTTTACAATAATCGTTAAAAGTTCTAGGCTAATAAACAAATGTTTCAATGATAAACATTCTGTTCAATTCCAAACCAGACTCAAACGATCAATAAATATGGTCAATAAATCCAATGTGGCTGCACAGTTAAATATCTGGTTATCTCTGATAAAATGACCAAAATGATCTGGTTGTCATGGCAACAGAAATACACTGAATACTGTGGCTCTGTTAACATAGTATTTACATATATTATTTTGAAAAAAAGAAGTTTATGAAAAAACTTTTTTTTTAAATTATAGGTCAATATATTGATTATTTTCCAATTTTAAGATAAATATCTGTATTTCAGTTTAGTTTTTGAAATCAAAGGAAGAAAATAATAGCCTAATAATGATGCACCAATTACAATTCAAGTTAAATTGACAGTTGTCATGGTTACAGGGAGGCAGGTAACCGGAAACGTTTCTATTTTTTTTCTCTCTCTTTTCTTTGTTTCAGTTTCACAGTTGTCTGTCCCACTTCCCTCTGTAATGCTCCACTTTTTCCACCATCATCATTTTTGTCCCAAACAAAGATTCCCCTTCACTCCTGAAGGTTGTGGGACACTGACACCTTGTGGCAGGCGGTGGTATTACAGGTCACTGTGCTGCAGACTTTATAAAAACACTTACTGAATGAGGTGGATAAAGATGAAACAGATTGGCAACACTGCAGGTGATGAGTCACTCAGTGATGAAAAGTTACGACAATAAAAACATTTTTTTTAAAGGGATAGTTCACCCAAAATTCAAATTTCATTCATTATCTTCTCACCCTCATGTCGACTAAGGGCTGGGAGAATTTTCAGAGTCCTCCGTGGCTTCTCGGAGTTCAAAAAGACACACCAAAAAACATCCAAATACCGCCACACTGCTCGTCTGTAATGTCCCTCTTGTATTGAAAAAAAAAAAGTCTATATTTTAAGCTTGTTTGTAGCGGAAGCTCCAGGTGTCTCAGTTCACTGCTCTTCCTGTGTCATTGCACTGACCGGTGGAACAATTTCTCATAACTCCGAGAAGGCATGGAGGACTCTGAAAATTCTCCTAGCTCTAGTCGACATGAAGGTGAGTAGATAATGACTGAAATTTGAAATTTGGGTGAACTACCCCTTTAAGTATTTGGAGGCTGTAATGGGAAATATGTCCAGGTCAACAAGCTGGAATAAACACAAACAGAACAGGAGTACTTTCCTATGTGAAGGGGCATATTTAACCATCTAAGTCACAGTAACAAGACATTACTGATACTCAACACTCACCCTGAACAGAAAACACACACACATACACATAAACGCACAAAACATATACATTTCTTAATCTGTGGGGGTTTTGCCTGCTGCCTTCAGATGTCTCAATCTGGCTGGGAAAACAAAAGAAAGTCTGATTTTCTCCCCGTGTGTGTTTCAGACAGCTGTTAAACTTCAGACCGTCACTGCTGATGGTTTTAATTAACTGCCCTTCAGAGCGTTAATTGCACGTTACTCACTTCAGACATGTTTTAAACTCGACTCGTCAACTAGAGTATTTTGTTTCCCATCATCTCTCAGTTTAACATTCACACCGCGAGCAGACGGACGTTCGGTGACTTGTTCAGGTTTCTCACTATTTTTATTACCTTTCATCCATTCTCATTTTCAACAGACACTCCTGGGATTTAAAGGGGCCACATCTGTACGTTTTATCACGGCCAGCTGATTAACATTAACATTAACATTAACATTAACAGCTGTATAATTGCCAGTCTAGAAGAAATGTTGCAGGTTTAGCATCAGACTTCATTCCTCTGCCAACAGCTGTCTCCAACAGAGGAAAGAAACACCAGTGTGGGGTCTTTTTTTATTCTAATTAAATTACTTCCTTATTTCTACTGAAGGTAGCATACTAACCAGTTAGCTGGGCTGTTCTGTAGCTCCATGCAGAGGCTGTATTTGTGCTGTAATGTAAACTAACATTGGCTCTGAGGCAGCATTGGCAAAACTTACAAACAGCTGTTGAATTAGACGCTCATCGACATCATGACTCAAAACAACAAAGGCTCATACAAGAGTCTGTCATCTCATTTCACCAATGCTGAATAAGAAACTGGTTTCCCAGCATGCATAGTTTTATATTAACTCATGTTTTGAGTAGTTGCAGAACCTAAAAATAAGAACCTCTCTCTCTGATGAATGGAAATGCAACAAGAGCTTGAGGCAGGAAAACAGTCAAATTGAACAGAAAGTTAGTGTGAAAGCAAAAAGCAGATGATACAGTATAGGCCTAGTTTTAAAAAAAATCACATTAAAGGTGTAAACATCCTAAAAATAATATATGAAAACTGATGGTACCAGTCTAAAAAATTATGAATTAATCCAATATTTATAGACCCAAAGTTGTTAAAACTGCAGGGAACGGTCACAACTTCATCTCATCACTGCCTCCTGAACAAGTGTAAAACATTTTTTATCATTCAAACAGCTGTTAACAGTCAGTAGTTATTAATAGTTTTTGGATCTCATTCACACATTATGAAAAAAAAACACATAAAATTCCCTACATTGAGAAAAAACACATTTTCTTCATTTTCACTTTCAAACACCAGGTGGTGCTAGAGGCTCAAAATGTGCTTAGGTACACAAGGTACACAAAGTAAACAAGTCACTCTCTGATAAACTAACACCAATTTGTTGTTATTATAATTTGCATACTAATGTTTCTTTGACTGCAACATTTGCACAGTGTTGATTGAGTATTTTGTTAAATGCACCATATAAAGTGTTAATTCCCCCTGTGGAGAAATCACAGCTTAATGGAAGTGACGGCGTCGATTCACACAGACTTATTGTCAGTAAACACAGGTGTAACAGGCTCGGTCACAGTCATAGATCACAACAGGTGTTTTGCTAATGATAATCATCTATGTAAATATGAAGAAATGATGTGTTATTATGATGCAGCAGGGTATCTAATATTTTCACATACTGAAAAAAAAAGAAAAAGAAAGAAAGACGGTGCCTGAACCGAGGCCAACGAGGTTTTCCGAGGGAAGATATCAGGAGAAAAGAACAAATACGATAAAATGATGTCGTAGCAGATGGGAAGCGTTTGTCACAATTGTGCCAGATGGGAAATTTTGTGTGTTAATTATGAAGAAAAAGTACAGTACAGATTAAAGTATGAGGGCAGATGGTCGACTGTGGGGATCTATGTATTATTCCCGAACCAAAAAAAACTCCCCAGTGATTACGGCCAAATGGAGAGAAAAGGAAAATGTTTGTTTTTATTTCCTGTCTCCTGTAGTTTGGGCAAATCAACAGCGCTGCTGCGGTTTGACACACTGATGAACTTTCATACTGACAAATGCAAACTGACTTTACTTTGGACACATGAAATAATGAAATTGAAGAAGAGTTTAATCAACAACAACTGGACTTGGTTCTGATGAAGCGTTTTTTGTCTGACAACCACATCCTGTTGTGACTCCGATTCAACTTTTCTTGGACGACTAAACGACCTGGATGACCGAGAAACTTCACGAACATGATGAAAGTATTTGTGGGTTGGGGATAAAATGTAGAGACTATAACTTCCCTTTATCTTGTCTAAACTCTGAAATCTCAGAGGAGGGTTACTTATAATAAAATATAGCTAAAGTAAACAAATTAAAACACTCAAAAAATCATTCACTGCTCCATTTACAGCAAATGTCATATGTGGGGCGTCATGTTGTGTGACCTTGATCCACTCTGAAGTAAAATGATCTGTATCACAAAATGTGAACAGAATTTTAAGTTGAAGGTTTTGACGTGAGCTGCATGATCTCTGCACCTCGGTCAATGCCTGCATCGACATCGCCTACATTACAGAAAACTGACTTTGACGAGCAGCCCAAATAACCCACCGAGTATGAGCGTCAACAGAACAGAGACAGAGATTATGATTTATATAGATGATGACAGCTGACACCAGGATGGTTAATGGACCTGCGTCTGCTTTCTTTCTTTCATAGTGGATTTTACATTGAGCAGGTTCAAATTGTATCATCCACTTTCATTTTCGATTAAAGAAAAGTTACAGTGGATGCATCATGAGTGGTGATCAGGACTCAGATCTCCTTCAAATGTTCTTTATTCTTCATTTTTGTCCTCATCAATCTACACTCAACATGCAATAATGACATCACAAACCCAGAATTATAGAAATGTCTGCAAATTAATTTTAAAAAAGAAAAGAAAAACTGAAATATTTGGAAAACTGAAATATCATTTTTTTTCTCTTTTTAAAAAAATAAAGCTTCGACATAACAAATGGTGGAAACTTGAAGTAGGGTCTGAAAACTTTCCATATGCACTGTACCTGTGTTATTCTCACCTCAAAACATCAAATTCCTGTCAGGAAGCCGTCTGGGGTTTCCCACTTGCAGTACCTCCACCGGCCTCCAGACTGCGCTGTTGCACCTTTTTCCATCTCTCCTGCCCCAACGCGTTGAGGTCTTGTTTGCCTGCAGAGTCAGACTGGGCCCGGTATCCACCTGGAAGTGGTACAAAAGCACAGTTGTGCAGGAAGCTTCTGCAATTTCCTCCCTCTTGCGTCACAAACGCATTACTGTGCCTCTCACCCAAACCACAACCACATGGGACCCGGTGCAGCGCTGGAATTTTCCCACTGACAAAAACACATTAACTGTGCAGAGCTGCACACACACACACACACATACACACAAACACTGACGGATGGACGGGATCACAGGGCCGAGCTGTGGCTGTGATCCCGTCCATGAATGAGCCTCTTCTTAGCAGCACCTGTCGGGACGTTTGCAGGAACAAATGAAGTACAGTGTTTGTTGAAATCTGTCCGTTTACTGTTACCTTACATCAGATCTGAATGTGTGCAGAGTATTTTATTTTATTCCCAGAGACTGAACCATGGCTTCTCCCTTCAGCCTCTCATGTTTGAACAATCTCCCAGACTTTGCCTGATTCCTCATTAAACATTTAAAAGTCCTTGATGGTCTGAGCTCAAATTCAGAGATGGAAACTGATCCAATTATACATTACACTGATTTGTGATGAGAGCTGCTGCTGCTGCTGCTGCTGCTGCTGCCCCCACCTACACAGAAATAAACCTGTAGTAGTATTTCCACCAGAAACAATCTCCAGTGAGAGGGAAAGACCTCCCTCCGGCAGTTTTAATCTACTGCATTATTAAATAAAGAGGAGATAGAAAACAGATCAATTTGCCACTTGGACGGTGAGCAACATGAGCTCAAAAAATAACCGTGGGCCATTTTTAATGAACATTTTTGTCTCTTGGAATGACGACGGGATGAATGAAGACAGATCATGGTGCATAAAATAAATCTGTTGTTGTTTCCCCAAACATGAACGAGCAGCAACAGACAAAGAGAGGAGCGAGATGTAGGCTTTTTACAAAGCGTTGGATGGCATGTAAAGATCTACGGTGTGTTTCTGCAAAGTGAAGCAACAGAGAGGAAAAGTGCTTTTTCTATGATTTACAACGAGCTGAAACTTTTCCCACATCCTGTGTTGTCAAAGTTGGTGCTCGGGTTGAAACTGGGTGGAGTATAAAACACCTTCTTCTTCTTCTTCAGAGCAGACAGGTTTGGCGTTTCATAACAGGACGAGCGCAGGTGTAAGTGATGACATGGGTCCCTCTGCGGCGGCGCTCTGGGACGGTGGAAGGAGCCGAGGCGTCGTTAACCAAACTGGTTTCAGCTGTGGTGACGAGTCAAAATGTCTGACCCCTGAGAGACGATCTGCTCCGGGAGGTCATGACCCGACCCCGAGGTCCACACCAGTCGTGCCAATGTGCTAGATGTTACATAGATACTACTGCACGAAGGAGGCTGTATATCTGATGCAGGTTGTTGTGGTACTGGAGGTACTTTTTTTGCAGTTATAGCACATAATATATGATGCAAATGAAAAATGAACAATTGAACAGCATCAAAATTGGAAAATACAGGTCAGAAGTTTGGGGAATCATCTCAGAGCTCCGATTTTCCGACTTGACGTCAGTGACAGCAACGAAACATGGCGGCACTCATCGTTAATGGTAAGAACAGATTTGGAACAAAAGTTATCCGTCAATGTTTTCACGTGTCTTCGTCTTCATCTGCTTCCAAAATAAGTATAAATTGCTGCTGCATGTATTTTTCATGTTCAGTAATCAGCCACAATATGCCCAACTTCTTTCGGGCAGCCATGTTTTTTCCCCTTTCGAGTTCACCTGTAGCGTGAACGCTATGATGTCAGAGGTCATGATGCAGATGTTTGTAAGCAGAGGAAATGATGCACATAAATACAAATCTAGTATCAACTGTTTACTAGTATCAGCTTTTTACATTTACTTTTTTTTTAATTGCTTACTCTGCCTCACTCTCACTCATATTATTTTTTTGCATTTGCCTTATAAATTATATTTTTAATACATGTATATCAACAGACATATATCAAGCATGTACATGTATGTATACTGACATTACCTACAGCACTTTGTGTTAAAGGTCCAGTGTGTAAAAATTGACAAGGTTTACCGGCAAAATCTGAATATATGAATATTTGTTTAAGTCTATAATTGCTATAAAATAAAATTTGTTTGGTTTTCATAATCATTCTTTTATATATACATGGGTGTGGCTTTAGAGAGAGTCGCCATGTTGCCATGTCTGTACGGCAGCCCGAACGGAAAATCCAGCCATCCAGAAAGCATGTTTCGTGAGTTTCACGTTCATGAATAAACTGACGAAGAAGAAGAAGGAGGAAGGAAAGAGGAAGGAGTAGGAAACAGCAGACATATCATAAAATGGTTTAGATCTTCACCTCATTGCTCCATGCTCCTGAAACACTCCCAGTCGTCCCAGTCGTGGTAAACACAACGTTTTTTGCCGACGGGAAGGGTGAGCGCTGCAAACTCGGATCTGAACACTATCACGGATTTCCCCCCATTTTACACACTGGACCTTTAACAGTTAGTGGACAAGATTACATAACCTGTGCATCAATGATTTAGCATTTATCAAACTGGATTTAGCGTTTGTTCGTTTTTCAGCTGCATTGACTTTATAAGGAATGTATTAAGTTTTCCAATCCCCAAAATAAATAGCCTAAATAAAATACTGGAAACATGCTTCCACTTAGTTTTGGTTGTAGCCTCTAACGATACTCTGCAAAATAAAACCAACAGTTTAAGCTGCAATGTTAGTCCAGTCAGTGTGTGGTGTGTGTGTGTATGCCACATAGTGCTGAGGTCTCCAGAGCCACAGTAACAGAAAACACATGTGTGGGTAAAAACAGACTGTCGGCACTTTGATGCAGTAAACATCACCCACATAGCCGAACAGATCAATGTGATTATTAGAACTATAATGGGTTTTATGTGGAAAAATGACAAATATGATTTAATATCAACATGTTATTGCATAATGTGACATTTTGTCGTGTTTTTTTTCATAATCTTTCACCACATGCTGAGTTAGTTCAGTTTATTTCAACAGTAACAACTCATCTCTTCCATACTGTCCCATCATCAGCCCTTTATGAAGTCATACCTTTATTGTCAGTGTCAGTCACATTTACCTGCACATCGACTTTTTCCTTTCCTTTCAAATCTCTGAGCAGATAAGTGGCACCAAATCACCACTATAGGCCAAGATTGGTATCCTCTTTACCTCGCTCTATGGACTGACTTTCATGCTTGGCTGCTGTCCAATTTTATCTCCAGGAGTTGCTAGGCGACAGGACCTCATCCTCATTGCAACTGTATTCTGGGAAATGATGGCGCCAATAAATGAAATCTCCAGTTCTGTAACTTATTATCTTGATTTTCGACACATTGTCATCACATGGGTCAATGGAAAAGGCAATGTGCTGTGTAAATATGTTGTTTTCTAGGGAGGACAGTGTGGACAGGAAGAGAAAAGAGACTTTTTTTTTTTCCAAATTGACACCTATAGGGTCAGTAAAAAAAACAAAAAAAAAGGTCAAGCGAAGAAAACCACGGGCGTCGCTGCAGCAGCCGTTTAATCAGAGCGTTTCAGCAGCAGCCTCGACACGGTGCTGCGTGAAAAATGAATGAATCCTTTAAGTCACATTAACTGCAAAGATTAACTGTTGCTGCTGCAGAGCGTCAGCTTCGTCTTTATCACCTGCCAGGGGGGGGGGGCAGGGAGGGGGGGGGGGGGGGGGGTCCAGTCGCCTCCTCGTTCTTAGAGATAACTACTCAGAGTCAACACCTGACTGATAACGCGCTGCCCTTTAATTAAATCATCTTTTTTTTCTCCTCCTTCTCCCTCATCTTTTCTTTCTATTAAGAAAACACTGGAGGTGTGATGGATGGCAGGGTTTTACCTGGCACTGCCGTCGTCGAGCTCTGCAGACTGTAGGTGCTGTAAATTTTTACAATGTTTACAGACGTCGGTTGAAAAGAAGGTGTGTTTGTAAAGAATGAGAGCTAATACATTTTTGCTTTATTACCTGTCTAGACAAGAGGCAGGGCTCTGGGATCAATAGAATAAATAAACAAAACAAAACTAATATATTATGTATATGCATTATGCGACTCTAGTGAATGATCGCTCTGCATTTTCATGTTCAAAGTGCCTCTAAAAGTGCAAAAGCTTTCTATAAAATCTCAGAATAAACAAATATTTTCTTTCTTTTATGTTTTGGTTTTGTTACAAAGTAGGGAAAAAAAAGCAATTGTTTCCTCAGATTGCAGTGCATGCTGTTGTGATCAGCTACTTTATTGACGAGGGGAGCCAACATGGCTGCTGTCTCCTGTTATGTTAAGCTGCTGTGATTATCTCTGCTGATAGACGGCTCAGTGGGATGTATCCAAACGTAACTGCTGCTGCTGCTGCCGCTGTGGTGGTGACGCACTTTGAAACGTGGCCGTGTGTGTTGACAAAGAACATCTATCTTTTAAAGTAAAGATGCTCTAAGTGGATATAATAATGTTTCCTGTTGTGTCCTTTCAGCTGGACTCATCATCATCATCATCATCATCATCATCACAGGCGGCAGAAAAAAGCTGTTGTTTTGGAGGACGGCCTCTGGAGGAAATTGAATTCCTAGTTCTTCTATAGTAACTATTTATAAATACAAAGAGGCACAGATATGAGGAGTAAATAAACCTCCTGCTGTCCTGTTTTATTTCTGTTTAGAGTCTAAAAAGATGCCAGTGGTGATGATGGAGGAGCTGAGAGCGGCTGTGAATGCAGGACATCCTATTTAAGCAAAGTCACTTTCTAACATATTCCTGATACTCACTAAATAAATGTTAACATTGCTTAATGTCGCTTATCCTCACCGGGATATGCACCGGTGACTTGGAGGATTATTTCAGCTGACAGTACATCTGCCCCCGGTGAAACGGCCCCTGAGAAATAAGCTGATCATGCTGTGAAAGAAACTTAATAACCTGTCTGCCTCACTTAAACGCCGGCGAGTTTTGGTTTCAAATAAATCCTTTGTGAAATTTCAATTACGGCATCAAAGCTGTGATCTGCCCTCGGAGGGACAGAGCTGTTATTGGGCAAAAAAAAAAAACCCGGGCGAGTGAGTGGTCAGTATGGCGGCCATGTCGACAGAGAGTTCAATAACGCCATACTCGTCATCACGATTCCTTCCACACCGGCGGCTTTGAACAACACAGACTCTGGAGGAGAGGTGTCACAAAGCAGGTAGCTGTGTTGTTGTAATACCGTTTATCACCACACGGGGCAGTAACGTGTTGAAAAGAAGAAAAAAATGACACCAACGATTTCAAAACCTTTTCTGAAAAAAAAAAAAAAAATCACCAGTAAGACGTCTAAACATGAGGGCTGAAGACGACGACGGCATCCTCTTTACCTTGCTCCCTGGAATGACTTTCATGCTCAGCTTGCTGTCCAATTTTAGCTCCAGGAGTTGCTAGGCAACAGGAGCTTCCTTATTACAAGTGTATTCTCGGGGAAGTGATGGGACCACAAATGAACTCCGCAGATCTGTAACTTATCATCAGCCTCACACACTCGGCGTCACACGAGTCAATGAAAGAGGAAAGGGATGTTATGCAAATAGCCCATTAGGTCATCGAGCAGAGTCGTGTCATTATTTGCTTTTGTCCTGAAGGGGTTCGGCTCCTCCGTCACAATGGGGGAGAGAGGGGGAGACAGGGAGTGTGTGTGTGTGTGTGTGTGTGTCCTCTGTCAACTAATAGGGTTTTTATACTGATATGCAACTAATTCAAGAACATTTAAAAATCTATATTTCAGTCAACAGAGCTGTGCATAGTTACTTCCAAGTGCATTGTGGGAACTGACAGCACCGATAAATGGATTCCCCGGATCTCCAACTTATTGCACAGGTCGAAGGAGAAGAGAGAGGCCGCCTCGCTCTTGTTTCATTTAGTCACTTTCAATGCAGGCAATAGTACAGTTCATACTGTCAGCAGCAACATTTCACACAACAGGCCGACAGAGAGAGAGAGAGAGAGAAATGTGAACGTTTTAACTCTCAGATCTGAAATTTGACACCTCAAGAAAAAAAAGGTGGAGAGAGGAAAAATCACAAAGTGAAAAAGTCATCTTATAATCCTGCAGCATTGATCCCCAACCAGAGGCTGGTGTTCTCCACAGGAGGCCTCTGTAGTCACAGCTCCAGGGGGGGAGGGCGGGAAAGATCACGGTGCTGCCTCAGCTGAGGTGCAGAAACAGAAACTGTGGTCTGAACGTTCAAATATTACAGTGATATGTGCTGACAAATCGCTAATAGAGTATTTATAACAACAAAAAACCCACACGGCAGCGTAGAGTTGCATCAAAACCTGCAGATAAAGACACTGAAACGACCTCTGGAGAGTGACTGAAACTTGCCGAAAGAAAAAGACAAAAATTGAACGAATCTGGCGCAGCCCATGTGTGTTTACTCAACGGCATCCCATCTAACATGGCAGCTCATCTGACGGCGGTGCAGTGGATGTGGACAGACAACAAATTAACTCCTACAGTAACTACTGTACAGCGATTTCACCAGGAAACATCCTCTGCCGCCCCCATGGTGTGAATTAATGAATCCTCTAAATCACATTAACAGCAAAGACTAACTACTGCTGCAGGGCATTAGCTAAATCTTAATCACCTGCCAGAGGGGATCCAGTCGCCTCGTTCCTGGTGATAACTACTCGCAGCCAACACCTGACCGATAACGCTGCCCTTTAATTAAAACATTTCACTCACTCACTCACTCACTCACTCACTCACTCACTCACTCACTCACTCACTCACTCACTCACTCACTCACTCACTCTCGTCCTGTTTTTACTTTCAGTTCTTTGCACAACTTTGCTGCAGCCTCATCATGCAGCTCGTGGCGCTCTGCAGAGAGATTTTGTCGTGCACACAAATTGTGTGTAGCTTTAAAAAAGAAACAGCCCAGCTAAGACATATTATATGATCATGGCAGATACATATCACATAAATGGGGCAACTAACTAGATTATACGGGCCCTGGCTGCAGCGCGGCTAATGGAAGCTGTGGCGTAGAGGGAATAGGACCTGTTACTGACTGTGTTTGCCTGAAATGCTAGCCCGCCAGGCCTTTTCACCACCGCTCTCACAGAGACAAATCCCTGTTGCACTTAGTAGTCATCCATTTTTAATGCCACAGCCTCAGCTGGAGAGATACATGAAGACAGAAGAAGGGAAGGGAAGGGAGGGAGGGAGGGAGGGGTGATGAGGGGAGAAGAGAAGAGGGGGAACAGCAAAAGGTGTGGATGACACCAGCCGGATGCTTCAGGCT
Organism: Decapterus maruadsi; assembly: GCA_030347415.2. NCBI lineage: Eukaryota > Metazoa > Chordata > Actinopteri > Carangiformes > Carangidae > Decapterus > Decapterus maruadsi. Next base: position 5,487,009 of record CM064903.1, read on the forward strand.
AATGTATGTACAGTCGTCTTGATGTTGTATTTTTTTGTGCTGTATGCGCAGCAGCGTCAGCAGCAATTATGAACGTCTGAGGAGGCTGTTTCACCGGCGCAGACAGTAAAGCCATTCATGAACTCATCATGGTTTCACTCTATTTATTGTTTCCCCTTCCCTGCTGCAGTAAGTCCTAAGCCCTCCCAGCTGCATGATGAACATGCATGCACGGCTCTGACTTTTTCCCCCCTCCAAAAAAGCTTCCTGACTGTTTTTTTTTTTGTTTTTGTTGAGCCCCCTTAATGTGTATAAGTCTGCAGCAGCCATTCCACAGATGGCAGGCGGAGAGAGAGAGAGAGAGGCAGAGAGGGCCGGGAGGGCCAGCTATTCAATCCACTTCAGTGCAAACATGATCTGTTTGAATGGCGAAGCATAAGCCAAGACATTCTTGTGTGTGGGCAGACCTCCCTAAACAGGCCTGGAACAACCGTGGCACTGTAGTTTGTCCTTCAGACACAAATCTGTAAAGATACGAGAGCAGCACACAGGGTTGGGAAGTTTGTCCACATGCAGTCTGCAAAGGTTAAAGTAGAAACTTTTGGACATGAAAGCGAAGTTTTACAGTTTTGTGTGAGAGACGAGGCCTCAGCATCCAGTCAGGACCAGTCAGCCACTGCTGTGAATGAGTTTTCTTGTGTTGTTTTGTGTGTTTGTTTTACTCCAGTGAATCAGCCCCATCTGCTAAAACGCTGCACCGGTGACACTACAAACTGTCATCTGAGGGACGCTCGCCTCGCACCACTTCACACAACAAAGCAGCACAACGTTATAGCTCCAAATATTTGATAAGTTTTTATTTCTCTAGTGAATTCATATGTTGTTATTCTGCACAGCAGCATACAGGAAATCGTGGTAAAATATAAATAACAAAGTTCAACAGTGTTTTTCTTTTTCTCTTATTCATTTAATCTCCTCCCCCCCCAAAAAACAGAAACAAAACAAAAACAAAATCCTCTGTTAAAAGTGGCAAAATTTGTCATCATCAGCCTCTCTCCATCCACGTCCACTCTCTTTCACAACACACTCTCGCTCTCGCTCTCTGTCAAGAAATGTAACATTGAACAACTAAACTTTAAAAAGTATGGGTATAATCATTATTTACAGACAATCACCTTTTGGTGAGCAATGCTTATAGCTTCATGGAAATTCACTTCCATTATGTTAAAATGCAACAAAATGAAAATACAATTATGTTATACAAAGATCAAAAATACTATCAAAAACCCTTATTATAAATGGCAGCACTATATCAATAAACTGCTGTTGACATTTTTTTTTGTTTTTTTTTTACATGTTAAGTACAAAATCCTGTTGAGGTAGCGCCCTCTGAAGTCACTTGTAATGTTAAAATACTGAATAAACATCACTTTATATACAATACAGCAAATCTCTCTCTCTCTCTCCTCTTTCTTCAATGCAATTGTTATTTTTTTTCCTTTGGTAAACAAAACTGTCAGAAATGTGCAGTCCTGCAAGTGACACTTTCAATCATACATTCACAACATTTTTGCATCTTTTTTTTCTCTCTCCTTGTTGTTGTTGTTGTTGTTTTTTGGATTCATCAGAAAACAAATGATGGGATAAAAACATGTTGTCTCGGTTTGCTGACATTCATAACACGACCACCACCAACAACACTCAGAGCTACAGCTGCTTGATACTGCAGCAGACACTGCCCATGAGACCTTCTAGTGAATACAATGTCAAGGCAAATCAAAACAAAACAAAAGAAAAAAAGAAAAAAGCCAGAGAGAAAAAGGAGAGACCTGACCAGAGAAAGGAAATCCAGTGTGTCGCCCTTATTTGGGAATGTAAACATTTTAAAAAAGAAAACAAAATGAAGGCTAGTATCTCTCATTTCTGTCTGCATGGAGTCAGATTCTCATCACATAGGGTTGGAGAAGAGGTTTGGCTTTGCAACAACTGATTATAATGTTCCCCAGAGAATAGGAGCCCTGCACACAGAGGCCACATTGTCTTGTCGTTTTTCTTTTTTCTTTTTTTTTTCTCTTCCTGCCTCACAGATTGAATGTCAACTTTTTAAAGCAAGTTGGGAAAAAATATGGAGCTTGTGGAGCTTTTTAGGTAGGCAGATGGGATCAAAGAGTTCCTCCTACTCCTCCTCCTACTCCTCTTCCTCCTCTTTCTCCAGTCAGACGCACACAACTACTCATTAATGACACATTCTTCAGCTTCTTTTAATGGCAAAACATAACTTTGGTTTTCTAAGACGAAGAAAAGGAAAAAAGAGTCGGAAGCGAGCTCACAGCTCACTGTACAAAAATACTTGGTAGAAATATGACATTCATCCCCTTTTGCCAATGTCAGTGTGTTTCCCTACGTCACCAAAATACTTTTTTTTCTCTTTTAATGTATTCACACTTTGTGATTATTGATACATATGTGTATTTTATATGCACACGCTCAAAATGACTACAAACTAGAAAGAAAAATAAATCCAATGTATAAAGCATAAAATTATTCTATGTGGATAAAGGAACTATAAAAATATAAGAGATCTTAGAGGAAAAAACAAAACGATAAAAGATAAAAATCAATATGTTTATGAAACTGGGATAAAGGCTACAGCCGAAATCAAAACAGTCATCTGGAAATTGTTCAGTGCAATTCAATTTACTTTATAGTCTTGTCTGGTTAGAATATTTTCATCCTCTTACCACCCACTGCCCTCCCCCCCTTTAATGGTCGCTGGGATGGCTGGTCTTTTGACAGTGGACAGTATTTTATCGTGTGGGCATTGTCCCCGTTGGCACTGCACAGGGGGCAGGTATAAGCCCTCAGAATCGGGCACACCACCCTGCCGTCCGGGGTCTTCAGGACGTGGGAGCCGTACACCTCCTCTGGCGCTCCGTTATTTCGGCAGAAGACGCAGATTTTGGGCTCCTGCTTGTTCCTGGACGCGGGCTTGTTGCTGCGCATCTTCCTCTCCATGCCGAACAGATCAAACCCTGCGAAGCTCCCACCAAAGCCCGCCACCGCCACCTCCCGCTCCGTCGGCAGCTGGACGCCGAGCTGGCTCTGGTGGAAGGGGCTCAGTATCGAGAAACGCTCCTTCAAGTCCAGGATGGAGGCCGGCGGGGGGCTCGCGGACGGGCAGCAGCAGTCCAGGTGTCCGCTCTCTCCAACAACGCCGCCCGCGATTACGCACGGACACGCCGGGGAATCGTCCAAGCCCAGGGTCGCCTTCAGGGACTCGGTGATAGAGTTGGGGTTCTGGGGCATGCTCAGCTTGTTGTTCTTCGTGACCAGCGTCGTCAGTCCCAGATAGTCGTTCCAGAAATTGAAAGTGTAGTCATATGGGCTGCGCGCGTTCAAATAGTTGTGGTTGAGAAAATCCATGTTTCCACTTCTACTTTCTGCTGGTGCTGCTGCTCGTTCGCTCGCCGAGAAAAGCTGCAACAACCCCGGGGTAATCCGTAAAGTCTTTGTACGTCTCCAGGAGCGGTTCATGTACAGCGATGCAGGTCTCCTGTGTTCCTGTTATGTTTGAGCGTCCTGCAAACAGGCTTTCTGGTTATAAGGACCAGGAGGGCGGGGCGCTCTCCCTTCAAAACCAAGTTTGTGATCAGGTTGAAAGCAGCCTGCCTTTCTTCAAAGCCACATTCAGACACGTTTGTTTTCCTGTGGGCAGGAGGAGCTTCTCTTTTCCTTTTCTTTTTTTTGTCCACAACAGGCTGCATCAGCATCCCGCAAAAGTTGTTACAGATTTCTGCCTATAATATATATATTTTTTGCGCACAAATCCTCAGTGTTGATGACATTGTTTGAGCGCTGGTACCAGTCAGTGGAGGAGGATAAGTCGGATCTTTGTCCCTCCTCCTCCTCATCCTCCTCCTCCTCCTTCATCCTCATGACACTAAAACATTACAGTTCCGCGTGTTTTGTGAATTAATATCGTTAATCATTGTGCGTGAACATCAACATCAACGCCAGAACACACACACACGCGCGCGCACACACGCACTTTAACCCTTTGTGTGCCAAGAGCAGAGGGCCTTTGTTCCCATCAGCAGCAGCAGTCAGCCAGTCACCCTCTCACTGTCCCGGGAGAAATGATCTGTACTGATGCATCACGCTATTTTACAACTGAATCAACATGAAGAAACAAAACCTAAAGGTTCCTCCTGGCTCCATTGTTCAAAGGCTGATTATAACTGAGCATAAAACAGTTTTGTTACATATTTTTTTTTCAAAATGAAGTGTTTAGTTATCCATGAATACAGACTGTAAATGTCCCATCTGTCCTGTTTTACTGTAAGGAACTATGACTATATGAAGAAATTACATGACAGGAATATGCAATCACATGTTTGTTTGCTTCCAGAGATACAGTATAAACAAACATGGGGATTTCATCTCCGTGTGCAATAAAGCTACAGTACGTGTTTAGATTATGTGGTCCATGAAAAACCCTCATATAAAACATCTCATGCATCCACGTAATCGTGATGTAAACATGAGATGCAGAGCAGCTGTTCAACAGGGGGCAGCATAGTGCAGTTACAGGTCAGTTCATTTCAACACACGGACCCCCTGCCTCCTTTCTCCTCTCCCCTCTTTGCTCTCGCTGAAGGAGAGAGGGCTCAGGAAACCTCCACAGCAATGATGACGGTCACTGACTGGAAGATGAAAGTGAGACGTGACAGATGTTGCATTACAACATCCTGAACGATGCCGCTGAAACCATTTGGAGACACAACCACAAAACCACAAAACTCCATGGATTTGAACCTGATGGGAGTCTGTACTGTATACAACCAATGTGAAGCCAAATAGCAGAGGACATTAAGAATAATCAATACAGCAGGTTACTGTTGCTAAAGAGCCATTTCACACAAATTAAAACTATACATCCCCTCACTGAGCGCTACTATCTACTCTGGACCCACACCAGGAAGTGAGAAAATGGTGATGGAGGTGTCCTCATTATTGTTGTTTAAAGAGAAACATGTGCACAATTTTAAACTTATTTAAACAGCTTCAAAGTAAATGTGACTTGTTACAGGGAGAGTGGAGGCTCTCTGCCTTCCACCTACTGTAGCGTCTCTTGGTCAAAAAACCACCTTTGCAAGATCAACGCCGCAGTGTCCCAGATCTCGTCACCACAACACAATCACACCCCATTATCCATAATTTCTTGTTTATGACAGGTAAGACTACTCAAATACAATACAATACATACACCAACATATATGATATACGTTATCCATCGCTCCATGGATTGCCTTCTCACCAGCTTTGTTGAAAACAAATGCAAATGGCCAGAAGGGGAGAAGAAGGAGCGTTAGCAAGTGTCTGGTCTTGCAAAGCTCCCCTTTAAACTGGAGAGCAAAACGGCAACAGTTTTCGTTTGATAAAAAAAAAAAAATAGCTTGTGTCTGTTACTGTGAAAGAATTTACGATGTGTTAAAACTATCAAAGTCAACAATGCACTGACAATGCACTGAGAGCTCAATACACTGAAACTTAATGCTTTACACATGCAAGGACACAAACGTGCTGCAGATTTAGAAAACATCTCCATTCTGCATCGGCACAATTCAGTCCTGTAACACAACAGAAGTGTTTCCAGTGGGGCACTAAAAGGTGACACACCTACTAGTTGACTTGTTCAGTGCACAGCTAAACATTGAAGAGAACAAGTGTGTCCCAGCAGGTTCTTGATGCACAGAGTGTTTCCATGTGTTGTCAGATGGATGAAGCTGTTTTATGACATGACTGCGTTGAGCTCTCTGGGCCACCGTAGTTAGGACTCTGTCTCCCCTTTTGTGTAACATGCACATCATATCTGGAGAGCTCGTTGTTACATGTGCACTGATAGGTACAATCTGCTGATGCCTGGATCGTCTTTGCACCATTTGTTTTCATTACGAACCCCCTCCCCTCCCCTCTTCTCTTCTATGTGTCTTTAAATTTACCACACACACCTCTCCTGTCAGTTAAATTACAGCGCTCTGGCTCTCTGTCAGCTCCAGCAGCGACCCATGTTTTGATTTCTTGAGGTAAAAATCCAGGGGGAATATGAGGCAGCCGTCCTAAACGGTCCACTTCAGCACAGAGCCTCTGATCCTGTGATGAAGCAGGCAGTTCAGGAATGTGGAAGCAGGCCCTCTTGAAACAACGATAACACGAGTGACTGGTGCTCTAATTAAAACTTCCAGGGGGAGGCTGCGCAAACTCACTGACTTGGAAGCTTTGCATCTATTTTTAAGGGATCTAATAAGAATGCACTTACCCTCAGACAGAGTGATAAAAAGCAGAACAAAAGCACGGCTCAGTGACCTCTGGTGTTTCAGAGGCCATTTCTCTCTGTTCTGTGTGTTCAGCAAGTTAGTTTAAAACAGTATTGACTCGCTCATTGGATTTCCACTCCGCAGCTCCCATTCAAGCTGGTGCAAAATATGAATTTTATGATGGAGCATTAATAATGTATGCAATCGCCAATTCTTTTTCTTTTTTTGCCAGCCTGGGCAGATTGTGCAAGCAGATTCCTGTGTAGCTGAAATATTCATGGCCACATTATTCCTTAATTTTGTTGTGACTAAGAGGGATTAATACTCGTCCATTAACTAAAGCTAATTCTGCAGCCGCCTCGAGGTTTGCACGGGTACGCATCGGACAAGGAAGCGAGATTAGCAGTGGAATGATGCATAACATCAGCGGGGTGGCTATGGCTGTAAATCGATTTAGGAATCACACTGACTAAGTGATTGTTGTGTAAGTGTTTTTTTTTTTTTTGCTTGACAGAGGTGGGGGTGGAGGCAGATCATGATGAAAAGTGGTGGCTGGCTGAGCAGGACACTTTAGCAATACAAGACTTACATCTATATTCTGCTGTTTGTGCTACAGATCTGTTGTTATGCAATGCAAATCAGCTGAAGTTACTGCATGCAAAGAGTAATGTACGACTTGTAAAGAGCTCGTGTTGCACGGGTGCATCATACGTCAAGATTACAGCCATCAAGACAGTGTACTTAAGCAAACAGATGTGAGATTGGTCACATCTGGGGGCGAAGGAATCAGCCCGATTCATATTTGACAGAAGGAATGAGTCGGTGCTTTGCAGGAATGATCCCTTTCTTTCTTTCCTTTATTGCTGGTGATAATGTAAACACATGATTCGGGCTCAAACAGGGAACTCTTCTGGTTATCCTTCATTTTCTGTTGCCTGTGGAGGTGGAGGTGGTAGAGGAGGAGGAGGAGGAGGAGGAGACGAGCTTCAGCCGTGGCCTTGGAAAAGTGAATGCGAAGAGGAAGGATTACACAGGAGCACACATACACACACACATACACACACACTCAGGGAAGCTTTCTGCATATTATTACACTGCTGCTAGAGGCAGCTGCCATGGATAAATCATTACAATGCTTTTGCTCAATGATACTTTAGGACTGGATACTCCCTCCAACTGTATTTAAAGCTGATAATCCAGACCTCAGCACCAAAAGGGCCGAAGAAACACTCTTTTCATACAACAACCCCCCCCCACACACACACACACACACACAGACGCACACACTACCTTCTCTGCGTCCCATCTCCATGTTTTCAGAGCAACATATTGATCAGTGAAACAATGCATAATGGGTTTGCAGGAATTGCTGAAAAATCCATTTTTGCCATATCAATTCCCGTAATGAAGATGAATGCTGAATCACTCAGTATGAAAATGGCTCATGTGCATTTTGCAACCTGCATTTTTTTTTTAAATCTGACTTTTTTTCATGACTGCTTCTTCTTCTTCTTCTCATTTTGTGCCTCAGACTCACAGATTACCATGTGTTTTCATTCGCAGCCATTACAGCTCTGTTTGTGATTATGCAAATGAGAAAACATGCAGGAAATTTAATCAAAGCGCAAATTTAATTTCACGTGAAAGATTGCTCAAGGGCGGGGTGAGGAGGGGGGTGGGGTTGGGGGGCACGGGGGGGCTTGATCGCATAATATTGAGCAACCAAATTATGTTTAATATTTGTTTTTCACAGTGGGTCTCCACTTGGACACGCCACAGCTTTATAGGCTTAAGGTTCGCCTTGGTTTAGGAGGCTTGAAGTTAACAGTGCTGCATAAGGTTTGATTATCCTTTGTTCTCCCCAGAGATGCTGAATTGGAAACTGCAGTTAATGGGAAGCATTTCCATATCAGCAGCTGAAGCGCTGCAGCTTGTGTTTATGCATTTTTATTATTGTTGCATCCCCTCAACCAAATATCTAAGTGCTCAGTTTTCTTTTGTTCCCACAGCTGAACAGCAAAGAAAATGGACCTCTTCTTTTTTTTCTTATAATTGCACATAAACTCGGAGGATGCTATTGTGCCGTTGTGTGTGCCACTGTAGATAACTGGTGATTAAACTGAACATTACTCCAGAAGCATGACAGAACTGAAACTAATAAAGCATGTCAGTCAATAAGGGAGGTGGGTCTGTTTATCAAGCTCACAGATGTAGAACAAACAAATGTCAGTCTGCTGTTGAAAAGAGAGAGACTCAACTCGAGGCCCGGCCTGGTCTTCATGTGACCTGCCTCAGATTTCAAGGTAAAGACAAGAGGGGTTGTTCCCTGTCGTTCACGCGCCAGCTCGGAGAAACAATAACTGTCAGTGTGGCGCTCTGAAGCCCTGACACTTTATTTACACCCTCTTACAAATCGGCCTTGTTGTACCAATGCACATGCACATCTAGGCACATGCAAATGAGGCTGCATGTAAAGAGGTTTCCTGCCAAGAGCTGCAGAGTGAGAGAGAAACAAGATACTTATGAATCAGTGCAGCAGTGAAGCACCTTCAGAGCAAATTTGTGCAAGTTTCCCCCAGAGATGTGAAGTTAATTTCACAACTTTTTTTTTTTGCAGATAATGTCTGTCCTTATGAGCAGAGAGCAGGAACTTAAAATGCAGTTTTGTGGGGCAATGGTTCTCAGGTGTACCGAGCCTCAAGCACCCCAAACTGTAGCAGGCGTGATCGAACACACACACTTGAACCGACCTCCTCCCACTTGGTATCAACACTGGGAGCGACCTCATTTGGTTCAGCCTCTCCTGCTCCCCTCCCCTCCTCAAATTGTTCTCAGGGCATCTTGATGACTTTACCCAAATTAGGATCACTTATAACAAGCACTTGGCTTGTGAGACAGCTGCGTGTTTCCTGTTTGATGTTGAGTTAGAATAAATAACCGTTTGGGTCCTTGATGCTTATATAAAATCGACTGTAAAGACTAAAACAGTACATTTAATATCTCTGAAGTCACTGCAACCTTTAAACCAACAACTCCTAATCACTTTGTCCTTGAGTCCAGGTGAATATTTAAAACCCAATTTAAAGAAATTCACTCCAGCTGTTATTTCACATCATTATTCACAATGCAGAAACCCTTGACCAAAATCCTTAAGTCTATACAGCATATCCTTGAGTCCCAGTGAGTCAAATTTAAAATTAATATCAAGGTATTTAAGACATGTCCTCACAAATGGGACAGACAGCACCAACATTGAGTTGGTATTATGTTGGTATTTGAGGAGATATGGTGTTATTGACTTGCAATATGGAAACTGACACCTTGTGTGACGGCAGTGAAGGCTCCATTGCTGCATGAATGACAGAGGAAGTGAAGATAAGGGGCGCATTATACTTGAAGATAAAGACAAATCAGATGACCATTGTGAGTCAGCTACTTCTTTAAATTCCTCTCACTGTGACAGATGATTTTGTTGCAGCTTTAGTTACAAGACACCACTCAAACTGCACAAGAAGTCAGAGTCTTTTGTATCACAGCTTTATTCTACCAGAGAACAATGAGCCTCTTGAAGACCTATTTTTGTTGCAATTTGAAGGTTGTGCTGCGCCTGTGAAAAACAGCGTCGTTTCACAGGTCAAGTGTGAAGTTTCCTTCCAACTTGACGAATCCAACCATGGAAATTGATGTTAATCTAACCAATTGGAGCAGGTTAGGTCTACAGTAAGACATACAGTAGGAGGGTTTAAGGCTCCTCTTAGTTCATGAACTTTAAGAAAAAAAACTCAGATCTTAAAGTAGGATTCAAAGACAGTTTATTATAGTTCATCATCCTTAACCTCTTAGTACGTGGCAGGTAGGATCACGTCTCCATACATGCAGTCCTCCTCCAGAGCGAGGTTGTACTGGCTCCCACTCCCTCCTTTGTAGGCGCTCGTCACAATCCTGAGCCAGCCCTTCTCACCCTACAAGGAGGGAAGGGAAGGAAAAATAAAATAAAAATCTCAAGGTCACTTGGATTATAAATCAAGTGCACCCACTGCATTAAAAGTCTCACATCCAATTTTTAAAATGCCAAGTTTAAAAACCTTCTGAACCATGAAAAAAAAAAAAAAAAAGCACTTGGGCCGTTAAGATGACTCACCCATGGCTCTCCCCAGGAGTTGCGCACAATCCAGTATTCAGTGCCATTTTCTACTCCCCAGCCCGCCACCGACACGATGTGGTTGATGTCAAGATGCTCGACATACTCCGAGAACAGACCCCCCGTGTACGCATCCAGTTTGTCTGTGGCCATGATCCCACAGCTGAAGCATTCAATTCAGAGAAGAGACAAGAAAAAAGAAAGTGATTTGGCATTTGTGACATGATGGGTTCAGATGAGGGAAATTGAAACTCAGAACATTTAAAGAAAACAAAAAGCATTCAGCTTTATAAACCTGATTGGTCCTCCAGCGAAGATCTCTGCCTTCATATCTTCCCGTCCACTAATGGCACCAAAGTCGCCCACTTTCCACAGGGTGTAGTTCTGCACTTGGTTGCACTTCCCAAAAGTTGTGCAGGTGCCACACGCATTGAATGGTTTACACTCTGCAGAGAAAACAGAGCAAACAGCTCATCTAATGCATGGAGTCATCTGGAGGCAGCCTCTCTACTAATGTTTCAGTTACTTACTCTGGTCAATGGCCTGGTAGTTGTTGCAGGTCTCGTCGGGGATGCCATGATGGTGGGCGTACTCCCACACACCGGAGTGGTCACCTCCGTAACAGGTTCCAGCCTTGGCGCAGTCGACCACATGTTGCACAGACAGATAAGCAGACGGCCACACTGCTTTCCGCTTGATGTTGATACGATCTAAGAGAATATGGCAAGTGGAGTTAACATTTAAAAAAGCTTAATTTGACTATCCAGAATTAACATTGTAGATATCAACGTCTTTCGACTATAGTTGCAATTACATTTTGAATAGTTGGTTTTTTCCATTCAAGATATCTGCAATTCAGTTTTGACTAGGTACAACTGAATTACAGATATCTGCAATGACATCACTGAAAACATCATTCAACTATATCTGTAATCCAGATGTGCCTAGGCAGAATAAAGTTAAAGGCATCTCAAACGTCATTATGAAAAGTCTTTGTCCTTAATCTGTAACGTCATTTCACCTAGCTACACCATTTCGCCTTGTCAAGAGATAATTTAAAGAAAAAATTGAATTAAAGATATTGTGAATTGGAAATATGACTAGTCAGAATCAAATTGTAGATATTGCAAACTGGAATTACTACTAGTTGTAATTCAGCCACAGATATCTGTAATTCACAGGATATCTGCAACTGAAGTAGATATCGATAATTATAGCCTATTACGGTGCCTTTTCCTCCTAGAAGTAATCGTGAACACTCTGGATTCTGCACAGACTTTGCAATGAGCAGGTTTAATTGCAAATGCTGGAAGAAGTAGGGCCATAACAGCAGACAGCATCTCCAGGATTACCCGGAGGAACAGATGCTTTAATGATGTCAGCACAAATTAAATCCTATTCAGCTCAATTTCTTCAGACTGTGGCAGAGATCTGAGACGATCTCTTTAAAGTTTTGCACATATAAAATTAACAGATGGGGGGGAAAAAACCAAAAACCTCTGACCTGCCATTGCACTAGTGGTGCCATGAGCCCAGCAGGAGCCGCAGTACTGAGGGATGTGCTGGTTACGGGTCGTACTGGCATAGTTGACGCCATTTACGTTCCTCCAGTCCCAGGACTTTGGCAGCTGAACCAGGTTCAGGAGTTCATGAGGACGGGCCGTGGTTCTGGAGCAGAGAAGAAGTCACAGCACAGAGCAGCTCTGAGAGGCCTCATCACAGAATAAGCAGCGGCTGAGGTATTCGGACAAGTATGCACTTTTCAGCCAAGTCTTGAATTAATCCCAGCTAACTACGGCATGAAGGGCATTACAGCAAGTTGGAAATGACAGGACTTTGCCGAGCGCCATCGGTGACCCAACGGACAAACCACCTCACCTAAGCTGAAAATTGAATGAGGACGGGAACTTGAAAATCAAATTTTAAGAATAAGTATTTACAGCAAGTTGGATTATTCTCATCAGAGCAGCTCCCACTTTCGGTTATGTGCAAAAATATCCTCGAGTTACAGAGGAGGCTCTCTGGTGCTCAAAATGTTAAATTCAATTACACTCCACTCGAGCTTCATACACTAAATTGGTTCAGTTTGAGCAGCTAGCCCCATCAGAATTAGAATAAACACAAGCTCACAGCGCTCAAGATGAAACTGACAGTCAACTCACTTCACCCCAAAGTTTGGCTTCCTGGGCACCGGCCGGTAGCAACTGGGCCTCTCGCTGAAATAGTGTCTCCCTGAAACAGAGAGAGCCATGAGCAGGACGCTGAAAATGACTGGGAGAGCCATGGTGCACTGCACAGCAACAAACCACAGTGAGGCCTGGAATAAACAACTCAGTTTAAATAGTGACAGAGAGAGGACAGCTGCTGCGCCAGGTGAGATCAATAAGCCCTGATTGGCTTCATTGATCTCACCTGGGAGCCACAGACACGGAGGCAGGTCAGAGGGGAGAAAACACATTCAGTTAAGATCTGATTATCTGCACAACACGTCAAACTGTGACTGTAATTCTCATCTGACACTTAACTCCTCCAGTGTAAAGTCACTGAAGCACAGTTTGAGAGAAATGTGGTGAAACAATATAAGATATAAAATAAGCTAAATGGAAAATTGGTTTAAAAAAAACAAAACAGCTCTATCTCAAGAGGTTTAACAAGTTGTCTAGAGTGGTTCAATTCCTGACTCCAAGAGTTTTTTCATTTAGAAATGTAGGAGTGGCTCTTCAGACTAGAAAAGAGCTGTATAAACACTCTCTATTTACCATCGATATAAATCCACAACAGGTGAGCGAGCTCGTTTCTGTGTTCAAGGTCTTATTCTTGTCTCGGAATCGACTACATTTTTATTCTGTCTTGACTTGGATTTTTTTTTCTCCTATTTTTGGGCTTTTTATGCCTTTATTAGATAGTATAGTTTAGAGAGACAGGAAATGGGGAGACAGAGAGAGGGGGAATGACATACAGTAAAAGGCCGCCTGATGCAGGATTCGAACCAGAGCCAATTGCATATGGGGCGTCTGCTCAACCAACTGCGCCATTTGATTTGAAACTTTGACCAGTCAACACCACTGACATCTTTTTTTTCAATAGCAAATGTCTCTCTGTCACTCGTTCACTCTGGTTTATGATGTAATTCAATAAAAAATTGTAATTCTTCTACAAAACTATTGCTTGTGTATCCATCTGAAAAACTTGCAGCAGAGTCGACAGTGGGAGGAGACTTCAGCAGGTTGTGCTGTGATATTCTGTTCAATCCAAACTTGGTTTCAACTACATATGGTTTAGATTTGATATAAAATCATATTTTCTTTTTAGCTGAGGAATAGGCTAATGTAAATATCAAGCCACTTGACTATCATGGGTACTGGTGCTGAATACAGTAATGGTTTTGAACATGGTCTTGCATCAGTTTGGTCTTGACGCCCTCAAAGTCTTGGTCTTGGTCTTGGTCTTGACTAGATCTCAGGGTCAGCTGGTCTTGACCCCAACACTTGGTCATGCAGTAAAATCCATTCATATTGGAAACAACACAAGTTTATTGCACAACCCTCTTGTCAACAAACAGGAGAAGAAAACTGTTCAATTCAGGATGGTGATTGGCTGCAGAAAGAATTGATTTGACTCTTGAACTACTACGTTCATATAATCTGTGGTTGGGAGAAATGTCTAAAACTTTACATTTGGAGATATTGAAATTTTATATGATGAAGATGTAACACAAGTTTGTCCTACTGTGCCAACCGATTATTGTACTCTAGTCAACAAAAAGGAGTTCCAGAATGGCAAAACTGTTCAATTCAGGATGGCAATTATATTTGATTTTTTCTCAACAGACACTCCGCTTCAAATAGGCCTAGATTGAAATTAAATTAACCTTTTTGCTTAATATTTTGGTTGTTTATATTTTTATTTATCTTGTGCACATCATTTTTATTTATACACATTTTTGGTGTTTTGTAATTAAAAATTCTGACATAGCCCAGCCATCATATCATCATTTACATATGCTGGAGCTTTACACTGCTGGCTTGTATCCTGAGACATGCTCTGTGATTTTTAGCTTAAATATGAAAGGAGGCTGAAGGATCCGTTATGATAAAGGCATTGGTCCTGACATGTTCTGTCCTTCCTTCACAAATGAGGCTGAGCTCAGTGGGAAACATTAGGAGAGACACAGGGCGAAGGCACCGAACACAACACCGGGAGAGGCAGGTCTTGTACTCTGCAGGAAAAACATCATCAAATGTGCTCCGCTACGACTTTTGAGTTCGGAGCGCGCATAACGCGCATCTACATTGAATGGGTTTGAGCGCGAGCCAAAGACATCTGAACAGCCCCCTGATGTACACACGGTTGAACCAAGACCAAAATCACCCACGGCCTTTGCAGACAGGCAGGGAAACCCTGCAGTCCAGCCGGCTCCCCGAACATTCGCACATTTTACCTGGGCGTTTTCTTATCCCAGTGCAGCGTCTCACAGGCACACACAACAATGCGCTGGGACACGTGTTTCCATGTCCCTATTAAAACTCAGTCGGTCGCGGGCCGCATTGGAAGGTTCGGCGGGCCACATTCGGCCCGCGGGCCGCCTATTGCCGACCCCTGCCCTAAAGGTACATTATCAGAGACAGTGTGTTAGAAAAAATGAGTAGCCTAATTAAGTCTGGTAACCTATGAGGCGACTAGGGAGAATAATTAAACATTCAACTAGTACTTATTTTTTTATATGTAACCACAGGTGTGCCACAGTCAGGAGGGACCAGTGAGGAGAAGTGACAGGTTGTGGCGGTAGCGGTACTGGAAGTAAACTCACGCACCCAGAAAACACATGTTAACCAATTTTGTCAAGCAGTTGTCAATCCGTTGGTGAAGTGGTTGGCATGGTCCTCTGCGGTGTAGGAGGTCGTTGGATCGATCCCCGCTCAGGAAAGGTCACAGAGCAAACACACACACTGGTTGCTGGGCGCACAACTGTACTTTAACGGATACATTTTGAAAAGGTACAAAAATGTACCGGCACCAATTGGTACAAAATTGTCTCTAAAAAAAGGTATGCCTGGAGCAACAAGGGTTTGTACCCTTTTGAGTACATTTCCATACTTCTATTTTTCTCTGTGTGCACTGAGTTTAAAGGTGAAGGCTGACAGACTTTGGCTGTTATATAAAGCCTCATTGTGCATATGGGTAAATGAGTCTCTATACAATACACCTCTTCATTTCTTTTTTTCCACTCTTAAATGTTTTCCTTTTGTTTTTCTTGACGGTATCCATCTTATTATTGAAGTATGACCATGGACTACTGCTGCAAACAAAGATGTGCTATGTTCTATGTGTTATGTGACTTTTCTTTTTCCTATGTCCTTTATACTTTGAAGGATAATAAACATATTTCTATATAAAAACAAACATTCTATTCACTGATGTATTTTCAGAAAAGGAGGCTTAGGCTTTTAAATGTCTTGGCCAAAATGCTTCACAGAGAATCCTTTTATATAATGACCGATCACCAGCCAAACTTACAACGGACTGAGGATATTGATACTGTGGAGCAGCTGATTGAGAATAGAAATGAAGTCGTGCTGCCGGTTTGAATATTTATCAGTGTGAGCCGGAGAATACAAACACAGCATGATGTAACTTTGGGCTCTGAATCTGAGTGTATTCATTAAAAAACAAAAACAAAATCAAAATCTCTCTGAGTTTTATAGGTTTGATTGACGCGTTGATCCTTGACAGAAGCTCATCGTTATGTCGCTTCGTTCCCCAACATGTCACTTTGTCGTTTTGTTGTTATACGCTCTTATTTTACAGCCGCTCTGCGATAACAAAGACTTTATCAGGCTTCACTGTGAGACCGCAAACAGAGCACGATACTAATTGACTGCCTGCCTGCCATCCTCTCCCATCTGCAGGAACAGAAAGTCATATTTAATGCGCTGATTAAAATCTAATCCCTCCATGTGAGTCGGAGATGAAAGTAATTTTCGTGTAATGGAGACTATTAATATTTAGATATAGAAAGGAAACCAGATCCCAGATTTGCAATCAGCTGGAGGATGGTAAATGATATTTAAGGGTTCCAGCGAGCCGGAAGCCAAAGGGCTGCTATGCAAATAAGTTTGACTCTGCTCCAATTAACATTTTTCTTTTCTTCTTGTACTATGTTTGTCATATTTTGTCTTTCTCTGTGTTTTTTTTTTCCTCTCTGAAATATATATTTAGCCTCTCTGTTATCATCAAATCTGACGTCTGATACTGCGAAACCCTCGCCTCTTTCGGACAATGTGTTTTATACAATGGCGTTCTTTCAACTTCGTTGCAGCAGCAGCAGCTTGGAGAAGGTCATTTTCTTTTTGCAGTATAAGAAAGAAAGAAAAAAAAAGACCCCGTGGAGAAATAGTTTCTCTCCAGTTTGTTGTGGAAGAAACTGTGTGGCTTGCACGGCGGCGCCCTGACCTCCACCCGGTCTGAACTGGAACGGTGACTCTGAGCTGGATCTTATCACCCAACAGCATCAGTGCTGGATCTCACTAATGCTCTCATGGCTGAATGGGAGCAAATCCCTGGAAACAAGGATCAAACGTCCTGAGGAAAAGAAAAGAAAAAGGCCTTTGAGTGGAGGACGTTAGAAACAGCAGATTATATTGGTCGATGGGGTTGGGAATAAGATTCTCAATATTAGTGTCATGTTGAGCTGTGCTGGTACTTTGGGTCATGGAGACAGTCGTTCTGCAGATGCATCAGTGAGATTAGAACGTACAGATGGTTTTCTGGTTTTAAAGTTCAGTTGGAGGAGGTTGCATGATGAAGTTTTACACAGTCAACATTCGCAGGAACTCATTTTGGAAATGCCACTTAGATCTGCCTCCTGGTTTGGAAAGCTACACCAATGTTGACTGATGTTTCTTGTTCAACATGTCTTATCACCTTCCTATACAGACTCGCTGTATCCTCCAATCTGCCCTGAAGATGAACATAATAAAAGACAACGACAACAAGAAGCTACATTTAGCTGCAAAGACAGCTTGCTTTGGGGTGGCCAGCTGTTTCCTCACTGTTTGCAGGTGTTTTTATGAACTTATATACAGTAATAATTTCCTGGCTTGAGCTTTACACTAGGTGTGCAACTGTGGTGAAGTGGTTTGCATTGTCACCTCAGTGGATTGATGACTCTGAATTGTCTGCAGTTGTGGATGTGAGTGTGTGAGGTTCTTTGTCTCTTCATATCAGCCCTGTAATAGACTGGAGACCTGTCCAGCATGTACCCTGCCCTCTATGCCAGATTAGGGATTATATATCCATATATATACATCAAAACTGGCCTGGTAGAGGGTCCAATCCGGCCCTCAGGGGGAATTCACCAAGTGTGAAAAGACATTAAAGGCTTAATTGCACATATTTTTATCAAGAAACTTCAGGTTGTTCATAACATTTTTTGTAAAAGGATATAGTTCGTTAACTGTAAACATCTTAATAATGTACTAAAAGTGAAAAAAATCAAAGGTCTTTTTATTTATAGGTTATTACTGTATGCTATCATTTTACTGGTGCCCACCTGAGATCAAATTGCACTGTTTGTGGCCCCTGAACTTAAATGCTCTAGATGTTTCAGATGTTGTTTCTTTCTGCCTTATTCTCACTCGACGTGAAGCATAGTGTGCTCCACACGTGCACACGAAAAAAAAGCGTTTCAGATCTGACTTTATCGATGACTCCGTTCCTGACACGACGGCGGCCTGTCACCGGGGCATCGGTGTGATATCTCCATGATTGGCATCGTTAGCTGCCTCCACGAGCGTGTCCCCTCCCTCATTAATGTCAACAACATCATTAGCATGCTCGCAAGCCAGGTGATTGATAAGTGAGCGTGTTGTATGTATGTGTGCGTGCGTGGGCACATGAATACACCACTGTTGCCGAGTGTGTATGTGTGTGTGTGTGTGTGTGCATGTGGAGCAGATAATATCCGTGTTCACTGATCCGTATGAAACGTAGAGGTCAGTCGAGTTTCTCTGGCATTTCCTCAGTGCTGCGTGTTCTCCACTCACCTGTCGACTCCGGTGAAGCAGATAACATCAGATAACTGAGGACGGTGAGAGACAGGTTCATACAGGCAGCTCCACTCCATCCCTTTATACTGTATTGATCCTGTATCGATAAAGTGTAGAAACAGAGTGCAGGTGAGATTAAAAGCTTAAAAGACATCTAGTGTACTACACTTTAAATCACTGTTGGTTACCTCACACTCTGATCTCACCTCCAGATGTCCATGCAGGACGAAGCTGCATCATGTTTCAGTGTCACGCTCTTGACTCGCGTCCTCGAGAAGCAGCTGCGTTTCCGATATTCAATATCGTCTGGATGGTTTCGCCGCAAGGTCAAAAGTCAGATTTTGACATTTGCTGCTCATTCGTGATCAATGCCCTGACTCTGACATGACTCTGACTGTACGGCTTTATCCTGTGTGTATTAGCTCATGGAAAACTACACCCAGTCTGCATCCACAAGATTTTGGATTATTCCAGCAGTGGTTCATGAACTGTTTCACATCAAGGACTCAAGCTAAAGTAACATATGAACCTCAATCTGAAAGGATTTTTTTGCTTCAATATTTTATAAAACAGTAAAAGTTTTGTAAACTAAGACCAAAATAGTCACACATTCTGTCATTATATTATCTACGAAAGGAAATACGGTGAAAATAAACAGTTTTTACTGAACTTTATAATGTTTCCTCTGTGTTAACTCCATGAAATGCATTGAAACATCTAGAAATCCATGACTATTGATGATCTCTGTCTGCTGATGAAGGTCATGTGATGTGATGTAATGTTAAAGCCCCAGAACAGCAAGTTAATGGTCAAGAATTCATGTTTATCTTAATGTCTTGTCAATTTTTTATGCAGGTGACCTTGGGTGACTTGAAAAAAATAAAAAAAAATTAGAGCATGGAGGAAAACTGGTTAAAAACACTTTGACAAATGCAAATGCCCACTGCAGCCTCACAAGCAGCTCTTACTGGACTTGAATTTCACTGTTGGAGTTGAGCACATCATGTGAAATCAAGTGTAAACCTCCATGAATCATATTACTGCTGTAACTTACATTAGAAGATTTGATTTTGTTCATTTGCTTTGCAATAAACATCCCAACAGAGCTGTGGGCGGGCGCCGTCGACTGGGACTGAAATGTAAGCAAATTTAAATAAGTGTTGTGCAAGACGTGTGCAACTCCTTCCTCTCTTTTACCCTTCTCCAAGGTGACATTGTCTTAAAACAGACAAGAGTAGCTATAGCCTAATTTAATTGAACTGTCTGATTAATTTAGAATCAGGGGAATTGATTTCATTAAAGTTGCACAATGTTTCACCACTTGTTCTACAAAAACAGTGCAGCTTTTTAAGAGCGTTCACCACATTTAATGACTTCCCCATCATCATCATCATCATCATCATCATCTGTATTGTGGGTTGTTTCGTCGTCTCGGCCGCATTTTCCACTCGAGGAGTTTTCAAAGGCTCCGTACCGAGCTCCTGCCTCCCCGAGTGGAGCCACCTGTCCAGCCACCACCACCACAAACCCCCACCCCCCCAGGCCCGGCCTCAAAGTTCACCGTCGGGGGGCCTTCGTCACCCAGCGAGCCATTTCACATTCGATCGGCTCAACGGCCGCTAACAAAGCTGCAGCGATGACAGACTTGTTAAGTACATTTCATTCATAAATGGTTTTTAATAGAGCATTAGAATATGGTCAGAGGAATTAGACCCGAGGAATGGGAGCGGAGTTGGGGGGTCGGGTCGGGATCAGAGGAATCCCAGTGATCTTTACCAGTCATGTCATAAAGCCGATGATGCTGACGGCTCCTGTGGTTCAGGAGATGTGAGGGGGATAACAGAGGTTAAGCAGATAGGAAGGAGGCATACACTTCATCCATCTGAACACTAGACAGGTCTCAGTAATTAACGAAGCACAGACACTGAACTGTGGAGCAAAGAAATCAGATTGTATTCTGCAATTTTACACATTGTACTTAGAAATCGCTGCTAAGGTGCATTTCTATGAATCTGCTTAATGTGCAATTTGAAATTCCTCTTGGATGTTGCACGATGTAATTTATTTTCTGGCATGAGGAGGGGGTTTTGCCAAAATTGAAACAGAAGTGCCTTTTTCGCATTCAAGTCATGGCGTGTGCCACCTCATGCCCCATGGAGCCAGCTCCGACCGAGGAGAGGCAGACGGCTGGAAATCCCTTATCATGTTTAATTGGAATAATAATATCGCGAGAGAGAGAGAGATGGGAGAGTGCAGCTTCATTTGATCGACACAGAGCGTTTGCAATTAAATTTTTCTAAAAGCAAAACTTGTTTTTTTGTGTCAGGTGCTTCACAATTTCAAATCGAATCTCACAGATGCTGAGTTGTCCACTTCTTTGGTGGCGCTACAGCAGCTTATCAAGTTCAAATGGTTATAAGTTCAGCAACTTATTATACTGTACAGTATGTCGCTGGTTCAACTGTGGAGTGTGGTGTGTTGGGTGGTGGTAACTCTGTGTCGCCCTCAGCTGCAGAGTGAAGTTATCCATCACAGCACGGTGACATCTTCCTGTGGATTTTCGGCTAATGATGTTTGAGCTTCTGTCTGTGGAGCTCTTTTCCTGTTCGTGCCATCTCCCTCATTCTGGTTCTGTTTATTACTCTCTCAGCAGCACCTCGGGGCTCGCTGTGTTTATTGATTGGTTGATTGGTTTGTTTATGTTTAAACACTTTCTTTTTCTTTTTTTCCCCTTCTTTTTCCCATGCACGCTGCTTGGAGGGGGAAATCACGGTGTGCACTGCTCAGCTGTACGAGGAGGGGAAATTCAATGTGCACCCAAGCACCGGGTGAGAGATGTCAAAATCAATGCTGTTTCATTCTCTCCAATCATTCACCCCCTACCACCTCCATCTTTTCCACTCCATCACCTAGAAATAGCATATTACAAGACATGTAAAACGCCTCACAACACAAGAGGCTCCACTTCCTGTTTGCCAGAGGATTGTGTTGGGAGTGTTAACAAAAGCAAATGTTAAAAAGCTTTTAGAAACTGGACACACAGGGGGAATCGTTCTCTTGTATTCATTAGTGACACAGAGCAGGAAAGTTGTGTTTTCATTATCTGTCCTTCCCAGTATCGTCTGTCAGATGCTACTTAAGCTCGTAGACCAAAAAAAAAAAAAACTACCCTCTGGAACATTTACTGTTTATTTGGCTGTGCAGTCCTGCAGAACTGAGCCCGGGCCGGGAACAAAAGGTCACCTGACACACATGAAGCTTGTGTTTTGTGTACTGCAGCTCTAGCATGTCCACCTCTCTGTGCTTTTATCCCCCCAACCACTCTCCTCTTAGGCCCCTTGGAGACTAAAAACACATCCCCGGAGCACAAACTGTGGATGTTATGAGTTTGCTCAGCTCTCATGTCTATAGGTTTACCTTACACCCTGAGTCTCCTCTTTTTCTTCTTCTTCTTCTTCTTTCATTCCACTGGTATTTCGCTAGTACTGCCACCATCCCTCCCTCTCCCCTCCCCTCCTCTCCCACCTTTTCTCCCCCTGCTTTCTGTGATGTGATTTTTGTTAAACAAGTCTTTCAAAGTCAAGAAAGAGAATCTGAAAACGGCAGGGTACGCCTCAGTGGCTGATTCCCACTAATCCCTTGACTGAACTGCCCCCTCCTATGGAGTCAGTGTATAGTTGTGCATGCACAGATTCTGCACCGTAAGGTCACATTTGTTTGGCTGGCTAGATCACCACTACAGAGGACTAATCCCGCAGAATTAGTCTATTCAGCGACCACCTCTTGACCAGGAGGCATTGGCCATTAAAGTGGTTACAAAAGGAATGCCTGAGTACTTTACAAAGGACTTTTTTTTCTTCCATCCGTAAGGTAAAGGTAACCCACAGAGTGAGTTACAGTTCCTACAACTCAGTTTGAAGCCCCGTGTGGCAGATTTCATTCTCCACATTGATTGTGCTTATTAAACATTTAGAGAGTCTAATTGGAGCATGTGCAGGCTACATCCGCAGTGCTGTGATAATGACTATTTTTTTTCTCTCCGTGCAGCTGAGGAGGCTTTGATTTTATTTTGTAAATCTGAATGATCCTCAGCTACAGTCGAGACAATCTCACGTTCCTTTGATCAAGAAGAGTGAAAGTATAAAAAAGGTAGTTTGACAGCTTTAAACACACATAAACACATCAGGGACATGTCTGTTCTCATAATACGCATAAGAAAAATACAAAACCCACAGTCTTCTGACACCAGACATATCCGCTCCTTTCCATCTTTTTCCGTGATGAACGTTAAGAGATGCCACGTTAGATTACTCCTCTTTTTTTCCCCCCAAATTGAGACCCAACTCAAGCAAGAGCTATCTGCCCCCGTTGAGTGGTCTTGACAGAAGCAATTTCCCAGTTCTAATCGAAAGATTTCTTCATATCTACTAAATACCAGACAGGGGCTCGCAGCAGCAGCACCAGATGTGTCCCAGTGTCCGTCCAGAAACGCTCCAGCAGATTATTTGTGTTTGGAGACTTGCAGGGAAGCGTGGAGAGCATGTGCTGAATTTTTAAGTTTGATATTAAATGAATGAGGCATTCAGATTTAACATGGTTCTCTGATTTCATGAAAAAAAGCATATCTACAATGATTACTAGGAGGTTTAATCATATCCTACTCCCAGCTTTTACACTAATAATACGACATATTCGCTGTTAGAACAAAAAGATTATGATGCTAGACTGTGCATTTTAAATTCCCAGTTGCACTTGGGAATAATAATATAGATACTGTATTATCAGAGGCAATTTTCAGGCCAGACATTTTTGACTTGTAAGAGCAGGAAAATCACAGGTGACACAAATGACAATGCTTCTGTAGCATTACGTGACCCAGTTGAACATGTCGGTGAAATGAGTGAAATGCTTAATTTTACTGTCAAATACATTTGTAACAGTGAACATCACGCTGTGCAGTGTCTGTTCACTTAAAGAAACACAAGCCTATTACTGTGCACCTCTGTGCTCTGTGAAAAAGAAAAAAGTTTAGAAAACTCAAAATTTTAGTCAAGAAATTGAACCTAACTTCTCAAATTTGGGTTTTGATTTTATTCCACTCAGATTTTCTTTTTCTTCTTTTATGTATCTAACAGACTCACATCTGTAAATCTCAAATCTTTATTCCCTCATGAGAGTTTTCTGCAGCACTGTCAGTCGTCCCAGTAACTAAAACTGGTCCTAATAAGCCCAGGGAACATTGTTATTCAGTGTCACCCATGTCTCAGGAGCCTCACATAAGAAAGAAGCAGGAGGGGAGTTGTAACTCTGCTGTGCATGCTGGGAACTGTGCAACTAACAGAATATTGTCTCTAACCACTTAGATCAATGGCTTGCAAAAATAATGATGATAAAACAACTAAATACAAGTTAGCAGAGTTAATTGTCTCTGTACTGAAGCACTGATTGAGACTGTTTTTACTTTAAATGCTGATAATTAAGTTTCTAAGGGCTTAATAACCTCTAATTGTTATTTATGGAAAATAACACAAGTTGCAGTTTTCACAGTGCGGTGGTGATGGTGTTTCTGCTGCATCTGTTATTTCTGCTCGGCGTGAAAGGCAGGTGGTCAGCTGCTAATGTGCCTCGGCTTTGGACCGCAATTCATCTGAGCTCGGCTCATTCTGCTCCACGGTGATCAAAAGCAACTTGGCTGCTAAATATACAGGCTCATACATATGCATGGCATGGCTAAACAGTCTCCGCTGACACCCATTAGTTGTACAGTCACACGGAGGAGGCCCATTTGGAGAATTTGCATGCAGACATTAGCAGATTAATCACGAGTGACAGTCGAGGGGAAAGCTGCGGTCACAAACCACACGGGAGCCAAGATGGACTCTGACCTACATGTACCTGCTAAGATTGCTGGCCTGGTTACTTTATGAGATTCAAATGATTAAAATGACCCAGTTTCCTCCTGCTGGCTCTGTGACGGTGTGATTCAAAAGAGAAAAAAGGAAAGAAAAGGAAAGTCTATTCTCAAAACAGCAAATTACATATCTGGATGGTGTGAAAGAGAGCGAGAGGGTTTCTGTTTGTGATTCCGAGGTTGTCGTTCTCTGCAGGCCATGTTTTACACATATCAATATTTCACATGTAACAAAAAGCTGTTTTTTCTCATCATGTTTCCCGCATACTAAACTCTTTAAGAAAACACAAGTCGATGAAACACTCTGCAAAAATAATTGATTACATCAGTGCAGGCACTAAAAGCTCAAAGGCAGCATTGACTCTGTTGTGTTGTGTGGCTGCTGTTGTTGTTGTTGTTGTTGTTATGAGTGTGATTCACTGTTGAGCCGGTGTCATCGAGCGGTGAGGCTGTGACCTGATTCCTCATTCATTAAACATGGACAAAACATAAAATCGTAGCTTCTGGTTCACTGGGTTGATGTCTGAGCAGCAGCAGAGGAGGAAACAGACTCACTGCTGGAGTTACAGAGATACTCAAACATAATTTGAACACATCTGTGGATTAAACCTGGACAGATGTGTAAACATCCATTAGACAGGTTGTCCAATCACCTTATACTGCAGATACTAGAGCGATATGGCCTAAAACAAAAAGTTTTTTTTTTCACATTTTCCCGTTAAAAACAAACAAGACAAAGAATTATTAAAGTAAATTGAAGGTTCAGTAACTGTGGGGTTGACTGTTTTCAACCTGTTGATCAACTTGGGCTTTTCATGATACATGAGGTCATATCTGTTGCTGATGTGAAACACCAGAACATTTGTACTGTGTTTTTTATTGTACTGTTTTTGTTCTTCTTCTCATACAGGACACTATGGGAAATGAAAACACTAATGCTAGCTACGTTGATTATGTTCATTTTGTCTTCTTGTATATTTTTCTTGTGTTCAATAAAATCAAGAATGATGTTACCTGCCTGTGACTCGAGTCTTCCTCAGAAGCGCCATCCGATGTGCTGCTGACGTCAGGTAACATCATTCTTGATTTCATTGTCTGAACACAAGAAAAATATAACTAAAACTAATGCTAACTGTTAGTCAGCAGGAGTTTTACAGCCAACGTCATCTGCAGAGTCGCTACTGGCAGACGTGTACATCACGTAAATATGTGCAATCATGTGAAGTAAATGAAATGAAATGGCAAATGGACAGTGGTTTGCTACTAGAGCTACTTCCAGGATTGAAGAGACACTGATCTCCTCACGTTTCAGTTCATGCTGCTATGTTGATGTCTTGTTTATAGTACATACAGGTACTGTAAGTGCATCTGTATTTTTCTTTTAATAGCATTCGCTGCATGCCAAATATGGCACTAATACGGTGGAAAACAACACCAATGCTTTAGTGATAATACCAACGGCACAACAAAGCCCCAGGGCCTTAAAACCTCAAGGTTTAGTAAATAATAGTTGCATGTTGTCAAGGTTGCAAAGGCCACAGGAGCTGAGTGCACCTGGTAAACACACAGGCACAGTTCCCATGAATTGGGGCACAGCTGCAGATGAAAATACATAATAATTCGGACAATGTTGTATTTTCTGAGTTGGCAGAAAAGAGCCGCAGGTCTGGTCATCGTAGCTTTCCTCTCTCTCTCTCTCCTCCTGCTGCACTGAGCATCAGATTCAGGGCTAATGTTATTTGGACATCAGGCTCATGTTACGAGCCTCATTCAGGGTCGTTTCTCCTTCCAGGGGCAGATATTTCATTCTCCACTAATCGCTGCTAGGAATATTATCTTCACCTGGTTCCTCTCATTACAGGAGAACATCTAAATGTCACAGGGGGAACGACCTTCATTCATTCATTCATTCATTCATTCAAATCTTGATTCATAGATGGGATTTGCTACAACACAGGTAATGAATGTTGAACGTTATAGCGTACGCACGAGTGAAAGCGCTGACTCGGGCTACGTAAATACACATTGTTAGATTGTGTTTGTGCCCCCTGTGTGAGCGGCAACATGCAACATCATTTATATCTCGGGCTGTGGCTGTCATGGAAAATAATTTGTCAGTGCCTATTTACTGTACAAATGGACTGTGGCTTCGGCGCGGGTCCAATTTACCTGTTGCTGCGGAGGGTTCCCAAGCGAGCGTGGGGCTAAAATTAGAAACAGCACATCACCCAGCACCGCGGGTATCAATCACACATCTGTCACGGACAGAGAGCGAGGTAGAAACAGAGTCCAGGGGGAGAGAGAGAGAGGCTGAAGTGGAGAGTCGAGTCCTGAGGCCAGATACAAGATGCTGATAATTCACCGCACAGGGCTGGACCTCGATCCACGGGACGAATAGGTTGATTAGTCTAAATCGGATTAATGTTTGTCTTTAACCAGAATTCAGTTCCAAAATTCATTTTATTTCCACACTGGCATGTTGTGACAGCATATCTAACTGTGGTTACCATCCAATTTCCCCCATTTCTACTTAAGCCCATTTTAAGGTTTATTCATCCTCTGGATCAATTTGTTCCAGCTCTTTAAAACGACGCTATATAATGTTTTTACAAATGCTTGATTTTTTTTTAATGACTGCACAATTAAATCACATGGAAATGTTTTTTAAGCCTTTTGCATCATTTAAAACACATTTCCCTGAAGCATATTTGTCATCTTTGGAAACGTTCCACTGCAGAGATCTCAGCTTGGAGAGCATCACCATGTTCTGCACTTTTAATGGTCTACTTGATGTTTCTGGGGATTTTTTGTGACAGGTTTCTACTAAACTAAACTAAACTGGAGCTGAAAGCATTGCCTTATCGTTAAGGAGCACAGATTTGACCACAGTCAGTTTAATGGCTATAGGTAGCTAGTTGACTTGTGCACAGTGGCTGAAAGTGACCTTAAAACATATGTATCACTAACTCAAGTCATTTTTTCTTTAAGTTTTATTTGTTTTCTCTGTAAAAGATTATTATAACTGGTGTCACGCAGTTTCGTGATTAGCATGATACTCCTCTTTACACAGCTTAAAGGTCACAAATTTAACCCTTTTCTGATTCTGATATTGATACATAGATATATAGAGGATATATTTGTGGTTTTAATAACCAAAGACCATCTCATAAAAGAGAAAGGCTCTCACTGAGACAGTTTTCTGAGTGATTGAATAGAAAACGAGCAGACAAAACCAACTCCTGCAATGTTGGATGGCAAGTCTGAGTGGGCGGGGCTTGGGGCATAGCTGTTGTGACATCACAAAGTTACAGAAGTGCTGACAGCTCATTTTAAGGCTCAGTTTCTGAACACAGGCTGCGTGTCCTTTTCTGTGGACTCAGGTGTTGATACTTAAACCCAGAGCTGCGTTATAATCAAATAACACATGGATACATTATAGGACCTTTAAAATCTAATTTATTCAGAGAATATCTGCACTGGTATCAGTTTCTCATGTTGGACACTGAATCTACTGTTTTCTCTACATTCAGCTGACCTTTTCATGGCAAAACCGAGAGAAATGTTACTGATCAAGAGGTATAGGAGCAAACCGGAGCTGTAATGCACTGAGGTAATATTTCCTTCATGTGCCAGCATGAGCAGCCGCACGGGATGAAAAACCACAACACGCCGACTTCTAGGCTGAAAAGTCAAAGAAGTGTCAGCTCAGTCAAACAAAAGGCCTTTATTTCCCTTGTGGTATTTGAACCGCACACGCATAAACACTAGAAAATGCATACGAGACAAGTAAAAACACATGAAAAATATTCTAAAACTGAGCTGTTTTGGGTTAAATTTCCCCTTGAACAAAAAAAAAGAAAGAAAGAAAAAGAAGCGGCATTTCATTTCAGCTTGCCTGGGGTTAGTGATTAGGAAAACACCCCGACAATGTATGAAATGCAGGTGTGTTTCTTTGACACAAGTAATCCTAGGTTTTATTGGTTCTGCACCACCCCCCCTCCTCAAAGGCCTATGACCACTTGAAATTCTTTACTAGCAAAAACTCTGCAGCTTCAGAAGCCTCTTTAGCGGCGAGGAGGAGGAGCCGAGGCTCCATTTAGCCTGATTTCCTGTCTTTAAAAAGGATGAATGACCAGCTTTAGGCCATTGAGAGTGCCCTCACCTATAGCACTCCGTTTGATCTCAGCATCATGGCCGCAAACAGGTTGAAAGAGAGAGAGCCCTTAATGTCAAGGCCATTCTTAATGAGTCTCAGCGGACTGGACCAACCACAGGCCCCTGACAAAATGTAATCCCCTGCTTCAGCACAATGACTTCCTGTATGTCCCCATGTCTGCTTTTATGTCCTATTCTTACTATTTCCTATTCTGGGGCCTGAGCTGGAGGAGGAAATATTAAATAATTTGATTGACACGTTACATTTTTAAATCCCTCCATCTCAGGCTTATTAATCACTTTTATATGAATTTAGGGCTCTGGAATTTAATTTGCTCTAATCGGGTTAATGTGTATTAACAATAGCTAATCTTAATAACCTTATTGTTTTGTTGTTATTGTTATGTCTGGTGTGAATCCGTCTTCGGGGTGTTAATGCTGCTTTATAGCGCGGCTTCAATGGGATTTAGAGTGGTATCAAAGCTTTATCGGTTTACAGTCAGCCACTGCAATTTGATTGACAAAAGGCGCAGAGATAAGCAGAGGGTGAATGTTGGAGCGACTTTGGAGCGACTCCATTCACGCGCGCGAGCACATGCAGGCGCGGGCAAATCGCAGGGAAATTTGTGCAATTTTAACTAATCACGACTCCGACGTTGTCATTTGCATATGTTAATAAAGCAGCTCCAATGGAAGGGGAGGGATGGAGGGAGGGATGGAAAGAGAGAGAGAGGAAGAGAAACAGAGAGGGAGGGAGGGAATTAATTTGAAATCTGGAGGCTTGTGCAACAGCAGCAGCAGATTTCCAGCGCTGAGTTGTTAAGAAGCGGCGTCGTGTTAATGAGAGGCACAACAACAACAACAACAACAACACAACAACAACGTCAACCCCAGGCTCGCCGTGCATGTGCATGTGCGTGCATATGTGTGTTCCTGAAATCTTCCACTGTGCGCTAGGTAGGTAGCCCCCTTTGTGTCACCGTATTCCCTCGGCTCCGTTCCACCCCTTTGTTTGCTTTGGTGCAGTTTCCGTGGCGACTGAGCCCAGGGCCCCCAATCAGAGGCCCATACCATTGACAGGCTGGAGGTGGGGGTGTGGGGTGTGTGTGTGTGGAGGGGTAGCAGTGACGGTGGTGGCTGTTGGCACTGAGGGAGGGTGTTTTTGGGTGGAGGCACAGCACACACGCTGACACACACACATATACATATATTCGCCATCCCATTTGCACACACACACCTACAGGCCATCAATTACCAATGGTAATAGCTCACTCTCGACTCACCCGCCATAAATCTAGCGGCAGCAACGGATGCGTCAATGACAATATGCCCTTGTGATAACACAGCGAGCTGTTTTTGCACCCTAACATAGCAGCATGTGACAGCTCGGAAATTCTTCCTCCTCCCAAGCCCCTCCTCTTCCTCCTCCTCCTCCTCTTCCCTCCATCACCACGACGACAACACCTTCCTTCAGTTCAGGTTGAGTCTTTGTCTACCTGTGGTCCCCTCTTCTTTTGTTTATTTTCCCTATTCTCCTCCTCCCCCTCCCCCTCCCCCGCCCCCACCTTTAAAAAAAAATTATCATAGGAATCCAGTGGGCTTATACTTTGAAATGTTAACTACCACCTGCCATCACTACTACAGGCCCGTCCAAACCAAACCTCAGGGACTTTTTTTTCTTCTTCTTCTTCTTCTTTTTTTTTTTAAAGTGCAGACAGGTTTTCCTCGTTGCGAATGCTTGATCTGACCTGTTGTTATCCAAAGAGCTGCAGGGGGAGAGGGGGGAAAAAAACCTCTAATACCTGTTAATCACTAATGTTGTCCAGTGGAAATGCTGTCGTTTTCTTTTCTTTTTCTTCTTTTCTTTAGCTGGGGGAGCAAATTTTGACTCTGGACTTCAAAGGGATGTTGAAAGTTGATCGTGTTGTGCCACGTTACTCCCATTATCCCTCCCATCCTCCTCCTCCTCCCCCTCCTCCCATTCTTCCTCCTATCCCCTCTCCTCTCCTCTCCTCTCTCTCCATTACTTGGAAGCTGGTCAAGGTGCTCATATTGCGCCCCGCTGATTGACTTGCAGCCTTGTTGTCACGTCTGCTAACCTTTTGTCAGGCTTTAATCATCTGTTGCTGCCTCTCACCCCCCTCAAACCTCTCCCTCTCCCTCTTCCTCCCCCTCCTCCTCCTCCTGAAGCCAAGAAACTGCTGTAGGTGCAGCTTGCTGGAGAGGCTGCAATTTATTTCAATGAGTCTTTCTTCTTTTTCTTTTTTTTTTGAAAGCATGTGTGTGGTTGATTGTGTTTATGTATGTGTGTGCGTGCACATGGCTCCATATGCGCTGGTCTGGACTGTGTGTTGGGTTTGTCTTTGTCCACAGACTACTAGCATGCTCCTAATGTTGTTCAGCAGGTGACTGGAATACAGATTGCCTCATGGTCTCTGTGCAGCACCAAACACTTTCCTGTTTCCCTGTGCAGCTCGGATGAGATGTGAAATATATATATATATATTTAAAAAGTGCAGAAGTAGATCAAGAAACAGGGATTTCACTTCACTCTGATTTGTTTCAGTTTTAATTAAGAATAAATCCAGGGATTCGCCTTTTTTTTTCCCTCTTCTTCTTCTAGTGAAAATGAAAATCAGACCCTTTGGGAACATGTTTAAAATGACAACGTGCCCCTTTAAGAGATTTTTTTTTTTTTTTGCTGTGTCTTTCTCAGCATGAAGCTCAGATCGATCTCAGTCAGGTTCCAGCCATTTTCATCACAATCTGATTGGTGACTCAAATCAAATAAAAAAGGGGACTCGATGTGAAAATAATGTTCGAGCTCAGGGGAAGAATCACGGGTGATGAATCAGGGCAGATCTCATAAGCCCACGAGATCCCCACGCACAACTGGTTTGCATATTATCCCGTTTTAACGCACATTTTGACACCCATGAGGGAAATGACCATTAGCTTTTATTTCACCTTTTATTGCTTTAAATTGGCAATTTGAATGGGACAGAGGCGACACAGACTTAGAGAGTAACTGGACTAAAAGTTCACTATGAGCTTTGAAATGGAGACCAAAGTTTGGAATAATCTACTTCATCTGACAATGCTCGGTGTTCAGTTGATGACACAATTAAGACAAAACTATCTGACCTAACTTAAAGGGACAGTTCAGGGTATTTGATGTGAGGCTGTGTGAGGCGGTCATGCACAGTCAGATATGAATCAGTGTTTAAAAAGACGGCCACAGAAACGATCAAACATCCGTCTAAATGTTCACTGCATGTACTGTAGAAGATTACAACATTATATCAGCATGTTCTCATCAAAACAGAAGTTTCCTTTGGTACTAACTTCCATATTCCTACGCACAACACTTTGTTTTGATGGGATAACACATTTTTTAATGGATGGATGCACATCCTTCATCCTATAATTAAAGGTTTAACCTCATTATCATTAAAATGCACCAACACTTGATTTGATAAAGTCAAAGAATGTTCACAAACATCTGATACGGACGCATTTAACTAATCAGTTTAGTACCTTGTGACGTAATCTTGCGCTGCTGTTAAACTACAAATTGTCGCCTGCTGCTACTGTTGACGTGTTTGGCTAAAAATGCTCTGTAGTAAATTCCCTCTTGACATGCAGTGTTGTTTATTTGTACGTTTGTTTGTTTCCAGTCCAGGCAGTGCGACACTGAGTGTAGATTAGGGCGGGTGGTTTGGCCTACAAGACAGAAGATGTTGAGTCAAGCTAACTTTTTGGACCAGAGGGTAAATTAAGACTGAGTGTAACTGGTTATATACTGACTTATTTAATACTTGATTGAATGGGAATATTTTCCTAAGTTTAATAAAGAGCAGGATAAATGCAGTTAACAGCTTATGAGCAGGTTCAATATGAAGATTTCATTATTATGATGATAAAAACACATGTAGACTTAGATGTATGGACACAATTCATTTCATGATCTGAGGTTTCTTAGCTTTAGTAATATTAATTCTATTTTAATGGACTTTATTTCTGTGAATAAGGAGGAAAAAAATAACTAAAAACCATCTGTGACTTGATTACGGTGAAGGTGAACTCACTCTCACCGAGAGCAGAGCTCCGTGCGAGCGAAACCAACCAGATGTTCCAGTTGTTGGTCTTTTCTTATTTTAAAAGATTAAAGACAAACTTATGTTAATTCCAAATGTAGCTTCTGATTATTCACAGTATTTATTCGGTTCCTGTTTTCAATTCCCTCACGTCCTGCGTTCAGTGGGGTTATCTAAATGCTAATGTCTCAGTGTATCAAACTGAAGGCGCGGCCGGCTCGACAAACACTGGAGCTCCTTTGTTATCACAGAGGTGGGAGTGATGATGGGGGGGTGAGAGGGGGAGGTGGTGGGGGGGTGGGATAAAAGAAGTGAGAGTCGTATTGAGGGGTTTAGGACATAAAACAGATGTCTCCCACAATCCCATGTTCCATTTCCTGAGCGTACACTGGAATTGGCACAAAGGACGTGTCATTTAGATTTCTGATAGGGTAAGTCTGGTCCTTGCACTCCTGCTCGCCATGTTGAAATGTTCAATTTGTGTCATGAGCCTCCGAGTATCCCCATGCTGCTGTGGATTAGGCATCAGAGATAGCACTGTAGCCTCTGTCACAAGGGCAGCAGAGATGTGTGATATACTGTCTGTGTGTGAGTCTGTGTGTGTGTGTGAGAGAGAGAGAAAGAGACACTATTATGCTTTTGTTTTGAAACGAATCTCTTACTACGATTCTGCATCCTCGGGACTTTTTGGGCACTGGAAACAGAGAGGTTGTAAACACTGCTGGCCTCGTTTTAGTTTAGTTTGTAGTAGTTGTAGTCCTGATGACATCACTGGGAAGAATGACGTAGACGCCCAATGCTCATATACAGTACATGGGTGAGACCTTTGGAGACAATGACACCTTACTGCATCTACCTTGATGACCAGTGGTCAAAGCATCCTGTAGTTTAACACTGCAGCAGCTGTCGTTAGTGCTTCTTGTTCCTAATATTTTTCACAGCTAATAAACTGCAGAGTGGACGATCTACTTCCTGTTTTTCCTTTAAAGGGGAACTATGCAAGTCCGGTTGCTTTTCCACTGTTTTGGTAACACTCCTCTCGACCATGTGCATTTGTTTACAACGAAGCCTAAGATAAATCAATACAAGGAGCGGTGGATAGCGTTATATAACTGTAACATATACAATGTTTCGACGTGTGTATTTTTGTAGTCTTAACTGTCATAAACAAAAGACTGTGGGTTACGGAGCGCAGAGCTGAGACACCGGGGCGGCTACACTGATCAGCCATGAGACGCAGGTAACTATCACTTCACTCTCATAATTAGTCCACAGCTTTTTAATTAAGGTAAACATGTAGCATAGCCATGGGAAAAATCCTGCTCAGTTCCGCTTTAAGTATTTACTTTCAAGTGTGTCAGTCTGGACAGAAACTCTGGTTATCTGAGAACTCGGTGTCAAAATGTTAAGAAGCATATAATGTCTTACACACAAATTGTTAATTATCTTTCCATTTTCCTTCTTCCCTTCACCTCTAACTCACCTGTGAGTCACACAAGCGATGCAGGTACAATAAACATGAACTTTCACCCCCTTGAAACTCTTTTTTTTTTCAAAAAAGAAAGAAAAAAAGAAGAAGCTGAGAATCACCTGGGCGCAGATAAACTCTCGTCTTTCCTCCAGGCCTTTCCCTTCTTTTTTCCCCCTTCTTTCTCGCCCTACCCCTCCCTCCCTTGTGGCTCCCTTGAGTATCAGAGGATGGTCAGGCCTGGAAATCACCTGGCTACAGATAAATACCCCTGAGGAATTTGTGGTGCTTCTGAAGTCAGCAAGGCAAGCGAGTGAAAGCCCTCCTCTGTGCCCTCCCACCCACCCTGGGTTGTATAACACGTCTCTAATGGAATCTGACCTTCACTGCATTCCACATCTTGTTGAGTGTTAGCAACAGCAGCAATGGATCCTCTCTCTTTGACTCATTACAGTCGCACCGCTTCTGTTTTTTTGGGGGGGGCAAATTCATGTCTGAAAATGTGTTAAACTCCTGGAAAAATCATTAATAAACTACATCTAGACTCACACGGTTGACAAGAGAGGTCACAAGTGTTTACTGAGCATGAAGTCATGACAGAGTTCGTGGAGTTCACGGTCATGCCTGATTGTTTTTAGTCCATCAAGCTCTTGTGAGGCCGAGCAGTGTTGATTTTAATATTGTCTGTTTGGACAGAATTTGAAACGACACATGATTTTTTTTTTTTACAGCCCACAAGCCCAAACAGAAACTATTAACGGTGCTGCTGCTCTCCTGCTGTTTGGTGTGTATGTGCCTCCCTGTTGGCCACGTTGCAGGTCCTCCTCAGCTCTACAACTGAAAAGAGCTGATTGCATTTATAATCGTCCTGTTTTGCCATCTCACCAGAATTCATTAAGTTCCTGTGCTGTTTATCACCCACAGGGGCTGCACATGTAAAGTAAAGCCTGCAGCTGATTTTAGATTATTGGGAAAATTCTCCAAAGCTGAGCCTAAGCATTTTGTCAAGACCGTGAAATCTACAAACTAAAAGATAGGGCTGGGTATTGCGGAGAATCTCACGATTCGATTCGATTTCGATTCGGGGGGTCACGATTCGATTCGATATCGATTCGATTCGATATTGTTTGAAATTCTTCGATATCGATTCAGTATCAAATAGAAATACACGAGTAAGAGAAAGCTATCAGATTTTTAAAAAATAATTATTCAGTTTCAGGCCTTATAAACAGCAATAATATATAACTCATATAGCTTAGCATGACAACATATGACACTTTAACACTGAACAGTGCGTGTAAATTTAAATTATGTTTTTCTTTCCTCTTGGAAATTGTAAAATATCATTTTGAGTAATAACAATACAAAACATGGGGGCTGATTTTTGCCCGTAGGTGGGGAGGGGTAGGTGCACCCCTGAACCAGGCTCTAGAAACTCTGTTGCGCATATCATGCTGCGTGGTAGCCTGACTCTCGCCAGACCCTTGTAGTTCCGCAAAGCTCCAGCAGAGGCGCTACGCTCAGCTTCACACAAGGGTCTGGACTCGAGGCCAATGCAAACTCCTGCACGGGAGCAAAAAATAATGAACCAATCAGGATCGCCGGGCGGGACTTTCGATTCAAACAACAATGGCGGCTCGCAGCGAGGAGTCGTGCTTTAGCATTGATTCTGCTATTTCAACTGTTTTGTCGAATCTATCGAATATTAATTCTTTTAAAGACGAACAGAGAACTGTTTTAAAGACATTTATTGGTGGCAAGGATGTTTTCGCTCTTCTTCCGACCGGGAAGTGGCAAGTGGTTTATCCAATCACATGCAAGGATTTTTTTTACAAGGCCCCGCCTTCTGAAATACATCGCCTATGGAGCAGTCCCAGACCCTTGTGTGGAGCTCAGCGTAGCTTTGCGGAATACAAGGATCTGGCGAGAGTCAGGCTAGCTGCGTGGGACTCATCGCTCATAATTAATAAATAATAGCCTATAGGCAACTGCACAACTGAAAATATTGTAGCGACCCCGCAGTAATGTTGTTGTTATGATATTTAAATTCTGGGATGTCTGACTGACTGTGAATGTGTATGGTGCGGGCAGGTGGGGTATGAGAAACTGAGAGGCTGGGGTGAGTGTGAGGAGGACAGGCTGCAGCTGTGTGTGTGTGTAGGTGAGAGGAGGAGCAGAGGTAAAGGAGGAAGTGAGAACTGTGGTCAGATAAGTTTGTTATGTTGTTGTACTTACGTCGGGTCGGACACTACAATATTAATAACAACGTGTGCTTAACATAGACGTCGGAGCGATATAGTGGCGGAGCGGCCAGTTAACTTTCGGTGACAGATTGTTTCAGATGCGCCGGACTCGCGCTCTGCAGCGATCTTCACAGAGCGCAACAGAGATTAACACACACACATTCACACAGGCGACACGATACACACATACGGGAGACACGTGCTGGCTTAACGTAACGCCGCTGCTATTGCTACTGCTACTCACTCACTCCACATTGTTATGGTTTGGTCAGCGCGGCCCCCGTTAGTACAGCGCGAATCACACGAGGGTGTTATTCACAGCGCCCCCTCTGGCCAAGGGCTTGAATCGATTCAGGAGATTGCAGAATCGATATCGAATTGCAGGGGAAATAATTGCAATGCATTGCTGAATCGATATTTTTACCCAGCCCTACTAAAAGAGTGTGTGCACAGATCAAAACAACTGCAGACAAGTGCACGAGTCAAAACCGTGCACAGTGTCACAGTCAAAGCTGAACAAAGGTGAACTCTGACCTGTAAGTCAATAGTGTTGTGGTCAAGAATCCCAGATCAACTCAAGTCCAAGTCCAAGGCTGAGACCAAACCATTGTAAGACCATTTAGTGCCAGTACTCATAATAATCATATGGCTTGATATTTACATTATTCCTGAGCTAAAAGAGATAAAAGATAATCTTATATAAAATCTGTATCATATTTTATTGAAACAAAGTTTAGCTTGAACAGAATAACAGCACAGAACCTGCTGAAGTCTTCCACTTTTGGCTTTTCAGAGGGTTACACAAGCACATACTTTTGTAGAACAATTTTAATTTTCTTAAAGGGGTCCTATTATGAAAATCCACTTTCTATAGGTTTTGTTGTGGTCCTATGTGTTCCCGGGGCCTTTCTATGACGCCTGAAGGTGAAAAAAGTCTGTTCACTCCCTCAATCGATTTTTACACTTTTTTGAG
Source organism: Decapterus maruadsi (assembly GCA_030347415.2). Classification (NCBI taxonomy): domain Eukaryota; kingdom Metazoa; phylum Chordata; class Actinopteri; order Carangiformes; family Carangidae; genus Decapterus; species Decapterus maruadsi. The sequence continues at coordinate 5,524,341 of CM064903.1, forward strand.
ATCGTGTCTCCAAACGGGCGAATTGAAAGTGCTGGCAGACTTGACGTCAGGATGTGTTGAACTCGAGTAACTCCACCTCCCGGTACTTCCTTATCCGCCCCCTGGGCAAGTCTGGAAAAACGTTAGCTCCGCCCGGTGAGCCATTTCCTGGTCAGCGAGAGTCGCACCACCTCCACCCCCCCTCGTCCGTCAGTCGGCCCGTCATTTCACATGAAACGTAGATACGGGAGCATCGGTCGGTAACGCTACCGCGGCCGGTAGATGATCATTTTGAATCACTGACTGAAAAACAGCTGCCCGTCATTAAAAATGAAACCGCGGATATTGGCCTGATACGGCTTCTCATCAGCGCTGCGGTGCAGCGGTCCTCATCACGGAGTGAGAGACATGATCTGATCTGAACGAGGAAGTCTCCTCTCACGGCGCAAAACCTTATTCTCCGGTAACTTCTCATCAGTCCATAACAGTGTAGCCTACAGTTTGTGCTGCTCCTCAGTTTCACTCGTTTTTTTTATTTGACAGTTTGATGGCATAGGAGCCACCATGTAGGCGATCTCCTTCTGTCACAGTGAGACACTAGTATTTTTTCAGACAAGATGCGAGTCTCATAAACTTTTTTTTTCGGAAATCAATACCCGACCCCAGCTGTCTCAATGTCAACATTGGCACATGTACCTGTAGGCTAGTGAAAACCACACCCTCTCCCCGTGACAGCTGTGGAGTGGACGTGGTTTACACATAATCATTTGCATTTCAAGGTGCAGACACAGAAACAGCTCGTTCTCAGGAGAGCTCTGGAGAGACACTTTTAGATTACTGAGATCTAGAGCTGCAGATTGATTTGGGGACAATACACTATGAATACAATATGGTTGGACAACTTAAAACCATATGAAATAGATGAAAAATAGCATAATATGGGACCTTTAAAGTTATTGAATTACATTACATAAACCAAAGTGATACATTTGCCAAAACAAAAGATGTCACTGCAGCTGTGGTCATTACTGGTCTTGGGGGGAAAAAAAAATCCTGAGTCAGGCTCGGCTGAAAACGAGACAAGACCAAGACCTTAGAAATGTGGTCTGGAGTACCACAACACTACAGACCACAACTGTAGCTGATGCTAGACATAAGCAGGATGTAATTGTGATCTGACTTTACCTTCAGGCAGCACTCTCCATCATCAGCGTCAAAACACCCAATGAAGGAATATGCTTTCGGAGAACGGTGCTCATCCCTCAGACGTCTGGAGAACCTATCATAAAGAGAGCACAACACCTTAATAAGACACTTAATATTTTAACATTGTAATAATTCATCACCTGCATGTGCAACTTTGATGTATGATCATTTTGATCCTTGATATTTGGATTTCTGGAGGCAATACGATCTAAAAGCCAGGATTGTATTCGTGTATTTTCAAGGACATTCAAGTAGCTCGGGCATATCTGGCATACTTCTCCCAGAGGGGTAAACAATGGTCTCCTGTGTGCAATATGTAGAGAGTGACAGGAAATAGCGTTAGTATTGGACATGCAATAAGGTCTTCACCTGTTAGAAGAAGTCACTGGATTTATATAATAAGATGCCATTCTCGCTCTCAGAGCTGTCTCTTCCTATTAAAGGAGCGAGCTGCGAAGGCTTTTCATCACATGGCATGTTACTGTGGTTTGAGGTTGGTTCATTATACAGCCATTACTATGCTCTGTCTGCAGATGCAGAAAAGTATTATTTTACCACTTTCTTTCCCCCTTCCACAGTGTGATCGCTGCAGCTCCAGCAACCAGCAGCCAGCCATGAGACAGCACAATATGATCACAACACACTGATACAATACTCCATTGATGCCGCTCACACTGCTGAAGCTGCAGGTTTAAGTGGGAAAAGAATCCCTGCAGTGGGGGCATATTTTATCCCCCTGAATGTTTAAGTCATGAGACAGATCTTCAGTTCAGACAAGTGTGCAGGCGTCTTTTTCTCTTTGTGTGTCTCTCTCTCTCTCTTGTGTCCTTCTTCTATTTTCGCTCTTTATCTCTTTCACTACACATTCTTTCCTTGCCTCCTCTCTCCCCCCCCTCTCCGTCCTTCTCATATCAACTGCAGGAATCAAAACAATCCATAAACAATTTGATTTAAAAGCGTGGCAAACCATTAACAGAAATATAACTCTTAGTTACGAAAGCACTAAGAGAGAAAGAGGGAGGGATGGGAGAGAGAGATTCATGGGAAAAAGCAGCGGGTTAGCGGCCACGGCGTCTTAGCCAAATGCATATTTGGTGAGGTTCAGAATTAGGAACATTTCTCAGCTGCTGAGGCAGAAATAATCTCATTGGCTGATTTACTTCAGTGGCTGAACTCAGAGAGCTTTTTGTGAGGATAAGTAGTTTTAGATTGCGGCTCTGTGGAAAAGGCACGGTGTAATAGAAGGAGAGAGCGGTGTTATGACATGTAGGTGGAGTTATGGTTTTACATATTCCCAGCTGCTTTTGATGGCAGATTCCCTTTTTTGAGTGAGACAGATTAAACAATGAAAGGAGAGACTTCCCAGGAGAAGTGACAGCACCAGTCCTTTAGAAAAAAAAGAGGACATACTTTTATGCACAAATGATAACGTTTGTATAAATCAGAAAGCTGGTGAGCAAAGGATGTCATGTTTTAGAGTTACAACTCAGAGAGGAGAGGAGAGGTTGGGGTTGATGGATGGGGTGAATAGCTCCTGTGATCCACAGGTTTCTGAAAAGGAGAAACTGGAGCTCAGAGTGGGCTGCTCAGCTGTCGCCATCTTGGCAGCACCTGACTTCGGCCAAAACTCAGCCAGTCAAAAAAAAGGGCAAAAAGGAGGAGGGAGCATGTGGAACCTATAGATGGAGACGTTAAAGGGATGGTTGAACATTTTTGGCAAATTGGCCCATTGCAATAATCCCTTAACAAAAAACATAAAAATGTAATGTAAATTTCTGCTATAGAGTTGGCCACTTTAACATAGGAGTCCATGGATATTAACTAACGTTTAGATCCACCCCCAATGGCCATTCACGGAACTGCAATTTTTTAGCACTTCTATATTGGCTTTGTTTTTTGGGGGACTTTTGACTTAAACACTGAAGAACACCGTTTGTTTCCCATGTAAAATTCACAGTCATTTGTTATGTAAAAACCATGATCTAGTCTATTTATCATTTTAGCTACGATTACAAAGCTTCCCTAACCTTGACGGAGTATTGATCCCTATGTGAACTGAGCTAACTTGTGTTAATATCCTGCAGCTTTAATTTTATACCATACTATAGCTCAGTTGTCTATGGGTCCTAATATTGTCAGAAACAGACATTAGTATGGAACTATGATGGTGCTATCAACTTCCTCTGAGATTTACATAAGTGCAATAATAGGCTACATAATTTAGCTGTTCAAGCAGTTTCCATTCTTTAAAAATTATTATTCCACAGATAGTACCGCATCACCTCTTTTCTAATTGTACCACATGCTATGCGTCCTCTCGGAGCGGAGGCACCTCGGCTGCTTAATGGAGCAGAGAGAGGCACCCATGAATAAAACACAGTCAGGCGGAAGGAATTACACTTGCTGGAAGGTGTTCACACGGATCGTGCACAGGAATGTGACACAAAGTGATGAATCGGAAGCTCCACGTCGAGGCTTTTTCATGGCCTTCACTTTCACTGTAATGCAAAAAAACTCTTCCTCCAACAATACTGAGAAGGAGAATGAGTTATCGCAGAGAAAGAGGAGATGAAGACATTACAGGTGGCCTTTGTTTTCCTGTTATTCTGGAAGCACATGATGGACATCTTGATCCATCCCTTGGTTCAACCTGCAAAGAAACGAGACACCTGAACCCCACGTTTCCAGTTTCACACTTTAATCTAATGGATCAACTCTAAGCTACTGGTTCAGGACATTGCTAGATTAGCTTATCAGACATTTTTATTCACAGGAAGCTCTTTTTTTTATGATGTGAAACTTGTAAATATCAATTTACAATTTAAATAAACCTTGCTAACAGATACACAAGCCACCTGCAGCCGGATAAACAAGAGCTGGCCTTTAAAACACACAAGGGGCTTAACTGAGAGATGCTCATCAATGCTTGATCACAGATTTGACAAAATGGAGGATGTAACAATGTCAGTTATAGTGGTTGCTACTGGCAACAGCATGTTCAACTTAAAATAACTGCAGGTGACAGAATCACGAGCAGATGGGCTGAGTCAACAGGGTGTGTGTCTGTGTGTGTGTGAGTGTGATTTAAGTGTAAGTGAACTTGCGTATGCACATTCAGGCAACAGTTACACAGTACGACTCGACAGCTGTTGTGTGCCAGTATATGTGTCCCAGGGTGTGTGTGCACGCGTGTGTGTGTGGTTGTGAGTATTTTCAGACCATATATTTGTCAAACTAGCAGGAAGGCAATGGATGAACCGTCAGTCTCAGTGTCTCAGACTGTTTTTGTGTGATGATGCATGTTTTCTTGTTTCTTTTTGTTTTTGTCTCTGCTCTGTGAAGCACTTTGGACGACTGTTAACAGGTCTTTTTTATCTGTGCTATATAAATAAAAGTGAACTTGAACTTGAACTTGTTGTACAGCCACTGCAGTTTGTGAACATAAGATTTTAGCTACACATTATCAAAGCAATCATGAGGTCAGTACGATGTTATTGAACTTCTAAATTATGACTTATGTCCTTCTGTCTGTCCGTTCTGTAGGAAATCCCAAATCAAGGCAAGGCAATTTTATTTGTATAGCCCGTTTTTACAAACAGTTTGTCTCAAAAGGCTCCACATAGCATCATAACAACATCCTCTGCCATTAGACCCTGACATCGACTGAGGAAAAACTCCATGGAAAACCCATTTCACGGGGAAAAATCTGAGAAACCTCAGGGTGAGCAACAGAGGAGGGATCCCTCACCCAGGACGGACAGACGTGCAACAGATGTTGTGACAGACGAGAAAACAGTTTACAACAGAGAAAGAGGTTACCTATATCATTTCATGATGAAGAGTACAAAAATGGCCACATCAGTATAAAAAATCTCTACAAGCAAAAGACCAGCAGAGCCAGGTCGTTCGGTCCAAATGTGGTTTTATTTGCTCGGCTTACTGCAGGATCTGGGCCCAGGGCGGCCTGGATCTACCAACAACAACATTGGTCCATATTGGCAAAGCATTGGCGGGGTCTGCCATAGGACTCTAAGTTAATAAGTTCCACCTGTTGACATTTGATTATCGGTGTAAAAACAATAAAAAGAGCAGCCATGAAAGTTATAGTGAAGTGGTGGAAAAAGGAAAAAATATGACTTCTTCACGGTTACCTTAAAGTTACGAGGGTTTAGTTGAGATTTTGGGAGCCAGAAAAACTTGAGTAACACTCTTCATTCTTTATAAGGATTGGATAGGAAAATTGACTCAGGACATTCATTCGTCTGTGGTTCTTTTGGTGTCAGTCCTAATTAACATGATTACCAGAAAGAAGTGAGGAAGTTTCTGTAATATGGCGTTTGGTAAATGTTTAGCACAACTGATGATGCAGGCTGAAAACAAACTACTTTAGTTGTTTTTTGTTTTTTTGGAAGGGATTTTCAACACTTACAAGAAGATCAGTCAAATGAGATTTTAAGAATTAAAGTATGTAAGTTGTGCTTTTGTGAATATATTTTTAACCTATGTTTATGTTGGGATGACATCATTACGCAGCAGGCTAGTTTGCCAGTTTGATTCAGACAGAAATATCTTTTTTTTTTAAAGGTCTAATTGTTATGAAGTTTGTGTAGATCATAGTTCAGGTGACTTCTGTGATCCCTTCGTGCCAACCAAGGTCACTAGGATATTTTGGGTCTCTGTGCAATATCTCAACATTTGTGTGGTTCACCATGAATTTTAATGCAGACAGTAAAATTGTGTCCTTAATGACTTGTGATCATCCCTGTGGTATCTGTAGGACCACCAGCAGGAGGAAACTTTCAACATTACTACATCTACTTGATAGATTGGTGTGAATTTAGGTCCAGACATTCATGGTTCCCAGAGGATTAACTGTAAAGACATTAGTGATCTCCAGATGCCACAGGCAGGGTTATAGTTGTGGTTTAATGATTGCTTGAACAAATTGCCAAGTAATTTGATGAAGCAAGAAGCAAGTTTATTTGTGTAGCACCTCTCGAAAATGAAGCAATTCAAAGTGCTTTATGAAACACATAAAAAGGTGAAGACATTCACAGTCTACCGAAGTCTTTTACAATGGTTTTTCCCTTTACTTTAATGACCCCCAGCCTGTTAGAGTTGTTATGGGCTCAACTCTTAATCTTGTTTGGTTTATATAAACCATAAAGAACTGATATTTTAGTGACAATATTTCCATTTGCCTTGACACTGCTGTTGATAGGACACAAATGAAAGGCAGCAAGGGTGCAGCAGAGTTTATCTCTCCTGTTTCTTGTTATTCTGGTCTTAGGTGGCCAGCGATCCACCTCTTACCCCTGGACAATTGCTGAGCCCATGGATATTTAATTAGAGCTCATTAAAAGCCTGTCATGAAAGAAATGTGGCTCCTTGCCACTGCCTCTTAGATACAGGGAGTCTATTTGGCTAAAGTCTACGACAGGTCTTCATTTCTCTGCTTAATCCACCACGTCTAGCAGACCACTGACAGCTCCTCTTTGTCTGGGCCTCATTCAGGTTTGGATTGAAACTCAGGAGGGAGAAGAGGAGGAGGGAGGGGGGTCTTATGAGAAACGTGGGGACGCAACAATACCTCTGCTATTCCTAGACCCGATTGTTTGCTTTTCTGAAGTGTCTGCTGGATAAGGAGGCGGTCGGCGGTTTTTTGACATAAAAGGGATGATTCTTGAGTTCAGCAGACGTGCACGGTGATTCGGCCTCAGCGTTCGACTACAGCCTTCATCTTGCGTCTGCACAGGGATGTAGACAATGGAGCAATCACCTAGCAAAGTGATACATAAAATCGGTGTTGAGATCCGCAGAGTGACGACAAATGTCATCCCCTTTCATTGTGGCTTTGATTAGAAGTATTGTTGATCACAGCTGCTTATCGCACACGGCACACTGGGTCATATTAGAGTGCACGAATGCTTTCACATGCTCTGCAGCCCTGAACTCATCTACATACAGACCTGTTTTCCTTACATAAAAGCCCTGGTGGAATCAGGATAATAGAAAAAAAACCCTCTTATATGTGTTGATTTGTTTTTTCTGTGAGGTTGTTAAAGCCATGTTATTTGTGCAAGTTACAGGGGCTGCCTGTCAGTCCTTCTTTCTGCTGCTGAATGTGGATTCTTTCAGCAGGTGGTGGTGGTCATTGTCGCTCAACTAGAGCTTCGGCCATTGTCTTCATAATGCACAAGGTTATAAAATGTCCTCTGTGCAGTGCTAGCCTACATCTTCAGGACAGATCGGAGGCTGCAATGAGTTCGGTTAGTGCATTTCGCGTCTGCATTCTTCGGAGACGGCCTTGAAGGTTGATAACGCCACAGCATCGCAACAAGGTCTGTCCCAATTCAAGGATCCTCCAAATCCGACCTTCTCTCACCTGTTCTAGGAGGACGCACCGCACCTATCCTTTGTGGCCTCCTACAAAGGATTAGCCACCTAGCACGCTAGCCATCAAAATGTTGAGGGTTCTGCTGGCCACATAGCCCAATGCGAGGAGCTGAGTAGCTTTTGAAGTGTAAAAAAAAGCTGCCATATTCAAATGTTAAACGTTACATATGTTGCGTTCAGATGCAATCAGGAAATGCTCCGAGGGCTAGACTGTTGCCCGCATAGGATGGGTTGTCCAAAGGATGCAGCCCCAGCATTGGGACACAACCAATAGAGACAATGCTAGACTAACGCTTATGTTGGCTACATGTAACAGCAAAACCTACATAATGCAAATCAGTCAAGTCTTCATGGCAGATTGGAGGCTACAACTAGTTGCCATCGGTAAGTGCATGCTCACCTCCAGAGAGTAAATAAAGACAAGTTATAAAAGAGAAAAATGAAAAAAAACAGCTGCTAATGCCGATGTTGGTTACATAGCAACAGCAAAACCTTCATATACAATATTGTAAATGAAAATGTCTGGGAAAACTGCACAGTAATATTTGTCTGCCATCTTTGTGCTGTAAACAAAACATTGCTCAACCTGAACTAAGAAAACACGTCTGATCCAGACAATCTCCAGATCTGACTCTTTGGGCACGGACATCTGTGCGTATGAGCAAACAGCAAAAGACAGTCAATACACTCCAGAGTATTTCAGCCCTTCCCCCACACTGTTATTTCACAGCCCTTGCCACCCAAAACCCCTCTTCGTGCTCAACAGGCCATGACAGCGCTCCGAGCGTGACACTATTGTGGCTGAATGTGTCCGGATGAGTTTATCCTGGGATGTGTGCTGAGCTCAAACGGTTTGTGTGTCAGTGGCACAGGAGTCAGGGCTCGTCCTGGAAACAGGATCGCGACAGGGCCCAGAGGTGGATGTCGGAAGGAGGGGGGGTGGAGATGGGATTAGACTTATACCCAGACCTGCAGCGATCGATCACATGGATCGACACGATGCCCGAGCTCCTGCTGCCAGGGATAAAAAGCAAATGCTGTTTTTGAACGAAATGAAAGGTCCACATGTTCTTTGAGGGATGGATTCAGTTTAAACTTCACTTTGATGTTTTTGTTTGACAGATTTTGGCCTTCAAAGACACCGTAGATGTTACATGAAGCAATTTGTCTAATTTGTTTTTGCTTGTTATTTCCAGGCTATTTTTAGGATTTGCTCAATACTTATCCTCCGGCTCTTTTGCAATCACCTGCATCAAATTACAGTAACTGCCAGTAATTGCCTTATCTGCAAATGACTGTTCATAATTAAATTGGCTGGTCGGTCACAAACCATTCAACCCCAAATTAATGTTTGCACAATTGTCTCTGGGCACAAACAATGTCCCTCTCTAATTAATTTGAAAGGGCCAAAATATTTATGTATGGATTTTCTTCCCCTTGATGTGAATTTGCAGAGATCACATTCAATTTTGAAGGTCAACCTACAGTTTTTTTTCTAATTTTTTACATTTTCTGTCCGTTAAAGTTGAATGATTAATTGGATTTTTAATTATGTCGCCATTTCAATTAATGTTGTCAGTATGATGATTGGCAAAAGCCCAGCACGCCCATGGTTTTATTAGCAGTGATGGAATTGTCAAACACGACACGTTATGTTTTATTCATAGTTTGCGACTTCCACACCACTTGCTGTTAATATTTCTGCTGTCAGGAGCAATGACTTCTTTTGACATTTCTCAGCGAGACTGAAGCAAAAATGAATGAGCTCTCAGAATAATAATTCACATAAAGGCTCAACCACAGAACTCCCACTCGACATGACATAATTTACTTTTTCTATTTTTTTTCCCACTGAATATTTAACTAATAACTTTCCTAGTTTTTGCACTTTTCCTTTTTTCACATCTTAAATTTGATGTATTTCTACTCACCAAATCTTAACCCACAAAACACCACAGATCAAGATCAAAACCCTTTACAGAAATAATTTGTCTTTGCAGCCAAAGTGTAAAAGCAGAATAAAGTGTTTGCAAAGAAAACAAACAAGCAGACACATAAAAATATTGCATGTAGTGAATATGGTTAAAATCACTTGACCTTGTATCAACTGGGGCCGAGTTTAGAAATAAATGAAATTCATTTACAGATGCAGAAGATGCCTCTCAACTTCTCTACAATTCAAATAACTCTCCAGTAAAGTTAAAGAAGTAGAAGAGGATCTCTTATACTGCTTATGCACAAGTTTATTTATTTATTAATTTCACTAAAGTTTCCTCTCATGCATGCTTTTACACGTACAGTTATTTATTTGCACTAATAACATGTCTGTTTGTTTTGCATAATTGCTTTTTTTTATGTTTCTTGATGACAGTCGTGTTTTTTTTCTGAAAATGTACTGTTTGTTCTGCACTGTGTGTTCTTGTTTTTGAGTGGGGTTTTTGTTTTTACATCTATGTGCCCTTTAAATAATTAAATAGTCTCAGTTTCTCGAAATGAATTAACCTTTTTTTTTAAATACAAAACTCGTTGTTTCAGAGTTAGTTTTTCGTTTTCTTTTGTGAGCTGAGGACTTACAGATTTATTCACTCATCTATTATATTAGTGACTACAGTAAAGGTCTTTCTCCTGCTTGGTGACGGAGGAGTGACCAAGCTCCGTCCAATCTCATCCTGGCAACGTTTGGAAGGCGTCTCTTGCTCGTGGTGAATGTCAGTGGCTTGTTTACTTTGCTCCTCTCTTTATTGCTGACTCTCCCGACTTAGTGCCAAACGGTGGCCCTTTGCTGCATCACTCGCCTGCTTCCTTTGCATAACATATTTCACACATTGGTGTTCCCATTATAACCCGCCAAAGCCCCAGTGTCGTCCCATTGAGGAGTTTAAACACACAGACCATTAGGCTCGTCTGTATTGACACAAGCACATTTTGCACATTTGCTCAGCGTGGCCCCGTGGTGAGAGAGAGACAGAACGATGGCTGGCTTGATCTCTGCAACACTTTGCCCCAAAATATGTTTTTATCAATAACAATCCTCAAGATATGAAGAATGGTGGACCTGCTACTGGTCCGATTATTTCTATCATTGATTATTTGGGCATTTTATAATGATAGGTACATGAAATAGCTCAACACAGATAGAAAGTGTCAACAAATATCATAAACCCACACATATTGAGTTTACAGTCATATAAAAATGAAGAAATGCAGCAAATCCTCACGTTGGAGACACTGGAAATCGAGAATTTAGTTCATGATCCCTTATCGACCGCTCGTTGTTGCTCTGGAGAACAGTACTAACAGGGATAACTGTGAATGTTTAGACCTTTATCCTCCATAAAAAAACATGAAGCCATTGAAATCCAATGGACCTGGCCTGAATTGAAGTTCACGGGAGGTGAACTGCTGATACTGAGATTGAATCCTTCCCTTTGTTCATTGTACGTTACCTCAGTTTAATCTTTTACTTATTCACGTGGAGACTAATACCTTTTTTGTTTAGTCTGATTTTTAAACTGTTTACTTTTTCCTCTGACGTGATCTCACTGTGCGCCAATCCAAGCAGCGTTAAGTCTCAAACACTTGCCAGGAAGATGGAAAAAAAAACCCACTTGGATTATTCACACACTGATGGTAATTTGCAGATTTTTATCACTGCTGTTTAAACAGTTGACAAAGTGACACATTGCCAACTTGACGCCTGTGACGCTGGAAATAAGCCGCGTGTGATGCGATGTTATCATAACCTGCTCGCCTCTGATTCAGGAGGAAGACAAACGAGATGTGCTGAAGCTTATATCACAGTCTGCCAAGTGAGCGGTTGACAAATGTTAATGTCCACCGTCTGTGACAACAACATATCACTTGTGAGCGGCTCTGAAATCTGAAATCAATCCCAACAGGGGCGACTCAGACGCTCTCTGAGAGGCAGACGTCAACACTAGCGAGCTGCACCAAAGTTCATTTAAGATGCTAGTCTCATTCATGTTAATAATTCAACATGGCTCAGTGATGAATGGTCATGCTGTAATTTTAACTGCAGTTCTTCAAACGGCCTCTAGAGGCTGCGTCAGACTTGTTGAGACAGACAAAAATTCAAAAAACAAAACATTAATTCATAGCGTGTGTGAAAAATTGGAGAGTAAAAATGAAACATCTTCATAATACATCATATAAAATACACAGCTCTATATCTGCTCCTATTGTTATGTGAGTCCTGGTGGTCATTTTAAAAGCATTGTTGTTGTTTCTGTTTCGAAGACTTGGAGAGTGGGAATATGAGCGTATCATAACACCAAGTTGCAGCATCTTTCTCCAGTAAAACTTTTATTTACTATCATCGAGCTGTGAATCTGTGGAAGCTCGTAAAGTACTGAAAAAAAAACAAACTGTGCTCAGCCAGCTCAAACAGAAACCACACCATTAATGGTTTTACTGCTGTTTGTGTCGCACAGGAAGTTTTACATCATCTCACCAAGGTGGAGATGTGGTGCAGTTAAAGGGATTTGCTTTACAAAGGCCACACCATCTCTGAATGCAATTTTCTACTTAATATTGGAATTAATTATCACGCTCAACTCTTTGGTGACACAGAATTCAAGTGGCACCAGAGGGGAACTTTATTCATCATTATTATGACCTCACTCTGACGTTTTAGGAGAATAATCTTCCCCATAATGTTTGTTTTCCCCTCTCCGTGACAGACTGCACCACCATAACAGTAATGAAATGCACAACAAACTCAGAAAAGCTTTTAGGTGTTTTGCTCTAAACACTCCTCGACCTCGAGTCACTGAATCATTTAGGTTCTGCAGAGATTGCATCGACAAAATGACCAAATCTTCACTTCACTGTGCTTGTTCAGCTGGAAGTTGCCTGTTGGAGAGAGATTCAGTCTAGTTACATTACAGTGATAATATCTATTTGTGTTCTGCAGGACAGCTTATAAGCACAGTCTGGATAAACTATACAGACTTTGCATAGATGATTGTGGTAGTGATCCTTATGTGTGTTGTGTATTTTCTCTCTCTGTTATCTGACTGGAAGTGCACAGTCCCAAGAACATGATTTTGATACTGTAACAGATTTGTTACCGGAATGTTCTGTGATAAATGAAAAATTAAAACGTGAGATTAAAGTTAAAATATATACTAAAACATTAAATACGTTTTTTAAACTGTTACTCTATAGTGATGAATTGATTTTTGCTCAAAGTTATGAAGTGATAATTCCTCACAAGTCCTCAGAGCAGATTGGAGGCAAAAGTGAGTCGCTACAGGAGTGACATCACAGACTGGAGCTGTTATTATGACCATGACAGGGTCAGGGGGAAAAGTGAATACGAATATAAATAATAATAAAATAAAATAAATTATGAAATATGATTATAAAATGTCCATGTGAAAGTAGCAGTTCTGATTCAGTCGACCATGTTGTTGTATAATCAACAGCTTTACGTCAAGGAAATAGTAGTTTTAACCAATATGACAATCTTTGCCTAAACATCACCCAGTAGTTTCAGTGCCTTAAAGGAATAGCTCAACAGTTTGTCAAATTGGCCCATTGCCATAATCCCTATAGTTTTAGAAGTAGGTTCGTTACCTTTAATTGCCAGTGCAAGCTATTTTTGAAACATCGGAGCAGAGCCGTGAGCTGCTTGCCGAAAAACTGCCCCAGACGGGAATGGGCATCATCCACAAGAGCGTTTTGGAGTTGTTGGATTTGAGTTTGATGAGGGAAACCAAGAAATCCCATGAGCCTCCGTAGCGTAGCTCTGAGCAGCTCGCGGCTCTGCCCCGCCGTTCTAAAAATAGCTTGCACTGACAATTAAAGGTAACGAACCTACAGCTATGACTATAGGGATTATGGCAATGGGCCAATTTGCCAAAATGTTGAACTATCCCTTTAAACAAGCTGTGGCTGGTGGCTGTTATTTTAGCAGCTGTGGTTATGAAGGTACTGGTACAGTACATGTTTATTATTATGACCATGGCAACCAAGGTCCATTGTGACTGGCACCATAGGGGTGCTATTTCAGGAGAGACTTCAATATTTTATTTTGTTAAGTGTCCAGCAGGGAGCACTTCCTGCTTATTAAATATAATGGGTATGATCAATAACAAATTTGTAGAAGTTTATTTTTGTGCACTTGGGAGTTCAAAATATAGAGTGAGTGATTTCTCCCAGAAGCTGAAGGTCATTGCCAATGGTGGCGGTGAGCTTACTGTAAATCAGAGCAAATAAAGCTTAATTTGAATCGGCTGCCAGGATGATCGGTAAAGGAGAAACGACAAACGCAGCTCATTGTTTTTTAAGACATCCTACATTTCCACAGTGTCGTAACCGCAGGCTTTGCACATAACTGCCGTCAGCACATAGCTCATACCGCCATGAAACTAGACACCACAGAAAACTCCGGCATGTAGGGAAGATGGGTTTCTCCCTCAGATCAGTGAAAACAAGCCTGGCTGCAAGAAAAAGGCCTCGCAGCACAATCCCCAACTCTTTTGTATATTTCTAAGAGGAGCAATATTTGTTTTGAAGCGCGGGGAGCTGAATAGAGGAACAACTGTGGAGAACGAGCAGCGATCACTGTCATATCTCCAGAAAAAGAGCGTCATCGCCTGCAAATGCACTTTTTTTTTTAGAGACAGAGATCTGAAGTGAAAGGCACCCCTAGTGCTGAACAGACCGTTTGACTGACAGGGGATCTCGAGGCAAAAAAAAAAAAAAGACCACAGCATGGCGGCTGAGCAAGATGTCGCCAAGATGAGAAAACAAAACAAGAAAAAGGCCTCTGGAGGACCATTTAAAAAAAAAAAAAACTTCAGATAGGAAGTGGAGTCTCACTAAAAACTTCAGATTGCTTCACCGAATAGTTGCTGAACAATGACCCCCAGGTAATGACGGAGAAAAGGAGTCTTGAGGAGTACTTGTAAAATTCTACATTTTAAATTGCCTCCTGTTGATTTGATCCAAATCCCCTCTGTGCTCTTCTGCTTCCACTGTTGTCCCCCCACCCGCAGCCCCCTCCACCACCACCACCACCACCACCCCCTTCACTAAATAACTCGCATTCCCCAGTCGCTGCATTGCCTCGTATTATGTAGCATGAGCACAAGCAAAGGCCTGGCAGTGCATGAATAGGGTCAGTTAGATTTCAAACCTCTCCCGATGAAAGGAGCCCTGGCCGCGGTTGGAGACACTGGAGCTGCTCCCGGCAGCTCCACAAAGACGGGCTTTCAAAAAAAAAAAAAGGAGAAAAAAAAAGAAAGAAGATGAGGGACGGGTTAGAGGGTTTGGAGGGGTTTTTTTTCTTCTTTCTCTCTTTCTCTTTTACCTCATCTTCCATACAACCAGGGATAGAGGAGATGGTAGAGAAAGAGAGAGTTAGTGGGTGTGAGTGCCAGAGACGGACACAAAGAGGAAGAGGACGACATATTCCTATAAAGATATAAGGAGGTGAAGAAATGAGACGTTAGCATCCGAAGAGAGGGACGGAGTGGCAGAGATACAGTGTTTTCAATATCCTATCCATGCATGTGCAGTCGTCCATCTTGACAGTGTTGTGCACCATAAATCAGTATTTCACTTCCACATCCTGAAATTCATCTTTTGTATCGAGACAAATAAATCTGACTCTGACTCTGAGGTGAACAGTCGGGGTCTGTGTGCAGCCCGGCTCGTCCAGCAGCTCTCTCATTATTGATGCTAACAAGGCTCCTCTTCCTCTAATGATAAATAAATCACATTTCTTACAGCTTCACAATAAAAGACCACACCGCTTCTTTTAATGTGAAGCAGTCGCCGAGGTGGTGGTGGTGGTGGGGGGTTTGGAGTTCAGTTTTCAACACGTCTTGTTATGCGTTACATGGAGGACGGCCGTCGGTAAACAGTGAAAAGACACGAAGGCACGCAGGCATGAAAGTAAACCATTCAAACCACACAGATTAAATTTGACACTGCAGAAAGGGACGACGATGATATGAGTCCGTTTGGCCCCGATTAAAAGCAGACTAACTCACATCCGTGGACATACAGTATACATGAACACCCACGTCCATATTCAGTTCTCCTGGAGGTCGTTTTTATTATTTGTGCTCGGCTGTTAACTTCCAATTAAGGGAAGAGCTACAGTAAAATATAAAATTTAAGGAGAGACGGTGAATCGACAAGTGAAACAAGGTCAAACAAGAAAAAGAAAAAATTGAGGCACATTGCTTCCCCTGATTTCAGAACATACGATCGTTATCATTAAAACACAAAGTGCCTCGCTGAGAACGGACCGTTTGGCCGCCGCGCTGTTACAGTAACTTGTTGGATGTGGTGCTGTCGAAATGTTTGAGATGTTCAAGTGGGCCAGTTGGACGAGGTTGAAAACCTCTGGTTATGAATGTTTGCCTCTTGGGCTCTTTGACGTTTCAAGGAGATCCAGGAGGAACCGGGATCCATTAAGAAATGGTTTTCAGAGTCTGGTGGGAAAAGAAAGAGGATAAACTTTAACACATACTGTAGACTACGGTCCAGGACAATCAGTGTTGGACCAACCTAAATATGAACTCCCTGCAGCCAGGATCCAGGATGGTTAGAGATTTGGATGTTATTGTAATGGCTGTGGTGGTTTTATAATGAGAAATATATGTATATACATTATGTTCCTTTGTGGTTTAAAACACAAAGAGCAGACAATAAAGTGTTGCTAGATAGAAACGCAAGAAGGGATAAAAGGAAGAAGCAACAAAGGGAGGAGTTCAATAAGAAGGTGAGAGGAAGAGACAGAGAGAGAGAGGAGGTGAAGAAGTAGAGGGAAGAAGATTCAGAGAGAAAGAAAGGGAAACAGTGAGTCAAGTAGAGGCCTGAGAGTATTTGTAAAAAAAAAAATAAAAAAAAGAGGATACAGGAAATGAGGGGAGAGAAAGCAGGCAGAGAGGATGAATAGAGGGTACAGGGAGAGAAAGGAGAGGTCTGAAAGAGATGGAGAGATGTGGAAAGAAGAGGAGAGACGTGGCAAATAGAGCCGGCGAGATAGGGAGACATGACAATAGCAAATAAAAAGGAAAAAGGACAGCGTATAACACAGAGAGAGAGGGCGGGGGTGGGAGGGGGGGTGAAAGAGAAGGAGGGAGAGAGAGTGTGATGAAGCAAATGAGAGGGTGGAGTAAGAGCATGAGAGGGAGGGAGGGAAGGAGGGAGAGGAGGAGAGGGAGAGGCTCCACTGCATGTCTGAGAAACCCTGCTGTAAAATGCCAGCTCACACAAAAGAACAGGTGTTTGGCGGTTTAAGGTTTCAGGCAGAGGGAACTGATGGGATAACAGGGATGTTGACATTCACGGACGACAAAAGAGCGCCTGTTCATGGACGTTATGTTGTTTTAAGGGGGAAATATGCATAAAAGATTAAGGCATTATGAGTCATAAGACGGTGACAGCTATGAAATGTTATTCACTGGATATCTCAGGGCGAGATCTTTATTACACTTTAACAAATCCTGGCATATAATAGCGCCCGAAAAGAGAGAGAGAAAAAAAAAAAGAAAAAAGCCTAACTTGATTCTTGTAAAGTAAATGTGATTTTTTTTTTCTTTCTCTTTGCTCTTTTCTTTCAGATTTGCTTTTATCAGCTCAGAAGCAGAAAAGTGCCGTTTTTTCCGCGCTTCGCATTAAGCTGTCATTTAAGGGTATTGCTTTCTGTCGAGGTGATAGCTGAATAATCTGCGGTCCGGAGGGAAATTCAATACCTTGAAGAGTACAGGCCCCCGAGGGGAACAAATTACTGTTTTAAGTGTCACATGTTGACAGGTGAGAGGCTCGGCCTTCACAGCTCATTTATTGCAGCTCTTTGTCAAAATGTTATTGTCCATTTGCGAGCCGAGGCCACTGTGTGAGTGTGTATGTGAGTGTGTGTGTGTGTGTGTGTGTGTGTGTGTGCTCCTGCTGATGTGCACAGTAATGACTGTTTGTGGATCCCGTTGCATAACGACGATGATAATAGTGTTACAGTACTATGATATACACACACACACAGACACAAGAGGGTGGGGCTGAGTGCTCGGCCTCCGGCGGGACAACGCCATTGATTTTAAAGCGTTCAACACTCACGTAGTGCTTTTTTTTTTTGCTAACTCACCACAGGCTCCATTACTGAGGGGAATGTCAGCCTCATCAATAACAAAATACAGCCAATGAAGAAGAAAATGGAGGCCTGCGTGATTTTTCTCCTTAATGTCTTCTTCACTTTTTGTCTTTTTGCCTCCTCCTCCTCCTCCTCCTGCTCCTCGCCTGTTTGTCTCTCCGTCTGCTCGCGCTGACCTGAGACGGAGCTTAATGTCAGCGAGCTGAGAAGGACTAAGCAGGGAGATACGTACAGGAGAGTCTCAGAGATGACTGATGCCCCTCCAGGTAATGATGTACACCACGGCGCTTCATTGCCTATGTTAAGGAAACAGATGGAGTTCAAAGTACTCGATGCATCAGGGTCAGAATCTATTTAATAGACATTTACGAAAACATAAATGAGATTTACCTCCTGCAGCCTGCCGACATCCATCTACATAAAGACTGATGACACATTATGAGAATACACTACTGCATCAAGAGGCGCCAACATCTATAGGCTGCATGGTATGATACTGATTTATGATAAATGTTTCTGATGTATTGTGATTTATAGAAGAGCCGAGGATAGGAAGACAAGGTGAGTAATCTGTATAAGACATCCTATGGATACTGAACATATGGCCTTTCAGTAACCAGTTTATACAGGGTGTGATGCACAGTCAGGATCTGGTCACTTACCCTGAAAACTTGGACTTGGACCCGGTCTCAATTTTCATGGCTCCTGCCAACTTGACAAGAGACTAAAAACAGTTTTAGAGCTGAAAGGAGCAGAACGACAAGAACTATTTTGACTAGTTGTTATTTGAATGCATCACATTGGACTCTATAGACATCAAACTTTTTACTAGACTCATCCTGTGGCGTATTAATTAAGTCCAAGGATAAGATATAGACGTTTTCTTACTGATGTACGATTCACTCCTTTCCATCTCTGCATTCAAGACATTGAGAGATCCTTTGTATCCGCTTTTCACCCATTAGAAAATATTTCCCTGCATGGCCACAAAACATGAGGAGCTTCTGTACTGTGTAGGTCAAACTGGCCTTCAGCTAATTCTAAGAGACAAATAAGAGGAAAAAAGGTGAATTATGAATCCTGCATTCATGCTTTTAACTCATCCTTATTGTAGATGAGAGAGCAATACCATTCAGAAACCACACTGTCATGTGCGTGGGTCAGTGCAGCAGCAGCCTGGTGGTTTTAGCCTTGAGCAGGAATCGATTTCACACTGGTTTTACTTTGTATCTCATCCTACATGTAAACCTGGACCTGGTCACTTTCTATCAAGTTGCACATGCAGCTCCTGCAACTTGCAAGCTTGGCATACCTTATTTTATACAAGACACTGTAAACAGTTTTATAGTAAAAGGAGACACACAACAGGAACAATTTTGACTATTCATCATTTGAAGACATCACCTTGGTCTGTGGGAACTGTGATGTTCGGCATTTAGGACCTTTAACAACAACAAAAACAACCCTTTTATAATATTAAACCTTATCCTGTGGCAAACTCAGTCCAAGGATAAGATATAGACGTATTTAGGTTGTAATACTTCTTGTACGATTCCCTCCTTTCCATCTCTGCATTCAAGACATTGAGAGATCCTTTGTATTCGCTTTTCACCCATTAGAAAATATTTCCCTGCATGGCCACAAAACATGAGGAGCTTCTGTACTGTGTAGGTCAAACTGGCCTTCAGCTAATTCTAAGAGACAAACATGAGGGAAAAACAACATTGATGCTTTTAACTCATCCTTATTGTTGATGAGAGAGCAATAACATTCAGAAACCACACTGTCATGTGCGTGGGTCAGTGCAGCAGCAGCTGCCTGGTGGTTTTACTGTAGCCTTGAGCATGAATCAACTTCACACGGGTTTTACTTTGTATCTCATCCTACATGTAAACCTGGACCTGGTCACTTTCTATCAAGTTGCACATGCAGCTCCTGCAACTTGAAAACTTGGCATACCTTATTCATCATTTGAAGACATCACCTTGGACTGTGGGAACTGTGATGTTCACCATTTAGGACCTTTAACAACAACAACAACAACAACAACAACCCTTTCATAGATATGAAACCTTATCCTGTGGCAAATTAAGTCCAAGGATAAGATATAGACGTATTTCAGGCTGTAATACTTCTTACTGATGTACGATTCCCTCCTTTCCGTCTCTGCATTCAAGACATTGAGAGATCCTTTGTATTCGCTTTTCACCCATTAGAAAATATTTCCTGCATGGCCACAAAACATGAGGAGCTCCTGTACTGTGTAGGTCAAACTGGCCTTCAGCTAACTCTAAGAGACAAACATGAGGGAAAACACTATTCACACATTGATGCTTTTAACTCATCCTTATTGTAGATGAATGAGCAATAACATTCAGAAACCACAGTGTCATGTGTGTGGGTTTTAGCCTTAAGCATGAATTGTCATGGTTTCACTTTGTACCTGGTCTCATCCTAAACCTGGACCTGGTCACTTTCTGACTAGGACCTGTCTAAAGTGGTGATGTCTGCAGTCCCATTTAAGTGCAGACATTGTTCCCCATGGACTTCAACTGTTCTAACTTTCCACCAAATCATGCGGCCTGGCCTAGATACACATGAAGTATAACAGCCTGGGGCTCCTATTTTGTACCATTCTCTTCCCTAACCATATTTCAGGCTTATTCTCACAAGGGCAAGATATGTCCCTCCCAGGCACAAAGCAGCAAAGTGGTGTAGATGGAGGGTACCCAGCAGAGTCGGCTGTCAGGTGCGACAAATTAATGGCAAATCTAACCCGGCGCTGCTGCCAGGCAGGCAGGGGTGGCAGCTGTTCCACGAGAGACTCGCTCTTGCTGCTGCGCACATTAATGTGGCATGGAAACTTGTTTCAGGCATCACTGAGACGATGTTTACGAGCTCTGATGTCTCCTGAAAGGTGAGGCATGGACGGAGGGGGGAGCAGAGACCAGCTGTCGGTTGCGGGCTCGATGGATTTGAGTCAGCAAAGAGGCTCGTCTGTTAATGATTGCTCTCAAGGATGGGTTTCACACCACAGAAGGTGAAAATCCATGCTTTCCAACATGAGGCCTATCATCTCCGAGAATTTTTTTTTTTTTTTCCAAACTTGATAATCTTGTTACTTCTTTCTGAGTGACATCCAGCTCGGCTGCACATATGTTCAGGCTGGTTTAAGATGTTTTTCAGCTTTAACTTTTGTATACAACAACCGTCCGGGTTTTCCCCTGCTCCTGCCAGTCTTTAGCCCCGTGTGTTCTCTCTCCTTCTCTCTCTCACTTTCATTCACCCAACCACAGTTTACACAGGCAGACCACTGAAACACGGAGCATTGTCGTCATAAGTTCACTGGGTTTGAAATCGTACCCGGGCGCCCGCCCCCTTCCTCTGTCTCTGCGCCACTGCCACTGAAATGTGTTTGTCTGATTGCTTCTGAAAGCCTGCACTGACCTGAAAACAAGTTCCAAAATTATAAATAACCACCCTTCCCCTTCTTTTTTTTTTTTTTTTTTTTAATCCAGTGGATGCATGATGGGAAAGTGCCCCCCCTGGTTCACACATCCAATCAAAGTCTTTAGAAAGATCAAAGGTGTCTCTGGACACTAATGCAAATCTCTAAAGATTAACACCGGATGAAACCACTGTGGAATTTTCAGCAACTCTGAGTTAAACCCTGAAACCGACTGACAAGAAAAAGAGAAGTCAATAGCGGCAACAGAGCCGCAGTTGAAATGATAGGCCCATCCTATACTGAACTAAATGACCATATCCCTTTTACTCCATGCCGTTTCATGTTTCAAAGGCATTTAGCTGCACTTTCATTCATTTCATGTCTGCACTTCCTCAAACGTTCGCTCATTATCCGCACTACGACATTTATTCACTTTCATAAACCACTGTTTTATGTGTAACTTTGCTTTTGGCTTCTTCTTCTTCTTTCTTTCTTTTTTTTGTACTTTTATGAATGTAAAAAAAAAAATAACTTCAATGCCTCCTCTTGTCAGTCCAATACTTTGCAATGAATAATAAAGAGCAGAGCCGTAATAAGGTGCACCCGGTCAACATTGATTTTCAGATGGCAATAAAGGACTGAAAAACCAATTATATTTTCTCTGTAGTAGTTCCTGCTGCAACGACAGAATCTGCTAAACATAAATTAGACTGTGTAACGCTCACATAACGTTAATGAAACCACCTACAAATTGTGACCATAGTGATCTAAAGTCTTATGTTACTGTGACTTGGACATGTACCTGGTCTACTCCAATGACCACAATGTATCCCATTGACTGATTCACACACTTTACACATATTAATCATAGTGGAGGATTTATGGCAACTCTTTAACTTACAGGCCGCGAATTACGTGATAATGTCAAGAAATACTCATGTCTTTCATAAAGGCAAAAGACTACACATGCTTTTCATGCTTTGATTTTTTTTGGGAAAGGCCTGATTTTTCCACCAAGTCCTTGCCATTGTCAATTATACTCAGTTATTTCTGGGCTATTTCTACACAATCAATTGTTATTTCTTGGCTGAATTTCTATTTCTATGAAATTGACCGTCATTTCTAAGCTATTTCTAGACATAATGACATAAGTACTTGTATTTCTTGGCTATTATTGACATTATCACATAATTAACAGCCTGTAAATTAAATGGTTACCAGATTCACTTCCTGTATAAAGATGGAGCTACAGAGAAGCAGAAGCAGCTTAACTCAGCTATATTATCTGCCTTTGTTTGGATAAAAGAAATGCCTCCACAAATCAAACAAGTTGCATGAAACATGCTCACAATCTTTCTTCCCTATAAGTTACAGCACTGAACAATAACTACAACTGTTTTCCACAACACCATGATGTCACAGTGAAGTTGAACTGTGTCATGTTTAGTGTATGAAGTTGTGAGTTATGGTCAAACAGCGTGGCTTGTGTGGTCACAGTGACCTTGACCTTTGGCTTTCAAGTGAATACTTGAACCAGATGTCATGAAATTCCCTCGGGATGCTCTTGATATATTGCGTTTTCAAAATATGTGAAGTCACCATGACCTTGAACTTTGACCTTCTCTCCCCCATCAAACTCTTATGAGCTCATCTTTGAGCCCAAGTGAATGTTTTGTGCCAAGCTGGAAGAAATTCCCTCCAGGTGGTCTGAAAGTATCGCATTGAAGTTGCCACGAGGATGTTTTGTTAGGGCAGTGACCTTGAACTTTTACCTTGGACCATCAAAATCCCAAGTGTTCATCTTTGAGTCTAAGTGAATATTTGTGGATAAGTTCTCTCAAAGCGTTTCTGAGATATTATGTTCATGAGAGTGAGACAGACAACTCAAAAAAACCTAATGCCTCCAGCCTTGGATAAAAAGACAGTTTACTAATTCATGGGGATTATGTGCCAAATAAACAGTCCAGCCGATCGTAGGGATTAAACAAACAAAGTATCATCTTAATTAATAAGCTTTAGAGTTACTACAGTAGCCTTATATTCTCCAGAGGGACAGACCGGTATCTATATTTTATTTAAGGTCTGTGTATGAAAGTGAATGCGTGCGAATCCCAAAATGTCAGATTTTTCCTTTTGAAAGCTTCAGGAAAGATGTTTTTCATTCAGATTGCATCAGTTTTTGTGCACAGACCTCACGGCTCTAAAAATAAGATGAATGAATTCACGTCATCAAATAACCAGGTATCAAAAACCTTAGTGAACGTAGTGTTTATTTTTCTCGGGGAACAGTCTTTCCTTTTCAGAGTAATAATTGTCAGGATTGTTTCTCATCTTTCGTCATCCTTTATCATACCACTGCTTTGTGTCATATCAAATTTTAGGCTCTTTTTCCCCTGTCCCTCCCTCTACAGGTGTCTGAACCCATTCAAATCACAGCGGGGCCCATATTTGGAAACACAGCAGCCTCTGCAAATGGATTTCAGGACTGCACTGGAAGACTTCCAGCAAATGACAGCTCTAATGTAGCACCTGATGTATCTATTGCGGATCGATTTCTATTTTGTTTCCTTTTCAAAACACCTTTGAGCTGTTTAAAACGTTGCAGAAGAACTCCACAGAGGTTTAGGTGTCTGCTTGTGGACGTGTGCAGCTCAGCAAATGCGTGCAGCAACAGCAACAGCAGCGATTTGCCTGCAGTGTCCAGACTGGTGCAATCTCCAAAGGCCCCGGGTTGAGAGAGCAGTGCACTCACTCATTCGTTAAGTGAACGCCCAATCACTGGGCTGAACTGGTGCACCAGCTAAGTTACAAGTTGTGACAAGCTCAGATGGCTCCCTAACTCTCAGGCCACGGTATTTATTAAAGTCTATTCAGCTCTGTGTCTTGCAAAAATAAACAGAGTGCCAGGCAGCCGGAGAAAGTGCTGACAGTGAACATACTTTATCCAGGTTGGAATAGAATAGGGCTGAGCCTTATAGCCCCTAGGATACCGAGCCTGCGGGGGGAAAGAGCGAAGCACTACTGACTCTGCAGACGGAGCTCTTCTGGTCTGACTATGTGAGCAGACCTTCTCCTTTCCAGTTGACTTCAGGTGCAGTCATTTGCAGAATGAAAATGGTCGTGTTGCTGGAGAGAGAAAGAGCGAAAGAGAATGTGGAAGAGGAGGGAGGGAGGGGGGGGGTGGAGATTATGAGATAGAAAAAGAGAGGGAGCTGAAGAGCACCGAGTTCTCCTGCCAAAGAGGGTAATGAGGACGGGGATCTGCAGAGAGAGCAGAGCTACTGAGCGGTTCATTGACATGCTAAATGTCAAAGGTGAAGTAAAAATCTCATTCGGCCTTTTTTTAAGCACCGTGGTGTAATGATGTGAGCTCTTGCGTCACATCTAACTGCTTCTGCTTGAGCTCAGCCACAGCTCCGGTGAGTCTGAAGGGAATACTGAGTATCAAGAAGAAAAGACGAGCCTCTTTGAAAACAAACAACTGCTCTCTTCAGCTCTGAAGCTGAAGTTAAAAGAGGTTTCAGGCAGGTACAGCAGAGGATATATTGCAAGATTAAACAAAGCTGAGGTGCACTGTAAGCCTTCGTATCACATATTGAGGTTAATAAGTCGAAGTGTCACACAGTCATAGTTATTGTTTTAACCATAAAATCATGAAGACAGATTTCTTCACACTTCTTTACACACTAACATACTGCACAACTATTATTCTAGAGCCATTGTCCAACCTCTCAGTCAAGCCATGAAACATGTACTGTATGTTTTCCACATACACTGACTTGAGACCTGAATGAACAAAAGGCTCCCTCTAATGAACAGTCGAATATTTTCACCTTAGAAAGGTGCATCAAAAAAACAACAGCTTGTCAGGTCAGAGACACTAATGTTGCTCCAGCCACTAGTTAGAAGCTAAAAAGCAAATGATAACATGCAAACCTTTACTTTACTTTACTTATATAGCCCTTTTCATTTTGACAATTGACAAAATTAATGAAAAACAGTGCAGGGACTTAAATTACATCACAGATTTACCACCCTCATTATTTCCTTGGACACGTCTTTCCCAGAGCTTGTGATGCTAACCTACAAATGTTGGTGGTGCCTCATCTGAGTCTGGTTCAACTTAGGCTCAAACATGTGAATGAATCTCAGATATTCCCTGTTCTATCATGACGAAACCCACTGCTCTTTCACAACACAAGCCAACCTAGAGTAAACTGGGGTAGTGACCTGAGCATGATCGAGGCCTGATCATGCTCTGTATTGGAAGCAAGATCATGTGCTAGCTGTTTAGCATGATAACTAAAGTATAAGAATAGAAGTTATAGAAATAAAACAGTTGCTTGCCGTTGCTCGCATAGAGTATAGAAAGGATGTTTGATGCTGAACTTGCAGCGTTTTCTCTTGACTGATGAGTAAATAGCTCTTAAACGGGATAGTTCAACATTTTGGCAAATTGGCCATTACCTTAATCCCCATAGTTTTAGGAGTAGGTTCGTTACCTTTAATTTTTGGTGCAAGCTAGTTGTTTTCGAGCCAAATGCAGAGACTGCTTGCCGAAAAACTGCCCCCGACGGGAACCCGCATCAGCTATTTTACATGAATTTACCTCTAAAACAACTCTGTCTCATAACGTTCTGTTATCATTTCATAGTGTGGTGCATGTGCAGGTCACAACCTGTCCACAAGAGCGTTTTGGAGTTGTTGGATTGTGTATTTGATGAGTTTGATGAGGGAAACCAAGAAATCCCAATAGCCTCCGTAGCTCTGAGCAGCTCACGGCTCTGCTCCGCTGTTCTAAAAATAGCTTACACCGACAATTAAAGGTAATGAACCTACTCTTAAACCTATAGGGATTATCGCAATGGGCCAATTTGCCAAAATGTTTAACTATCCCTTTAATGGCAAATTTGTTAATGTGAAGTAATTACTGTATATTGATAGAAAAAGAGTTTTTTGTTGGTTTGTTATTTTGTCAAACTACATCTAAGTGTGACCCCCCATTCCCTCCAGCCCTCCTCCTCTTCCTCCTCTTCTTCCTCTATCCATTAAATATTTTCAGTATAGGTCAAAGTGAGCTTGCGGCTGCTGCTCGGAGCAAACACGTCTGCTGTATGGTCTTTGTTGTGTTCGTTCTGGCATGAGGGGCTTTACGCTCTGGCATCCGGTGTGTTTTTGGGGTCTGTGGCGAACGCCGCGCTCATGTACGCATTTCTTCACCTTCACTCGCTTCACTGGCTGGGTTCCCTCGTCTGGCAGATTTATCCAACAAACATCTGCCTTGGCCTCGCTGGAAATGAATGACAGCCAACAAATGTGCTGCTTTGTCTGCCGAGCACCTTCAGATTCACTGGTGCTGGTTCGGATCCAAAAACCAGAATCCAAATGAGGTGCTATGGATCAGAGCCTGGCTGCTGCTGCTGCTGCTGCTGCTAGTTTCATCTTAGAAATTATTAAATTGCCTTTAAGCTTAATTTAAATTGCTGTTGAGCTATTGTGCAAAAACACAATCATTTTTCCAGAAAACATTGACTTGCAAATAAGTTATTTGATTGGCTGCTGGGTTCGGTTTTTGTGCGTCTGGTGCGGATTATAGGCTGAAAGGAATGATTTACATTATGGAATAATCAAAGGATTTGGGATCTTGCTCAGGTTGTTAGCAGCAGAAGTAGTAGGCATCAAATAAACAAATTAGTCAACTTTCTACATTTCAGTAAGAAAAGAATCCATTATGGCTGGAATTAAATTTGAGATGAAACTGAGAAGAAAGGAGGATGGAGGCTGCAGCGTGGGTCTTATATTGCTCAGTGTGTGGGTGGGAGGCCCTGAGGGAAGAGGATTTACACAGGGGAAACCAGAATCATCGGAATTCAATTTCAAGATCATGAGGTGATGACCCCACTTTTGGGGAGAGCCTCAGGAAAAGGGCTTAAAGATTGGCTGCCCACACCCGACTCCCACCAGCTCTCCTCCAACACACACACACGCACACAATACACAAATACACTCACACATGTGCATGTACACATCTTCCTGTGGTGTCTGAGGAGGGTTAATCACTTCCTGAGACCTTGGGCTGTGGGGCTGGTCTGGGCCAAGTTGGTGCTCCAGCGCTCAAACCACATCTCTGTTGCTTTTTCTTAATCTGTATGTATTTATCTGTGTGTGTGCCTTCCTGTCTGTCTTTCTTAATCCTTTTTCTTTTTTTTTTAAAGAGGGTTGACTCCCTTTTTTGTGTTTGATACAATACAGCAGTCTCTCACATTTAATATTTTGTATTCAAGGACAAAGGTGGGAGCTTCAGCCAAACAATAACAGAGCAGACAGGGAGTTAAATGACCCAGCTAAGCTCAATGCCCCACTGTATTCCTGTAACCATGTTGTCTTCTTTCTCACTCTCACTCTCCCTCTCCTCTCCTCTCCTCTCCTCTCCTCTCCCCAGTGGCTTCCCTCACTCAGCTTGTGAATACTGATGCAGGGCTGTGTGGGCATGATGGGAAATGTCAATTGGAGAAAACCCGGCCAGCCTGCATCTGGCGGCGCTGAGCTCCATTCCTTCTGCAGAGCTCACACTGTTTGCACTGCCCTCAAGAGGTCCGGCTCGACTCTGCAGAGAAACAAGGAGCACTGAGCGGAAAAGGTTACAGGCAGTCAGACAGGAAGTGAGTTACACAGCCTGTTGCTTTGTATATAAAAAGATCCATATCAAAAGAAAAAAAAACATCATGCTCTTCCTCTTGGTTTGGTTCTTTGTGGATGTGATTTTACTGTATTTGCTTGTTTTATAATATCCTCAACAGTAATTGACATCTTTCATTGAGGGAGGCTGCAAAAACAAATACAAGACAGTATAACAGCGCAAATAGATGCAGCTCTAGTGCATTAAGCAGCTCACTGCTTGTTGATGATGTGAATTACTGCTGAAGTAAAGATATTTCTCCTGGCTGGAACAATTTAATCAGCACTGTGTGTTTTTGGCCGTATCCTGCCGAAACTGTCCGAGCAAGAAAAACTACGGCTTGAGTCGTTTGTTAAAATGTCTAAAAGTGATATAGTGGATGTTTAGTTTTAAAGTGTCAGAGACCTCCAGCAGGCCTGTGAATTATGACTCCTTATTTCAGGAGCAAAGGTGGAACTAGTTGTGGTCGTGTTATATAACTACAATATTTCTGACAGGTAGTGGTGGTGGTGGTGGTGGTGGTGGTGGTGGGGGGGGGGGGGGGGGTAGAGGTGGCTCCACAAACACTGTGACGTAAACACAACCTCCTTTCTGCAGACGTGAGTATGAACTTTCTACGAGCGTGTACTGTAACTTTCATGTTTGTATTCTTTCCATATTGACTCTTGGTTTTCTATACTTTCAGTCTACAGACAGTTTCTTTGTTTGTCTATAAATGTGACGATATCGTGGCAGATGAGAAAACACTCATGTTTATTACATATTGCTGGAGCGCCTGTCAAAAAAAATGCTTCCTTGCAGACAAATGCATCAGTAAATATGTTATATGGCCATCCCCCGAGGGGAGTTATAAATTACATATTAATTTCAAAGACGGTCCTGTCAAAAAAAAAGCCTGCAGGTCGTCTGTGCAAGCTGTCAATGCAACTCAGTTACGTTTAATTGTAATTAAAGAGATATCCAGCGGCATTCGTTATAATGAGTGGATGAGGGAAGTCTCAATTAGGAGGAGGTCAGAGGTCAACGAGGCACAAGAGCCTGTTTTTCATTTCTTATGTGTTGTTTTTATCAGTGAGCGTGTTTACTGTCATAACTTCACGGCCTTAAGGGGGCACTTAATTTAAGATAAACCATGGCAACAAAGTTCCAGCATATGCTTCAGCTTATAAGGATATGTTGATCCCTTGTGTTTACTCAAGTGTTTTTATAGTATACTGATGTTAATTAATGTGTAGTAAATTAAAAAAAGTATTTCAAAGTTATATTTCTAACAAATAGGCCACGACAGCAGAACAGTTTACATCTCAGTTTATGGGGGAGAACTTTCTTCAGGCGTTTCCGTCTGTGCACACGTCTTTACGTTCACTGCAGTAAACAATCAGAGCCGGGTCACGGTGAGACCACATATTTAGGGCTAATTGTCAAAGCGGAAGAGCATTAGTTACACTATCCTTACACATGGACAGCGAAAAGAACGTACTTTGGCAAAACCACAAACAAACACACTGCAGAGAGAGGGCAAATGGATTTCATTGTGAAATTCCAAACATGAGCCTGTCACCGACTCTATGGACTCAGGAGCAACTGAAGCTCATTCATTCATAAATCTTGAAAGGGAAGCATGCAAACACAACATATGGAAGTGTTTCCCCCCCCGAACCAGGTCCACATGGTAGCGTTATTATCCACGGCAGCATGACATGCATGCTCAGAGCCGGGAGAGGCAGCCGGGATCTGGGTCTCTGAAATGATTTTTCCTTCTTTTTTTCTTCTTCTTTTTTTTTTTTTTTTAAAACACTGGTATCTGATGGAGGGAGAGGAGCACCAGCACCAACCGCTATATCTGAAGAGCCCCTCCACACATGGAGGCAATTACATCAAATGGTGTTCTCCGGCAATTCTCCCATTTGAAAAGAAATCAGTGAAATTCTTATCCCAGTCTTTCTCTCTCTTTCTCTTTCCTCTGTCCGTTCTCCTGCTATTAGCGCCAGGCATGCAGCAGCTCCCTGTCCTCATGTCTGCTGAGCCTCCTCATCATTATTATTTCCCTGTGTGTGTGTGTGTGTGTAGTAGTAAAGTGCCCAGGCCACAATTAGAGAAAAGCTCAAGGTCTTATTTCATATTTCAAGACGAAAACACAAAAAGAAAAACGCAGTCTTGTTTGCTCTGACTTTCAGATACTGTTAGTGCTGCGTTAATTATCCTGCTCTCTCCATTTAAAGCTTTACTATTCATATCAAGTCTTGAGAAGTTTTTTTTTTTTCCCATAGACTCTGGATTTTACTTTCATTTAACTGATAAACCTTGACATTCTTCGGGTAACATCTGTGATGTTGAGTGTTGATTGCTGTGTCTTCTTTCTTTTATCACTCAATCATGTGTGAAGGCTTTCTTTTTATCCCCTCTAATAAAGTGTTTAGTAGGTGGCACAGGTTTCTTTCATTGTTCAACCTCAGCACCTCCTGTGCAGCTCAGCATTTCTGTCGACAAAGCTGCACCAGTCATTAATTAACTGTTTTCATTATGGTTTGTTTAATGCTACTGTAATTGCACTGACTCTGCTACATCTGAATATTTCAATGAACTGCTATAAACTATAAAACTGGGACCATACAACCACAGCTTTATCTTTTCTTCTTCTGAACATTCAGCCTATATTGTTCTTATTACTGTGAAAAAATATAGATGGATTCATAACTTGGTTGTTTGCCAGTGAGAAATCTGACTGATGCTATTTCACAGAGCAACAGCGAGTATGTGAGAAGACTGCATGTAGACGAATAACAGCAATTATCTGTCAGTTTCAGACTGCACAGCTGCTCAATATTACTTTTTGGTTTAAAAGAACTCATTTGGATTGAATTATGAACTTTATTTAAGATAAGCCACCAAGATATATGTCTGTTTGCACTGTATAAAGCTATCTATACACATCTATCTGCATTGAGACTTCAAGAATGTGTTATTTCTTCAGCTGTGGTTTTATTTTCTTTCTCCTCCACATTTTCAGTTACATTCTGCATTACCTTTCAATCAGTAAATGATTAAGGGTTTTTGGAGCAGTCATTTTAAGGAGGCTTTGGTCTAATATCTGTGTCTGAGCAATCACCACCAGAGGAAAATACTGAATCTTAGGTGATGGGATTGAAAATAAAATGGAGTCTTAACTTCATCATTGCTGCCGTGCGACCTTGTGACATTCATCCGTGATGGAGACAGAACATAATATGTCTGATTGAAATGACTGAGGTGTGGGAGTCAGGTTGTGTCATTCAGCGATGAGCCCCATCTTTCATCACGGTGTAGAAGAAGAAGAAAGAGGAGAAGAAGAAGAAGAGGACACAGTGTCAGGGAGATGTTCACTATTACTGGGTCAACAGATGGTTGAAAGGCATTTTGCACCAGTTTAGTGAAGGTTCAATGGGATTCATGTTCAGTTTCAGTATAGATGGATGTTTCATCATCAGGATCAGATTGAAGATCAGTTCTCCCACTTTCAAATCTGGTCCAGTCAAAGGGCGACATGTTTAGTAAAACAGAAACTCAGTGTGGTATAAATTTGGTCAAATACAGTGTATATTTCCAAACATATTAATTCCTTTATGTGTGCTCATTACCAAACAGTTCATCACCATTTCAGTTCAACATTTTGGCATTTTGGCCCATTGCCATAATCGCTATAGTCATAGCAGTAGGTTTGTTACCTTTAATTGTCAGTGCAAGCTATTTTTAGAACGGCAGAGCAGAGCCAGGAGCTGCTCAGAATGGAGGCTTATGGAGTTTCTTGGTTTCCCTCATCAAACTCATCAAATACACAATCCAACAACTCCAAAACGCTCTGGTGGACAAGTTGTGACCTGCACTTTCACCACACTATGAGATAATAACAGAACGATACAAGACAGAGTTGTTTTCATGCAAAACCGCTGATGCGCGTTCCTGTGGGGCTGGTTTTTGAGTTTGATGAGGGAAACCAAGAAATCCCATGAGCCTCCGTAGCGTAGCTCTGAGCAGCTCGCGGTTCTGCTCCACCATTCTTAAAACAGTTTGCACCAACAATTAAAGGTAACGAACCTACTGCTAAGACTATAGGGATTATGGCATAGGGCCAATTTGCCAAAATGTTGAACTATCCCTTTAAAGATCCATTAATCAATATTTCAAATCAATGATTATGTGAGAGGAGTCATTAGGAAGTGTCAGTCTGTTTTGGTATTTTGACCGCATTGACTATAAACAGAGATCAAGATAAACAGTTTGTATTTGTCAGGTAGTTCTAAAACAACGACGTTCACGCTGACGTGAACAAGTTTATAAGATATGTGGTAAGTGTTTTTCAAGACAAATCAACACAAAGCTTCAAATGCCCTAAACTCTTCAAATTCCTATCAAAGTGTTACCACACTACTTACTACCATACATCATAGCAAGCAGTAATCACATAAGTAATGGCATAAATAATTGCAGTGTCCATTTAAGCACAATAAAAGTAGCAACACAACAGTGCAAACACGAGGGAAATGCAGGACAACAGCTCCTGTGAGTGTTGTTTTATTGTTTATATTATGGTGATGGATTGTTATTATCAGTTCTGCATGTGTAAGCTGTATTTTATGCTGTCGCTGGCTGGTTTAAAGCTATTTTCAACAATACAATTTGGTCTGTTATTGTATAAACCAGTCGTGTTTTGTTGGGATATGAAATATTAATTAGAAAAGCAGCCAAATGTCATATAGATGCAGTGAAGTGAAAAAGTACATTTCCTTTAAAGAAATAGCAGCATTGTAAAAGTTACTTCCTACCACTGACAGAAAGTACTACACAGGAAAAGAAGAGTAACTTTATTCAGAGTTTGGTCTCTCTCTCTGTCTGAGTTCATAAACCAAAATTAAATAAAGAGATTCAAAGCATTGAGGTGACTTTGACCCCTGGTAGGTAAAAAGGGAGTTGTATTAAGATTAATTTAAGGTTATATTTGGTATTCACTTTAACCTGTGCAGACTCTCCGTGCTGTCGTGACCACTTTGAGCCGCACTAAGCCAGACAACCACACTTTCTCTGGACATTAATATTCACCAGCATCTGCTTCAAAGAAAATCCCTTTACAAATCCAGGAATGTGTCTCCTATGGATTTCAGGCTTTGACACTTCACCAATGTCGATGTCCCCCTGGCTTAAAGGCTTGAAAAGTGCATCTTCAGCGCTTCATACTATGTATTATTCCCCCTTATTTGCCAAGTGAACTCTGTATATAGGTTATATATAATTCATTTCTGTTCCCCAGCTGAGGCAAGGTCAGACTTATTTGGGTAGCATCTCAACAGCAGCTAATATAAATATGTATTATTGAGATGAGCTTTTCAGGTTCGCTCTCCTCTTTTGCTGGATGGACGTGTCAATCACAAGGGGGGCAAAAGTTGATCAATATGCACCGACTAGTGACTATAATGAGTGGAGCATATCATCTCTTAAAGTGAGCACCAGGGTCCATGAATCATGTTTATTTTATTCTGCATCACTGATGTGTTCCTATACCACAAAATCCCTGTTTATATTTGTTAATTAAAGTGACTCTCACTCTGAATTGTTGAATGAACACTTTTTTTTTAACCCCCGACTGCAAACGTGGTCATGGATGAATAATGCGTCCAGGATTTGCTTTGTATGTATGTGATTAAAATTAAGAAATAATTGGATGCATGTTGACTCTGAGGTCAACCCATTTACTATAATAGGAGATTTATTTACATTTGGTCTTTGCCTCAGTGGCATCAAACGCTCAGAGCCCCTGTGGGTGTTACAACACGCTCATTGCCTCAAAGTAATCAGCTTAAATCTTCAGTTTTTGGCACACGCTCCATCCTGAGTACTTCCTGTTTTTTAAAAAAAATCTAAACAAAGGCAGTAAAAACCCCAACACCATCATTATATTTTGCTTTTTTTGCAAGACCCAAGCTCATGCCCCACTTTGGCTACCCTACAGGGCTAGTATAAAATATATATATATATTTATAAAGACACTCCCATCGATCTCCAGGCACACATGTCAAGATTGCCCTAATAAAAACGAGGTGTAAATAATGTAGGGGGCAGATATGGTGCACAGCACCATTTGCTGGCTGGAGATATAGGCTATAAAAACACAGCAGCACTGTTTGTCTCAATCTGAGCTGCTTCACTTTCCTGTTTGCCACCACACCATCATTTCTCCAAAAAAACACCGGTCTGGACACCAGATCCTCAATGTGTTCAAACACAACGGGCTGTGGCTCTTTGGCAAAACAGTTGTGTGAGATGTTTTTGCTCAGTGTTTTTATATTAGGTGCTGAAGACTTGTTAAAATGTGTTCATGCCGCCGTGTCTGCATGCAATCCTGGTGAATGCATACTGATGGAATTGGCCACATATTGTGAACAATCTGAATGCCAACGTGTTGTTTGCCTTGTGTCTTGTTAAGTAGAACTAAAGCAAAAGTACAGAAAGGCATGGAGAGAATGGTACAGTAGGAGAATTTGGTCATTAACCAAAAAATATTGAACAAAATGAAAATCTGACCTCATGGCGTTCAGTGAAAAACTCAGGGGGAACATTGAAGTTATCAAAATTCAGGAGGAGGCCACGGACATGTGCAGCCAATTTCGTGGCAATCCATCAAATACTTGTGGAGACATTTCACAAAAAAATCCAAAATGTGAACCTCAGTGTGGCACAAAAGAAAATGTCAGAGCTTCATTTTCTGAACACCATGAATGTCTGCGCCAATGTTTGTACCAATTTATCTTTTAATATTGTGATGTTTTCCCGGATAATTGAACATTTGGAAAAAATAAAGAGACAACCAGAGTCTTTTGGATTCCTCTGGGCCCAGTGGATGTTTGTACCAAATTTTATGACACAGTCTTTCCAGCAACTGTCAAGACATATTACAAAAAAACTAGAAATTGTATATCCTGGTGGCACTGGAGAAGTCATTTAGGTTCATCCTCTGGAGACAACCAATGTCACGGAATTAGTAATAGTTGTTGAGACTCTGGATCAGACTGATCTGGATAATGAAATCTCCCTTTTCTCAATCATTAATCAATGTGATCCAAATTTGGTAGGGTGGGTCATGGTGATCCCAATCTGACCGGATACGGATTCTCAGCCTCCGGGTCTGATGTGAAGCGTTTTTAAGACCATATTCGCCAACCTGTCATGCAAACCATCTCTATGAATTGTCATCCACCTAAAAACGAGAACGTAACGATCTCTAATTGAGCCGAGGTTGTGTTAACAGTAGTGTGTTAAGGAGCAAGAGGCCTAGCAAGCTTTGTTGATGAATTTTGTGGCCCTCTATCAAGATGAACATGAGGATATTGTGATTATAGCCTATGTCTTTTTATGCTGAGCCTAAAAGACAAGAAAGTCTTTGTTGCATATTTTCTAAAAACAACATTTGGAGGTCAAATCAGCCAGGTAATATAATTTCCTCATGATGTGATGTTTGCTATAGTTTAACATTCTTCATTTAAAGCTCCTTGAACACTTTTCATCTGTTTTTGTTTGGTTTGGTGAGCACCCAAGCAATAACACAAAGTCCCTGATGTATGAAACTCTAGCACAGGGCCTCTGTATGTAACCTTTGACACAAATACCATCTGACCCCACAAGTCAATGAACATCACAAACACTCTCAGAGGAGCCTGTTACTTTTCTGCCTCATTGTTTCTAACCAGTGAACCTGGTGGGTCGGGAGCACTGATATGCAGAGTAGGTGCTTTGATATATGTCCCACTGTCAAAATTCATACACTTCAGAATGCTGTCTGCCCTCGCGCTGCGTGAGTGTTTTCTCCCTGCACAATGGAGATGTCACACTGGGACATGTGGAAAGCTACAGCCCCACTGGAGCCCCTGGAGAACACAGGAGGAAACCCCTCACTGGTGGAAAAAAACACAATACCTCCCATTCCTTTACTGTAAAGTGTGCTCTTGTGTGCGCCCGCTGTATGCGATGATAATGCGAGCAGGAAGGAAGGCAATGACTTTGTAAGTGACTCGGAGCTGATATACGAGGGCCTGGTTAATTGGCGCCTTTTATGAGGTGATGTATATTGTGTTGCCCTGTTACAGGACGTCTGGCTGAGCTCCAGTTGCCCCCGTTCAAATGATGTATTTATGACTCAAAGCTATTTTCTCGATGAAATATTTATGATCGTAACTTTAGTTACTTAGTTCGTGCACACGGGCATCCGCAGTGTCCAGTTCATGTGGGAGTCAGTGTTCATTATGTTTTTTGGTGGAGGGGGGTGAGGGCAGAGAGACGGCACAACGACTATCAATCACACAGCATGTTATTCCAAATAATTACATTAATGAATAATTCAATTAACTCAGGAGTTTAATTTAAACTGGGATCGGGGCGACCAAAAAGTGTTTTGTGATTACTTTATTTTGAAAGGTAACTTCCTGTTCATTAAAGCTCGGGTTTTACTTCTAAAGATTTGAACATAATTTATATAACTCAGAATATTATTGTGCAATGAAAAGGCACTGAAATCTCTACCAGATATGTCTATATAGATTATTTTCAAAAGCTGAACCAGGAAGTCAGTGTGTGCTGGATGGTTTGGGTCAATGGCTTAAATCAATTCGGAGGTTTGTTAAAACCAGTATGATCATCTCGGTGCTTTTGTGTCCAACTCCAACTAATGGAAAGGGTGGTAACGCACACCAATGGTTCTTTTGAGAGGTGCCAATCAATGAAAGTGTAAATTGAAAAATAAGTGTGGTATAAGTGGAACCAAGTGTGCTACACTATTTTTCACTCAACTCCAACTAAAACCATTTTAAAGATGCCTCCTGGATGATACAACCTAAATGAATCTTAGTGAATGGGAGGGATAGGAGGGTTAATAAGGTCCCTGCAGTTCATTTACGCCCTGGGCTCTTTTAAAAAGGTTAATCCACCAATGGCTTTATGACAAAACTCCTCCCACATGGAGAGGCATTTTAACATTTAATTGAATCACACTCCTATCTGTAATTACAGTTTAGATATCCATAACAGCATTTCTACCAGTTCAGAAAGGTAATTAGAGATCTCCATAATAAAACCCTTACCAGTAAAAATTGTATTTCAAAAATATCTACAACTTAGATTCAATTTAAGATCCTTAAAAAAGTAAAAGTGTCAATTTTAACATTTATTTTAATGCTATACGGGTACATTATTGATACTGAGAGTTTGACTTATAAATGATGCTAGTTCAATACAATTTCCACAAGTATAAAGATGATTTAGACGTCTATAATACCAATGTAACTTAAATATAACGTTCACTATATCTAAAATGTAATAATAATAATTGTTTACATTTACATAGCACTTTTTTATCGATGCCCGCTACCCAAAGCGTGTTACAGAAACCATTATCCATTCATACAGTACACATTCACACCAGTGGTGGTAAGCTACGTCTGTAATTAACTGCCCTGGGGCAGACTGACAGAAGCGTGGCTGCCAATGTGCGCCAAACGGCCACTCCAACCACCACCAAGATCATTCATACGCATTCACAAGATGTAATTGTGTATAGTCAGTACCTGTCCATGTGTATCCACAACACATTAGTGATTATTTACAAATACATTGTTCCTTGGCATAATTATAACAGTAGATACGTGAAATAGAATAATTTACAATATGAATTGTGAATATTTGTAATGGCATTTTTACAAGTGTACTCTTGAATATTTTTCATCTTTTGAGGTTAAAAGTAAAATTGCAACTTAATGGGATTCTTCCCGTTGTGCAGCAGTGCTGATCTATTGCAGATTACCATGCTGTTTGTTTGGATATAAAACTGTAGAATGTAAAATTGTTGATATCAAAAGCTGAAAGTCAACACCACATGATACACATTATTTATAACTTCCTGTGGATATCGGAAATGTTCTTTTCCGCCAGGAGGAACTAAATTACTGCAGTATGGATCCTGTCTAAGTATTAAATGTTTGTCAAACTACCACAATTTCTGCATTGTTGACAAACAGGACGCAGTATATCAAAGTGTAGTCAGTGTCGCTGTTGGTACAGTCGTCTATAGTTTATGTCATGGCCATGAATCATGCAACATGTTGCTGTCAGTTGTGATCTACAGCAACACGACAGGTCACCTACTGTACAAACCAAAGGTGCAGAGTCATAATGTACATTAAAAATGACTGACATGACACCTTTTTCATGCATCATGCCAGGAATCTCAGAGCAAACTGAACCGTCTTAACCAACCAAAATGACCCTTTCTTGCACTCTCTGCTTGTTCTCGGCCAAAGAAAATAAACATCCCATAAAAATTCAAAGCATCACTTGGAGGAGCTGCTCTCTATCATCATTTGGGGGTAAAAAAAAAAAAAAAAAAGCGTTAGGGTGAAGAGGTGGAAGCAGCCAACAAGGGCTGTATGATGTCTTTGAGTGTGTCTCTCCTCTGCAACCCCGGAGCCAAAGAAAACTCCTCTGCAACAGCCTGCGGATTGTACCTTCACCTGGCCGAGGACATAACATGTACATTCATGAAGCTGAACAGCTCATACCTGACTGCTCAGACAAGGCGCTCTTTCACCCCGCTGCTTGTTTCCTCGAGCAGAAAATTTCCTCCGGAGAGTTTCGTTAGATGACTCGTCCAAGGTCATTTTGAGGAGGAGCAGGAAAAGTCAGTTGGTTCTTCTTGTGTACCTACACTTTCGTACCACTCTGCCACTGATTTGGCTTCACAACTCATTATTATTGTTGGATGCAAAACACATCTATCAATTTGCTCATTTTACCAATTTGTTATGCTACAAAGTTTTTTTTTTTACTTCAGTTTCAATTTCATGCCACAATTACAAGCTGTGTTTCCACCGAGGATAGTAACATGTAGTTTAAGCTTCAAAAACACTGGACAGGAGAATGATCTGCAGGCTTGTCTGTGGGAAACACTGTCCTCGGGACTGTTTAGGATCGGCTCCCTGCCTGAGTTTGTGTATTTATGGACGAGTTTTCCATTGTGAGTGTAGAAATATTGAAGAAGCTTTAAGTGGATGCGCAGAATTTGAGAGAATATGATGAAATACTAAACTTAAATATTAATTGTCATTAACATAAAAAAAACAAGTGACACATTCACAGCTACTAAAAACTTTGCAAAAGTAAATCTCTATGCAAAAGCTGTGCAATGATACCCGATCCTCAGTCGACTCTACCATTAAAAATGAACTGCATTGATTTTTTCTTTCCTCCTGACACAAACAAGCCACTCTGAAAAGCCTCACTAACTCAAAAGTG
Source organism: Decapterus maruadsi (assembly GCA_030347415.2). Lineage (NCBI taxonomy): Eukaryota > Metazoa > Chordata > Actinopteri > Carangiformes > Carangidae > Decapterus > Decapterus maruadsi. The sequence continues at coordinate 5,563,488 of CM064903.1, forward strand.
GTTCATCTGAGTCACTGCTGGTGCCCAACAGTGATGCTGTATGGAGCGACTAAGTTCAGACGAGCAGCTGCCATGGGAAACAAATTCTATAAACACTTCCTTGGCAACCTTGGAGCTGAAGGTTTACCCAATATGACCGTTAATATTTTAAGATCGCTGCTGCTGAAAAACAACACCGGGACACTTTTCTGAGAGATGTCTCTTTCAAAAAAGTTATTTTGCTGCATGCTGGGAAAATATGGAAAGCCGGTCGACAGGGTGCCAGAGAGGGGAAAAATCTCAAGATGTTCAGAAGTGGAGGCAGCATCTAATCACAGACTTGATGAGGACTAATCTGTGAGTTGTTAAACAGGAGGCAGCGCAAACAAACTTGGTGCGAATGAGACGGGACGACGTGCAGAATCGTAAACAAATCACCATGAGAGGGTAAACACGAGTTCACGCCTTCTCTCTTACAATGCACTGTAAGACAGCTTTGTGAGGGTAAACTACGTGACCTCCACTGACACAACAGCCCTGTCAATCATAAGACACTGTGTTTGACTGGAGGCCATTGGTGGTCTTTGCCCCCGCATAGTGAGGGGGTAGCAGCGTAGGCAGTGGGGGTAACAGGCCCCTACATAAGACGCCAAAGAGCAGGCGCCAGCTGGTCGTGAATACTGTAATCTCTTGCCATTGATTAACTGGGTTCCCAGGTCTTGAGGAGGGGGTGCCCGCCTCCTGATGGAGCGGGACCACAGTGGAGGGCCCGGGCAAAATGGATGAACGCGCCCTGGGCTGCTTTCTGATGTCGGCTGACGGGGGCTGTTGGTGAATGTGAAAGAAATTGCCGCTGGCAGCCACAGAGAGATATTACCTGCTGTGTGGGTCTATAGGACAGAGGAGGTTTCTAAAGACAGAGGCTGGATGGGTCGTATGAAAGGAGGTTTAGAGGGATCCTGACAAAGCACGAGAAGCGAGCGGGGAGCGACGGCTGGGTGCCGACTTTCTGCAGGGCCATTAAGGAATATTTCGAATACCTTTAAACACCTTGACTGGGTATTGACGGATGAGCAAAGAAAATAGAGAAACACACGCAGGTCTATTATCCGCTGTGAGCGCACACATGAAATAACCTCAGTTATCTAAGAGTCTGAAAAGGTCTGATGTTATGCAGAGCAGCAGCTCCTCTCCTATAGAATCACAAGGATGAATCAGATGGTTGTTTCTGATGCTGTTTGTGTGTAATTGGCTGCGTTTATTGTGCTTCTTATCTTAGTTCCACATCTGCTGTATTCATGATCTGACAGGCTACATGGTTGAATAAAGATTATAACAACCTAAGAAAAAAAAAAGAAGGAAATATCCATCTGCCACATGTAACTATGCATATTATTTCTGACCTCGCTCTAACATTTGCTATTTCCTTCTAAAAGCCAAAGCAAATTTGAGTTATATAAACATAATATCCACCAGACCAGGCTGCACAATCTTCATTTAATGTTATCAATGTGTAATTTAAAGGCTTTTAAATTTTTAAATATGCATGAAACTCTAAAGATAATGAAAAGGAAATTGGGATTAACACGCTGGGATAATATCACAGGATTTATATCAGACAATCTAAAGTTCACAGCTCCAGAGACACAGGTTACACCGAAGGGGCACTTGGTGATCTATAACCTTAAAATGCTAACAGAATATTTTCACTCCTGGTCGGACATAGGTCTCTTTTTTAATAGCCACACTCCTTGCATACCCTTGAGCTATTATGGCCTGTAATTGATGCACATTATAAAGTCATATTTTCACAACAGAGAGGGAGAGGGCTAAGCTAATTACAAGCTGAAATCCAACATTAATGTTGAGTGAATAAGTAATATGTCACCATGAAAAATAGTGTAATAATAACAGTGATGCTGCTGTGTGACTTGACCTTTTTTTTTTTTGCTGTAAAACTGGTTGTAGCCTTAAGCTGTTTGGAAACGTGAGTTATGAGTTTGCTTTTAAAACACAGAAGATGTTGTTTTCTGAAAATTGTTATGTTCAGGAGGACGGGGAGTAAGTGAAGCTTTTGTATTGATGAAGGAGCTGATCACACCCTCTCTTAGCGCTGCCATTAAAGAAAAAAGCAACAACTGTATCTCCACTGTGGTTTAATGGCTGTGAACAGCCACACGGGTTCTTCTGGAGATGACACCGGTGAGAGTGGTGAGAGCCGATACATCACACCAGCCTGCTGACTTGATATTCGAGTGATGGCGAACGGCTGATGGGCTTGGGGGGTGGGTGGAGAAGGGCTGGGGGTGGGGTGGGGGCAGTTTTCCTCAGGGCTTACCTGAACCGTCAGATGCAGCGGACGACAGGCTTCTCCATCTAACAGCCTCTCGCTCTAATAACTGCAAGTCCCATCTCAGAGAAAGCCCGCCGCGTGACTGATCAATGTCGACAGGTAGTTTCAAGGCCGCTGCTCATATTGCCCAGAACAGGAAGCAGCACATTTTCCTGAGGGCTCAGCTGTATCTGCCTTATATAATAAACTTTATTTGTGTAGCTCTTTTCAAAACACAGTTACAAAGTGCTTTACAGACAATAAAACCAAGGAGGTATTAGGCTCAAAACACAGATGCAAGCACTTTCTTTCGTAAATTAATGTGGTTCCAGTTTCGTAACACTGCTACAGCATTTTTAAAATCATAACTTAGACATTTCTACTGCAGTTTCAGCTTGAAGTTACTGTTTATGTTAATGACAATGACAGCAGCTACATTTAAATATAGCCCTGAGTGTATTTGATGTCCAAACAAACTCATAACTAAAAGAGGAGGGCACAACCGAAAAGCAAACATATTTAGCCTGAGCAAGACGAGCTAAAATAATCTCCCTGGTAAATGCACTGTTACTGGTTTCTACTTTCTTTGCTATGAAAATTATGGGTACACACTCCAGCTGCCAACTTCAATACCCATCTCAACAGGCAGCGCGTCACACGGCCAGGCAGAAAAACACCCACCATTGGCCAGCCACAGTTCCCATGGAGACCACAGTCTCCTTCCTCTCCTGAGAAAGCGTAAACAGTGAGTGAACATGGGGCGATTCATATAAATTGTTTCCTAATCTTGTTATTTCTCATTTCCATGCTGGAATGGATATTGGATTACAAGTGTGTGGGAGAGTGGAGAGGAATGGGTAAAAAAAAAAAAAAAAGACGTTTTCACTATTTGACATTTTACTGGAGTGTGTGTGGCTCAGTGCAGTTGTGGACCGTCGTTATCCGCTGATTTGTTGTGAGATGCTGATAAGGAAGGATCAATCACATATTATTCAGAGTCTGTATGGGACTCACACTGAAAACACACCGTAACTGTAAGAGTGACACAGGTGACATTTTAATGCCAGAAATCATTTATCAGGTTCTTTTTCATTTAAATTCGATTTTTTTTTTACTTTACACTACATTTTTCATTCTTTTCAAGTCATTCTGTGCTTTTGCTTATACCTCCTCCTTATTATTACTGTACATCTTCCATCTTACTGTGGTCCTCCTGGTCTCAGTTGATGTTTTTGGACTCTGCTTGCTTGAGCTCTTATGGGTTTATATGTCGCTGTTGTTTGGGTTCCTCTGGTTTCATTCTTTTGTGTGTTTTTGCAATAATTATTGTTGTTGTGGTCATTATTATTGTTATCATGCTGGTGGTTTTGCAAGACCTTACCGAGCTAAACGCTAACATCAACATGCTAATAGATGCTCATGTAACAATTCTACTGACAATCAGCAGGAGAAGTCATCATGAATGTTTGTACAAACAAGGTTTGTGTTGATCCATCCAGTCACAATAGGTCAGGATTGAACTGCCAAGTTCCCACTCCACCTACACTACAACCACAACCACAACCACAAGGGGTAAGGGGTCCCACTGGCCCCTCAGATTGGTGCATATTGCCATAACAAATACAAATTCCCTTGAACCTCAAACAAAGACACTGTTGGGCCACATCCCATTGAAAATGGAGGACAGGACCACATGACTTCTTTTGTTCCCCAGACAAAGGAAAACCATTGAACTCAGTCTCCCAGCATCCTTCACCTTTTCACACCTGAACCCCAACTCCTGCCTCAGTTGCTCACTGTATGGTCCAGGACCTTTGATGTCACCAGGCCCAAGAAGAAATACCCTTCTCTTCTCTCTCTTCCCTCAGCTCACGATACAGTCCATTACCGTCACTTTCCATCATAAGTATGCTTGTATGTGAGGCATTTGGGGTCTAAGAATGCCATTACAATGAGCAGAACGTTTCTCCTACTGATGGTGCTTGAGGACAAGTCAGGGCATCATGTCAGTCCGTCAGCTTCCTCCCATGGGAACTCTAAATAAACGTCTGTACCAATTTTCATGAAAAACTATCCAATAGTTGTTGAGATATTTCAGTCTGGATCAAAGCGCTGCATCGACGGACCTGACCTGGCATGGCCTCTTATTTTGAAATGATCATCCCTTTTTCCTCTCGGTGAACTCCTGATTTGCACTATAGACCCTACAGTATGTAACGTCAAATAAATCATCTCGGTTTGTGCGAGCTTGAGGATGAGATATGAATTCCTAATGCTCCCACTTCTGTCAGGCAAGCTTGACGTATTCGGACCGTAGTAATCTTTGACTCTTTTGTGCCGCCTTTGATGACACTTTACCTACCCCCCCTCTTTTTTTTTCTTCTTCTTCTCCTCTCTCAACTGAAACACAAGACAGAGGGGTTAGCTGCTTCAAGGCTCCTGCATTTGCTGGTCTGCTGGATTTCAAAAGGAAGAGCTATCTTTGCACTCGGGGAGCATAATGTCCCCAGGTCAGGGCTCTATATCATGTCCAGATATGAAGAGACTGTCAGTGGGGCTGGGGGCCCATGAAATAAACACCTCTTGACCACCGACGCCCCCTCAAATTCATCATTATTTTGTGGCATGTGCGTCTCCTGTGAGAAAACACACACGGTATAAATTAATGGAATTACAGCGCGCCATATAAACTGGACTTGCATCCTCTTAATGCTAAAGGTAATTTTCAAAGTGCTGGGATAAGCTCCTTTTCTGCTTATGCAGGTGGTGAAATGATGCCACTTATAGCCTACAGCACCATTCATCACGCTTTGCACACTCGTGTTTAGTAGCGAGGGTCTTCCTGCTGGGAGAAAAGCAGAGGTTACACAGGTGGTTCATGGTATGCATTCAAATAACACTGAAAGCCCACTACAGCCCAGTGAACTAGAAACCGTACCACCTCTCCCACTGCAGGCTCACATTTCCATTTGTTTCCTGATGCGCTGTTGGTGTGGATTAAACTGCATGCAATGACTATGTTAATCCTCCGCATTACATCATCTTGTTTGTGTTGGGAGTAATGTGTCCGACTTGATGAAGCGGATCCGATCTTTTGTGCGTCTGCTGAATAAAAAAAGGAAAAAAAAGAAGAAGGAGAAAAAAGCAGCGATGGATTTTATAAATCCAATTAGTATTTTCTGCTTGGCTCTCACTGCTGATTGCGAGAGCTCGCTATTGTATATTAATGGCACAAAGTAATTAGCGAAGTGAAGACGGTCCATTATAATCATCATTGTTATCATCTAATCATGGATATAGAGAGAAAAGGCTAACTGTTCCTCAAGGACACGCATGGGTCATTAATAAAAACAGGGGAGAGGGCGGGCAGGTTGCCCCGTCTGACATAAATGGTACTTTCAAGGTCCAAGAAGTTATGTAAAAAGTCACAATGATATTTTCTGCATCACTTTTTGTGTGAGGAAGTGTAAGCTAGGCCTATTTTAGTAGAATATAAAACATATAAGTAGTTAGCAACTAGTTTTTGAGCTTTTAAGAGGCTATTTGTCAGTTTTCTCTGCCGCTGAATGTGGTTTCTTTCAGCAGCTGGTGGTGTACTTCGCTTGACAAGAGCTTCGACCCTCGTCTTTATAACATAGGAGGTTATAAATGCGCCCTCTGAGCACTTCTTCAGGCCAGATTGGAGGCTGCAGAGCCTGCACCTGTACCCTGCTGGAGTTGGACGTGCTCATTCAAGTGTTCCTTTAAACTGCCTCACAGCTGGTTAACAAGCCTGTGTGTCCATTGAAATGAGAAGCAAAAACAAACGACATTGAGTGGCCTCCCACGCAGATATCTCACCATTCAAATTAACAAGACCGGGTCATTATCACTTTAGGGAAATAAATAAAGCTTTTCTTCAACTGGTTGGGGTAAAGCACCAAATGACACTGTGGATATCCTGATTCTGAAACAAAGATAAATTTCGCTTTAAGTCTGACCTCCACACTGAAGGAATTTTCTTCCTGCGAGAAGGTAAAACCACAAACTATGGTCTCGTATAAGTGTCTGGAAAAGTACATTTATAAACAGGCCACACCGTCACCTTGTCTGGTGCTCCACAAGTCAAAACATCCTCTAAGATTTATTTCCGAGAACCTCTTTACGAAGGTCAAGTAATAGCATCAAATTACCAAACAGATAAGCAGGAGCACTGCCAGCCTGTGAGATTCAAGAGTTGCCCATAGGCTACAATCACACCTCCTTCAGTTTGTTTACACTTGTTTTTTTCTTTTTCTTTTTTTCTTTTTTAACACTGCTGCGTCCCTTCACAGTTAAATCCCACTGCTTGTCTCATTGATTTAGGGTTATTACGTTAGTGTGGCCACTGGTCCGCGGAGAGGAAGAGGTCTGGGATTAACGAGGCCAGTGATAAGAGCGCAACAGAAACCTGCGCCTCTGTGTTTAATAGCTCTTGCGATGAGGTGCTGCAGCTTGTGGAGCCTTTGGGATTTCATTACACAAAGACAAATGGACGATCCGGGCAAAGCTGAATTATGGGCATAGTGAGTGCAAGATAGAGAGGGGTTATGTGTGTGTGGAGGGAGAGGAAGGGGGGGGGTGGAGCTGGGCATCAATTAGCCTAATCAGTGGTAGCATGTCTCAAGTGGCGACGAGGCAGCCGAGTGAGAGGCGATGCACAACAAAGGAAATGTCATAAGAAGCTGCAAACTTGGTGCCAAGCAGGAAAAGTAAAAAAGTTCGTCATTTAAGGATCCTCTGTGTTCAGTGAGGGCTGAATAAAATGTCTCACCTCCATAAGTGATTCTTAGCATGGGGACACAGAGAATTACTCCAGATGAGAACTGGCTTCCTGCCCAAGAGGTTGTAAGGGGAGAGTTTATTTTTACCAGTCACAGCTAAATTTACCAGAATGAGCAAGCGAGCGAGCGAGCTAGGCCAGGTTGGCGGTAATTTCCCATCATTCTTTCACTCAAACGGCCATCACCTGGAAGTCAGGATTTAGAAACGATGCCATGCTGCTTTCTTGTGCTTGTAAAGTAGTTAAGGAGATATGGTAATTACCCCCATAAAGTCACCAAGGCATTGCAATGTAAACAATCCAAATAGCCTCCTAAGCACTGCTTTAGTGGGAATATTTCTGCTATTGTCTTACAGGCTATATGGAGAGTCATGAAAAATAATTGTTTCATAGTAATAAAGGCATTAATGCAAAATTAATGTCTGCAGACATCATTGAATGTTTTTACATGGACCAGTTTTGAGCCACATCCAGGTACAGTAATGATCACATTCAGGATACTGCATTTATATTCATATCCCTGTTTATATAATAAATACTAGTACCCTGGTTTCTGATCACTGCATCTTATTTGCACAGGTGTCTGTGATGTTTATTTTTGACTACACAAACCATGGCAATTTTTAAATCTATGAAAATGAGACCACACACTGTGGATTCTTGCCAGTTTGGCGCTGTTACTGTAAACGCTACGGTCGCATCGCCAATATGGCTCATTCATCAACGGAAGAAGAGAGCGACAACAAACATGTCCTTCCCTCTGACTGCCGTCTGCCTGTCACTGTCTAGGTCTAGGACGAGAGAGAGGTGGATGAAAATATGTAGCCGTGAATGGTGGGACAGGATTGTGTTAATGGAGTTTATGGATTCTCAGTGGAGAGAAAACTTTGAGAGGAGTAGGGCATCTTTTCATCGACTGTGACATATGCATGCAAATTATGCATCAAGTTGCTCACGATTATAATGCCTACCGTTGTTGTGATGTGATTGAGAAAAAAGGGGAACCACCACCACCAACACAAAACTCTCCTTTGTCTCTCCTCCAGATCCCTGCGGTCCATCACTTAGCCTCGCTAGCTAAGTTAGCAAGCTAAAACGTAGCTAACCTAGAGCTAACAGTAGCTAAACACACTGAGCACACACCGAGCTGGACGATATCCAATCAAATTCCTTCGCAACACCGCGTCCCATCCCAAACATTGAATATCCCGCCCGCTCAATAACACCCAATCAAATTTGTTTTCCATACTCGTGGAAACTAATGGAAACTAATGGAAGGTGGCAGGACAAACAGGGCAAATGGCCATTTCTGAACACCTTTAAGAAAAAGGTCAAAATTCTCTGATTTCAGTTTCTTAAACATGTTCTTTGTTCCTTTATGACAACAAACTGAATATCTCTTTGGTTTGTGGACAAAACAAGACACTGACTGACATTTTTCAACATTTTTTAACATTCAGCTAAACTAATCGTTTAAATAATCAACAGATTAATCGATACTGAAAATAATTGTTAGTTGCAGCCGTAGTCAAGCCCATGTAAACAGACTCAATGTGTTGCGCTCCAACCCACTGCTGAGCTAAATAACACATGTTTTTATGAGAAAACAGTGGCAGGGCTTTCTGTGAAGCTCAATGCAAACTGTTCAGGATCCATGAACGACTTCAGATCTTCCTCTCTGCTTTTGATTCCACGGTTCGACATTTTTTTTCCTGCCTTCAGCTGTGGAATCTCTTTAGAGTCAAAATGTTGTTTTTCCTGTTTTCTCCCACATGTTCTTTGATAACACCAAAGACCGAGCCGATATTGTGCATTATGCAGAGAAGAAAAGAAAAGAAAAGCCGCTCTGTTGTGAAGGAGCCATGCCTGAAAACACATCTCCACTGTAGTACATCCGAGCTCAGCCTTTGAAGTCATAAGTCCGCTAATGCTTCCTGTTGGACCAGGGCTTCGAGAGTGTGTTTTAATTGCTCCCAGAGAAAGAGGTGAATGGTTAAGGAGTAACAGATTCTATGTAAAGAGGGATTACGGTAATCTAAATACAAAATATTGGCAGCTGTAATCTGTTAGGCCAATGTAAGAGATCTTCTCTATTCATCATCCCTCATGTCCTGGACCAATGTGCAGATTTAAATCCACATGCTTTGGGATCTGCAGGACACATTGTCTATGGAAAGTAATCAGATTATGTAGCGGAGTTTGTTTTCAGCATCGGTTTAGTTTAACACCCGGTTGCTTGTTATGAGATTAAATGAGCAGCTTGTTAAAGACTTAACTAGAAAAGGGGCAACACATAAAAACATTAACAGCCAATTGAGAGTCTTTTTAACATGGTACCTTTTCCTCTGTTTGTTTTTAGTGGCCGGAATTCATCCCTCGTCTGCTAATGGATGAATTACAGCTCCCGTAAAATGAGATCTCTATATGTATTTTCTACTATAAAGCAGCTGGTCTACAGTAGGTTCTATATTAATACTGTGACAGTATGAGACTCTCAGACCACAGAGAAATCACACACAATGCTGAGGTGTAAAACTAAACTCAAACTGAAACTATACAGTATCTTCTTCTAGATATCAAATATCAATTAAAACACTGCATAAGTGTAAAATACAAGATCTTTAAACAACCTCCTTCAATGTGCAACATGGCAATATGTTCACAAAAAACTATACCACCGATCAAAGCCATTACAACTCAAATAATCGCAGAGCTTTTATTTTGAAGGTTCATAATGGTCTTATTTGTCAAAGCGCAATTAGGGAACTATATACGTATATATATATATACCCTCAGCGCACTTATTGACGATTCAGAACAAATTGATATTCCAATCTAGGCATCAGCAGCAGTGGTAAAAGAGCTCGGCATCCAGAGCTTTTATGGAAATACATAGAATGACAAGCATAAAATCAATGAGTGCACACATGCACTCACTATGGGGAGTCATTAGGAACATCTGAACCAAATTCCCTCACATATATCAAGCGTGCTGAAGCACAATAGACTTTAAATCCTGTTTTTCAACGGCTGACTTGACACAGGGCGGCTTATTGCCATTATGTTGACACAAATTTGCCTCAACAATAGAGCGGATGGGAGATCAAATAGTAGTGGCGGACTTATCATCGGTTATCCTGCTGGCTTAATGACCTGTGTAACGTGACATTACGACCATGAATATTGACGGCGAGGAGGAGTACTCTTAATCTAGTTTTTCAGTCAGACACAGGCGTGGACACCAATAGGTCGCAGCTGGTGTTGGGGTGGGGAGGAAACGCCTGGGTGCCCTTCCTGCACAATCCAAGATGATACCCCCAGCCATTTCACAGCCCGAGTTAATTGCGTTTTTAATTAAGATAAAGGTGGTGATGTCTTACTGAGAGAGAAATATACCCTACAAAAAGGGCAAAAAAAGGCAAATTTGAATTGATTTGAACTTCAGCTGGAGGACTCTGGCTTCTAATGACCTTTTTCTTCCATTTGGACTCAATCACTTCACTCTTAAATTAGTCACATTTGAGGAATTGCTTTTCGGAGGATTTCCTAAAGCTCTAAATGTACAAATCTATAAAATCCCTATACACAAAGAAAGCCTAAGCAGAGCGGAGCGGTCGATGTCCTACAGTAGAGAATGATTACAACATTACTTATTACATTATTACAGATGGAAATTCATTTACAGAACATATTAAATGCTCTCAGCGCTCTGTAGAGCACCGTGCACACAATCTCTCCAGCTGACAAGGAATTGCATAATGTGTGGAGAAAGCATGACCGGGACAGTTGCATCTTGTTAGTGCTGCCTCCAAACATGAGAAGTTCCCCATCACGCCAGATGTTAATTGGATAATCAATCTCCTCTAAATTGCAGTGGTCTAAGGCCTTGGTGGAGTGCTTCATCAATGTCACCATGTCAGCAGCTCCCCTGTCCTCATTTCCTCCCTTTAGTAAGCTGCAAAGTTCAGGGAGTTACAGCACAGGATTTATCTCTGTGAATCTCACCGGCTCGCAAGAGGAAAGGGTGAAAAAAAAAAGCACAGTAAAGGCTCAGAGATGGCGAATACAAATGGGCAGCAACAGCTTTCCAGGTGATTTATATATTTTTACAGGACGGTTCAGCAGGGGAATGCACCTCATCTGATATCTGCTACCTCTGACCCTCAGCCAAGCCTTTTACAAGTTATCTTGTCAGGAACCCTGGGAGGCTTTAATCCCGCCTTCTGCAGCCGAAAGTCTAATGGCAGATGTTTATGGAAGAGGCTGGCTTCCCCCCACTTAGCTGACCTGATGGAATTCATGTGGCAGCGGGAGCTAACAACATATGGAAAGACCATTAGAGGCTGCATCAGAAAACGACCTTTTAAGCCCCATGCCTGTGCCGTATTTTATCATTTTGGACATTACCTGCACAAAGGCATTAGACGTCACGTGGGGTGAGTCTGAATGGATTAGGACGTGTATTGATGTCTGAATTTGGGGCAGGGGCAAAAATATCAGATGAAAGGTCTGTCTAGTGTTGAAAAGCAAAAACAAACACAACGGGCTGAGAGAAAGTATAAGTATTCAGTGTTAGGGGTTACACTTGAGGGCACAAGTTTTTGTATCTGTATAGAAATGATAGAATCTTTTACAGACTTTAAGAGTCAGAGACTTTCTTTTGTTTTTTTTAATGCTCAACCTGCTCCTTTTCCAGGAATAGATGCTTTGGAAAGGATCAATTTAAATTCACCCAAGAAGCAGCTTTTACTTTAACAGCACTTACCATTTCTCCTCACATAAATCACCTGACCTGTGTTTTTTTTTTTCCTCCGCAGCACTTGAGTTTGAAATAAACATAGACATTTGAATTATTATTAGATTTTTAAATAACTTCTGCAGCATTAAACAGAAAAAAAAAGAATCCGTAATTCTATAAACCAGCAGCAGAGTCCTCTTTCTCGCACAAATCAGATTACCGGTTGCATGCGCTTTCAGTTTTGGACTCTCATACACAGACTCATTTGCATCTGCAGCCGCAACATAAATGTCAAACTGCACTCTCTGGCTCATTAATAATAAAATGGAACGTCTAGATCCCAAAGCTTGTGTGGCATTTTTGGCAATTAACGGACTGACTGTTGTAATTTCAAATGCTGCCCTTAGGGGTCCAATATGCATATGATAAATATTTAAATGGGACTGCAGTCAACAATCAGCCTGGGAGAGCCAGATTTAGGCAGCAGCTATTTAGCCAGTGTCAGTCACTATGAATCTTTAACTGTGAACCTGCTTACCCTGTAGCTAAGCAAGAGTCATGAATGTGTAGATGAAGCCTCATCTGCATATCAACCTGCAAGAGGTAAATGAGGTGTAAATTAATTGTTGCTTTGCTTTCATTTGAGAGTTGAACTGTACTTTATTGCATGATATTTCATCCTTTTTTCTGTTTTTAGCAGGTTCACCTCCACAGTGCATAACCACAGGCTCACCGACACCGAGAGAGGTGGAAAAATAACTTGTCTCAACCGGTGGCCCCTTGAGCAAAGCATGTTTCCAACTAATTTAAGGATTTAAACTATGACGCCATTGAGTCTCTCAGTGCGCGTGTTATAGATAATAACACCATGAACTCATCATCACCCACTTCTACATCATTATTTCTACATCCAGGATCGTTTAACATCCTATCTGTTTGTGTTAGTCATGTCACCGCTCGCTGTCTGTTTCCCTTTCTCTGTTTCTGATGTATTTGTCTTCCATCCAGGTTTTGCAATGCACATAAGTAAACTTTGACTTTTGTTTTTTTGTTATTTGTTTTTCACAATGGAAATGTAAACGTCACAGGCAATTTTTGAAGTGCAGAGTTTGCCAGTATCAGTTTTCAGGCAATTTCAGTGTCTGATGTGCATTCAGCCCGCTCACGTTTTACCTCCTGCCGGGACACAAAAGAAAAACATGAAATGAAACGCAACAGAATACAGCTTAGTCTGCAGACAATTTGTATCACCCCAAAAGCAGAGTTTAGGTTCAGACGAATATGTGGAAACCACAGCACCTTATTTTGATCCCCTCTGGTTTTTTTTCTGTGAGTGCAAATGCTGCCCAGTGCAACTTTAAATAAACAACAGACTCACTCTCTCCCTACCATCAAAGCTCAAATAGCCATGTGTATGCATGCGTGTGTTTATCCCTCAATCCCAGTGGAGCTGTTCCTCCAGGCTGATTCTGCTGCTGCAGAAAAAATACGACTGGCTGGAATTTAAAACACCGCTCAAATCTTTTGTCTGACACTCAACACACACAAGTCACAGCGACATAATATCTGTCGTCTAACAGGAGTGTCATCTCACACACACACACACACAAACACACACACAGCCTTTAGGGTAACACTTTCTTTCACAGTGACTCCCTCCATCACTGCCTCAATGTTTTTTAATGCATTACAAAGGCTGTTGTAAACACATAGTATATATGGGGCGTGTTTATCGAGTGGTTATTTATGCTTCATAACTGCCTCTGAGGCAGAGCTAAAATGTTAAAATGAAGTGTTAAAAGCTATATATTTATTTAGGTTACATGTATAAATTATGTGTTGATTTCACAAGGCATTGTTTTACTGGCTCATAATGAACCAAGTTCAGTAGGCATGGATTTTTTCTTATTAGCTATTGTCAGACAATCTATTTTTATACAAGAGTGTCAGCATTTATTACATCTATCATGGACATATGGGCTGTAAATCATTCGTATTCTTACTGCCAGTGAGTATTCATTTAAATCTGAAAGTTGGTGGTAAAACAGGAGCTTGACCTTAAAGCTGGCTATAGCACTGCTTTTCTTTTCAAGGATAATTGTCACTGTAAGGCTTGTTGTGGAGCACACATGACACAGAGGGCTTTGTGCTATTAAAGACCCCCTCCAATGAAAATCAATTTCCTAACCTTGTTAAGATGTCAACATGGTGTTTTTTAAATATATATAGCACAAGGCATATCATGAGTGAAATAAACAGTAGACCACGTGGCTGAGTATCCCCACATTGGCACAGCAGGAAACTAATGACAGTTTCATGAGTTTCATGTCATGTAACCGAAGGAATCGATGCAGTGAACGGAAAAGGAGGCAGGAAAAAATAAACGTGAACCTCTGTCAGTATAGAGAGTGAGAGTTTGCTTTAGTGCAACCGCTAGCACTGTGTCAGCCACAAGTTAACAAACCCACACATGCAACAGCTGTGTCTCTTCAGTGTTTCATGCTCTAACTATCCTGACACATTCTTCTCTTTCACCCATCAACCAATGGTCGTGGGCGAGCATGGAGCCTGATCTTGTATTTTTCTATGGATAAATATGTCAAAATATCTTTAAATGGCATTGGAAGTTACCAGAAGGATATAAACTTAATATAAAAGTTTGTTTTGTCTGGTCCAAATCGTGAAAATGATAGAAATGCAAAAAGTGTAGCAACCGTCCCCGTCTACCTTATGCTGTCATGACCTTCTGGAAATCAAATAAAAAAAACTATTTGTGGATAAAATAACCAGATGTAAATGTGTGTTTTCATTTTATTATTGTATCCAGTTATTCACAGATCAAGAAACCTCATCAAATTGCTGTTGAAATCTAAATATTTGCAGCACAGGCAGTATAGACCTGAAGTGAAGTCCATATCAAAATATCATCCACATTATTTTCTCATGATATATCTAATCATGCTGACCATCGCTACTTCTAACTAAGCAACAAAGCTAACATGATCAAGCTAACTAAAGCCTATAGTTAAACAAAGTTAAAGGGGAACTATGCAAGTCTGGACGCTTTTTTCGGAGTGTATATTTTCACTAACCTCCTCCCCGCCCCTCATGTGCATTTGTTTTCAACGTATCTGGCAGAAAGACAATCCAGGTTGCGATGTCTACCGAGGTGGGTAACATTAACAAGAGACTACGGGTTACCGGAGTGTGTTTGTGTCGTGGTGGACGGAAAGCAGTCCATGTTCCTCGTGAGACAAGATCTGGGACATTGGATTGGAGGTGCTGATGTTTTTAGGTTGGTTTTTCAGACAAGACGAGTCTTTTAACCATCACAATTACTCCGAAGCTGTTAAATTAAGGTAAAAAAAAAAAAAAATCTTGTGTTGTTCCTCTTTAACTAACTCTGCTGCAGTTGAAATTACAAATCCAATCCCTCCCACCGCCCCACCTGATGTACTATACCCTCCGTATTTGTTCTGCTTACTGCTTATTTGATTCAGATAAATGAAAACAAACAAAACCCAGCAGCACATCTCACAACAGTGGAGCAGTATTCCCCGAACGTGTTGCCAGCTGTTTGGCGAGGTCCTTGTAAATGATCAGATCACCTGACAGTCAACAAACTGAGAAGCTATCTTGTTTCCTGTGCCGGGATGCAGCTATGGGTGAGTGGAGCTTGTTATCTCTGGCAGAACAACTTCACTCTATTTCGAACTGTGTCCTGCGTGTCCCCGTAACGCTGCCTGTTGAAAAATACATGATGATATTGCTTAAGAAAGACGCAGGCTCATCCACCCGCGGGGTTCCTGGTGTCTCGATATTATCCGTGTTTCCTTCACCGTCAATGCAGCACTCATTGTTTACCAAGACAGCATAATACAAAGCACAGTATGAGGCAGTGTATCCGTTCAAAAGACGGGCGAGGAAGTCAGTACCAACTGTGCGGTGAATGCCATTATCTATGGTCTGCATATTGAGAGGCACCAAGGGCATCAACAAGAGCGTGTTGTGTGTTTTGCCATGCTGTGAGCTGCCTTTCCATGCATTTCCAAGGGCAGTGGTGGAAATGCGCTATAGGGGCCCAGAGATAGGAAACAATATTCTCAATAGGCCATCAGCTCATGTTCTGTTCTCTGTGGGGAGAGAAAGAGAATAAGAGAGGGGAAGAGAGAGAGAAGTGAAACTGCCATGACCTTTAAAATTCACCGAGAAGAGGTGCTCCCCTCGGGGCTCTCTAGAGTGCTGCAGCCTGAGGGCAATATCATGCAATTCCAGTGTAGTTTAACCATGTCAAGGGAGGCCTTGAGCGCGTAATTTCTGGTATTACTCCTACTGAACTCGAACAAAGAGGTGTTTTCTGTTACAAACAGACATACCGAGCGGATTTCTTTCTTTCACAACCACAGTAGTTGTGCTACATGATAAGAATAGCTAACGTTAAAGCTGCACCTGCTATACTGTTGTTGATTTTTTTTTCCCAGTGTGTTATCTATCAGTGGTGTTATCCAGGCATAGAGTGTGCACAAAAGGAAGCCGCAAACAAGCACTTCCATCAGTGTCAGATCATCTGCCTCTCCCGTCCCCCCTCGAGGATAAAGCATCGCACCCTGACCGTGTTTGTAAACACAGGCATGTTGATTTACGTGATTTCAGGGTGGCTGTGATCCCATTTTTCTAACAATTGCTTCTTGGTGTTGTTTATACAGTACTTTACTTAGTGGCGCTTTTAAAACCCTAGATTGAGAAAGTCCTCGCGCTCTTGTTTGTTTAAAAGCTTAAACTGACCCATGTTTACATCCACCTATCAAGGGACCTCCTGCACATGAATGAGTGTTGTCGTGCAGGAGCAGAGCAGTGGATTTGCTCCCATCACCAGTTTGCAACAACAACAACAACCTCCCTGACGCTAACTACCATCGTATTCGTTGTGTGAACTTGACCAAACCTTCATTCTAGAGACGTCAGATCGGAAAATGATGAAATTCCCAGTATCTTTTGTTGAAGGTCCAAAAAAGGCTGCAATTCCTCAGAGGAATGACATTAATATATAACTAACTTGCAGCAGCAAATGTCTTGAAGGAAATGTAACGCCCAACAGATTTATTACACATTTTTTATTTCGGCCTTGTACTAATTAGCATATTTGGCAAGGTGCAGTACGTTGATAACACACATTTTCCTGTGCATTTTGTATCATTATTTGGCTTCGTGTGGTTACGTTTAGGCTCTCGCAGTACTTGGAAAGAGACAGAAAAACATCACTCGCCTGTTTTAATACAGAAAGAGTTCACAGTGACTTGAAACACAATGTGCTTATTAACATTTAATCAAAACCACGATCTGTCTGTGATCTTAACCAAAGTGCTTTTGTAGCCCAAACAACCGCAGTGTAATTGAAAGAACAGCTTAGTAATGTATAAATGTAATTATTAGGAGAAGGTTTGGAGATAAACAGGCTGAAGGCACCAGTTGGCTTTTGAAGTTTTAACTGGAAGCAACTGTGTGACTGTGGAAACAGTGCGGGAGCAATACTGGTGATTATTATTCAGGTATTGTAAACAATGGTTTGAGCAATAGTGGTATAAAAGGGAATTTATAAAGCAGCAAAGAGGGAAGAGCATTCACAAAAGTAGTGAATAATACAGTGCTGCAACTGCAATAGACTAATTAAATGATAATTATTAATACAATAAACTCAAATAATACTTAATAGACAGCATAAATGAATATGGTAAAATAGTAGTCAAACAATCCATTGCAGGGTCATTCATCTCGTGTATGGAGAGTGCAAATTGTAGAAAGGGAAGAGACTGAAATACATAACAATTATCCCTCATAACAGTAATTAAAAGTTACTCAGAAGGTTGCACACTAAGGCCAAGCTCGTTTAAAATCCCATTTCCATTTGTAACTATGCTATTAATAAATAATCCAGCCTTGGAAAAAAAAAGACTTTCTCAACACAAATACGTCATGAGGCCCACTTCATGCGATGCGTGTTTAACATTTAAGTTTTTATTTTATTTTCGTATTTTGCAGCCTTTGATGAACACTTTCCCGATGGACCGAGATGTTCGTGTGAAACAGGTTTTTTTTGTCTGATCTCACATGGAAGTTGTTTCACTTTTTTTGAAATCACAAAGTTTTCTCCAGCCTCATTTCTCCAGACCTCCAGACTCTCTACCTGATTTGCCACTCTCACTAACTGCCTTGTCATTTCAGACCCCGTCACTCACGCCTGCCCTGCAGTAACCTCAGCTCCTCCCGCCCCCTCCCCGCCACCTGACCCCCCCCTCCACGGCCATCTGCTCACCTGTTCTCCCTTCCCTCATTAGCTTGTTAATGTACATATTGCTCCATGTCCACTTGCACCACGGCCAGGTTGTCTATCACGTCGTCCCAGCTGCGGCGTTCGAGCCCTTTTGTACCTGCCTGTTTTTGCCAGCCTGTTGCTGACCTCCTGCTTGTTTGTGGACTTTTCCTGTGGCTTCCTGCCCTCTTGCTTCTCTAGCTGGTGTCCCTGCCTACCCATCTGCCCTCTGCCTGCCCACAGACTTCACCCCGCACCAAGCCCTTACCTTAAAATAAAGGTTAACTCTTTGAACTTTTATTAGGCTGGTCTGAGCCCGAGTGTCTCTGAGTTGGGTGTCTGGAGGAGCCAAAAATGCTAGAAGAGAGTTTTTATTGAGTTAAAGTGATATGTAAACTAGGCTATAGATGTATATCTCGACTGATATCACAATTTAAATTGATTGATTATAGTTGAAATACGGTAGTAATTGCCATACCTACTTATCTTTAAACTTTTAATCTTTGGCTTTTAACTCAGCATGAGAGCTGTGTGCTTTCTGTTCTTGTTTGTCTTTTTATTCTCATTTTATTGGATTTTTAATCTGTCTGCTCTTTTGTGGCTCTTTCTTTTTTTTTCTTTAAAAAAATGAGTTATTTCTTTTCATTCTTTTTAAAATTATTATTAGAATTATTTTTTTTATCTTTATTATTTTCATTACATTTTTCTTAACCATATTGTGCTCTATGTTTTGGATGTAAATCACTGTGCAGCACTTTGCTAAACTTTTATGTTTTGGAAATATGCTATAGAAATAAAGTGGATTGGATTTTTGCATTTCACTTTCCATGAATTTCACGAACGATAATGTGGATATTGGTGGGGTCCGATACCAACCAAAGAGCCATGTTATGTTACTCACTTACCAGTGTACCTCCATCACACCACAATGCTATATTTATATGACCAAAAAAAGGATAATAAAATATTACACTTGGCCATATGGTGCAGGCCTACGTTTACAAGGTAGTGAAACAGAGGTTTTAGCCCAGATGTGGAAACATATTAGTGCTTGTATTGTAGCTGGTTATTAGCACAAACTTGCAAAACTTACAAATCACAATCACAACGCAATTATCATAAACAATACCAACGCATCATGCTCCATCTATCCACCCATCCAACCATCTATCCAACAACGGCCTTTGAGTCGGCTATTAGATAAAATATGCTGATCAATATTTGCTTTTGGTGACTAAACTGCCAGTAACTGTGTCAATACGAGTTACTATGGCAACAGGGGATACTGATGCTGGGTGGATGAATACAAAGAGATGCAATTTAGTCTACTATATAATCATAATTTCACTGTACTCGCTGTATATGTGACAAATAAAGTACCTTTACCTTTACCTTTACGATGAGGGTAGAAAATTACTTATTATATGTTTTAACAACATCATACAGTAAATGTTGCTACAGTTTTTTTCCTCTCAGTGGTTTTCTTATTGTTAATGTCAGAAAAACTCAGAGGTCACTGGAGGCTGAGCTCTCAGTTTCCACTTAATGCCTGAACTGGCATTTGAAACAGGTGACATTTGACTGACAAGGTGATGGATAGCATTAAGTAGAAAATACAAGTGTTTTTGTTCGCTGGCGCCAATCACTTATGTTGTAACTCGGCCGGGTTGTTTCCTCCACTCACAAGAGGCTGTTAGCTGCCATTCATCCCCGCACAATGTGGAAAACAACTTCCACGCAGCGACATGATTCATCACAGGAAACTGGAGGCTGTAATTTTCTTTGGTCAAAACTCCAGTTTTTTTGTTAATTGATTACAATTGATTTGAGTGTTTTCAAATGAGGGCTGCATTAAGTCATTGTTCACTTGCTGTAAATTGCACACCGTTAAACACATGCTGTTAGGCGTCTTAGCTACTTTGAAATAAAACTAACAACTGGCAACGGATTTTCATATAATGGCGGCAGATTTTCGGTGGCGTATCCCTTTAACATAAATCAGAGCCCACTCACTGACAGCAAATAATTTCCACCTAGTGTAACCTTGTTTATCCTGCATTTGTGTCTCATTAGCATCTTATCTTTTATAAAAGCTCTATTTTTTATGTGTGTGGTTTTAGATCTGGTGGATGTATTGATAACTGATAATTTTCCAGTGGCCATGAAAGCTAACTTACTGCAACTTCACAACATGTGCACTGCAAAAACATCACAACGGAAAGGTTTCCTGGGGTCACAAAAAAGTGACAGACCAGGCTAAAGACTAATTGTAAGTTAACAGTACATGTTTGCAGTATACCTTAATCATGAGATATTGATGTTTTAATTAACTAGAAAAAACTTTGCATGTGTGCATGTGCATGTGAAGTAGATGTAGTCGCTTTTTCGCTGTTTTGCCATCCCTCCTCCCTCCTCCCCTGGCCATGTACGTTTGTTTTAAACAAAGTGAGAAGGCAATCTATCTATGCAGCGGTAAATAACGTTACATATCATCTGTTTTATGATGTGTATATTTGTGTAATCTTATCTGTCATAAACAAGAGATTACAGATTACGTGGTGTGTTTGTGTCGTAGTGCCGCTGAGAAGAGCTTGGACACCGGGTCAGAGGCTCTGATCTTGCAAGGTTGGTTTTGGGCCAAGAGACCCTTTAGGTGGAAGGCAGAGAGCCTCGATTCCCCCTGTAACAAGTCATTTAACTGTCACAGTTACTCCAAATCTTGCATATTTCCTCTTTAAATTTCAGTGCATTGAGCTTTTAAGGCCATTGCACTGTTATAACTGATGTGACTCCAGGCTGGTCACATCTAATGTAGCCTCTCCATCAGGACTGAGTCTGTCCACCACCTCCCACACTGCAGTGGTTTAATAAGAGGATCAGGCCTCACTGCACATTTATGAGAAGTAGGCCTACACTCAGCTCTATTGATATCCCCACAAGTAAAACTGGCATAAACATGGGGCGACTTTGTGTTTTTCTTGCTTTAAATGGGAAGCAGAGAGTACAAAGAAACGTAGGGGCCCACAGATGGCAGGGAGGGAGGACACAAAACAATCAGATCTGTATGCTGCGCTTTTATTTATATCACAGCTTACTCTCAGTCAGGGCTACGCTTAGCCCGTGTGCTACTCTAGTCATATTAAAACAACCTTCAGTGCACTTTATAATGAATCTTCTGACAGCAGCTGTGTGAGAAACCAGATCACGGGCACACGGCTTGAAATGAAGACGGCCGACCAGAATTTTTGACATGTTATTCAATCCTGAATTTATAGGCGTCGTGACCCCCCCAACCCCCCTCCCTTCACCCCCTCTCCTCCTGCTCCTGCTGTAAAAGTGAACTTCAAACAGACGGTCTGAAATTCAGCCCAGGTCTAGAATGAAACTAAAGGGACACACACAATTCAGGGTTAAAGGCGGGCTTAATCAAAGCAGTGTCTGTGTAAATGTGCAGGCAAATATTTATCCGGTCTACAGTGTGTGTGTGTGTGTGTGTGTGTGTGTGTGTGTGTGTGTCACCCGCAGTTACTGTATGTGACTCACACAGAAACTCATTTTTATGCACATCCTTGTGTTCCTGCTCTTGCACAGGGGAGGTCACCCCGCCTCGTCCTTTCCTGAGCTATGGATATCTGAAAGTAATTACGAGCAAGCCGATCTAGCAGAAACTACGGCGGGAAGACAAAGAGGGTGCACGGCGGTGGTCAACATTAAGAGCATTAAACGCTGCCCCCACACCTCATCATTATCCCAGAGCAATCTAAAGCTCAATAAAATGCAAATCAAAATCACTGCTGTTCCCACTTCGGGAGATTTATACATTAAAGTGCAGCAATAAAATGAATCCGTTGAGATTTAAGGTCATGTTGAAAGAATGTAGAGTAATGGAATACAGAATGAGCACGATGGCTGATTAAATTAGCTCACTACTATTTGGTATCAGGTGTTTTAATCAGCTTAGAGGCTGCGTATAGCTAACACTTCATGCACCTATATATGATTCACTGCTGCAGTGCCACGCTCATCTCTTCTCATTAGGGAGGGAATTTCCTATATGTATGTAAGAAGAGACAACAAGGGGAGCAGGGAGGTGAAGAGGGTGGGGGGGGTGGGGGGTGGGGGGTGGCATTTAAAAGGCGATGATTGTCCAGAAAAGTCCTTTAACAAGCATAAAAATAGGGAAATTGTATTTTTAGATCGCTAATCTCTTCTTGCCGAGCCAACTTTTTTTCAAAATGCATCTTTGATCTGCCTCCGTGTTGAAACTGTACACACATTAGCATACCTCCCACCCAAACCGTCACGCACACACACAAACACAAACACACACACACCACTTCCCTCCCTCCCTGCCTGCCTCCCTCCCGCCCTCCCTGCATCCTGGCCTTTGAGGAGCCATGCTTTCGTACTTTCACATTTAATCCAATTCATTATTGCGGGCCCCCCTCGGTACACTCAGCTGTCAGGGGAGACAAAAGCCCTGCCAAATATGGATGCTTTTTTGTTCCCTTGGATTTGTGCTGCCCTCCCCTGGGGATACTGCAACCCCCCCACACACACCACCACCCCTGCCTCAACCCCATGTCCCCTTCACACACATACATACATACGCTCACACCATCCTCCACTTCCACCCATTCAAGAGGGGGAGTCAGTGGTGGGTGGGTGGGGGTAGATACCTGGGGCTGTTCATTGTGTCACCTCCTCCATGGATGGATATTCAGAAAGGATGGAGCAGTCACAGTGGAGGGCATATTCTTCTGAGGGTCAAGCTAATTGAATGTAAGAAGAAGAAGAAGAAGAAGAAAAAAAAGTCTCTGTTATGTACTCGAAGGGGAGTGGAGCTCTATAGGAAGATATTAACTATTGATTAATGAATATTGCATGGGAGAAAAGGGATGGAGGGGCTCGATTATAATGATTGAGGAATGTCTTTTTAAAATTAGATTCACGACCGTTCAAACAACCTGTCAGCTCTGTGTGAGAGAGTGAGAAAAATTCAGTGTTGATTGTTCATTAACTTTTCTTTTATACTTTTTCTTGGTACTATACTGCCTGGTTTTATATTAGTATTGTTATACTGGTGGCTGCACATATGAAGTATAATCATGGCATATTCTGTAAAACCTGTTCTAACAATGTTGGAACAATTTCACTTTTTGACGCATAGCTAATACAATGATATGTGCTTATGTTGTAGTCATACATTACATAAATATAAAATCCAACCCAACGCCTATCAGTCAAGATACATAAAAGATAAACATGCTTGACTAAAAGTAATAAGAAAATCATATATAAACATACATAATTCAGTGTTTCTGCTAGGATTTTCTGAAGTAGTAGCGGTTATTCCTTCACCTGAGTTGACCAGGTGTAGACGCCGTGATATGATGACGATACCCTGCTGAGGAGGAACGGTGAAGCATTTAGCTGTGATTAGATGGAAAAGGACCTAAACCGAGTCGAGTGGAGCTGTAAACTGTGTAGTGGAAACGGGTGCAAAGTCATGGTAACTGGTTGTGGAAACCCTGCTTTACATTGTTTTAACATCTAAACAAAAAAAGAGAGTTATCTTAAGCTAATAAGTTTACCTTTTCTCCAGTAAGTCGATGCCCAATTTTCCAAGAAGACACTCCTCCGACTCTCTGACCTGGTGCCGGCTCCTAAATGAATGTAGAGGAAACACTGCGGTTTGAATATTGTTTTCAAAACACCTATCCTAATATATTCCATGCAGTCTTGTATAAGGGATAATACCTTACTGTATCCTAGGGCTGGGCGATAAAACGATAACGATATGTATTGCGATAGAACGTTAACTCAATAGCAATATGAAATGCGGCCGATAGAAAAGTCGATAGGTTTCATTCATGTTTTGACAGAAAATACTAAACAGCCAATTAAAACGAGAGTTGCGCCGCGCTGGACCAATGGCTGAGCCAGCCAGGTTAGGTTGACACAGCACAGGATTCAAGACAACACAACAACACGTGGTGAAGTTTGTGCTGCTGCAGCAGTGTGCACGTCTGCAGCGGGACATCGCCGGGAAAAAAAGAGAGAGAGATGAGCTGCCTCGAAAGAAAAAATGAAGGAGAACTTGGACGAGTGACCACGAAAACATGCGTGGTACGTCATGTTTACATTAACCCCGAGATACAGTACTGTAAACAGCGCTAAACTTATACCACGGAGACACCGTCGGAGCGTGTCGTCGTCACACATCAAAGGGAGCGCGTTGAGCGCGTGGCCACTCTGCTGCTGCTGCTGCTGCTGCTCACACTCTAGCGACTGTGTTGTGTTCACACTGACACAAACGCACCGCAGCTGTTCAACTGTGCCGACCCAAACACTGGTCACTGGCGAAGCAAGCGCGAACAGCGGCGATTGCTCTTCCCTTTTCTTCTTCAGCCGGGTTTAGGCTGAGAATGATCGCTGATTAGACGGACCACGTCAGGTCCGGGTTTTAATGTTCACGTCCGTTTCTAACTGTAGCAGCAGCAGAGAGATGGAGCAGCTCCTGTATGGGCAGTGTGGCTCTGATTTAACCGCTGTCTGATGTAATGTTAAGGAAGGCCTGAACAGTGGAGTGATAATGTCTGGAAAAGTCCCATTCTGTTGGCCACTGTATATCAGCACTCATGAATGTCTCCTGTAGTCAAATTATTTGATTGGTGCAGGTACTAGCCTAACTGTTGTTTAAATATATACCGGTAGGCTATAATAACAATTTTATTTAGCTATCTGAAACTGCTATAACTCATTGCTTTTATTATGTTAATCATTACATCTGCATATTCAGTTTTTGACAGAAAATAGATATTTAAATAAAAAAATATATATCTTGAAATCCCACTTGTGTGTATGATGGAACATTTAGGCTTGACAAAAATAGTGACTTGAGTCATATCGTAATATATATCGATATCGACTGATATGAAAAAGATTATCGTGATAGGATTTTTTCTCATATCGCCCAGCCCTACTGTATCCCCATACAGGTGACATATAGAGTATGACAACGTCTCTCCAGATATAGGGGCATATACTGCATGTCATACACTGTATACATTTCTATATGGGTGTCTCCACTCCAGCAAAAAAAAATACATTCAGATACTGGACACTCTGCCACATATTATTTTGGAGAAAACATAACTGCTGCTTGGATTATGGAGACTAGCACAATTTGTTCTGAGCAGGATCTGTGCCTGTGTGTGTTTTCAGGTTCAAGGCTGTGAGTCCTTAATTAAAGTCTGGAAAGGAAGATGGCTCATGCAGAAAAAGTAAACACATCCTGTCTGGAGGCTTCAAGTCACACTTGACTTTCTCAGCCTCTGTAGAAAAAAAACATTAAAAAACCTTAACGGTGCTTTAATTGCCAAGTCAAATACAAAATATCTTAATAGGAAACAACAAGCGTTGCCTCATTATGTTGACACAAATGTGCCATGATGAAATTACAGTATTTGCACACAACGCAATTTTTTAGCAATATGGTTGAAATAATAGTCTGAAAAGGTGAATTTGTGGAGGGTGGAAGCAAGCGACCCGTCGCTAACTTTAACTAGCACATCCACCAGCACAGGGTTGAGAGATGCAGCGGCTGTGCCTGGAATCATTCCTTATTTACAATATAGTGCACAATATTATTGTCCAACTGTTTTTTTCTCTTAGTTTTATTCTGAGTTTCTGGAACCCTGAGGTTTTGTTCTTCACTTTATGCTCCACACAGTGCCCACATCGAGTCCCAGAGTGGAATAAGTGAGTAGTGGACTTGGCATGGGAAGTGTCCTCCAGCATTTTGGACGACCGTGTTGCAACATGCTGCATTTTAAGAGAGAGCAAATGAGAGTCTATTATATCTGGAATAGTAAATGAGTGAGTATATTCAAATTTCTCTGATATGTTTGTTTAAGAGGCAGCTCTGAGATTACTCTGGTAGAGGAAGGAGGTGTTTATTTGACACTTCAGTCTCATTTTGAGTAGAGAGGATTTATTATGCCTCAATAAATAAAGGTGGTATATCCTTATCGTCAGCATTTTTTGTGTTGCTGGCTTATCTGATCTTGCCTTGTGCAGCTTTGGGGAAGCAAAGCAAATAAAGAACAAAACCAGTTTGTTGTATCTGTGTAAAGAGACTCTGTCAGTCATTGCTCTTCAAGTTTTTAGAGACACAATGCAGCTGCACTGCTACCAATTACCCAGCCTGAGTGATAGGTGGTGGTGGTGTGGAGGGCTTGGGCATACACCGGGGTCACTGATGCTGCGTCTCAATTAACCACACAGCTACACATGGGATCTGCCGTGTCCGCCCTTATCTCGTATTTATAGAATAACACAGAGACAAACACAGAGCGCTGTCAAGAGGCAAGACCCACAAGGTCAGCTGTTGTTGCTGGATATTAGCAGCTGCTGCACAGGGACAAAAAAGAAGAACTGACATAAAAGTTTAGATGGAAAATGTGAGGAAGCTTTAAGAATCTACACAGCTTGCTTCAGCTGCTTTGCCTTTTAGGAAAAGTCAACTTTGTTGTAGTTTTGTGTTTGATTTGTTTGGGTTCAAGGCTTCAAGATCCAGCATTGTATTGGTCTCGACCCTCTCTTCACACTCTGGGCAGAATATTTCCCAAAATGCCAAACTGCTCCTTTAAGGTTTCGGAGCAGTTTGTGTGTGTTTTGATTAGTTTTTTTGAGGTGTTTGAGGACATCTATATTCAAAACAGCCACAGTACACATCTGTCCTTGGTAACTGGATGAAGAAAACAAGCACGTTTTATACACTGTGTGGTTGCTTTATCCAAAATAAGTACTTTTTTCTTATTTTAGAAAACATTTGAGATATAATCTGTAAATTCTCCATATATATATATAAATGATTCCATCAACTTTTCAATGTTGGCAGTATGGCTGCCTGCCAGCCCAAAACCAACTTCTCTCCAGTCTTAAGATATTCCAGAGTTGGTTATATATTTTGACCGAATAAAGAATTTCAATCACCGGACATCTGGATATCAAATTATTACAGAATAAAAAGCCAAGCAAATGCTGGTAAATGCTAAACCCTCAGCTCCTCTCTGGCTGCCTTATTCAGTTTTTCTACTGGTTTTAATCATCAAGGTTGTTTGTTTTGAAGAGGAATGCACCTCTGTGGATAATTCAGCCCCTAGTAAAAGAAGAAAAAACCCTCCTGAACGGCTCCCACGATGCCATGTCTGTTCTCGGCATCTTTTTGCTTTCATAAATGCAGAAAAAGATACATACCAAAATATTTCATCATCATCTTCACCTACTTGTAGATCGATAGCCTGTACTGGGATATTACTTTTCTATTCAACATCCTTCATTCATGTAAAAAAAAAAAAAAGTTCAATACACAAAATAGCCTACATCACACCACATAATATGACATCACATCTCATCATAATAAACAACAGATGTGAAGTCCAATAATAAAATAAAAAATGTGAATTGCTCCTCTGAATAATCTCCTTCCTGCACATGAGCCTCGATATAATGAGCTTGGGCAGATTAAAAATTGTAATCCATGTGCTAATAGCCATGGCATTTTTTGCCTTGCTTCATTATGGAGATTTAATGCAGACAGAGGAACCTCCAAATCACTTTTTATGACAAGTGAAACGCAATCAAAGCTTGCATTAAGAGGTTCGTTAGGTGACTCTTAAAGCTCTGCGGGCTTCGATTTGCATCTTAAATCTATGAAGTAACCGTGGAAAACACACAGTGCGCATGCAGATTGGTCTAATTATAGTTGCTTTCTGTCTTCCTGAGCGTCCACAGATTATAATGGTGTCTGCACTTGACAAGAATAGCTACATAACATATGATAATGTGCAGCAATTGGAATCATATGAAAAACAAGGTCGAGCCCCGTGTTCTACTTGCGTTGGCAGGATCCAGTGTGATTCCTAATGCTCTGTGAATACTAAGCAAGCTGCTGTACAATGAGCATTTGATTGGATTCATATAGCTGTTCTCTAACACATTTCCACAATTGCCTTTTAGGAGCTATAAAGGGACTATGCATATGTGTTAGCTGAGAGCTTATGAGCCGGTGCAGAAAAAAACATCACAGCTCCAGCAACAAGTCGTCATGTTGAAAGGTCAGTGAGTGCATCATTAAAGCTTCTCTTTTTAACATGACAGAAACGCTATAATGATCAGAAACTGAGCAAGTGTGACCTGTTTTATGCTGCAGCTTGAAAAATACAACTTCTTTATGCAACAAGTCCTCCGACTATATGTCACTTGTTCCTCAGACCTGATCCACATCTGATCTTAGTATGTGCTGCTTTTGTATGTTTTGATTGCATGTGCTGTCTCTTCTGTTTCTTCTGTCCTAATGCTGTATTTTTAATTAATGTGTTGTAATGTATTGGGGTTTTTTTTTGTCATCGGGCTGGAGACCACAGCAGGATATTAGCCATGCTGGCTAAAGCTGCCCTTTTTACTGTTATCACTACAGTCAAATAATTGGGATTGCCCACAATACAATCAACTAAACTAAGACTAAATTAACTAACTACATAGCTTGTGTTAGCATTAACAGCTGCTCACTTTAAGTCTAGACAAAACACTGCAAGTTACAAACCTATACAGTATCTCTTCCTATATCTCTGAAAGCAACACTTTTTCCTACTTGTACTGCTAACCAGCTGCTCTCCAGTAGCGATTCACACAACCATGACTGAAGTTCTTGATGCTAACGCTGGCTATGTAGCAACAGCAATATTTAGAAATAATCCATTTAAGGTTCATGGTTACAATATTTCCAGCATGGTTAAAGGTTCAATTCATTAAGTTGTCAGAAAACACCTTGCTCCAAGTCTGAACTCACACATCTAAATCACACAATGAAGTAAAACATAACAGCCTAAAGTGCTGCATCTTTTTTTACATGATCAGTGATCATGACCAATGAGCTTTTGTTCAAAATTTTACGAGTGCAAATAAGGTACAAATGATTTCCATTTAATTTCATGAGAATGATTTACCTTTTAGGGCGTCATTATGTCTTATGGATGAGTTAGTATTTTATTTTGAAACCTTGAGAAGGTGTTAAAAAAGTGCTAAAAGTGCTCTTTAATATCATTATTGCTGAATTCCTCATCCCATCATTTCTTTTTGTAATAGAATGTTATTTATTGGACAGTAAAATCTCAGTATGGAGGAAAACATGAAGTTCACCTAATGAATAACCTTGTGTGCCACTTGTAATTGACGATATATTCAGCTGTCGATGCCATATTGAAATTCTGAAGTGCTTCATTCACGTGTAAAATGCTGCTCCATACGTTGTGTAATGGTCAACAAAAAGAAGTGGTGCTTACATGCAGCCCACAATATAATATTTCACAATAGATGACTTCGAACTTCTACTTTGACATCTACTAATAACTGCGCAAAATGTTTCAGAGTATAAGTGCATTAGTTCATTTAAGCATTTATTTTTGTGTCCACTTCTACTTGATTACAGGGGGAACCTGAGATGCTGCAGCATGATGACCTTCTACCTTCCAGCAGAACACAGCGAGAGAGAAAATGGGAGAAAAAGTATTCAGTTTTAAACTGGCCTTGACAGGTCTGACTTTTCAAAAGAAAGAAAAAGCACTCGCCTGATGAAATGCTACAGGAGAGAGGAGGACAAAACATGCAGGGCTTTCTTTTATTCAAATTCATGTTTTACAAAAACACAAAACTCAGCAAGAGGAATAAAAAGGGAAGGACCTCATAGAAAGAGAAAAGCTAAATTGTCAGCAGCTCCCTCATCCTGACAAGATGCATGTGACAAGATAAGATGCTCAACGTTTGAAGCTGAATTTTTTTTTCTTCCCCCCCAAGTCTTAAAAGTGCTATTGAGGATACAGTGCCTTGGAAGTATAATAGTCCCAGAGATGGCTTTAATGGTGTGAAATGTGCCACAGTCCAGTTACAGCCTCAGTGATACACAGACCTGTCAGGAAAATCACCCAAATCAGGTCAGTTTTGCACTCAAGGCAAATGGACAACTCTGGCCCAGACTGATTTAATCAGTGTCTGATTTACAACCTCTAACCACTTAATGTCCCACTGCCACCTCCACATCATATGCCCATTTGTTTTCCTATCAAAAGAACTGCAATAAATCTGTGGAGAAAAAAAGTGAACACTTTTTCTTCTCGACTCTGCCATGAAATGAGGGGAAGGAGGAGTGGGGTGGGGGGTGAAGGGGTGGGGGGGCAGACAGAAATCTAATATTATTGTAGCAAACGCTGCCCTGCAAGCAGACATATGATATTATATTGTTATGCTATTAGGAGACAGATTTTGACATTTGATAACCAACACTTTCAACCGCCCAATTTAGCAGGATGAAAAAAACCCAAAACCTTTTCCATATTGTCTCCTGTTGTCATGATGGTCTGTACGGTGGCCCTGAGAGAGGAATTATGCAGGGTTTGTAGCTTAACTATGTTACATTTTTGCCTTAAAGGCTAGGTAGGCAGCTTTTTTTTTGACAGTATTAGGCAAAAACTTACACACTAACCTTGAGGATAATGTAAATGAAGTGATGTGAAAAAAGATCAGACGTTTGTGTCTCCCGTCAGCTCTGTTTTCAGCCTGCAAAGAATCTATCCGTGACGGTAGATTTTGACCAATCACAGAGCAGCAGCTCTTAATTAAACAGTTTTGGAGTAATTTCTCTACTCACTGCTCTGGCTGAGGGGATGAGAACCGTGTGGACTCAACTCAAAGCTTGGCTCAAAGCCTACCTAGCCTTTAATTAAACAGCTTTGGAGTAATAGTGATGGTTAAATAAATGACTTCACTTGTTGCGAGGGAGAATGGAGGCTCTCTGCCTTTCACATGTGTGTCACTTCTTGCATCTCTGGGATCTGGAAAACCAACACAACATCAACGTCTTTACAGACGACACAAAAAAAAAGTAATGGACCCGACTGTGACATGATTTTGTTGAATGTTTCTTGACTTGAGAAGTAATAAAATTGGCTACTGGTATTATTATTGCACTGTACTATTAGCTTAGCTTTAGCCTTCTGTCAGGTTTTGCAGGTTGGCTTAGTGAGTTTTTGTAGGGCCTTGTGTTGTGACATTCATGAGGATGTTTTCTGGATTTGTGGCAAATTTGTGTCTTTGCATGTGTTTTTTTTAATTTTTTTTAACTTGCAGTATGTTGAGCTTCTGGGGCCACCGTAGTTCTGGCAATGTAAATAACAAAATTCTTACCAATCAGGCTACAGAAAAAAAAAAAAAAAAAGAAAGGTCAAGATGTGCATTTGAAAGCACAGTGGAAGAAGAAGAACAACAACAACAACTTATACAGGTGCCGGTGAAAATCTTAAATTTCTGTGACAACCGTGTATCGACTGATGAAAGGTACGTGGGAACCTACGATCGAAAGCTCCACAGTAGCCACTCACTGCCTCACCGGTTTTACTTGATTTCATTTACGCTAAGATTTCCACCTGAGAAAAAAACAAAAGCATGTTGGGAGAGTGCACTTATTTGTTTCTTGCTGACACTTTGATGAGAGGGAGCTAAAGAGCCGGCGGCCACTTAGCTCAGCACAAAGACTGGAAAGTGGAGGAACAGTTAGCCGTCTTCCTGTCTGTGCACAAAGGAAACCAAGTCCACTTACAGTATCAAAGTGGAAAAGTGACACATCTTGGTGTCACCGCTCTCTCAGTGGTCACCGGCAAAAACTACAAAGGAGGAGCTGCTCCAAAACGAGGAATAGTCCCCGATACGATCTACTATAAAACTGTGCATGGTCCTTGAATAACATGTTCACTACAGATGAAATGATCACACGCTACATGGTTAGCTTTAGAGCTTTTCCCCCGTTTCCACTAAGCTTTAACTCTTTGTATTTCCCAACATGCTTCATTGTTACCGTTAGCTCTGATTTCCTATAATCTCAATGTAAACACTCTGTCGTCTGTGTGCGAGATGTGGATTATATAAACACTGTACAGGCTGCGAGAATAATTCACTGATGGTCCAATTTCTCTGCAACACACTTGATGTATCAGATCACACCCTGGCTCGTCGTATACTCACAGGTGGGCTCACATCCAGCACACACACACAAACGCACACACCTGCACTCACATTAGTAAACAAAGAGCTGGAGGAGATCCAGCAGGGCCATTGTTTGAGATTTGATCAGCTGTGCTGCGGCTGTGACCCAAACCCATTCTGTGTCCTAATGAAAAGTCCATTTGAACGACCAGCAGCAGTGTTGCCTCCTCTCCTCATGTGGGCTTATAAAATGAGGGTCTACACACACACACACAAACACACACACGAGGGGATTGAGGAACACTTGTCCCCCCATTCTGGAATAAAATGGAGGAGAGCATGGCAATGCATCAGATTAGACATTCAGAGCGCCCATTAGCAGCTGTGTGCTGGGGAATCTCTGCAGAAATCACATAAAATATTGCAGCAAATAGGACGGACAGTGTGGGAGAGGAAAGAAAAGAAAGAAGCAAGCGCCCTCAGAGTGAATCGCTGCCATTAGGGATTCTTGGAGATGGCCTCAATTCAAGTGTGTTAGTCAAAGATGAAAAAACAATTCCATTTAAATTTCATATAATCCTGTGGCGTTACCAACTATCGCGAAAACAGCCGTGGATCACATGATGCTTATTCCGCTTGGAGGCTTAATATATCTATGGCTACTACAGCAGTAATAGACTCTTGGGAAATAAACTCAGTGGCTCCATAACCGTTTCTGCTCCACCCATGGCAGTTTGTTGGAATTACTACCCATTTTGAAATAAGGTCATTATGGTTTCTACCTCTGCAGGCCAGGACCAAGCGTGAGAGGCGAGGGTGCGGGTATTGACTTTGCCTATTAAATTTAGTAAATAAACTTGTTTAGGGAAATTTGCCAGAGTCTGAGAAATTAACACACCTTTAATTTGGCGATTTGGAAGCTGCTCAGCCCGGTTTTAATGACTCTTTAAAAAACAGAGTGGAAACTGGGAATTTGTGTTGTTATTTCTCAACAAGTAGGCTATTGGATGACACAGACATCCTCCCCCGAGGATAAACTATCAAATTCAGTCAAATTCTCTGCAAATCTGATCATCAAGCTAAGATGTACTCTGTGATTATTTCCAGTTTCTTAGCTACTGTTTGTGTATTGTAAACATTACGTCAGCTAAATATTACCATATTATCATTGTCACCAGAAGCATTGCAGCTTTCATTCTCTTCAAAGCACTGATTGCTTTGTATATACAGCGAAAAGCAGGCTGTGAGACTCATGGTCTTGTTTAGGCCTGGCAGCCAAAAATGAGCTCACACTAAAAGACTGAGTAAATATGACGACAACGTATGACAGGTAGAGCACGATTTAGAGCTGACTGTGTTTTCCTTTTCTCCCATGTGATATCAACAGTCCTGATTCTAGCTGTAAACATCTATTCATTTATGTTTTAAAAAATTATAGTAAATTGTCAACACTATCTGATCTAAACTGGAACCGGCTCAGTCCGAGCACTGGTCCCAGCAGTATGATCATCACGCCATCAAATCAAACTTTAAATCAACGCAACAATCCCGTAAAGTGTCTCTGCTTTAAGCCATTTAAAGGCTTCAAGGAGGATGTAGTCGAGAAAACCTTTAATATACGACATGCGATAGATGTAAACATTAAAAATACTGAGTTGATATCAGTTGTTGTTCAATTATATTTGTGCTGTAAAACAAAGACCGACCCCTGTGGCTAATAAAGGCTTCAAGGTCTTACATCGTAAATTATTGTGATGACTGAAATTAAACGTAGCACCTTTGATTCCACTTGATTACCTGTTTCTGTTATGTTAATAATTTATTACAATGTTTTTTTTAATGAATAATGCATCTCCTTTTTAAGATGCACCAAACACTCAAGTCAAATAACCCCTCCCTCTGCTCTGCTGTGAGAACTTTTTTCCAGTAGCTATTCATTCCTTATTTCCCTGGTAACTTATAGATCAATAAATTCACATTTCTCCAGCCCACCTTTTTGTGTGTATTTTGCGCTGGGATCGATACGCCCTTAGTGGGCTTTGAAAGGTTGATGATGCAGAAACACAATTGATCCATTAATAAAACAGCCCGGTCCAATCCATACTGAACAAGAGAACGAACACTGGGCGACATGAATTCACGGACACACACACGCACACAGCATAGGCACACGATCCATTTTTCAACTGTGGTGGGCCGAGCAAAAGCTTGAATAATACATAAAAGGTCAATGATAATAAGATGTCCTGTCGATGTACGTTTATTGAAGTAATTGCACTTGTCCCAGCTCTTCACCAAGAGTATTCCCCCTCCATCTCCCCCATTCTGTCCTGTTGACTATCCCCCCCCTCTCTCATGTATAGGCCCAGTCACACCAGAGAGTGGCTCTTGTCATGATTATACACTCACAGAGCACTTTATTAGGAACGCCTGTACACCTGCCTATGTAATTATCCAATCAGTCAATCAAGAGCCTGCAGTGCTATGCATAAAATCATGCAGATAGAGGTCAGGGGCTTCACATCAAACCTCAGAGTGAGGTATATAAAAAAAAGGTGATCTCAGTGGCTTTGACTGATGTTGGAGCCAGATTGGCTGGTTGGAGTATTAATGAAACTGGTGATCTGCAGAGATTTTCGTTGCCCAACAGCCTCGAGAGTTTTTACTCAGATTGGTTCTGGGGATGGAAACGCCTCTCGCTGACGAGAGAGGTCAGAGGAGAATGGTGTGACTGATTGGTGCTCCCGTAACTTAGATAACTACTTTGTACTAACTGTGGTGAGCAGAAAAGCTTCTCAGCATGAAAAAAAAAACCCATCAGGCCCCCGAGATGGAGGAGCTATAACAGCACAGGACCAGGTGGTGTTCCCCACCTCCCCACCTCAAGTCAACAACAAAAACCTGAGGCTCACAAAACAACTAGGACCAACCAATATGGACACTGGTCTGATGAATGTGGATTTCTGCTGAGGACATAGATTCATGCTGCTGATGCCAATTCTGATTAAGTAACTGATCTCCATTTCCTTTTGTACTGTACAAAGTAGGAGGATTTGAGAGAGGTATAGCCTAATTCTGCAAAATCTATAGACAAAACCTGATCTATTTTGGTGCTCTGAAGAGCAAAAACCGGAATGGTTGTTTAATTTCAATGTGTTTAAGACTGCTAATTTTATTTCCAAAGCCTGGAAAAGAAGATCACAAATCACATTAGCCTCCGTAGCATAGCTCTGAGCAGCTCGCGGCTCTGCTCCGCCGTTCTAAAAATAGCTTGCACCGACAATTAAAGGTAATGAACCTACTCCTAAAACTATAGGGATTATGGCAATGGGCCAATTTGCCAAAATGTTGAACTATCCCTTTAACTGTATTTTTGTTTGTTTGTTGTTGTTTTTTTGGTGTCTTGTAAGCCCATGTGGTCTTGGCATATGACCTTATGAACACAACCTGGCTATCCGCTCCAGACTGGTGGGGTTTTCTAAATACCAATCAATCATGATTTGAATGCCAACGTCTTTCTGGCTATATTCATAATTAGGGATGGGTCCCGAAATCCGGTTCCGATTCTGGAACCGGAATCGAAACGCCAAAATTCGAGAATCGTTTAAAAATGCGCATTTCGGTTCTTTATTTCGGTTCCTGGCAGTCACTCACACACACGTCACACAGCTGATGAACGGTGATTAATGTTATCAGTTAACTGTCTCAAAACCAGTGTCGCCGCCGGCTTTCTTTTTCCTTTTTTCCCCGCGGTCGGGTTGTGAATTAATTAATTAGTGCTCGTGAGTCCGGCCGTGTTGGGTCCGAGATTCAATCAACACGCTGCTCTGGTTTTACCGTTACTACCGGCAGTCTGCCCGTTTATCACCGATAAACACACAGTAGGTGAAGAGGGAAGTAACTGAGTGGGTCGGTGGCGTGCAGCGGTGCGCCACTCTGACTGCAGCCGAGGATCATGCTCCGTGATACTGTGAGACTGGCCGCTGGGCGGGAGCGCTTTAGGACAGGACTGGGGCACGGCAGCACCCGCTAAGCTAATAACCTGAAAACAGCAGTGACACGTGCTTTCACGC
This sequence comes from Decapterus maruadsi, assembly GCA_030347415.2. Classification (NCBI taxonomy): domain Eukaryota; kingdom Metazoa; phylum Chordata; class Actinopteri; order Carangiformes; family Carangidae; genus Decapterus; species Decapterus maruadsi. The sequence continues at coordinate 5,599,764 of CM064903.1, forward strand.
CGGAGTCTCCAAACCAGAAACGTCTAGAACAACGTCGGAAAAGGTCGCTTTTGAAAGAAAAGAGAGAGAGACCTGTGGCGTGTACACAACAACAACAACAACAAAGCTGACAGCTAGTGAGTGAGAGTCACACTTCCTGTATGGCCCTTCAAATTAAAAGCCCTATAGCCTTTTCCTGTTCAGTCATATTGGTTCTCACTTAATTTTGACAAGAAACGGCTCCAAATGATGTTGTTCTTTTCCTGTGACCAATCGACCACGGCCACTTTATACAAAACAGATGAGCAGACAAGTCATATATCTATTTATTTACTTTCTAAATAATATTAGTATCGGAATCGGAATCGAAAGGAATCGGAATCGAAATGAGGAATCGAAATAGGAATCGGAATCGATGAAAATGCAAACGATACCCATCCCTATTCATAATGGCTTCCTCCTGCAGGATATTGTTCCAAGTCACAAAGAAAAAGTTGTTTCCAACTGGTTTCATGAACATAACAGTGTGTTCAATGAACTTCAGGGGCCTCCTCAGCCACTAGATTGGAATCCGGTGTGTTACAATGAAAGATTGACAGCGCAAATGTGCAGCTGACAAATCTACAGACATGAGGTGATGCAATCACAACAACATGAACCAGAATCTCAGAGGAATGTTTCCGACATCTGTGGAATCCACGCCACAAACACTGAGGCTGTTTTGAGAGCAAATAGAGGCTCTATGCAGTAATAACTGTTCTTACAGGAAAATACAACCAGGGGCAATTACTGTGAGTTGGAAATGCATCGCAACATGAGGTAGAAGAGCAAAAAAAAAAACATTTTCTCAGTGCAATAAAAGCATTGACTGATACAAACAAAGCACTTGAATAAAACATATCATTGTAAACAATGACAAACCTTGCGCTCCAATCAGCCAGGTGCTTCACAAACATATATTTTCTTTTCTGTTGTCGACAGACTCCTGCTGTGTCTATGTTTATAATGTTATATATTCAACTGTGAAATGTAAAGTCTGAAGGTGTTTACAGACTGAGAGTGAATTTTCACAAATCTTAATTCATGTAACTAGCGTACAGATGTTGGCTGTAAACAGAAGCCAGAACTGCAGTTTCACTCATTGAGTTCGTATGAAGTCTTAGTGCTTCTAAAATTCACTTAGTGATGTTAAAGCGTACTCCTGCTTTTGGCTGTTAGCAAGTTCCTTGTGTTTACTGTGTTCAGCCCATTTATAAATATATCTTCACCTAATTGATGTCAGAGTGAATACTATGATGATGAAATGGGTTAAATAAGCTCTAAACAGCACTTCAAGATGTATCAGTATTTCTAATGAAGCGCTATCGTCTACATTTTGGTGAAAGTGTCTGATGACGGAAATCGTGCTCGTTGAATTTTCCCTCGGTACCAAATTAGTGCTTTTAATGTCTGAAGTATGAGACATGGACAGCTTGTCTCGCTTCTCCCCGAAAATAAAACTCTCTAGCGTAGGAGGTCTCTTCAACCTGGAGCAGAGAAAGTGCATTCTGAGAGGCTTCAACCCTCTTAAGACACCACATGGTGGGAGGTCTATTTTCTCTCAATCTCCCCTCTCTCCACAGGGAGGGCATGTGTGCGAATGCTTATGTGCATGTGTGTGTGTGCGTTGCAGGTTGAAGTGTGGGTCAGAGGCGGGTGGTAGAGTCACTTCTCATTGTCAGATCACTCCACAGATTAAAAGAGAGGACTTGAGCGTTTTAATTTTTCAATAGCTGACTCTCATCAAAATGACAGGCAGTAAAGGAGAGGTCACCAAACTCATTCCATGGGCACAGCAGAGCCTTCCTGTTTGAAACACTGTGTGCGTGTTTGAATAAAATGAAAAGAATCAGTCATGTCTCACTCTAATGATGTTTGCGAACCATCTTTGTGCTCTCTGTTTAATCTGTGTATTATTTAAACATGTTATTCCTGCAAAGAATCTCTTGCCTGTAGCAAATTAGCATCGAAGAGCCAATTTTAAACAGAAAAAAAAAGGGTGACTGAAAGGAGGTGGGAGGGACAGAACATATGGGAGCAGCTAATTAACTAAATTAAATACGTATAGGGGGAGAGATGGCTGCATGAGGACGCCAGTGGCTTTTGGTATGATTACAATATACAGTATATTTAGAGTTAATAGAGTATAATCATTTGTTGGATATGTGTTGCAGTTGTTAAGTAAAAATAATAAAGCAAAGTTGGAAAACCAATTGTGCTCAAATACGCCAGCTACAAAGCTGAATGGAACAGAGAGATGATGATTCTGGGTTTGTCAAACAGTGTGCTGCAGCAGGATGAAGAAGCTCGATAGCTGAATGAACGACATGAAAGAGGCGTTCGGGAGATAATTCTAGCTCTAAGTAAAGTCTACTCACGGAAAACAGACACCATCTGAAAAATGAGCTTGCTCAAACACTAAAGCAAATCCAAGAGAACTTGGACCTGGAGATGGCAAGAGCTGGACAAACAGAAGGTAAGATTGATTGGGTGAAAGATAAGGCCAACACCAGGTGGCTAAATCAAGCTTCCCTCTGTAGCCATAGATAGAAAGATAGATACATAGACAAATGGATGCACTGTACAAATACAGAGGGAGGGGAACCGTACCAAACCCTGAGCCGATTAATCTCCTTGAAAACCCACTGTAATGTCTAAATGCTGCACATCAGACGGACTTTAAATAAGCCTGTCGTCACTGTGGAAAAACAGCATTTTAAAGCAACAGCAATCAAATACGAAAGGACACACAACATTATTATACAACCTGAAGTGAGCAGTACAAAGCAGTGTGTATGTGTGTGTGTGTTGGGGTGTTGGGGGGCAGGCTATCACAGCGTACCAAATATAGAAGTCCCTTGGTCTCTGGAGAGGCCATCAGGAGTCTCCTTTCTCCTTTCGCTCTGCCCACTCCAGTTGATGAACCAGCCGCAGAGGAGGGGGGTCAGGCGGGGTGGGGGTGGTGGTGGTGGGGGTTGTTCTCTCTGTGCCTGAGTAGAAACATGGTGTGAATTTAAAATGACTTTGTTGTAAACAAGTGTTTATGCTGCCATTAGACATGCTGATGAAAAAGAACGGAAATAAACAAAGGATACCACAACCTTGCAGAAGGTTGTTGTGTTGCAGGTCTGTGCCACTTCACAACAATACCAACTGTTATTGTTATGAGCATTGTAAACTGATGTGGAGTAGACTGTAGTTGGATCTATAATGTTCATCCCCATTCATCATGCAATATGCACGCTATGTTCATGAATACGCAGAGTCCCGTTACAAATAAACAAATAAATGAAACTCCGAGCAAAACACTTACCCCATTATTTGCCCCTGTGACTTCTGTAATTTCAGTGTCCTGATGTGGCTGGACACTGAAAATGGACAGCCTTCACAGTTCGCCCAAATGCCAAAGCGTCTTATATTTACAAGAGGCCGCCTTCCCAAGGAGAATGACAGCCTCGGTTCAAGTTCATGTTCAAGCACCAAGGCCATGTAGCAGCTGGAGGAGGTATGACTCTTGTCCATCAGGGGCGAATTAGGACATGGTGTGACGTTATTGAAAGGCTGGGACATGTGCAGATGGAGCAGGTCAGTGAAGACGACTGGGTCGACAAAACCCTCTTTGTTTCCTGGAAGGCAGTCAGCTCTGATTTCTTTTGGCTTTTATTGACGTTGATGTGACAAAGGTTACTTGAGGAAACTGAAATTTTAACCTTCACTTATTTATCCGATAGTTATTTTGTTATCAGGCACAAAAATACAAGTGGAGAAAACTGTGTATTTTGACATTTAATTCAGAGACTTAGCTTATAATTACCACACAGTTACCCTGGTGGCCATGTGAAGAGCGTGACCTTTCCAACATAACTTCATGTAAATGAGGTTGGTTCCATTTAATCATGACCATGACTTTTCCCTTTAGATGCTGTTTTACTTTCTAAACCTGAAAAATAACAGCACCACATCAGTAAAGCTCCCAAATGAGTCATTTTGACTGCCGTTATTAATGCTGCATGATTATACAAAGTAAATCGCAATATCCCAATCTGAAATGGATCAGACGTGAAAGAACATTTTTGTTTGGAGCCAGACCAAACAAAACCACCTCATTTGAAAGGAAATGACCATACTTACAGAAATTAGAATGACAGTACCCACCAAAACTATCACAATCTGATTTATCATGCAGCTTTATACTGACAAAACATATGGTCATGTCAGGAAATACTCAGATGGACAGTTTATTATGTCATTTAGTTGTAAGGACTTTTTCACATGCCTATGGAAGTGGAGTGGAGTGAAGTGTTAAGCGTATTGATTGTACAGCTCCATTTCATTGTGCTCTAGTGTGCATAAAGTCATAATTCGATGTACAAGAACAGAATATTAGACTTTTGATCATATTCATCAGTTTGGTATGTGTGATTAAATTAAGTATATCAACAGTACCAACAGACCATCTCCTCTAAGTGAAGCGTATAGAGGGGTCATGGTAGCAAACACAATACAAAAAGATGAATATAACATTCTCTGCATAACTTTGACGCTCGCAGCTACTGAGGAAGTTTCTGTCTCAGCTGTGAATTTATCCCGGTGAATGGTGGGTTGGAGGTTCCCAGCAGTGCGATGTGGGGTGTTTGAGTATGAGGGGCCTTTGTGCAGAGAGCCTGAGGGCAGCGGAGCGTGGCTCTTTTTAGGGTTTGATTTATAATCGAAAGCTGTGTTTACATCCGCTCTCCAGCCTCTATAGCACAGTTCACCGTCTGACAAAGGAGGAACCCAGAATCTGAAGCCATTAAAAACAGGATTTTTTTTTTGTTTCAGGGAACTTGGTCCTAGTGCAAGGTGTTTACATTGGGTTGTACATCATTGTGTATACTAGTGGTGTTCTGAGAGAGGACGGCGAGGAAATGTTAAATCACCTCCGACAGCTGGGAAATTGACCATGTCTTGGCACTAGCACTTGCACTGTGGGAAGTTGGGAGACTATCAGAGCTGAGGTGGTGTGATGGTGGAAGCTAATGAGCAGTCATTACAGTCCGTCTACTTTTATGTGCAATTACATACACACACACTGGCCATTTGGGAGCATGTTGGGTACAACATGTGTTGAATGTAATGCTGCTGTTATCAAAAAGCCATTATCCTGTGGTACATGACAGCTGGCTAAGGGCCCATAAAAGCCAAATTTGTAAATATCACAAAAAAGATCATGAAAGGTTAACAAAATATGAAATACGTGTGTATTAATAGTTTGGATACAACAGAAATGCATCCGATAATCAACTTGTTACTTGGTAGTGATCTGAGGCTAACCATAATTCTTGTTTCAAGGTACAGTCTGTGAAGAAATAATTTAGTGTTTTTCCATCTTCAATGGAAATATCAAGCAACTGCAACATATAGAGAAACTCACAGCAGTAAATATTTACAAAGACAACAAACTCTACTAGAAAACAGAATCACAGAAAGACTTGGATCTTTGTTGTCACCAAGACACATAGTTCTTTCATTCAGAGGGAACACAAATTACAAACACCTTCTAATGGATGAAAAAAAAAAAAAAAGAATCCCTCACAGATCAATACACCCACCCTGAATGTTGGTATTCGCTAAGTGAAATGCTCCAGATTGCTAATTAACGCTAATAATATTCACTCCTTTGACTTTCATACCGGTAATCGTTTACTGAGTGGGCGTTGTCTTTTCTTCCCAGGTCATCTTGATGTGGAAGGAGTTATATTTTGATTATATGCTTGACTTTGTTGGTTGATGATTCACTATAGGAGTAGTAAAGCCAGATGGACAGAAAAAAAAAAAAAGAACTTCCCTGAAATCCACGCAACCTTGTAAGCTTGAGTTCTGGCTAGTTTTGTCAGGCAGGAGTCAGTGTTGTTCAGCTCATAAATAATAAACAACCCGAGTGGCAAACAACCCATGAACATATTTCCTGGAAATACGTGTTTTTTTTTCCTCCCTCAAAATCTAATTCAACAAAATCAATTGCTGCCTCCCCTGCTATGCAAATAGTGATCCATGTATGAGATTATAAACTATTCATGCAGCTCAGTCAAATTGTACCAGCACCATCGCCTGCTTTGCTCTATAGAGATGCACAACAGTGAGCAGTTAAACTGGATGGATTTCCAGCTTTCTCATCCCTTTCTGTGTATTACCTAACCTCCATGTCTAATTTATAAATGTACACCCCTTCCCCTGACTCCCTTTCTCTCTTTAACTGCAGTAAGTTTGCATAATTTTGCTCAGTACAACATTCACCACGCTGTGACCCAGAGTCTGGACCCACCCGGAGGCTTCTGGAAATATTGCATTTAATTAAATCGTGTTATTGCACAAATATTATTTATTTAAATTCAGCACTAAATTGTCTCTAAACCATGTAATGGCTTTCCAGCTGCTTTGAAAGCCTCAGCAGTGCCATTAGAGGCTAATTCAGAAAACCTCCATCTGAGTTCTACCCAGAAGACAACGCTGATTCTCCTCATTTAGGATGCTTGCTGGAACAGTGAATCTCAGACATTATAGCCACTTAGAGCAAGATTGCTGATGGTAGTAAAAAGAGGGGGGGGGGGTAAAGGATTGACTGAGAGCAGTTTCCTCAATAACGCTTTATTTATTTCATTGTAAACACTGACACTAGGGTCTGTAAGTACATAACATTACATGTGCAAGAGGGAGTGTGTGTCAGAATAAGAGGGCTGCAAGTCAAATACCTCATAATGGGTAAATCAGGAAATTCAAAAGGATGACTTTACTCTCTGTAGCAACAGAATAGATGTTGACGACATCAAATAGGTGGTATTTTCCTTTAAAGGCTCGCTGCCTTGTCAGACCCTGGTCAGTGCCCGAGTTTCTATTCTTTTGAAAAGCAGAGTGCACCATCAAGTGGTTACTCTGTGCTCTACCTCTAACATCCCTCTGTCCTTTGTTTTGGTTCAGAGAAACCATTGTGGAAGCACTCTGGGGTTTTCACATATTTTGAACCTTTTCTATCTGCATTCGGTTTGTGTGTAATTGTTGTCACTTGTATGAACTCTAACAATCCTAACAGTATAGACAGTTTTAACTGAAAACTGCTGACTTCAATTCACAATATCACTCTTTAACTTATAATTAAGTTTGAAACAATCTTTATGGAAAACAGAGATACAACTATTTAATTTATTTTCTAATTGTGTCAAACACCCTTTGGTAACAGTTTGGAAGTATTTAATACCATTTGTGAACACTAATCTAAATTGGACCCTATTAGATTTTGCTATCACATTCAACATTACCACTTTCCTTTTGGTAGAAGATTTCCACCATATTTTGAAGTTCTGTCTTGATGCTGCAGCAGTCTCCTCTCACTCTGACGTGCTCCAGGATTTCTCTGAGGTCCTCGGCTCTTCTTCTCCTATTGATCAGAAGGACGGAGCAGCCAGAGGGGCAGAGGAGCTCTTCTCTCTCTAAAGCCAGTAAATCTTGCAGGTACAGCTGGGGGTCGTGGTCCATTAGCACCAGGTTGAATCCTCCCCCGTGTTTTTGATCAGGTTCAAGAAATGAGCGTAATGTTGGGATGGCCTCAGCAGAGCTAGATGTCAACACCTGGAACTGAGGGGGATCAGAAAATGAAAGGAGAGAGGTTAAAATTTATTCGTTACATTTTGATTGCCTGTTTATCTATCTTTCAAGAAGTTGTGGTGATCATCAGTGTTTGTACCTGAGAGTGTTTGAAGCCGGCCACCAGTATGATTTCTTCCCCTAGGTCCGCTGTGAGTGGATCCAGCTCCACTGTGATCAGCCGGCCTGCAGGAGGCAGCAGACGAAGCAGGCGCACCGAGCTGTAGCCACAGTGCATCCCCAGCTCCAACGCCCTGGAGGGACGGACACGCCTCACCACCTCATCCAACGCCTCACCTGAGCCGACAAAATAAGCCTGGGGTTACTTTCACTGTTGGGGTCCATTTGTCATTTAGATAATACATTTAGAGTAGTTCGTTGTGTAATGTGCCTTTACTGACGAAAGGACTGGACGACTGACTAATCACATTATACTGAAACCGTGGTATAATGTGCCATATTCGTTTTGAGTTTGTGACTAATTACTAATCTGGATTGTCAAAAAGATTGATTATTTAATTTAAAGGTAGGGATTATTAAATCGGGGGTAGTTGATTAGACAATGGAGAGTTCAGGTTGATATACTGTGAACATGGGAGCAGCAGTTTCCTCAACTAACGATTTTCTATCAACCTGCCTGTGGGCAGAACAAAGTAATTAGACTTAATAACAGAATTGTCAGTATTATTAATACCATTGATATAATGTCTAATGTGGAGTCTATTTTCAATCTGTAATGCTGAAACAAATCTCCGAAGTTATAGACGTATTTTTTTAAAGTAATGAGTTTTGAGGTTTTCATAAAGTGTCTTTAAAGACTCGTTTTTCCTTCTACCTTCATTAACTTCTGGTTTAACATTTAACCAATGCAGTAACACCTTTACTACTGCTGTTCTGAGCAATGCCTGTTGAATTATTTGAACATAAAACAGAGGAAGGAACGGGTAGTCAGTGTGAGCAGTCTGCGTTCTGCCACACTGGCTATTAAAGCAAGGGAAAGAGCACCACTCTCAGGAAGCTTTATCAACAGCAACTCACTAAATCAGCAACATTAGTTTCATGGATGCTGCTCTTGTAATCCGTCATGTTCCTGCAGCAAAGAATGTCGAGACATTTTGTTTTATACGTCGTTTCTTAGTCGCTATTTCATGTTGGTAAGGAATTGTTAATTTCTGTGAGGCAAGGTTTTTTTTAACTCGTGTACTATTTTGAACCAATATCTCAACGACAGCTCCACCAGACTTATACTAGTGAATGAAGTGATTCTCGTGCTTACTTACCAGTCTCTGGACCGATGCATAAAGAGGGATGTGTCTCAGCGTAAAGGTCAAAGGTCTCCAGGACACTGTCAACTTTGCCATGGGTGCAGTTTGTGAACAAAAATGCGTGGGTGCTCCTGACACACACTTTCCCTCGCACAAGCCCCAGTGCCCAGCCCAGAGCTCGCCGCCACAACATAGAAACGTTGACACGAACACGGCTGGATACGATGATGATGGTAACAGGAAGCAGTGGTAGAGACACCGCAATCAGCCACATTTGGGTGGATGTTGGAGATAAAGTGAGAAACCTCAAAACCTGTGGATCAAACATGGAGAAGCTGAGATAAGATTTTAAGAATTTTCAGCAGATTAATAAAACCATACAGTAAATGGTGTGATATACTGTTTTTTTTTTGTTTTTGTTTTTTGGGAGGGGGGTAAACAAGTGAAATTGTTAAATGATCTGCATATTAGCACGTTCAAAAAGCAGTCAAGATAGGATTTGCACCAAATAGGTAAGACAAACATTAGCATTTGGCACCCCCTGGTGGCTAAATGTGGTCATTCTGCACTGTGGTGGGGAGAGAGTCTGCAGATGCTTGTGTCAGTCACACAATACAACAGGAGCTTATCCTGAATAAATAATGCAATTGTGTTGGAAACCTGCAGACTCTCAGCCATCCTTTTGAGAGAGAAGCCACTTCACATTTTATTGTATTTTACCACAAATGGACATGCAGCCCCTTTGAGAGTCCATAAACAAAGTATATCACACCAAGATTTTACAATTTTTTTTAATGAGCATTTGAATTTTTGACCTATTAAATCTGTGTTTTATCATTATATTATTAGTTTACAAGAAGAATGTAATTTTTTGGTTCAAAATTGTAAGTCTACATAATTTTACATACTCTGTAACATAAGCAACCCTAAGTCACAAACTAAAACAACACATAGGAGCAAGTTTGTTCAAAGAAAGAAAAATCAGAAAAGTAGAAAACAGACTCTGAACTAGATCTTTAGTAAAGATAAAAATAACCTCATATACGACTTTTTCACAAAGTTTGCAATAATAAACATGCATATTTAACTCTAGGTCCAAACTATAAACCCTTAAGTATTCTAGTAGCTGATAAAACAAATAAAGAAAGTCGGCACAGAAGTAATAACACAATAGTAGTCGTACTTACCAAGCTGCCTGTGCAGGTTCAAAGTGCGTCCTGTCAAACTCAGGTGGGAGTCACTCTGGGAAGTCAAACACGTGACCAACATACGTTGAGAACAGCCTCACTGAAAATTAAACCATGACTTTCTCTTCGATGCGGATCTTGCAGGAGAAAAATCAACGAGAAGGAAAAGCATGGTAAACTGTTTGTAGTATCCAGGAAGTAGACGCCTAGGAGACAGAAGGGAGGCGTGGCAACTGGATACACACCACAGTCTATGATTACACACACAATAGACCTGCACTGGAAAGCCTCCACTGCTGGTTGTCAGTAGTGCTGCATTTTTCCCCAAGAGGTCAGCAAAGATGTAAGAATATCCCCATCCCTGTGGGTATCACTGGAAGTCTGCAGGCCCTGGAAGTTACACTTGAGTCACATCATCTAACCTAAAGGCTTCCATTAGGCTACATCAGAAAACAGACAAGGGCCACTGGAGGAAGTATATAGAAAACATGGTTTAAGTGTACTCCAAAAAAATGTACATGAATAAAATGAACAGTTCATCTACTTTGCACAAGGGATTTTCATGTTAACAAGTTTATGATTAAGGGAGGGTTATCCCCAGGTGCATGATCCCAGGTGAACTTTTATGTTTACCCAACTATTAGTTTGCAAAAGCCGCTTAGTTCTGTTTCTTTAATTTATTACAGACACCATCATTTGCATCAGAATTACATTAAAGATGAAAGACTGAGATCATCATAGGCTATGAGATCGGCAAACATTAAAGCACCTTAATAGTATCATTAAGTTAATTGTTAACTGCTTCAATAACTGAAGGTCACAGGTGAATCTCAGTTTTTGTGTGCCTTAGCTGTAAATCGGTGAACTCTCTGCTCTGTGACTTGCCCCATATAACGAAAGTGTGTGTGAGATCCCCAGTGTGTCGCTGCCCTCATTGGCTGGTGGTGGAGCGGGCGCTTGCTGTGAGTATTTTTGGCCATTGGAGCGAATCATACTGCGGTGTGTGCTGGTCCTGTCAGTCCGAGTATGTAAAGTTAGCCAACAAGTGCAGGTTTACCACCAGCATCAAAGAGGTAGTGCAACCAAAATAAAAGCCTTGAATACTGACAGACAAATAAGGACTTGGCCAGTGGGAAATCTTGTCAGACATAACTGACAACAATAATAACACAACACTGTTTACTGTTTTATGTACAAATAAATAAACAAACTCTATGATAAATGAAAAAATGCCATTTACGTTTTATGCAAATGCACAATGCCCATCCAAACAACACCAGACTAGTTCTAGATCAAAATCCAGGACAAGTCACACACAACAAGACCTAGTAAAAATGTAACGTTAGTCAATTCGGAGACAGGACCAAGGCCTTGACAACACTAGCATCACAAATTAGCTGGATTACCTGTTGTAGGACAAGAATCGTTTTGCATAGCTTTTGCTTCCCGACTGCAAAACAATTCATATCAAATGGTTGTAACCATTTGAGAAGGGTTTTATCTTAGCATACTGTATGTCCATGGCTCAGTCACCCAGCTAAGCTTTAGCCGTTAGTGTTAGCATCTATGGTTAGCATTGATGCAAGCTGTGCCCTGTTAACTTACCATAGACAGAAATAATAACGGTAAGTTACATTACTGCGTTTTTGACGACATAACGTTAACTGAAAACCCACCTTGAACTCGGGTTGTAGTTCGGCTGCTTCCCTCCTTGCTTTATGCTGTGGTAATCCTCTTCCTCCAGTGTTTTGGCTGTTTGATCTTATTCCTTGTATTGGGCATCGAGTTTAATCACCTTCGTTCATCCGTTTTGTTCATTCTTACTTTTGTTCTACATTTATTATGTTTCCAGTTTTCCCTTTAAAAATAATCCTACTTCTTCTTCTGCCGCCAAAAATCAGACTTCCCGTTTAATTTACGTATTTACGTAATACGTACATGATTTGAAAGTGGGCGTGGTTGTATGATGGAAGTTGACAACAAACCAATGGGCGATGGGGAATTGAATGATGGAGCCACGCCATTGGTCAGCCACATTCTGGACTTCTCCCATTGGTCGTATTTGATCTTTCTCACAGTTTGGCGCGAACAGCTACAGCTGAGAGTAGACATGGCCGCCGCCGCGCTTACCCGGGCAACAACAGGTAACAGTTGTGGGTTTTTGAGGTCAGCTAGTTCTGTGTAATGGTTAGTAACACTCGATTTACTAACAAGTCCTTTTTTTAGCGGACATACATACAAAGTCTCTTTTCGGTGTAAACCAGTTGCCATGTTTAGACGTCAGTGAAATGCTAGCTTCTTCTAATGTTTTTCTCTTTGCTCCTTTTGCATACACATAGCTTGCACAGAGTTGAGATTGAGTTAGCAAAATCTAATCAGCTATCAAACGCCATAAATGAGGCTACATTTTATGTCAGAGTAGTGGCAGACATACAATCAAAAACGTTTTCACTTATATCTATCTTATCGTATTATCTGTCTATGAAGTAGTTTGGTGCCTCAATAATGCAGTTTGAGCTTCCACTGAAGCTTTTATTTTGTGTGCTCACACCGGAAGTCGCGTGTGTGTGTGGCTGTGGTTGGCTTGACGCTGGTTGCCTCTCCACAGACGCCGACAGGAGCGACACCGGAGAGCAGCAACTGGTTCGTGTGCCTCGCCGGTGCTGCTGCTTCTGCTGCTGCAACACCAACAACCTACAACCGACGGAGGAGACCGGGCAGACTGACACGGCTCACGGCTGATTTCGCTGGAAATACCGCGGCTCTGAGCTGCTTTGTCACATTTTCTTTAAAAAAACAAAAAACAAACAGGCTTTAAATACTTGGAAGAGCTGCGCTTCTACGCCAATGGCAAGTCCGGTTGCAGACATAGGACAGTCTCATCATCAGCATCAGCACCCAGTGACTGAGTCGGCCGCAGACTCCGCGTTTCAAGAGGCGCAGAAATGGATAGAGGTGAGTGACAAGAAGGGGGGAAAACCAAATACTGTGGAAACTCTCTAGTGACTCTGTGCTTCCCTTCCGCGCAGGTGTTTTGTGTTGTAATTGTGTGGCCTTAGTTACTGGCTTGCAAGCTGTATTTGCAGCGCCCTCTCCTCTTTTAAACGGCAGTTTGATTTTTATTGCTTCGTCACCTGTTGAAATGTGACTCAAACAGCAACTATTTCACCCAGATAAGGACGGAATTAACGTTTTTATTCCCATTAAATTCCCCCCGGAGGAGACTTGCAGTATGGCGTGGTTGTATGTTAATCCCATATATGCTGATTTATCTGTCCTGTGATCTTTCTATTGTAAAATTCCTCTATTAACTTGTGTCTGAGAAAGCTAGTGCCTAGTTGATTTCTTCCAAAAAACAAACATAGTTAGTTACTTATATGTACCTGTCGTGGTATTAACTATTGTAAAGGAGTAACATTCCTCATAGGATGGTCCACATATTTGTAGGGACCCTCCTGAATGTTGCAGCAGGCTTTCAGTTGTTTTTTGGTGAGGGCCATTGTACAGTAGCTCTGGCTGCTGTGGGGCCTGGTGCATGTTTGGCTGAAAACAATGAATGCATCATGTGGAATGGATTTTTGCCTCATTGCGAGCCCGGTGAACAATCACACAAACGAGGTTTTGTTCTGGGAGAATTTCAATCACGACACTTGCCAGCCCCCATTGCGTTTGACTTTGTCATCCTGCAGTGAGCTGTCCTCTTGTCAAACCGGATGATTATCACTTACACGTTGTTAGAAATGTAGTCACCACACAGAAAGGCTTAAATATGAGATTTGAAGCCCACTGTGATTTAGCATGGCAGGACTGTTTGTAGGGATTATATGGCCTCCACATAGCAGAGGACCCCCTCCCTCCTTTCCCCTCCGAACACAGCAGATTTCATCTATATATTGTTATCGTTGTGTAATTTTTCTGTTTACTGCTCTATCGTCTCTTTCTTGTTGATAATTGTTGCTCAGGTGTGTCACATCATTTAAATGTAGGTTAAGCAGCAGTGAGATGCTTAATAATGCAAGTGGACAACATGAATAGGGGAAATGTTAAGAAGTAGTACTGGCTTAACCATTGTTGTCAATGCATTTATGTTAACAGGATTGTTCCCTACCATTTACATTTCTATATTTTACAAGTATGCAGTAAATGGTCAGATTTCTCATTGCTAAAGTTCGACACTTTGAGTGTTAAACATGTTGTGTTTTTTTATCCATTAGTCTACTTTAAGATGAGAATTTACTTACAACTCTATATCCTCTTATCATGTTGTTATTAACATGGTGTGTTTAAACTGAAATGAGGATATGGAGCTACGTGACATCTCAAAGTATAGTGTTACATATGATAGATCCTCCTTAAGCGTGTCAGAGGCCATTACAGGCCTACTTAGTATCACCACACTCCTCTAGAGGCCCATATCACATCTTTAAAAAGTCACTACTGACCTAGAATCTCAGAGGCAGTTCAGGGCTGAAAAGGTGGAGAGGAACTGATACTGCTCCTGTGTTGTTCCTCTATCACCCTTTCCCCCATGGGGGCTGATTTCATTACCTATACACACCTGGTGATGGACCCACTCAGCCACCTCAGGGAACCAGAGACAGGTCACTGGTTCCTTAGTGAACGGATGAACACAAAGCCTCAGTCAGCACTAGCCCGATGGCCAGGCTTTGACTGCCTATATTCAGCTGCTGTGTCATATAAGGTGTCAGGACTTGAGGCGAGAGGTTGTAACAACAGCTCCTGTGTTCGCCATCTATACCAGTGACTAATCAGCACATGCAAAGAAACAGCGGCGACCTGTGTTTCTGGTGTGGTGCACCTCGTCTGTCATTCACCTTGGTTGAAAAACCTCTCTCCTGCTTTTTGCCTGCTGTTTTTTTTATTCTTTTAATGATACTTGCAGCTGTTAATCCTGCAACTACTGGAGGAAACAAAGACCCCTGTGTGTGCTACATTAAAATACGTCATTAAAAAGACACACAGTGTGACTCAAATGGAAGAAAACATTTGCATATCACAGATTTGCCCTGCACCGGCATGTTGGATCACCCCCTGGTAATATTATAAGGCCTGTTTGTACCAAGTTTGTATGAGGTGATTTGTTTCTCCTATTAACTTGGCAGTTTGTTTTGGCAGGTGAGAATAATATGAACTTTGCCGCGCGCTAGCTGACCACATAGAGACCCTCAAGGCTGCTGTTGAAACTCAGATTTATGCCTCTCTGTCAACATGTTCTGGTGGTCCTGACATGGTTGCATCTGGGGTAGGAGATGATTTATAGTTTAGTGCAAGATATTTTTCTCCTGTTGATTGCTGTAACGCTCAATGGATGTGGCCTGAATTGTGAAGCCGACATGCGTTTGTTACATATCAAATGTAATCCTTTGCACATGTGTCATGGGTAAAAGTGGGAGAGCTTGCGCTGTTAATGACTTGTTGAAAACTGAATTGAGACATAAACTCATGTTCATGTTGTTTGCACTTTGCTAGATGAGGAAATGCAGATGAATGAGGTGTAGTTGGATCTTG
The DNA here is from genome assembly GCA_030347415.2 of Decapterus maruadsi. Classification (NCBI taxonomy): domain Eukaryota; kingdom Metazoa; phylum Chordata; class Actinopteri; order Carangiformes; family Carangidae; genus Decapterus; species Decapterus maruadsi. The sequence continues at coordinate 5,615,383 of CM064903.1, forward strand.
AACTTGCCTCTTGTTTTTTTCCTGTACCAGCATTGAAAACATGTAGGAGCTCGAGCTGACCAATCACAGCAGCTGTAGTTGTTTCAATGGGCACACATCTGCACTTGTGAGAAGCTGCATGCCACGAGCAACCAGGTTTCATTCTGTTATCGTCCACTTTTGAACAAGAAAATGTGTCACTATTGGAACGAAGCTGTACTGCCTGTAAAAACCCAGCACCTTGATATGAAGCGTTCACACCTGCGTTCATTACTTCCTCGACGGTTGCTTCCTCTCACCATCTCGTCAGTGGCGCTGCAGTTAATGACGGTGTTTAAGCACCTCTGAACTTCAGAAGAGCCAGACTGGCCCTTTGATGAGTTTTGAGCCTGATTGATTTGTGTCATTTAGCTACAGGGTGTTTCAGTGGATGGGAACCCAATGATACGATCTGACTGGCTCTTTTTTTTACAGAACCCACACCTTGGTGGTTTGATAAATTGTCTTTCTTCTCAGTGGTGGTTGAGGAATATTTTGCTGCTGGCAAATTCATTTCAAAGAAACACCGTCAGACGAAAACTTGGAGTCAGACTTGAGTATTTTAACCAGTCGCTTTGTTATATTTAAACATTTCTCAAGAAACAACATCCAATGTAAAAATAAACACACAGCATGTATTAGTGAAAATGCAACTTATTTGAATTATGTAACACAAAACTGGACGAGTTAATCCAGTTTCACACATGAGTTGTGAGACTTTGTATTAGTTTACACAAAGCCAAGTACAACAGTTTAAGCCCCTGAAGTATCTCGTGTTGTTTGCTGGTTTTCCTAAGGGAGGCAATCATATATTCATTAAAAACATTATAAAATAACAAATTAAGTCTAATAGACTGTCAGTTGTTGCCAGAAAGTCTGTCTTTTCACATCTCAGAACACACTAGAGGATTCATCAACCTCTCTCGGACTGTTTTATACTTGAACTTGGGTCTTGTCTGACTACTTAGGATTATTTTTATGACAGATTTATCATCTTATTAACTTTTTGATTAATTTGTAAATTGTTTTGTCAAAATTTGTGATAAAATGCCAATTACATCTCCCAAGAGATGAGAGTAAAACCTAAAGTCAGTCTTGTTTCACAGACCAAACCAAAACACAAAGAAGTTCAATTTAAATCATTAATCTTGGACGGAGAGGAATCAAGTCCCTCCATCTGAGAAGCTGGAAACTGGGGATTTTTATTTATTTATTTATTTACAGCTGAAGAGTCAGTTGACTAATAGTTGACTAATTGATCCATGACTGACTTATTGCTTCAAATCTATCATTTAAATCAAATAGGCCCAATTTCCAAGGGTAATATTGACAATTTATATAGTTTCAGTGGGAGTTCAGGTATCTGCCAGTGACACTCGGCCCCTGTTTAAGCATGTTACAACTGTGTCATGTGTCTAAAATGTGTAGTATGTGTAAATAATATTTCTTGGGGATACATCTGTTTTTTTCCAGCTCTTGTCTAAACTTGCTCAGTCACCCTTCCTCTCCATTTGTTCTGTATTGTCTATGTATCTCTCTTTCTTTCCCACCAGCACCACCAACCTCTCCCTCTGCTCCAAGTCATGGCATGTTCATTTTCATTGTGATGTGCCTTAAGAGAAATAATGATAACATCTGCATATCAATAGCTGATATCAATCCAGTGATAGCATTGTGTGAAACAGACAAACCACACCAGGCTGATCCATGTTTTTAAGTCGTCTCTTCAATCAGTTCAGTGTTATTGTGAGTGAAGATTTAATCCCCGCTATACACAGTATGCGTTTGTTAGTTTTTGATATGGGTACAGTGCTGCAATATGTAAGAAGTCAACTAGCCTTGGGCCAGTATTTGATCATGTAGTATGGTGCAATACTCACAACCATATGCAATATTATTTGTACTGTTGGGAATGTTTTTATTCATATAAATTTTCATTATTTTCAGGATTTTTTTGTGCAAAAACCTAACACAATCTCACAGCTGCATCCAGTATCCAACCTTGTCAGTATCTGTTATTGTTTTATGTCCCAACTGAAACAGAAAAACGTGTTTTTTGCACAATAAGTCACGTAGTACGGCACAATGGAAGACGTCCAGCAGTGAACTACGCTGCCAAACAAACATGTTTGCATGGTGATTGATTGTAGCCCAAGTGAAGCACTGACAATGGGAGCCAACTTAATGTGACTGGAACGAGCTCCAGTTTATCAGGTGAAAGTGCCAGATGGGACCAGACCTGATGACAGCCCATGGTGTTTGCCACGGAAACTGTGTAGGAGTTAAACTGCCAGGAAACAATGAGCCAAGCCAAGGAAATTGTTATAAAGTGGGTAATTGTTTCCAAGAGGAGTGTTTTTGACACTGATGATCCTCACACCCTGTTAAAGCAATACATCATCTCCACACTGGTATAGGTATGGATAAGATGCATCCCGGTTACTTTGCAGAACTCTTCATAGTGCTTTGCACAGTTTTATTTGTGTTAACAAAATACCAGTAGGTTTAAGATTTGCGCTCAGGTCAGATTGAGATGAACTTTTGTTGGAGGGTTATGTGGAAACAAGATAGTCAGAGAGGAACTGTTTATTTCTCATGAAATGAAAGAGAAACTCGGCCCAAGTGGAGAGATGCCAGAGAAGCTGATATGTGTTGCTCTTAATATGTGTTGGCTTTGACTGAATTTGCCAGTCTTTAGCTTTTTTTTTTCACCATTGTTTCAATTGTAGATAAACCAATCATGTTGTTTCCAAAGCGCCTCGAGTCCTGTAAACCAGTGTTGGTTGTTTGGTGGAGCTGGAGTCCTGATTGGCATCATTAGGATGTGGATCGCCTGTGGTGATTACAGAAGGAATTCTGTAAATTGTGTTGATGTAGACGCATACAGTATAGGGAAGGGAATAGATCGCTGTCTCCTCATGTCTGATTTTCAAAGGGTGTCATGATGGTTTGTGAAAAGCCCCTAACCAAAAGGTCTTGATGTCAATCCCACTGAAGCTAATGCACCGTCGTCACCATCTATGTATGCTGTCTGTCAGTCTGTGAGTGATACCTGGAGTTTAACGTGTAAAAGTTCATAATCCATACAAGTATGGACTCTTTTTTTCTTCTTCTTTTTTTGTTGGATATCATGACAGCAACATCTTTTGAAATGCAAACCCACACACACCTCTCTGTTTTTGGCCCCAGGCTGTTTTGATAAGCCGGTTTCATATACGTAGAAAGATCTGCAGTGTCTCCGCATGCAGTCGCCCCTGAGTCCTTCCATGATGTCATTCCCAGTTGGGGGGCATTTTCATTCCTTCCTACAGACCGGGCTGATGTGTTAAGTGCCGAGTTTCTCTTGTCAAATGCGCTGCTATGACTACAAGCCACGGAAGAATGTAATTTTAGAAGGAAGTATCTGTCAGAGGAGTGTTCAGGTTGCCCCCCCCCCCATCACTCACCTTAATGCTCTGATGAGCTGGAAATCCAACATCTACCACAACCCCCCCCCTCTCCATCATTGACTGTGCCGCTTGAATGATGAGCTTAGGGTGCACAGTTAAGTGTATTATTCCAAGTTGAAGTTAAACATTGCCTTGATTTATATCAGCTGCTTGTGTCTTTTGCATGTTTCTCTGCTTTCACAGCTACAGTTTGACATCTGTTGTTGGTCTGTTTTTATCATTGTGGTTTGGTCACAGCATTATTCAATCAGTGGATCATCGTCTGATTCATGCTAGTTTTATAGTTTGATCGAAGAAAAAATATGCTATAAAATGAGATCTTTAGCTTTACAATTTCTTATGAATTTACTTTTTTTCAAAGTGTGGACAGTATTTATATTTTCTGACCCTGTTTTTTTTTTTTTTTTTGCTTTTTACAATATTAAAAGACGCAGGAAATTATGATCTTGGAAAACATATCCATCCTGTTTGTTGGATGAAACACAGCCTGTCTCAGTTATTGTGAAATGAGCTTTGTCAGTCAGCCGTAGCTCCACTACTTGGAGTCGGAGAGTCATTTAAACGGTCTACACCGAAGCACCCAAAGAACTATTGATTACAGAGCTCACAACATAACCATACACAGTCCGTTCAGTTGAGCTATGGCACTATACGAACCGCTATAGCTGTTGCAATATGATTTAACCTCCGTCGTTGCCAGCAGCACATAAATCATCACTGTACAGGCCTCAGCCACTCACGCAGATGAGAAATCCCTGAAAGTAAGATGCTAATCACTAATCCTGTGGTTATGATCTTCTTAATCTCTGCAGCAGCCTTCTGTCCTCTCCTGGTGAAGCGGGGAAAAGACCTGTTGTGTCGGCAGCGTGGCATTAGCGAGTGAGATACAAGAACAAGAGATCAACATATTCAGTTGAGGATTGTAGATTTTGTATATTCGTTTATCTCCATTTCCTAAAAAACAATTAACGAACAATCCATATTAAAATACAAATGTCTGCAAATGCCTGTTGCCTGCCAATCTGGGTCCAGATGGGTCTTTATGACCACGCACGCATGTTTGGGTTGAGAGGTGATCATGTGGTGGATTACCAAAGTAGATGGAGATTAGCCCCCCTCCCTTTCCTCTATAAGTGCATGTTTGTGCATTTGTTTCCATGCAGCCACTGACATGATTGTTTTGTTTTGTAAGAACTGAAAGATTTTGCCATTGACGACTTATTTCTCAGTTTTCACCTATCGCTCACATGTGTGTCCGGCCTGTGGCTGTCTTGTACAACGCCCTTCATCTCAAGGAGCTTTCAAGTCGAGCAGTGGGTTTGTTGGCTGCTGTTCACCTACAATAATGGCAAAGTGGATATTTGAAGACTGCCAAATTAGATAGCACAGCTGATGAGCAGCACATACACACACCCAAACTGAATGTGCTCTACTGAGGCGTGGAGGAAAATATAACTTATCTAGTAAAATATGCATGTACTTCATTTCACAAGCAAATGTATTCAAATAGAGACAGCTGCGGGACTGTGTTAAAGCAACATTATACTGTACAGTTAGGCTGATGACCTTGATCTCATAATAAACATTAGCTTTCCCAACAAAACTGGTATTTATATTCTCTCATCGTCGTCAACAAGAGTGGATGGTTGATCAGCCACTTAAGAAAAGGCCTTTTATTCTAATGAAACTGCACTGTAACTTTACTAATAGGTCTCTTGGCTTTTAATGGAAAACTGTAAATCATAAACTTGAGATACGGAGGTTGCTTTTACTCACTAGTAGAATATTAAAAAGAAATCTGACTCTCACTATATCACCATTTAGACTAATCTGATGTTTGTAAAGTCTATAAAACCAATGATTGGACAAACATACTATTTACGTGTGCACGTTTGTGTAATTAGCCATGGTTGTCGTAATTTGACAGGGCTAACCGTTAGCTGTTTAAAGGATGATGAGGCAAGATTTATGAAAAAATGCACATACGTTTTAAGTTTTCTACTAATAATGGGACATGAAGCGTTCCAAACCAAAAAGAATGAGTCCTCTCGCTTATCTCTCCGTTGCCTTGAACAGGCTGTGTGCTGCAAAATGCGCTGCAATTCAGGATCCGAATTTCCCGCGCTGCTCATCCTGCTCTGCGGATGTGACGTCAAATGACGCTGCTTGCGCGTCCTCGGCGCCTTGGCTTTCACCGCTTGCTACGCTACCACCATCAGCGGTGAGCGGATGTCAGCCATTACTACCTGAGCAGCGAGTAGGGAAATAACGTCACTTTCTTACATTTTTAATATGTTTTCATGCGAGAAAGTGGCGGTTTAGACTCCCAATCTGTTGTCAGTTTATCCACATATCGCCTGTAAGTAGATGCGCCGACATTTTTCGGAGGAATGTCGCGGCACACACGAGCGACAGCAGCGGCTCGTCACAGAGGCTGCAGCCGGCGAGCTGAGCTCACCGCCGGGTAGCCTCTCTCTGTCCTCCCCCCTCTCTGTGCTGCTCTCTCTCTCTGTCCTCGCAGCGAAAACCAGCCGAGTAACTCACCACAGGTTTTTATGTCGGCTGGTTGAATTATTATTTAGATAGATGCTGGTCTCGTTGATGAAATCTAACTTTGTGGCAGTTGTGTTTATGTACGGTAGTTGAAAAGTGAAGCGCGTGTGTGTGTGTGTGTGTGTGTGTGTGTAGCTACTGAGAGAGAGAGAGAGCAGCGCAGCCTTGGGGCTCCGTACGTACAAAAATCACCATATTTACTTCAATAAATAAATAAATAGTTTTACAATGAGCCGATGGATTCATCCGTGGTCAGTTTATCCAAACAACGCATGTAAGGAAATTCGCCGACGTGTTCGGAGGAGTGCAGAGCCACTAGGGCAGCGGCAGCGGCAGCAGCAGCACCAGCAGCTCATAGCGGCGGCGGCGGCAGCGGCCGGTGTGCAGACCTTGATGCCTAGGCGGTCAACCTTCGGCTGTCGCGGTAAATTGGGCACTGTACAATGAGCGCGGTGTGACGCGTTTACAGTTTATTAACAGCCAAGTGCGACGTGTGTATGTGTGTGTGTCACTCATCAGCTGCTGCTGTGGAGAGTTAATGCGCGCTCCCGCTGCAGCTTGACTGGCTGCTGCAGTAACCCTGACGGCCGCTATGTATCGCTAGTGAGTTTTTTTTCTGAATCCTGCCTCATCATCCTTTAACTTTAATGACTCTGTGACTCAATAAATGGTCGATGAAAAAATATTTTTTTCTGGCGGATATCTTAGTTACAACATGACTGAGCTAACTGGAGTAGTTTCATGTCGTGTCCGACAACGGCAGGGTTTTAACAGTTGACTTCTTGATGTTAGCTTAGCTGCTGCCATTAGCTTAGCTACCGCCGTGAGCTGTCCCTGTCAGCTGAGCCACTGATGCTTTCTAGACACCGTGATTCCCCCAAACTGAATAAATACCACACATAGCAACACAAAACACATACCCTATACACATAGCATACACAGTAATGTTTCTTTAATCATTTCAGATTTGTGTAACCGGTGAAAGGGCCTGAAAAACATGATGTAGCTAAACTCTCGTTCGTTATACTGTTCTCATTGAAATTACATGCCTGGAAATAGTTGTAAACAACAAGCCAGACTTCCTTTATGTGTCAACTTTTCACAGGCCTTTGCAAATATCAGCAATTAATTAGGCTATGTTTGTTTAATGGCTAGATGGAAGAATAGAAGCAGGTTCTGTCTGTTGCTGGATGGATGTTTGACTTTGACTGTCTGGCTGTGTGTTACTGCCTTATGTCGCAGGTCTGTCTCTGACAAGGTGAACATATTGGTCTTGTTCAGCTGTCAGGTTTGTGTGATGATGCACTGAGGGAGAAAATAAAAAGCCTTCAAGCAGAGGAGAGCGAGGCAACACACACACACACACACACACACACCGTTATGGGTCATAGTTTGCAACATTAAATTCACTCCCTGCCTAACTCCAGCAGGAGGTAGAGCAGGTTGTCCACTAATTAGACAACCGGCTCCTTTATCATTTTGTATTTGGCCAAAATGCTGAACCCCGCCTCGGCCCTGATGGCCATCCCATCATTGTATGAGTTTCTATGAGTGATAAAAACACTATACAGTAGTGAAGAAGTTAGTGCTGCATGACTGTCTGCTGTGTGAATATGGCTTCCATTGAAAAGTACTTAAAGTTAGAACCGCATCAGTTAATTGAACAATAATCGATTATTAAATTATATTTTATTATTAAAAATCGTCAACTATTTAATAATTGGTTTGAGTAGTTTCTTGATTTCAGCATCTTAAATGTGAATACCCTACTTTGAGTGGTTTATAAGAACTGAGGGGCACGACATGAGCGTGGTCCATTTAATGTTAAAACCCATCCTTTTCCAATTTGCATCACTGTTCCTTTATCTTCCTGACTTTTCCCCCTATAGTATAGTATACTGTAGTGTGTGTGTATATAATACAATAAATCCTCCTCTTTGTATTATGTTGGCTTTATGTTAGAAGTGGGCGCCATTTGTTGTGGGAGTCGGCGAGCACGAGATCTCCACGCTGTGATAATGGATCTAAGAGACTTAAGTCTTGTTCTAGCATAATGATGACACATTAAAGTGGAGGGATAAAAGCTAGCGAGCCGTAGAAACTCTGCTTCTGTTGGTGTCTGCACAAACCACAGCTGCTTCAATTAAGACTCAGCCATCAATAACTTGTTCATAAAGAAAACCGAAGCCACTACAAGGCACCCTTGAACTTGAATTTATTATTCAGTCTTCTTGCAGTTTCAGCGTGCTTCTTCCTCATCAAAGCCACAGCATGTCCAAAAAGCCCCCGGAGTTGTTTCTGTAACTAATGTTCTTGAGCTAACCATAAAATTAAAGATATATAAACTATTTCTTTTTTACTCGAAGGACATGGTTTTCCTCTTCATTACACAGCAGCCACAAAAACCAACGCGGCATTGAAGCAGACAGCTGAAACTCTGTAGAAGCGTGACTTAATCTGGTTCATCTAATGTATTCACCACCGGCCTTGTGGAGCAGACACAGGGAGAAACAGCCATACCTGAAATCTGCAGCTCAGTAACTATTTAAAGTCGACATAAAAACTCCACTTCTTCCAAACAGCTCCATTCACTCGTTCAGGGACACAAAACCATTCAATTACAAGGCCTCTCTCTAGTCTTTGCCCATACAGTAATTACAGGGCGTACCTCCTCCTCTTGTCGTGTAGCCTGATGTGCCATCGCTCTATTGATTGCCCTTATTCACAGGCAATGTGGGTCGCTTTGCATGCCTCCCGTTTAACTCAGATTTATTGATTGATTGACTGGTGCTGTTCTTACTTAGACCAGCGTTTGCATATTTGCAGCTGTGCTCGCTTTGAGCAAGTATCTTTGTGCTGCTGATATCCCAGCGAATTGTTGTCGAACCTTAATTTCTATGTGAAAAGAGCACGAGCGCAGTTGTAAAAACATTACATCAGGTGTTGTCCACGCCTCCCTCCTGCGTCCTGCACTATCTGGAGCTTTTCTTAGCGTGCTGGGCATATGGGACTGTTTGATGGATGTGACAGAGACTGATGCTTCTCCACCGTCCAGGGGATGTTTCTAATTGGGTCATGAGGGCTGAGCTGGTTTCCTAGTTTTCTGAGCTGTGGCACTGGGGAGCTGGACTCTTTCTGACTGTCGAGGGAGCAGCAAGTGCAACCTGCACTGGATGAGTGACGGTTGTGAGGCGACAGTGTGTGACTGGTTTAGAAAGAAAAAGACCTTTTTTAGTTTCCTCTGTTCTGTTGCACATGAGCTTATAGCCGTTTTTCCAGCACCAAGGCTGTGGAGATGGCAGCGCTGAAAGACCTTAACTACTGGCTGAGATGATATTTGGTAGGAATGAAGAGGGTGAATCTTAATGATGAGGTGCAGGCACTAGATCAAAGTTATAATTTAAAGTCTGTTTCAACATTTCCCTGACATATCTGCACAAAATTACAACAAAGAGTCAGCAGCTCACCTATATTTTCTACTGTCGCCATCATTAGGCCGACCTTTTTCTAATTATAAACAGTCTCGCTCCTCTGAATGGTTAAGAATTGAGCTGCTTCATTGCATCCTTATGTCGAATTTTACTGTTCCCTGTTTGTTCTTTGCCTAAAATGCATAATTAACGATCCATCCAAGCTGTTTCGTGTCACCCTGTCTTCTTCAGTTCTGCTTTGAGGACAGAAAGCAACAGTATCTTGTGTCAAGTTGGGAAATCTGCCTCGGCTCATCTTGTCTTGAAAAAAAAAAAAAAAAAAAATCCAAGAAATGAGATGAGATCATTTCTGTTGTGTCACTCGTAAAATCAGATTGTTTGAGTTTTTTTCTCTTTGGCGCTGCAGAGAACCAGATGAGTCAGGTCCACCATGAATGGAGGCTTTTAGAGCAGAGTGGGATGGCTTTCATTGTCTCTCACACATACACAGTCTCATACACATGAATTCATGTCCACACACCCTGGCATTCCTCAGCCCAGCAGTCCACATCCCATTCACACACATACCCACATACAAACAGTTCTCCAGCTGGTCAACCCCCCTCCACAACAATGCGTGCAGTCACCACGCTCTGGAAAGTGACACAATCGTCTCTCAGCTGACTGGTATTTGTCTGGACCTGCCTGCATGATGCAGCACTGCTGTCACTCGTGTGTTTCTGTCTAACCCTATAGAGTTAATAATATACAACATCTTTAGACAGTGTTGTTGACGTTATACGTGAGTCTAAGTACACATATCCATCTGCAGTGGAAGAATTCAAAGTGTTTCTCCTTTCTTTTGAATATTTAGCCTGGGGTTATTCTAGACGTTTATGGGAGAAGCATATTAAACAGAATAAATGCTGGTTTAGCACAATAGAGTGTAATGGAGGATGGATAACATTCACGGTCCTGCCCTCTTTGCTGCTATCACTGACTTATACTTGGTATTCAGCTTAAAACCATTAGCTGTTATTTGCATGAGAATAAGTGTCATGCTTTCTTTCTTTTTCTCACATTTTTTTTCTTGCCTTCTCTTCTTCTTCTGTTTTGTTATTTTTGCACACAACATTAGCATGGAAACCAGTGAGAACTCTCAATGTAGATCTGTTTATCACTTTGAGTCATAGAGGGGGTGAACTTGAAGCCTCTGTGTTGTCAGAGGAATAAATATGGATGGAAAATGTTTCTGCTGTCGGGACCTGAGTGTGTAGATTCTCCCCCTCAGTTATTCACCGTGTTCAGAAGAGACTGAGATTTTGGATGTTTTTTTTGTTTTATTTTGGGGGTAAAGTGTAAAACTTTAGGTGGTCTGGCTACCAGGTACATGATCTGATGATTTCTCATCATCCATCTGCACTTGTCAGACATGTCAGTGCTGAGCATCAAGTTTAATTTGCAGGGTTGGACCCCACAGACCTGTAAATAAAGTGTTAGCAGATGCTGAGTGGTAAACCTGCTGCAGAATCCCTCCGACAGCATCACTGATACAACTGAGCAGAAATATGATTTAATGATTAATGAAGCAAAGCATTGAACTTCTTATATCTTAACATTGGCTAATATAATTTAGCAGAGATTCAGATCGTACCCAGATCATGAAAATGTTTACATCTGTTTCTTTTTTTCTTTTCTGTGTAAACCTGATGTGGGGTCTGTGTGTGACATTTAGGCACAAAAGAAATGTAATATTGTTGTTTTTAACATCAACAAGTGAGCCAAGCAGAAGACGAATTGAGTAATCAGAGGTAGAGTAATAAAATCACCATGACCAAATCTATAAATAGCTCCACCTGCTGTCCACAAACCTAAACCTCAGTGACTTGAAGTTCAGGGAAATGCACACACTATGTTGGTCCTATACTGTCTCTGGATGGTGTGGTGCTAAACAGAGCACTGAGCAGGAGAACATTATTAATGTCAGAACCACTTCAAGATGTCATTAAGAAATAGAACCAAATAAAATGATAGTATAACATGCATTTAGTGATGCAAAAATGAAAAACATCGAGAATTGTCTCACTTGAGGTTTAGTGTGGACGTCAGGTGACAACTGTTTTGTTCTTTAAACAGCAGTCACGGTAGTAAGATAGGTGTGCCTGAATTACATGCAACCAGAATTGTTGATTGAGTATCATCAGGCCTGATGACACGGTGATCTGTCCACCTACTACAGCTTTACACAGGAATACAGTCTGAAACACATGTGCAATCTGAGCTATGAATAGTCTGAGTCTACATTTAATCCAGTTTGCTCTTAATGAGCTGTTCTTAAATCACTCTTGATATAATTTCAACCAGTAATATGAAGGTTAATTACATGGGGATGATGATAATGATACCAATTAAGATATAATAACCAATCAGTTAACTTTGGCAGCCCAAACCTGATACAAGCCGGATACACGTTTGGCAATGAGTCGAAAACTAACTGTCGTCAGTTTTGTTTCTCTGGCTCCAGCCCGACTCTGCCACTCACCGGGGTGAAAGTTCAGCTTTCTGCTGGGCTCAACCACGCTGAAAATACAAGCTCTGGCCGTAATGAAGGGGATGAAAGGATCCGCTAAGTGGCAGATGTTTGACTTGTACAGTAGGAGTCCTGTTCCCTCCGACGGCAGCAGGTCAGAGTCTGTGTAACGACAGCAGCAGGCAGAGGTCTCTACCCCCCCTTCCCCTACTGACTCCTCCACGGCCTGGACCACAGCCAGCGCTGCAATTCAGACAGGCTATTTGTTAAATGTTGGCAACAATTGAATTGTGACAGGGAAAAGTCAAAACCCAGTACATCCAATATACACAAAACTCAGAGCAAAACATGTAGGGATAAGGAACACCTTGTCCAGCTGATCAAATTAAAATCTAAAAGAGGCAAAAACTACTGTAGGACAAAAAGTACAGGTGCAGGATTAAAAATTGCAAACTCCCTATGACTTTTTATTTAATAAAGCAGGCAAATTTTCAACGTTTCCTTTTTCATCTAAAAAAGACAGCCTTTGTTCCTCTTGTATTGATTATCAATTACATTAATGTAACTTGACAATGATACTGTAAGAATCTCCAATGTGCATGTGATTAGATAAATCACACATAGCTTTTTGTAGATATGCAAATGCTTGCCTTTTGCACAATAAAGCACTATATATCTTTGATACATTTCATCACAGGCAATAGTTAACCAGCAGTTCATTTATTTATTTTTGATTCAGTACAGTGGTATTATACTTTTCTTTGATCAAAACGGCAACAGTTCACTTACTGCAGTTCTCTCCAGTTAATAGTGTCAACTGAATACCTACAATGGCATGGCTTAGCTTACAGTGCTGGACTCTTGAGTGCAGTTATCCCCATCAGCTTGTTGGTAGCAGGGGATAAACTCTAATCCTGACTAATCTAGCCAGCTGCACCTCCCTCTTTTCAGTCACAGGCATGACAGCTCCTCTGGGTGGCCCCAGTCCAACTCTGACCCCATCGTTAAAGGTGCGCAGGAAGCTTATCTGCATGTATTGCCTTGACACTGTGGTCTTGACCTTTTGACCTCGACTGAGAAGTAGTCAGTGGGCCTGTACTCTGTGACACCTGTCTTGGATTTGTTTGGCTGTCTTTACACAACATCGTTCAGATTGTTTTCCTCTCAAGTGGCAACAGATCGGATCTGTAACATGAACGTGTAAACGGGATAAATACGCATTCGCAATCGGATATTGTCAGATCAAATTCAGGCCCCAGTAATACTGTATGTGGAAATAAATCGGCTGCAAATCGGTTATCTGCCAATACATCTGTAGTCTAAACAGACAGATCGGATCATTCCTGGCAATGCGTGTCGTACAGTACGTCATCAATAACTAGAAATAGCATTTCCTGCAGAAAATGCGGTTGGAAGCTGAAAGGCATTGCTGAATAAGTTGACATAGACATGCAAGTAACATGTCCAAGGGAGGATTTGAACCCATGACCTTGTGAGTGATAGTCTGAGACACTAACCACATGGCTACAGAGGACCTGACTTGTACCTAGCTTTATACTGTCAAGATTCAAAGACTGTCCAATGACAGCTGAATAGTTTGAATGAAAAGTCAAGATACTATGTGACATGACAGAGACTTTGCATCTAGTTAGATGGAAAGAAAGCTTGAAACAACATGACAGAGGCTGATTTCGAACCCACAACCTCATGATCTCCAGTCATTCACTCTACCACTCCACCACAGAGAGCACGCTGATACCTGTTGTCATCTATTCTAATTTGATCATATTTGGCAAACTTTGGTTGGAGTAATCAGTGTGATAACAAACACCTGTAACTAATTGAAGGCGGGGGAGGGGAGGTTAATTCTGCCGGTCACAGGGGGCAGTGCAGGACAAGAAATGATGGATAAGAATAATTTAAGTGCTTTACATTTCTCTGCTGTGTTCAAAGTTCCAGTGCAAATCAATCTTAGTGCAGTAGTAGAAACATGTAAATACAAAGCAAGATTGAAAGAGGTTAAGAGGAAAGGTGGGGGCATATATGCATTATCAAGTTTGCTCATGTGACCAGACTAAATAGTATTGCTTAGCCCACACTGGAATGTTGTGTGTGGCTCTTGTGTCTCTTAATGAACACACCTGAAATAAATTGAAGATGGCGAAGCCGAATTCAACACAATATAACAACAGTGCCCAACCTGGATTCGAACTCAGAACCTCTGCATTTATGGTCTGTCATCTTAACCACTGACCTACAGCCAGAGGCATTAAGGGGAGAGGTTGTGACTCTCATGAATGTTTGATCTTTCAATAATGCTCAAAAAAAAAAGAAAAGAGTCTAAATGAGCCACAACAACTAAGTAGGGGACTTTTTTAATGACTTTTGAATATTTTTTGGCGAAATGACATCAAGTATAATGCCCATTTCAGTGAATTATAAAATCGAAATCCCTTGGTGTGCCGTGAGAAAAAAATGCATGGGGTTGAATGGCAGAGAGAGAGTTCCCAGGCTGCATTTAAAAAATATTTTAAATTATTCTCTAAATCTGTTTGCATTTTTGATGGCACTGTGAGACAGAAGACAAGTGTGGCTACAAACTGTGTACAAAATCTTGAGTACAGAGTGTGATTTGTGGCTTTGGGGACAGTTTTAAAACAAAAGCTCCAGTCTGTGATTCACCCCCTTTCCGCTCTGACTGTGACATCACCCACTCTAGCTCTGCTCGTTAGACCCAATACACACCCATTGTAAAGCTGGATTTTGGCAGAAATCTTAATGATTTAAAAACTGCCACACAGCTGAAACTGTTGAAGATATCAATAAGACGAGTAATGCAGTAATAGATTAAAAGTTTGTCTACAGTTTAAAAGAAAAATGGAGTCTGTGGGAGAAAGTATGCTGGAGCTTTAGAGGTTCAAAGTAGTGTGAAGATTTTAAAGGTGTGAAGATGTTTTCAATGTATTCCTATGGGGAAAAAAATTGCAGAAAAAATTAAATATTGTAAAAAGTACAAATAGTATGAAAAAGTTGAATAATAGCAACACTGTCGTGAAAAAGCTGCACGTTTTGATGTATGAATTGTTGAAATTGCACAAAGTCTTAACAATAGGTTGGAAGCTTTCAGCTTCCAACCTAATAATATTAATTCCCGTGCCGTATTACCAAAGCAGATATCAGGTATGGGTCAACAAAATTGCATATAGGCAACAAATCAGAATTCGGTTGGTTTTCCTTTGATCATCAACCTAATTGAGCTCCACACCCACAGAACTGAGCCAAACCTCGGCCTGATCATCTCTTTTAGAGCCACAACCTTTAAACTCTGAGCTCTCTGGCTCTACGCCTCCATCATGGAACAAGCGGGACTTTTTTTTTTTATTTGATCATTATTGTTAACTTCCATTCGCCTGCCTGCTCTTATTATGGTTTCACTATCGCTTTCCCCCATCTTCACATGAAACCCACAGCTGAAAGCAACAAGTTCACGACCCCTCCTTGGGGGTTGTTGAAAGGCTTTCTGGGAATTCACTAATCTTGAGTGGAAGCAGAGACCAGACAGTTTGGGGGGGAATCGAGTCGACTCCTAGAACGTGCTAGACATCACAGATTTAAAAACATCACTTTATCTAAAGGATGATTTTCCCTCAGAACTTTTATCTGCTCTTGTCGGCGTTGTATGATGCTGTGAACGGGATTAGCAGCTAAATGCAATCAAGGTTGTGAACAGAGGGATTGCATCAGTGTCTTAGATCAGAGTGATCTAATCTCACTCATAATAACTCATATGCTGATTTATTGTCTTTGTTGTCAGCAGACTGCCGACGAGTCAGATCACGTCTGTAAACTCAACAGCAACACATAATTCATTTTCACTTTCCTCACTCAGCGATAGACTCTTAATGGTCTCAGTGATATAATCAGTTATTCAAATGGCTACTAAGCAACTTATGCAATGAGAGTAAGCCTAAGCTTCGTCCACCCGTCGGCCCCCTCGGCACATTTAAGGCATAATGGCTGTTGTGAAACTGTAACTATTCAGACTTTGCAAACAACCTAAAGCAAAGCGGGTCTCTTTTTTGATGCCTTTGATTCCTATAATAACGCTGCTGCTGTTGTCCAACCTGATCAGTCATCGGTCCGTGTCAGATTGTTTACAGTGGATGCAGGTGTGTGTGTAGGCATGATGATGAGTAATACAACTGCTACTACTGTGTGTGTGTGTGTGTGTAAATTAGTGGAGGCTGCTGTTATTCATAATCCCTACAATGGAAATTGAAGCTTTATGTCATGACTGAATTCCTCTTAAAATCTGCTTAAAGAACTATTTCATTTGAGCATGTGAACATTTTTAAGGTTTATAGCTCGCAGCCACACAGAGGCGGCGTTCTCTGGTCCTTGGTGCTGCTTTTCATCACATGGATTAGTGTAGGACTTTTTATTCTCACTCACAGGAACAGACTCCCCTGTGCAGCAGTGGTTGTTTGAGGGCAAAGCTGATCTGGAGCCAAGTTTATTTGGATATAGCACTTTTTTTTCTTTCTTTTTTTGTCTCAAAGGGCTTTACACAGCATTATAACAACATCGTCTGACCTTAGACCCTCACCTCGACTGAAGAAAAACTCCTAAGGAAACCTGTAATAAGAGAAAAAACTAATGTACAGAGAAGAAAACATTTTACAACATGGACTATAGAATGATATGGAAAATCAAATCCTGCAAAGCTGGATGGTGGGTCCAGGTGGGCGGGGCTTAGGGCTTGGGGCCTGGCAGAGAGATATGACATCACAAAGTTACAGAAGTCCTGATGGTCCTCGTTTTAAGGCTCAGTTTATGAATACAGGCTGCTGTGTGCATTCCTTTGTTTAGACTTGATTTATAATCAAAACTAACATGGGAATCTGATGTATCTTGATGTGTACAGTGAATATATAGACTTTGTTTCCTACTATTACATTAACAACAGAATTCGCCCTCTCAGATGATGTCCCCTTTTATTATTTTCCCTGTGGAAGATTATTTATCGGTCACAGGATTCCTCCTTAAATCCCATAAACCCCTGGGGAGTGAAAGAAAGGCTGGATTTCTGTGCATTTTGGGCTAAAGGAAAAGTCTGGCTCCAGTGCTTCTTGTTCCTAATGGGGAGCTCCCAGTCCCTGCTATAACATGGAGTGACAGATGACCCGTGTTCTCAGGGGTGACGGAGGGGTTTATCCTTTAGAAATGCAGATTACATTACATTTACCCTCCAGATACAGACACAGGTTTGTAATGTTGGATACAGGAAGTGTTTTCCGAGCTTGAGGAACATTAAAGCTGAATCCAACAGACTTGTTTATCCCACAGTGTCCACATTAATCCAAGAGAGCCCACTTGCAATTACTCAACTTAGGTTAGCTCACTTGTTTTCGTGCATTATGAACGTGGTCCAGTATTGTGACTACAGGACATTTATGGATGAGGTTCACCTGCCAGATTTCAAGTTAATCCACTATCTAACATCTGTCAAGTGTAACTCTGCATGTCGACATGTTGGCTTCTTCTCTGCGTTTGACAAATATCCACATCTTACATCGTCATCTCACACATTTCTGAACCTTGACGTGCATCTTACCACCCAGCGTGTGTGTACGTATTTGGGGAATGCCCGTATATCCTGCCAGGGAATTGATGCTGAGTTGCTTCTCAAGTGGATGTTTCGTCATACAACAACTGACCAGACGTCCCGACGCTTGTGATAGCAGAAGCCGCTGTAAACAGGCTGATTAACCCCCATTGTGCCGCACTGTTGACACGGTGTGTCAGCGTGGCTCCTGATTAGTTCAGCCTTGCCGAGGACAAAGCTTTGTGATGAGGAGAAGGGGAGGGCATGTCTGAGCGTGTACACAACACAGGACAGGAGTCTTATCATGCCGAAAGTGTAGAAGGAGTTTTTTTGTGTGTGTGTGTTTGTTTTGGCTGCTGCACAGGCCTCCCTGTCTTCAGATGACAGCATGAAGATGAATCTACTTCTTAACATCTTCCTTGTATTTACTAAGATCCACCGTCTGTTGCCTGGATACTGCTCTGAGCACGGTGCACTGCAGAGCTCACACTCTGCCAAATCTTGTGTTACCCAGTCTACAAGAAGAAGAAAAACATCACAAAGTGAGAAACTCTGCTTCACACGAACCCATAAACTCTTTTTTTCTTTTCCATGGGATTAATATTTGCTGGGACATCCAGTTAATTTAATATAATTGCAGCAATTTCCAGCGATGCTATAATCTGATACCTGCTGTAATTGGGTGAAGATCGCAGTCCCATGACAATACTTATGATGATACTAATCCCAAAATCCAATTCACTGTTACACAAGTGGTAATTTGATCTCGGTGTGATTTTTGTTCTCACACATGAATCAGAGCGGCCAAGTGGGAATAAACTGAGGAATGTGTCGTTTAGTTGCTTTCATAATGTGGTGTATGATGAGTTGGAGGTACCCCCACTCCACTCCACTCCCACTTCTTTCTGGAGCAGCAGGGTGCACCCACTACCCACTGAGCTGTAGCCCACTGTGCTCAATGAAAGCACCTTTTTTTTTTTTCTTTTACAAGCAGGCACCAGGACGTCCGCCCCAGCAGGTCAGGAGCAGGGCGTCTACCTGTCTGTGGCTCCCAGTGTGGCCGTTGGCTGGATGTTGCCCTCGCCCGCAGTGGAAACTGTGGCAGGCAGGATATTGGAGACTATAGCGGAGGCCCCCTGGAAAAGCCCCACTGCTTAGGAAGCTTAGCGCAGAGGCCTGGTGTTGACACGGAGGCTCTTTGTTTCTGATCTTGCAAAGCCGTCAGGGGGTTGTCACTAAAATCCCTGGAGGTAGTCGTATGGGATGTGGCGTTGTTGCTGTTGTCTTTATGGGGTCGGTTAATGAGTGAAGTCAGAAACCAGCAGAGTTTAGACAAACACGGCGGCTTTGGTTGTTGTAAGGACTGTCCTACATCTGCCATGACCACATCCTTCATCCATGATGCCACCATCCATGACAGTCGGTGTCCATCATCAGGAGCCACTTGTCCTCATGTATCTCATCATCTGAGCCCCACCTGTTCCCACAGAGAGTTACCTTTCCTCTTAAACTTTCTCCTCTTCCTTTCACCTCTACTTCCTGTGTCTGATTTCACTAAACTGAAAGTGTGTGTGTGTGAAGTGAGCTGGGTTAGCACAAAGGGGATTTGTTACTGCACACCCAGGGTAATGGCTAAATTGAAGAGGCGGCATTTGGACCGCAGAGGGGAGTTCAGAGGACCCTGGAGTGTGTGTGCTGAGCTGAAGGGGTTTTGAAGGTTCGTTCCCCCTCACTCACACACACACATCCCTTAAAGCCAGTGTGGTGTGTGTGTGTGTGTGGGGTGGGGGGGGGCAACACAATGAAAGCCCTGTGTGTCCCTGTCCCACCCAAATGGTCTCCCTGGTCCTCTAAAGGGGCATTGTTGGTGAGATCGGACCGTTTCCCTTCTGTCCTGCTCCTTTTTCTCTGCAGCTATTTTTTTTTTTTTTTGCACTGCAGACGGAGCCGAAGGTTATCAAAACTTTAAAGGCCCAGTTCATAATTCAAACAGACAGTATGCAAACCTGGAAAACCACCACCACAAATGAAAAGGACCAGGATCTTCTGTCATATTCACCACAGTGTCGGGCTTTTTGAAACATACATTTTTTCTTGTCTCTATAAGACAGTTAGGTTTTTAAGCCGTAAACTAACTGCAGTGCTCAGGTGTGATTATTTGACAAGTTCACTTTGTATCTATAAAAGTTTATGGAACTAAATCTAAAATTCATGTGGCAGATATGAAAGCCTCCAGGTCTATGCTGATGTTGCAGTGGCAAAGAATAATAGTATTGATAATATGGTGATAATGCACATGTATATTATTTGTTAAGTCTTTTTCCCCAACTACTAAAGAGGATTTTTATCTTAACTATGCTACCTTTTTACCTTCATTAAACAGTTTTGGAGTAACTGTAATGGTTTAATAAATGACATAACTTGTTACGAGGGAGAATGGAGGCCATCTGCCTTTTTAATGTAGCGTCTCTTGGCTGAAACACTAGGGACTGCAGATGCAAATTAGCTCAAAGCTATAATCTGGTACAGTGCATCAGATGTCAACATTTATGTTTTAACTGTACACTGTCCCTTTTTAAATAAAATTGAATTGAATTGAAAAACAACTTTGTAAGATCACCCGCCCCGGTGTCCCAGCGCTCGTCTCTGCACACCATGATCATAATCTCTTGTTTATGACAGATTAAACTACACAAATATACACATTGTATATGATACATAACTCTATGTAGCACTCTATTGATTGATTTCTCACCGACTTCGTTGTTAAAAAAAAAAAAAAAGCACATGGCCAGGAGGAGGGTTAGCGAAACAGTGGAAAAGCAACAAGACTTGCATAGTTCCCCTTTAAATGGAAATGTTTTTGTAGGAAACTCCAACAAGACTTTGACAAGCTTTATTTTCTGTAGATAAAATCATTACTTTTCATTACACATTTAAGAACAAATTTGTATTTACAAGTGCAGCCTGAACCAGCAGCCTGATGATGTGCTTGCCTTGCACACACACACTGCTTTGGAAGAAGCTCATCTGCATCTTTATCTTTATAATCTCACCCCAGAAATAAATCTGGATGATGTGTTACATACTCAGCATCTTGGTGTCTGGTAGTCAGGATACATGGGATATTCTTTTCCACTTACACAGATAGTGTAATATTACTTTCCAAGTGCAGCTGGAGTCATGTTTTATTCCAAGTTTCAGGCTTAACGATGCCATAATACGTCAAACCGTGAAAAGCTCGTGTGTAAAGCAAAGTCTAAAACGAATCGGTCATAATGTTCTCATTGCTTCTTATAAGGAGCTTTTTCAGAGAGAGGGAACTGCTGAATCACATTTAGTGCACTGTTCATAAGTAATTACTGCATGTGTCATACTTTTCATTTTCAAACTGTCACATCAAATTTCATGCCCACTGTACACACACACAGAGAGATATGTGGCTCCAGTATTGTAGTGGCTTATGAATAGCATCAAGTGTGACTGAGCCCCCCCCCCAGCACAGACACACACACTCACAGTGATGTAGATTTATGAAATAGTAAATGACTTTGGCAAGAAAATCTCGACCGTCAGCATCACCTTGCTGCTAAAACAGGATAATGTAATCATTTTCAACCTGCCTTTCACCCCACACCCTGTTTTCACGTGACACAGGTCCTCGCTGCCAAACCATCCTCAGGTCCAAATACTCCCCTGTACTCCTCCTGGGCTCCGAGCTTGGAAGAGATTTTGGGGGAGAACAACACAGGGGAGTGAGGAGAGTGAGAGGATGGGGGGGGGAGTGGAAGTGAGTAGCACCAATGGGGGGCCGGGAGTGGGGTTAATCCACAACCCAAACATTGTTCCATCAGCTAATCAGGGTGGAAACGGGACGGACCGGCTGGAATACTAACATTTAGCTCAGGGCTCGGCCATTTTAGTGGCAGGAAATTTGGCTTGTTTAATCAGAGGGACTTATACCGAGAGAGTCGAGGGGAACGGGAGGAGGCTTGAGGAGGACGGGGCGGTGGGGGCGGCGGGGCAACTGAATTCAGACTGTTTAAGCTCTTAGGAAAACAAGTTTGGAAGAAAGCCGTCTCCTCCGTCTGAATGCCAGGTGTGTACGTACGGTTTGAACGTAAAGACCAGCGACTGTGCTGTTATGTGACGTGGCCACAGTCGATGTGCTGGTGTTTGTCAGCTGAAGTCAGAAGCTGCATTTAATGTTAAAGCGATTTGAACGAATGTCCTCTAGTTGTGAATCACAGCTGAATATACAATAGCGTCAGGCATGCAGGCCTTTAATGGCACTGGTTGGCCTGTGAATGGCTGCGGGGTGGGAGTGTGTGGCACGCTTACTAAGCTGTTTTAGGCCCATTGAGTAATAATCACAGACACAACGTGACAGACTCATAAAGAAAACCTCTGATGCTGTGGATTGGATTTGAATTCCTTGTGACATTTTATGAATGAATAGAGAAAAAAACCCTTTTATCTCCTGTATGCATGCAAAAGTGCTTAGATTTGGAAGTTTATCCCAATGAGTAAAACATGGGAATGTCTTTTTCTTTTAATGTTAGTTCCTATCCGTTCGGTGAATTGCTATTTCCAATAATCAGGATCCACTGCTGCTGTTTTAATGGACTTATTGGCAACAGAAGAAACCTGTCTGAACACATGAACCGGAGGATGAACTGGGTCAGAGCTATTAATCACCTCCGCAGAGAGGTGGCAGTTTGTCTTGGGAGAGATGAATGTTTCCATTATATGACAACTGGTTAATAAAAACGCCAGTGAATTAAAAAAATGTTATTTAGTCAACGAGACATTCCAGTTTATACCGACCATAAAACCTGTGGTATGTTATGAGAGGAAGACTTTCTCTTTTTTTTTAAAGTTTATTCTATCTATAAATGTCTTAAATGGAAAAGGCTCTTCAAAGCTGAAGACTCGATGGGTCTCCCACCTGCACCTGACACGAATCTCCCATTGTAAGAGCCGAGGAAATGTCATGAATGGAACAATTAATGGATGAAAGTCAGAGTTACAGCCTTTTAAACCTGTGGTGACCCACACACATTCACTCAGCATTCCCAGAAAATTGTATTCTTATATTTAGACTTGTTTAGTTTGTCTTCTGATACATCTTTTTTTTCTGAATCTGGAATCTGTGTTTTATCTTTTTAATGTGAGGATGTTGAACAGAAGAATGTGGAGAGAGAGAAAAAAAATATACAGCTCGACATGAAACAGTCGTTCTTGTCTTATTTCTGGAGGTATTTCAAAGCTTGACCTCCTTGTTTAGTTTCGAGCGATGGGTTTATGTGAACGCTGATGTGAGGTCGCTCAGCTTTTTCATCTTTCATGTGAAAGGAAGCGAAGAACAAGAACTTGAAGAAATCTGGGGTCAAAGAGTGTCGAACCATAAACATAACAAACAACAAAATGTCTGCTTGAGCTGAAATCAGGTGTTTGTTTAAAATGCATTCATAAAAAGTTCAATTCCATCAATTATATTACACCCGAACTCACAGGGTGTGTAAAGGCAGCAGTTATAAATGACTTTTTGTGCATAAAGCCCTTGTTAATCCTTTGAAAGCAGCAATTGTGCATCATTTTCCAAAGGTTTGAGTCGTGTAGTTGTTGAAACTTGATGTGCTGCTACTTCAGAGGGTGCGGTGCATGTGGATAACTGAGAATAAGTATGAACACTTGCACCCCAAGTAACCAATTTTATCACAAGAGCCAATCATATGCAGCCAAGATTGCATTGATTTCGCTCATTTTCAGCCCGTTTGCCCGTTAAGTTGATTTGAAACGACAGCAAATGTTGTTTTCTGAAGAGTCACAACTGTTCTTGTTTTTGTTGTGATTACATTAGTGATGTGACGGTGACGATGACGATAATGGTAAATTTATCTTTAGTCACTACATCTTAACCTAAGATGTGTATATAAACTATTTTATAATAGCTATAGAAGCAGATTATTGGGTATCGATGGAAAATAAAGAGTTACCATGCATCCCTATAAATGATCTTGTCATTTGGTAAAGTTTCTTCCTCCAAGCAGAATCGTTAAATATAGAAAAGACTGAAGATTGAGTGCAGTGCAGAAGACAAAGAAACAGCAGCTCCCTCAGTCAGCTCTGCTGTCCAAGTGAAATACTCATGTTCATAGAGGCGCCAGTATTCGTTAAATGCTACTCACTGTACAGTACCTGTTAATGTAGCCGGCCAGTAATATGGCAAAAACTGGATGTTGTATTTGTGTCTTTTCCAGAACAAAAACCTTTTTCTTTCTTTTTTTCGTGACTCCAAAACTGCTCTCGTTGCTGGAAACAGACGTAACATAACGCAGGACGAGGAACCTGAGAACTCATTTGTTCTGGATCTTTAACTTTTATTGCCAGAAAAACTGAAGTATAAATTTGATTTCAGGGAGCGCTCGGGCCAAAACAACAAACAGAACAGAATGGAGCTGACTGGAAACAAAGAAAAAACACAATACAGAAACTAACAGCTTTTTCAGACTTCATGCTTAGAAACAGGAGAAGAAAAATCTAAATAAATCTTTCACAAGGTTACCAGGGAGACATGTTGACAAGTGCAGCACATACACACAGGCAGGAAAAGCATATGGCTCCTCTTCCCTTTATACTCCAGGTGAACCAATTGGCTCTTCAGATCAATAACAGGAAGTGAGGGGATCAGGAGCTGAGGCCCTGACACTCACAACCTGAGGAGCAGGACGGCAGGTAAACACTTTTTTGACTTTTGCTAACAATAACTTTCCTTATGGGGGAATGTAATCGCACCAGTCATCATTCACAATCGACATCATGTGTTTAAGTCTGCTTGGCATCCACTGACACTATCCATTTAAAGTCTGATTGATGCCGTTACGGGTAAGAAGAACGCAGCTTTGTCAAAGCGTCTCTCGGCATACCTGGAGTGACATGTCACCAGACAATTAGCAGGAGCTTGTTCGTTAAAAGAATTCCCCCTCGCCGACAGAGAGAGACAAAGAAACGCAGGATCAGAGAGGTGCAAGCTTGACCTTTGACGTTGTGTGTCACTGCAGCAGCATTGTTAGCTCGACTCCCCTCCTCTCCTGAGAAGCCTTTGATTCATTGCTCTGTTGAAGTGAGAGGCAAAAAGCTGAGCCAAGTCTGGAAAACTTCTCCAACTCCAAGCTCCTCACTTGTCTCTGGGAATTACTGTCACTAAGTGTTTGGCTGGATATGACATGTGTGTAGTTTTGCGAGCGATGTGTGCACATTTTCCTCCTAATCGCGAGCAGGTGACAGAGTTGTGTTGCTCTGCAGGAGGTTGATAAAAGGAAGTGGTTGTTATTTAACTGGATATAATAAAAAAAAAAACTAAATCTTATCTTGATCAGTGTTATGACTGCTCCAGGATCAGTTTCTTGAGAACGGAGCGTGTGGATCGTATCTGCAGTGATCGGTGACGGCGCTGCAGACAGGCAAGGCAGCGCTGGTGGTGTTCAGTGCACTTTAACAGAAATGAACAACATACAGATAAATGGGTGAGGCAGCTTTCTTCTTTAAGGCTCGAGGAACTGTCTGAAATCCTGAAAATCCAAATTTTTCTTTACATTTACTGTAAAATGTGACAAAAGTTTTGACATTTCCTTCAAACAACATGAGTCGAAGCCAAAGAGTCATTGTGGAACTGAGCGTATCAGCCTGAAATAATAACCTCAAGATAATGGACAGCTTAAGTTTGGGTTTTAAACTTAAAAAAAAAAAAAGCTGCATCTGATTAGATTTTCATGGATATGATTAGTAATAATCCCGACAATAACAAAAGAACTGAGACTGTTTTTCCACAGATGACCAGTGAAGGTTCAGAAGGGTTTACAGAGAAATGTGAACAACAGAACCAGGAAAACAACTCTGATGTTCAAATAACAATAACACACAAAGCCAGTGTCACATCAGGC
Organism: Decapterus maruadsi; assembly: GCA_030347415.2. Classification (NCBI taxonomy): domain Eukaryota; kingdom Metazoa; phylum Chordata; class Actinopteri; order Carangiformes; family Carangidae; genus Decapterus; species Decapterus maruadsi. Next base: position 5,640,894 of record CM064903.1, read on the forward strand.
TGTGATAACCAGCTGCATCTGTCACTTTTTAGATGTTTTTGATTTGTGCATGTGTCAAAGCAACACAATACAATTTAAGACAACTTACTCTAGAATAATTATATCAAGCGGAGTCTCAATAAGGAAAACATGTGTAATACAAACTACAATGTAAAAAGAAACAAAAGACCCACCTCAGAAATATTTTTGTATTTCATTTATCAATGTTTAATTATGGATTCATTTTTATTTTGAGCTTTAAAGGGATAGTTCTACATTTTGGCAAAGTGGCCCATTGCCATAATCCCTATAGTCATAGCAGTAGGCTCGTTACCTTTAATTGTCGATGCAAGCTATTTTTAGAATGGCGGAGCAGAGCCGTGAGCTGCTCAGAGCTACGCTACGGAGGCTCATGGGATTTCTTGGTTTCCCTCATCAAACTCATCAAATACACAATCCAACAACTCCAAAACGCTCTGGTGGACAAGTTGTGACCTGCACATTCACCACACTATGAGATAATAATAGAACGTTACCACACAGAGTTGTTTTAGAGGAAAATACAGAGACTGCTTGCTGAAAAACTGTCCCTGACGGCAACATGCATCAGCGATTTTGCAAATAAAGGTAACAAACCTACTGCGATGACTATAGCGATTATGGCAATGGGCCAGTTTGCCAAAATGTTGAACTATCCCTTTAACCTTGTATTATTTTGGGGGTTGAAAGAGTGATATCAAATAACTGCAATTATTGCAGCGAGGAATCAGACCAAACTCTTCTAGGTGGTCTCCAGATTTACAGCATGAACACAAACAGCAGACGGACATTAATTCAGAGCTCCATCAGTTGACTTTGGACAAACTCGTCTCCAGGGACCAAGGTGTGACATCGAAAACAGCTTGGCTCAGGGGAGATGAGTTCCTGCAGGCCGGTGCAGCCGACAGACTAGTGGTCCCCGAGACGCTGTTAATTACCTGTTTGCACCGTAGCATGACAGTGACTGTAACTTTTCTATTGTTTACTGTTGGACGTTGCATTTAAACATATGCATGGACTAGATTTGCTCTGCAAGAAGAAATGTCCTCATTGTTTGCAGTCAACTAAAAAGCTGCAAGCCTGTTTTCCTCTAGACTGCTCTTTTTCTTTAAATCTAATTATTTAATCATTTTACCAAACAGAAAATCATTAAAAGTTCCTATAAAAAGACCAAATTGGATGTAAAAATTGTCCAATACTCAGGATTTTTACTTAAAAGTTGATAGCTGCAGATTCATTTTCTTTGCATTGAGTAATTGATTACCTGTTGCAGGTTTACAACAGCATCAGCTGCTCCCTGCGAGTGTCCGTTGACGGATACAGTCCAACACGTAAACACAATGTAGCTCCTGCTGAAATGAAAGTGGTGCGTCTTGCTGAGTGGGAGCAGTACATGACTAATCGGCGGGTTGTGTAAGGTTTCCCACGCCAGATGACTCTCACAGGGTCCGCCGTGTGCCTGGGAACATTTGTGCTTTTCTCACTAAAATGAAACAGTCAACAGTCAGTAGAGAGTGTGTTTGTGTTTTTAATACGCTAAAAAAAAAAATTAAAAATAGCGAGGAATTTGAAAAGGAGCTGAGCTGGAGTCGAGCACGCTCCTCGTATTATTCACTATTATGGACAGGAGAGCATGGATCTTACACTACAAATACACCATAAACCCTGGCAAACATGTTGTTTCTGCAAACAGCGTAAACTTGCACTGATCTGGCTCTGAGTGATTTTCCTCCACTCTCGACCAGCACGCTTATTTATGTCTTCCTCTCCCTTTTATTGTGCTCTCCGTGACCACAAATCAACGTAATTCATTGCTGCTGCCTGCAGCGAGTGGTTGGCACATGTGAATGGTAAACTGTGAAACTAACGTTCGGGTCCCAGGCGTAATTTTTCTTGCGTCGTCTTTGTGCTACGAAACGCTATGACAGGTTCGTAACTGAACGCGTTTTGAATTAATGTTCGGTCTGCTCTTCTGACAGAGGTCATTACTCTTGTCCTTTGAGGTGGTCTCGCAAGATGTTAGCCTTTTTTGCAAGTTTTAGTCTGCGAAACATGGTCATCTATCACAACAGATTGAGTCTAAATAGCCAGCTGTCATCAAATCAGCACATAAATATTCTCCCAGAAGCTGTGGTCCGACTGTGGGATTGTTGCGGTCCGGGTCTGATCCCGCTCCCTAATACCACGCCAATTATGCTCCATTAACTGTCATTACCTGTGATGATCCCTGCTTCATAATTCTCTTTTGTTCATTGTCTCCTGATGGGCTGGGCAGAGACTCAGCTGGCTCGAGTTAAAAAAAAAAAAAATTCAGCTGCTTCCTTCACGGTCCGCCTCGCCTACCGCCAAAAATACAAACTTGGATGTTTGCAGTCGGCGTCCTGTAAACACAGTGACATCAAACGTCTGTGCTGGTGTCTGTAGGAAGCGAGGGGCGGATGGGTGAGTACATGTGGTCCAATGGGGGTCGATCAATCAGTATCAGTTAAAGGGATAGTTCAACTTTTTGGCATGTTCGCCTTTTGCCATTATTCCTATAGTTGAGTGAGTTCATCTATAAAGAGTCTCATATTTATGTGGATGAATCTACATTACCCACACTTGTCTCTGTAGTTGTTTTGATATTATTTAGTGGCCGACTCGCCCAGTATTTCCTATATTTCGGTTAGACGCTGCCCGGCAGGTCATGAGAATAACGCCGCCGGATTGCTAGTTGGCATCGTTTATGGTCGGAACTACGACGGTATCTGATCGTCTTCGAACCTCCGATTTTCATTCTTGATTAATGAAAACATTCTTGGCAAATGGTTTCGCTATCGTTCGCTCATGACGTTACATGATTATCTCATAGCGTGGTGAATGTGCAGGTCACAACTTGTCCACCAGAGCGTTTTGGAGTTGTAGGATTGTGTATTTGATGATTTTGATGAGGATTAGGGGACCTGTTGCATTCACTTCCATTGTGTTAGCTAAGCAGCTCACGTCTCTCTCCCGTGGATTTAAAAACAACATATGCATCGATGATTAAAAGTAATGAACCTACTGCTATGACGATAGGGATGATGGCGATAGACAAATTTGCCAAAAATTGAACTATTCCTTTAATGAAGTACCATACTCCATAGATTTGTCTCTGGTCTGTGTGAACGTGCTCCACCGCTGGCGTCACTGTCTCCAGATCAGTCGGACACGGTGGATGGTTGGATCTGCAACTTGATTGCGGTGATTTAGTGGTGATCTGCCATGCGGGCTTTAGAGGCATGATCCGATATTAGCCCAAATCTTATAAAAGCTCTGCCAACTCAGGGAAACCTCATGATGCGTGCTAAAATTAGGCAATGAGGGAAAAGATACACAAGCTATTCTGTTTTCCAGACGCACATTGGCCCCAGATGCCTTGAGAGCCTCTGTTTGCATCTGTATGACACTCACTGAAAACCCGCCCGATGATGACGGCGTGTGTTGTGTTTGTGTCAGATGTTGTTGCATGTTTCCTTTTGATTTTCTCGTCTCTTCATGTTGTGTCGTAGGTAAACAAACACTCCACTTGCAGATTGTCTTGTTCAGAGCCACTTTAGTGAAATGGAAACTGATTTTCTGTTGGGGCTGCAGCGACTGATGATTTTCAATTCCAAGCAATGTGCAGCGTCGACTGTCAATGAATTCTGTTATCTCGTTTGTGACGGTTGTTTCCCAGAGCACAAGGTCACAGCTTCGACCAGACAAGATTGTTTTCTGTCACCAACAGGCCATAATTTATAGATATTAAGCAGAGAGAAGCAGCAAATCGTCACATTGCTATAACAAGAAAATCTTTAGCATTTTACCTGGAAAAAAATACTTGAATACGTGAATGTCCAATTAGTTTCTTCTTTTATCCGATCATTTATTTGGTCATACACATGCATGACAGGATATGACAAGATTTTGCATTGATTTTAATACTCAATACAGTACAACATGCAGGAAACTGGCAGTGGAACAGGTGTTAGGATAGTACATTTAACTTTCCTGGCTCAATTATGAGCTCTGCTAGTGTGATGATTACGTTCATTGTGTCTTTTTCAGTTCGAGTTTTTTTTACTTTAATTTTAACAGCCAAAAGTAAATTTCTTGACGTTACCTTGACATGTTTCGACTGCAGCACACTGTCTTCCTCAGAGGTCAGCTGACAGATGTGGCCTGTTGGTCTTATCAGCTGATGTTCGCAGGCGTGGCCAGTCGAAATATGAACTCTGCTATTCAGATCATTATGCTTTGAGTTGAAGTTTTGTGTTTTTTTGTTTTTTGTTGAGTCTTGTACCAAACAAGCATGTCCCCTCCCTCGTGTCTGGAGAACCTGATTTGCAGTCCAGGTCACCTTCACAGCAACACAATGCTTCATTCATGTAAAGTTGTGACACATTCGACCTTTAAAATACATTGTAAGCATAAAGAAGAAGAAGAGTTTAATTGCTCTCAGAGATCAGCCACCCCAGCTCCCCTCTCTCTCCCTCCCTCCCCCCCTCCCTCCCTCATGGATCCACCGACATGCCAGCGCACCGAGCGCAGAGCAAACAGTCCACAGTCACAATAGAGGATCCCCACAGCGGTGGCAGCGGTGGCCGCTTGTGAAAAGGTCCGGATGATGGATCGCAGGCAGATACCACTCCTGACCTTTGGCTGAACTTGTTGAGGCTCCATGAGTTGAAGGGACCCTCAGCCAAAGCCCCCCACCCCCCGCCCCACACTCATATGAAGAGTCAGATGTTACCAATTTCAATACTTTTGTTTGTCTTGGGACATTTCTGCTCTCATCAAACCCGACTTCTCAAAAAGCCAAAGGCAAGATTTCTATCTTTTTTTGTGTGATGATAAAGAAGCGGCGGCTCGCTCAGTGTCTCTGAGTCAGTAGATTGAATGATTCGATTGTTTTTTTTGGCTCTTTTGTTCGTCAGACTACACAAACCATGCATCAGTCGTGTTGTTTGTGTCTGTCCCTCCTGCTCACGTCATGAAGTTTGTATTTCTGCACGGCCAGGTTTGCACATTGCTGCTTTTTGCCCCGTTAAGCAGAACCAGAAGCATTTACAGTTTAAGCCGATCTCTCCAAGTTGAATTAATGAGATTATTAGCTGTAGGCCAGAAGACGTGTTTACATGTGTTCTTGAACTTGGACGTGAGGTGTTGGATTCGGTCGGGATTATGCAACACCCTTAAGACAACATTTTGTAAAGTAGAAGGCTTTTGTCTATAAAGCAGGCGTGTGACGGTAAAGCGAGCCTGTAGGTCGGGAGCACATGTCTCTGTTTATGTTTGCCAGCCCTTGAGCTCACAGCTGTCAACTCTTTTTAACAGGCTGATCGCACGTCGCCTCAGGGGGGGGAGGCTTTCGAAAGTAAAGTAGTGTTTTACTTCCCCGAGTCACGGAAACCAGCCTGTCTGCAAAAACCTTTGAGTTATTGGTCGTTAATTTGGGACAGGTAGCCGTCCAAAACGCGAGGCCTCTGAGATTACACCGCCGCGCTGCTGCAATAGATCTGTTTTCCTTGGACAGGCCTCAGGGTGGAGGAATTGTATTAAGCTAGTTCAGACAGGGAGGCAGAAGTAGCAACACGGCTGTGACAGAAAGCCTGTCTTGATTTTTGTCTGTTGTCGTGAGTGCATCCACAGCACCATCGTTTTCAGCTCCGTCTGGTTCAAGATGGTAAAGATAAAGTCAGCTGTAGAGGAGTCTCTTCTCATCACAGTCGTGTTTTATCTCAGAACATGAAAGAAGTGTCTCCTGGGAGTTTGTGTGCTTAAACTTCATCAGGGTTTTCTATTTTATAATTCATCAAAGAATTGAAAAATAGATTCACACAGCACCGCTCCCTGAGGGAACGAGGATTTAGCCAAAAAAAAAAAAAAAAAACGGCATGTGCTCCGGTGGAGTTCATTCATGCATTTCTAAACCAACAGAGACTTCCTTTCTTTGTGGCGATCGTGATGGACGCTTTGGACACATCGAGAGCCCATGTGAGCAATTGCAGTCTTGACATGAAGGCTTTTCCAAGAGGAAGGAAGTGAAATGGAGGGAGAGAAAGGGCCAAAAAAACAACAAAAAAAACCAAACAACCCAACCAGCATCTTTTGATTGTTTGTGAAACAATGCAGGCGACATTCCAGTGAAAACTACAAAGGCGACACATTCCTCTTTTTAATTGAGTCCCCTCATATGACCCTGCAGTGAGTTCAAAACACATGCACATACAGAGTTTTCCAGTATTTTACAGATAAATCTTTACATGCATTTCTCAAAAAAACAGTTATCTGATCATGCAACGTACCTGGGTGGTCATCTGTGGGTATTTTTTATTACATCCTTCTCTAGGTCCGATGCTGATGAAGTTGCTCCGATTTCTGATTAATCGTTTAATGGCCACTTCAAATGGCCGTATGTTTTCCTCTGTACACCATGCACTTAACCTACAATAAACAACACTTCCTCGCATGCAAAAGGAGTCCGCCGCCCGCCCCAACTTTTATGGTGCTGTAGCCGTAGCTTCCTGCTTTAACTCAGGACGTTTTATTAGTCAGCTAGGTAATGCTCTGTACACATAATATGTTACGAGCCCACCAGCCCGTCAGCGTCCCGGTGTAAAGGCAACAGTCAGCGCTGGAGGCTCTTGTCTTGTTGAATTTTACTTAAAGGTCCCATAATGAAGTATAAAGGTAGGTTTCCATGTCTCTTTTTTATTATAAAGCAGGTCAAGTTTCTATATTAATACTGTGAAAGTATCAAAGTCAGAGTCCACAGAGAAAAAGCAACACGGCCTGTATTTAGAAAACGAGCTGTCAGGACTCTGGTTTCCTCCATGTCTCTGATAATTGACCTGAAATCTGCTACATTTTTATTTGATCACTCAGAAAACAGTCAGCCAATCAAATAAACAAGCTGAGAGTCTCCTCTCCTCTAATTGGTTCACCAACCTGTTACCAGAGCTCCAGAGAGACGTCAGAAAAAGATGTGCAGCATGTCATTCATTGCAACAACGACAAATAAGAAACAGATCTAAAAAAATGCAGACCTAAATATGAAATGAAGCTATAAACACCCAATAAACGAATAAATACCAACAAGTAGAAATGCAAATACATATAAATATAAATCAATACAGTAAAGTGCTGGAGTATTGGACATAAGACTGAGCTATTGCACATTGAAGAGTTTCATGGCAGCTACATTGAGATGGTTTCAAGCACCTAAAACCGCAAATATCAATGACATTTTTTTAAATTTTGGACCTTAATATATAAAAAACTTAATTTCTTCTTCATGTCATATGCTTCTCAGGTACGAGTTGTCTCCGACTAAGCATCGACTCTGGCCCAGACAGGAGATCCGTGTGCTCTTTAGCTCAGGATGAGACTTATGGGAGCAGCAGATGCACATGAATCAAGGTCCTTAGCAGCTCGGCCAGTCCACTGCCAAAGAGCAGCAGCGAGATAATGTGAAAAGCGAATCCCTCTTCCATTTTCTACAGTTCAGACTGTGTCAAAGCCAGAGGGGAAGTTTGTAATTTATGTTAATGTGCCTGCGCCCCATAGGACCGAATATTAATAGAGCTAACCTTTGAGACTTGTCTCTTTCACCTGGAGGCCCGGGGCCCACGAGAGGCCGGTGATTTGGATTTATTGAATGTGGAAAAAAAGAAATGTTTCAAGTACACTGACAGATTTTGATGTTTCATCGTTTCTTTTCTCTTATGAAATCATTTGAGTATGAGCAGTTTCTGTGTTTCCCGCTGGAACATCGTAAAACCACCTGTAGAAAAGCCTCATATATATTTCAGAAGAGTTTCATTTTAATAATAATGCTAACGGGGGAGTGTAATGTGATTTTTCATCCGTTTTCCCTCTTGTGCTGCGGCAGCCGAATAGTCCTGTCCGTCCTTTAACTGCACACCAATCTTTGTAAAGGTGTTGTGACACTGTAATCTCCCTGTCCACTCAGACTCATTACAGAGGCTGGTGAGGAGCTGACCTAGTTGTCATTGAGGCTGTTCCAGCGCACACGTCGAACCTCTGTGTTTTGTGTTTGTGTGAGTCAGACAACAATCAAAGCTGGACCATGTTTGCCGTACAGTGACGGGGCTTCTGGGTAATGGTGACCTCTATGCGATGGAGAAATAAAAAGGTCATCCAGTTTTAGAAAGCGTAGCACCAATATCCGTCTGACACATTTATCGAGGAGCTCCTAAATCAAGGTCATCTGCTCAGCTGCAGATTTTTTTTTTTTTAAGCTGCAGTTATAAAAGTATCTAGGCCACTGAATCTTGACTGAGATCAGACCACGAAAAGTTTCTCTTATGAACAAAACCTGGGAATGCTAGTATGCATTAAGCTTAGAGAGAAGATCTGGAAATGTTATTCCCTCATGTACAAGACCACAGACTATCAGTGTGTAATACAAGACCAGGAAATGTCATTCTACAGTGAATAAAATGTGGAAATGTTATTGACTAATGGTCTGACCTGCAGCCTGCTGTCGTCCTGCCGAATAGAAACTCTTTGAAGGAGTTGCTTTTTTTTTATTTTTTTATTTCACAACTTTTTCCTCTGTGGTGGATCCAGAGACAGAATGAATCATATTGATTAAGTTGGACCTCATGGGGCAGAGCTAGATGTTTTTCTGCCCATGTAACTTTAGACTGGAGGTAAGAGTGGAGGGAAGGGGAGGGGAGGGGGGTAATTACCATACTGCTACTGCTGCAGCCGTTAACTGATAAATCACAGTCCAGCGACATTAAGGCGTCGGTGTTCAATGATCTATATAAACTTGTAGGTTTATATCAGCTCCAGCAGCCTGAGGATACTTGAAGTTATTGCAGGTGAAGTCAGTCATCAGTTAGCTTAGCTTAGTTTAGCATAGAGGCTGAAAGTGACAATAAAAACAAACTAAACAAAAGAGGAAATCTTTAGAGCTTCTGTTAATCTCAACAATAGTCAAAGATTAATGTAAACAAGATGTGATTTCCTGTCTGCAATCCTCTCTGTACTTAAGTTCAGATCAGTTACAGACCATTTCTTACATGAATAAGCCGCCATGTTTTAATAGCAGAGAAGTGTAAACCAAAATGAACAGGCACAGTGCAATCCACATTAGCTTTTGTTTGATTTTTGTCTACGAAATGTAACTTTTACAACACTCATTATCATTTGTTCATTCCCTGAACAGATGTTTGTTATGATTAGTTCATCAGAGAACAGTCAGGAGCCGTCGTGTTGAAGCATAATAACCTGCTGAGCTGCTGATATTAGCAGGAGGAGCTGCTGCTGCTGCTGCTGCTGCTGCTGCTGCTGCTGCTGCTGCTGCTGCTGCTCCACCTGCAAACAGTCGTCCTCACGTCCCCGGCATGTGCCTGGACTAAAACTTGTTAAACTTGTCAAGTTCTAGCTTCCAAGAACTCCCTGAACTTGGCGAACGCGTTAATGAGAGACGACTGTACTCCATCACATACAGAGAGTTTGGTTTGTACTTATCAAGCTAAATATACGTAGTTGGTTTATTAGTGAGTTTTAGACGAGCTGGTGAGTGGATCGTGTTTCCTTTGGACAGATGTCAGACTGTTATTGTGATCAGAGAGCGTTCATGCGTTTTTAATACTTTTAGCAGCGTTTCCTCTTCGACCATTGAAGTTTTTCCACTTTTCTACTTCTGCTTCTCAACTCAGCAATTAATATTAAGTCCTTCCTGCTCCTCCTCCGCGTCAAGTCCGTACACTGAAATCATACACTGTGGGTTTGGGGGCCATATGTTTGTACTGTGTGAGGCAGACTTCAAGGTCTCGCACTCATCGCTTTTGCGCCGTTTAGCAGCAGACACACACACACACACACAACGGCAGACACACACAAAGCCCCCTGTTCACAAGTGCTGTCGCAGTAGGGAACAGTGGCGGTGAATAACCAAATGTCAGCACGTGGGAGGGTGGGAAGTCAGTGCCACTTTTGGTTCCTCTCTTTATCCACTTTCTCTGTCTGTCCAGCTCGCCAACACCAAACATGACGTCTCGCTGCGACCTCGGCAGCAGCATCGAGGCCTACTGTCGGCCTTCACGCTGACATACAGCAGTCCATTTCTTTTGTAACAGGTCCAGGCTCCGCGACGGGCCAAGAAGCTGACAGAAACGCACAGCCGGCCCAGACGCTCTACATCGCTCCACTTTTTCTTTTTTCTTTTGGGGTTTCCACAGCTGTGCAAATATATGTAAAAGAAACTCTCAGGAAATTTAATCTTGTAATTGTTTTGGCTTCCAAACCTGCAGTCCAAAAGGGTCCCTCCTTTTTTATAGCCACATGTCTGCCAGTGTTTGTGTGAATAAATGGATTTTAAGTGGGCTTGGTACTAAAAGGCGCTGCAGCAGCAGATATTTCTTTGAGTGGGAGGCGGTAGTTATTTCACTGTTGGTGTTAATGTGGCACTTGAGAAGTTTGTGTGGGATTTTAAATGTATTTATTAGATGAAATCCTGTCCATTTGCCCGACTGAAGGTGAAAGGTCGAAACCTCCGACACCACGAGCAGCAATTTGTTTTCGTTCCTTTTCATAAACTGTGCTACAAGTGAACCTTGCACTTTTTCTGGCACACGTTCAAGTATGTCCCCCAAGCTTTTTTTTTTTTCTCTTTTTTTTGTGCACTTAACACAGCTCGGAGCTTGAAGACTCATCTGTGTGTCGTAATATTTGTCCACAAACTATCACGCATACCTGAAGATGCACTGTAGTCATGCAAACACATGCAAACACAGGCAGCTTCTCCTCCTCAGAGGGTCTGAACAACTACTGCCCGATAAATCCCCTGTCACAACACATTAGCCTGCCACAGCCATTTGGTCAGGATGATTGCGGCTTATGTCAAGCTGGTTAGCGTTTAGCACCGTTAACCAGAGAGCGACTTGATATACGACCGTCGGCTCTTTGTGCTGCTACTGTGATTTACTGCGAGGGGGCAAAAAGACGTGAGAGGAGTTTCGAAAAAGGTTGTTTGCAATTGTTTCTTTGGGTTTCGAATGTAGTGTCTGTTGTGCGTCTAAGCTTTGAGACTTTGAACTTGAAATGAGCTTTTGATGTTGTGTTTTCATTCCCCCTACGCTGTCATATTTTGTTAAGTCATTCCTTTTGTTTCTCTCTCTGCAGGCTGTGACAGGAAGATGTTTTGGTGACAAAGATTTCCGAGGAGGTTTGGAGAATGGGATACTGCTATGCGAGTAAGTTGTTCTCACCACCATCTGACTGTCTTTTTAAATCGCTCACTCTGTTTTAAGCTGCTCTCATTTTCTCCTTCTTTCAAGAAAATTATGCTGCTTGAAATGATTCTGTTTTCCATTTGGGCTGCACAAAACAGTATGTTTAAACACCAAAACAGATCCTATTGTGATAAATTTGGCAGATATTGCAATTGAGATAAGATGTGATTGACATTTGGATTTAGTTGAAGGGGTTTTTTTTGTTTTGTTTTTTTAATGATGATGATCATTAAGATGTGATTTTTGTTGGATCTTGTACCAAACATGTCAGCGCCACATTCTCTCATGTTGAGCTGAGGGCAACATAAAGGCTACAGTGACTCATCAGTATTACGACACAGGCTATAGGGCTAGCTGGTTAGCAAGTTAACTTCACTAGAATAAAACAATGTGATGGAAAGGGAAGAAAAACACTGGGTTAAAAATGACGTTATTTGCCGGAGAGACGGCTCTTGGAGTTTGATGCTGAACTTGCAAACTGGTAAAACTGATTCATCACATCTCTTCTCTCATTTGTTGGTGCTTCTGTAAAATGATGCAATCTCTGTATCAGTCGCCTCCAACAATGATTGCGTTTTTGTTTTGTTTTTTAAACTTAATTTGAAGCTGCGCTCGCTCTTCTGTCCCCGGCGTTCACAGTGAGTAGTCTGTTCTGTTGCAGTGTTTTTCTGGTGTCACAGCAGAAAGCAGCGTGCTGGACAGACAACAGGTGACAAAGGGCAAAGGTCAGGAGGGTCGTCTGCCTCAGCCTGCCTGGGCGTTGTGTTCACATCGGGGTCAGTTGGGGCTGTAGCTACTGCAGAGTCATTTGATTTGGGTGTGGAGGCCAACTTGAACCTTTTCTATCACTGATGAAAGCCACATGTTAGTGGGAAAGGGATTTCAGACTCTTTTAATGTAATCAATGATAGCACTTTTAAAAGCAGCCAATAAATAACAGAATTATTCTTATGCAGGTTTAGAGAGCCATCATTCATTTTTTTCTTTTATTAAATCAATGAACCATTTAAAGACTCTCCGTGTTGTTTCAGTGTCATTACACCCTGACGGTTCATAGGAAGTTGAAAGGTGAAAACGAGCCACCGTTAATTGGAAGTCAACAGGATGAACACTGGCAGTCAAGCAGGTTTTCCTTTCATACTTTGCGTCGAGTCGCTGCAGTGTTGTGCTTCAGCGATCAGAGAGAGCAGCGTAACTGTTGAATTGTCCTCCGCTGTGACACTTGAACTCTTCGTTCTCCCACTCGTAATGAGCCGAGATGCTGAAACGAGACTGACAACAACACACGGACGCTCGCTCGCCTGCCTCTTTCTCTCTGCTGCCTCTGTGCCAAGTTCAGTTACACAAGCCCGGCGTTGTTTACTCTTTATTGTGAACACAGACATCGGCACCAATTTAACAGCGTCCCGTCCGGTTTTGGTATTTCTGGGATATCACGGAGCATCTGGAGGAGCAGTCGGCCGATAACTAACCTGTAACTGAAGTGGTTTCATGTCTCGATTGTTTCCATCTCAAGTGCAACTGGACTGATCAAGTTTATGCTAAAAAAAAAAAAACAGCTTTGTAAATAAAACCCATCTGTACCGATGCTCAACAATCAGGCAGGGAGAAACTTGGAGAAGAGAAAACATGCACAAAAAAAAGAAAAGGAAGCTGCTACATTATTCTCATTTTTCAAGAGAGGAAATATTGTTTTCACTGTTGCTCGCTCTGTCCACCTACACATACAGCACAGTTGTGTGTGTGTGTGTGTGTGTAGAGCAGCCTTCTCCTCCTGGGCTTGTTGAAAGTTATTCTGGGAAACATAAAGCAGGAAATCTCTAACTGAGGTGAAGTAGATGAGGCAGACAGAGGGAGACGGGTTCACTAAAGAGGGGAAATGACAGCGTTTTCATTGCTGGAATGCCACGAACATCAGAGAGGCCGCTAATTTCTAACGCCGTCAGAGTGAAAAGTATCCAAGGGAGGGTTTTTCCTTTTTAACACGCCTGAATTGTTACAGTCTCTGATGATAAACATTAAAATTTGAGATGGAGAGATGCGTGCGTGGGAACTTTAATCCTCCTCTAAGTCATGAACAAACAGTTTGGAGTTTGTACAGTACGACTGGACTGTAACGTCACTGTTTGCGTGTGTGTGTGTTTGCACGGAGGAATAATGACGGGACACGCCTCCTCACATGTGTTATGTCACTGTGATATGAAGTGAACTAGTGAACAGCTCCCTGGAGCAGCAGCAGCAGTGATTCTCCTCTCTGATCCAGGATCTGTGTAGCTGTTATTGACCTTCCAGACGCTACAGTGGGACCCTCAAAAATGTTTCTGTCTCCTGTTCTCTAAAGAGACACACACTCAGTTCCCACACATGCTCTTTTATCTCTTTTGCCTGCAGTTATTTCACTCTTCTTGTGCCGACTATCAACTTTGCAATGCAAAAATGTTTTAAAAGGCTTTTATCTCAGCTGCTTCTTCTCCTCTTAAATTCATGTTGTGATGTCGTCTTCTCTGTGTCGTTTCTGTCACAGGTTGCTGAGCTCCATTAAACCCGGCCTGGTGAAGAAAATTAACAGACTTCCAACACCCATCGCTGGTCTGGTGAGTCTTCTCCTTCCTTAAATCACATTTACAGCTTTCCCCAGCAAAACCATAGGAGGGTTCTTTCATCTCCTTGTGCAGAAACTTGAGGTTTGGGCTTTCATACCTGTGCAGTTTCTCTAAAGCCAAAGACAGTTGACCGCTACAGTCGGCGAACCTTATCACACCCAAGAGTCGTATATATATGGTTGTTTATGTCTGTTATCAGATTACTGTATCTATGTTTTGAGCGTTTTGAAATCCATTCGGCGCCAGATGGTTCGATGCACGGAACCATCTGTGGGAAGAAAAAGCCTCGTTGGAAACCGAAAGGCAGGCGTTTTCAGAATAATACTTGGCAGGTGATTGGATGAACAATCTGTCCATCTCATTCTCAGGACAACATGGCAGCAGAGCGCCAGAGGGGACACGCAGCACAACAACAACAAGAACAACAATAACACAGAAAGATGATTCTTCCAAATACCAAAAAAAAAACAGTTGCTTCATCTCAGTGCCCAGCGGCCCCTCCCTCGTTGGACACTGATTTGTCTGACTCATTGTGGTTTGGCCACAGGCAAATAGTTTGGATCATCATACATTTCATCTTTCTGTATTGTTTTTTTTTTCTGTAGAGTTGATCAATGCGGCGTCATTCACCATTTTTCTGCAGTTTGCAGCCGATCAGTTAAAACGAGAAACTCCACCCAGTCTCAACTTTATTGACTATTTCAAGATGTTTTGCTTACAATTAAAATACAGTTTAACCCGAGGCAACAACTGGAGACACATACACATACAGTACAGTGATCACGTGAAACATGCAGATTTAGTGGCTTGCACAGAGTTTACATTGTAAGACAGTACCTGGTAGTGTTTGTGCAGGTGCAGGGAGATGTTATACATGTATATCTTACATATCAAATAATGTTGCACACGGCCACATTGTGCAAATACATAAGACGAACTAATAAGAGTAGAAGAACACAGGTGTTTATCATGCACTGGACAGGCCACTAAGAAAAAAACTGCGACCCCACTGTGAAGCCACCAGGTGTGTAATCAGGGTTTGATTTCAGATACCTGCATGTGAAAGATCAGTTTCAGTCTCCACGGCCAAAGTGTCCATCAGCAGCCATGTGCAACGCTGAGCCTTCACAGCTCACTTGTTGTACAGTAAACCGCCAGATAGATGCCCCTTTATGTGAAAACACATCAACATGAAACATCTGCTGCAGAATATTATTATAAGCCCCAACATTATTTACTGCCTTTATATTTATTTTTAATAGGTACATTTAGTTAAGTGGGCAAAAATACTTAAAAAAGCATTTCTCCTTTTGTGCAGATGAAATTTCATGCCGCTTTAAAAAACCTGAATTGAATAGTAGACGTTGTTGTCCGTGATTTTATTGAGGAGTCAAAAGGTTTTTCTCCTGCTTTGAATCAAAGCCTGTGGATTTCATTAGACCTGAACACTGAGACACTTCAGTAGAGTACAGTAGAGTACAGCGAAGCTCTTTCATGATAACCTGAGACCTTCATCTGGATGAAGGGGCCGTTCAGGACCAACGTGTCAACAGAGGCAAAAAGAGAGTTGATAGTGTTAGAGCTAAATTAATTTGAATCTCACAAACACCTAACGAGGTCTTTAAAGGAACTTTTAATGTGAACAAACTTAAAGGGGAGCTACAGTATGCAAGTCTGGCTGCTTTTCTGCTGTGTTGCTAACCCTCCTCCCGGCCAGGTGGGTTTGTTTTCAATGAAGCCGGCAAACGTTATTTATCGTATACGCGTTACGATGTGTATATTTGTGTAGTCTAATCTGTCATAAACAAGAGATTATAGATCATGGGGCCTATTTGTGTCGTGGTGCCGCCAAGACGAGAGCTGGGAGCTGGGTATTGTTAAATCGCAGCATGTCTGAACAGACATAATAGTCCATCTATGTAGAAAATTTCAATTTGTTATCTACAGTAAGCCGAATCACAAGTAGTACTTTTTATGATTAATATTCTAATTGGAGTGATGCTGCTTGGTCATTATAATGTGTTTTCTTTTATATAAGCACTGTGAAGATTGTCTTATTATAGATCATGGGCCCTGTTTGTGTCGTGGTGCCGCCGAGACGAGAGCTGGGACAACGGTTTTTTAGTGTTACCAGTAGTCTGTAGTGATTGATACCTGTAGTAATTATTTTTATTTTATTTATTTATTTGTTCATTTCGGGAATGTCAATTAATCATCATCATCACACATCATCTTAGTTCAATAATACAATACACATGACCGAAAGGGAAAGCGGGAGAAGCAAAAAGCTTATCTGGTCCCGCCCCCATTACCCACATAATGAAATCTTCATCATAATCTTTTCTTTGTCTTTTGCATTTTTGCATTATGATATTACCTTTTTCTTATGACATAAAAGATGTAATTACCCTGGGGTGTAGGCACGACAAGAGAAAAACCATAACATGACCATCACTAATTGGCCCAAAGAGGCAAATGAATCATCCACTGAGGGAGGACAACATGTTTACGTGACTGGTGTGACGGCAACATTATAAAAAAAAATTTAAAAAGAGGAAAATCTCACCTTCTGGGTGTTTTCATGTTTGAACAGTCTGAGCCTTTATACTTGAGAGTTTCATAATCTCCTCCGCCCCCTGGCTGCGATTAGAGAGGTGAGAAACGCATAAACAAGGGGTGCGCTGTTATCTGGCCCATCGTAATAAAACACAGGCGACTCCCCCTTCCTCTTCCTGTTTTGGGGGCTAATGGGAAAATGAGTCTCTGAGGAGTTCGGGCTGTTTTGTAATTACAGCAGCTACATGTACCTCAGCGCTCCGGCAGCTCGGCCGCTCGTGACGGTCTGAACGGGTCGGTTGTTGCGAGCTGTGTTTTCCTCAGCCATCTCCGGGTCGACCGGTCGTTACAGTATGTTCACGTTTTTTACAGTGTGTAAACAGACACACACATTTGGTGATCACCCTGTACGTTGAATAGTAGTAATTCACATGTGTTAGAAAGGTGTTGTTTTCCCAGACATCGAGTTTATGGCAACAGGCGTTTGTGTTACTTCTCAGTGACGCACATGAAGGGGGGAAAAAATATAAATATACTCAAGACTGTTACATAAGGCCACTGCAGAGCCCAGGACTTTATTTTGTTTATTTTATTTTGCATGCATCACTAGACTGATAGAGTTCATATGGGAGAGTTGGCTGCTGTTTTTTCTTTTTTCTTTTTCATTTTATATTGAATAAAGTGAGCCTGGCATTTTTATAAAGCAGGTCCAGCTTCTATATTGAAACTGTGAAAGAAATATCAAATCCTCAGTCCACAGAGAAATGCACACACACTGTTTTCAGAAACTGAGCCTTGAAACTGAGCCTTAAAACCAGCCGTCAGGGCTTCTGTGACTTTGTGATGTCATAACAAAGCAAACACGACAGCTGATTGGTCGGACGAGTTTAAATCCATCGTCTGTTCTGATCCAGTCGAGACTGACGAAATAAAATACAGATGATGTGCTCTTATTCTGAAAATCTCAGTTTTCTTTACCTGACATCTATGTTATTGGTATTTGATTGCTCAGAAAACAGTTAGCCAATCAGAAGAGAGGGTTATGGCCTCCCTTCCTCTGATTGGCTCACAGCTTATCGTTACTAGAGCTTCAGAGAGACACCTGAGAACGGAGATGTTAAACTACGCTGAGAACTCATTTTCTTACGCATCAACAATTTAAATATAGGGATGCTCCAGTGCATTGGCCAATATTCGCCTCTTGGACCGCCATCGGCCAACGATAAATACTGATGGCAGTGGCCGATGTTTGTCTGTTCAGTGGCGTGTTGTGCTGAATCGGGGGAGAAGCCTGTTTTGTTTTCTCTTTTTTCAGGGGATGTGACTCATGCTGAGATGACAGGGGGCACGAGCACGTTCAGTTTGTGGAAGTTAAGTGAGAATAAAGTGAAAATAACATTATTTTGTAAGTAATAAAGATTTCTTGGTTTCCTTTACACAAAAAAGCGATAAACAACAGAGAGAAAACATCGGTACCAGCATCGGCCATCGACCGGATTGTTATTTTTCAACATCGGTATCAGCCCAGAATTTCACAATCGGTCCATCCCTAATAAAAACCAGAAAAGTGTAAAAATCTGAACTGAATGCAGCCTCAGATGATTCCTCATGTGAACTGCTGTAGGTTTGACAGCAGGACATTCGAGGCCTCGTTCCTTTTGTCTTTCTTCTGGGTGTTATCCTCAGCCACGGATGGAAAGAAAGAAAGAAGTGGGCAAAACATCTTGTTGATGACATCCCAGTGGCTCGTTCCTTTATCCTGACCAGCTTTTCTTCTGGAGTCTGTCAAGATCCAGGATCAGGGCGTGAGCGGCGAGCGCGGCTCCTCTTCCCTGAGAAACCACGGCGGTCTAATCGTAGTTGGAGTCAGACGCTGATTACAGCGAGGCTTGTGTTTAGAGGAACCCCTGCTCTCTACAAACATCATACTCAGACACACACATGCATGTACAAAACATAAACACAATAATAATCAGCATTATATGCACATTAGATCCTGGAATATGTGGTTCTCAGTCATTTCGCTGTCCGTTACCATGGAGCCTGTTTACTATGCGTGTTTGGATCTGGTTGTAAACGTTATTTATTTGGCTCTTTGTCCCTTGGTCACATTTTTGCCCCTAATTTATTGCTTAGTTTTCTCACTTGTTGATTTTTACCACAGTGTTTGTTTTTCCACACTGGGGGAAGACTTTTGACCAAATTTGTTATGACTATAGTTTTTTTCTTTCTTATTATTTTTTAAGAGCGGACGACGGCCTTTGTGTCGGCGTCCACCTCTTACCTCTTAATCCTTCTACAAACACATTGAGCTGTCAGTCATGTCTCGGCGGTAGACGCCCAGTTTCCTGTGGCAGTGACCTGCAAATTCACCACAAAGTTACACACACACACACGCACACACAGCCTACCCTAAACGGCCACTATATAAAATGAGAAATGAAACGAGCCTGTTTAATCGTTTGTTGAGGTTTGTTTCTGTGTTTGTTGTTCCAGCTTCTTAATAGCAGCTGATGGAGAAACATGGAGGACAGACTTGTTTAGCTGTGTAGCTGCAGAGGTTGAAGTTTGAGCTGCTCTGTGATTATTGAAGAAACTTTTCAAGCTTTTCTGTTAAACAAAATCTCTGCAGGACGTCGGGTTGGGATGCACGACTCTTGATTATGTGTCTTGGATTTTTTTTTGTGCCTCAAAAGAGACAGTGTCTATTTTTAAAGATGCATTTTTGTGTTCCCTCTTGCAGTCGCGCTCTGACTGCAGCCTTTGTTTTTGTCAGAATTAAATTATTGCTAATTGAATCAGTCATGTTTAGCAATTTGCTGTTTATGATCCAAAAACCTGAACATTTATACAATTAGAGACAAAATAGTAAAAAGTGCTGAAAACCAGATCAGACTCTTTCTAAAATCATATCTTGTGTCTTTATAAGAGCCGAGGGGCTGTCGGACACGTCTGTGTCCGTCAGCGGAGGCCGATTCCTCCGGGACCAGATCTGCAAAGTTTCAACAGAGTGTGAGAGAAAACGTTTCTGAGACTCGAACATGAGGTTTAATCTGGAAATAAATGAATATCAGGTGGTTTCCTGATGCACTCGCTGTTGTTTCTCTTCACCAGTAACATCATCCGGTGGGAATATTTGGGTCATATTTGGATCCATTTAGTTTGGATTCTGGACTGAAAAAGTGGGAGTCCCTCCTGCAAGGCCGTCCACACCCAGAGGGAGTCACTCTGTGTTCCAGCAAAGTCGTAACTCATCTTTTAATGTTGGGAAAATGTAGTTTAACACAGGCTGCACATGGTGATAATAATAATTGGATGCAAATGGACAGAAAGTCCTGTTTTTTATTTCATTTTAAAGTCAGATTTGACCTTGATCAGCAGCATGTGAGTGAGAGAGAGTGTGAGAGCAAGTTAATCCCACGGTAGGTGTGTCCTCCCTGGAGTGAAACTGTCACAAGAGGCGATTACTGTGCCCTTTGACAAAGACTTGGCCCTGTGTGTGTGTATATGTGTGTATGTGTGCATGGGCGGGTGGGGTTGCCTCACCAGGAGTGCAGACTGCAGCGATGGTGCTGTCCCAAAAAACACAGGAAGCTGCTGCAGCAGCGTGGGGTTCTGGAGGAGGAGGTGTTTTGTTTTGCAACAAATGGCAACAGGATCGTGAGAACAAGTGTCTCCAAAAGTGTGTTTGTGTTTGTAGACACGCATGTGTTCTTACGCCAGATGCTGTGTACATGTAAACAAGTCTCCTTCGCAGTAACTGTATGTGTTTATGCACTGGAGTTGATGTATATTATACTTCTAGTGGCGTTTTGCCCAAATATGTGCAGGTTGTGATATCGGCACTCTGTGTTTTTGTTTTGGTTTGTGTGAGAGAGAAAGAGAGAGAGTGTGTGTGCGTTTGGGACATTCAGGGTGGAGAGGAAATGGTGACACCCAGAGAGAGAGAGGGAGAGGGAGGGAAGGGCTATGGCTGTGGCCCTCAGACTGATAGAGAGACTTAGAAACAGAGAGAGAGAGAACCTGGGAACCAGAGAGGAGAGCTGAGCTCAGGTTGCATCCAACAAAGAGTTTGTCACAGAGCAGAGATGTGAGAAAGGGAGGCAGGCTGAAAGGATGGGGAGAGACTGAGAGAAAGAAGGAGGACGAAGAAGGAAATGAGGGAAAAGCAGGTGAATGAGGAGGAAAGATTGTAAGAAAACACTCGAAGGAGGAAGGAGAAGAAGAAGAAGAAGGAGGTGAAGAGGGAAAGTTGTTGGAGTAGCGGTAATCTGAGAGGAGGAGGAGACGTTTTGTAAACCGGACACGAAACCTGGTGGTGTCACGTTTCCGTGGGAGCAGCAGGTATCCTGATTTTCATGTTGTGCAAAGACTGACTGTGTGTGTTTTTGCATGTGTGTGTGTTTTTGCATGTGTTTGTACTGTAGTACGCACGAGAGAGAAAAAAACTGACCCTAGTAAAATGAATCATCTGCCTTCTCCGTATGTCTCGTTACTACATTTCTGTGAGTTTGTCTGACAGGGAGACCTGTAGATGTGCAGTAACTGAGGAGAAACTTGACCTTCAGTATAATTATCTCTGTATGTGTGCTCTTGTACTTGACACATTTGATACAGTCCGTGGGTTGGTGCATAGTTACATGTATTTAAAGGGTTAGTTCAACATTTTGGCAAATCAGCCCATTGCCATAATCCCTATAGTCGTAGCAGTAGGTTCGTCACCTTTAATTGTCGGTGCAAGCTATTTTTAGAACGGCGGAGCAGAGCTGTGAGCTGCTCAGAGCTACGCTACAGAGGCTCATGAGATTTCTAGGTTTCCCTCATCAAACTCATCAAATACACAATCCAACAACTCCAAAACGCTCTGGTGGACAAGCTGTGACCTCCACGTTCACCACGCTATGAGATAATAACAGAACATTATGAGACAGAGTTGTTTTAGAGGGAAATACAGATATACTGTATATATCTGTGTGTCTGTCATGATGAGTGTATCTGAGTTGTGAATGAAGCAGTGAATGGACCTGACCTCACTTTACCTTGTAACAGTGTATTTACCCTGAATAAACTGTGTGTGTTTGTGTTGTGCAGGACAACCTCAGTGTGTTTCTCCGCGGCTGTGAGGAGTTGGGACTGAAAGGCTCCCAGCTGTTTGACCCTGGAGACCTGCAGGACACGCTGACACGCCCCACCGCCAAGTAAGACTCCGCTTCAGTGTTACCTTACTGCTCTACAGGTGTGTGAACTGTGTGTGTCTCAGTTTCATCCACCATCAAACTGAGAAATAACTTATTTATAGGAATGTCTTTCTTTATTATTTCTATGTGTTTCATTATAATAATAACTTAACAGTTACTGACATGATCAAAAATCGATTAGTTTGATGCCTTCACAGGCTGCTGGATTGAACAGAGGGACCTCACATCACATTGTCTGGGTTGATTTATGATGAAAACATAGAGGGGAGGGTGAGTGCTGCAGAGGCCAAAGGAAAAAAAAGGTGAAAAAAATGTGTAGAGTGGCTCAAGGTGCTCTTCAAGGGGAAATAAGTAACAATATACTGAGAAAAACCGACTGTCTGTGGACGGATACCCCGATGAAGACAGCGTCGAAACGCATTGGGTCCTTTTTTATTTATTAAAAATCTCTGCTACACCTCAAGAGTTCCTCGGGAAGCTCCTTTTTTGACTGCACCACCATCCTTCCACAGTCAGTTTATTGATTTATGACGATGTGATATCAAATCATGTGTTAAGATCTTTAGTGGGGAATGGATAAACCTTATATGTAATTTCTCTGGACTTGTTTTTAAATCTCTTTTTGACTCTATTCTGTTTAATTTTTGCTGCTTGTATTTTCTTTTTTACTGCCGCAATAGTTTTATAATGCAGTCCTGAGCCAGGCCTCTCCTTAAAAATCACTAAATTAATAAAGTGTGCTTTTACTGCACAGAGCAGAAAGAGGGTGCTGTTCTTCCCAAAGTGAAATGATGTGAATCTTCAGTAGTTTCTGTTATTATTGGTTGAATATTTGGCACATGAAGAGAGGAGTAATCTCCAATGTCATTGTCATAGTCGTTAAGAAAACATAATGGAGCTCCAGGGAGAAAGGTGCCATTGTTCTTGCGTGTCTCATGAAGTGGACGGGCTGAGTATTGATGATGATGAACACTTCAGTTGTGTGTTAATAGACTGTCCGTCCGTCACGCTGGCTGTGTGTTTGTCTTTGTGTGCCCTCCTCCTCCTCCTCCTCTGTATCGGACAATCAGCCAGTTCACTGCCAACACAAACAAGTAAATGAGAGTCAATGGAAGTTTGTACGAGTCCGTGTGAGTAAAGCAACAATGGCCCGACTGTTAGACACAACCCGTCTCTGTCCAAACACAACAAGAGCCTTTACATCACTCACCGAACCATGGCTCCTACTGTGTTGCTTGGTAACAAAGACAAGTGCATGTAGGGTTTTTTTTATATACGGTACGTGCATGCACTGTGTGTGTGTCACGCTCACTGTGCATCAACAAGGTGTCATTCACAGAAGGGGCGAGGGGGAGGAGGGAGGAGCTGCTGGAGACAGAGGGGACGGTGCTAATGTTAGTGTGTGTCAGGAGGAGCTGCTTGACCTGTTCTGTCAGGACATACATGTGTGTGTGTGTTATGTTTACATGGCCTTTTGTTTCTGAGCATGCCTGTGTAAGTTTACAGTAAACATTCGGCTGCATTGATTGGCCGCCAGTTTAAACATGGACACGTGTCCTGTTCCATTATAGACCGGTGCCTTGTTTACATGCATGTCTTCAATAATTATCATTTTCTACAGCACACGCTGTACTGTATGTTCTGCTTCTGCAAAAGGAAAAAAAAGGGGGCTGGTTCATCTTGTCATTCAGAAAAACCTGGGTATTTATATCCTTATTTATATAACTGCACAGTGGAAGACGTACAAGCAGCAGCAAAGGAAGGATCTATGCATAGTTACAGTAGGCTAATAAAACAATAAAACAATGGGAATGCTGCTCAGCCACAGTCACCCAGTTTAAAGTTATCATAGCGGTGCAGCTTTGTTTTAAGTAAACCAGGAAACACACACAGTGCATTTTAGGAACTCTGCCTGCTCTAACACAAGGCACGAGGCCGATGCACTTATCTTAGTTTTGCTATTGCCTCATGCAGTGGCGTCATGCAAAGGTTTGGGCAACAAAATGTCTGTTAATGTGAACAGTGAAGTGGAAGATGAACTGATCTCCAAAAGGCATAAAGTTTAACATGAAACACCCTTTTGCAATATTTTAAGCAGTATCAGTGTTTTAAAAGGATTTTAAGTTTTAAGCTGAACAAGGGAATCTGAGAGCTAGCAGTCCTGAAAAAGAAATTATTTTTCAGACTGCTGCTTCGTTTCCCATATTCACCTTAAAAACAAAAATAAAACACTGTCACTTTGAAAATATAAAAGATGAAATAAAAAAAAAAAAATCATATATCACATTAACAGAAATTTTAACAACGGGTGCCCAAACTTTTGCATGATGCCACTGTAGCTACAGTAGCGTTAGCATTAGCTGCTGTCTTTTTGTGAAACATTGCATGTTCAGCGTTGAACTTTATTCCTTCAGTCTCCAGCAGCTGTTTCTCTGTAACTCTTTATCACTTCTCTCTTACTCTAATGAAGTTAGCGTGCCAACGGCTAATCCCAGCCCATCCTGTCACTTTCTGGTAGCAACTGACTGCAGCCTCTGATCTGCTCTGTATTACAACCTCCTGCTAAGCTCTTGTTAAGTGACATTCACCTATAAGTAACCACATTTTTTTAAAATTACATACTGTATTGTTGCCTTTTAATGTCAAGCAGACAATTGAATCTCAAATTTTTCGTCATGCTGGAAGACAATAATTGTCCAATAAAAAATGCTTAATGTGGAATACGACACGTAAAGCTTTATTTTAGCTGCAATGGCTCATCTTGTTAAAATATGCCCAGTTCAGGAATATCGGGAATAAATGGACAATCGTAACCTTGATAGGAAACATTTGTGTCATTGTTTAAGTCGCCCTGCCTGTGCTATTTCCAGTGGTTATGTAACGCTACAGGATGCTGCTCTCTGCAGCTCGTACCCGTGACAGGAAACACTTTCAGTACCTCTCTCTGTCTCCCTCTGGGTCTGTCTGGTCTGCACAGGTGTTTATTCATCTAGGAAACAGTAGTGGACAGGGAGGTGTAAAGACAGGCAGGTCCTGGTGCACCATGAGCTCAGGCCTGAAATATTCCCGATGCTCTGACGACTGTGTGTTGATGGAAACAGATCAATTTTCAAGATAAGTGACAGTTTGCCAGAGGAGAGCTGCAGAGTCTGGGACCGTTCAGATGTCGAGCAGAGCAGAGAGTTTTTGGAGATGCTGCAGAAAACGCACAGATTAAATGTGTTATCCTCACTTTTGGGGTAAAATAGATATAATGAAAAACAGAATGAGTGAATCCACGAGAACAAACATTTCCTCCAGGATTTGATTAGTATTGAGTTGTTATTCCACTTTGCTGTCAGCAAGCACTGGAACGTATTTCATGCTTTTCATCTAAACCATCATCTGTTGTAATATTCACAGTAACGACAATTTAATTACCCGGTGTCACACAACACAGAGCCAAGGCTGGACGTTTATGGGAGACTTCTCTTCACAGATTAAAAAAACAAAACATTTTTGATTCTTTCAAGGCCAAATTTTTTAGTTTTGAAAAAAAAAAAGCTGTTTTTTTTCCTGCTTGTGCCAAGACAACTTCATTACTTATTCAACAAATGCATTTCTGTTGTAATAAATGGCACTTTTTAATTGGTAAAACTTAGCTGAAAGCATTCAATTAATAAAGGAATGTGAAAAAGGAAATGAGGAAAAGTTAATTGCTCTGCTTTAATGGACTTCATTAAACATTTTTCTTGTCATTTTGGTCTTAATATCATGTATAGACATGGTTTTAAGAAGAACAACAGTTATTCTACCATATTATGTGGTATATTATGCTTATTTTCAACTTTAATATGGTTAAAACAGTAGTTTTGAATAAAATTCAGTCACACTGACACTGATAGGAGCAAACCCTCTTAAAAGAAAATGTCAGATGACAGATGTTTGAACTGGCCGGGCCCCGAGAAATGATCTAATATCTTTAGGAATCTGGTGCGTTTGTCCTTCAGGTCTCTGTTGTACAAGGTGACGGCAGAGAAAAGCTACCTGTCTCGATGTTTATTTAGTCGGCTGACAGAGAGAAGATGATGATGAGAAGGAGGAAGAGGGGGGGTGTCACACATCATTCCCTCCAGCGACTTTCACCCCGCTCTTCTTTCTCTCTCTCAGGTCACTGCTCTCATGGAAAATTCATGCAACTGCAATTTGGGTTTTGTCTGTATGTTGAATGAGTTTGGCTTTGTGACCCCTCAGGCTCATGATACGTGACTATATATAAATGAATGCATAGACTGTAATTAAAAAGAAAATGTGCATGTCTATAGATGAGATTCTTACATTTAGTTATATTTAGCTTCTGTCCAGCGATAATTTTATTCTATCATGCAACACATTGATTAAAAAAACATCAAGTCTGTTCTATAAATCATGATGTTTGTGCACTGGGATGCAGTTGGGGAATCAAAAAGCTGAAAATAGCACATCGACATGCATTTAAACAAAGTATAGAAGAACCATAGAAGGAGCACATGAGTAGGATTTAAATATATACATTCAGTTTCTGAGACGACCTCCTTTTCAGATTCATTATGTAATTAATAATTAAAGATAAAGAGGCAAAATGAGGACCAGACAACATCCTCTCTCTTCTTTTGGCGTCCTGTGTCGGAGCAGCACTCAGTTTTATTACAGAACATTTAACACAATGAGGCTGAGAACAGATTTAGAGCCTTTTTATGTTTTGTCATAATCCAGATTAAGACATTGTGGATCATCAGATTTTATTCAGGTTGTCAGTGAGACTTGTTGCCTTTTTCTGGTTCAAACTTCTCTTGTGTTTTTAGAGTGCGTTTGTGTTGTTTCATTGTTTTTTATCCACATATTTTCAAACACACATCATTTGTAATTTCTTTTCCTCTTTGTTTTGTGTTTTTCATAGCCTGTGACATCACTTTGCTTTATTTTGAAAAGTGCATCACTCGTGCCTTCCTGTTTTTCCTGCACAAACCGTTCGTGTTTAAAAGTCACAGTTTAGACAAAGTGTGAGGATGTTTATTTCACTCTAACTTATATTATTGTTCTTACCTCTTTGTGCACACGTCTGCATTTCCTCCGTTTCTCCTCTGTTTCCACAACACAAGTGTTGTGTTGGGGTCAGTTTTACAACTGCTTCATTCCACTTCCCATTTATAGCTTCATGTGGCGCTCCGCAAAGATCCTCGTCTTCTCATTTTGGCAGCATGCGTGGCGCTAAGTGGCCGCCGCTGTGGCGTTTTTTTGTTGTTTTTTCTCCCTGCGCTGCACCTCCCAGAGATGATTTGGCCTCCAGACCATCTGGCCACAGCTGTGACGTCTGTCTCCTCTGATGCTCTGATGAAAAGGGATTTGTCTTTGTGAATGAGGAGGGATACTGGTACAAAAAAAAAAAAGCGGATGTGCTGTTTGATCCAGAGGAGCTAACACACACACACACACACACACCCTCCTACTGTGTGTTGTCATTAAACATAAGTGCTGGAAATATGGTAAATAAACACCTCACCAAGCCAGGAGATGCCAGTGTGGAGTGTGTTGGTGGAGCCACTGCAGGCCCCTATATAGTATATACTGTATATATTCAATAAGTTTTAGTTTTTGCTGCTGTTTGGTGTGGGAGTCTGCAGTTATATTTATGTAACATATTTCACCAGAAGTCTCACTATCTGTCTCTCTCTGTCTCTCTCTGTCTCTGCGTCTCCAGGGGAAGCGACTGCAGCCGAAAACTCAAGAATGTAAGTGATACTTGTGGATCACAGTGGGACGATTTGTCTGAGTGCTAAATGTATGTTTGGATGGAAACTTATTATTATCGCCCAGTGTTTTCTTGTTTGTCTTGTGGTTGTTGCTGTTGTCACTATTTCAGCTGCTCTGATGATGGTGTCTGCTCCAGATGCCGTTATCTCTCCTGCATCCTGCAGTAGCTACATGCCGTTTTACTTCAGAAGTCTCTACATCTGATAGAGCGACATTCATTCAGTGTGCGGTGTTTACAGCCTGTTCAAGCTTTAACTTTTTCAGCCTGTTCCACTGCCTCCATATTAAATCTGTTTCTTTAATTATTTTATCCCTTATGACTTCATATATTAAATCCAGTCTTTTAATTGTTCACTTTTACAACCTCATTGTTGTATTGTATTGGATGCACTTCCATCCTTTTTTCTAATAATGCTGCTTTAAGAAGTACAACACATAGTGCTAGCCCTGCCCCCTCTGCAGTCAGAGCTGCTCTCTCTCTCTCCCTCTCTGCCTCTGTGTGATGCTGCTGCTGCTGTGCATTGCACAAGTTAATGTGTCAAGCTGCAGAGCTGGCCTGGGCTGCTGCTGCTGCTGCTAGCTCATTCAGCTACATGCAGGGACTCTGGGCCACATTAGCCGGCGTTTGCAGCTACAGCAAAACAAACAAACGGCCTCTAAATCACCCAGAAGCCTCCTCTGCTTTAGCCGGGACCTGCTGCTACTGCTACAGCCGTGGAGCTCACTCTGTCTGCAGACCCTGGCTGAGGAAGGACTGTAGGATTTGATAGCAGCTGAGAGGTGAAGGAACTGCACCAAGTGGATTCTGCTGATGTGGTGGCACAGGTGTTGTTTTAGCAAAGCGATGGGACTTTGAAGTAAAAAGACAAAGAGATGTAGATGTAGTGAACTGGTGGATTATTGCTGTAGTCACGAGATGCTCAGTTAGCAGGTCTATAGGTGGGAGCAAGACAGGCTGACTGTGCATGTGTGTTATAGTGATGGCTACTGGGAATGTGTATCTGTCTGTACCACTACAGGCCTGTGCACTGTGACAGGTGTGTTTTAAATGTCTGCATGCGTGAGCCTGTGTGTGTACGTGTGTTTTCACTCTAGGTCTATATTTGGGTGTATTAATGCCCTTGTGTTTACACATGAAACAAAGAGGTGGTTGTTGTTCCTCGGTGGAACCTCTTTGACAGGTCTTTCCACATCTGTCAGAGCAGGCAGCTGCTGAAACCGAAGAGGCAAAGCGAGTGTGACACCGTGCATCACTTCACTGTCAACCAGCCCATCACTGATATCCACAGTCGTCGTGTTTGCTCAGTGATGTGTCTAAGTTTCATTTTTCATTGCAGCCGTTTGTTGTGCGTTCGATGTTGCATGTCTGAATCATGTGAGCAGGACGATTGTTGCATGTTTTTCAGCTGTGGTCGTGCAGCAGGGATCAATACGGACACAGAGACACAGCTGGTGCTGACCCACTTCCAGTGGGAGCCGGCGTGGACGTGTTCATTGTGCTGGTGACACAGAAGCAGCAGGCTATATGCACTTTGCAGTGATGTGCAGATAATGGGATGTAGCTGCAGCAGGTGCAGCACTGAGTATAAATGTGTGCAGTAGATGGATACACAGGTTATTTACATAAAGATTAATGCTAAGATTCAAATGCATAAGCGGTTGTTTTAGTGTGTTTTAATAGAGTGTTTGGTTTGATCCCAGCTGAATGAATTTCCTCCCCTGCCTGCTTTGGTTGCACTTTCCGTAAGCTGACCCTCTGTTTGTTGAGTCCTGCAGGGATATTCATCTCTTATCCCACAGAATCAAGCAGAAAAGTGCTTGTTATCGTTGTGTTTTCTTTCTTCCGATCAGCAGGGCCACTTACTTCGGCCCTTCCTCCTCCCTCTCCCCTCCCCAACTTCGTGTTTGAACAACAGAGGCTGTTTGCATTGACAGTACGACTGAAATAAACACATTAAGCCATGCTGAGCTTTCTTATCAAACCAATCCCCGTGGAGTTGCCGGTTGACATGGACACAGTAAATATAGACGGGGACACTCTGCCAGGCGGCGCTGAAGGTGCTGCTCTGTGTGATCTCTGCGTTGTAGGTTCCTGCTGGTCACAATGATGCAGAGAGCTGAACTTCCTGTGTCACATTCATACAGTATCTAAAGAGCGTTGGGTCACAAACAAAACAAGAGCGAAGAAGACGCACCACGGCCTTCTTGGTCTCCAGCTGGTGATGTTACAGGGTTGCCGTGATGGAGGGAGGATGAGATTGATCTGGTCGATTATGCACTCAGGCCTGAGGTGGCTAACAGGCAAATATAAATCTCTCTGGTCCCTGAGAGGTTTAGTGCTAATAGGAGAAGTGGTGGTGGTGGTTGTTGTCAGGGTCACGACGATGATTCAGTCTTGTCATTTCTGTGCAGGACGCCTTGACCGACATGTAACTTCTCTGGAACAGACTGACCAGGAAAAATGTTGTAGAGGAAAAAAAGTCATCAGACACAATATTTGTTGCTATTTAACCCTTTTTTGTGTTTATATATTTAGATAACACACAACTACTGGAGTGAACGCCGTCCTTGAATTCAAATTTTAATTACATTTTATTCAGTTTTTACTGTTTACTGTTTGTTTTGATCTAACATGTTTTTTGTCTTGATCATCCCATCGACCGTAGCTCTGGATCTATGGTTGTGATTTTGAAGAAGACTTGAGGAGTTGTTGTTGTTGTTGTTGTTTTGATTACTTGAACAGTTCTCTATTAATGCAGTAACATTTATACACTCATTTGGGTGATGATTCAAGTCATATACCATTTGTTATCTTTTCTTAAATTTGATTTGTATCAAATGTGCACATGATGCACACAAGTTGAGCCCGTTATAATGTAAAGCTGAATAACAGATAATAAAGCATCATCTCATGTTGTCATTGTTAAACAAAAAATTAAAAACGACTTCTGGTTGATACAGTAGCCGCACCTTTACCCCACGCCGCCAAAAAGCTTCTGTAAAAGAACCACCTACATCCTCTTTAGAACTTTTCACAATAAAACTACCCAACATAATTAATTGAAACTTAACATTCATGGCATCTGACTTTGTTTCTTTTCCTTTTTTCAGGTTTTAATCACCATCTACTGGTTGGGTCGCGCTGCCAACGGCTGCACCTCCTACAACGGGCCCACGCTGGACCTGAAAGAGTTTGAGGGGCTGCTGTCACAGATGCGAAAGGTTTGTAAAGTCACATTTGGTCACGTTTGGTAAAAAAGTGTGAAATCCAATAGCATCTCCCTGCAGCCGCAGCAGATGGAGTTTTAGGGCTAGGGGCGTCTGTCCTTTGTCGTAAACAGAAGATCACAGGTTTGATCCCCGGAGTAAAACCCAATGTGAGCAAGAAATCACAAAGTTTTCTACTGAAAATTTTATTGAGCAACACACTGACAAGTGTAAGTGAAGTCATCTCAGGCAGCGTATCGCACACCCCACCCAACGTCCAGTGATGACCTCTGTTAGATCAGGCTTGAGTTTCAGTAATATTTGACTTTTACAGACCCAAAGGGACTGAAAGATTTGCATTAGGTAGCCCACTAAGACACACACACACTGGTATGACAGCCGCTCATAACCATGATGTCACCCTCATACAATTTATTCCACAATGCGACATCCCATTGCTGTTGTATAAAACCGAGGAGCTACGGCCAAACTAAGCGCAGTCACTTTCCCAGATGTTCACACGTTGCAGCTGACCAAAACAAAGCCACGTTTCCATGACACAAGAAAAGGAGACTGATAACAAAATGGTGAACACGTTCAGGATTAAACTGGCACTTTTCCTATTCACGTGTAATGCTGATCGAAAGAAGATGACAAAAGTGAAGACTGAAAAACAAGAACAGGTGCACTTTGAACTGCAGGAGAAGTGAAGCAGTCAGAGGTTTCTTCAGCCAAATAAAGAAATATAGTGGTGTTGAAGCATTCAGATAGTTTTGGTTTTTATCTTGAATAGGTTTTAGATGAAAAAGCTGTGTTGTTTCTTTGTGTAAACTGTGTGAACAAAACCAGAAAGGTGACAAATCGGTGAAGGTTTGGTATGAAAGAGGTCGATAAAAGCTTAAAGCAGATTTTAGTCCACCACTCTAACCTTCAAATTAAACTTTGAAATGTTATTTCCTCACCAATGTCAAACAAAGAGATAAATCACAGAGAAACTTTACAGCCGCAGCAGCAGAGTCGAGCAGGAAGAATAAAAAATAAAAAGACTTTTGTCGAGGGTTTGGGAGTTAAATAAGAGGAGCGGTCTGGGGTCAGGAACAGGAAATCTTTTTGGTAGACAGGAAAAGGCCTTTCCCCACCTTCCATTAGCTGCATAGACACGTTGCAACTGTAGACGGACACAGGGAGGGGTCAGCGAGGTGAAGAGAGAGTGATGAAGACGGATGCAGGCAGAAGAAAAGATGAGAAAACGCAGACGTTGATGGAAAGATGGACGTGGGAGAACTGCAGATTTACATCAAGACCTTTGTAGCGGACATGAACGTACAAGTTACAGCAACTGATGCAAAGGGAGTTCCTTATCAATATATATTTCAGGGCTCCTACGCAAGTATGGAATTTGAATTTATACATTTCCAGGTCTGGAAAAGTATGAAAAATGGAAACTATTGTATGGAAATGTATCTTATTTGTTATTTTGGTTAATTATTTTGTATACGTTATTAGCTACAATCTTCTGGAAATGATATGGTGACATAATGGCATACAAATTCAGATTAATGAAAACAAACAATTGCATAATTTATTTACATTAAACACATCTAATTACGCAAATATCACAAATTATTTGAATTTTTTACAGAGAATCTGGAAATTACTGTCTGGAAAAAGTATTGAATTTTTAAATTTCAAACGTGTTACAACCCTGTTATTTGTGAATATGCATTTTACACACTTTTATGCATTTCCTATAACCCAGGTGTGTGTGTTTGTTTGTGTGATTGTTTAGGAGGCAGAGGAGGCAGAGAGCCCTAAACGCAGCATCAGGGACAGCGGCTACATCGACTGCTGGGACTCGGAGCGCAGCGACTCTCTCTCACCCCCACGCCACGGCCGCGAGGACTCGTTCGACAGCCTGGACTCCTTCGGCTCACGCTCACGACAAACCCCGTCGCCAGACGTCCTGGTCGCCCGCGGCAGCAGCGATGGTAGGAGTTCCTCCGCTTCTTCCCACACTGAATGAACACAGAGAAACCAGCGCAGGTTTTGATTTATTGGTGGAAGTGTGACACGGTGGACAGAGGGAGTGAGCTCCCTTTTATATTAAAGGTTGCAGGTTAAATCTGTTCAATAGCCATTGTGTCATTTTAGTTGCAGCCATTCGTCTCGAGGAGGGGAAGTAATTCGGCACTGGCTGTTTTTGTTTGGGTCGGCGGCGGCGTACAGATACAGTATATAGATAAATGGGGTGCATTGTCCTGCGAGTGCTTCTGTGGTGCGGCCTGTTGTTCTGCTCCCCGTGGTTTCACAGGACAACGCCCAGAGTTGGTCAAAGGCTGAAAGAATAACGTGAATGATCTCAGTGCCGTTTTTATGAAGTCGATCTATGGGGCCATTGTTTCATTATAGCCACAGCCATATGTCCTGTGGACGGCGAGAAACTCAGTATAGGCGTCGGGTAGAAACAGTAAAACAGTCAGTGTGAGTTAGTTTGTGCTGCTTTACACAACTCTTCTTATCAGACTGAGGTTCACCTGTAACTGATGTAGAAAAACATGAAACTCAGTTATAAAAACAAATGGTGTCACATCTGTTCCTGCTTCAAACGCTTTTCAGTTGCGTAACGTTGGCTCCACCAGTGACAGCGTCAGATAATGTCAAACATAAGATTTTGGATTTATTTGTTCTCGTTAAAAAGTCAAAAGATGTGAAAAATATGTATCTCTGAGGCTGTTAAAAAAAGACGATATCAGGAAATAAAACTATGATTTGTTGATATTTTTTTGAATTGCAATGCAATGGCGTCACCGTGAGGTCAAAGGTCAGGACAAGACACGATGTCGTAATAAATAACTAGACTTGCAGTGGAAACATTTCAGAAAACACATGGTTATAAAAGAGAGGATGAGGCTTCAACATGAGCTTGAACTCAACACTTCAAATGACGTACAGTAACTCAGACCTGAACAGTATCATAGACAGTTGTACGTTGTTTCATCCCGCAGCCATTTATCTTTATCGGCTTCTCCATCATCATGAGTTAATATCCGTAGTATGACAGGTAAACAGGCGCTTGTGCGAGCGTGCCGGCGTCCCATCACACCTTTCACCGAGGAATGCCTGTCCTGCCGCTGACACCCTGACAACAACAACCACAACAACAACAACGCTGACGGCTCTGTTGAAGTGCGGAGTGAGATGAGTGACAGCGCAGGAGACGGAGAGATGATGAGTCTTAACAGAGTGACACAGACAAGGACAAGACAGGGAGAGGTGTGGCTGCAGGAATCAATGAAGGCGTGCAGTGTTTTTTTTTTCTTATTATTATTATTTTTGGGATGTAACACTTGAGCGATCTGTCAGCGCTGATGAAGCTGCCAGCTTTCGGTTTGAGAACAAAGGAATCCTCTCTGTCATAACAGTGAAACTCAGTTAGCACTGGGTAAGTTATCTCATCAAATGAAGTGTTCAAAGAGACGGAGAGGGAACTCCTCGGTCACAGACCAAGATTTTTCCCCTTTGAACGTATTTTTTAAAGATGTCAAGTTAGCTCACAAGGAATTTAATGCGCGGTTGATTTAACAAGCTGCTGTTCTGAATCTCCCAGCATGCTCTGAGGTAAATGGGTCAATGACGTGATGCAACCCAGCGTCAAGTGGTGCAACTGGTATTTTTTCATAAAAATTATACAGACTTTATACAGGAAAATAAATCTGGACTTAAGTGTGCAATAAATGCAATTCACTTTTGCAATGCAACACTATGTTTCTTGATAAAACTTTTCATAATTTGCCACATAATTTAGAAGAAAAGCTGTGGAGATTTCCTTTGTGGTTACACCATTGGACATTTTCAGGGGCATTCAGTCTTACGGAGAAAAAAAACAAAACAAGGTACATACAACAAATCCGATGCATGCTTTTAAAACAATATAAGATATTTCTGAATGTCTCATCTTGTCACTGAGCCGTGTACGAGGTATTTCTCACTTTGACTTCAACACCTTCTTCTCTACTGTATGTCCTTGAAAACTCTCAGCTACGTTTCTTTAATAGGACTCAGAAGTCAACTCAACAAGTGCAGATACTGAAATGACATAACAAAACAACAGCATAAACATCTGACAGCACGTAAATAATCTTCATATAACGCTTTATTTATTTAGACAACTGCATATTAAAGTCTTAATGCATCCAACATGGCAGCGCTGGCAACAGTTTTCTGAACTTTTTAGAGACAACAAAAAGCAGCTGTGAAGCCGTTTAATGCTGCGCGCTGAGGTCATGAATGGTTTTTAAAAATACTCCCTGGCTGTCACTGAAAGAAAAAACGTTGATTGCTACACTGCATTTGAATTTGACCCTTTAAAATTTTAATGACAGCCTATAAAAGGGTTACAGCAGTCGCAATCCATCGCACAACTGCAATGTATGCGTCGTCTGTGGGGGGAAAAAAAAGTACAGAGCGAGGCCGAGCATCCTGCCCCGACTGTGTTTTTGTTTTGAGGGAAGTAGTGCAAAGGAAACTGGCGTCTCCGAAGCCCTGAGCTGCTGTCACCAACACTCAGACGATCAAAAAAACAAAACAAGCCGCTGTTTTTGTTGTTGTTGTTGTGGAAGTTGAGGTTTTGAGTCGCTGAGAATTTGTTTCTGTTGTACAATATCCACCGCTGAGACAACGAATCTCATTGTTTGGTTGTGTATTTTGATAGTTACCTGCAGCCTCTGAATCCTCTGAAATAAGGGCTTCTTTTTTTTTTTTTAACAACAGATTGATCAAAGCGAAATCCATCAATCAGTCTTTCACATTCTCACTGGAGCAGGATGCGAAGCTGCCACAGCACGTTATTTAAAACCCTCCTGTTTTCACTGTACAAACCCACCAGCACCACAATTAATCTCTCCACTCCACCGACATGTGTAACCCACCGCCGATTAGTCACACTGTCACGCAGCTCGTCTTCACATTACGCCCACGGCCGATCCAAAGTAACCAAAGTTTGCGTAGGGGAAAAAAGAAATTGTTCACTGACAAAATAATGAGGAGGCAGGTTGGAGATGTAGGCGTACTAAAAACAGACTGGTATGTATTTTAAAAAAAAGAAAACACAAAGGATGTTAGATTTATTATCGCCATTAGAGGCAGATAATAGATAATAGAGGGTATAGAGGTCAGTCGGGTCAAAAAACCTGCAGCATTTTTATGGAGAGCTGCACGTCTGATCATGTTTCTGCACTCTCTTGCCGTTTATTGTGGTTCTCATCATATCAGCTCTCGGATCAGAC
Organism: Decapterus maruadsi; assembly: GCA_030347415.2. Classification (NCBI taxonomy): domain Eukaryota; kingdom Metazoa; phylum Chordata; class Actinopteri; order Carangiformes; family Carangidae; genus Decapterus; species Decapterus maruadsi. Next base: position 5,676,803 of record CM064903.1, read on the forward strand.
CCAGGGGGCACGAATGAGAGAACGGAGAAAAACTGGGACAACAATGCAAAAAGTTATCAGCCAATCAGACACGACTCGGACTCGGGAGTTCACCCACCAGAACAAGGCTATCCATTTATTTATTAGCATGCACACACAAGCTGAACTCTGCCCTGTTTTCCCTGCACTGACCTTTAGACAAAGACTCTCTCGCTGGTTCAGATCCATAAACTCAGACGGTCACTGAGGGACACAGGGAAGGGAAGAGGTTTAATTCAATATGCGAGAGTAATTTAATATCGGTGATGTTCTTTTGTTTGGGGCCAGTTTTGAAGTTTGGTTGTAGGTTTGTGCTTCTGCTGCTGAAGTGAAGCCTCCTCTCTCTCTATATTTGAATGACGACGCCCACAGTCGGTGAAAAGCTGTTGGAAAGAATCTGAAACGTGTAATTGTGAATCGATTAGAAATATTTATATCTAACTTGTGTGTCTTTCTCTGAAACTGTCACATATGTGTAGTTCACAGTGCAAACAGAGGCAGATCTTAGTCTCTGAATTCATGATGATTTTTTTTTTCTTCTTTGAAAGAGTGGGTCTTTCAGTTCTCACAGAAGGAAACGACAGCAGAAGTCTTATTTTTAGTCAAACAAAAGCTCCTCTCACTCTCTCACACGCTGACGGCTCCCAGCTAATTTAATCCAACGGAGCAACACGACGTTCCCGTCCAAACCGAGACAATCTTCAAATCGTTCGACAACAGCTGATACTTGCAGATGTTGTCGGTGTTAGTGAGGTTGCTAATTAAAACAAAATAAGTCAACATCCTCACACACATTTTTTCTTTTAAAAAAAAACAAAAAAAAAACAAAAGGAGCAGTGTGTGTTGTCTGGCAGAGCAGGATTAGTCGAAATGAGTGTTTGCAAATAAAAAATGTGGCATTAATCAATGTAATCCTCGTTTGGCTGTTTATTATAGACACTATAACACAGTGGTTGGATTCATGCTTTAAATAGTAAGTTCCCTTATTACAAGAGGACGATTTTTGAGAATGAGGCCAACCCCTGTGTGTGTGTGTGTGTGTGTGTGTGTGTGTGTGTGTGTGTGTGTGTGTGTGTGTGTGTGTGTGTGTGTGTGTGTGTGTGTGTGTGTGTGTGTGTGTGTGTGTGTGTGTGTGTGTGTGTGTGTGTGTGTGTGTGTGTGTGTGTGTGTGTGTGTGTGTGTGTGTGTGTGTGTGTGTGTGTGTGCACTGTTGTTACTATCTATGAGGGGACTTCGGCGTCGTTACACATTCACCAACAGGGGACCGTGCAGCAAACAGGGGACATTTTTTAGGTCCCCTGTTTGACATGCTTTAAATCAAGTTAAAATCATGTGAAAACCCTTCTGGTTAATTTTTTCAACTTTTGCCAAGAGGGGACCTGAGTGTGTGTGTGTGTGTAAAATACCATATTCAGCAGTGCCCCGGCAGGCTGGAGCAGGGTTTTTAATGGCTCATTCACACACGTCGTTTCTTACACTCCACCGAGGTGTGAACGACTTGCAGACCCAGCAGCCTTTCAGACTGTAGAGAGGCTATCAAACAGGCTCCTTAGTGCACAAACCACTACCTTGAAACATTATTTGTTATTCTTTGTAACAAAATATAACGGTTCAGTTTTCATGGATGTCTTAAGTTTAAACTCACTACTGTATTAGGTATAATAGAAATTTTAAAATATTGAAACAATTTAACATCCATAACTATGTTAGAATTAAGATAGTCATTTAGATCATTTCTGTTGAATTCTGATCAAACATTAACAATAATTGACCTTGCTATTGTTGCTTGTTCAGTTTTTTTGAGCACAGGGTTTCAATTTTACAATGTGTTCTCAATCTGTATTAATGGGAATTATTAGTTGATTTACATTGCAGAAAAAGGTCCACACTTGGTTTATATGGAGTGACAGGGGCCCACTGTTGGTTGGTGCACAATGACACAAGTTCCCACTTAGTTAGCATGGAGTGACATACACACTCCATCATGTATGAATAAGAAAGAAATAGAAAATAAATAAATAAAAATTTTATAGAAAAATAAAAGTGATAGTTCTTAAGAGATTTTTTTCATCAAAACTTAACACTAACATTTCTAATAAAATAGCACCAATAATGTTGTAATTATTTTTTAAATGTAGGGTGTACTACTGCAACATACATTTCTACTGTCTGCAATTCTTTTAATAGAGGGTTTTAGGGTTTATGGTAATCTTAATGTCCTCGCATCATAAATTTGTATTCATAAGGATGTATTTTATTTGCTGTTTTACATTACAGAAAAAGGTCCACACTTGGTCCATATGGAATGACAGGGGCCCACTGTTGGTTGGTGCACAATGACACAAGTTCCCACTTAGTTAGCATGGAGTGACATACACACTCCATCATGTATGAATAAGAAAGAAATAAGCAGAAGTGATAGTTCTTGAGAGATTTTTTTCATCAAAACTTAACACAAACATTTCTAATAAAGTAGCACCAATAATGTTGTAATTATTTTTAAATGTACGGTGTACTACTGCAACACACATCTCTACAGTCTTTATTTTCCTTGACTGCATTGTTGTTCTAGGAAAAATACTTGAATTAAAGCTAAGGGTTTTAGGTCATTTTAATGCACTTGCATCATGAATCTGTATTCATAAGGATGTATTTTATTTGCTGTTTTACATTACAGTAAAAGGTCCACACTTGGTCCATATGGAATGACAGGGGTCCACTGTTGGCTGGTACATAATGACACAGGTTCCCACTGAGATAGCACGGAGCGACATACACACTCCAGCATGGGTGGATAAGCAGACATTAGATTAATGTATAAGTTTTAAGATACATTTTAGATCTAAATTTAATACAAACATTTGTAATTATTAATACACAACACAAACTCGCAAACACACATAAAGTAGCACTGGTAAAGTTGTCATTATAGTTTTTTTTAAACATGGAGGGAAAACTCAACGGCAACCTGTCATGATACTTAAGGGAATATTTCAGTTATTGATATTTATGGATCAACAATAAAACATGTATGGGAAAATAAAGGAGGAGCTGAGGGGTCATCAGCTTGTCTGAGATACAAGGGATAATTCTTCTAGAGGATGGATTAACCTGACTAAGTAATATGATAAACTACTGCAGCACACTTTTCTACAGTCTATTAAGTTTTCTGATCTACTGCAGTTTCATACTCCTTGACTGCATTGTTGTCATGGGAAAACTACTTTAAATAACTCAACTCAGGATTCAACATGGTGTGATGGCCTAGAGCCACAAAGTGTTATTCTGTGGTCACCTAATATCCCATATAGCCTACTGAAGATGACGCTCTATGAGGGCCACAGACTTCTACTTTTTAAAAGTGCATGGTTTCAATCAATTTGAATGTACTTGCATCCTAAATCTATATTAATAGGAATGCATTTTACTTATTGTTTTGCCTCGCAGAAGAAAATGTCCACTCTTGGTTTATATGAAATGACAGTGGTCCACCGTTGGCTGGTACATAATGACACAGGTTCCCACTGAGATAGCACGGAGCGACATACACACTCCAGCATGGGTGGATAAGCAGACATTAGATTAATGCATAAGTTTTAAGATACATTTTAATCTAAATTTAATACAAACATTTGTAATTGTTAATACACAACACAAACTCGGGAAAAGGGAAAACTCAATGGCAACCTGTCATGATACTTAAGGGAATATTTCAGTTATTGACATTTATGGATTCAACATGGTGTGATGGCCCAGAGCCATGTGTTATTCTGTGGTCACCTAATATCCCATATACAGTAGATGACGCTCTATGAGGGCCACATTGTTGTACTGTGCTAGTGGAAACGCGCCATTAGATAGCACGGAGCGACATCCACACTCCAGTTTTAATAAACATTTTAAATCTAAATTTAATACATTTTGCAGATGGGTTTAAGAATCTGTACTAATGGTATTGATGCCATGCATAGCTGTATGCCTCTTGCTGTACTGTTATTAGGCTAATTGCTTGTTGTTGTGAATATCATACTATTGGGGAACACTGGTGTGGTACAAAGAGTGTTTGCCAGCCATGGAGATGTTGTTGACATCTAAACTGTCAATGTTGAATCTGAAGAGTTACAGCTATACCCTGACCTTATGTGTCTATAGGCCTAATGTAAAGTATAATACAGTTGTTCTCACTGTAAAAAGAGGTATCTTGTGTAGTCTATTATTATATTGTCTTGATGTTGTCTTAAGTACTGCTGAAAGGTTAACCGTTAGGACTGAAAGTGTGACAATTGTTAAAAGTTGAGAGCATTCATTCAAAATTAAGAAGAGTAAGTAAAATGTAATTGAATGTAATTAGCTACATTACTTTGATGAAATAATTGAAATATTTAACTTACACTACTATTACATTTTCAACAGGGTAACTTGTAATTGTAATCAACTATATTTCCAAAGTAATCTTCCCAACACTGCAATCAAAGTGGTACTGATATATGACAATTTGATATCCGTGGGAAAATACAGAGGGAATGGGGAATCATCAGTTAGTCAGAGATACAAGGGATACTTCATTCAGAGGATGGATTAATCTCACAAAGTCCCTATATTAAACTATTGCCACACACATTGCTACAGTCTATTAATTTTTCACTGAGAAAAGCATGTGATTTCAATCAAGCATGGAGTGACATACACCCTCCAGTATGTATGAATGAGAAAAAATAAGAAAAATTGATAGCTCTAATGGGGAAACTTTCATTAAGACTTAATACAAACATTTCTAATGAAGTTGCATTTGCACTTCTCTTTATGATCCTAACTCTAATGTAGAAATGTAGAACTGGCTTCTGTGAGAAGTGAGTGAACGGAGTGAGGGAATCTGTGCTAGATGACTTGTGTCAGTCCTTGGCGGCAGCGTGGGGGATGGTGTCTTGTAGCTGATGATGGTCATTAGCAACTCTGAAGCCCAACCTGGAAATGACCAAGGTCTTACAAATGTTTTCTGGCAGAGAATGGTAGATCTTTTGGGGGTTATTTCATCCATACACTGACTTATTCCCTGTATCTCTGACAATGTGATGAATCCTAATTTCTTATTCCATGTTAAGGTGTTGTTTCCAGACAGCATACTAGCAGACAATGGTAGCTCATATAAAGGCCCTGTCACAAAATATTATAACAGGGCATTACACACCTTCACAAAACTCATCAAAGAACTGACGATTCTTTACACAAAATGGAATATTGCTGGTACACCCACTCTTAACAGTTGCCAGAGAAGTTGAGTCACCAAAGGCCATAGGTTCGTGGGTAGCACATGGACAACCTGGGACCTGGGAATGCTTGTGTCTCAGTCGGTCTGATTTGGATATAAGATGTTGGCTGAAAGAAGGTAGAGGAGCCCAACCTGAAAATGCCTAACGACCATCGTCAGCTACGACAAACCATCCCCCACACTGCCTACACTCAAGGACTGACACAGGTCATCTGGCACAGATTTAAACCCCTTACTCCATTCACTCACTTCTCAGATCCCTGTTCAACAACTCTACCTTAAAGTTAGGATCTGTGAAATACATGAGTCCTGGTCACTTAACTATTTCAATGTAGAGGAATGTTTTTTGTGTCCACATTGTAGACCGAAACCCCATATGTTTGACACTACTTAGAAAAGTGTGTGTAAATGCAATGAAGTTGCTTTGCTTCCTACAACATGCACAAGGTTATACATAAATAGTAAGGAATGTACACACTTGTGTCTGGGTACTGAAACAAAAAAAGAATCATTAGGAAATAACTAAAATGTGTAACAAATGACTCACTTAAAAAATAAACAATTAGGTAACACGTTTTGCCATCTTCTGAACACAATTCAATGAATTAGTTTATATTTCACTTCAGATGCTATGAATAAGGTTGTTGAATGTACAATCCACACATCCTGAAAGCAGTCAGACCTATTTCTGTACCAGTGTGAACTGAATACAACTTTTATTGTGTACTTTCCACTTAATGTAAACTTTCTGATTCTGTGCCAGTCCTGTACCTTTTGAGAACTTTAAACTAGGTTTCAATGTGTACACCAATTCCATCTATAGATGTGTATGACTATGTGATACAGTCTATAATATACAGGAAAAAAAAACCCATAAACCATAAATTTAGCTTTTCATTTTTGTTGTGGACCAAAAACATTCAGACAGGTATACATGAACTCCAGTAGAGCTTATAGTTTGGAGAGTACAAATTTTGCAGTAGTTCAACAGTGGGTTTTGGGGTTATTCCATCCATCTGATTTATCACCTGTATCTCTGGCAGTCTGATTAATATTAATTTCTGCTGCCATGTTTAGTTGTTGTTCCCAGACAATATTTCTACTGGCACACAATGGTAGATCCAAATATTACATTTATCACAAGGCATCACACACCTTTACAAAACTCATCAAATACTTGACATGGTAGATTATTGCTGGGACACCCATTCTTTACATGGCCAACCTAAGACTAGGGAATTCCAATGTCTCTCTTAGTCTGATTTGGAACATAAGATCTTGGCTGAAGGATGTTAGTCTTTTCCAGGTTGCGCCTCAGAGTTGCTAACGACCATCGTCAGCTACAAGAAACCATCCCCCACACTGCTGACAGTCAAGGACTGACACAAGTCGTCTGGCACAGATTTAAAACCCATTCACTCACTTCTCAGAAGCCAGTTCCACATTTAGAGTGGAGAGTATAGGTGGAGTTAGGATCTGTGAAATACAAGAGTGTTGATGACTTCACTACTTCAATGGAGAGGACTGTTTTTGTGTCCACATCATAGACTGAAGTCTAGGGGTGGGAATCGAGAACCAGTTCAGTGTTTCCCCTACCATTGTACAGGCCTGGCGGGCCGCCAGGCCAACGAGAGCCCCCGCCAGGCCAAAAAAAAAAAAAATTAATATAGCAAAAATAAGCGACACATCCATTCATTCAGAAATCAATACATTCTGTTTAGGATGCGCGTGCAGCGCTGTTTGCAACGTGAGTTAACCTGCTTCGTTGCCTATGCGGGTGTGAGAGCATATTATGGGATGTTGAAGTTTGTAACACGTAAACTGCGGAGCCGTGGAAAAAGAAAAAAAAAATCACCGGCGAAGTGATGCGCGTCATGCGGGAGAGACAGGAGAGGGAGAGAGAGTGAGAGGAGGGATTGACGCGGAGCAAAATCACTGTCAGGTGATGAACTGGGTCGCTGCAGCGCGTGCTCCAGGTGAGACAGGCTATACGTCGCTCGCGGCTCGTTGTATTTAATCGCCGATTTCACGGAGCGTTTCAGTGACGGCGAGCGGCCGCCGCCGCTGTTTCAGACTCGGGACAGACGCACGCAGTAACAGTCACCGGTGACCGTTACCATACCGACGAGCTAACGCGTCCAAGTTATAACCTTGTTGTCAATAAAAACACGTGGAGACGGTGCTTCAACCAAACGACACAGCTGTTGGATGACTGGCTGTTTCTCTGTCACTGTTTCAATGTCCCACAACCTTGAGTTTTACAGCCTGGGCGTCTCAATAAACTAGAATAACATGGAGGTCTGGGCCCCAACCAAGTATTGAGAGCAGATGGACATAGCCTAGTTTTCAGAAGGCCAACATTGTCATCTTAATTTCCTTTAGATAGGCTACTGGATTAATACTGACACTAAATTGTCCAGTGCAGCATGTGAATCTGATGGAGCCAGCTCTCTGTTAAAATGTTGTCCAGGTTTATGTTTTTGGCCATGAAAGGCCCTTCAGTTTAAGATATTTCTGTGATCAGGCATTAAACAGGTGGCTCACCTGTTCAGGCATGGGGGGCATAGCTGCTACTATATAGTGTGAAGTAGCATTAGATGGAGCAACGTTGGACCCTGATGTGGGCCTCCTTTTATAAATATTCAATATTAGGGGTGTGTGCCCCACGCGCCTCGTCTTTTCAGGGTTTTTCTGTGGGTACCACCGGGCCTAAAAAATATTCTAAGGGAAACACTGCGGTTCCTCTTCAGAACTGGTTCCCACTTGATCATTTCCTTGGGATCGTGTGCGGGCCTGCTTAATGATTCTGCTAACCGATTTTGCTTTTTTTCCTTTGTAAATGAGCATGTTTCTGACCCAAACAACACATTTTGTTTTCGGGTCAGAACAAGCAAACACGGCATCAGGACAGAAGCTCTCTAAAGTGTCGGGGTGGATGTGATGTGACAAAAAACATTCAGATTTATAAAACACTTGCAAGTGCCTACAAGGTAGATAGTACATAGATAGATAGTAAGGAATATAGCTTTTATATATTAGCTGGGTACTGAAACATTAAAAAAATCATTAGGAAGCAACCAAAATGTGTAACAAATCAATTACTGAATCAGAATGACATTCTACTATTTGTAGATTTATTGTGTGCTTTCCACTTAATGTAAACTCGCCAGTCCTGTGTAACAATACCTTTTGACAACCTTCAATTATATTTCCACACCAATTTGATCTATAAACATTAGGGGTGTAACGGTACATGTATTCGTATTGAACCGATTCGGTACGGGGTGTTCGGTTCGGCACAGCGTTGAGATTCGGTACAGAAGTTGTGTGTGTTTACAGTCCGCCTGCAGCTACACGTGCCGCCCGATGGTGGCTATCGCTAATACTACCGCTAATGTTAATGCTTCCGCTAGCGAGTAAACAGACTTGAAGAGCCTTCCTGCTTGTAGGAAGAGTGGAGGTGAGGTCTGTGGCTCCTCTCTCCTCTCTATCTGTCTACCTGTCCCTCCGTCCGTCCGCCCGCCCGCCCGTCTTTCTCTCTCTCTGTCTGGCTGTGTCCATGAGCTCCCGGCACCTGTGGATCTGCTGCTGCAGATGCGGTAACAGCAGGCGTATGTGTTGACACTACGCACTGTGCCATCGTGATGATCCGCGTTATTCATTCATTCATTTTTTTTTTTTCGCGGCCAAACGGTTGCATCGTCAGGCAGCTGTTGTGGCATTTGCCCACATTGCCCTATGGTCAGTCCGTTCACATGTTAAAAAAAAAAAAAAAAAGTTGTGTGAGAAGTTTTTCTAATTCACATTTTATGTTAATTTGAGAATAATGTATTGAACTTATTAGGCAGCACTTTACAACAGTACATTTTTTTCATATTTTGTATAATGGTTTAAGTAGCTTTATATTTTATTCATACAGTTAAGTTTAATAAGTTTATTTGTATCAGGGACAATGCACATAACATTAGTAGGTGAGTAAAATAATTACATTTGACTAAAACATACATTTGGTTTAGAAAAAAATCCTAATAAACAATAAGCAAAATTATGTTTTGCATTTGGTTCTCTTACTGTACCGAAAATGAACCTAACCGAGACCTCAAGACCGAGGTACGTACCGAACCGTGACTTTTGTGTATCGTTACACCCCTAATAAACATGTATGACTGTGTGATACAGTGTGTAATATTCAGAACCCCCCCCCCCCCCCCCCCCCCCACAAATAAATCTTTAGTTTGCATATTTTTGTCCACGGCAAAAACGAAGACAGGTATTCATGAGTAGAAATTTGGGTTGCAATATACACTGCCCGTCCAAAAAAAAGTCACACACTTTATATCTGTGGTCACATTGGACCACATTTCTTCTTTGAAGATGATGGTTCCCCACTATCCTTCCAGTTTTAAATTATGTGTTTGACAGTTCTTAAAGCAATGTTAGTCTCAGCAATCTCTTTAGATAGTTTCATTTGCTTGATTAACGTCAATAATTTGACCCTTGTGAAACAGAATGACATCTTCTCCTCTACCACAGGATGCATTTTCTGACATGGTTGTTTAGGAAATGAGACTGCAACAGTTAGGGTTAAATAAGTTGAATCATAGCTGAAACATAATCATACATGAAGTAATTATCCAATTGGAGGCTCTGACCTATTAAATGGTGACTTTTTTTTGGACAGACAGTGTAGTTCAAAAGTGGTCTTTTTGGGGTTATTCCATCCACTAGCAGACTTATCTCCTTATTCTTTGTAAGGTAAACAATCCTCTATTGCTTTCCTTATTGTATTCTCACATTTCAAAAAGTTAACGTCAACATTGCCACTTTGCTAAAAGAAATAACACTACAGATTAGATTGTATTTAGATTAGACCATTTTCTTCTGCCATTCAATTATCTTATTTCTTCTTTATTCACCCATGATGGAGTGTGTATGTCACTCCGTGCTATCTCAGTGGGAACCTGTGTCATTATGTTCCAGCCAACGGTGGACCACTGTCATTTCATATAAACCAAGAGTGGACATTTTCTTCTGCGAGGCAAAACAATAAGTAAAATGCATTCCTATTAATATAGATTTAGGATGCAAGTACATTCAAATTGATTGAAACCATGCGCTTTTAAAAAGTAGAAGTCTGACAATGTGGCCCTCATAGAGCGTCATCTACAGTAGGCTATATGGGATATTAGGTGACCACAGAATAACACTTTGTGGCTCTAGGCCATCACACCATGTTGAATCCTGAGTTGAGTTATTTAAAGTAGTTTTCCCATGACAACAATGCAGTCAAGGAGTATGAAACTGCAGTAGATCAGAAAACTTGATAGACTGTAGAAAAATGTGCTGCAGTAGTTTATCATATTACGTAATCAGGTTAATCCATCCTCTAGAAGAATTATCCCTTGTATCTCAGACAAGCTGATGACCCCTCAGCTCCTCCTTTATTTTCCCATACATGTTTTATTGTTGATCCATAAATATCAATAACTGAAATATTCCCTTAAGTATCATGACAGGTTGCCGTTGAGTTTTCCCTCCATGTTTAAAAAAAACTATAATGACAACTTTACCAGTGCTACTTTATGTGTGTTTGCGAGTTTGTGTTGTGTATTAATAATTACAAATGTTTGTATTAAATTTAGATTAAAATGTATCTTAAAACTTATACATTAATCTAATGTCTGCTTATCCACCCATGCTGGAGTGTGTATGTCGCTCCGTGCTATCTCAGTGGGAACCTGTGTCATTATGTACCAGCCAACAGTGGACCCCTGTCATTCCATATGGACCAAGTGTGGACCTTTTACTGTAATGTAAAACAGTAAATAAAATACATCCTTATGAATACAGATTCATGATGCAAGTGCATTAAAATGACCTAAAACCCTTAGCTTTAATTCAAGTATTTTTCCTAGAACAACAATGCAGTCAAGGAAAATAAAGACTGTAGAGATGTGTGTTGCAGTAGTACACTGTACATTTAAAAATAATTACAACATTATTGGTGCTACTTTATTAGAAATGTTTGTGTTAAGTTTTGATGAAAAAAAATCTCTTAAAAACTATCACTTTTGCTTATTTCTTTCTTATTCATACATGATGGAGTGTATATGTCACTCCATGCTAACTAAGTGGGAACTTGTGTCATTGTGCACCAACCAACAGTGGGCCCCTGTCATTCCATATAAACCAAGTGTGGACCTTTTTATACAATGTAAATCAACTAAGTGTCACGATAGATTGCCCATGAGTTTTCACAGCACACCCCATGTTTAAAAAACAAAACAAAACACAATCACAACTTTACCAGTGCTACTTTACTGTAAGTGTGTTTTGTGTGGATTAGTAGTAATTAACAGTATTAATAGTAATAGTTACAAATGTTTGAGTTAAATTTAGATTAGATTAGAAATTAAAACTTAGCAATTTATCTAATTTCTGCTTATCCACCCATGTGTGTGTGTGTATGTCGCTCCGTGCTATCTCAGTGGGAACTTGTGTCATTATATACCAGCCAATGGTGGACCTTTGTCATTCCACATAAACCAAGTGTGGACCTTTTTTCTCCAATTCAAAACAATAAATAAAATGCATTCCTATTTCCTAATAATTGGTTGAAACCAAATGTCTAGAGCATTTTAACTATATAAAACTGAGATGATAGTAGGTCCATTCTTGGACTGCTAAGAATGACAAAGGCAACACATTTATGGATGGGTAAAGACAGACGAGCAAATTATCTTAATCTATCTTAATCTATATTAAAGCTGTTTTAAAGTAAATGTTGTTGTTTATATTGCAGAACTTGATAATAGTGCATGCAGCCATGTTACTTCTGATTTGCATGTAGTTCAATAAGAATAATTTACTCTTAAATGTGGCCATTATTATTTATATATATGTTTTTATATAAAACTTCTATTACAGAGACTTTGAAATAAGTAATGGTAACTCTAAAGTTATATTATGCATTTTTAAAAGAAACTGAGAAAGTCATTGTTATAAACAGACTCATTAGGTCAATGAATGGGTCATTAGGTGAATGAATGGGTACAGACAGCTCCACTGCAGTATGTGGAGGTCCCCTCTTTGATAGGTAAATGTCGCTCAGAGCTCTAAGTCCCCTCTTGGCAGTATCTTTAAAAATGGTTAAAAGTCACATTTTCAGTAATACCGATGGTAAAACACCTCAAAAGTGAATTTTATATCCCATTTTTGTTTTTTCAACATAGCGTAAACGAAATACCCCTCTTGCCAGGTTTGAGCGACAGGTCCACTGTTAACCCTATTGGTGTGTATGTGTGTGTGTGTGTGTGTGTGTGTGTGTGTGTGTGTGTGTGTGTGTGTGTGTGTGTGTGTGGCAAACATGACATTAGCTCATGTAACATTGACGAGCGGCTGCTGGAGTCTTAAGTTGCTCCAATCAGATCATGCTGAGGAGCAGGACAGAGCTGCTAACGACAACCAGAAATCTGACATTTGAGCTTCCTGCACCGGCCTCTTCTTCTTCATCAGGAGATTTTCATGAAGTAACCTGCAGTAATAACGAGCTAATGATGTGGTTACTGCTGTCAGGGGGGGGGGTCGCGACTCGCTAGTTAGCCCGGCCTGCTGATGTTTGCAGCTAGAAGAGTCCGTTACTTATCTCCTTTTGTCATGGTTGGTTTTTAGAAAGACACAAATATTTTGAAAAGTACAGTCACAGTTCAAGGGGGTTGTGAGTCATAGTGAACTTGTACCAGTGAGTTAACAATAGCAGCCATGTGTTTGACAATAGATTTGTATACTAGTATAGCCTTTATTGTCATTGCAAAACAACAAAAAGCATTAAATTTGCAGTGCTACGTCTGTTTCAGTGTTAAAAAGGACATCATCAAAGAACACACACACGCAGAAACAAAACGGAAAACATCAAGAACAGTCAAACAATTAATAGTAATAAATATCTTGGACGCTTAGTCTTTCAGTATTTCAAAATATGAGGCCTTTCAGTGCTTTGGCTGTTCCCCCGGATTACAAAACTTCACATCTGTGTTGCGTGACGGGACAAAACGAATCAGACGTTTTTTGCCTTTTAACTTTAATGCATTTAGAAATTTAGAGGGAATCACTGTCAGTCTTCATTTGTATTTTTCATCCAGGTTTTCAGTTACGACGGAGCAGCGTATTGAACAGGACTCCGTAGCATGATGACTGTCTGCATGTTGACGGTTATTGATGTGAATAAAACTTGGGTGAAGCTCTGGTACGGTACGGTTATGGCACTGACCCACCATAAACGTTCCCTTAAAGCTTCAGTGTTGCCATATGTGCTGAGACGAGATCAGCCGCCGTAAAGACATATGTTGTTCCTTAAAGATGGATCGACTGGGATGGTAGAGGCGGCTCATGGTTCCAATTGATGGGTTAAGAGTCATAATTGAACCATTCATTGTTGGAAGTGCAGATACCTCAAGGCCTCTTTCTTGGAGCCCGATCTGTCAATCCTTTACACCACATTTAAAAAAAGAAGAAGAAGAAGAAGTCTATTCATAGAAGGAGAGGTTAAAAAAAAGTGGCGTTGGTTTCCACTGATAGCTGCGGTCGCTCCCACATGTATCTGTTCAGGACTAAGAGAGGAGATTTCATGGGTTAGATCTGGTTGAAACTGCGGGTTTATACTTGGAAAATATACATTGAGTCATAAATTCATAGGTCATGGATTGAGTACACATGTACCCATCCAAAGGGAGGGGGGGGGAACTCCAGTAGCACATGTGCTGAACATCTTGGAGAGGAATTTTTCAGAAAACCTTGGGAAAGGTGGGGCTGCAGGTATCCGTTTTCCACTGTTAGGAGGAGGAGGATTATAAGAAAAAAAAAAAAAAGGTGGAAATGACTGGTATGTTAATGGTAGATCACTGAGATTGTAAACATGTGACGTCCTCGCTCCTTTCTCTCAGGATCGCATCAGAAAAAATCCTGCAGAGGAATTTAAGACGGCGAGCAGGGGAAAGTCCTTGAGCGCTGCACGTCTGCAAAGCCAGGTGTTGCCTCCGCCGCCGCCACCGACATTAAAAGCACAGACAGACACGGTGGCATCCTGAAGCGGATTCTTCCGAAAACCGTAGGCTAGAATTTAGCCAACTCGAGTGAGTCGAGTTGCAAAATGCAAAAAAAAAAAAAATTCCTACGTGATTTATGATACTTGCTTTTGTTTCATAAAAACAGGCCATCAACCTGCTCGCGAGGTGATTTATGTTCAGCCACAGGAATGCGTTGTCTCTGTGTGTGTGTGTGGTGTTTTTTGTAGGCCGCTGTGATGTAACGGCTCGAGGATGGTTAAGTCTGTTAGATTTCAGTGATGTTATATATATATTGGAGTTTAGAAATCTAGGGTATCCACCATGAGACTCCTCAATCAGTCGTTTTCTCTTGCTCATCTTATTTTTGGATTTATTCCCTTTTTGTCTCCCTCTCGCTCCCGTCCTCTCTCTTTGTGTCTCTCTCTAACAATGACTCAGCAGCCTCTGCGTTTCGCTTTGTCGCTGCTTAAAGGAGAATCATTTTTAAAACACATACAGAAACAAATAAAGACGCCGCTGCCTCCTCCTCCTCCTCATGCATCATTACAAGTAAACAAACTCATTTGGTGTCTAATAAATCTTTGCTGCTATTTAAATCCACTATGAATCTGCACATTTCCACCAATGCTTTATCATCTTCTCCAGTTGAGGTGTTTTCCAGTAACCACAGCTTGATCTTCATGGCATCAAGTCAAGCTAATGGAAATCAATGATCAGGCAGCAGGGCTCCTGCTATTGTATTGTGCTGAATTGCTGCCTCAATATTTTTTAAAAGTAATTTCACGTATATTGAATAAGTGTTCAGTCGGCGACCCTTATCACAGCACAGAGAAATGAAACCTCGTCCTAACTGGAAGGAGATTATCCTTCACTGCGTCTGTGAGTAATGACAAAAATTAGCTTCACCTACCTGTCGCTGTCTGAATAAAAGCAACATGGTTTTTAAAACAGCATTTGTAGTTTTCTAAAAGGAGCCTGATGTGTTGGCGATTCAGCCTAGTGCAATGTTTTTCAACCTTGGGGTCGGGACCCCACGAGGGGTCGCCTGGAAAAAAAAAGACTGATAAAGATGTATTTCTTTATCTAATTATTATTCTTTTTAAAATTAGGATTAAAAACACCACACACAATCTTAAACAACTGGATTCTACACTTTCACTTTCTCAAATATAAATTGAGTTCAAATAAAATGCAGAATATAAAAATATCTGTGTCCGCATCTTGATTGACGGTCACACTGCAAAAACAAAAAATCAAGCAAAGAATATTTGTCTTATTTCTTGTCAAAATGTCTCATTTCTAGTCAAAACTAATCTCATCACCTAAAAATTAACTTGTTTTTAGATCATTTTCACTTGTTTCAAACAAATTTTCACTTGAAATAAGTAGAAAAATCTGCCATTTCTTGTGATAAGAAAGAAAAACTTGCCCCATTGGCAGATTTTTCTTGTTTGAAACAAGTGAAAATGAGCTAAAAACAAGTTAATTTTTAGGTGATGAGATTAGTTTTGACTAGAAATGAGACATTTTTGACAAGAAATAAGACAAATATTCTTTGCTTGAATTTGAGTTTTTGCAGTGCACCAGAAATGTGTGATGTCAAAATGGGGTCACGAGCCAAAAAAGGTCGGGAACCACTGGCCGAGTGTGTTTTGAAAAACATCTCTAAACTCCTCCACTCCCCTCTCCGTCTCCTCTCAACAGGCCGTGGCAGCGACTCAGAGTCCGACGGCCCCCCCCACAGGAAGATGCCGGACATCCGCAAGGACGACATGCTGGCGCGGCGGACCTCGGTCAGCGAGCCGCGGACCGCCATGCCCTTCAACCAGTACCTCCCCAACAAGAGCAACCAGAGCGGATACATGCCCACGCCGCTCCGCAAGAAGAAAAACGACAAAGAGGAGGGAGGACGCAAGAGCTGGAGCACCGCCACGTCGCCTATAGGGGGAGACAGACCTTTCAGGTGAGTGGGACACAGACACGAAGGTTTTATTGGATGTTTTGGGTCAAAATGTTTAAAATCTGTTTATTGTTTTATACGAATGTATGTTCAGAAACATTTTGAGTGCTTCAAGAACAACAGCGACACATGTAACTCAAATTCAGCATAAACCTACTCATACAACATGTAAGAGCTATTGCAAATATTCAAGTAAACACAGTAAATATCTATTTGTTCAGATAAACATTATTATTATTAGTTACAACACAACCTGCCCTTCTGCATACTGTTGTTGTCAAGTCTGACACAGACTCACATATTTCACATTTAATCGCTAAGAGACTAAACAGCAGAGCAAGTAAAGGTCCTTGACACTGGTGGTTAGGAGTGTAATCGCTTAATGAACAGGACGAGTTGCACAACCATGAACTTGTTTCAACCTGATGTTTGAACTGCTGCAGGTTAAACCTTCGATATTCAGGATTATTCAGAATTTCCTGGCAGAGAAAAACCTGTTGCACTAAATCACTGTCGATGAATGCAGACGATTCCTGATAAAGACACTGACAGAACGGTTATTGCTGTTGGAAAACACGTTATTTATTATTCTCGGCAACGCCCTCACGGATTGATTTAAAGTTTCTGTTTGGTTTTTGTTTTGTTTTGTTTTTTTGTGAAGAATTTTGCAGAAGAAGTAAAAGTGTCACTTGTGTCAAATTACAGATGTGTGGAGCGAAACCTTTCAACTCTTGATTATTTTTCTCTGTCCGGCACTGTACAGATGTGGAGAGGCTGGCTGATGGAGGCCAGATGTTGCCGTTTTCCATATGTTCTGACTCTGATTTGAAGCGAAAGTGTGAAATGTGCTACACGGAATACGCGGAATATTAAAGTCTGAGGGTTTTATTGGCATTTATTGGTTTGGCGTGTCAGCATGTGAGAGCTCAGGGATGATGAATTAAGTTTTTCATTGTCAATGGAGTTTCAGCTTTCTGCCGGCTGAGTGCGTTGCGTTGTTACATAAATGATGGGCTGTGATGAGTTGTGTTACCGTTGGTGATGGTGGTGGGAGAGGCTCGGACTTTGAACGGGAGCAGATTGTGGTCACTTAACGTTTCGACGTTCGGATGCATCATCATTTAGCCTCGGGGGATTCGGTCTGATTGGTGTGTTACTGTTAGCCCAGTGGGTTTATAGAGTAGGAGGCTTTTTACAGCAGAGAGATGTGCAGAGTGAGTGTGTTGTTGTCTGTGTGCATCGCCCAGTGTGTGTGTGTGTGTGTGTGTGTGTGTGCTGCTAAACTCATTTCCCCTGTTGTTAAATTCATCTCTCATATTATGTTTCATCAAATCATCACGTGTTCATTGATTTTCTTTTTGCATTCATTGTTTTCCTTTTTCTTCCTCCTCCTCCACCTTCTTCCTTCCTTCCTTCCTTCCTTCCTTTCCTCCTTTCCTCCATGTCTTATTGTGTTTCTCCCTTTTTGCCTCCTCACTCATCCATCACCACATTTGTGTGTTTTTCCAATCTTATTCTCATGCCCTCGTTGCTAATGCATTGTTGCTGCAATGCGATTACATCTTCCCTGCCCTGTCCACTGCATGTTTGTGTGTGTGTTTGTGTGAATGTGGATGACGTAACAGTCCAACTGAGATCCCTAGCTTAGACGCCCCGAGTCCGTCCCCCACCCCGCCCCCCTTCGAACCCCAGACACAGACTGAGCTGGAGCGCCACAGTGTTGAGGATGAGGAGGAGGAGGAAGGCCAGCAGCAGCAGCAGCAGCAGCAGCAGCAGCAGACGTCGTCCACGCCTTTCATTGAGATCCACTCGGCCAACATGAGGAGGAGCAGTGAGCCTCTGCCCTGCAGCCTCCTCCAGCCGCGGGCGCAGACCCCCACCGAGACCGGGACTCACCTGACCATCACCTCCGAGCAAAGGTCTCCACCTTCATTCACGTCTGTCCCTGTGCCTAGATATTAGGGATAAAACGGTACCAATGTTATTTCTCTGTTTATTCCTATTTCGTGTAAAAGAAACCAAGAAATCTTTATTACTCACAAAAACAACAACATTTTCACTCACTTAACTGCAACGAATTCAACGTGCACACGCCCACTTGCATCTCTGCAGAGTCTCATTCCCCAGAAAAAGAGAAGAAAAACAGGTGTTTCCCCCGAGTCAGCGCAATATCCCACTGAACAGATAAACATCAGCCACTGCCATCAGTATTTACCGATGACCGAGTGAGTGAGGCAACTATTGGCCAATACCGATGTTCAGCCGATGCATTGGTGCATCCCTACAAGATATGTGTCATCCCCAATTCCTCTAAAGGTGCATTCACGTCGGGCCTTTTATGTTTTTTTTTGCTATCGCCCCTTTGTTATCACTGTATCGCTCCGCTGCACTCGCTCATCAGTTTGGCACAGACGCCGTCATGCCCACTGCCGTGTCTCTCTGTATACACCGGGATTACTGCACAGCAGCCAATCAGCGTTGAGCGGCAAGTTGACTGACAACAAGCGAAATGACATCAACTTGAGGTTTCTTATCTCAAGCGATTGACAAATGTAAACTTGTCACCAGCGACAAAAATAAAAGGTCCGGTGTGAAGGCACGATAAATCAACCTAATCGGAAAGATGAGTCACTGATCTCATTGTCCGATTCAGTTTTAGATGATTGATCTGCGTGTGTGAAAGATTTTGCACATCATAGTCACATTTTATCGGGTCTGCCCAGAGGGAGCTGTGTGTGCGATGTGTGATGTGACGTGACTTGAGGCAGTTTCAGTTTGGGATGAAGTGACGACAAGTTTGAGACTGGGAGCAAAAAAAACCAACATCTGGGTTTGTGCATTTAAAAAGACGTGAGCCAAGCTCGCCTGTAGCTGCTCCTCGTCTCTGCTCCAGGCGACATTAGTCGCTTGCAGGGAAACAAACCTGAATCAGTGAAGTTGCATTGAAGGTAATGTGAACACTGGGGTTTTTGACACGGGGGCAAAAGACGATATCTCTGGAGCTGCTGCGTCTCTGCCTCTAAATGTGCCACATTAGAAAAAAAATTCAGCAGCTGCACATCTGTCCAAAAAAAAAAGAACAATGCTCTCATTAGTAACGATAATCCAGAGATTTCAGTGTGAACAGTTTTCATCAGGTTGAAAATAGTTCCACTTCCCGTCCGGCGGCAGCCCCCTCCTCCGCTCTCCACCTGCTCATCGTTTCCACTTCCATCCTTGTTCCTGAGCGGTGTAAAACATTGGGTTAGCGAGACGAACACGAGGCCTTTACCCAGCATGCCTCTCTCTCTCCCTCAGGGGCCACACGTTTCACAGCTGCTGTCAGGTAACAAGGTGAGGATTATGAGCTGTCAAGACACAATGCTGTTTTCTATTTTACCGCTCAGAAGAACAGCTCTGAAGCTGCTGCTGCTGCCGCCGTGTTTTCTCTCTGACAAAATACGTCAGGTTTTTGTTATTTCACAATCCAGCCTCATCCTGTGTTATTTCCTCGTCAAGCAGACGCTTCATTCACACAGCAGGCCTGTGTTGGAGAGTTATTACGGTCACACCCCCGAGTTTCCAGCGTTTTCTGGCACCGACGTGAACGGCATTGATTGGATTGTCAGTGTGTCAAGGGAGTGAAAAGGATCCTCGGAAATCAGACTCGCATGTAGCTGCGTTCCACGACGAAAGGGGGGATTTCTAGGATGTTTGTAAAGGCTTTGATAGAGACTTCTGTTGTTGGTAATAGCTTGCATTTTTCCAGAGGTTGGAATTTTGTGTATTTTTCTCGTTGGCTCCTCCTGCACACCAGCCTATCTGTGTTTTGAGATTCGTAGGAAATTTGTGTTGTAACATCCCTTTTTTTTTATGAGAAGAAACAAACTGAGATGTTTGTTTCAGTGTGTTTGGACGGAGGAGTGGAGCTTTGCATCCAGCCCTGCAGTGGCATATGTGTGTGTGTGTATGAGCTGTGTTTCTTATCTTGAGCAGAAATGCGTGTGTGTGTTTGTGTGTAGGGGGTGATACTGGTCGTTAGCACAACCAGAGATATGGCTGAATGAAAGACAAATATCTGCAATTAGTGCACTATACATGTTGAAATGATAAAATCTAAATCAAGAAACATAAAAAGCTGCAGGATCAGAGAAAAACAAGAGTTGAAACTCCTCCAGTTGCCTTTGTTTCCTCCAAGCTAATGAACAAAATCTGCACACACCTTCAAATACAAAACTGTACAAACAAGAACAGACATGCAGAAATGCACACACACACACACTCACACATAAACACACGCACACACACTGGCAGGGAACATGAACATGGCGACCCACCCTCAGGATGTAAGGAAATGAGGCCGTCTTCCTTCCCTGACCCTGAGCAGACTGGGACTGAGGCCGGAGTCCTTTCACTGCCGGCAGCTGGCCAGTCTCTCTCTCTGGGAATTTACAGTCCAATAACAAGCCTCCCAGAAAGTAGCTGTTCATCACACGGCAACAAACACCGAGATTTGTTCTGTTCTGTTCTGTTTCCATTCATCCAGGCTGCTATGAATGGATCTGTGTGACCATGCTGTGTTGTTTTCTCAGATTTAAACACCGAGGCTCGTCCAGAGGAATTCTGTCTGTCTGATGATGATGATGATGATGATGATGATGATGATGATGATGTAGGATGATAACCAACCAGGCAGCAGTACAGTACGTTTTTTAGTTTGCTTTGCTTTCCGCAGCACTCCGGCTCGCTCGTGCTCTGAGGAACTCTTCCACCACTTGGCGCCTCTAGCGGGACACGCTGCGGCCGTATCTCCCGTCGACGCAACCGGGAAGCTTCCGCCTCCGGCCGAGCAGCGTCAGCATCATCAGCACGAGAAGGAGAAGGAGGAAGAGGAGGAGGGCGGCGGCGGCAGCGGCGGCAGAGGAAGGAGGGGAGCCGCAGCTGTTGCCGTTGGTGCCCCGGTAGCGGCAGATGCCGAGCATGGCGAGAGGCGGGGCCGTCGCTCGCTCACCTCTCCTCCTAAACGCACGGCCACGCCGAGCCCCTCCCACTTTCTCCCCGTGCCCGCTGCTGCCATGGCAATGAAGGAAACGACCAACACGGGCCGGCGGAAGGGCAGAGCGCTGAGCGAAAGCGACGACCCGCAAGGAGGGATGTCCTGGTTGGACGGCAAACTCCCACCAACGTGAGCCCCTCCCCCACCCCCCCCCGTCCAGCTACAGCTACACACAACTACATGTTAATGAACAACACACCTCACTGCAGGACGCACTGCTCCCACGACGCTTTTGAATACTTATCTCAGCATGTGACCTTTGACCTCAGGCAGTAATGGATGATTTAACTACCTAAAGATAGCATGAGATTTTTAACATCAACCGTTATTGTAAAAAAAAAAGTGCATGGAAACTCTGAAAGTGTGTATTTTTCTCATTTTCTTACTTCGTTTTTAAAGAAATGTGAAGATGATAAAACATTTGTGACAATGGATTAAAGGGATAGTTCAAGATTTTGGCAAATTGGCCCATTGCCATAACCCCCTATAGTCATAGCAGTAGATTTGTTACCTTTAATTGTCGGTGTTGTTTTTGAGGCAAATGCAGAGACTGCTTGCCGAAAAACTGCCCCCGATGGGAACGCACATCAGCTGTTTTGCATTAATTTACCTCTAAAACAACTCTGTCTCATAACGTTCTGTTATTATCTCATAGCGTGGTGAATGTGCAGGTCACAACCTGTCCACCAGAGCGTTTTGGAGTTGTTGGATGAGTTGGATGAGAAATCCCATTAGCTTCCATAGTGTAGCTCTGAGCAGCTCGCAGCTCTGCTCCGCTGTTCTAAAAATAGCTTGCACCGACAATTAAAGGTAACAAACCTACTGCTATGACTATAGGGATTATGGCAATGGGCCAATTTGCCAAAATGTTGAACTATCCCTTTAAGTTTGCATGATAGTAGATCTGAGTTTTTGATCTCTTCAGGAGACCTGATTAAGGAAAAACTTCATGCTTCGTGCTGAACTTGACATCTTCATATTTAAATGCACATGAAATAACCACAAATTCCCTGTTTGACAACAAGATAAATATTAAAAATTGGCTGTAATGGAGGCCCCGCTGTATCGCAGGCAGACATCTCCCTACAGAAAAACATATGGCCAATTACGACAACATACCATGTGGTAAATAGCCATCCTTGAGAGAAAAAAAAAACACAATCTCTCTGGTTTTGATTTACTGAGTCTTCTCTTAATTTAGTCTCCTCTTTTTCTTGTGGCGAGCAGCCGCAGGCCGCGCTCTCTCTCACACCCCTCCGACATCACAGAGGCGGCTCCATAAAAAAAAAACGACTGTGTGAAGACCTTTGTGGTTTAGGCCAAACCTACAAGTGGCAGTCACAGACACACAGAGAGAGAGAGACATCCTTGATGTTGCTCTGGTGCTGCTCTAATAACAGATGCATGTGCTTATTTCCAATAGGCTTTAACAGTATTTTAAAATCAGTGCCATGTGCCTCTGTTGTGTGGCGGCGGCGGCAGCAGCAGTGTGTTGTGCTTTTGCAGCGCTGCAGTAAATTTGTCTTCTGTCGTGCTCTGGCTGTGTTTTGGATGAGACTGCCCCCTTGTGCTTGGTTTGAGAAATTCAGGAGCTGACAAATACATCTGTGTCTCTTCTTCTTCTCCTCCTTAACACACTTACACACACTTAAAACACGATTACTCAACGCGACCTGCTGCGTAACTGCCTCATTATCCCAGAACAAGCTACTGTACAACTACAAATCCAATAATATCCCATCTCTGTGTTCTGATTTGTTCACACCTGTGTGGATGATGAGTGTCTCTCTCTTTCCTCTGAACGTACCCGGTGTTCATCTGTGGTTGTGCTCTCTCTCCATGCTCTCTGCCCTCTGTAGATTCAGCCACACAGATAGTGTGTCAGATGATTCACAGTAAGTTGTCTTTTGAACCACTCAGAGGCTCGGCTGCCTGGCACGACGCTGCTCCGCACTACACTACACTACACTACACTACACTACAAACCCCGCTCAACAAGTCATTTAATCATTCACTGACTCTTGGAATTGGATTTATTTATTTTTTTTTTCTATTCATGCAAGTGGAGAAAAAAAACTGCCAGATGGTTGAAGTCAATTAAAAAACTGGCTTCATAAAACTGACAACAACTTCACAGACTGATGTTTGAGTTCGTCTGTGTTTTTGTTCTTTATTATAATAGCACAATAATTAAAAGAATATCATTTTATTCACTTGCCAGTGTGAAAATAAAAATCTCAAATGACGTTCAGCTTCTTTTATGATACAAAAAATCATCTATTGAGTGCCGATGAGTCATGCTGTTATTAGCAGCTCCGGCACAAAGTTTTCAGTTGTATGAGATGAATTAATTTACATAATTAAACTGAAGAGTGAAACAAATGAGTCTATAGGCAGTAAGTCGGCAGATTTCAGTTTTCATGCAGGTGTAGGTTAAGAGCTGGTTCAGTCAGAGTCGGAAATTTAAGTAATTCCTTCTGCATGGAAAATCAAAACGTCTCCCAGTGAAGCAGATTTTTCCTACTTGCATCACTCGTGAAAGATATTAAATAAGTTAAATCTGGCAGTGTGCTTTAGCCATATCAAAAATGCAAAATGCCCCCTAGCCACTACACTTGATCTGGATCATTATTATAATATGTTTTTGTATAAATCCAGTGCACATGCTTTTTCTTTTTCTTTTTTTTAACTTTTTGGCTGGCAACCATCCATCCGTCTCAGATCGACCGTGCGCCTGCAGCAGTGGCTGTGGAGAGGACTTACAGTACTAGTAGTTAGCTGCATGTTTCATGTAACTCAATCATCCTCCAAACCATCTCATCCTCTCTTTACCATGTGAGACGCATAGTATGATACTGTATCGCCATGGTGATCGATCTCTTCTGCTGCTGCAAGCTAATGCAAAAAAATATATATAAAAAATGTTCAGCTTCTTTAAAAAGCAGGAGAGGATTCACAACCAGGAGACGACTCAAATGCACAAGTCAATAAATTAAGTTTTCATCCAACAGATATCAGTTATTGGACCAAAACTTTTAAATCTTTTTTATATCTTTTAAGTCGTCTTTTAAGGTTGAAAACACTCTCCTGCTTCAAGTGTCTGGTCATGAGTGAGCGCTGCAAGAGTCAGAAAATTGTCATGTTTTAATTCTTTAGTTATGTTGAACCTTTGTATGTCGGCAGTGCATCAATTTTCTGAGTCTTTGAACAAGAACAGTTTTTACACTCATGACTGAAACATGCAGGTGAATTGTTTGTGATAAAACAATAAAAAAAACTATTTTTAACCCATTTTAACTCTGTGATGATGAACGTCCAGTCCAGCTGCATGATCCTAACAGTGACGCTGCGCTTCTCCGTCTTGTCTGTAAAAATCTTACTGCTTTAACACAAAAGATCAATGTGAAATCTTTCTGTATGTTGCCTGTATGTATAGTATAATACTCGTATGGTTGTTGCATCAGATTCTTACTAAAAGCTTCATAACAACAGTTACTGATGTTTCCAAAGGTCCTGTTAAAACGGCATCTCGCCATTCTGTCTGAAACCGAATGCATTTCCTGTTGAAACAGAAGAAAATGTGATGAAAACAGTTGAAACATAAAAGAAAATGGGATGAAAATGGTTACGCCTGTTGAGATGATGGGATGATGTTATGTTCATATGAATCAGTGGGTTCAGGTTGTTTTCTCTCCCTTTTGCTACAGAATATTTTTGTGAATGATTTAATTTTTTTTTCTGTGATTCTCCTGTTATAAACCCGTAGGAAAAATTTTTTATCACTGTTTTTTTTTTTTTTGTTGACATCATGTGACTTTAGTGTGATTGTAGTTTTACTGTGAAATAATAAGGTCGACAGACAAACACATTGCAGAACGATGCATTCAGGGAAATGTGTGGGAAAACTAACGACAATCAAAACAGAAAAAACTATGAAAAAAAAAACACTATCTTGTTTTTCACCATCCATATTCTCCCTCTCTCTTTCTTTCTCCCCCTCTCTGTCTCTCCAGGAGTGTTAGTATGATCGACATGCGTGGCGAGGAGGACGCCATGCTGCCGCCCCACAGCCAGGTGCGTCATGAACTGATGCACAATCAGTACAACAGGATGAAGGAGGAGGAGGATCACTGGCAGGACGTGAGTGTCTCACATTTATCTCACTTTACATCACTGTTTTGTTGTGGTTTTTTTTATTTCAGTCTTTGTACATTTATTTATTTTGCACTAAGTTAATAAGTTGTGTCAGCAGCTGATCAGTTATATGCAGTGGTTTCCAGCGCCTGCAGGCCGAAGCACCAACTCATCTCAACATCTTCCTCTGCCCCAGTTAAACAATTTAAATCAGTTTTCTAGGGCCACAGCTTCAAGTCTCGCATCGAGTCCTCTCGCCTGGTTTCATTTTGAACTGACACACTTAACTAACTATCTACTTGTCCGTGTGTGTGTGTGTGTGTGTGTCAGGACCTGGCCCGATGGAAGAACCGTCGGAGGAGTATTTCCCAGGATCTGATCAAGAAGGAGGAGGAGAGGAAGATGATGGAGCGGCTGATGACAGGAGACACCTGCATCTCCCACAGGAGGAGAAGCATCAAGACGTACAGAGAGATAGTGGAAGACAAGTATGTGAAACAGAAACTCATGTTCGACTAATAAGCTTGTGCAGAAGAGAACAAACCTGCAGATAAGTAGGTCTTTCACAGGAGAGAGAGAGACTTAATATTCATAATAATTCCTGTTAGCAAGCACAGAGTTGACAGCAGCTCCTCCTGCAGCTCAGGGAAGTGGGTCTCCAACACGAACAATAGTATATTAGATCTGCTGTTGAGATAAGTTAGACAGTAATGGTTTTATCTGTGTTAATCTGATTCAGAAGTTATTTGATTATGTATCCATCCTATTCACTGCAATACTGGTTATTAAAACAATATATTTAGTTACGCTGAGTTAGATGAGCCTCAGTGTGGGGGAACGTTTATCTTTCCTTCCATGAAAGAAGTCCCAATGTTTTTCCTTTGCACTGAAGCTCCTTTTTCTTTATCAATCAGATAATTTGACCAGCTCTTATCATGACTGCATCGTGTGATGCTTCTGGGTCATTTCAGTCCGTCATGAACCTTCTAGAAAAAGGTTGTCAACCAAAACCGCAATTAACAAATTTTGTATTTTCTACATTTCTGCCACAGGTTTTGTTTGTATCTTTGTTTGGATGTTTCACCTGCTTCTTTCCTTTAAAGGGATAGTTCAACATTTTGTGCAAATTGGCCCATTGCCATAATCCCCATAGTCATAGCAGTAGGTTTGTTACCTTTATTTGTCGGTGCAAGCTATTTTTAGAACGGTGGAGCACGAGAGCAAACCCTCTGGTGGACAAGTTGTGACCTGCACATTCACCACGCTATGAGATAATAACAGAACGTTACGAGACAGAGTTGTTTTAGAGGGAAATTCATGCAAAACAGCTGATGCACGTTCCCATGGTGTGTAGTTTTTCGGCAAGCAGTCTCTGCATTTCCCTCTAAAACAACTCTGTCTCATAACGTTGTGTTATTATCTCATAGCGTGGTGAATGTGCAGGTCACAACTTGTCCATGAGAGCGTTTTGGAGTTGTTGGATTGTGTATTTGATGAGTTTGATGAGGGAAACCAAGAAATCCCATGAGTCTCCGTAGTGCAGCTCTGAGCAGCTCACGGCTCTGCTCCGCCGTTCTAAAAACAGCTTGCACCGACAATTAAAGGAAACAAAGCTTCTCCTAAAACTATAGGGTTTATGGCAATGGGCCAGTCTGCCAAAATGTTGAACTATCCCTTTAAGTACTAAGCCCATGTCCTCATGACCATCTAACTGTATAATTTCAGTTCAGTTAACTTTGAACACAGCAGCTTTGATTGATCTCCCTCTGCTCCTCCTCTCCCCTGGTTCGACAGGGAGCGCCGCGAGGAGGAGCTGCGTGACGCGTACAGAAGAGCCCGGACCCCGGAGGAGGCGTCGTCCATCCTCCACCGCTACGCCCAGCGGTTCTCCATCAGCGAAGCGGTCCTCGAACGCCTCCAGCTGCCCAAGCTCCTGGACCGCAGCATATCCGCCGACCCCTCCTTCCCCTGCTCGCCCTTCCCCCTCTCCCTCACCTCCTCCCCGACGACCCCGGACCCCTTCGACGTCGACCCCAACGGGCCCCTGCGGTATCTGCGGCAGCAGTCGGCGCCGGCTCCGGCTCCAAAGTTCACGTCCACGCTGGAGGCGCGGATCGAGGAGTTTCCCAAAGACTTGTCCCTGCACCAGCGGCCTCAGATCCGCTCGCGCTCGTCCGAGCCGCCGTCGACCCGAGCGCTGTCGCCCAAACCGGTGCCTTTGCTGACGCCCAAGCCTTACTTCGAGTCCCGCGCCACCGCAGCCGAGCCGTGGCCCAGCAAGGTGAGTTTAACATAACGGTGTGTGGTGCTGCGGGACGTCTCGGGTTGCAGCATCCTCTGCCTCATCAGATACTGAGTTCCCAAGGTGAAATGTGACCTAGATTAAAGGAATAGTTCGCCAAAAAATGAAATTCGGTCATGCTGATGAATACTAGTTTTTTATTCTTCAAAGTGCATCTGGAGACCTGGGAGGCCGGTTCGCAGTCCAATGAAAACTTTATATGAGAGTCATTAGCGCCCAACACAAAAACGTCCATAAAACTACACAAAAACCATTTAATATTCCTCCACACTGCTCATCCGCTGTAATCCAAGTGTCCTGAAGGGACTCGAAACAATGTCATTTAGGACATTTTTACAGCCTAAACAGGCCTGTATTGAGTTTGCCTGGTGCAACTTGTGTAAACTCTGGACTATCTCCCTTCAGGACACTTGGATTGCAGTGGACGACCAGTGTGGAGGAATATTAAATGGTTTTTGTGTAGTTTTATGAACGTTTTTGTGTCAGGCGCTATTGACTCTCATATAAAGTTTTCGTTGGACTACGAACCGGCCTCCCGGGTCTCCAGATGCACTTTGAGGAATAAAAAACTACTGCAGAGTATTCATCAGCATTACTAATGACTGAATTTCATTTTTTGGTGAACTATTCCTTTAAAACCTGAAAGAAAAATGAAAAATTGATTGATTTTTATTAGAAAACAAATAATCGTGCTTTGGTGAGTGGAACCACGACAGATCTGCGGAGCACATGGTGCATGGGGCCCTCCTCGCCGGCCGGCTGCGGGGTGAATTCCCCTCCATCTCTCTCTCCCTCCATCTTCTTGGCATTTACATTAGAATACCAGAGAGCCGCCGCGGCCGCCATGGTGATGAGCCGGCTGGTTCCCCGGAAAACAACCAGAAGAAGCATGTAATGTTTCAATTTAGCTCAAAGTGCTCTCAACAGGATCCATTTCCTTTTTCTTCTGGGGGGAAAAAAAAAAAGACGTCCAAATGGAAATATTCAAAATGAGATCTTATGTGTTGGTGCATGGCGAGGAGGACGGGGACGGGACGGGAGAGGAGGGTTATTATCAGACCAAATGGAGCAGAGCGCTTTTCTGGAATGTCTTGTCGGGAGTCTGAGAGGAGCCCGGCGCTGAATGGAGCCCTCTGTTCCCTATTGACTTAAGAAGTTGACAAGTAGGGTCCTCTCAATGTGAAGTGGGCTCCCAGCAGACAAAGCCGGCCCACACAAGCTGCGAGGACTAGGGATGAGAAGGTGGAGGCGGAGGTGGGGTGGTGGTGGTGGTGGTGGGGGCAGCAACTGAGAGGCTGCATTCACCCGGCTCTATCGCTGTGTCTTAAGTTACCGCTCACTGGGAGCCGCTCACGCATGTGTTAGTGGCTCTTTGTGGCCGAGGCCTGTTGCACGGCGCTGTGGGCAGGATGAATGGCTGCTAACGAACAGAGACGAGAGGCCGGTGATGGTGAACGCAGACGAGGAGGCCAGCGGGTTCTGATACTTACACTTTTTAATTAGATTAATTATGAAGCTGAGCCGTTGCTAACAGAGGTGCAGGGTTTTTGAGACACTGGTCACACACAGTATTAAGATGTACAGTGGGCATGCAAAGGTTTGGACAGCCCTGGTCAAAATGTCTGTTAAGCAAGTGGAAGGTGAAACGATCTCCAAAAGAGATAAAGTTTACATTTTAAACTATATATACTGTATATTCTTTTATTGTCATCTTTTACATTTTCAAAATGACAGAAAGGAAAAAGGCTACAGCAAAGGTTTGTGCACCTTGCATAGTTAGTACCTACAGTAGTAGCCCCCCCTTTGGAAACTACAGTATCACAGCCTGTAAATGATGTTGATTTTTAATACTTCTTAAAAAAGTTCTTTGCTGCTATAGGAGACTGCCGAATGAAATTTTGTTGTATATGTTTTATACAATGACAACAATATACTTAACTTAATAGTAAATAGCTCGTCTGATACCTCGGTCAAAGTTATCTGAGAGCTCAAGTCTCCTGGGTTTCCCGTTCTTCTGCAGGCCGCTGCTTTGTTTCCCTTTTTCACTCTGAAACTGTTAGAAAACAGAATCAAATAATGATCTTGCAAAAGAGTGTTACATGTTTAACTTTATGCCTTTTGGAGATCATTTCATCTTCCACTTGCTGAACTGTTCATCATTAACAGAAACTTTGACCAGGGGTGTCCAAACTTCTGCATGACACTGTATGTCTTTTTTTCTCTTTATCTATCTTTGTTTTTTCTGTGAGTCCATGTGCACCTGATTGCTGCTTTGGACACTCAGACACTGGAGTCAAATTACTTACTTAAGTCCCGATCCATCATCACATAGTGTTAAGCAATTGCAATTTCCTGTGCATGTTTTTTGCATGTTTATAGAGACAGATATGTTGCTTACATGGTGCAGCAGTAAATCATATTTCACTCTGCTGTGCACTGCAAAAACAACCATGATGAAGTTCTGAATTTGCACAAACTAACATGGCGCTGTCGTCCTCTGATCTAGACGGACGGTTTGCTTCGAATCAACGGCAACGCAGGAAGCGACGACGTTCCCACCACACCTGAGAGTCAAGGGAGGGAGTCTCCGCCTCATTTCCAGGCGTCCCCTTCCAAAACCAGCAACAGCACAGCGGACGCCCGCTCCTCTGCAGCAGCGGCGGTGGCGGTGGCGACGACGGCAGCGGCAGCGTCACCCGCACACAGTCGACACGCCTCCCCCTGTGGAGGAAGCCCGGTGTCAACGAAGGCAAAGGCGAAAGAAGAAAAGGAGGAGGCGGCGGCACACGTCGACAGTGAAGCAGCTCCAGAGGAAGAGAAGAAAGTGGCCGAGCCTTCGCCGCCGCTGAGTCGACCCACCTCTCTGCCGACGGTGAGGACGAGGAGCCTGAAGAGTTTTTTTTAGAGATTCAACTCTTAAGCGTTAAATAGTAGAACATTTGTTCATGTTTTGTTGAACATCAGTTGAGCATTAGTCTGTAATCCCCAAATAAACTGTAACCAGAAGCTTTACTGACAGGACGCAGCCAAACTAAAGGGATTCGTGTGGGTTTCGTAGCTCAAGACTCTTAATATTTTGCAGTGCCCCACTTAAATTTCTCTGTAAATCAAATTAGTCGTGTGGAGTCACAGCAGCAGAAAGCCCTGCTTTGTTTATATCAAAACCAAAGCAGGTCCTGTCCCGTCTTCTGCTGCACACATTTAACATGTTTGGTTTGACTGCACTCTGCAAAAATGATACATCTAAAACAGCCATGACACATTTTCTTCCTCCGTAAAGAAATGATTTGACGTGTTTATCTTGGGCTGGGATCTGTTTTTTAGACACTGGTAACTGAATTTGAAATATTTTGTGGTTCTGCACAGGAACTGCAGAAGCCAGAGGAAAGCTTCGGGAGGAGCGGAGGAGGGCAGACAGCAGCTGCTGCTCCAGAGGAAAACAACAAGTCGGATGCTGCAGCAGCTCAACCAGCGCCACCTACAGGTCTGAGCAGCTACACTGACACCGTGTGGTCACTCAAAGACTTTGAACACAGAATAAAGGAGATTGAGTTTATGCTCACCATATGAAATGTGCTATATAGATAACATTGACATTGACATTATTAAATACTAAAGAACAAATGATTGTGGCAAAAAATGTAAAAGAAAGTCGTTGTCTTTTGTTGTGTTGTGTGTTTTCAGAAGCCAAACAAGAAGAGCAAGAAAAGAGCGAACCATCCAATCCAAACAGCTGCAGTCTGGTCCTGTCGAGTGTCGGCTCACAGCAGCAGAGTCAGACTGTGACTTCACAGGTGAAGCTTCACTCACTGAACACATCATCACTCAGACGTCCTGGATTATTATTATTATTATAATAACGTGTGAATCTCCCTGCAGCAGCCGGCCGTCCCCAGTTCCCAGGAGCTGTCGCAGAGGAGAGAGAACATCCCGAGCTTAGCCACATCTGGATCATCTGGATATCACCCACCGCGGGAAACGACAGCAGGTCAGTGAACTGCAGTACTCACATCCAGGTAAAAAAAAAAAACAGGCCAGCAGCTTCTTTTTCCATAACATCTCCTCCTCTTTTTCTGAGTTGGATTAGCATAATCCTGCTGCTGCTGCTGCTGTTTTGATTTATTTATCTTTTATTTTTCCACTTTTGCACTCTTTTTCTGTTTTGCTGTTGTAACGCTAGATCCTAGAGCAGGCATGCCCAAAGTCCAGGGGCCCGTGTTCAAATTCTCACCG
This sequence comes from Decapterus maruadsi, assembly GCA_030347415.2. NCBI lineage: Eukaryota > Metazoa > Chordata > Actinopteri > Carangiformes > Carangidae > Decapterus > Decapterus maruadsi. The sequence continues at coordinate 5,708,819 of CM064903.1, forward strand.
GCCCGCAGCCTCCGTGTTCAAATTCTCACCGGCCCGCAGCCTCTGTCATGAAATCAATAATATGCGGCCCACCAGCACATACAAAAAAGTCTAGTTTGACCCTTTCCAGCCCATTTCTAAAATATAATAAATATAAAATATCATATGCAATGTTTCAAATGAACCTAGATATGTTTAAGTTTCTTGAAAGTTTTTTTTTCCAGACAGACTATTTCTTGATTTTATGTGGTCTTCAAATATGAAAAGCAGAGTGATTTTGGTAAAAACCTGTTTAGATGTATTTGTATTTTATGTGAAGAAATTAAAAGAATGCCATTTGCAATAAAAAATAAAAAAAATCATTTGCATTAAGTGTTAATGGTTCAAAGGATGTCAGGCCACACATTTTCACCTCACCAAATCTGGCCCTCTTTGCAAAAAGTTTGTGGTCCTTATGAGCCTGTTTTTACAACCTGCACACACCCTCCATGTTCTATCTCTCATGTTGGGATTGTCTTGAAATTATATTTGGGTGAAAAACTTTATAAATTTAATTTATTTACCTCCAAAAAAATGTGCTTGGAGGCACTGGAGCGTTTCTGTGAAGCCCCTCCCCCCAAATCTGACCTCTCTGATTTTCTGTACATTCCAACACCTGGTTTTTTCATCTGTCTATCCTTCATCATTTCCTTCCCTCCCTCCTTTCCTTCCTTCCTTCCTATCCCTCATTCCCTCTTCTCCTACCTACCACACACACATTTTGTTTATTTCGCTTTAGAGGTTGAAAACAGTGTCAGGTCGCCGTTGGCAACCAGCAGCCCTAAGTTACGTTGGGATTTCTTCGCTCCATCAGGTAAACCCCCCCCCCTCCCCTCCTGCCCAGGTGCTGAATGCACAGGGTCTCCCTGCCATCTCTGCAAGAGCTTGTCAACAGCTCTTCAGTCCCCCCTCCCTCTTGTTTTTTAACTCATCGTGGACGATCAGTATCTTCTAACTCCATCTTTAATGTGCTACAACGATGCAGAATGAAACGAGCGCAGAGCTGTTTCAGGTCGAACTCATCGGCGTATTGTGACTGTGAAACAGCTGATTTCATTTTGGTTCATGCCGGTATCATCACGTTGATTAGGATGAATTGTTGTAAGGTCCTTTCTCTAATAAACTGAGGAGAATGCACCATAAACATTTAAAACAGTCCTTCAAATACAAACAAGAGTTTCACCAAATGATCGTCAGTAATTAAAGAAAGGATCCGTGCATCAGATATCAGAGGGAATACTGGCTGTGTTTCATGTTAGAAAAAGCAAATTTGTTTATTTTATAATTATAAAAGATGTTTCTGAAAGGTGATGACGGAGGAAAAAGACTAAACTCCTCCATGCATGGATTGATCTATAAACCCTCATCATGTCTGTGGTGAATATCTGATTATCCTCATCAACTGTTTGATAGCGTTTTAGCATCAGGCTTCACTTTTCTGGCATTTCCACCAAAAGCCACAAAATTTGTATTGAAGTAATTCAACCTCGACCTCCTGATCACTTCTGCATATTATTATTATAAGTGATCATGGAAAAAAGAAGAACTTGAAAACACAGCTGCACAGTTTCTGCTTTGATGAGTTCCAGATGTGGTTTGTTGCTTTTGGTCGACTGGTTTCTCTGTCTCCTCTGTCTCCATCTTTCCTCCTCAGGTTCTCAAACCTCCGCCTGGCACACGCTCATTTCCATCTTTATCTCTCCAATAAATAAGAAATGTAATAATTAGGTTGATCATTTCTGTTTAAACACTTTTATAATAATGTTTTTCTCTCTCTCTCACTTCCGCTACAGAGGAGGCAGAAAAGGATCGCCGTGGAAATGTGAGTAAAAATTTAATTGAAACTGAAAAGTCCTTTTACCGCGTCTCATCTGGCTTTATCACCTCCCTGCATTACAATGGGTTACCAGTAGTTTTAGTGTGAGTTAAAGGGATAGTTCAACATTTTGGCAAATTGGCCCATTGCCATAATCCCTATAGTCGTAGCAGTAGGTTTGTTACCTTTAATTGTCGGTGCAATCTATTTTTAGAACGGCAGAGCAGAGCCGTGAGCTGGTCAGAGCTACGCTACAGAGGCTGATGGGATTTCTTTGTTACCTGACCTGTTATTATCTCATAACGTCGTGAATGTGCAGGTCACAACTTGTCCACCAGAGTGTTTTGGAGTTGTTGGATTGTGTGTTTGATGAGGGAAACCAAGAAATCCCATGAGCCTCTGTAGTGTAGCTCTGAGCAGCTCACGGCTCTGCTCCACCGTTCTAAAAATAGCTTGCAGCAACAATTAAAGGTAATTAAACGAACCTACTGCTGTAACTATACTGTAGGGATTATGGCAATGGGCCAATTTGCCAAAATGTTGAACTATCCCTTTAACTGAGAGCTAAAAATCAGAAAAACAAAGAAAAAAAGTTTTAAAATGTAGTTAAATTCTCCAGGTAAGATTTCAAATGTGTGAGTCTCTTTAAACCGAAAATATAAACCAAACAAAACACAAACATCTGCGTTAATAATACTTCCTATTACAAACATCCAGTTTATCTTCACTTATAAATAAGAAAAATGTCACAAATCTTAAATCATTCTCTGTTGAGCCCTGACGACAGGCCACACACACACACACAGCTGTGGATGTAGCATGCCAGATGAGGATGCTGTAGACGACGACGGCCGAGACTGCTTCCGTTTTCATTTGAGCTCATCTCTGTCTCTCTCTGTCTTCTCTCTCCTTAGTAGGAGTCCTTTGGCTAGCATTGGAGTAGTGCTGTTGTGGTAGACCAACTATTTCTGTCTCCTCCCTTCCCTTCTTCTTCTCCTGTGGTGGATGTGTGTGCGTGTGTGTGCGTGTGCACATTGGTGTTTGTGTGTGTGTGTGTGTCGGGGGGTGTATCAATGGCTTCATGGTTGGGTGAGAGAATGCGTGTGCATGATTATTTGTCTGCCGTGTGTGTTTCTTTGCACGTTGGGTGGGTTTGTGTGGATGTTTTTGTGTGTGTGTGTGGGGTGCGTGCGTGTGTGTGTGTTGGGGTATCTATCAGGTGTCAGTGCCGGTGTTGCCCCAGGCCAGGCGGGGCGACCGCTGGTCTTGGGACCCGGATGAGGAGCGAAAGCGTCAGGAAAGGTGGCAGCAAGAGCAGGAGCGCATGCTGCAGGTACACAGTTCACCTCGCAGGGGTGAAGCATGACGAAGCATGAGTCCGCATTAAGGCAAGGGTCGGCGGTTCGATTCCCTGTGGTGGAGCTCAGTGGCACCAGACTCTAAGCTTTGTAACAATAGGCCGAGGGAAACTCCAGCCTTCGTCTCAAATTAACAGAGTTCATAGTGATAAAGCTTCACAAACGGTGAGAGAGTTTTTGCAGCGTTGTTCGTGGGTCATTCAGTCGCAGCTGTTGAAGCATGTGAAGCATCATGAGCCTGTTTTACCTTTAAATTCAAGTCATGGTCATTTGCTCTTCAGTGCTCAGCAGCTACAGCTTCCATGAGGTGTGAAAAACTCACCTGCAGCTTTGACTGTAGGTGCAGCAGCGGATTATTATTTACTTTAGATCAGGGGTCTTCAACATTTTTCAGGCCAAGGACCCCCTAACATTTTATATTATATTGAACTGGGCCTAGTACCATGTATAAACATACCCTAGATTCAAATGCTAAGCCAGTGTTTTGTGGGGTCGCCTGCAATGTCTAGTAATTGATGAAATTACTAATAAGATTATTATTCTTTTTAAAAGAATGATTAAAAACAACACGCACAATATTAAACAACGGTATTCTATACTTTCACTTTCTCGAATCTGAGCTGGTGCATCTTGAATTTGTGATGTCAAAATGGGGTCACAAGCCAAAAAAAGGTTGGGAACCACTGTAGTAAGCTATTCAAACAATACACAGGTTCATATATTCATGTTTTTATTTTTAAAGGTGCAGTAAGTAGGGTGGTCATTTACATTATAAACATACCTTCTTATATCAACAATTTCTTGATAATCATGCATACAATCTATTCTAATTGGCGTTGTTATTTAAGCATAAACGTGGAAACAAAATTGTATTATTGCAGACCCCCTGTTGAAGATAGATAATACACTGGAAGATAATATAAAATATTAGAAGAAAGGCTTTTCTCCTACGTCTAGGGAGGCCTTAAGTTTACAGTGCATCTCGTCAGGTCGCTAGCAGAACCCAGAGGACTGACTCTGGGTCAGAGAAGCGAGACCATGTCAGCAGACATCACTGTAGATACAGCTTCAGAAGTCAATGCACAATCCAGGCATCATAGTCAATAACTGGCAAACTCTGATTGGATGTTTTGTAGTTGAAAGGTCAAGATGTCTGGTTTTAAACTGGGATGAAGTCAGTGTTTTGTTGAACGTCTTGAGTCCAGTCTAACTGTTGTTTTAACAGTATTTCAGTGACTATGACCCAGTTTACTGCTGGCATTAAAATGTGACTTGTATCCAGATGAACACGTTTGCTTTTGCACCAAACTTATCAATGTGTTGTTGCACTTCACATGTGGTCAGGCAGATCGCGATTATCTACCTAAAGGGTCAGGTCACATTTTGATACCAGTTGTAAACAGGATGTGAATCTCTCGGCTCTAACCACGTTTACCTGGATGTTGATATATACAGTAATAGTCACTGAAAGATGGTTTTAAAGGTTTTGTTTAACCTAAGTGTCCTTCAGCCTTTTACTTACCAATCAAAACAAGCCCAGGTGTTTACATGTCTTTGAAACTGCAGCTTATCAAAGCCATGCACCGGGACACTTAACTGACTCCCAAACCCTGGGAGTGAAAGCACACAGCGATCGTCTGTGCACCAGCCACTGACTTGCTCCGCTCACAGTCAGAAGAATTAACCACATTTCATTGCTACCTGCAAAAGCTGAAGCTTGCCTCCATATTTGTTTTATATTGAGCAACGCCCCGCCCACCCCACCACCACCTCCTCCTTCCTCTGAAAGCACATCCTGCTGTGCACACTTTGACCACTAGAGGGCGACTTTGCGCAGTGGAAGAACCTCTAGTATATGTATATATCCACGTCTCCATCTCATGCACACACACAGAGGCGAGGACATTGTCCAAGGTTGCTGCTGTTGCTGCTGCCCCGATCACCCTCTCTCTCCTCAGCCAATAAGAGGTGCATCTCAGGTCCACATAGCGCTAAACATTCGATGGATTAATTAGTGTTATACACGATGTGCTGTCCTCATTTACAGCATCATCTTGATTTAAAAAACAAAAAACAAAAAAAAACATCTAGAGAACGACAGTGATGAGAACAGATTTTCTCTTTGCAGGACTGATTGAGATGAGATGCGCCGATATGGATGAATGTCTGGTGCATCGATGTGCTTGTTGCCTCCCTGGTTGACTCTGTGTTGTCTCTGTGCTTCGACCTCAGTCTGTCATCTTATCTCGCATAAGTTGCTTTCACTGTATATCTTTGATTTTTGCTTCCTTTTTATTTGGGGGGAGGGGTTCTCACACAATTTAAAGAAGAGTCGTTGTTGCCCACGTTACACATCAAATAACAACCTGATTGAAAATGAAAGATTCAGAGCAACTTCTGAAATGAAAATTGTGTAGGAACCCCTTTGCTCAACTCCACAGGCTCCGCATGCTCTGCTTCTGCCTTTTGTCTGCACTGCCTGTGTCTGGTCTCCTTTGTTTGCTTTTTTTTTATTTATTTTTTTATCCCTAACAAGCAAATTAGATCTGAGCAAGTGCTTAGCCCTAACAGAGGAAAAGCAAGCCTCCAAATCAAGGCTTATATTCAGATTACTCATAGAAATAAATCTGACATAGTTACTGCAGCAGGGCCCACAGGTCTCGGTTCCCTCTGGGATTAAATTAAGCAGGAGAGGATTTTATTATCAAAAAGTTAAAAAAGAACAAGAAAGAAAGAAAAAGACTGAAGTCTAGAAGTCAGAGCTCCCTCTGATGCCAGATTATATCTGTGCATCGTCTCCGTTTTCCTGCCGAAGCATCCTGACCTGCAGACAGTTTAGTTTGTTTTTTTTCCTCCACGTTGAGGCTCTGTGCTGTATGTCATGTGTCTGTTGCCATGGTAACAGGAGAAGTACCGGCGCGAGCAGGAGAAGCTGAAGGAGGAGTGGGAGCGAGCGCAGAGGGAGGTGGCCGAGGAGGAGAGGAAGTACCATGAGGAGGTGAGTGTGTCACATGTCACATGTTGCACCTGAGATGTGTTTACAAATAACTTCAATTTATTGATGATTTAAGATTTTAAGATTAAGATTCAGTTTAATAGTCATTTTCATGCACTTGCATACATACAACGAAATGTTTGAGAGAATAAATAGGATACAAGGCTAGATTTACTAATATTTGTTAATATCATGTATGTTTGTTTTTGAAAATTAAAATAAAACCCATGATCGTCGTCGTTAACTCACCCGACTCTCCCGTCGCGGCAGGAGCGTAAGATCCTGGAGGAGACGGTGGCCCCCCTCACCCCCCGCTCCTCAGCCCTGCCCTCCCCCAGCCGAGGGGAGCTCTCCTCCACCTCGGCGCCCCAGGACACCATCGTCCGCTCGCTGGCCGACTGGGAACGGAAACAGGAACTTCTGGAGAGGCAGTCGGTGAGTGACGGAGAGAGGAGTGTGATTTAAAACAAAAACTGTATGTTTGTGTTGTTTTCATAGATAAATTAGAGCCATAGACTGCACTTCTTTAAATCAGACTTATGGGGGCGGGAGAGGAATTAAAGGGATAGTTCAACATTTTGGCAAATTGACCCATTGCTGTAATCCCTATAGTCATAGCAAGGTTCGTTACCTTTATTTGTCGGTGCAAGCTATTTTTAGAACAGTGGAGCAGAGCCGCGAGCTGCTCAGAGCTACGCTACAGAGGCTAAAGGAATTTCTTGGTTTCCCTCATCAAATACAAAATCCCAAAACTCCACATGACTTGCTGAAAAACTGTCCCCGAACACAACAGTTTTGCATGAATTTACCTCCAAAACAGCTCCGTCTCGTAACGTTCCATTATTATCTCATAGCGTGGTGGTTGTGCATCTCACAACGTGTCCACGACAGCGTTTTTGAGTTGCTGGGTTGTGTATTTGATGAGTTTGATGAGGGAAACCAAGAAATCCCATTAGTCTCCATAGCATAGCTCTGTGCAGCTCACAGCTCTGCTCCGCTGTTCTAAAAATAGCTTGCACCGACAATTAAAGGTAACGAACCTAATGCTATGACTATAGCGATTGTGGCAATGGGCCAAAATGTTGAACTATCCCTTTAACAAATTATTTCAAGAAAAGAGTGGGAACCCTGTGATTGATTGATTGATTGATTGATTGATTGATTGATTGATTGATTGATTGATTGATTGATTGATTGATTGATTGATTGATTGATTGATTGATTGATTGATTGATTGATTGATTGATTGATTGGCGGACACATCAGCTGTTGTTGGACTAACTTGTTCCCTGTTGTTTGTGGCTGCAGAGGGGGAGCACGGAGAGCGTGGAGGCGAAACGCAGGGAAAACGACAGGACCAGTGACATCAGCACTGCTGACGACAGCATGAAGACAGCGAGAAGGTTTGGAAACAGTCAGCGTTGTGTTATGTTTTACGTTTTAGCAGAAACTCTGATCCACTGTGACGTAAACAATAAGAGACGATGCAGGATTTCAGTCTCAGTTCTGTTGTTTGAGTGAGTTTCCCTCCGTAGAAAACAGATCTGATGGGATTAGCTCGGTGAAAATGGAAGAATATGTGACAGGTTTTCTGTCTGTGATTCACAGCTCGCTGAGTCAGAGCATCAGTCAGCCAGGAACCCTCACTCACAGTCTGCAGAACGGACAGAAACCTCCCGCCGTGTCGACCAAATCCTCCACGCCGGTCAAGAAACAACAAGAGCCGACGGCCGACAGCAACAAGCCGGGCCGGCCGGCAGGAGACAGGAGGTGTGTGGCAGAAAGTCTTATCTCGGTTCAACTACAATTCAAGGGTTAGATAGTTTAAAAGACACCGATTTGTTTCCTTTAATGACATTATTTTAGATTTTGATTTTGATCTATTCTATTTTTGCACAGTTAAAAATACACAAATAAATATTCACAGTGCTGGAAGAGGCGAAAATGCAAAGAGCTTCTTAGACGCCTCCACTTATAGTTAACAGTGAAATATATTGTCATACAAAAAGAAAACAGAGCATACAAATAAACAATCAGAAATATATAAATTATAGTAATAAAAGAAAAATTATCATAGGGGAATCACACAAAGAGATCAATATGAATAACAGTAAAAGAAACCACAGAACTAAACGAGTCAACACGAGATGATGTGAACATACTGTTGTTGTCATTTATTTTCAGAATGACACAGATAGAAGCTGCATGTGTCCCAGTTCAGGAGCCACATGTTTCAGACAACATGGCCTAAAAAGGTGGCTCCTGTCGCCTGGCAACCATGAGATCACATAACTTCTTTTTTTTCTTTTTTAAGGTTTTTAGGCTGTTGGATCATCAGGCGCTCTGCCCGTGTTGTGTGCTTTCATTACTGGCTCACAGTGAGTCTTAGGACAGACTGAGCCGTGGTTTCATCTGCTTTTGAAGGAGGTTTCAAAATACAACAACATTTATTGATTAAATCAGTGTTAAAATATAAACTCATCCACAGTCAATTACAGCACACTTGTATTTTAAAATAATGCATATTATTAAGACATCCTTTTTTTTTGTCCTGACACAAATTCTGCAAGAGGCTGTGTCATTTTTAGCATTAGTGTTATTAGTTTTTTTGTTTTTTTAACCATGTTTGGTGTAAACATTGTTCTGCTTCCGCATGTGCATTTTGTTTTTACATTTATTTATCTCACATGGATCTCAGGTGCAGTAGTTTGGCTGCAGCTTCAGTTCACATGTTTGTCCAGCAGGTGGCGTCTTGTATCTGTGATTCTTCCACCGACACAGAATGAAGCGATGCCACTGCAGGAGGAGATAAATGTGTTTTTTTGTTTTGTTTTTTTTAAGATCAGCATCAGACTCTTCAATCTGCAGCAACACTACATCTAACATTTTAAAAACACAAAATGTGCTGAGCAGATTTGGTGTCTGGTGCCTTTTTTGTTCGGATTGGTTCGTTGTTGAAGTCAGGCGAGCCAATGGCGTCGCTGTATCTGTGAGTCGACGTCATCATCTTCATCATCATGTTGCATGTTGCTGTCCATTTCCAGGAGTGGTCCCATTGATAATAACATGAGTCGCAGCTCATCATCAAAGCCCCCCGCAGCACACTCACCAACTCCAGACACACTGCCTCCAACTCCCAACAGGTACTGCATCACAAACAGCACCACATGGAGGGAGGGAGGGGGAGGTCCATTTCTGCATTGTCATTTTCTGCTTTGCTGCCTATATTTCTCCGCCCATATCATAACATGAACCACTGCAACCTGCTGCCAGTAATAGAACAGAGAGAGTGCAGGTTTATCTTTGTGTTTTTAATGCGTTTGCTTATTCATATTCATATTTATATCCAGTTCAAGGGATTTTTCCACAGGCCGAGATCAGATGTCGATAAAAGCTCGACTGAAAAATGGGAGACAGTGGAGCCTGATCGATCGATAGAAATATAAATAGAAACAAACAGCAAAAGACGCAGAGTGACAAAATAAACTGAGGGAATCGACTGAATCGTTGTGGAAAAAACACGTCATCGCCACATGAAATAAATTATAAGTTATGTTTCTATTCAGGTTCAGTGTAGTTTAATGTGAACAGTACTGAAGAACTGTTTGGTTCATTATCAGTTCTTTTATTGTGAAGGGCCGAGCTCAGCCTTTCACAATAAGACAGGTTTTTCTGCAGCAGGTTGATCAGCAGTTTGACAAAATAAAAAAACGTATTGTTGCTTCTTGTCGTATTCACTGTCAAAGTGATTGAAGTGGAGCAACGTCAGAGGGAAACCAACACCTTCACATCATCACGTGCAACGCTCTCTCCCTGTGTCTGTACTGTAGGTCCGTCAGTGGGAAGAAGCTGTGCTCCAGCTGTGGGCAGCCGCTGGGAAAAGGTGCAGCCATGATCATAGAGACCCTCAGCCTTTACTTCCACATCCACTGCTTTAAGGTGGGCCACACACACACACACACACACACACACACACACACACACACACACACACACACACACACACACACACACACAGTCTTTCCTTATGTAATCAACAGTTACAGATGTGTGGACACTAAACACAATAGTACACAGCTGTTTGAGGAAGTTACTGAATGTTTTTTTATGTTATATTAATGTTGTGCAGCACTTTGAGCAACTGAGCTTGTTTTTAAATGTGCTATATGTATTAAAATTTCACTTTGGTTGAGTTTTTTTTGCAGATAAACTTTTATTTTTGAAGATTTACTTCACCCAGATGTTGGATGGGATGATATTTATTGACAAAACAAAAGAGAAAAAGCGATCAACTCAGGTTTTAATATTCTAACAACTAGTAAATCAATGATATTAATCAGAAACTCGTCATTCTTCACAGTGCGGCGTGTGCAAGGGACAGTTAGGCGACACGACCACGGGGACGGACGTCCGGATTAGAAACGGCCTCCTCAACTGCCACCAGTGCTACATCCGCTCCCGCTGTGAGTTACCCTCCTCTTCCTCCTCCTCTTCCTCCTGTAGTTCTTCAGTCTGTCTCCGCTCGTCTTTTTTCATCATCACACCCTCTTCCTCTCTCTCTCTCTCTCTCTCTCTGTTGCTGCCGTCTCTGTAGAAATGTTTCCGTCCATCCATCAGAGAGAAAACTTGATTGAATCACGAGTGTGGTCAAGTTCTGTCAGCACGCTGCAAGAGAATAACATAACGTAACATCGAATAAAAACCGAAGCAGCGGAGATAAATCAACCACCTCTCTGTTACGTAACGCTCATAAACAGAGTTATATCATTCTCTAGCATTAGCAAAAGATGAGTAGAGGTGTTATTGTTCCTTATTGTTTTGCTAATGTTGGTCGTATTTCACTTTTGATGAATAACTGCAGTTTTCAATGAAGCGGTGAATCCAGATCCAGTGTAGAAAAATGGGCCGAAAGTTTTGTTTGATTTATTGTCTGCAAAGTAAACGTGACTCTTATTTTAGGATTAATGAACTTAAGGTGTATTTCTAGAGGTTTCTGCCGAGAGGCTGGTGGTGACGAGGGGATTTTAATATAGAAAAAGCTTTAGCAGTGCAGCTTTAATGAAGACGTGTCAGACACGGTGAGGCAGCGCTGATCGAAGGCACGGATCTGGAGCTGCATCAGGAGGAGGAGGAGGATCTCACCTCCAGTGCATGAAAACTAAAGTTTAGTTTACATTTACACCCTGATCAAGATTAAAACATCTTCATGTCCACGAAAACCAGTGTCCTTTCTAAAAAACTGTCCCTTTCCTTCTCTCTCTGTCTCTCTCTCTTTCTGTTTCCTCTCAAGCGGCCGGACAACCCACCACGTTGTGACGCTCGACAGAAAAAAAAAGCACAAGGTTCATGGAAGAAACCCCCCCCCCACCCCGCCCCCCACCACACACACACACACACACACACCCCTCATCCCCGTTATAAACCCGATTATCTGCAAATCATGTCCTTCACAGCGTGTCGGGATCTCTGCGTCCTCTGCAGCTCAATAACCCATGAAGATTCATCATGTGGGGCCGAACGAACGGGGATCTGGGAACACGTTTCTAAAGAAAAACAAACAAACAAAAAAAAAACAACAAAGAAAAATATATATACATATATATATTGTCGGTGTTTATGTCATCTGATACGTGAGTGAAATCTGGATTGGATTGGTCCACGTGTGCCACCACAGACTCTTGTTTCATCACGCAGCAGCCGGAGAGAAGAGAAGGGGAGAGACTGTTCTGGGGTGGCGGCCATGTTGGAAAGAAAACACAATAACATGAAGAGATGCTTCAAACACACACAGGCTGTGTTGACCCCCACCCAAAAAAAAAACACACGCACACAAACACACACACTGTAGAAAATATGGTGTTAAATAAATAGGATTTCAGATCAGATTCAGGTTTCCTGGAAGGAACAACAACAATGTGACTATTCACCATTCAGTTCCATCTGATGGAAATGCAGTATATCACAGTCAGTTTTCATCGTCTAGGAAAGATTTATTTTCTTAATTTGAGATGAAAATATATATATTAAAGAAGAAAATGTGGTAAAATAAGTGGTGAGGCAGCTCAGATTGGACGCTTTGATTTCTCTTAACAGACTGAATCTGAAATATACAATTAATTTGATGAAGTAGCAAATGATAAAAACAACTATAATTTTAAAAAAAAGAAGTGCAGCGACGGTCACTACAAACTCTTTTGATTTGACCCTTTGGCCCAAACGGTGATATCTCTCAACGTCTCTCGTCCTGTGACTCAGAATAAAATGATCTTATGATAAAAAAACAAAACACATATTATGGATGTAGTTGATCCTTAGGGCAATAACACGACTTGTGAGCTGTTGTCGTTGTCGTTGTCGTCGTTGTTGTTGTTAATTGTTGTTGTTGGGTCGCAGCAGCTCGGCCCGTCGGCTTGGAAAGTCAGGACTTTAATGTGCCTTAGGAAAGCAAGGTGATGCAGAAAAAAACAAAAACACCAGCTATGTGGTGTTTTTATTTCTCTTTTTTATCATTATTATTATGATTATTATTATTATGATGACTATTTTTGGCGTGGTGGGAGGGATTTTGGCCAAATTTGAACTCTTAGAAACTGCAGACCGTCGGGCTGCAGCCCTCCTTTACATCACACTTTACTTCAGTTGATAAGTACTGTTTTTATTTTCGCATACACCACCTTTTAATTTTCATATTTCTCCCCTGTGATTCCTCTGTGATTTGCAGTGATAAACCCAGTGCAAAGAAAGAAATAAAGACAGACAGACAGGAAGATATTTGAGTCAAGTTATTTCCACTGCAGGGGAGACCAGTGATTGAACTTTGAATGTTTTACTTAACTAGAGCGATATAGACTTCTGTATGCTATTAATTGAGGTAATTTTGATAATTGCTCAGTGGTAGGATTCATTTATAAAAATAAAAATGGATTAAAAAACAAAAAAGAAGAAGAAATAATTTAAAAAAAAACATAAAAATCAGCAGTACATGTTACATCTAGTTAAACAGCAGAGGTAATATGATGAACACACACACGTACATACGCACACACACACACACATACCAGCAGCAGTTGCACCTGTGCAATATTTGGTTGGATGAAAAACTTATAAAGATCTGTGCCGCCAGCTGGACATTTTTAAAGTCACTTGCTTCTTTTTTCTTTTTATGAACTTGTATGAGAAGAGCTCGGTTATGTATTGTGGATGTTTAAAAAAAAAAATGCACGTTTAAGCCTAAAACCAAATGATTTGCTGTATGAAAGCAAACTAGCAGCCTCCTCCTCCTCCTCCTCCTCCTCCTCCTCCTCCTCCTCCTCCACTGCGTCCTATAGCCAAGCTTCTCCTCCGGGTTCATCTCTCTCTGATCTCCAGTATTTTTAAGCCTCTGTTTCCGATTGTGTATTTTATTTTTTATCCTCATTTAGTTAACGAATAATAAATCTCGGCTGAGTCTCTTATAGCGGGATCTTTGAGACGGAGCTCTGTATCCAGACGGTCTTCTTTCACAGGATATAGTCGGGGAATGAAAAACCTTTTACGTCTGTTCTGTATTTATTGTAATATTCACCTGAACACACTATCCGAAATATAGATTAATTTGATGTTTAAATGCAATGGCATTTATAGCATACTGTATGTTTATAAATAAAATGTTATAAATTAAGAATGTGCCTCTGCCTTCTACTTTTGCACACACAAAAAATGCCATTAATCAAAGAAAAATAAATAAATAATTTTACAAATAAATGGTCCTTCCACTATAGTTTCAAAGAGGAACCTCACTTCCTTCATTCATCCTTCATTATCCAGGTATGAACCAATTATCGTGCGAGAGGTCAGGCCTTAAAATTAAACTAACACAAAATCAAACAAAAAGAAAATTAACAAAAAATACAAAGTCAATATTCACACAGAATCAGAGAGAAGCATCAGATTGATCAATTAGGAATAAGAACTTAATTGATCAGACTGAACGATGGTTGATCTTTTAGCTGAGGTTCAAGTGATTGAAATAAAGTGATAAATAAATAAAATGATATTAAACCCAAAGATGAAGGAAAGAAACTTTGACAAGATAAAAGTATAAAGGTTTGAGATGTTGATGTGACTGTGACCTGAATCTTTTCTTTGAAATTGACTCTGGAGTTTCACAAAACCTGTAACATCTAATACACATTAATATCTATATAAATAGATTTTTATTTTAACAAAATAATTGAACTATTATTTTTTGTCCTATAGTTTTTTTTTTTCTTTATCACTGGTGTCACATTGTGCCTTTTCTTTCTGGTTCAGCTCAACTGGTTTCTTTTCTTCTTTTTTTTCAATAATGTGATATTAAGTCAGCGGACTCTGTTGTAGTAATTCATATTTTAGGAACCTAAAATTGCAGCTTTGTGAAGCTAAAAAAAAATAAAAAATCTCCTTTTTTATTTAGGAGAACAATAAACCCGGAAGTGTCTCTGAGCGGCGCGCGGCGCTGTCCGTGGTGCTGAACTCTCTCGGGCCTTTTCATCAACAACCGTGACAAGAAAACTTTTTAATTAATGAGCAAGAAAAAGACCCAAAATGATTGTAACTTAAATGCTTCAATTATATAATAACGAATAATAATTTCTCCGTTTTGTCCCAAAATAAGAAAAAAAAAAGACAAAAGCAACTTGGATTTTTTTTTTTTCTTTTTTTTTATCATCAACAACCATTTCAATGGTACACCTGGAAAACTATGTGCACATGTAGAAATATTTCCTTCTTAAATATAAGCATTCATTACCTACATATAAATAACTTTCAGATCCCCGGACAACAAAAACATGTTACATAATGCTTCACAAAGTGGGAGAGGGAACTCAGTGTAAAATCAGAGAGACAAAGAGACAACATGCAAATTATATAGAAATAAATACAATAATGTTTGCATCCATTCCCTTTTCTTCTTTTTTTTTTCTTTTTTTTATACCGAAAATAAATTCTTCCAAGGGAAATTGTTGTAAAACATCAAAAAAGACTTGTATGATCGATCGATCTACGAGGAGGAGGGGGGGAGGGGGGGTAGGATGGCCTATGGATCAACTATAGGAGACAAGAGTACGTATTAACACTATACAATCTGAGCCACAAAAACACTTTGCCGTAGAAAGACACACAAGACATACAGATTTCCTGTCAGAGAGGTTGAACATTGCAGTAGTTTGTGCCTTTTTTTCTGTGTTTTATATCGATAATTTAAAGAAACTAAACTCAGTCAGCAGCAGCAGCAGCCTGCCCCCCCACCCTCACCCTTCCCCTCCTCCCCCCTCCCCTCCCTGCCCAGGAAATAAACATAAACAAAAAACAGAGAAGGGGTTTTGTGTCTGTGCGGAGAAACAGAAAAGCAGAAATGTGTCAGCGTCGTGTCGTTGTTGGATAGTTGGTGGGTTTTTTCCTCTAATATATAGTATATCGTGGAGGTGGGGGGTGGGGGGCGGGGGGGGGGGGGTGCATCCTCAGTCTGAACGTCTCTCCAACCAAACAAAGCAGCTGTTGAACTCTGACCACTGTTGCGCGAGCGATGATGGCACGATGCGCGTTTCCAGTTGCGCAGACGTCTTGAGTCTGTGTCCCCCTCCCCTTCCCTCAATAACCCCCCCACCCAAAAAAAAATCATCTGAACTAGTCACTTCATCCAGCTGCTCAGTCTTCAAACATTATGATTGATCTGATTTGGTGCATAAATAATCTCAACAGATGCGTCATTGTTGTTGATATTAATACAGTAAAATATCTTATTCTGCGCAAAATGTGTGGAGGGAGGGTCAGGGAGGGAGGGGGGACAAATCGTGTGATGAGACATTATGAGACTTGTCGAGGTGGATATTTTTACAGCACAAGTGTCAACAAGAAACGGCGCAAGGCATAAAAATAAAAGAACAGAGTTGTCATCATCATCTTCTTTTGTTGTTGTTGTTGTTGTTGTTACTGCTTCTATAGTGTCCGTTCAGTCTGTGGTGATGGGGCGATTGCTTTTCAGTCTCCGGAGCTTTTCGCGCAGCTGCCGAGCCTCATTATTAGAACATGCTGGTTTTTACTAAAGTGGCTTTGGCTCCGTTCTGTCTTTGCAAAGACGACAGTACGCTGGCGAAGGGTCCGCCCAGTGAGTCCGGGATAGAGGTGATGGTCCCCGGGGCGGTGGCCCAGCCTTGGCTCGGTGCTGTCACTCCCATGCCGCTGGACACGGAGGTCTTCACCTGGTCCACCACCTGTCCGTTCCCGGTGGTGTTGATGACCTGGCCTCCGGTGGGGCTCGGTCCGCCGCCGCAGTTGGAGGTGGGCACCGGGTTCGGACCCGGTCCTCCTGTGCTGTCTGGGTCGGTGGATTTGGTGTCTTTGCTGTCTTCGTCTCTGGAGTCGGACTTCTTCCCGGAATTGGACTTGGCAGCCGCCGCAGCCGCTGCAGCCGCGCGCTCCTGTTTGCGGAACTTGGCGCGACGGTTTTGAAACCACACCTGGGAAAACGGAGAAAGGGTTATCAAAGGGTTATCAAAAATCAAAGAGTTACAATAAAGAACACACCTCTGTATCAGAGTGGATGTGAATTGTGACTTTAATAGATTCACTTGGATGTGTTTGGTGCGTCAAATATCTAAAAGTGTCTCCAAAGAAATGCGCAAACTGTTTATTTTTGCGCATTAGTCCTTCACATTGTGAAGCAGCTGGAGGCCAGTGGCTCGTCATGTGAGCGCAGCGAAGCTTTCATTTCGGTTAAATGTTGTAAAAATGTGTCTTTGTGTTAGAAGAAGAAAGAAAAAGTTTCGTATTTGCATCATAAATCGACCTCGTGCGTATAATTGTGCGTAACAGGAGCAGGCTGTTGCTCGTCGTACCTGCACTCTGGCTTCAGTCAGATCGATTTTGAGTGCTAGCTCCTCTCTGGTGTAGATGTCCGGGTAGTGCGTTTCGGCAAAAACCCGCTCCAGCTCCTTCAGCTGGGCGCTGGTGAACGTGGTCCGGATGCGCCTCTGCTTCCGCTTCTCGTTCAGTCCGCCGTGATCCGTGAACAGTTTGTAGGGAACTGTGAGGATGAGGAGGAGGGTGAATGAAAAGTCAGCGATGGAAACACATACACACAGCAGCCCTGTGTTACTGTGATGTTGTCAAATGGAAATAAATTCAAATCGGATATTTTGTATAAATTAAGTTAAGGTCGCTGAGCTAAAGCTTTTCAATCGCATTATGGCTTTGATTACCTGTGAATTGGTTGTGAATTGATAACGCTGCTGACCTGTGATGCGGTTAATTGTAATGTTAAACTAATTGTTGCTCCTCAGGTTGAGGCTCAAGTTTTGAAAAACTTGTCATAATGTTCCCATCCGCGCCGCCGTGTTGCTACTGTAACTCCAATTCGGTGTCAATAATGAGCTTTAGTCTTTGGTTATCTAATTATTTTCGAAGCTTTATGTCTCATCGCAAAGTAAATAAATTACGCCGATCATTTTGGCAGCTTAAGATAATTCTGTTGGCGGTTTTGGGTGTGACTGGGATAGTATAACCCAGTAACCGAATTACCCCTTGCCTGCAATCGCTTCTAACGTGATAAATTCTTTCATTTGTGTAAGCAAATTTCGTTTGGTAAATACTAAACACATTTCCATTTTCAAATGCAATCAAGCCGTCCTATAATAACACCGGGGTTGAGGCTCCGGAGCCGCTGCTTACCTGCGGCGTACGGGCTGCTCTGGTGGTCTCGCAGGGTCCCCAGGCTGCAGGACCCCGGCGTGAGGGACGGACAGCCGGAGGTGGCCCCGAAAGTGGTCCTGATGGGATTGTACTGAAAGCCACTGGCTTGACTGCACGAACTGAAGTCCGCATAGGCCGATGCCAAGCTCGACGTGTCCATCCCGGCCATACATGACTCGTAGGCAGAGGAATTTAGGTAAGAATACTCCATTTTATACATTTGAGAAGGCTCGGTGGAGATAGAAAGCTGCACTTCCAGGGAAAAAAAGAGGATAACCAACAAAAACCAAAAAGAAAAGAAAACACCCAAAAAAAATTGGGTTAGAAAAAGAAAAAAATAATAATAAAAAACTGAGGAGGACGCGCGGTCAGAGTTGGGGGGGAAAGATGACTGGTTTGGTTTGAACTGGTTGGAAGGAGGCTGGACGGTGGGTAGATGTTCACTGCTCAGCGCCTGCTCCAAAACTGGCCTCCTTTATAGGAACCTAGCCCTGTTTTATGAAAAGCCCCCTAAGAGCCGCCTAGCCCGAGGTCTCTAGAGCATATAGTCCTCATAATAAACTTGGCTCTTTCCGCTTGGACAATAGCAAAGCGTTTGGTCTTATTGCTAGCGCTTTTTTACATGACAATAACTCATCAGTCTATTGGGCTGGCACTGGGGGCCCGGGCTGTCCAACCTCCCTATCATTGATCCCCTGCATCTCTAATTAGAATTTAATACCACGCCATTACGCACCCCTCCGCCACCACCACCGCACCCCCTCCTCCCCTCTCCACCCCCCTCTACCCATCCACCCCACTCCTCTCCAACCACCATCTTGCCCTTTAATTCAATCACACCACTTGGAAATAATGAAAGTTGGGTGACGATTCTCCCTGATCCAATTTTCTCCAAGCTTTTAAGCCTTTTAAGCGACCGTATACCTTGGGCAGGATTTCACATAGTATTCCCCCTCTGCCTCTTCTCTTCCCTTCTCTCTTCTCTTCTCTCTCTCTCTGTGCCCGTCTGCTCCGACGGCTTCTTCCCCTCTGCTCTGCTCTGCTCTGCATGTGAGCAAAACACGGCACATTCTCTCCACAAGCACTGAACCACCGATTTTTGTCGTTTAGATGTTTTAAAATTAGGTTTTTGCACGAAGAAAAATGTGCAACAAAATCTGGCCTTAATATAAAAAAAATGCTACACTATTTTTTTTTTGCACCCTCTCGTGAAAAAAACACACTGAGTGAATATTTCCAAACCACTGGATGAGTTTTCACCTTCTGCTTCAGAAAAATCTCATTTGAACCGTGAATGTGCAGATCAGCGTCGTTCAGGTGTGTTTTTATGCACCAACCACATCCATCATCCAACACCCTGTTTGTTTTTGATTTCTTGCACAATGCAATTACGCATTGTTTTCTTTTGCATCAGTAGATTTTTGAATCTGGATATTGACTCTTCTGCTTCCTGACCGTGCAGCAGCTAAAACTGACATGAGAGTGAAATTGTCTTTATGATTTTCAAAACCTCTGGACGTTCAATCTCGTTATTTACGCACAAATTACGCACAAATGAACCGGTGTCCTCCTGATCGTGTTTGTTGTGGTTCTTGTTTTTCCAATAACCCCTCTCTCCCTCTGCACCACTGCTGCTGCTGCTGCACGATCTCTGCTAAACTTCCGGGTGTGTTTTTATGATTCAAATGAGTTTGTAATTGTCTTTATTACTTTCATTATTCCGTTTATTTGGCAAATAACATCTTTCTAATGAAAGTAACGAAGTGGCGCGGCAGTCATCGGACCTCTTAGGCTCACAATATTGGCTGAGTGGTTAATTCGGTTTGTGTAATAAGGTGAACCGTTTTGTATGGCGCTTACACACTCGGCTTCTTCTTCTGTCGTCTTTTTTTTTCATTGGACCGAGTTCAAGTCCTCGTTTGAAGCTGCGAGATTTTTTTTTTTCTTTCCTTCTACAAATTACAGACCAAACGCGCATCAATTCAATTTATCAGATGAGTGTTTGGTGTTTGACTTTCTTCACCAGTGATTGATCTGTGTGCTCTTCTTCTTCTTCTTCTTCTTCATCGAAAAATCTCCACAATATTCCCACCCATAATATAAAATCCAACAGGGACCGGGGTTGACGCTCTGGTGTCACTCTGAACTCTGGATATTATGAGCGTTTCTCTTACAAACCTATTAACTCTTATTATAGAGTTATTATAGATCTTTTCGCTTTGACTTGTTTCTGCACAACCTCAGAGTTATCTCTGGTTATGATCTGATTTTTATCATAATTAAAGAAGAAATGAAAAAATAAAACTTAATAACAACACAATTTAGTGTAAAATAATTTTCTTCACAAAAAAAAAATACACAGAGGTCACTCAAATGGATTTTAATTCCACTATATTTCCACAGACATGTCTAAACTCTACAGGCTGCAGCTGCGTTTCCTGGCCTCAAATAAAAGCCGATTTAAATATTGAATATGGCACCAAACGCCTTTATACAGAAATCACTCACTTTGTCGCGGATCATGTGTTAAACCTGAGAAGACCCGCTCACATTTGCCATCAATTATTTTCCCCTCACAATCGCTGACGCGCTGCAGTGTGTTCCTGTGTTTCTGCCTTTCATTGTCTCTTCACAGATCAACCAAAAAAAAAAAAAAGTTAATTCTTTCTTGACACAACCCGCTCCCTATTATGTAAATGTTTTCTCTTTTTTTATTTTCCCCCCTTTTCCACACACGAGCTGCCTGGGACCTACAAAGTTGTACCAAATGGTTAATTTGATTATTGAAACCAAAGAGCCAAATGGTTCACCGTCCTCCCTCCACGCGTCTGGCAGCGAGAAAAGAAACCATCTCTGGGAATTAATCTAATAACGCTCAAAGAAACGAGAAGTCTTTTCTGATATTTCGCCGAGGCAAATACAATTATAGCTTTTAGCCATCGCTTTCTTTCACTGCCGTCGCTCTTTATTCTTACGCGCTCTATAGTCCCTCCACCAAGAGTCCAGCAGCCTTTCAGACGCCTCCTCTTTTATAGTTTCAACATCTTTTAATTCTTTCAGCTGCTGCGGCCGCTGGATGATGTTTGGATGTGACAATATTAAATGTGAAAGGCGGGACTCTGAGGTCTGAGCTGGGGTTTTTTTTTTTTTTTTTTTTTGAGGTTTTTGTCAAGTTGCAAAAACATAAAGGCCTGGTGGCTGCAGGTGTCCGCGCATATATACCCCGAAGCCACGTGCTTGCATGGAAATGGTGATTTACAGTAACATAATGATCATTTAATTCAAGTAAAGCGCTAGTTAATCCCTAATTATGTGGTAAATAAAGAGCTTTAACCGCCTGCCTTCACTTAAATAAATCAGCAAAATGCGATGTGTGCAAGACCCTGAACTCCCCCGGCAAGTGCCGGACAATGGGCCGCGATATGGGAGCAACTCCTCTCCATTTAGTGCGCACTATCGTTGCTCAGCAATATAGGAATGCGGGTCGACAGGAGGGACAAAAAGAGGAACAAAATGCCATTGTCTCTGGATGGATTGGATGGATCCACTCCCCCGAAAAGGCAAAGAAACAGAGGAGGATAAAGAGAGAGAGAGAGCGATGGGAGGATCCCGCTGTCACATCTCACCGACAATGTCTCACTCCTCCGCCCGAGGAAATCCTATACGCTTATCAAAACGGTTATTAATAAGGCCGCGTGTTGCAGAGTGGGAGGGGCCCGTGACCAGATAAAAAATTCATTTTGGGTGTGGGGGGGTCGGATGCTCTCGTGGCAATTTAGTGTGATGTCTCAATTTGACAGGTTGGATAAAAGGCGGTGGTCGCGTTTTTCACCTGTACACGTGAGAGGAGCCTGAAGAGATGACCTCATGCTCCCACAACGGTCACCCGGGTTTCATCCCAAAATAAGTCTATAAATCTAATAAATCCCAATACTATTTTTTATATTTCATCTTGTTTTTTTCTGAATTTTAAAACCTGAGACAGAGCTGAGGAAAACATGTTAACACACGTGAAGGAGGGGAAGAAAAACTCAGACCGTTTCAGGTCGGTGCGTAAAAGGCGCATCGCGTTTCCAAGCGCACAGATGGAAAGTGACATCTGGAGAAGAGACAAAATTCAATTAGAAGCTGGTGTCTTCTCTCTGTGTCTGCAGGAGACAAAAAAAAAAGAAACATGCAGCACAAAAGACGTCAGTGTTTCAGACTGCCGCGTGCAGACAGCCTCCGTCATGTTGTTTTTGTTATTGTTGTTGTTAGACTTTTTCTTCTTTTTGACGCGTTTTCACCTGATGTGTCTTTGGCACAAATGTGTGATCGCGTCAGTGACGGCGACCAACTTTCACCTTTTATGAATAAACTATAAGATATTTCTTGTGTATTTATACATATTTATAAATGTTAGAGTGGTCATACCTGAGTAAACAAGCATGACACAGACATTAAACCATGAATGGTGGGAAATCTGGGGGTGTTATGTTGAAATAAAGTGGTTAATTTACAGGTTGTCCACCACGAAGAAGAAACAGGTGAGTATCTTATTCCCACACATTACACTGTTGTGTATTTTCCTCCTTTTATCTCCCATTAACCGGTCCTGTTGTTTGTTTTCCAGATGCTGCAGAGCCCTGGCTCCTCTCTCCGGCCTCTCCGGCCCCTCTGAGCCTTTATCTGCGCTTCCCAAGTGACCAAGGAGGAGACCAGCCAGTGGATTAACATAAAAATCTTATTCCGGGGGATAAGATTAGGAAACATATTACCCTCAAACGCGGCCTTGGCACGGGCGAGAGCCAGGCAAAGGAATCAATTACTAAATTACTCCAACCTCTAAGTCGACATTAACGCAGAGAAATGCCATCGACCGTTTCTGAAATAAGATTTCGCAAAGATGTGATCATTAAATCTCTTGCCAGTGTTCAAGAATTTGATTCATAAAATCGTCTGAAATGAGATGGAATTAAATTCTTATCGGGGCTCTTGTCATCGTTTCATCCCGCGCTGTTTAACGTGGGTCAATGGCCTTCATGAGATTCTCCCTGTAAATAAACTTAGTAATTGAATCCGCCTCTCCAACGACACATTGTTTGGTTGTTATTAATTTATTGCAGCCATGCAGGCGGGCGCGCGGACCAGGCTGCACAGGCCTGAGTCTGAGGCTGAAGCTGAAGCTGCTGCAGCTCAGACTGGACCGACACCGAGCCTCATGATGGAGAAACATGCATCTGTCATTTTTCTTTTCTTTATCTCTCTGTCTCTCTCTCTTTTGGCCCGTCTGGGGTCAGAGCATATTTTATTTAGCATAGTCCACTGGCATTGCCCCCACCCCCTCACCCGCCACCACCCCCTACCCCAAAAAGCCCAGCATTTGCAATTGACAATTATTAGCCCCAGCCTCATAAATCAGCTGCGTGACCCGTTATTATTGTTGAATTGAATAGCTGTTGGGGAAGTGAGGGTCAGTGTCATTAACTTGCCCTCCCTCCCTCTCCACACCACACCACCCCCTCCTCTCCTCCTCCTCCCCCTCCTACCATCCTCGGGCCCCCTGAAGGCATTTGGCCCTCTATACAACAAGGACCTGCTGGCTAATAATGCCGTGTGGTCGAGCTAAAAGCTTAATCACACATGCATTAAGCGGCAGACAGCGGCCTTTTGTACGCACGTAGGTTTACTGGAATTAAGCGATTAATGGTCATCGGAGCGGCAGGCGACAAGGCGGCGCATCGAGAATGATGGAGCGGTTTTTAATGTCAGAAAGAGAGAGAGAGAGGAAGAGAGGGAAGGAGAAGAGAAGGACTGGTCTGTAGCAGCGGAGGCGTCAGGGTGAAAGGAGGGAGGGGGCAGCAATTACAGTAGGCCGTGTCTCCCAATCCATCATAAAACGTCAAGGTCATTGTGAATGATATTGATTATTATACAACGCATTGTAATGTTTATTACACCCCCCACATACACACACCGCGGCCCTACTTCCACATTATAATATGCAAAAGAAACTACATGTAAACACCTGCTATCAGTTTCTAAAGCTGCTAATTTGTCTCGCTCCCTCCTCCTCCTCCTCCTCCCACTTTCATATTCTTTTGAAGTGTTGCGCCTGAACACGTGGCCTTAGTTTTTATTTTATGGGGGGGTGTTTGCCCCCCAGCCTCCATCTGCATCTGCATAAACCATCAGGCAGCTTGTTATATGAATTATTATTTTCCATATAGTCAAAAGAGTCTGGAGCTGCAGCCATGGGCCTCCGACATCACAACAGGACGCACAGTCACACGTTGTTTCAAATGGACACAGTCATTCATCAGAGCGCGAGCTGCAGGGATTATAACAAAACAAATCATCAGCAGCAGTGGAGGGTGATTATGCCTTAACATATTATTTACATGTTTCTTATTGAAACCACCTCCTTTGTTCATCCACACAGGTGTTTTTGCAGTTATTCTGTGGCAGGTGTTTCTCTAGTCTACTTGACGTCAACAAAGCTCCACTCACTTTTGACTCACCTTATGTATGGCCCTCTTATACATATCATAATGAACTGCTGTATCTGTAATATCAGGTGATTTTAATGAGCAGAAGAAACATTGAAAGCCTCTATACATGTCACATCACCTGGTTCATGTAACTTTCACACACTTCTTTTCTCATTTGGCTAAAATCCAGTTGAGTTCTGCCTCTGCCACTTCGTTAACAGTCTGTTAAGTCAATTCAACACTGAAAAGTGTGTTATAAATGTATTAGAATTAAAATGTTCTCAAATTACCAAAAGTGAAAATGGCCTATACACTTCACACTTCTGTGCACTTTGCAGAATGACATAATGTAGAACTGTATATCATATTAATGGCTATAATTATTGATGCGTTACACTCACTGAGCTAATCTCAATATTGTAGTTTATAAACACAGCTGTCTCACAATTTATTAGCTGATTATATTTTGTATTGATCATATCTAGCTGTGAATTAAATAAGTTGAACATATTTCCCTCTCACATGTGCTTAAATCGAGGTATGACACCCCTCGAAAGTTCAACCAAAGTAAAACTGTGCTTCACTGTTTCTCGACATAAATACAAACATTTTGCTCCACATTTATTCCAGTTTTAGTTCTGCATCATATTTCTGTTATGGCTGTTATTTCTGAGATGTTTGTAGAAACAAAGCTTTTCATTCATTTAGCTCAGAGGTCTTGGACCATCTTAGACCATTTCTGAATATTTTTTATTCATTTTTGTTCAAAATAAAAACATGAAATGAAATAGCTTGTATGCATGATTGTCATGCAATAACGACATTGGTGTCAGTTAACAAGGTCTGTTTATCAATGGCAGTGGCGCCCTGTACTCGCTATCTCACACAAGTTTAAATAAAGACATGTATATGTGTATTATTCAAACAGCTTGAATGCACAATAACGAGGTATGTTTATATAAGGCACCAGGTCCAGGTTAATGCAAAACACAGTTTTATACAATATATACAGTAATAGTAACCCCCTACTATGATATGTGCTATATATGATCCCTGCTCCATCTCTACATCAGTTTGGGGGCCCTTGGCCTGAAAAACATCGAAGACCCCTGATTCAGCAGATTCTACACATGAACAGCTCACACATTGTTTCCGATTATCTCCGTTTTCTTTCAGCAATAACTTTACTACTGTCACAATAAAACATGTATTGTAGTAATTTACTTTATGAATTTACTGTTTCTACTCATTCACAGAGCTGCTAACTTCATGTTGCCAACCAGACTCTCAGTACTTCACCGGCTGCTGATGTGACTATTATGGATAAATGTACTAATGTTACCACTAATCACATTATACCACACGTTCCCAAAACCAAGTCTTGCTTTTGGCAACCGTCTTTTCTCATTCGCTGCATCAAATGACTGGAACTGAATCACAGATAACACTAAAACTTTATGGTGCTTTAACTAAATCTGCATTCAAAGACTGTCTAAAGGCAATTCTTAAAGACACCTATAAATGTTCTACTACAATGTGACAGAGATTTTACTTACTTTTTTTCTTTCTGTTTTAATGTTTGTTTTATTTTCTCCCTATACAAGTGTTTTATGGCACAACATTGTAGAAGTTTGCTCTTAATGTTTTGCCTGGTAAAATAAAGGGAAAATAAAATGAAAAAAAATACAATACTAATATTTTATCCATTGTTTACTATTTGTGCAGCTCTACTTGACAATATTTCTCATTAATTATCCCTATTAAAAGCCAAACAGAAGTGAACTAGTTGAAGTACAAATGATTGACAAGTATTGATAATACTGTAGACTTCTACTCTGATAATTTATGAATAATAAAGAGAGTTCAGTGTTTTCGTGAGAGGAGAATTCAATGAGTTTAATAGTTTAAAATGTATAGTATAGTTTTATAATATTTATAGTGTGGGTTGCATCTCACAGTTAAAGTGCTGATAATATAATGATCAACATTTGACTTTGAGACTGGAACTAATCTTCTGATATCAGTTGTTTTATAATCTCAAGTCTTTGTTGAGTCACATCCATCTTTGAGCAGCTCGCGAACAGAAACCTCAAATTAGTAAACTGTATATTGGACATAAGGAAGTCAAGTTCCTTGAATTTCATGTCCGCTCTGTCTTTATTGCTCCTCCACTGAAAAGCCATCCGTATTGATGGCAGAGCGTGATTTATATTGCCATGACCACCATCCAATGGCAGCGCCTGTTGATCAATCACACCTAATTTGATTGGATGGAATACTTAAAGAACAGCCAGATGGGAGCCATCAGGGTCTGTCTGTCCACTGCAGGCTCTGATTCACTTCCTGTTCCCAGAAGGCTGTTCTCTGGGCTCTGAAGGATGATGCTGCACCACAGAGCTGGAACAACTAGACTGGTCATCCCCACTGAGATCACTCATGAGTCGACTACTACTGGGGGTTTTATACATGTTAGTGTTAGCAGTGCGCACATCGCTTACAGAGCCCAGATGTTGCTGCTTTAAGGTTTTAAACACATATTTTTTGCAGCAGCAATGCAAACAATAAAAAATCTCAATGGTAACTGATCTTTAATGTTTTTCATATTGTTAACAAATCCCATAAAAACATAAAATCAGGTAATACCTCAACCCTTTTGGTAACACTTTACTTGAATAGATATTCATAAGACTGGCATAAGACTGTCATAACAGCTGTCATAAACATCAATGAATACTTATGACCGCTGTCATTAAGTGTCATTCAGTCAGTTATGTCACTTTTGATGCAAAGTTGACATTATTTGAGATGTCCTTGTCTATCTTACTAATTTCAAATAAATGTGCAATTAAACTGCTATGAAAAATTGTCTTTATGTCAACTTGTCAGAACAAAAACAAATGAAAACAATGTTCTTTGTTAATTAGTTTCTTTGTTCCATATGTGACAGTGGTGGTCCTGTCACTAAGTATCCATTGATATTTATGACAACTGTTATGTCATGGTTATGACAGTGTTATGTCAATATGAATACCTATTCAAGTAAAGTGTTACCCTTCTTTCTTTGTTCCAAACAAATCCACTGATCTCCAAAAAACCTTATAAAGCAAGTTGGTCGACAATCCAACAAGCAAACACAGAGGTTTGAGATGAATGCTAACACAACAATGACTTTATACTGATGCTTACCATCTTATCAGACACTTTTTGATCTGATTAAAAGGAACATAAATGTGTTAGTCAACTTCTACATGATATCCATTCATTAATTGTCAAGATATATCCACTCAAACAACAATATGTCAGTCTTAATGATGCTTTAGGTGCTTTAAAGTCATTGTCTTGCTACTAAAATGTGTTTTTCGTCCATGCCATATTTAAGGGATGAGATGTTTTAGTCCGAACCAAAGTGCTAAACTGACCAACATCATCATCTCTCGAGCCAAGTCGCTGGCGTAGCAGTCATAAAACGTGCGCTAGCTGTCTTACCTCTTAGCGTCTTATCTATCCCTCGTATTTCTATGCTGAGTATCTTCCCTCCCCTGTGGAAGCTTGACGTGACAAATAGCTGGATCTGCACTTTTCTGCAGCAAAACCAACATGCCCCTCATCATCGCTGGGTGCAAATTTGATCAGAACACACCCAGAATCCCCTGGCAGCCTGATGATGAATTGGCATATTAGGGACGATGTTTATGCATCAGGCCAGCACTCTCCGGCAAATGACAGTAAATTGCCTCTCAGACAAATCTCTGGTCTGGGATTCTAGTAACTGGGGATGAATTGAAGCGTCCTCGTGGATCCCAGTGGTTCCAGAAAACCTTTTCAGACAGATCAGATGGTGACTTGTCCTTAATTGTCTGGGATTTGCTCATAGTTTCGACTTTCAAGGAAAAAAACAAAGGTGAGATGATACAAAATCAAACTGCACATCAGTCCCTATGCTACTGAATGGAGCTTAGGTTTGTTTGTCTTCTTAAATCCAATCAAACAAACTGTAGCACAAGTATAAACTCATGCACAAATTATTATTACTGTTTATTTTACCTTTTAATAAACTGTGTCAAATGTTACGTCCCGTTGATGGAGTGAGCTCCTGAAGTCATGGAGCTGAACTTGGCTGTTCATATAGCTTTTATATGAATTAACGTCAGTGTAAGCTGGTCTAGCTCGGGCCTGGTCCAGGTCCAGATTGAAGCCACAGAATGAAAACCAATAGCCTTGGGCTGATATAGAGTAGCAGTGAGAAGACAGAGGGAACCATAAGAGGAGCAATAAAGCTAATGTGATCAAAGAAAATGGCTCTCTGAATAGAGGTGGGGATGAAAGCCATACCCCTTAAATCTGGGTTTGCAGGCCCTGGCCGAGGTGACAGCATGATGAAGTTTCTATTGGATTTCCTGAGAGTAGAGGCAAAGTAGCCCTAAACCACTGCTACACACGTGTTGGACCAGAAATTGATAGACACTATGTTCATAAGAAAAAAACTCCCTCTGCAGGTTTACGTATAGGCCCGGCCCACAAACTCAGGCTTATAAATACCCTGAATCTATTAATGTTGGACTGCAGCATCTAAACTTGAAATGACATCATAACCTGCAGTAACAGAATAAGTGTTTATTATTGGTAGTAGTGGTGGTTTAATAAATTATCAGCTAGTATTAGTGAGTTACTCCAGCTTGAGCCACCAATCCAAGGACAAGGAGCATGAACATCTGGAGTTAAATTGCATCAGATCATCCACCAGTTATAAAATCTCAACTTTGTGTTAGCATCTGTACAGTTAGCATTTGAACCCGTTGCCTTGAGCTATAGGCTAATGCATTGATCAACACATCTCCCTTAGGCTATAGTTTGAAATGTCACATCAAAACATTTACCTTTTACTGTTTAGCCTACATCTAATTACATGATCTAACTAACACAAAAACACAACTGCAAAGCCTATGGAGAGGATCTAGATGATTACAATGCAGGACACGCCACCTAAACTTATAACTTATAACAAGTCCTAAAATGTGTATTCCTAATATGTTTTTGATGTTTTTGAGCTACCAGTTAATCTTGAATTTCCCTGTAAGGGATTAATAAAGTATATCTCTATCTCTATCTATCTATCTAAACATCTGCCCATAGTGTGACAAAATTTGAGATCTTAATCGATGCATTTCTTTGCGAAATCTCCAGATTTTCCACCCCAATCTTAAATTTTTAAAGAAGCTGACACACTCATAATAACAGAAATCTATCTGATGTAAAGAATAAGAGTAGGCTAAGTTTTGTTAGATTTGAGATTGCCTTTAGGCCTATAGCCGATCACAATCAGTCCTAATGCATACACCTATCACAATCAGTCCTAATGCACACACTCATACTCACAAGCTAATACGTAATAGGCTATACAGTATGAAAGTTAAAGTTACAAAATAGATTGCACATTATTACAAAGAAAAAAACAGACATGCAGTGAGCTACGAACAAAAAAAGTTCAATCTGATTGTTTGAAAAAAAAGACAAGGTGCTGCAGTGTCTCAAACCTAAACAGTTTTTCCAGGTCAGAATACCATAAACAGCATGTTGTGGACACAGTTAGCATGATGGCTAGCAACAGTTTCTGTGTTGGCATGCTATGTTTGTGTGCAGCAAATTGAAGAGGTAAAAGGCAATACATGGCAATCCATCCAATAATACCCATAACAGTGGTAGCCTATTAAATGCAAGTGTTGCTACTAGAATGTCATTCTTGGTTCTGTGGAGGATTTGATGAAAATGTACATTAATTTGAGGAATCAGGCTGATTTGTGTCGTAACTTCATTAGAGTAACAGCTAATCTCATATTCTGATTATGACAAACTCAGTTCACATGGATGGTTTATTACTTATTACCGTGGAAACAGTGTACTGTCGCTCACTGTGTTTACTGATGGCAGAGTATGCAGCCAGCAATAGGCCTATTTAACAGGACCCGGTTTATTATTTTCATCATAATAGACAGCAATATTCAGTTAAAAACAAGATTATGATCTATTTTTAAGCCATTCTTTAGTTTCTAACTTGTTCATGTTAATAAGTGGAATATTTTCGTTTTGACATAATATGTCAAAAGTCAATAGTATTGCAGCCTAAACTGAATTTCCATATCACCGAATCCTCTTGATGTTTTTTGGGGGGAGGGGGTTTCAATCTCAACACATTGTGGTTTTTCATCTGTTGGGGTTTCTATAGCATTTATTGACTCTCAGCAGCTTGTGACACCCATAAGGCGTCAGTTTGGGCATGTTGAGGTCTTGTTTAGCTCCCATTCAAAAGCAATCACAAAATGCCCACCAGTTTTGCAACCAGCGTTTGTCCGCCCTCTCCTTCCCCTGGCTGTGTTTGCAGGTTTGCATCTGAATCAGGGGGCTGGCTGGCTGGCGGGGGCCCGAGCGCTCAGCCACGTGGACCAGATTGATGTCATTGTCTCGGCACACTGACCTTTGCTGTAATACCCACGACAGACATCACAAACTCTCACATCAATTTAGCCCAATTGGATGTGGCATGTCTTGGCTAACTCAATTTGTGGAGAAATGCACCTGTCTCTGCCTTCCCTCCCTATAGATTTACTCAAGGGGAGGGGGGAGGAGGAGGAGGAGGTATTGCAGGGAAGAGAAAGAGAACGTGAGGGGAGGGTTTAGGAGTGGAGTCGGCTGCTGATCCACCACCATCACCCTCTCTCCCTCTCTCCCCCTCCTCACAGCCTCACCCACAGAAACATTCACCCACATGCATATAAACACTATACACCAACTTCTCCTCTTTTGCTTTCTCTCAGCTCTTTTCCCTCAGCCATACTTTGCAGATGCAGCACACACCCTGAGCTCTCTCTCTCTTTTTAAGTGTATGTGTATGTGTGTGCGTGTGTGTGTGTGAGAGAGAGTGTGTGTTTTCCAAGGTCTGGGCAGAGCGTCTGGGAGGAGCAGAAGGAGAGCCATTAGCCCAGCAGTAATAAGATTAGGGCGACGTTAAAGGGGGATGTGAATTTAAACAGCCAGCAGAGAGAAGAAGAGGAAAAGTTGGAGGTGTTATTAAGGTTGTTCATTACTCATATGCTCTGTGTGTGTATATGTGTGTGTGTCTCTGTGTGTGTAGCATATGCTGAAGTATGGTCTGCAAGGTCACTTTTAAATGCTGCATGCATATGTGTGCAAAGTGTGCCCATACAGTACATGGGGTTTGTGGAGCTGTAAAGTAAAATGTGCATTTTTGGTGTATTTGTGTGCAACATCAGTGTGTGCACACGTGTGTTTTTATATGTGTGTGTTTGTTTTATGCAAAGCAGCGCGTTGTCACGGATGAATAATATGTGTTGGGATCTGAGCATTAGGTAATGAGCAGCGTGCTGTGAGGTGAAGCAGGAGCTCTCCATCTGCACTCATACTTGCAACCACAAACACACAACACATTAGTTGTGCTATGATTGTGAGGACCCGCATCTCATCCCCCAACCACTAATCCCTGCCAAAATCTAAATGTTAAACCTGCAGTTTTGCATCAACACTGGTTTGTATTACTCCTACTGAGGTCAATAGAAGTGGTGAATTCGCAGTTCACCTCCTCTGAGCCTCTTTTATCTCTTTGTTTTGGTTCAAAGACTCATAGTTTCCAGCTGTTTTCATCTGGAATGATCTGTGCAGACATCAATGAACTAAGGAGCCACTTATAACTGAAGGCAGTAGGCCAGGAGATATGGTCAAAGCTGCTTTAATCAATAGTTTTATATTAACAGTGGATCAATGAAAGGAGTCACCCACAAACTCTACAGTTCCCCACAGTTTGATTGATAACCTCACAATCTTTCAGCTGTACGCTCCACATCTTTACTGTTTCAGGTTCCTTCTCACTGTCAAATTGATAAAATCACTGCAACACCCGCCCAGCTCTAAACAGTGGACTAAAAACCAGAGTGCAAATTATCAAACATTTAGCCAGGTATTTTTTCTCAGGAATAGGAGAGAGTCATAATCAGGCTTTTGTTGCAAGCAGCCAAAAAAAACATGACACCAATGTGTGATGTGCAGCTGTCAGAAAGTTGAAAAGTGTTCTGTTTACAGCATATGGCAAAAAAAAAAAAAAAAGTTCATACGGTTTAAAGCTTCTATTTGGGTCAAAAGTTGAGATTAATTGGACTTAATATAATGTTAATGTTTAGAAAATATAAATGTTTGCTAACTTGTTTCCCGTAACGACATTGTGGTTTTCTTCTGACTATTAGAGGCCAAAAAAATTGATTATCCCACCTTTAAATATCATCAATCAACAAGAAATCAGGTCCTAAATCTAAACTATCAACAAACCAAGCACACTCCCCATCTTCTATTCTTGTCTCTTTAAGTAGGCCATAGCCATGCAAGAGGATGTTTACTGTGAAACTACAATGCACATTATACTTAAGCATGTATAAGACCTTTAAAGCCATGCACATGCATGAGTGGACATGCACGCCCACACAAACGGATGTTGAGATAACATTTGCAGGCTGTATAGATTTTCCCTGCAGTGGTATTGACAGGCGAGTCAATAAGCCAGCGGGGTAAAGGCAAACCCTAACCTTACTATTCACTTAACATTGACTCGACTGGAAACCTCCTGGACAACACAGTGAAAAGAGCAGCGCGCGCACTGAAATATCAAAAAGCCTCGCACGTCAAAATGTTAGTGGTGTTCATGTGATCCGTGTCAAAACATTTAGCGTGTGGCCAGTAGAGACAGACGGTCATATTTACATTTTTGGTGCAGGATAAAATTGATATATATTTTAGAATAGGTAGAAATACATATTTAGGTATTTACAGATGTTTCACAACCACATTTCAGGCGTCGGGGGTTGATGTAATTCAGCAGTTCTGGACATTTTTACCATGAGGACATGACATTCATCCTGCCGTCATGAATTATATCTGTTCCAGTTTGAATTCCATGTTGCCGTAAATTAGACCCTGTTGTGGGACTGTTTTTGTCAGCTACAGGGTTTTGTGTTTAATACTTAGACCTTAGCTTGA
Organism: Decapterus maruadsi; assembly: GCA_030347415.2. Lineage (NCBI taxonomy): Eukaryota > Metazoa > Chordata > Actinopteri > Carangiformes > Carangidae > Decapterus > Decapterus maruadsi. The sequence goes on from CM064903.1 coordinate 5,742,227, forward strand.
GTTGGAGGATGTTTAAAGGCATTCTGGGAAATGTAGGAAGCCGGTGCATGAAGCAGGACAAGGAGATGTTGGTTCACCACAGGAGCTAATTACAACAATGAAATATACTGAACATGATGGATTTATAACATGTGACAGAGTCTCAGAGCAGTTTTCTTTTATTTCTTTTATTCATGAAGCGTCCGAGCAGGTTACACACACACACAGAGTCAAATAACCACACACACAAACATGTTTTCTTCCCTTGTCGTTCCCAGCCAAAGGTCCAGTCAGTGACCTATTACAGCCAGGCTGCACAGAGTGACCCCCGCTGCCCCCTCACACCACCACCACCCGTCCCTTTGCCCCCGCTCCCCACCCGAATGCTGAGGCATCACTGCTTCTGAGCACACAGTCCTGTAGCACCCCCTGACCCCGCGCTGTCCCCCATTATAGAGCAGTCAGAAAGCTTTTAGGGGCTCCGGTAACGCTGAAAGATTGATGGCGTAAAATGGGGTGGAGGAGGGGGGAAGAGCAGGTGGTTAAGAAGAGAATGTCCTGCTTAATGGGTTGCCAGGAATGTAATTCAATAATTATGAAAAGTGACTCAGGAGAGCTGGCTGGATGGATGGATGTTGGTTGGGCCGGCTACTGAGGGAAGCAGGGAGGCTGCCAACCCTCGTCTGCACATGCCTGAGCATCCTCAGCCTCCTGGTCCAGCACAAACAGGTGAACACACATTTCTATCTCTCTCTCTCCCTCACACACAAACACTCAACATTAATCGAAAGTCTCCACAAACAGCTCAGATTTCAAGATGTCTACAAATGCAATGCACTTCTACCCCCACTATGCAACCAAAACAGCATTTATTTTTTCCATAGGAACAGTTGAGTCAAGTGACTGATAGTTGAGGATGTTAAATCAAGTGTTGGGCTACTGTGTTAAAAATATGCGATTCATTGATTTCAAACTAACCAGGTATCCAATCCTATTTACTGTATGGTGGGTGAGTTAACTGCAACTCCCAGGATGATTAGGCTATTGACCTATATAAATACCTCAAAAAGGAACAAGCTGCTAACGTTTGTCTAAAGCCCGATATCATAGCATCTAGTTTCTGGTTCATTTCCTTAATATGGTTGACGTCCTTCATACAGTTATTCTAAAGACGAAATTGGCGACTCATTTGTTCGTACCCAGACTCATGCAACAATTTGAAGAAATGAAATGTATTTGTTGTTTTGGTAGCCAATTGCAGCATAGCTTCATTTTCCAGCTACTTGCATCCAGCCAACCTAGTTTTAGCTAAACCTACAGTTAACTCTTTGAATTTATAGCTACTAATACGCAAGTTGTCAAAACACAAGTTGAGTATAGGCTACTGGCCGAGTATCCAATCCTATTTATGGGGGCAAGACAACTCCCAGTGTGATTATTAGGAACATACTGCTAACATTAGTCTAAAACCTGATATCATAGTTTCCCTCATACATTTGTTTGGCTGACGTTCTGTGTACAGTTAGGCCCAGGAGGAAATTGGCAGCCGAACTGTAGCCTATGCACCAGTAAACATGATTTTTCTTGAAAAGTTGAACATTTTAACATTAAAGTTTGTGAGGAAGGACTCAGTTTTGGAGCCAGACTGAAGAAATGTAGTTTTTGTTCTGGTGGCCAACTTCAGTAGCCTCATTTTTCCACTACGTGCATCCAGCTAATTAGCTAAACCTACAGTTAGGCTAACTCATTGAATGTATAGTACTAAGCCTATGCAAGTTGCACAAACTAGAGTTACTATCAATAACCAGTTGCCAAATAGTGGATATGCCAGACAATGTAGTTTTTGTTTTGGTAGCCAACTTGAGTGTAGCCTAATTTTTCCACTACTTGCATCCAGCTAATCTAATTTTAACTACCTACAATTAACTCTGAATTATCACAAGTTGAAGTTACACACTCTAGAGTTACTATAAAAAACCAGTGGCCAAATAGTGGCTCAAATGAGTTTTTTTGTAATGTAAACAGTAGTTTGCACGATCCGCTAATGTTTGTAGCCAAAATAAACAGACCAGTCCAGTTAATCTGTTCCAACACTTTTACTATTGTGTTTTTCTTTTGGGAAAGACCACACTCCACACTTATTAGTTGCTCATTTTCAGGTCTGTCAAAACTTGTTATGATTGGTTCAGCAAACCAGGGGTAGGTTAATAATAGTTTTTCACTGTTAGCCTACTAAAAATGGAAAGACGCTATCAGTTTGTTAAATGTCATCTGAGGACAGGGTTCAGTGTCCTCACTACATATGAAAAGAAAATGTGATGCACAGAAGGAATAAGTTCATAAAGGACTCAATAATAGTTTGATTGGTCAGTACAGTTGTTTCACTCTTAACTTTTACAGTCTGAGGTGATTGAAGATGGGCCTAAATGTATGTGTATCTATATTTTCTTCTATTACTGTCTGTTTGTCTATATCTTATTACAAACGGCCTGGCTGCACTGCTGCTTTTTTAAAATCACATTTCAGGATGGATTTCTTCAACTGTCCATGTTTACTGTTGGAGTTTGCTGATTAGATTAAAGCTATTGCCTGTGTCTCAAACTTTGTGTGTCATCAGTATTGCAGAGAACAGATGCAAAATGCTGCAGACCTGCTGCGTGACTTTAAAGACTGTGAGTATGACTTTGACTTTTTTTATTATTATTATTATTTTGATTCTGTCAGAATCACTTACAGGACAAAAGAAACAGTAAACTCTTGGTAATATTGGTCTGAACTGAAGTTATGCTAATGTGCACTTATTGGTTTTCTTTTGGTTTTTTTGTTATGGTGTACAGCAGATGTTTTGTTCAGTATGAGAACATTATCTTCTGCTGATTGCAATATTGTTTTTTGTTCTTTTGTTTAAAGGTTGACACTGTAATTTATCTGATAAATGAGCCTCATAACTTCTGAAACTTTTCAGAACAGTGCTCACAGACAAATTGGCTTTATTTTCTCTGCTACAAAAACGCAGTTCCCCTTCATTCTTTTTTTCTTTCTTTTTTTTTTTATCTGGCAACAGTGAAATATTATTCTTATAGTACAAAGCTTCCGTTCCACATTTCAATACATGCCCATTTTATTTGCTGGATTTAACAGCTTCACAATAAAGTATCTTCTGTACCTTGTGCAGTACTTTGGAGTTTTGATGCGATTTGCAAACAGCAGCATATACATCTGACCTCAGTATGTCAATAAATCCCGTTTCCAGTTGGTGAAAGTCTTCCCATCAACTCTTCCTCATCTTTCATCTATTTCAGCCTCCCTCCCTCCTTCCCTCTATACCCAGGGTCTACTTTTGCTCTGTCTTCTTACTTTGGCTCTCCAAGATGTATTGATAATTTCCAGCAAAAATACGATTTCAGTTTATTCTACAGAGCAAAAAATCTAATAGCTGAGTCCTCAATTCGATTGTGTTTTACCGGAGTGGAGAACAATAAACAAGGAGGAGGGCTCCGTTCCAGACGTTCACCATGAGATTATTGTTCAAAAGAGATCTGATATGATTACAGGAAGCAATAGATGATAATTACATCAGAACATGACTTTTTCCTCAGCGAACACTTATATTCATCTGGGTTATGCATCGGCCCAAAACTGAAATGTGGCAACGCATGAGCTGACATGAGCCTGGTAGTCCCAGAGACTGGGGGCGAGGTGGTGCTCGCAGTCACTGCAGGGTCACGAGGCTGGAGTCCATTTATGATGTGTGGTGGACTTGTTTGTCAAAAATACTACATGGTGGCATCACTGTGTGTGTTTGTGATGCACAACTACAATTAAAATATATTTTAAAAATTACGGAATGCAAATATTTCTGACAACTTTTAATGATTTTAAGGGTGGCACAATTAATCGCAATGTAATCAAAATTGCTGTAGAGCTTTTTTTAAAACTTTTTTTTTACAAAGATAAGGTGAGTCACAGTATTGTTGTTCAGTGTTTGCACCATAAGTGTTGTTGTTGATGTTATATAAAGGGACATGTTTGTTTGGTACAAGACCAACAAAAAATATTTTCAATTTATTGAAGTAAAAATAAAAAGTAAAAATGACCGACCATGCTGGAGTCTGAAACTAAAAGTCACAATAATTTCCTATTTGCATATTGTTGTGCAATCTAAGTGCTACATGAATGCACATCTTTTCACAAAAATCTGCATTTTTTTGTGCTAATTTGTGGGCTAATAACTTAGACTGAGCTGTGCTGTCTAGTTTTTGGCACATTTATTAAAATAAATCATCTGATACTCATTGTGTAAGAATCACCAGACCAGGATTTTTAATAGTGAGACTGTTTACATTTGTATCATTTACTCACAAGTTTTACATACAGTGTAACACACACGTTGAAAAATATTCAGAAGAGTAGAAATCATGTAAGTTGTCATCTGTAATCAAAACCCTTAAAAAATACAGATAGCACAAACTATTGTCCATGGTAGAGTATTATAGCCTATACTGCTATATTATCTTATTGTGATGTGCCAACCTGTAAGGAGCATTTTAATGTTGTTATTTCAAGTAAGAACTGTTGAGAAACCAATAGTGGAATAAGAAATACAACACTTGTCTCTGAAACGTTGTCAAGTAAAGTGGCATCAAATGGAAATACTCTAGTTAAGTAGGCTACATGTAAATAAAAGCTACTTTCTACTACAGATTGTGTGCAAAGAGCTTTATAGAGCAGTATGATGTTATAATCTGTTGGAGTTGTGCATTTATTTCCCACATAGTGAAATTTAAATGTCATTATTGTGTAGACAAGGCAAAAATACAATAGACATGATATAAGCCTATGAAATGTTAACAGGAACAATTGAATTAATGTTGAGCCACAAATAAAGATGTGGGGATAATGAAGTTGTGATGGCTAAATAAAGTTAAACTCCTGAAGAGGAACTGGGTGATGAATATACTGTAGTGTCTTGTAAAAACCTCCACTGTAAGCAACGATCCCTGCTGTGATTGAACCTGTATGTTGGCCTGACACCAGCTTCGTCTCCACTATGGAGCCAGTCCCTGGCAGCACGGCCACTGAGCACAACCTGTGGAGAAAGAGCAAAACAAACAGAAAAACAAACTTGGAGTAATGACACTCACAGTTTGCCAGAGTCGGCTGTTTGGCAAAGAGCGAGTGGTGGTGAGGGCCAGGCGATGAAAGATGGCCACTTTTACAAGGCAAGACAATGCAAAAGAAAAATAACAAAACTGGCCAACTTTGATGGCCCTGAATATATTGGACACTCTGCCTTGGCTGTGTGTGTCTGTGTGTGTGTTTGCCTGCAGCAGCGGGTGGGGGGCAGAAGGGTTAAGTAGGATAGAAGGCACCCATACTTCAGATTGGCAGCAAGCTGCCGCAAGGATAATCTAATCAGGGGATGCAATTCAATTAGCCAAGGGTCTCTGGGGCCACTGAGCCAGGCAGCCGGTGGCAGCGCTGCTACCGAGGGGGCTGCTGCTGCTGCTGCCGCCGCCGCCGCCTCCTCCACACCCGACACCCCGACGCTATAGTCTCCACTGGGTCCTGGCCGCTGCGCATGAATGCAGATGAAATTTGAAATATGAAAATCTCCAATAATTTATGGAAGTTGTCAGGAACACAGAGCCAAGCTGCTGCTGCTGCTGCTGGCCGAGGGGAGAGAGAGGAGAGAGGAGAGAGGAGAGGGAGGGATGGGTGAAGGAGGGAGGGATGTTATTTTTCTATGGAGGTAAAATTGTCTCACAGCTGCTGCTGCTGCTGCTGCAAATAGTGACATTATAACACATACACACACTGCTGTAAGGAGGATTACCTCAGTGTTGTTGCTATTTCAGTGTTGTCGTGTTCAGGCTACTGTTTCTGCATCTTTGTCAAAATGCATGTGAACAAACACACAAAAGATGAAAATCAAATGGCTGCAACCTCCAGGCCTGACAATGAAGCCAACGTGGAAGAAGCAAAATCTGCAGTTCCTCGAATGACCACAAGGGACATGCTCCTAAATCCCCATAGACTCCCATGAGTAAAAAAAAAACAGAGTTGGCATTATAGCTAATTTACTCCTTCATTACATTTTCACAAAAGGGGTTTATTTATTTACTTTAATTACCTGTGAAAAAAATTATTTAGGCTTAAAATCGTGTGTAATTGAAACCGGTGTTGTTGTAACAAGCAGCTAGCTGTTTAGCCGTTAGCTGCTTGCTCGGCTTCATTATATTATATACATTGTATAATAATAAATCATTACAAAAATATAGTTTAAAGAAAAGATAAATAAACAAGTCAAAGGTAGGTAGAAAAGGGATTTTTTTTTAAAGAAATAAAATACATAGAGAAATCAGCAAACAAAAACTACAACAAAAAGAGAGTCAGTCAGAGGCTTCAGGGAAAACTTTTCATAGTGACTCAGTGTGTTGCTTTTTTTGGTTTTATAAAATTGAGAGATTTAAACACAGAGTTCAGTTCTATTAGAAAAGGAGCAACCTTATGTATTGATTTAGCAAGTTTTTGTTTGTGAATAAAAAATTTTGCATAATGATGATATAGTTCATCAGGTGTTCAAGAGTGCGATCTTCTGGATAGACTAGCAAATAATATCTTTAAAGTGAAGCGAGTAGACAGATGTAGCAGCATTGAAAAAATGAGATTCAAGATCACTCAAAATCTTTTTGAGAGAAAATAAATAAATAAATGGGAAGTTGTTTGATGATTGATTATTTTCTAATTCAAAAAGTCTCAGTATTTCTCAGCAAGTTTCATCTATTATTGAACCCGTACAGTTTATTATATGATACAGTATGCCTTACATTTGTTTTTGTCCAATCCAGTAATATTACTTCAGGTGCATTAAATATAAAGATCTCTAACACTATTCAATGTTCAAGCAAAAATTACCATAACATTGAATCAGCAGTTACATGAAACAGTTTCAACAAAACCGGTAAATAGATTTTATTGACAAACAGATTGTGGAATACATTTGCACATAATAAACTGTCAACAAGCTTTTTCAATATTTTCCATATTCTAGTATCTGATTGTTGCAGAGCAAAACAAGACAAAATATGGCAGATTACAGCATCAATCAAATTGATTTGTATTGAAGACAGATAAAAATGTTCTTGCTGCACTTTAGTTTTTAAAGGAGCATTATAGGAAACAGCCTATCCTCCAGTTGAATTGATAAGAAGATTGATATTAATTTGATATCTCTCTGTTATAAAACTACAGCCAGTTTTCTTATAAAAGTATGAAGACTGATAATCTGTCCAAAAATGATAAATGCCTAAAAGCATCTCTAAAGTTTGTTTAATCAAAATATAGATGAGAACACCTGAATTTAATTGTATTATAGTATACTTTTCAGATATGGCCAAATCGGCTGTTTTCACCCTTTCACCTTTTCACCAGCTGCCGAGTGTCAGAGGTATCAGTCATTTTCACTATTACACAAATTCCATATGTCTTGGTAAAATGAGGTTTTTGCAACCCTACATCATGCAAACTGGTGAAAGGCCAAGGCCACCATTTGATATAGAAATTTCGATCCCCATACTCCTGCACACCTCCTATATGAGCAGATTTCCCTCCTCCCTCCTCTATCTCTGTGTCACATGGCTGTGACATGCACCTCCTCGGGATAAGAGAAGAAGCCGATGAGAGCTGGAGTAGAGGGGGAGGACGGTGAGACAGGATGAGATAGAAGATGGAGGGAGAGAGAGAGAGAGGGAGAAGCTCTTAGACAGATTATTGCTCATTAGAGGCCGCCTTGCACCGTGCCATTATGTCAGGAGGAATCCTTTTTCATTTGCACAAATTTGCCTGGAATTTTTCTTATTTAGCCTGGCCTCCATTATCAGAGCTGGAAATCAGATTAGCCTATGATTATTCTCTGGCTCGCTTGCCAACATTTCCCCATGCGGCCAACGCCGGTGGCTTGGATTTGTCTTGGCCTTTTGTTAACCTCTGCCCACCAACAATGCACACAACAACAGCCGCAATATGAAATTATTCAGTGCTGGATGATGGCTCCGCCTGAGCACCCACGCAGGATTGGATTTGTTCTTGCTGTAAACAGATGTTTTCCACGCCGGTCGTAAAGAGACCATCACGAGTCATGTCTGTTTTGGATGCATAAATCCAAGATATCAGTAATGCTGCTTGTGCTACAGTATATGCCACTCTGGCTTCATTTGAACCATTGTAATCTTTGTGAAACATGAATAAGAAAGGAAAGGAGGGTAACTGAACACATTTTAAAAGTTTAGTTTATTGTAACTGAGTGCAAGGGGTCAGTTGCATTGTGGGTAGTGTAGGCTCCAGGAAATATGTGTAGAATAAGTAAACAACAAAGGCATGTGTTTTCTTGTTCATGTATAGTACAATGTACAATGCACAAATACAATAATAGTAGAATTTATTTACATTTTAAGTGATTTTATTACAGCAAATTTTGTATTTTTGCCAATATTCCTTTAATAATTTAGTGTTTTTTAATGTCCTTAAAAAATATTGTCTATATACAATAAATAAAACATATTATTACTGGTGGACTCCACTGATTCTTTCTTATAACAGTTTGGAGGAGTCCAAAGTATTTCCTCTGAAGCTTTACCTTAGCAATCATAAAATGCTGACTCACAATTGAATATCTTTACTGTTACTTTTAAAACATTAATTTGATGATAATATTTGTGTTGATTCAATGTTTTTATTCTGTCGTGTTTTACTGAAGTAAATCCTCAGAGTATGTCTTCACCAAACACTGTTGACACCAGCAGAAGTACAGAAGAGGAACAGGTGGAATGGTTTCCCATTGCTAAATAATCACTCCAATTAGGCAATTAAAATCTGAGGCAGAATCAAGTTATGGATACCCCATGAATAAGCCCCCCACACTAATCACAAATCAATAAAGACATGTTAGACTGTTGCGCTCTCATTAACCTACTGCTTTTGAACTGCTCACACAGATTTTTTGTGGCTGTAATTGGCTGTAAAGCAATAAGAGCTAATTCGTTGTTGTTTTTTTACGTTAATTAGTAAATGGTGCAAGTCATTGATTCAAATCATGAAAGTTAATAATGAGCCAAATGTATAAGCAGGACGATGACAAAAAGGTGTTTTAATGTTGAAGTCTGGCAGCGTGTTTGATGTGAGTGTTTACAGCTTTTCCGTCACCTCCTCAGGTTTGTTTACCATTTCTCATTACAGGTTCTGTCGTCGTCTGGTGCGTACTCTTCATGAAAGTACCCCGATGACGTCTTGTTGCTGGCAACCCTGGGTAAGAAGTTTTGTTCCCTTTTAGACGTACAGTAAAGTGGTTGAGAGATTGGTTTCCTGTTCCCAGCCCCTGGCCACAGAAACTAATTGAAAACTCTTGTATAACTCCAAGTTAGGAGATTTGCTCGTGACCGAATGGGACTCCAATGCTAAGGCAGTATATTTATAGTATCTACCACCGTCTCCACTGTTGTTATCCGGTATATTACATGTTTAACAGCTCTTTTCAAATGAATCATCACATTTTCAAAAACAACTATACACATTTGTAGAACTGAGACCAGATGCAACGCTCTAAACACCTCAGCATAGTCCTGTCTTTTACTTTGGCCACCAGGATTTATGTGAACTTTAGGTCATCAAGAGGGAACTATAATCAATTAGTTAAAGTTGTGACATCACAATGGATCAAAGGGACTGGTTCCTAGTGGATCGTATCCAGTAAAACTATTTACACATCTTAAAAACATGTTTTATTACTAATAAAAAGACATTTGATATGAAACTGCTTTGATTTCTTTAACTCAGTTGATACTGAATTTCTACCAAAAGAGAAACTGCATTCACTGAATGTCTTTAATTGATACAAGGAAGAGCAGCAAATAAAAGAACAGAGAGCAGATGTTTTGTAAAAACTTTGGTTAATTTATTTTCATGAACATACAGTATGATATAAACATGTGAGAAAAAAAATGCAAATGCTATGAATATTTTATTTAAAACAACTGAATTACACCTGTTTACAGCTGAAAATGTTCAAAATCTCATTTTACATCAGATAAATAGCGTTGATTCAACTTGCATTGATAATATCTGAAGTTAAAGTGTTGGTGCAACACTATAATGATCTCTGATCTCTCTGGACCCTGCAGACTACAGACGACCATCAGGCCATCAACTCTGCGGCTCCTCCGCTCTCTCAGGCCTCCATCCTGCCAACTCCAGCCAGGACGGTCTGCAGGACACCGTGTAGCCATGCTGGAGTCGCTGAAAGCTGGCTTGGTAGGAGCAGATTGCTTCCTAATTGTGCTTTTCAGAGCTGCTGTGCACTGGGGGTTACAACAGGGCTGCCTGCGGTCTGGGGCCACAGCAGTGGACGCTGCAGCACCGAAGGAATCCAACCTAGCAGGGTCTCATTGATCGGCTGAAGCAAAGGTCACCGCTGCTATGCATCTGTGGGCTGAATGACGGCCACCAGAGCGGCTCCAGAGGCGTCTTATCGCTCACTCGAGGTGCTAATCACTTTTTTTTTCTTTTTTTGCCCTGTGATAATTTCTAGTGTGTGTGAAAAGCAGCCTGCAGATTTCATTTCCAGTGTGGTTCATTCACTTCCCTTTTCCCCCCCATTATGCATCCTGAGACTGGATGATCCATCTCTCCCTCTCTTTCTCTCTTTCTCCATCTCCTGTGTCCCTGCACCCCCCCACACCCCCCACACCCCACACCTTCCCCTCCCTGCACCCCCTCCAGCACTCCACCAGCCAACCCCTGCTATTTTCACCCCACACACATCCGTCGCTGCACTTATCCAGCCTCAGACGGCTGCTGGCTCGATAGCTAAACGGATTATCCAACAACAGAGCACCTCTCTTTCTCCCTCTCTTCCTCTCCCTCTCTCTCCCTCTCTCTGTCTCTCCATGCACTCCTCTAGCCGTGGGTCCTCGGAGGCGGAGGGGTCCTATTGAGCGGGGCCCTGGCTCTCCACTAGCCAGGCTCTTTATTGAGGCGTCTATGGGGCTTTATGCTGCCAGCGCTCGGCCTTGCCCTCGCCATCATCAATCATCCTCGGCTCCAGGGCTGCTATCACTGCCCAGACAGGCGTCCAATCACAGCCTTCCAGGAAGCTCTATAGGAGACGGGAGAGAGAAGCAGAGAGGAGAGGAAAGAAACAGAGAATCAGGTTGTTTTCTCTGTTGCTGCCAGTCTCAAGTCTGATTTGATTGGCATCTTCTTCTGTACCTTCTGGGTGCATGACAACACTGGCAGATCGGCCTGTGAGGTATTTGATTAGATCATGAACTGAGAGACTGAGTCATGAAAGCACATATAACCATGTTAAAATAATAATTGTAGTAGGCATTTGGCAGCAATAACAAAGCCTTTTATGACAGATCTATATTAATCTTATCAGTCTGAATTTTAGAAGAGGGGGGTTCAGTGTACAAATATTAAAGCAAAACCATGAATCCCCTCAGGGATAAAGGAATATTCTGACTGATAATAAAACCTGATAAGGTCACTGTAAACTCACTGATGGGTGCCAACATTGGTATATTTCACCAAAAGTTGAGCTCAAAAGAGGAGAATTTGTATGTTGAGGCTCACTCTCCGCTTTTCTTTTTCATCAAGCCTCAACAGGAGCCTTTGTCGAATTTCTACTCGAGGCTTAACTTTTTTAATAACGATTTTTTTTTCTTTTTCTCCTTTCTTGCTTTTCTTTTTTTTTCTTTTTTTTTTGGCCCATCTCGCTGCACAGCCCTGAGCTCTCATCCTGCTTCAGGAGAAATAGGCGGAATCTGATTACAGACCTATTTTACAGCAGACGCCGGGGCGCAATAAAGGGAGAGAGAGCACGGAAACGGGACTCAGCCCATCAATTAGATCTCTATTAGCAGCCAATGCAGACCTCACCTCAGGAAACGCCGGGGCCCTGAAATTAAACAATTCTTCAAGCACGACAAGCCAGTCAACTCTGCTATATCTTTGAGGGAGGAGGGGGAGGAGGAGGAGGGGGGGGGGGTCTATCCTACAATAAAAAGCTTAATAGGGAAAAGGGAATAAAGCCTAATTGTGGTTATAAAAAAAGAGCATAAAGGTCTAAAACTAACATAAGGTCACTGCTCATAAACACAGATATAAATTCTTATTATAATCATGTTTGAATGTTGTATTAATATGATGCTGGAGTTAATGTTCAATAAGGTGTAAAACATTATGTTTAGGCTGCAGAGACACAGAATCACTGTGACTGGGATTTGGAAATCTGCAACAGAGTCAACATACAGTATGATTACATCAGTGTTATAACAATGATTTGGTCTTGTTTTCCTGTCCTATAACCTCCTTCCAGTGCCATTAATCTCCAACTGTTGACCCGCTGACCTGAGGCGGGACAAAATGTCAATATTGGATAATTAGCTGCAGCATTAAGGCCAGTTAGAGAGGACACCTTGAGAGGCGTCTGCTGCACGGCCATTAAATCATAATTGCTTTTTCAGGAAATTAAAAGTTTTACTTTGCAATTTGTCCAAATTTCATTCCAGGTCTGTTTCCTCGCGGAGCTGCCGCGAGATGCCAGTTAATTGGGTTTCAGTCAATGGGAAGTGGTATTTCCATGTTAACAGGGGTTTATTATTGGTGGGAAGACACGCAGGGCTGCTGGATCAGCTTCCAGTGGTCCATGCAGGGCCAAAGACTCCTATATATTTATAGGTCATATAATCTGGTTTGTTACACGCAGCAACATGGTAGGAAAGTCCAATATTACTGGGATGATATATCTGGCACCAGTGGCTCAGCCTCAGTTGAAGAGGTGGTTTCATGCTCTGTTTACTTTCCCCACTTGTTTTTAAAAGAGTCATGCAAAACTTTATATTCTGTAGAATGGCAAAATAGAAGAAGTCAGGTTAAAATATGAGTTTTAAGTGATTATAAACATGTCCATTAAAGGCTCATCCTGCTCTTAACTGAAGACTTTTCCCTGGTTTTAGGAAAATGCAGTTGGTTTTCCCTGTCGTTTCATCTCTGGTATGATCTGACGCAAGGACCACGAGTCCTCTCTCCACGATCTCTGCCCGTTTCTCAGTCCCTGTGGCACGTATTTCTCTATTTGCTCAATCAAAGGATGGCCATTTATCATCGAGGGAGACAGGCTCGTATTTTCTACCTTGCCCGCTCGGTTCCACGACCAAATTCAGCATTTTTATGGAAAACTGCAGTCATTTTGATTGATGAAATCCAAAGATGTCCAAAACAATCCGGGGGATCCCCAACTGTGGCGCACCGGCGGGGTGCTCCAGTGTTGTCATTGTTCCCCGGGAAGAAAGGAGCGCGTCCGGAGAACACCAGGGGAAAAAATCACGATTTTCAGTTCAAAAGGGCCAGAAAAGCAGCGTTTCTTTACAGGCAGTGGGAAAGTGGAGGAAAACCTTTTCCACTTGCAGACGACAACAATACTTGCTTGGCTTTTTTCCCCTCTTGATGCATTCAGCTATAAAGGCATGGGCTAATAGAAACAGGGCCACAATAATGAATTGATTATTTTTTACTGTGAGGCTTGATGTTATTTGTGCTCGCGCCTGTGCAGCTGAATGGCTGGTGCAACACACACATCCCCCTGCATTCATCCGATTTGCGCATATAGGCTCATTGTGTGTCATGTAGCTGCGCAAAACTAAAATAACTGTTCCTTAAAACCGATTTCAGACCAGCGCCGCTCATGGCTTTTATTTACCCGCGCTTGTCTTGTTTGCAGTGATTCATATAATGTCACGAGAAATGTCACCTGTCTGGCCTAATTGGCACCTTCTGTTATTAATACCGGGAGTGTGTCTCCCTTTTGCACCCGCGGAAATAAGCCTATATTGCGTATAGCCTACTTAATACAGCGTCACCCAAAGGGAGATTCAATAAATCTCCCTTTAACGGCGCTTCCCCTCCAAACTCCTTCAGGCGAGTGGAGGCCGTGTCAAGATTGCGATTGTTCGCCAGTGCTTAGGACCAGCTGCTCCCAGGACAGACAAGCCCTTGTCAATTAGGCGGTGACAAGCAGGTCCTCCAACTGCCTGCAGGCGCTCCACCAGCCAGCAGTGTACAGTCCCCGCAATTAGTATCAATTTCTGTCGAGACCTCCTTGGAGCGCGCAGACACAGGGCGGGTAAATGGCCAAACATTGTCCAAATAACACCAAGAGCCCACAAATGACAACGTGTAATGGGGCCAGTGTTAACCGCAGCGCGCGCGGCGGAGAAAGAAAAACGTTTTGAATTTAGAAAGAGCAGAACATAAACCCAGGATAGTTTAGCTCCAACCTCCAGACCTGGATCACAGAACCCAAACTATAGGGTATACACCGGAAGAATCGTGTTGTATTGTGGCTTCATTAAATATTTAAGTGTTTATTCTCAGTGTTGGCGATTCATCAATTTATTAGTCTCCATTAAACCACAATCTAAACAAACCATTAATAGATTTTTGTTCTCAGCAGGACAGTTGCATTCTGGGGCAGATCAACCTAAAATCAGCTCAGATTATTGTCACCAAAATCTAATTATTAACCTGTTATCATCTCATAATAGGCATCTACTGACATGATGATTAATAACTTTGATTAAAACCTTTAATCAATGTCTTATTGACAGCTATAACTAGAGATTATTAGTAAAAGATGCATGGGGCATCTTGAGGGTACTCAGGATATATTTATTAATGGGTCATTGATGAATTATAAAACATTAAGAACAAATTTGGGGATATCAATTTGATTTTCCCATTTCTATTTGGTAATGATGTTTTTAATGATAAGTGGTTTGCTTGGCATTAATGGAGAGTTGAAGGTGCAATAACAGGGTAATAAACAGATTTTGGCCCCAATGATCTGCAGAGGTAACCAGTCAAATGTTTCACAGCTGATAACGTTATTATTCATAACAACGCCCTCATAGAGCTTGATAATCAAGTTGTTGATTTACAGTATAGCAGCAGCTCAGAGGAAGTCAAAGTGAAGTGAAGTTGGCTCAGACCTAAAGCAGCGTCTTCTGCTCCTATGAGAGAGTAAATAAATGTCAGGCCCACACTGTCACAACACTGACAACCCATAGAAAGATGGCTCACCAAGCGCCTTTTGTAAATGGTGTCACCACAAGCAGCTGGTGGTGGCATTCCCGGGCCTTGGACGCTGCCCTTTGGCCCCTGGGGGGTTGGACTCCGGACAGGGCGGTCCAGCCGTCTCCACAGCGCCGTGATAGGTCGGGTCAGCGGGGCCAAGTTTCCAGCAGGAGAAGCTTGGGGCAAAGTCGAGGAACAAAAACCCCAGAGCTCACCAGGCCAGTGGGATCATTAGTATGAGCGTTTGTTTAACTAATTAGCAAGCTGGGCAGCCAGAGGGAGGCTTGTATAGACGACATGGACGTCATATATGGGAAAGGTGTACGGGCATCCGTCATTCTGCGTCAACAGAGGATGAATGCGATGTGGCTGAAGCGCAGGAATCA
Source organism: Decapterus maruadsi (assembly GCA_030347415.2). NCBI lineage: Eukaryota > Metazoa > Chordata > Actinopteri > Carangiformes > Carangidae > Decapterus > Decapterus maruadsi. The sequence continues at coordinate 5,757,724 of CM064903.1, forward strand.
AGTGTTCTAGCCTCAGCTCAGGGGACTCCTCATAACTCATCACACCATGATGGGACAAATTCTGATGCTGTGCGACATTCCTCCGCTTCCCGACAAATGAAGGGAGTCTGCAGTAGTGTTGTAATGATCTGACTTCATGGCTCTGGGAACAATAAGTCGTTATTTTCGGGGGAGGGAAGATGCTGGTTCCGCAGGGTTCAAAGTACAGGATGAGGACAGGGCAGCTCACTGAAGTTCAAGAACAGTGCAAACAGCACATGCCAACAAAAGGAGCCACAGAGCATTCAGCTGTGGTGGTGAAGCTGTGTGTGTGGGGGGGTGTGGTGCGGTGGGTCCCGCGTTAAATATGGGAAAGTTTGGGGAACGGGGTCGCCGGGTCAAGAAAAGTCAACAAGAGAGCAGTCTTGATGACAGAAGGAATTTAATATCAAAAATACATAAATCTTCAAGTGAGGGCAGGCGCACAATGGGCACAATGGAGGCGAGTGTTAGAGTCAACACAGATTTGTTGTTGGTGATTAAATGGATCAGGCCAAGTTGTTAACATTTAACACAAAACGTTGGCACTAGAATAGAGCTGGAGCAGAATAGAAGGGGGTTTCCTGGATGGAGCAGGACAGCCATGACGTGCAGAGAGACAGCTCGTGTTCTGGGGCAGATCTGGCGCTGTGTGCAGGAGAAAGAAAATTATCTTAACTTGTATTTGAATTGGATTTACGCAACAAAACAAAACAAAAAACAGGTCACATGTTGATTATTTGCTGCGTTACTGTCTATGACTGGCTCTGGTTCTCAGTCTTTCCTGGCACTGACGCATTTACGCACGGATTTTACGCTCGTTGTGACGGGTAAACGCACCCCCCAGCTTGTTGAATCACAGTGTCACTGCATGGGTATCTTTCTTCTGGAGATTAATCTATCCATCCTGCTGTAGGACATAGGTCCTGCATCTGTCTCCACGTCCCCTCTGACTGCAGCGCCACACTGGACGCGGGGCTGAGAACTCTGCCTGACCTTCGCCCTCGCCCCTGCGAAGCCCTGCAAGTTCCCCGGCAGTCGCAAACAAGTCTGAATTCCATAATTCTTCGCGAAAAGGCACTATTAGGGAAAAATCCTTCCTTTTTGACAATTTAATAGTGCAAACTAATCATCTGGTTGACACGGGCCATTCATCTCCGCGCAGGCAGACAAAGACAAGGCCTTTTCCATAGGTTCGTCTGGATCCTGCAGTCAGACCAGCCTCTATTTTGAGATCAAGTGCACAATAAAAGCATTGTGACTGCTTAATGGCTATGTTTGTGAAGCCACCCAAAACCCAGTGTATTAAATGCATTTTTTGTTGTTGCAAAGAATGAAAAATAGGCGTAACGTGGACCAACAGCCGCATCATGACTGAGAATAAACCGGTCTCGGTACCAAACTTTGTTCGGATACTTGAAGCAATCAAACCATGAAACAAAAGAAGGGATCCGGGATGAGAAAAAAATACTGGTCGCCACAAAATTGCTTAAACCCCCCAAGTTATGAATTCGTTTCTGAATCAATTTAGCGGTGCAGGCATTTTCCCTACATCCTCTTGCGGGAGTAACAAGACAGGGAAATTGATCCGGTGAGACCTCACCTCTCGGTGCGCCTCAATAAAAGAGACATCAGCCTCTCTCGACGACTGTATAATTTTTAATATATATGCAATAAATGTTCAATTTGTTTCCAGAAATGACGGGAAATAATAACGTCAAATTTTAAAGCCATCCATTACAGCCCAACAATGCCTCGTGCATACTTTACTCTAACGCAGAATGCTTTGATTAATTCACATTTTGATTGTGTTTGATAAAGCAATAACGTCACAGCGCCTGGGTTTTTTAGGACCAGTTGGACCAATTTCTGCTTTTGGAAAACAAATATGATGGTGGCTGTGTTTTGATATAGGATTTTTTTTTTTTTTTTTTTTTTTTTTTCAGTCATGGCTCTTTTGTTTGTTGTCCAGGTGAGGTCTGGCTCTGCTGACCTTTCATGATGTCACCATGTTTCTTTATCAGTGGTCATTTACAGATGCAAAAACTATATTAAGAGCACAAATAGCTTAATGCTTGTAACAAACTCATCTTTAATAGATTAACTTATTACAATACAACCCTTAAGACCAGTTGAGAGAAGATTAAAAATGTCCTATTGTGTTTATGTTTTTCACTGTGCTCTGCAGAGCCTCCTGCACCATCAAGTTAAAGTACAATAGTTGAGCTAATATGATATTAAATATGTCTACAGGAAGTGTGTGTGTAATGTGACTGTAAACTCACTTTGAATCACTAACAATCCCATTATGAAAGTGATAATCAACAATATATTTTTTAAAGATCCACTGAATGAAAGGTCACGGCCAGTTCAGGTTTTTAGTGCCACATTAACTGTCCTCAGGAACATGATTGGGTTTCAGCCTGGCCACAGCACACTCTCTCACACACACACACACACACACATACAGATATGTTCAGAAGGGGAACAGTGCAGGTAGCAGAGCGGCGGGCCGGGGGTCTCGGATCACTGTGTGTAGACCTTGACACAAAGTGCATTAAGTTGGCTGATCCCTCTCAAACCATTTGATTAATTCACTCCCATTCAAACCCAAGCGAGCAAGGAGTGGAGGGACGTGACCAATGACATAATAGGCTCTGTCAAACAGCCTTGCAAAACGCCCAGACCATTTGTGGTGACAATCCTGATGCCATCAGTTCCATTATAGGCCTCCATTCAACCCAGAAACAAACATAGCTTTACTCCGAAAAAGGGAAAAGTCAGCTTTCTGGTGGATCCCCCTTTCCTTTCAATGTCAATAGTTTTTGGCTCAGGGCTCCATGCGGGCATCACATTCCCTCCTTTAGAGCACAATTTAACAGAAACTGCAAGGTTTTTCTTTCTTTTTTTATTATTATTATAAATAAACAACTCTTTAACACTGAGGAATATTGCAATGATGAGATATTTTTAGATTTAAAATATCACATTAAATAATCAATCTTTAAAAATATAGCAGTCTGCTCTTCACTGACCATGCATTAAAAAATAACATAATGTATAACCATGTTTGTGCACTTCTGTTAAGAGGTGATAATTGTATTAAGATTTAACCCTTTGTATTCCAAAGTATTGGCAAAATGCAGAGAGCTCATTTGCTCCTTTCTCAAATCACTGCAGTGAAACAAAACAAAGAGGAAGAAAGTTCATGTAAAACTGTTTAATATAGCAGACAGATTTAAGGCTGTGATGAAGAAGTGGAGGAGCTGCAGCAGCAGCAGAGGTTTTATAAACCACAGACGTAGCTGTGAAATGGAACAACTTGCATTTGAGAAATAAGCTGATGAGTGAGAGCTGAGAGGCAGAGACCGTCCAGTCTGTCTGAAATCTGCTCACTGCAGGAGGATAACAGCATGTTAGAGGGTCAGACTGTCGACCAGCTCTGCACAGAAACATCAACAATCTGCACAAGACATTATTTCCTCAAATCTATGTCAGTGTCCCATCAGATGGGCTCAGGCAGCATGTTAAATATTGTTAGGCTACTGGGCGTTTAACCTGCAAGCTGAGAGTTTCTAAAAAAATTTAGAAAATGTTTGATTAATATTTAGAAGAAAAAAAAAGAAAAAAGAAAATTCATCCTGGGATCACTTTTTTTTTTAGAAGCAACAGTCTGTTTTTATTTCTCCTTTATAAAGGAAATTTGCCTGCAGACATCATATATTTCGATTTTGAAGATAAGAAGAAGAAAGACAGAAAATTACCCAAAATCTGCCAATAGAAAAGAGAAAAATGAAAGGTGCTTTCATCATGTCATTGAGGTAAACAACCAGTTTAAATAATGATCTGCTGCAGTCGGTGCAGAATGCTAATCAGAGCCTGGACCACCATAATAGACAGGGTATATTTATAATAAACTATATTTAAATATTACTTTAAAGAGGAATTTTAGTAACTTTTTTTTTTTTTTTTTTTGCAAATTATGAAAAAGTTGATTCTGCAGAATCATCCACATCCACACAGAGCTCAGGTTAAAAATATATATATACTCAACACACTGTAATAAAAATAATGACGTTTTCTTTTTTTCTGTTTTAGCCCCACAGTATTAAAACTGTAGGTGACCTGTGACAGTGTGTAAAGGTCTTTTTCATTCAGTCCATCATGAACTGATGCTGCGCGCGGGCTCATGTGAAACACCTCCTCCTCCTCCGTCTTCCATCAGCCAACAAAGAGATAAAAGGCAGAAAAAGTCTGTAGATAAACTCGCTTTATTGTTTCTTTAACCACTTTGAGGGGAAATCCACCGTGTCCTTCTTTTCCACACTATCAAACCCACTCTTTCTTCCCGTCCTCTTCCTCGCTTGTCCCGATTTTCATCCCCTTCCACACCCTGTTTGTTTTGGCCGAATAGAGCCGCCAGACACTTGGACACACACAACCTTCACAGCCGCTTTCAGTGCGTTATACACGGCGGGTTGTTTCTTTCACTGGGCCCTCGCTTTGCTCCCTCACTCATTCCTCTCATCTTCTGTCTCTATTGAAAACTGTTGACGCAGAAGCTTAAAAGAGAAAAGATTAAAGGAGGAATAAAGTGTAAAAACCTTTGAGTTTGTGAAGATGTCAGAGAATGAGAGGCGAGGGAGGGGAAAACATTATAGGCCTATTGTAGCCCCGGATAATGATGATATTAATAACAACATAAATAATAATAACAATTCTAATAATACTAATACTACTAATAATAATTATTATTATTATAGTATGTTATTGTCGAGTTTGCAGAATTATTCTACTTAAATCACAGTCGCCCACATTAGACATGCAGTGTCCTATAACTTTGACTTGATGTTATTTTATGCAGCCTATAATATAAGAATAATAAAAATATGTTGTTTATTTTATTTCGATTGAGCTTTTTGTGTTTATAAGAGTTATAATAACCTGTCTGTTGAGCAACCTGATGCACAGGAGGACATGTCATAAATGTAAATATTTTCCCCTTAAAATAAAATGTTTATTGATATATGCTAAGCGTGTTAGTTATGTGATCTGCGATGGAAACAAAAAAATATTCGTTTCATTATTAAAAGGCTATAAATGTGATACGAGAAATGTTGGATGCTGTTGTATCTGAGTCCCCTCAGTAAACGGTGGCTCTACTGCTGCTCGGAGCGCGGCCGGCTCTTTTCACAATGCTCTGACTTTCCCGTTCATTTCCCTATAAAAGCCTCTATATTAATAATTCTGTAAATACGCGAGGGTATTTTTTCTGTCTCTGAAAACGCTTCAGAGCAGCAGTCGGTTGCTCCTCAGGAGCCCGGCCAAATTAAAAGTCGGGCAGAAAATGTTGTCTCATTTAAATTCTCACCTTGATCTCTCTGGTGACTGGTAATGGTCCGAGAGGAGCTGACGCTCAAAAAAATCATCAAGCTGCCTGTTCTGACTGTTCAGAAAGTTCAACAAACCAGACGCCACAGTGTAGACGAAACAGCAGAAAAACAGTGACAATGTTTTTGCAGCAGGCAGAATCATCAATTAATATAGAAAATGCATGCGAGGCAGGACGCTGCAGCCTTACTTACTCTGTGCTGTGCTGTGGCTCCGCAGTTTAATTACAAGCCCTATAATTTCCCATCGCAGATGGTGTCAAAAATCTGCGACTATTTCTCAGAGATTCCCTTTAACAAGTGGAAACTTAGTGTCCTCCTGCACCATTTTATACATGATGAGCCGTCAGTAATGGGATTATTAAACAAAAACGTTTCAGGCGCTGGCGTTAACCTTTTTTAATGCCTAATTAGGTTTTGCAAAGAAATAATTAGATTCTACAGTGCTTACACTGCCTATATTTTCAAATGGCATCTGCAGCAAACACATCATCCTGCGACACTCGTGCCAATAATCTGCGGATAAATGCGCCACAGTAGCAGTCAGATGTTAGATTTTAAAACATGTTGGTACCAAATAAGGTGCACTTAAAGGTAAAATAATTATCCAACACAGGCTATAGGCCAACCTGCTGCGGCAGATCGTCTGGTCGACTGTGCCCTCTTGTGGTGGCCCCCCAAACAACATAAGGTTGAATGAAGAGGGTCATTTGGATAAAAAACAAAAAAAGCAAAGATGAAAATACTCGACAAATCTGCTGTTTCAAATCGACGGTAGGAATAGCAGCAAATATAAAGCATCTTATGGAAACTTTTTTTTTTAAACAAGTCAGGGGGTCGGTTTCTGCCTATGGTTTCTGCTCTAGGCTACAAATGTGGGCGTTGTCCGTGGCGCAGGCGCACTCTACACTTGTTTCCTATGGTCTGAAGCATGAAGGCTAGATGTGATGTTCAGATTCAGCACCGTCAGGAGTCAGGAGTGTTGCTCTCTGTGTGTCCCCACATTTCCATCGGCTTTAGTGCAGAGTGAAAACGGAGAGATTTCCCCCAATGCTAGTGCATGTATAGCCTGCCCTACAGCATGGGAATGCCAGAAGTTTTCCTATGGATGTAATTCTGCATTCAGAAAGTATTATCAGTTATAGGTTGTATGTGTATAAAATTTCAATATACAGATCTTTCTCTACCACTGTGCTAGTTCTAGGAAATAAATGATTTACAAACAGGTGGTTGATTGCAGTGACAAACAAAATAGCAAGATGATCTGATACTATTCAAAGCACATTTAAAAAGAAAAACAAAAAGAAAAAAAGTTTTAAACACTGGTACAGATGGGATGAGTCACAAGAAACATATACAGAAAATAAAAGTATTTCCTTTGAAGCTGTTGCCTAACATTGTTCAAATCTTGTGAACACCACCACACCAATTTGTTTTACAAAACTTTATTATCCCCAGAGGGAAATACATTTGTCTGTCAGCTGCTCATACCATTTGCAGAAGATATGAAGATATGTTATAAGATATATTTATGTAGCCTAGAATTAATCTGTTTATCACCAGTTTGAATTAAAAACAAACAAACCAAATAGACTGATATGTGTTAATGTCTAGATATAAAGTTGAGGTCAGGGTGATACAAGATTATACTACTGCAACTGGGCATGAGAACTATTAAAAGTAGCTGACTGAAATACTAAATAGTGTACAAGTAATAAGATCTACATATTGTATATTTTTATGTAGGCCTACATTTCATTTATCTACAGAGAAAAACACGAGTTTCAGCTCACTGGCATACAGTGAACAGGCATTGCATTTAATTCTCTTCTCGGCCACTAGAGGGTAATGTTGCCTGCTGGGAGCATGGCTGTATGGGAGCTGGGGGCCGGGATCTCAATTCTCGCGAGAATTACCGCTACACTCGGTTTAGAAGGTCAGCTGACGTTACAGCTTGTCAGTTGCCCAGCACGCAAAGGACCGTTTCGACGCTGTATCCCTGGTAAGCAGTCCGTGTTTTATGTCTCCTTACATTGGATGTTATAGATTAACAACCAGCAATATTAAGGCTGTTCAAGCTTTATTTTTTACGTTTTAAGAAAATTAAAATAATAGCATGACAAGAGGCTAGGTAGCTAACATTAGCTCTCATGCTAGTAACGATGGTAACAGAATATTCTAGACCCACCTGCTCTTAGCGTTAGCTGCTAACGTTAGCATCTATAAAATTCACAAGAAATATACAGGTAAGACTTTAGTGATCATGTATACACTTAAATCTGGATGTATCCACTTCGACCACTAACGATGAGTTACATTAATCCGTTGGCATGTCGAGTAAACTACAGGGTAATAGTCGATTTACCTGAATTAGCGAAGGCTAAGTGAATAATTTGCAAATGAATTAAGTTTCCTTACAAGAGCCGGTAAGTGACAAAAAGACATAAACACTGTAACGACAGAAGTATGTTGTTGTGTTTTCTCCATGTTCTGCTGTGAGGAGTAGCGTTAACTGGACGTGTTGCCTGGATGTAGAGAGATGCTAGAGATGCTAACGTACATCCTCAAAAACTGCAAGTGATATTATAGAGACAATGGTCATAAAGTAATACTTAAAAGTCTGCTCAGCATCGTCAGACACATAGCAAACACTGGAGTTTAGTCTAGGTTATTAGTACCAACAGACTTTAGTTCATAACCAGCATGAGTATTGAACTAGAGCTGAACTCCTGTCCATGTGGTCTTTAAAAGTCTCCTGTGTAACTTGGGGTCGGTTTATAAAGCTATTCAGTACAATGAGGAAGTTTGACATGTTTGTTGTGCTTCTGCTCAAATTCAAATAGATATTCACAAGTTGTTTCATAAGATAAGGTTCCTCAATTTATTTCAAGTTATAGCCTATCACCTCTAAGAAATCTAGTGGTTAGTTATGTGTGAAAACAACTTTCCAAGCTTATCGTTATCTCCCTTCTTTAACAATTTTTGTTAAACTTGTTGACAAGTAATCATTATTTCAGCTTAATTATTATCATCTGTACTAGATCTGTACTAAATTCAAAATCCTTAACCCCGACCCACCCACCACCAATGACATAGATGTTCGGAAGTGTGTTATTATCAAATGTAGGAAGTATTTTGTCTTGACTCCTGTTGGTGAGTTGTCATTTATTGCTTCATCATGTGACTGTTTCACTTTTCAGAAAGACCCACACTCCCAAAGATGGCTGACACAAACCAACAAAGCCCCCCTCCTCCTCAGCTAGGGCCTGTGGTAAGTCACCTGTTTCAATTACTCATGGTCATTTGTCAACTTTTCGCAATATATATATCACAAGGAGTGATATCTGTGAGTATCTGTGCTTTGTGAGTGTGACTTCTGAAGTCTGACAAAGGAATGGCTTGGGAATTTTTAACAGATAATCTGCATCACCAACTAGGCACTGTGGGTGTTTACATAACAGGGAAAGTCTAACAAAACACTTAAGTTGTATCAAGGGCTTTTTTGCAGCTTTCCTCTTAGCAAGGAGTAAAAGTCAGGATGTTGAGGCTTCTGCTCCATTGATTTTTGTCTATGCTGCTTTCAATCTCTCTTTTGCATTGTCATAGATGTCTGTAATTGCTAACACCCTTGGAAAACATTTACCCCGGCTGTTCCCACAGCACTAACCCCTGTCATGGTTGCTCACATTGTTTATGCTGCAGCTTTCAGAGTTTAAATGATAAACTTTCATCACAAATTCAGTAAAGGGCCTATAGAACCAGGGTGAAATACAATGTGCAGGTGATTATTGGGATTGTGCCCTATCAATGTGGATTTATCTGATCTGTAAAAATGTTGTTTTTTCTGAATTTAGAGATTTTCAGCCTTTTCTGTTCTTCAAACTGTTTGTTTGGACCAGTCAGTTAAATGTAGATCAGCGATGTCAGCTGAAGCAGCAGGTTCTTTGATGAGTTACAGCAGCATCTTATGACCTGGCTTCTGATGGACGTGTGGTAAAATTAACTGGTAGATTGAGTTAAGTTGTTTTTTAATTTGGCTGGTTTATGCTGACCCTTCAGAGAACCAGAGGGTACCATCAGTTTTCAGTGGACACGAGAAAACACAAGGCGCATCCTGTTATTTCAAATGTACAAATTCAAAACCAGCACATCATCTAAAAGAAAAGACCCAGCTCTTTGCATTGATGTTTAATATATCCTTAAGGTGTGTTGTTAGGCAGTGAGATGATAGCTGGAGCTTAACCTTCTATTTCTTTTACAAGTATTAATCTCTAATACCTGTTTTTTTTTCTTGCACAGCAATTTTTAATGCATAACAAGCTGGAAACTGCGATGTGGCTGTCACGGCTTTTCACCGTCTACTGCTCCGTAATGTTTATTCTACCAATTTTGGGGTGAGTGCTCTCAGTGGATCTTTGTTAACATACCAACACTGTAAAAAAGAAAAAAGAAGGTGCGGTGCATGGCGTAGTGGTTAAGGCGGCCGCCCCATGTAGAGGCTACAGTCCTCAACGCAGGCGTACCCGGTTCGAGTTCCACGCCGGGCAGACCTTTCCTGCATGTCATTCCCCCTCTCTCTGCCACCCCCTTTCCTGTCTATCTATACTGTGTCCTATCAAATAAAGACAAACGCCAAAAAAATATATACTTTAAAAAATAAAATTAAAAAAATGACAGCAATGCAGGGCTTTCTTTGAGCCTGAAATAGGTTTCATAATATTTGTCTCTGCTTGTGTTTTTCAGACCCTATGCAGCTGCAAACTTCTATCAGAGAGCCTTGTTAGCGAACGCCCTCACCAGTGCTCTTCGCTTGCATCAAAGGCTTCCACGCTTCCAGCTGAGCAGAACTTTCCTGGCCCAGGCTCTGCAGGAGGACAGCTGTCACTACCTGCTCTACTCACTCATCCTGGTCAACTCCTACCCCATCACAAGTATCCTTTCACCTAGAGAACTACTGTACAGAGGTGTGGTGCTGTTAACGGTGCATAGCGATATCATATAGATACTGAATCAAGATGGGTTAGGTTTCCATTGAGTTGATGACCTTGTCTAAAAGATCTCTGCCTGGACTGATAAGATGATCCTTTAATAAAAGGTAGATGTACTACTCTATCACTCAGATGTAGCTGCAGAGCTTAATTGTAAATTCTAAGTTATGTATAGTTAATGGAGGTTTCTTGTCTACGTTAACCGATAGTGGTTTATTTACTGTGATAACTCATATTTTACGTGTTGTGATATCTCTTTCCCCACAAAGTCCATGCTAGTTTCCTTTTCTATACTCTGATTCAGCTAATTATTTGCTGTCATGTAAAGAAATCTGGTTTAAAGAAGTGCAGGATTAGAGAAATCTGCTTCCCCCTGTATAAAACACATTTAATGGGTATATGGTTGTGCATGACAGAAACACTACAGACAGGCAGAGTTAGTGTGGTTGAGTGTCTGGGAGAGATCATTACACAGGGATGTGTGACCTTACATTCAAAATAAGTCTATCCAACTAAAACAAAGTGACCTGCACAGGTATTGAACAAATCAGTTGAGTCACTATTTGTAAGCCAAATATCTAAAGAGACTATTGTGGGAGGTTTGTTGTGTGGTTTTGTGTTGATCTTTAACACTTGTATCCAGTGAGCATCTTCCCAGTCTTCCTCTTCTCCTTGCTTCATGCAACGACCTACACAAAGAAAGTCCTTGATGTGAGTACGAGGCAGCAGTCACCTGCTGTGACTTTTAATGATGTTTATTAAAACGTCTGACAGAAAGCCATTTGCAGAATATTATTTAACACCAAGGTGGAACATTACCACCAGCCAAATGGTGTTTTAATTATCTACTCCATCAACCAGCCATTGCTCAGGGACCGAATTCAACCAAAAAATCTAATAAAAGCTTATGATTGATTGTGTGATTTTACATTCGCTTCTCTAAGTCAGTATTTCAACTTAACACTGCACCTCACTGAAAACTTTAACAGCTTTATTCTTGCTATTTGACTCCATCATCTCTCTCTGCAGTCCATGGGTCCCAGCAGCCTGATGTTCATCAGAAACCTTCTGGACAAACTAACATCCAATCAGCAGAACATCCTGAAGTTCATCGCCTGCAACGAGATCTTCTTGATGCCAGCCACTGTTTTCATGCTCTTCAGGTATTCACTCACAACTGAAGTCAAACAATGTTTTTATTTTGCCAGATATTATAGATTCTTTATCTACCTACAGGTATACACTCCATACGTATTTTAATTAGGAACACCACTGTAAGCCGTTTCAACTGTGTCGGCTCTCACTTTGTTCTCAGAGCTGCCTCAGTTCTTTGTGAGATTGATCCCACAACATGTTGGAAACATTCCTGAGAGACTCTGCTCCATGTTGAAATGACTGTATCACATGATTCCTGCAGATTTGTCAGTAACAGGGAACTGTTACTGCAGTTTAGAGAAACATTCACAACAATCTGAAGTCAGAATCCATAATAATCAAAGTTTATTAATCTTGTTACTTTATATTACTGGGATATTGAACGATGCACAATTATATAATTCTATTTTTATTTTATTAATGTCACTCAAATCTTGTTACAGTGGCCAGGGAAGTTTGCTGCTGCCTTTCATTTACTACCGATTCCTCACTCTCCGCTACACATCCAGAAGAAACCCATACTGCCGGTGAGATGTTAACTTACACACAATCATTTAATAATGATAAACAACAATATGGTCAGGATGTTCAAAATGACCTCAAGCAGGTTGAAGAACATCTCAACATTTCTTCATAATTGTGTACTTTTTTCACTGTGGATAAACCAATACTTTATTTTGACACAAATGATCTCATAATATGTTGAAAATAAATAAAAAATTATGATGAGGCAGTGAATGTTTGAAACCATGGAAAACTTTTTACCTTGTATGGATGGAACATATACGTACATTAAATGTACTGGAAGTGCTTGCTTGTAGACTGATATGATGTGATATGACACAACCTGGTCTGTGATGAGAGTTGAGTATTAAACACATCTTCTCTCCACCTCAGCACTTTGTTCACAGAACTGCGAATTCTTCTGGAGCACTTCATCATGAAGCCTGCCTGTCCCGCCTTCTTCAGGAGGATGTGCCTCAGCAGTATCGCCTTTGTCAGCCGCCTCGCCCCCACGGGGGTCTGATTACACCACGTGAAAGTTTAGTTTTTCTTTTTTATATTTTTGTTTTTCCACCATTTTAGGATGTGACTTAAAACTTTGATGGGGACAGACAATGCCATCAACAGAAGGAACTGTTTTTCTGAATGTCAGCTTTACAGCCTGTGCTCCAACGTCTCTGTATATTTGAGTACGTTTGAAGAGCAGCCAGTAATGCACTGAAGTCTCATGGTGATATTTCTTTTCCCATCTTCCTAATGTGACCTCATTCTACCAGTGGACACCCCTCACTTTGTTACGTTCACTGAAAGGAGCACAGTAAACATCAACTGTGTTCGGCTGTCGTTGGCTGTTGTTGTACTTTCCTTTTATGTCCTTATTTATTCATGAAAATCGCTTATTCTGTGATGAAACATTAACATTCAGAGATTAGTAACTTAAATGAAAATGTTCTTATACATTATTAAAATTGTTCTTTTTTTAAAAAAAAAATAATCATTGTGCTTGGATGGATGGAGGATGAGGTTTGTTTGCTATTTCTACCTTGTCTCATTTCTTTTTTTTATGTGCAAAGCATCTGATGTTCTCATCTGTCTGAATGCCTAACTCTAAGTGTATTCTATCATTGCCATTATTTAACAAGCGAAATATTTGTAGCTATGATGTCAAAATGGAGGTTGAATTGAGAAACAAGATATCTGCTGTATTTTATAGAATATTTTGAGGCACCAGCCATTTTCCAGTCTGAAATGAATTGCACAATGCATGTCATGCTGATGAATGCATAGTGACCTTGTTTCTCACTTTGAGAGCTGTTTTGAATTTGCTTTCTTCATTTATTTGTCGCTTACGTAGATTTGTCGCTTACTGCATGCTATGATTTTTTTTCTGCCATGTTAAATGTGTTTATTTGCCTACAAACAAACCACATTTTTATGACAAGAATAAAATGATCTCTTAATTAAAACAATAAAATATTAAAGTATAGCAGTGTGGCTATGTCATTATTTTCATTATATTTAGCCAAAGTCTATGCTATTTGTATGTACAATAAAATGATTTCTCTTGGTAAAGGAGAGTACCTCAGTTCAGTTTAAACCTACTGAACTATTGATTACCAGGTGAAAAATCCATAAAGTACCCACTCCTACACTGAAAAAGTGTATACATGAATACTTTTATAACCTTAATCCATTTATACACAATATTGTGAAATAAGACTTGTATTAAATGCAGTAATTTTGCATATAATAGCGGTATTACTTTTATTGATCTTTACTAAATCCATAGTGATGTACACTCATGGATGTATTTCAGTACATGTATCCTATCGGCAACAGGTCAGCCAATCAGACGGCAGTGTCAACCTTCGGTGGCGTGAGGAACAACCAATGATGACGCAGTTTGTTACGGCTCCACAGCGTTGCCATTGGTAACGTGTAGCTTCGTTTATCTGGTACACAAACCAGCGCTGCAGTGCATTCACTCTTCATCCTATTTTACTTTTACGTTAAAGGAGGTTTCGATGCTGGTTTACAACACACAGTGGATGTAGTTTGAGTCGGGTGTTTTCTATTTTATCTCTTGTGGTGCCTCTCTTTTGTTAGTGATGATTTTCTCGTTTTTAAAGTGGAACAGTTGGCGTGCGGTTAAATCGCGTTAGCTAATTAGCCTTCTGGCTAACGTTAGCACGCTGAGCTAATCTGCTTTGATTTCGATAATCCCAGTCTCTTTTCACGTTCATTCACGTCTTCCTGTGTCTTTTTTCTTTCTTTCTTTTTTTGCGGAGTTGTGACTGTCGTGCAGCTCGGGTTAACTGCTAAGCTAATGCTCCCTACAGTTTTATTATAGCAAGATAATTTACTGGTAAAGATTAGTATCAGACCTTCATCCTTCTCTGAAGTTAAGACACCAAGTGGAGAAAGAAGATGGAGCTCCACCTGAATCGAGTTGATTATATGCAGGTAACAAGAAAGTGCAGACTGCAATTTAATCAGATATCCGATGGTCTGTTAGACGAAGTGGATTTCGATCAGTTGACACTAACGTTACTGTCAAACTACTATCCTGTTGATCTAACTAAAAACTGTATTGATTGACTCCAGAGAGACTGGCCTCTATATTTAGTTGAATAGATAATTAAATACTTTGAATAATAGCCTTACCCAGTTTACATAAATGACCCTTGAATGAATGACCCACCACATGAGCAGTATATAATGTGAGATCCTTAGGCAGATGTCTTTATCTGTCCCCAGAGACCTGGCTGACAACTTAAGTGATATCTGAGGAAATCAAGATGGCCTATCACTGACATTTTTGAATCCCTTCTTAAGACATATTTTTTCTCTCTTTCATCTTATGACATAGTTCTTAAATTGCTTGCCTTTGTGAAGAATTGAGTTGTGAAAGTGCTTTACAAATTGTCATTTTCTTTTAGTCTGGTTAGTTTGTTATTTAAAAGTACATTTAAAGAAAAGTGTGTTCTGGGCATTTAAGTTGATTGTGTAGGAAGTTTTCTCCCCCTAATTATTAATACATGGCCTTCCTCTTATTCACAGGTTGGTGTGACCTCTCAGAAAACGATGAGGCTCCTTCCAGCAATGGGGAAAAAGGCAACCCAGAAGGTATTATTAATATCAGAGCAATGCCAATGCCTCAGTACTATCTGCAACTTATTATAGTTGGTCGTATGTTTTCTTTTTTGTTTTTATGATTGTTGTTATCTTTAATATGGCCGTTTTGTGTTCTGTTTCAGGTTGCTATTGGTGATCATGATGGTATATTGACATGTTTTGGGATGAAGAAGGGAGAGGCAGTGGTGTGTATACTGGTTGAGCTTTGTCTGCCATTATTGCACCTGTTTCTAATGGCAAGAAATCTGACTGTTTCTGTTTCTGTTTCAGCCTGTGTTTAAAACGCTTCCAGGACAGAAAATAGCCAGGATGGACCTTGGAGGAGCTGTGGGAACTCCTCAGGAGAAGATCTTTGTTTGTTCTGGTTCTCAGGTTCGAGGATTCACCAAGAAAGGCAAACAGTTCCTCTCCTTTGAGGCCAACCTCACTGAGAACATTAATGCCATGTAGGAGCTGCTTCTGCCATTTTACACTTTCACACTGCTTGATTAACTTGTGTGATTTTAACGTCCCTGTTGTTGGTTCTTTTTTTTCCAGGCACGTCTCAGGCGCTGATCTTTTTGTGTGTGCAAGTTACATCTACAACCACTACTGTGACTGCAAGGACCAGGACTACTATCTCTCTGGAGACAAAATCAATGATATCACATGTTTGTCTTCAGAGACTTCCCTTGTCCCCATCCTTGCATGCCAAGATCGGGTTCTCAGGGTCTTGCAGGTAAACCAGGCTTCTGTTTTCTGTTCAGAGTTGCTCTACCTTAAACAATCACATGAGACATGTTGTTTTTATTTGTTAGGGATCTGAGCTGGCCTATGAGATAGAAGTCCCCGGCCCTCCATCTGTCTTGGAATTGTACAACAAAGATGGAGGTAAGTCAGCATCCTTGTGTCCTTAAACATAAGATTTCTTTAAAGGGAATCGGCTCCAACATAACGTCAGTGATGTTTCCACAGGAGATGAAATCCTCTACGGAACCGCAGATGGTAAAATAGGACTGGTCCAGATTGACGAGTCCTCAGCTGCAACCAAATGGGAGATCGACAATGACAAAAAGAAAGGAGGTGTGTTGTTTATAGGACTGTGCCTGAGTGTTGCATGTTTTATCCAATTAGATATTATTCTCTTACAGTTATAACACACACATTTCTCACAGCATGTGTGAAATTAAATTACAGTCCATGAATAAAAGAAGATGTTTTCAAAACCTCCCTTCAACCTTTCATGACACTGTTAATGTTTTCTGCCCCCATCAGGGATTCTTTGCATTGACACGTACGACATCGTTGGAGACGGAGTGAATGACATCCTGGTGGGCAGGGACGATGGGACTGTTGAGGTCTATGGTTTTGACAGCTCCAATGAACCCACATTACGTTTTGACCATGTAAGTTTTAACCAGGCACAGGGAGTCCAAAAACTAAAATATTTACTAGCTCCACTTCAGTAAAATCCTCTCAAGTTCTTTTTTTTTACCTGTTCAAGTCCATTATCTTTGTCAGTATTTCATAAAATGCATTGATTACAGTGCTCCCTAATTCACAGCCAGGGTTTCTTCCTTTCAGATATTATCAGAGAGCGTGACTTCCATCCAGGGTGGCTGCGTGGGGAAGGAGTCTTATGATGAAGTCTTAACCGCCACTTACACAGGTTAGATACATCTAAACAATATTCTTAGTGTTTTCCCATAAAATAGAACAAAAGACAGTTATCCTAGCTGTCAAACTGTCTATCTCTTTGCATTACAATTTCATGGGCTGTCTGGCAGGTACACAGGGTCCCTTAAAGCTAAACAGTTAATGTAACAGTGTGGAGTAATTGACATAAACAGCATGTTGCTAATACTTGTTATTCCCTCCCCAAGGATGGGTGACTGGTTTGACCACTGAGCCCCAGAAGGCTGAGGCCAGTGCTGGAGACGAGGTCAAGATGAGTAAAGAGACCCAGTCCAAAGTAGAAGCTCTCAGGTATCATCAAAATACAGTCTCCTTTGTTATCATATGTGTAGTTGTTCCGTTCACGGGTGTTTCTGTCTTCATATTCAGTACAGTAATTAAGGCACAAAACAAAACAAATCCATAATTCAGGTGAGTTTACGTTTGGTTTTCAGGGCAGAACTGGAGCAGCTGCAGATCAAAGTCCTGCAGGGACGAGAGCAGTACCAGCAGACCTCTCAGTCCAGCACAGCCGTCTCTGCTGTGCCCGTCTTCAGCATTAACGATAAGTTCACCCTGTGCCAGGACGACGCCAGCTACAGCCTCACCCTGGAGGTGCAGACTGCCATCGACAATCTGCTGCTACAGGTACATTAAGCAAAAAGTCCCTGTTGTGTTGCAATCAGCGTTCGCCTGAGTCTTTGCAGGTGTAAACAAGCAAAATGTAACTCAGAGTTAAATGTCCTGCGCAGAGCGACGTCCCCATAGACCTGCTGGATGTGGATAAAAACTCAGCTGTGGTCAGTTTCAGTGAATGTGACTCAGAGGTAAGCAGTGTAATCACTTTCTGCACAGAATTAACACAATGTACAAAATAAATGCAGTAAAGTCTCAAACCCGCTGCTGCTGTTTCACTTCCATCCTCTCACTGCAGCAGCCAAATGGAAACTTCCTCCTGGCCACCTACAGATGTCAGGCTAACACCACCAGGCTGGAGCTCAAGGTAACAACAAGTGCATCAAAACATTTTCTTCTACTCACAACTTGTTGGTGTTTCCTAAACCTATGATGATTTCAATGCAGCATCATATTGGGCCTTGGTGTGACAGACTGAGCTGGGTGTTAGACTGTAGTAACTGCCCCACTTTACCCATTAGAAACCTTTATGCAGATACTGTATAACAATTGCCTTTACGTGACGTCCTCCATGTCTTATTTGCAATATGATGCACTGTGACTGTAAGAGCCATAATTCATAGATTAAAATTAAGTTAAGATTCTTAAGGTTTTGAGTTTCATGGTTTGTATTTTTGGTCTATGTGTTGTATGTCTAGAGTGCTAGAATTTGAGTGGGAATTACGTCACAGACAGCTGCAGTGTTGAGATGAGAGCTGTGAGAGGGAGCACATAGTTTTTCTTTTAGTAAACCTTTATTTTTTTTAAACGTATAGCCTACATCACTTAATTCATTCTTGTAAGAGCACCAACCTTTCATGCCTCTTGTGTGGCTTTGACAACACGAAGGGAAGCCACAATAGTGAAAAAATAATGTGTTTCACCTGTAATAAACTGTCTTTACAGGTGAGGTCCATTGAGGGACAGTATGGCACCCTGCAGGCCTACATTACCCCCAGACTGCAACCCAAGACCTGCCAGATCCGCCAGTACCAGATCAAACCTCTGTCCCTCCACCAGCGCACACATAGCATAGACCAAGATAGGTAAAGAGTCAAGGGTCTCCTGAAGTTTTGTCTGATATAAATCTGGTATACATAATTTAGATTAGGCTGAGAACAGCATATAAGATCATTCATTGTTGAACTGTCAACGTCTTCTTTTCTTTTTCTTTTTAAAAATCTTTTTCTGTCTCTCTGTCTTTCTTCCAGGCCAATGAACAGGCTCAGTCTAGTGGGACAGTTCAGTTTTGCAGAGATCCACTCCTGGGTCGTCTTCTGTTTGCCAGAGGTGCCTGAGAAGACGCCGGCAGGAGAGAGCATCACCTTTTATTTCCATAACACTTTCCTTGGCACTCAGCTTGAAGCCAGCTATTGGTAAACACTGACACGCTGTAGGAAGTCCCGCACATCATGCATAAATAGAAAACATGTGATGACTGCCAAGAGGCTATATATATAGATTTAATATCCAAAACCAAAGCCTCAGGAATGTTTTCTATATTGTTTCCACAGCTTATTCAGATGTACAGTGGTGATTTGTGTTATAATCCACTAACATGCTTTTCTTTATATGTAATTTCAGCAAAGGAGAAGGTCACTTCAGGTCAGACAACATCTCCACCATCTCCATACTGAGTGACGTCCTCTCTAAAGAAGCTACAAAGAAGAAAATCAATCTTAACATTTCATATGGTATGTGTATTTTAGTGGATATGCCATTCAGTGATCTATAGTATCAAATCTTGCTCAAATTCCTTTTTGTTTGATTATTTATCTTCCAGATATCAATGATGACTCGGTGAGCCACACTCTTAAAATGATCCATCCAAAGCTGGAGTACCAGATGGTGCTGGCCAAAAAGGTTCAGCTTATCGACGCTCTTAAAGTAGGTGGTTTTGAAACGATAAATGTGTCATCGTGGGGGCAAAATCCACTCTGAAAGCCTGAGTTGCATATTTCTTTTTTTCTGCAGATAACAAAAAAGACTTGTTTAAGGTCAAATTCAATACTACATACCAAATTATCTATGTTTTCAATTTGTTGTGTGTTCAAACTACACAAACTCATCTAGTGAGAACTCACACAGCTGGTTCTCACTAGATCAGAGGGAAGCAGAAGAGATGAGATGAAAACCTATAATGTGATGTGATGTGTTTTTGGTGTTTAATACCAATAAAAATGCATCCTCTTATTGATATCAAAACTAAATCATCACTGTCTCAATAAACTTAGTATGCCCATAAGCCCATGTTCTCTCCCATTGATCTATGTTTATATTCATATCTTAACTCGCTGCCACCACCTCCACTTTGATTGGCAGGAGCTCCAGGTTCACGAGGGGAACGCTGACTTCCTCATCCCAGAGTATCGTAACATCTTGGATGAGTCTGCTAATCTCCTCGAGGAGTACAAGAAACAACCGGCGCACCTTGAGAGGCTTTATGGTACAGAGTTTAGTCACTTTTAACTTATTATATTATCATTGCATTTCACCAGCTCTCACATGTAGAGCCGTGATGTATTGAACTTGTTGACTGATGTTTGTTACTTCTTCTTTCTTGTAGGGATGATCACAGACCTCTTCATCGACAAATTCAAGTTTAAAGGCCAGAATGTGAAAACCAAGGTGTCCTCATTATTGGAGATACTCGATAGTTATGATTTAAATTCTCTGTTAGATTTTTTCAGTGAGGCATGATGCCATATAGTGTAGAGCATAAAACTATGTATGTACTTGTCTTTGATTTGTGCTATTTTTGTATTGTATTGTAAATACATGTGTTTTGTCCCATGGTAGTTGCTAAAAGTGTCATAATGCCATGTTCTCATTTTGTCATTTAGACAATGTCTGTGCTTACAATATTAAAAAATGTATAATGTATTTTGATAGTACCTAAAAACAAGGGCGGTGATAAATAAACCACTACAAAGTTGTCCGGATGGGGCAGATTCTTCTTTTAATTATCTGATTAGGTGGAGGTTTCCACATATGAGCAAGTTAAAACTGTTTATATCAGTTATAACGTTTACCTCTGTACCTTGAATTGCATAGAAATATAACACAACCACAACACAAATAATTACAAACAATAGTCTGCAACAAAAAGAAGACAACCGAGTGTTCACAACTAGATAGATAGATAGATAGATAGATAGATAGATAGATAGATAGATAGATAGATAGATAGATAGATAGATAGATAGACTTTATTGATCCCAAGCTGGGAAATTACAGTGCAGCAGAATTACACAGATGCACAGTGACGATAAGACATATAGTATAAGAATATAAAGAATAAGAATACAAAGAACAAACTATACATAATAAAATATAAAGAACAAACTATACATAATAAAATAGCAATAAAAGGAGATATACAAAAGTATATACAACAACACCAAATTGGTAACAAGTAAATAAATATCTTAGTGGCAATTCTTGATTGATTGTTCAATAATCTTTTTTTGATCAAATATGTGATATGAAAGAGAATTAAGCAGTAGGATTGTTATATGACATATTATGCATAATAGTTTAAAACAAGACTGCAGAATTTTTACTTTTGTCAGTATTTCTACGTATTTTTTATTTTATTTTTCTACCTCCACCCAGTAAATATTATTAAAAGAAGCTGCACGAGACTTTGTTTATAATCTTTATGGTTGTTTATAGTCACATGTGCGTGCCACTATCACAGTCGAACCGGTTTTAAATTTATAATTAAGCGAATTGTGCCTATCCGGCTTCCGTACTTCGCCCACGTCACTACCTGTGTGCTCTGTGATTGGCTCATTTCAATCCTCGCGGGCTACTTGAACTGAAAGAAAGCAGTAGTAGTATCTTTGAATGGACCGAGGCTACTAGCAGCTGCTGCCCCTTGTTTGCAGGTTGGTGGTTCATTTCGAAACTTGTACGAGTATGGCAACCTAAAAAGAAAGATAGATAAAGATAGATATTGAATCGCCGGTTGTGCGTTGTTGTGTTTTTATCGCTGCACTTCCAGGCGCCGTTGCCATCTCAACAGTTTAGTTTTGATCAGAATCGTCTCTGTTGTAACCTTCCTCGACAAGGTAGCAGCTTATGCTAGTCTCCATTTAACCGCAAGCGGTCTCTTCCAGAGTCATTTTAACTTATTTTTGACGACAGAAAGTCGGTTAGCAACACAGAAACATGTCAGCAGCAAACAGAGTAGGACAGGGGCTGGCGTTGAGCGAGAATCACAACCAAGAAAACATGCTGTCAAGACTGAGAGGCTCCACAAAACCCCGAGCTGCTGCTTCGAATGAAAATCAAGAAAACCACCCTCCGAAACAAGCCACAACCGCCACCAGAACCGTCCTGGGACCCCTGCAGAACAACCAGCGGAGCAAAGCCCAGAACCAGCGCGGCACAAAGCAGCAGCAGGTTGGTAACGATGAAGCTAAGCAGTAGCTCAACTAGCTCAACCGCTAGTGTTGGCTAATGATGGCTGTAGTGACTGTTGTCACAATGTGGTTTTGGAGGCAACATATTCCAGTTATCACCACGCCTGTTTTTTAGCTCAATGCTGCACTGGTGTCTTTTTTTTTAATTGATATTAATTGTTTTTCACATCTGCAGATTTTAAATGTGACTACAGACACTTCTGGTGTCCCGATTGTCCGCCATTTTAATGTCACATCAGTCCTTTTACTATTTACTTGTATGCTGCTGCTGCTGCTGCCTTCAACGGCTTCGTGTGTGTAGAGGTCATCCCGCCTTACGGAGGATATCCCAGTGTAATTTAATAAATGTCTGCAGCTGCTAGTGTTTAATTTGTTCCCCCTACTGATTGTTTTTCTACAAAATTACAACATTGTTTGGTGCCCTTTTTTTCACAATTTGATTAAGCCTATTAGAAATCTATTCAAATGTCCTGTTTTTGTCCAGAGATCCTTGATGTGATGTATGGATGTCTCACAGGATATTGTGGCTTTATTTTGCTCATGAATTAACCCATAACGATTTATGTGCAGAAGTTAAAATTATTCGACACTATAAAACTGAGTTTTAAAATTGGGTGCAACACATTCAAATCCTTGAATTTTTTTTTTTTTATAGACTACTTCAGCTTCCACCTCTAACAAATCTGTAGCATGTGGTATTTGTGCCTCATCAACTGTCTTGTACTTTTTTTTAACCTATGGGAACTTGAATCTAAAATTGCCCCTCTCTCCACTTGCAGGATTCACAGCCCTTGTCTTGTAAAAATGAAGACTTCAGTCGAAGTTGCTTTGAGAAGCCCTCTTTCACGATTCACGTCGATGAGGCTGATGGCCACTGCGCCAAGAAGCCACAGCAGGTGGTTGAAGCTGTCAAAGAGAAACCCGTCATTGAGGACTCCCCTCTGGCCATCAGCAATGCTGTGGCACGGCTCAGGCAACCCCTCGCCACCATTGATATCCCATCAGCCATGGATGTCAGCTTTGGTGAGTTTGTTATATAATGCCCTTAATATAATTTGAGAAATTCATTATGTATAGAGAGACACCAGATTTTATATTGAATCTGTGGGCTAAATGTAAAAATGTCTTTTGATTAGACTCTCCCATGGACATGTCTGTGATTGAGGGGGAGGAGAAACCTGTCAATGTAAACGAGGTCCCAGAATACGCTGCAGAAATCCACACGTATCTGAGGGAAATGGAGGTGAGAGATTTGAGATAAGAACAAATGCTACTGTATCTTAACTTAACTTGTAGAGGCTGTGTTGCTGTGTCTAGCTCCTCAGATCTGTGCCAAGTTTCCTCATTAGAAATTTGGGAAAATATCATTATCTGAGCTGGCCCACACATGGTTTCTGACAGTATTGCTGCCCAACAGGTAAAAACCAGGCCTAAAGCAGGCTACATGAGGAAACAGCCAGACATTACCAACAGCATGAGGGCCATCCTGGTGGACTGGCTGGTTGAGGTTGGAGAAGAGTACAAGCTCCAGAACGAGACACTTTATCTGGCCGTGAACTACATCGACCGCTTCCTCTCCTCCATGTCCGTCCTGAGGGGGAAGCTTCAGCTCGTTGGCACTGCTGCTATGCTGCTGGCTTCGTATGTGCTTATGCTAAATTTATTCACTATTGGGTTTGCAAAATGAGTGTCCAAGATGGAGCTTTATGTCTGATGTGGGCTTTTTATTTTCTCTTAAATTTTCACATGCAGGAAATTTGAGGAGATCTACCCCCCTGAGGTGGCAGAGTTCGTTTACATCACAGACGACACCTACACCAAGAAGCAAGTGTTAAGAATGGAGCATCTGGTGCTTAAAGTGCTCTCCTTTGATCTGGCAGCACCCACCGTCAACCAGTTTCTCACCCAGTACTTCCTCCATCAGCCTGTTAACAAACAGGTGGAGAGCTTGGCAATGGTGAGCACGCAGTCATTACTGGCCATGTTTGGCACATGTGGCCATGATGGCAGATCGATCTCTAATCTTCTACCCCATGAATCCAATTAAGTGTTATATCTGCATAAATGGCTCAAAGCTCAGTCTTACTTTTTTCCCCTCAGTACCTTGGGGAGCTCAGTCTGATTGACTCGGATCCATTCTTGAAGTACCTGCCATCACAGACAGCTGCTGCATCCTACATCCTGTCCAACCACACAGTGACTGGTGGCTCATGGGTAAGTTCATGTTAGAACTACAAGAACATAAAATACATTATTTGATGACAAATTGTTTGGCTTTTCAAATGGAACTTGAATAAATTGAGTTTTTCTGATCACTTGTTTATCACGGCTTGACTTGTTCAGACAAAACAAATTAAGATAATGTAGCTTGAGGGGGAAAACAAAGTTAATTTTGCAGAGTGTCGCTTTGAAATGGGTGCAGCTCAGTCAGATTTTCATCTCCTGACAATGCTTGTTTCCTTGGCTTGTTACATCCAGTTTTCTGTTAGTGTAAACGGGCAGAGTTCTGTTGTGTGCAAACATCCAAGATGACTCTGGTTGTCTCGTTCTCAGCCAAAGACCTTGACGGAGGTGTCTGGCTACTCCCTGGAGGATCTGATGCCATGTGTCGAGGATCTGCACAAAATTTACCTCAACGCTCCCCGACATGCCCAGCAGTCTGTCCAGGAAAAGTACAAAGGCCCCAAGTAAGTATCATCTCAACTTGATGTGAGATGACTGTTTTTGTACAACAGTGGAGATTTTAGAGTGGCACATGACCTTGACACTGTCTTTTGTTCTGCTCCACAGGTACGTTAGTGTTTCCAGCATCGAGGCTCCATCTAAATTGCTGCTGAACTGACACTTCCCCCTGTGATGTAGAGTTGTAATCCCACTCCCTGTCTACCTTTTTTTTTTATACATATTTTTTTTTTAATGATGTGTGCCAGTTTAAAATAACATGGCCTGCTCTTCTTGGAGTAGTGCTAAAAGTTTAGTTTTTAATGGTATTTTTATATACTCCTAACATTCACAACGCCACATGTTACAGTTGTGTTTGTTAAATCAAGCAGTTTTAAATGACTTTTAATCACAGACAAAATGTAGAGGTCTCTGCTATGCTGTAAACATGCTTTAATCTGCAGTGTCACTTTCTCCAGTGGACCTGTAAATGTACTCGGCTCCAGACCCTAATTTTGGCTTTCACCTTTTTTACGGGTTGAGTTTGTTCCAAGCAGTTGTTTCTTATTGCACCTATTCAGTGGTGTCACATTCAAATATATGACCTCTTAAAATGCAGATTAAAGTGTATTTTGTCTGTCAGCTGTCTCATTACATCTGTGCCTTTTGGAAATGGCTTTTCAAGGCATGTTCTGCACTGTAATATATGGCTCTTGTAAATAAAATAAAAATCTCAAAGTAAGACTTCATTTCTACATCTTTATGGTCACACTGGACTCAGGGGGGCAGCAGAGGACCAGTTTTGGTCCTTGATGGGTTTTTTTTTTTTTTCTTCTTCAGATACATGTTGACTTGGATTGCAACAAACTGGTGATGTGGTCTAGGAAACCAGTTTAAAGCTGGTGTATAGCTGTGCCTTGCATAGATAGGGTCAGAATGGGTCTGAGGTGTTCAGGGCTGTTAATCTAAACACTGTGATGGTTTATTGATCTTTCAAGCGCTACCTCATACATTTAATTGGATGGCTATAGGTTGCACTAGTAAAGCTGCTGGCCATTGAAGGCTAAAACCCTGAGCACAAGGGGAACACTTCCCTTGTGCTGTAACTTGCAATCCATGAATGCCTTACCATCGGCATTCAAAATTGGGAAAATGCAGTTATGCAATTAAATCTCATTAAAGTGGATGCATGTTTAAGATGACGCTGTTGCATGGCAAATGCTTATTGTGTATGTGGACAAATTGAAACGAGTCAGTTTGGCACAATGTGAAGACAAAGCATGAGCAATTGCAGACCTGCAACGATTTGAGCTCAAACATTAATTTAGAGGCCCTATTTGGCTTTAGTCCAAGGCTGTCATTTCTGCTATGTGAGGAAAGTAAAAAGATAATTCAGTGGGGGCATTTGAAGAGTAAGTTAAAACATCTTTAATTGTGAGACTAAAGGTTTAACAGCATCTCAGTTTCATGTACACAACATCTCAGTGATATTTGTTCAAGCACATGCCACTGTTAAAAAAACCAAAACGGTTTATGTATAAAGACCCGAGTGGCAAACTAAAGGTTGCCCTCATTTAGTCTACACATTTATCACTTAGTAAACGACAGAACAGAATTGACGTTTTCTAGTCGTTCGGCAGTGATTTGTTATCTTTTTTTTCTTTCCCCCTGTGAAAGTGAAGTAAAGGCAGCCAATGGTGTTCAAGGCGTCTCTTGCTCTCTCTCTCTCCCTGCTCTCCCATGATAAATTGGGAGGCAGGCTCTGTGTGAGGAGTCTGACAGGAGAGGGAAAGCAGAGCCCAGCTGCAGAAAGATTTCCTCCACCATTTCATCTCAGGACAATGGACTGCTCCAAGACCATGCACACGCTCTCAACAGGTTTGCTTTGTCACTGACGGCAGCACATGCACGCTTGTGTCTGACCGGAGGATTACACCATGGAAGCTGATGGGAATTCTATAACATAACCACACCAGTTGGATAACTACTTGAACAATGGCTCATGCAGCAACAGCACAGCATCTGTCTGAGCCCTGAAGAAGATCCAAGAGCATTTCTGGAAGAGGAGCTTCAAAAAAAAGTCTGGGTTGCTTCCTAACCCCATGCCTGCCCCCAGAAAATTTCTGGTGGCGTCCACCTCTCTGCCCCTGGCTCTTGGCTGGGGCTGGAACGTCAGCTTGTACTTGGGGCTGCTCTTCGGGCTCCTGTTACTCCTGATGCTTCTTCTCTGGATGCTCCTCAAGCAGCTCAGGAACTCAGTGGGGAAATCCATGCTGCAGCCTGTCCGCTCTTTCAGACAGCCGTGCTTTGAACAGAGGTTTCAGCAAGTGTTGTGAAGAATAAATGGGACAAACCTGCAGAAACAGGACTGAGGCTTGCTGGAGTGCTTGAGTGTGCCTTGGCTGATTCATGTAAGAAAATGACTTTTGAAAATTGTTTGTTATGGACGCAAGTGCTTATTATCCCTCACAAAACAATAAAAACCCATGTTCTTATTTATAGAAACCACTGTCTATTTCTTTTATCAGCTTTATCCGTTGCTCCAGCATTATCTTGCCCAGACACAGTCTTATCTTTTGTTCTTTTCAGTAATTAAAAATACTGTTACAGCTGTGTCCTTTCATCTCTGATGAATTTACACAGCCAAACACAAACATCTAAATTGCTGAGTAAAAGCACAAGCCAAGATTAAATCTGCATCTAGATTCATGCTGATTAAAGCAATGCATTCAGGGGGGCAATTTGCACTCCTCTCATCTCATTGGAGAATTGGAGGGAGGGATATTGAGGATACGCTACCGATGAAAAATATGAAAGGACCTGGTGCCACTTGCTTTTCGGAACTCACTGTGTCCACATGACAATATAAATGAGGCCCTTGAGGCTAAAAGGCTAATATTATTGCACAAGCCCCACTGTTTGATATTTCTCTGGTATTTACCAGCAGAAGCAAAACACAAACAGGTGCATTTGTTGGACCTGGACAGGTTGCACTTTCTGTTCAGTGAGACTTGGTAAATTTAAGTCTTAAGGTTTTTTTGTTTTTTTTTCCATCTTCAATCATCAGTCACAGGTGGCCTGGCTGTGTTTGATTGAATATTCTGAGGGAAATCAATAGCCTCTTAGCCCCCAGGGAAGCATGTTAATTACACCTTGACAGTTGATTTCCTTACAGCAACACAATAACATGTCTGGTTCAGAACGAGTGCTTTCACGTGATCCTTCTGCCTATCACTCAAAGGGTGTGTAAACACTCATACAGTGTGTTTCTGCAGGGGGAAAAACCATTAGCTTTATTCAAAACAATAAAAAACACTCTTTATGGTCCTAATACACTTGATTAATCTTTTCCGTGTGTGTTTTCAACCTGAAGTTAATGACTCCTATTTGCTTATTCAATATAAAGCTAATAGCCCATGCATAGATTAGCAGAACAGACTGCAGCTAGCATGGTTTTTGCCTTTTAAAGCTCATTAACTAACATGAAGTCCTGAAACACCTCTCTAAAAAACAAAGTGTTAAAGAAAGAGGTATTGTGAATTGTGTTACCTTTGAACAGAGCCTCACTGTTTCCCCTGTTTCAAGTCTGTGTGCTAGACTAACTGACTGCTGGCTCCAGATTCAGCCATGATAATGAAACAATGCTCTCATCTCTTCCCATAAATATTAGTCTAAAAATGCTCCACTATTTATTGGCTCTGGATAACTGGGTGGATATTTGGAGAGTCTACCTCGACTCAACAGCTCAGTTCACAGGTTAGTAAACACTCGGCCTGTTGGCTCCCTTCAGCCCAGACCTGTAGATTAATGGTAGATACTGTTACTGCATGTTTCCCCACTTCTGCCAAATGAGATAACTTCTGCTGGGATTTGATGCTGTGAATAAGACTGCCCTGACTTGTCAGTCACGAGTTCCTCTGGGGGAATGGAGCCTACATTTACATTTACGTCCACATTTGTTTACTCATTTGGTAGATGCTCAAAAAGATAAAAGTGCACGGCCTGAGCCCTGTTGCAGTGCTAAACCTTATCGTGAAAGAACTGAGGATATTAAATGCAAGAGATTGTATAAAAGAAGTGGACTGAAAGTGTGAATTAGGCACATGGGGTGTTTGGAAAGGAGGTGCGTTCAGAGGAGCTGAGGTCTCTAGGGTTTTTAAAGAGAAAGTTGGGCTCCCTGCTCTGACAGTATTTGGTAGATTGTTCCACCATCTGGGAACCACAGAGGGGATGCCATAACCCTGGGAGAAACTACATATAACATAAACATGAAGAGTCACGACAGCTTTGCATTTCAGCTGGGTTCCCCTCTGCAGATTGTGCAAGAGTCTGCAGAAATAAAATAAATCCTGATGGGATGTGGTGAGACTGGTTTAGAGGAGCTTGGAGATACTTCAATATAAATCAAGGTAAACTGTGCCTCAGAGCAAGAGAATAACATAACGTTTTATGGTGTAGCCTATAGTTATATTCTCATAATGGCTGTTTTGGGTAGTACTAAAACACCTCATACTTAAACTGTGATGTAGCTAAATGAATGCATTTTATGATGCAAATATTTAGTTTGAAATATCCTTATATATCCCTTTTTTGTGAGTACAGTTGACTGGGCATAAGTGTTGGCATGGCTTTTGATATATTTAAAACACTATACATTTTTCTACTTTAAATACTCTAAATTAATGTATTCACAGATCATTTGCTGAAAATTATGTATTCTAACCTGCAGATTGTCAGATCTTGATTATCCTCGATCTTCTATAGGAAACCTACTACATGTGGCAGCTAAATGTTTTTTATGGAACACCTACCTTAGCCAGTGCTTTGATTCCAAGCAGGCAACAAGGTTTCATTTGTTGTTATGCTTTATAGTAACATAAGTAATTGCATATTTTTGAAGAGCATACAGCACTGAATTATGAAATAATCTAGGAAAGTTTGAGAGATTATTTGCTTATTCACCTCTAAGCATTGATGACACTGTCATATTTTGTATTTTAAATATGAATACCCTGGAGACGATTTAGCCTAGAAGACAATATCATGCTAACTGGTGGACTTTGTTAGCTATTGTTGGAAATCAGCATTTGTGAGCCCGCTATGGAACAAAATACTCATATCAGACCTTGAGAGTGTAGCCTACCTAAATATAAGCAATGTATAATCATTCTCATGGGGCCATAGAGAGCAAATTGTGTCCAAATTGTGAATGAGAGGCTAACTTTTTCCTCCTTTGTTTCCAGTCTGCATAGGATGTATTAAACCATTCATGTGGTGCGCTCATCTGGCCAAAACTATTGCTTCACATTTCCTAGCTACAGGAAACTAATCCAGTGGCTAAAGCGGCATCTGGGAGCACTTAACGTCCCTACTACAATTAGTTGTGGATATTGCAACCTAATTTTGTTGCCAGTTTGAAATAATGCAATCTGACATTAAGTGTTGCTAATCTTGAAGTGGTTGTCCTATTTGAATTTGATGTCCACTGAAAATGGCCACAGTGGGACAACTGTGTTCCTTGTTGTCATAAAGAAACCAACAATTTTCAGTCCAAAGCAACACGTACTTCAGAGCCATGGCTACCCTCCAGAAAAAGCAGACATTATTCCAAAACTGCCTCAGATATTAAGATGTGATTTTTGTGGACAGTCTCAAAAGGTCCATGAAACTAGAGCCGTTTTCCCACTAAAATTAGGTAATATTTGTTGAAATTGAGCCATCAGCGTTTGATAATACCTTCCCTCAGCCCAGAAAAAGGTAGCAAACACAGGGTATGAGTGCTGGCTGGGGAGGCCCGTTGATTGATACCAGAGGTTATTGTCTGTCAGTCAGCACCTGACAAATTGAGCTGTCCACAGCTCTGTATACCAGGCTGTCCCTTGGCGCTGTGCTCATGAAGGAAAATCTCACACTGATTCAGTTTTGAAACTGACAACTCAGGGATGATAGTATATTATCATCCTTCCTATAGGAAGTGAGAGCAGCGGTCAGCAGTTTGCAGGCTTCAACCGACTTGGCTTATAAAATTTAGAGGAAGACAAAACCTACTTTTTTCTTTAGATTAAAAGTTCATTCTTAACTTTGGAAAATAACAAGGTTCATTCATGAGTTCTTCTGGGGAATTGAAACGCATTATCCTCCTCAGCAGATTAGTTTACCCAATTGTCCTGGCATTGTCGAATTTATTAACTAAAATCTCAGTGTTCATTACATAGAGTATGACAAAGCTATCTCTCACTACTGTGTTAAGTCATCAATACAATCAAAAGTATACTTAATAAGTGGCTATATTAAAATTCAATCAAAAATTACCTCCGATAAGCGGAAGAAAATGGATGGATGGATGGACTTAACTTATTACATTTTCATATCCCGTCTGCGAGTTGTATTTTGGAATAGAACAAAAATAACACTAAACTACAGTAATACATCCCCATCAGGATCAGCTATAAGTTTTATGCTTAATGCTAAACTGTGATGACATTAAACATTAGGCCTACTACTTGTTTAAACCTGTTGTCTACTGCCACAGAGCATTGTTTACATGGCAAATGCAGTTACCCCAAAGTGCTATAGACATTTAGATAGGATATTCTGTAAAATATTCTGCAAATCTGCAAAAACTGGTTAGGTTAGGTTTAAGTTTTAACAATTCACCGTTTGATGCCAGAGCCATCCAAACATTTAGCTACCAACCAAATACAAAAATTATTATCAGCTTTCTCAATTGTTGTTATATCAAGTAACATCATGTGGAAGAAAACCATATTTGAATACAGTAGATGGAAGCAGTCGCACATGTTATCTCATGTGCTTAAACTGAAATCTAATAGGTACATTTATCCTTAAAAAATCATATTATGAGCTCATAAAGAGCTGTAGGCTAATAATATCTGAAGCATTGAGCATGCTCAGGTTTGAATCCGGTGAACTCAAATGTGTGCAGAAAAGATCTCAGTTTAATCTTTTGTTATCAAACACTTGTTTATTTGTGATTAAAGGAAATTGGCTCCACATCTGTCTAGGAAGCTGTGAGATGAAACACAGTTCTCGTAACTGAATCTCATGTTCACACTCTCATCCTCTCACAAGCGCTCACTTTAATTAAGGTTGAGGACATCAATGATGATATGTGAGCTGGTGCTTCGCTCTGCTGATCCCTCTGCT
This sequence comes from Decapterus maruadsi, assembly GCA_030347415.2. Classification (NCBI taxonomy): domain Eukaryota; kingdom Metazoa; phylum Chordata; class Actinopteri; order Carangiformes; family Carangidae; genus Decapterus; species Decapterus maruadsi. Next base: position 5,789,497 of record CM064903.1, read on the forward strand.
CCTATCAAGCAACTCCTGTTTGTCTCATGTTCACCATAACATGCATTTACCTCTGATTAACTAAGCAGGAAAACATGTTGTCCTCACTAATGTAGAACATGGAACATAAAGTGAATGATCAACGGGGAAGGGGCAGCTAATTAAAACTTACATCTTAGATTAGGCCTACCTCTAAACCCAGAATGATTTATTCTATTAAAAAAATGGGACAACCTCTCTTACGGACTGATTCATGGCATGAACTAATTATGGACTATATTATTAATGACATCAAGAGTCAAGACATTCGCTCACAAAATGTCAGTGAAGCTCTGAGATGAAAATTAGCATTTAACTACAGAAATAGGCCGATTGTGAATTACTTTGTTTAATTTAACAAAACAAAGGTAAGCTTTTAAATATAGGCTAATTGTTATAGATTCAAATGTGATTATATTAGCTCCCCCGTAGGATAGGACTTTTAGAGCTACGTTTATTTAACTTATAAAGGAAAATGGTAGGCTAAACACCAGAGTTGCAGCATAACCATTTCCATGCAAGATGATGCGGTGATCAACAGTGAACCAACAGAGTGGAAGTAGAAATATCACAACATTTTAAGTTGTAGCCTATATGTTCTCAACCTTTTACTAGACAATGTGACAATGTCAACCGTCGTTTTTTGGCAAGCAGTCGTTTTCTGGCTGCGGCCCCGCAGGCAAAACCGCACTCGGAGGTCGGTGAGGACGAAGACCGACCGGCCCGTCAAGTAAACATTCAGCGGTGGACGTTAACCCCGCCCAGCTCTGACCCCGCCCACAGTGATTTTATCAGTTGAACTGGAACTGCGAAGGTGTCGGTTATGGAAGAAAAGATAAGCAAGGCAACTGCCAGTCTTGTTGTCTTATCTGACTGTAGCTTATCTTAATTAATTACATTGGTGTTGTTATGGCTACTGTCCACCTTATTTTTCACGGATTCATGGAGGTCTGGGTTTTTTGTGCGGAACTTCCGGTCCAGCACTGATAATGCCATAATATTATCGCATTCCATAATTGCGATCAAAACAATACAACACAATTTAACAATGACAATTGTTGTTGCTCTATTAGCGCAATGTAGAGCTGTCAGGATTTTTTAAAGCAGCACCCTCTCTTGCAACACGTTGCTTCAGAGCATGAAAATTAACAAACCAAAGCCTGGCTATGTTGAGCCTCCTTCGCCTCCTCCTCCGATAAGGGAATGCGGCTAGCAGGCGTTATGCCGAGTTCTGCATGCCCGCCGAGAACTACATGCATGTCGCGGGAGCGCGCACAGCTGAAGGGAAACTACCGGACGTACATTTGATGTTGACAGTTGATGTGTTGGAAACCTATCCGAGCTAAACACATGTTGTTGACAAAAGTTTTAAGCACTTTGGTTTGGGATGCTACTCTGCTTTGTACCAGAGACGTTACTGGCTTTACAAGGACTCTTCTCACCAACCAGGTGGGTTTTAAAATGGCTCGGCCCCACAGCTGCACTTTGCATTACCCCGAAGAAGACTAGCATAGCATAGCTGCTAGTCAATACTATGGATGTATTACTGACACAATTCGTTCTGAAGTATATTTCACAACTCAAGCAACAAGTAAAAGCTAAAAAGGTTATTCTTGGGTAAAAACCTGATGAATAGGTATTTGACCTGTTTTTGCTGATGTTTGTTATATTATTTTTTTTATTTTTTATCTCAGTGCATTTGGTAACATGTTCAGATCTCAGATGCATATGGACCCCAGGAAGAGTAGCTGTTGCATAGAGTCTGGGGGCTAATACATCCATGGGGCTAATGGGGATCCAAATGAGCACTAATATTTGTCAGATTCTTGTTGAATGGGAATAGTTCAATAAGTATATTTGGCTACTATGTGTTACTGTGTTTTGTTTATTTTCAGGCTACAACCAACCTAGTGAGAGCTGAAGCCATAGGAGAAGACAACAAAGAGAGAGGTGTAGGAGAGACAGAGCCAACATGGCGCCGTGATGGGACAGTCAGGTGAAGCAGAAGCAACAAGTGAGGTTGACACAGCTGAGTTTGTGATTTATTTGTCACAAAGTACAGTTGTCAGGTTAAATGTTTGCAGTGCAGCACCTTTTATGTGTATATGAAGAGCAGCTATGTGATTATTCCCATCCCTGTGACGTTGGAGCTAAGAGTGGATGACTGTGTAGGGGTCTGGTGGTGGTGGTGGTGATCATAGTGGTGGTGATGCTGGAATGGCTTGCTGAGGCCGGGGTGCTCTGTGCAGACTGTATGTCCTAATTACTGACCTCATTCTGTCTGTAGTTATTTGGATCACACCCTTTTTCATCCTAATGCATGGGGGGCAACAGCAGTTTTCCAGGCCCTGGGAACTAATTAGATTTCCCTCTCAAACATACTAGTACACCCTATATATTTTATGCATATATTTCTGTAAGTTAATATCTCCAGGGAAGGTTTTACAGCGGGGTGAAGGCTGTAACAAAATTTGACCAGTGATAGGGTTTGTGATGATCCAGAGTATGTAATTGCAACTGAATGAAACTGTAATCCAAAACTTGAGGGAATGGTTGTTAACCTTTGTCATTTTTTCATTAACTATAATAAACACTACCAGTAAATATAAACCAATCATGAAAGATGACTAAGACGCTAACCATAAAAACTAATGTGGTCTCACCTGTCCCTGGGGACACTTGAACGTGGAGAAAAGGTTAACCCTTGTCACTCTTTTTTGAGGTCACACAAAGGCAACTGGATCCATGAGGTCACGGTCGACTCTTTGACTGACAGCGAGTGAAAGATAACACTGCATGCGGATGAGGAAATGTGTCCTGTTAGCTTTCCCCGGTGACACAGCAGCATCAAGACGTGCCAGGAGTTTTAGTTGTAGTGGCCAGAAAATAGGAAGCCTCCGTCTGAGCCACAGATCACCTGTGAGGAGGGCAAAGACACACACCTGGTGGTAAGAGCAGAAATTAAATACTTTTGTTTATTTGCTCTGTATTGATTCAGATTGTATAGTAGTTGATTTTTAAATGTGTTTCTTTCTCTTTACAATGTTTTTAATGCTTGTCCTCCGTCAGCGAAAAGGATGGTGAGTGTTAAAGTGAATTTCTAAACGTGGTCAAACCTGTGATTGTGTTTCTGTTTTCTTCAAAATAGTTAAAAATAAGGACCAGTGTGTTTTAGCCACAGCACCAGAACTAAAATAGATGTTTGCGTAATGATGTGTGGTCTCGACTCTTGAAAGGTCACTGCCTTTTCAAGCCACGGTGAAACCCTCACTGCGTGATCAGTCCTGCACAATACACATCTCAAATAGCTGTCAGTGCAGCCCCCTTATTTGCATGCAGCCTTGAACTTGTATTTTTTCATAAATGTAACTGAATTAGCATCACACTGCATCCTGATTTTTCCCACTTTCTTTCTGTGAAGACCTGATCTGTGAAGAGACTCTGACCCCTCGATAATTATTACTTTGCAGAAAGGGCTCACGGAGATGATGCACTCATTAGTAAAACATTACAACTCATGCAGTGGCAGGAGCTTCATCTGATATCCTTGATTTGATTTTATCCTCTCCAGCGTGTTGAGAGACCTGAGCCCGTCTGATGAGGATAAGCTGATTTAAGGAGTAAAGCGATGGCAAGAACTCAGTTTCAGTTGATGACAGTGGTCTAATTTGTGCCATATTGTATTACCACGAGCATGGAAACTACAGGCACGAGTGTCTATTGTACCCCCACTGGGTTACAATTTCATCAAAGGGTAGCTGGGAGACAATGCTCCCTGATGGCACTTTGGCTGGTTGCTGTACTTTTTTTTTTTTCAAAAAGTTGAGAAGAACTGAGTGGAAAAAGAGCTTTGAGATCCACGTTGGCTTCAACCACTGATTTGAGAGGCCTCCATTCTGCTCATTAGACCCACTTCACGTTTGTTGATTAGTGGCACTTTAAAGATACTCCTGACTGTGAGAGTCAAGACAAAACAGGAATTACTGATGCACACTGTGTAAAGAACTGGCTCCAGACCATCAGGAATAATCTATATAAGTAGTTCTGACGGCTTTAAAGTTGCCCAAAAGTTGAAGTGTAAAGTTTTTAGGAACTATGAATAAAAGTTATGTGGTTGTGTGCGGGTGTGCTCATCCATTATTACCAGATTCCAACTTGTAGATAATATTCATGACTGTGTTCAAATTGTAATCATAGGTTCAGTGCCATTAAAGAGGAACTATGCAAGATTATTTTTTACCTAAATCAAAGTAATTGTGATGGTTAAATGACTTGTTATAGGGAGAATGGCGGCTCTGTGCCTTCCACATAGCGTCTCTTGGCCAAAAACCAACATTGTAATATCAGAGCCTTCGACCCAGATCTCGTATTGCTAGAAACATGGACTGCTTAATGGCGCTACACAACACAAACACGCTCTGTAATCTGTAATTGTTCAGACATTGCTCCATGGCTTGCCCTCTCTCCGGCAGCAAAAAGTGACCGAACTTGCTTCGCCTTTAACCTCAAATCTTTTGGGTATGGCGTTACAGTAAACAGTATTTTTATTGTCACATTATCATCTCAGTCATCAAACACAGCCCTTAAATTGTCAGGTTACATAAACTCTCAGGGGCTGTTGATAGGGGAAGCTTTGCGATATTTTCATAATATGCCTAATAGGTATAATGCTTATTACATTCACCATCTTGAGTTCATTAATTAGCAGTGGTCGTAAAGTACAGTTTGAAACTGATGGTAATTAGTGCTGCAGATATATGGTCGTAAAACAAAGCTTTGTTAAAATTTAATTTTCACCTGATGATGCGTCAGATGAAAGTTTGGATCAAAGTCATTATGATCAGTCCTCTGTGTAATTCATGAATATCTGCTCCCAAACGTCAGGGCAGTATAATAGTTGTTGAAACATCTCACTCTATACCTTCAATGTTGACTGTGTGGTGGCAGTAGATGAAAAGCTAATGCAGGATGCTGGAAAGTGAAACCCTTGACCTGCTGACATGAGCATCCATAGAGAACATTACAAGTGAAAAACACTGACGGTGTGCCATTTTTCTAGCATTGACGTCTTTGGAGAGGAGGAAGGACAAGAATGCTAAGTGTTGAGAAACGACAGGACATTAAATAAGTTCAATAAGTGCTGATTCACACCCTGCGGCTGAACGAGAGTTTAGAGATTCAGAGAGTGATTTTCCTGCAGAACGAGACGTGTGTTCATCTCTAAGGAGAGACTGTGGTGTCATATTTAAAACTCAGTGGCATGATGCACGTAGGCTGGATCAAGACTGCGACACTTGAAAGTAAACATCCTCATCTTCGCGGAAGAGGTTGTTCTCCTGAATAGATCATAACAAACACAAGCCAGTCTGTGTCTGAAAACAGATGACCAACAAAAGAAATAATAAGCAGAAACCTTGAGCGGGATGCGGGGGAGACAATATTCTTTTCTCTGAGTAGAGCGTGAAAAGAGGCTGCAGCTGCGACAGATGTTTTATTGCCTTTTCTTTAATTTATGTTTTCCCAAGAGAACAATCAGGACACCAACAAGTCAGACAGAGCACATTTTGTAAATGATAACCATCACACAACGCAGCAGCAGTCAGATTTCATTTTAGCTCATACTTAGAGCTTTGGCCTGTAGCAATATTTTTTATAGTGCAGCTACCACTAAGCATTTGCATCAATTTTCTGTATAAATTTTTTATGTCCAAAAAATGAAACATTAAGTATTGATGTTGGGGAATTACTTGAAATATCATATGGATCATAGCAGAGCACCAAAATCCTTAGTTGAAATTGCGTTTTTATTATTAAAGTGAGTCTAATTTTATGCCTTTTAGTTGAGAATTCATCTATATATAATCTAATTAAACAATTTAAACAATAAAAGGCGTGAACATGCTGTAAATGTCAGTGTCAGACAAGTATTCGCATTACATTCAAGCAAACCAACATATAACTTACATTTGACACTAGCTGTGTTAAAACAAGCACATATTAAAATAAAGTTCCCCCTCATCCCCCATCAACACTTTCTTGTTTTTGTTTTTTTTTTACTTACCAACACTGCTGGGAAACGGTGTGTTAACATGTGATCTTGATCTCTCCCTGCAGGCGTACAGAGGCAGCGTGAGACCATTCGTCAACTTCAACGCCAAACACGATGCTGAGGTTCTCCATAAGGCCATGAAAGGAATCGGTCAGTTGCCTTGTAAAACATTTACTTTTGCCAATCCACTGTGATGTACTATGCTGTACAACCCAAATCCTGTGCATGCTGGAAAGTTTTCAAAGGGATAGTTCAACATTTTGGCAAATTGGCCCAGAGGTCATAGCAGTGAGACCTTTAATTGTCGGTGTATTATTTTTAGTACAGCGGAGCGGAGCAGTCAAGCTTCAACGGTTTCACTCATTAAACTCAAACACAAAATCCAAAAACTGCTTTTGTGGACAAGGTTCTCAACATAAGAGATAATAACAGAAAGAAACGGTTTTCAGTTTCATGCAAAACCGCTGATGCGTGTTGCGTTCAGGGACAGTTTTTCAGCAAGCAGTTTCTGTATTTACCTCGAAAACGGCTCCATTTCGTATTGTTCTGTTATTATCTCATACTGGTGGTTGTGCAGCTCAATATTTTGTTTTGATGAGTTTAATGAGGGAAACCAAGAAAGTCTCCATAGCATAGCCTGAGCAGCCTGCTGCTCCGCTCCACCTACAATTAAAGGCGTGAAAATAGCTGCTGGAAAGTTTTAGCGATTATGGCAATGGGCCAATTTGCTAAAATGTTGAACTATCCCTTTAATTTTTACTTTTGCAGATGACAGTGAGATGCCAAAAATCCCTTCACCTTCTGGAGGGTTTATTTTTTTAATACATCATCTCACCTTGTCCCACTTTTTAACTACAGCAGGTTGATTTACATTTGTCCACAAGTCACTGTCATTATTGATAAATACATTAAGGGTTGTTTAATCAATGTTAATGTTTTTTCTTTGCTCCTCTGTGAATCCAGGACCAACAATAAAACACAAAAACGACACAGCTGTCAGGAGAGCTGAACCATGTGCTCTCTGTGTGCAAGTTCATAGCTGTGCTGTCCTCTTGTGTTTCGTCTAATTAGAGGAAAAGTTTGAAACCTGAGCTTTGGAAAAAAAGGAACATTCACACATGATGTATGATTGGAAGACATGTCCACAAAATTAGACACTAATGAGCCACTTAATGACCCATCACCAAAACACTGAGACAAAGAAATAATGACGCTTTCTATAATGTGATGGCACAACCAGTGGGTGGACGTAATGGTTTAAAACCTGTGTGAATAAAGCAAACATAATAAAGTGCAAATGTGGGTGATACAGTATATATAGCCGATGCTAAATAAAGGGTAATGGTCCATTTCAATAGAAGTCATATGTGAGGGTTCACTGGCGTATTAGGGTTGTTTTTTTCATTGAGTCTAGCTTTATTTTTTGCTCATAAAATCGATAGTATTTCATGTAATGACCAATTCCAATATTTTTATCACACTAAAGTTGCCTCACAACAAGAAAATGCCACAGCAGGGTCCTGATGCAGAGGGCTTCGTCAAAACCCACAGCGTCACCCCACACAGAAACAGACCCAAGCTAAAGTTTGTTTTAAAGGAGTCATCACCCGGAAATCGCAATTTCTCTTGTTAAAACATGCATATTGGTGTTTGACCTCAGTTGAAACTTGCCTGAAAAGCTGGAGTTTGAAAGTGGCGCCGTTTTTTCGCTTCGGCTCTTTTTCCGAACACGAATAGCACACAAGGGTGTGCCTTCCTAAAGCACGAGATTTTGATTCTGCTCCTACGGTGACCTCACCGTAGGCTACTTGCCCCTTTCACCACCCAACCCCGGCCCGTCCGCTACCTGAAATCGCCGAAGCGGTACCAGGGGGCTGTTTATGTTTTGGAGTCTGCATGCAGGCAAGCCCCCCGCCCGGCTCTGTCCTTCCTGCGGCGAGTCAACGCGTGCCTCATACAGTGCACATCCGGACCAGTCAAAACCTCGCGCGTAATCTCGCGTGATAAAGTCGCGGTAGGAAAAAGGGTCAGAACAAGCTCAATGTTTGATTAAAAATTTTTTTTTTTTTTCTAATAAGTTTTACGAATTGATCCAAAGCGATCCAAGGGGGGCTGGATACGTAAAAAACCAGGTTATGACTCCTTTAATATGTGATCTGATGCTGCAGAGATGACTTTGTAGAGTTAGAAACCTTTGCATCACTGTGCCTTTAACATGCGTATATGTATCCTAATTTGTTTTATACCTTCCTCATTTGTACCTGTAGCAACACAGCTTCTTGTTTGTCTGTGAGCTTTGCTAGTCGAACCTGCCCCATGTGTGAATATAAATATGTTTAATTACTCCTGTCCATATTTGACACAAAGGGCTTTGGTTCCTAATTTGATTTTAATTGAAGTTTAAAGCCTTTGAATTGTCATAATGGCCCATAATGACTCGAGCATAATCCTATGCTGAACTCTGTGAACCTAGTGGGCGTTATGAGATTTATCATTTTAATGTTTTTACACTGTAAGTCTTGCATCGTGCAGCTTTTAAGCTGCTCACCTCAGTATGGATTAATTTTTAATCAGTCGGCCCCCTGATATCACTTTCTTTTCTCATGTGATCTAATGTTAATTGCAGAGATACACAATTGAAAACTGCAATCCAAATGTCCTCCTGTAGTCATTAATGTTAATCAATGGGTGAATTGATGACTGAAGGGGGAATTACGACTGCTACGTTTGCCCTCCACTGACCACCAGGACCTTCCCTGCCCCTTTTATCTCCTGCTCATACTCCACTCAGTTTTAGCACTCTGACAATGTAATGTGCAATTAAATACAGTGACAAGGGGAGGAGAACAATGATGACCCAAGCAGACCCTGCTGTCATCATAGGCTGTCATTACAGATAAGAAAAGCTTCGTGCCGTTACTGCCCCGGCAAAATCTCCCAAGAAAATATCACGTGCTGCTCGTGAGCTTTAGCCGTTTTCTCTCAGGTGCCAATACCTTTCATGATCTATTGATTATAAGATCATGTGCCTGGCCAGTCCTTTTGAGTCCAGATCTCTTGGTTTAAGCGGCTTGGCTTCTCATATGAGAGTATATGGCAAGCTGTCAGTTATTCTCCACCAGGTAGAAAGCTCCTGCTAGATGTTTGGTGTAGAAAAAATGCTTTATTTTGCTTTTTGTTTATATTGAAAAAGATTTTTTTTAATAAATAGCAGATGTCTTTCTGTAGGTCACGGAGTAATTGTCCATATGTTTTAAATATTGAATTTTTTGTTTTCTTGTCCAGGTACGGATGAAGACGCCATCCTGATGCTCCTGGCGGCCCGTAGCAACGATCAACGCCAGCAAATTAAGGCAGCGTACAAAAAGGCCCATGGAAAGGTAAGGTGAGCCGTCGGGAATGAAACAGAGAGCTGATGACACCCAGCAGTCACATGGATGGATGGTTACAGGTCGTGTCAGCGTCTGTGCCCCCAACCCCCACCAGCACTCAAGTGACACTCAATATAACAGATGTTTATTAGTTTTTCTACCTATTCCTCATTGTTTTCCTTTTCCTAAAGGATGAGTCTGACATTTTTCTTAATCTCAACTGTTCCATGAAAAGACCAAAGCCAACAGTCTATCCGTCTCAGCACTGGTTTCCATTGAAAACATAAAGACATGCTGAAAGGTTTCCAGAAACAGCTGCAGGCGTTTCAGTTTTCGGTAGACATTACTACTTTCAGCCAAGGATTAATACATATTGGTGCTCGGAGCAGCGTTTCCCATCCTGAGGGAAGTTAGGGGTCACAAGATTATCAACAGGATATGACAGGGATGCAACATTTGTTACATGTTCAGACATCCGTCTATCCTTCCTAATCTATCATTGTTTATTTAGGTTTAATTTTAGAAGTAAACATACTGTATTATATTGTTTTGGCAGGATATTAATGTTTGGAAGCATTGTTCAGATCCAGTCACGATATTGTGAGACAATCATCATGATTTTGAATTATTGGGGAAATAATCAGTGGTTGAAAGTGAATGCTGTAATTTTTAAAACATTTAACTGAAGTTTATCCATTTTAAATTACTTAAGAGGAAAGGGAAATATCTTATTTTTTATTCCAATACATTTATTGACAGCTGTAGCTCTGAAGTGACTCAGATCAACCCGGTGCTTCCAAGTGAAGTGTGTGAGCAGTTCGTCGTCAGTTCGTAGCTCTTTGTCATATTTCCGGTGTCGCTGTGTGTTTGTGTGTGTTGTTCTAAAGAAACATTTCCCCTCTAGACCTCTCAGAAGCTTTCACTTAAACATGTTTGAGACTCAAAGCAATATAATTATCACAGATGAGAGAATCATCAATCCACCCCCTATTTATATAGATACCTAGCTTTACTTACAGACTCCAAGGCTAATGATAATAAATAAAATAAAAAAACAGGCAGCATGTATATATCTAATATATATATGTGTGTGTGTGTGTACCTCCTATCAATCACAGGTGCTATTTGTCTGCAGAATGAACAGAGGCAGGAAGATCAATTTCCCTGTGTCTCAGTGGACCAGAGCTCAGTGCAGTCGGTTACAGCACATGGACATTGTGCCGTCCCCTGCCCTCGCTGTTCTATCACGCTGTCAGGATATTTTATGACCACCTGTGGACAGAAAAACCGGAGTGAATTTGCTTTCTATAGAGGTTATTGAAAAGCATCCTGGCAAATGTAATTGCTTCCTGAAGTATAAATAGATGATGCAGTTTTCTGAGATACAAGGTACATCAGAAAATCAGCAAGTAGCTTCTGGAATAACCTCACCGAGCATCGCCACAGAATGAGCCTATTTGTTTTTATCACTATTCAGAGCGATCAGAGCAGATTTTATGACGTGTTGTAAAATGAAATAATTGCAAGAGATACTGCTTGTTTGCAATAACACCAGAAAGCAAAAGTGGCGGCAGACAGTCGAGACAAAAACAGATGGCAGTCGTGTCTGTTCAGAGAGCGTGCTCCTGTTTTCTCTGTTAAGTTTCTTTTTCATTTTCTACATAAACTGAATGTCTGGCTCTGTAATGAAGCTTTTGATGAGTTTTTTGTTTGCTTGTCGGTTTGTTTATGAGAGTTTCATTGTGACTTCTAAGAGGTGCAACATCTTAAACAGGAAAGTGGAAAAAAAAAAGATGGATTATTGGACTTGGTCTGGATATTGAGTTGTAGTTGCCAAGCACAATGGATCATAGGATCCCATGGGTGTTTTGTATACACACGCACAAATAACACAGGAATATGTTATGTACCCTCTTTTCTTCAATGTCATGTAGGTTGCAGCTCATTACAATGGCCAAATGTGTCTCACTGCATACAAAAGTGAAGTTAGATGGATTTGTCTGTGTTTAATGCTGTACATTCTCTTTGACGAGTTGGTCGATGAAGGAGATATTTCACTGTTTTTGCAGATCATTCCCTCGTATGAACCTTTTCCAGCCTTAAAATCTCAGCAGAGCAGTGAAATTTTACAAGAAGAATCTGAAAGTTCTCTCTTTTTTATTTTACATTTATCCCTTCTCAGTCAGTTTTGTGTTATATTTTAATAAAACAAACGTTGCATTTCAAGTTAAGAAACATCTGAGATTCTTAAAGGGATAGTTCAACATTTTTGGCAAATTGGCCCATTGCCATAATCGCTATAGCAGTAGGTAAATTCATGCAAAACCGCTGATACACGTTGCCTTCAGGGACAGTTTTTCATCAAGCAGTCTCTGTATTTACCTCTAAAACAACTCTGTCTGGTAACGTTGTGTTATTATCTCATAGTGTGGTGAATGTGCAGGTCACAACTTGTCCACCAGAGCGTTTTGGAGTTGTTGGATTGTGTATTTGATGAGTTTGATGAGGGAAACCAAGAAATCCCATTAGCCTCTGCAGCATAGCTCTGAGCAGCTCACGGCTCTGCTGTGCCGTTCTAAAACTAGCTTGCACCAAAAATTAAAGGTTACGAACCTACTGCAATGACTATAGCGATTGTGGCAATGGGTTAATTTGCCAAAATGTTGAACTATCCCTTTAAGTATGGCTTCGCCTCCAGCAGAGGTCCCAGTCACTGTACTGAAATTATACTTGTATGAACTGACTCATCATTTAAATTATGTTAAAGTTGAGCTCTATACAAACACAATTAATATTGTTTTCGTTCCCGTTGTCATTAATCTCTATTATTTGACCGCAGGACTTGGTGAGCGCACTGAAATCGGAGCTCGGTGGGCTGTTTGAGACTCTGATTGTGGCCTTGATGACCCCGCCTGTATCATATGATGCTTCTCAACTGCACAACGCTCTCAAGGTGAACTAATGAAAGATTACTCAGTTGCTCCTGCTCACTTCTCGTCTCGTATATACGTAAATGAGCCCAAACCCTCAGAGGACACAGTTTATTTTGTGCTGGTTTTTTTGCACAGATGCTCCAACATTTAGTGTGGAAACTTTTAATTGAGCTACAGACCTGTCTCAAAGCAAAAATGTTTCAACTTATCATTTCTGTAAAAGAAAATAATTGTTAGATAATCCAAATGATGAAGGCTCCGCTCTATTGAAGCTTTGCCAATGGACCAGCAGGCACAACACGAGCGCCCTGGCACTGGATCACAGAACTGGAACACGGCCATTATCGATGCTTTTAATTAAACTTGTGATTGACAAGTTTAAATGTCTGCCATGCAACAGGTCTGTTTCACGCTGATATGGTCTTTGTTCCACTTACTCAGTGTTTCACACAGATGTTCTCCACCCTCTTTCTGAAGAACTAAGATAAATGCTGCAGGATAGATAAACACTCCACAGAAAATTTTTATGTGGACAGTGAATCAATCAAGTTGTGTTTGATGTGGAAAGAGAGTTACCAAACTATGAAGCTCTACTGAGTTTTGATGTTTATTTTCAGCTCATATTTTTGGAGTTATAAATATACTGTATGGTTCAGTCCAACCTCATCTGCCCTCCATTAAAAAAAAAGAGAGAAAACTCAGATGAACCCACTCGCTGTTCAGCAGCAAATGTCACAAAGAGGTCAGAGGAAAGTGAATATCAGACTGAAACCTCCCTGGTGCCCTGGACCATGTCTCCAGAGGAAAGCTATTGTTGTTAATGGAAGTTATTAACAAATAGAGATTTTATAAAGAGAAATTATATGAAGCAGTGGGTCATTTATTCCCATGTGGCCGAAATAATCACATAACACAATCTACGATCTGGGGACTCGAGCGTTTTTGAAAAGATAAAACAATCACGACTTGTATATTTTAATATTCAGTAGCTCCAGCCGCTTCTCACTCAGTGACAACTTGCAAATGCTGAATGTCAAGGTTGAAAATTGGGAACAAAGGGGAAGACACAAACCAATTAATTTGTGGCACAAAAGATTCATGTTATTATTTTCTAAAAAAAAAAACAACAGCATGCAAACATTATTTTTGCTGTCGCTGCACTTGACTTGAGGATCATACTGAGAATTGCTCATACCATTACTTCACACTCACAAGAAACACATTCCTTCAGCATGATGAAAATCATCTTTCATATGGTGTCGTCCTCATAAATTGATTCACCTGACCTTTCTCCCTGTATGAGCTTCAAATCTATTCAAGGTCGGAGGTTAAGGATGCTGTTTTTATTGCAGTGATGGAACTAAAGGAGCCTTCTTCACTCTCTGTAACACTTTGCAGGTGGCGTTGTGCAGTATTTTCCTTCATATCCATCTTCTGTTCTCCTCATGTGGCTCAAATGGATTATGAGTTCTGACATCATTTTATTTTTTCAGGTATTACATGCATGTCCCACTTGAGCCTCGTAAAGTTTGGAGGAAATTAGGTTTAGCGAACTCCTGAGTCGTCTCACAGGTTACAGTGGATCGTTTTTGTTTCTCATTACTCTTTAAACACATTCACATTTGCATTACCAGCGAAAATGAAATGTTCAATCACAGTCAAAGGCAAAGCATCGAGGGCTCGGCCTTGGCCTTGGTATTCTCATCACATCCACTGCTCCATTTGTTTGTTATGTGAGACTTTTTCTTTGCTGCAGGTTAATTATAGCAAAGAGAAGAGAGCCTCAGAGTTCTCAAACAAACTATGCATCTCATTCTCTTGAATTTTTCTTTAAGCATTTTTAAACCAATGCCATTTTTGTTGACAAATGTCTCTTAAAAAACAAAACAAGATTTGGAATAAAAAGAAAACAGATAAGTCTGAGAACACAGTGCCACAAAAATCCATACGGTTTCATATCGAGTTCATCGACATACTGTTGTTTTGTTTGCTTCCCTTCAGGGCGCCGGGACTGATGACGAAGTGCTGATTGAGATCCTGGCCTCGAGGACCGGAGAGCAGATTAAAAACATCATCAAGGTGTACAAGAAAGGTGAGTTACTCCGCTGAGAAAGAGAAACAAAAACAGAAAGTAAGCTACCGGGCATTGTGATTGTGTTGTCTTTGCAGCAGGGCCTTCAAAACATTGTTGTGTTCTGTTTTGGTGAAAGTTTAGTTAAGTTTAGACACAAACAGACTCAGCTTGGGTTAAAATTGTGAATAAGATTACGTGAAGTCTGTTGTCTGAGTTTTAAATGAATGCCGGCTCAATAAGCTCATATCAAAATCCCATAAGTAGCTTTCATCATTTGCACATCAACAAGTTTCATCTGATACTTTAGTGGGAAAACTTCTGCCTGAATAGATCTGTATAATTTTCAGTGTGGAGTCCTCCAGCGATTTGAAACCAGGATGCCAGAGTGTGATTTGACTGAAAATTGTCTCATCTTTTCATTCACAACTTTTAAGTTCACGTCTTTGCCATAAATTCAAGTGAAGTAACTCGGAAAGTAAATAAAGAGATGTGATGTTGTGTTCGCTTTTCTATATTTTTATAGTACAGAAGAAAACTAGGTTGTACATCGGCTGTAACAGGTTGACATACATGGATTTCTCCGACAATATTTTCTCCAGAGCAGAAGATGAATAGGATTTCTGTAGTGGAACATATTACCTATTTACAGTTCACACTATGGCGCTGCACCGTCCAGTTTCCACCTATAGTATCCTACATATCCTCCTGTTATTAGAGTAATGAGTACACTGCAGCTCTGTTCATACTTCAAGGTCTCACCATAGGAATGTGTCTCAGGTTTAAATTGCAACAAACCACCATGGAAAAAGTGCATGACAATAACAGCCCAAAGCCAAAGAGGCCAATTTATTTGATCAGGGCAAAAGAGAAGGGCCGCCGTGTCGTGTCCGCTGGCCGACTAATCAAATCTCCGCTGTCAGAGATCCTGCTGCAAAACAGAGGACGGCCCACGAGGGTCGATTGCAACCATTAGCGGCTGTTGTGAGCAAGAAGCGTAAGTAATCTTCTGCCCCTGTTCTCCTCTTTCCTCCAGAGTTCGGCAGCAAGTTGGAGAAAGATGTCTGCGGTGACACCTCGGGGCACTATCAGAAGCTTCTGCTGATCCTGCTCCAGGTAGAGAGAGAGAGAGAGAGAGAGAAGGGACTTGTGTTTCCTTTCCTGATAATGAAAACCTTTGGAGATACCATTACAAACTGGAGAGCTTAAGGTTTGAGCAGGGAAAAGAGAAGGAGGGAGGAGGGAGTGACACCACAATACACTACGGTTGGTTTCTCAAATGTGTTTTGGTTTACAGGTGGAAATGTAATCTTCATGGATCTGGGACACTTAGTGGATAATGTAATCGTGAGGGGTTACTTGGGTTGAGAGAGGCTCTGAGCTCATCGTGTTTCCAACCACACTGACCCACTTTTGCTTCCTGTTTGTCCACCTCTCCATCTGTCTGTCTGTCCATCCATCTACCTGTCTGTCTGTCTGTCTGGTTGATCACTTCAGGGGAACAGGGAGGAGGGAGTGGACGAGAGCAAAATCGAGAAAGACGCTATGGTAAGAAGTACAGTAAGAGCACCAGAGAAACATGGCGACATCGTATCTCATTTATTTGGACATTTTCCATCAAATAACCTCAAAGATCACTGCATTTACTACTGATCTTGTGCATATAACATTATATCCAAGACCAACATTTTTTTTAATTGTCTGTTTGCAACAAGAAAGGTTAAGAAGGTTTTTAGAAAATCCATGGATAGGGCAAATAAAATATGTTTATCTTGTTCTCTACTGGAGCCATGCAAATGCTCCCAAGTCTAACATACTCCATCTTATGATGACATGGCAAATTGTTGTTGCTTATATATTGAAATTAAATGAACAAGATGTAGTTATAGTCATCTTGATATTTGAACAATTAATTTGCAATAGTAAATACTATATGAGGAAGGAAACTGAAATTTAGATTAATGAGTTAATGTTTATTCACATGTTCGGCGACTGAACCTATGATGTTTAGTGACAACAGGTTTTTTATTTGTAGTGAGCACAGCATTATTTCACTTTTATGGTCATGTTGGGATTGTTAGCTTATCACTTTCATAAAGTGTGGTAGAGTATTCTGCCTTTTTTTTTTTTGCATGACTGTCTTGACATCAGTGTCTTCACAGTTTAATATTAAGCTGCAACATCCAGCTGTTTAAAGCTGTGGAAACAGGACAAATCCCTTTACAACAGGTAGATAGATAGCTGCCTGCTCTACTGTATGTACCACACCAGCAGATTCATCTTGATTTCACCGTCGTCTTTCAAATGTCAGCGTGTTGAGGATTTTATCATGTTTGCGAGCTGCTCTTCAAACTGCAGTGAAGCTAAAGGCCATGAAAGCTTTGAGCCAGTCCTCAGTCAATAGAATAAATTAATTAACCTTCAGCATTGGAACATCTGGTTTCTTATGAACCGCCCCTCATTAATGATATTTAGTGGCGGATACAGCCTAAGTGGCCCAACGTGAAACTAAATGTAGAGCATGTGATTGTCATACAAGTTCCCCTTGATTTTCAACAGCATTACTGTGGTGTTGAACTGCTCTGTGATCAAATTAGTGTAAGGAATGCAGCTTGTGTTAAAAATAGCATGTTTTTTTCTCTCTTTAATCATTAAATATGAGATATCTGATGATTTAGGGAACTTTTTTTGGCTGCAGAAAAGTTTGGAGCAAAATACCTGAAATTCAGGGAGTTTTTCTAAAGCAGAGACAAACTGAGGGGGAAACCAACTTTTCTGTTGTTGTTTTGGCACAGAACAAGGTCTTACATCAGTGCTGTCATTTCTGCTCCATCTGTGCCTCCCAAATAAGTAATGTCACACACAAGGTTGCTAAGTGTCTGTGTGTGTGTGTGTGCGTTTTTGCCCTTCCAGGACTTGTATGCCGCCGGTGAGGGCAAGTTTGGCACCGACGAGGACAAATTCATCACAATCCTTGGCAACAGGAGCACAGAGCATCTCAGGAAAGGTGAGTCTGTTTGAGACGACGGTGTTTTTCCAACGTTGAGTGTCGAAGTGAGCAGCATCAAAAAGTTGCAAACAGTTACAGCAACTGTCAA
Source organism: Decapterus maruadsi (assembly GCA_030347415.2). Taxonomy (NCBI): domain Eukaryota; kingdom Metazoa; phylum Chordata; class Actinopteri; order Carangiformes; family Carangidae; genus Decapterus; species Decapterus maruadsi. Next base: position 5,807,037 of record CM064903.1, read on the forward strand.
CCTGCAGCCGTGTTACACCTCATTATACATAAATAATTCAGAAATTGCTACCGACAAATATCTCCGGGAAGAAGACATCGAAGAAAAACACACACACAACAAATCACCAGTGGGAAAACTGAGGCCGGAGTGGAGACTGAAACACAACATTGACAAAAAAAAAAAAAAAAAAAAGGTCAAGAGAACCAGGATTTGTAGAGTTTATTCCGGTGTGATAAACAACGGCTATGAGCTCGGCGGCATCGGTCAGATTCATGAACACACAACTTGCTGAAAAATTAAAGGGCAGGGACGCAAGCAGCAAAAATACATCCTATGATAGAAGAAAATTTTGCTAAAGTTTGAATGTGACATGCAGAAGGCGGGGAGTCAGCACTGACGGGAAAAATCAAAGTTGTTGAAAACAGAAATAAACAGACATGGGACTTATGCTTAAATGTATCTAATCTAAATGTAAAATAAGGATTAAAGTTATTTTGTTATGATGTAACACAAGAGATGAGATGTGTTGACAACATTCAGGCCTTTCTTTCTCATTCTTCATTCTTAGAAAGAGTGTTATAACTAATAATTAACCTTGATCCACGTCTCATGCGTTGCTGTGTCAGTTCTTAGGGAATCACAACGTGGAAAGTCATTGAAATGTCCTTGTATTGAATGTTTAAGAAGATGTGGGAACACTGTATATAAATCACTCGACACAAAACAAAGTGATTTACAGAGGAAACTTAAATTAAGCCGAATAAAATATCCAATAATAATAAAAAGAAAATTAAACATAAAACACTGAAAGCAGAATATTAAACTTTCAGCTAATGTGAACGAATTATTGAATAAAATGAAAGAAATGTTGCAGATAAATCAATAAAGACTGGTGCTGTAATATGAGATGAGATGGATGAGATAGTCTGGTTTCTTGCGACCAGAACATTTATTCTTTGCTCCTCTCTAAAATGTTTTACAGCAGAATAATGAAGTGCCGCTACATCATTTGCTTTGTAGACGGGACCCGTTGCTAATGTGCGTCTGCATCACATGATACGTCAGACGTCAGCGGCGTGATTGAACAAATGACAGTTTCTGTTTGTCGCTGTTGTTTTTCTGGTGTCTCCTGCATCGGCCCCACAGTCAATCTTCCAACCACTTGGCCGTGAAGAACTCTGGTGTCCTTCCTCTGGATCGAAACCCAGTTTAAAATGAAGTGACATGTTTCAGTCGTGAATAGGAACAAGCGTCATCTACACTTTTGTTTTGTTTTTCGCTTAACCATTCATAAAATGTGACCTGTGTGCAGGCACATCCAAAATCCGAACATGTAGTGGTTGAATCCACCCACAGTTCATCTGGATGGTGCTCACACTTTATTTTTTAAAATATGTGATATATATCTAATCAATAATGTTGAAGTTTAATGTGATGGTAATAAAGAGCCAATATAAAACTACAGATGAATCAATTAAAATACTGCAATTAAATATGCAAAAGACAAAACGTCATTTTGTAATATAATAAGTTAAGATATGCAGAAGATGAAAATGTCTGAACCTTTTCGATCCTGGAGTGTCTGTACTCCACAGCGAAGGCAACATTACAGGTTGTTTTGTTCTCTCCAGTGTTTGACACCTACAAGAAGCTCTATATCTCTGATATAGAGGACTGCATTAAAGGAGAGACCACTGGGAATCTGGAGAACTTGCTGCTAGCTGTTGGTAAGACCCACAATTTATCTGAACTCATCATAAACAGGAGGAAAAAAACACAAAGAAAAAGTTTTCCATTTTCTTTCTTGATGTGCAAATTAAAGTGAAATACAGCAAAACATAACACGGCTTGACAGAAAAAAAAAAGCCAAATCAATGTTAGATTAACATGACAAATATTCAGTTATAGGGTCTCAGTTGTTGTTTTTTCACATCCACAGTGAGATGTGTCAGGAGTGTCCCAGAGTATTTTGCTGAAGGCCTGTATAAATCCATGAGGGTAAGTAACATGTCTCTTACTCTAATACTGATAAAATCCACTTCTAACAGAGAAATTGCCTCACAGCCCTACTCGTTCCTCAATGAAAGAGTTTAACATCACTTCTTGTTTTGTTTTTTTACTACTGGTGTTGACAAAAAATCTTAGAATTAGATGCCCCTTTCTGAGATATACTGCTAGAGACGGTTATCTGCCCCGCATCCTCTCCCAGGAACATGCCACGGCCATGTTGCCTCCTTTTACGTCTTAAATCTCACTCTTTGGCGGTTTTCAGACACAGCTGCAGAGGTAGGTGATAACAGGTGTTGTCACTGGATAACACTTTGTGCGAGAGAGGTGCTTTTCCATAATCTAAGAGGTATAACTCTTTATGCCCAACAGCTACAGTAATAGGATCTTAACACATCTCCCGTTGCAGGCTTTGTCCACCTTTTTAGTATAAGCTTCTGAACGTTGTGGTCCAGGCCTCAGAATGGAGGTGGCATCACGCACTCATGTTGTGTCCATGACTCTTCTGTTCTCCTTGATCGATCGAGCCTAATAAACTTTTTCAGTAGTGCGTTCACACCAAAAGCTTCCACAGCTTCCAAGGTGTCAAAACGCTGGTAGTCAGTTCATTTTCAGTGAGAGCCCGGTGACAATGACGAGAAGTGGTTAGCTTTAGGGTAATTAGCAATGACGCGGTTCGGCAGCAACCTGTCAGAATAGAGATGTCCTCCGGCTGCCTTTTTTTTTCTCTTTTTTTTGTATTTCGGCTCCCCAGTGACCAGCACACAATCAAACTTTGACATCAGTCACGTGACGAGCGGCCAAAGCGGCTGAAAATATTTGCCGTTTTGGGAGCTGTCTTGCCTGAAGCCCACCCTCGAGCGTTTTTGACGCTTTGGAAGCTTTTGGTGTGAACGCACAGACTGCTCCTTCTTCCTGCATCTCAGAATTTCTCTGAACAAACAACAATTTACTAACAATATCATACAGAAACTAATAAGAAAATACATCCACAAAAAACAACTGTACAGAGCATGCATTTGGAAATGACTGCATACAAAGAAACCAGTGTAGGTATATAAAGAGTTAAATAGATGTACAGTATCTTTGTCGTGAAGTAGAGGCACGTTACTCCTCCTGCGTTTCTAGCCTGTTAATCACAGCTGCAGAGTGTGTGTTTGTGTTTGTGTTTAGCGTGCTGGGACTGATGACGACACCCTGATGAGGATAATGGTGTCGAGGAGCGAGCAGGACATGTTGGACATCAAAACCTGCTTCAAGAAGATGTACGGACAGACTCTGTACTCCACCATCCAGGTAGCCGGCTCCCTCCGTGTCACTCTCTGCACGTCTTCCCCTCCTGGTGTTCTGTTAAACATCCGTATTCATCCCTCTGTGGGCCTTTAAAAGCACCAGATGGGGGTACTGTGGTTATGCTGCTTACACACCATTCATGTCAGTGCAGTGATGGAGTGGAGATTAGTGATTTCTTTTAAATGCCTTGTTCAGCGTGATGAGACTGCCTCACCGCTTTCCCCACCAGCCGAAGTGAATTAATCTATTCTCCTGGGGCCACGTGTTCCTACAGAGAGGAGTTATTGCCATCCTCCAATGGAAAATGCCAAGTGGCCTATATGGAATAGATAAATAAGATCTTATGAAAGGATCTTTAAATCCCTAAAGCTGAATTTACCACTGAGGAAATATACAATTTCACGTTTAATAGAGTTCACATCGATATTACTGTTTCATAATTGCTGGAATTTATCATTTTCTCAGTTGTATTTATATTCCATGTTGGTATTTTTCATAGTGACACCTTTTTATTTCCCTTTTGTGACATCATCAGTATGTTTTACAGTTACCAGTTGAAATCCCATTGACATCAACATCCAAGTCACTGTTATGTCATGGAAGCTCTCAATGACGCTGAGGTGCCAGGAAACACAAACATACTTTTTTTTTTAACACTATGATGAAATTCTTCTTTTCTGCTTTATTCAGTCACATCACATAATAGCTATCGGCTCACAAACAGCCTCGATGTCTGGCGGTGTGTGAACGCTCAACAGTGGCAGACAACTTCTCTCTCACAAGGTGTGATCCATTGCAAAAAGACAAAATCTCTGCAGCGGAAAGTTGTATTGTTTTAATATTCCTGCCTCGTCACCTTTCCACCATATTACAGTACATCTCTGCAGGCTCTTTGCAAACTCCACACCTGAGACACAGCAAGCTAAGAAAGAGATGGAAACCTCTCTTTTTCCCCTCTCTCTCTATATATTTCATTGTTCAGACTGCAGTGATGAGCTGCTGAGTCTGTCATGTGGAGCATTTGAAGCAGCTATTACTGTATGATGCAAGTGGCAGGATGGCTGTGAAGCAACCTTTTCTAGAAGTTGTATGCAAGGAAAATCTAATCAGTTCACTCTAATACAAACAACCCACAATAAATCAAGATAAATCAGGCTAACCAATGTGAAATAATATGCAAATGCTACATATAAATATATAAATTAAGGAAAATTGTAAGCTCAAACATGAGGCTAGTTAGTTAGCAACTAACTAGCTCAGCAATGTTGAACTAAGTAAAAGGATAACATCCTATCACGTCAGCACTCATACTCATCTATCATCGCTATCATGGCGCGACACCAGTGATCGATGACAATAGAAGCAATTTGGAGTTCAGTGTCTTGCTCAAGGGCAATTCAACATGTGGGGAGGCGGGGCAGGAGATCCGACCAGCGGAGCGACAACTGTCCACATGTCATGACAAGTGACAGAGTGATATATAGCCGTCATTGTTGGTAAACACAAACAGAGGGCTACAGGTAACAGTGAAGAAGAAATATAAACAAGAAGTAGAGGAGAGTGAACTTTATTCATCCCTGAAAGGAAATTCAAATGTCAGGTAGCGCATCATAAAAAAAACAGAGAACAATAACCACACTAACATTCATCCACAAGAGCACAAAGAAACACATAAATATACACATACCATAAAATAAGTGCATAAACTGTATGTGCACTCTTAGTGGAGTTAGTGAGGGGCTTCTTTAATTTATACGATTAATAAAATTTGCAATTCTGTTTTTCTTGCAGGAGGACACGAGCGGAGACTACCAGAAAGCCCTGCTCTACCTCTGTGGTGGCAATGATTAATGCTGCTTTATGTGGCGTGTTGAGCAGCTCTGATACGGAGACGCCGCGATGCTGCGAGACAAAGCTACACGAGAGATGAGGTTATTGATCCGGAGTTGTTGGCTCCTTCTGGTGTACGCTTGTTATGGATTGAATTAGTGTGAATTACCTGCCTGTCATTTTGACTTGTGATATTATCTACTGAATTAACAGACGTTGGAGTGCATTCGTTTGTTTACATTAATTAGACAAAACAAACCAAATCATGTCTTCAATAAAGGTACAGTTCTGATATTTGCTGTAGAAATTAATATAAGCTCTGTTTTGAAATAATTAAATATTTGTCTCATGTTATTTGCTCTCTTTGGCCCACTTTCCTGTCAAACTGACACAGTGTTGGCAGTTGTTTACCTTGTTAGTCCACAGCGCTCACAGCATGTGTTAAATGCAACTTAGAAAATACAATACTGCTGCTGAATTATTAAATCCTACATGCGCTCCTGCACTCATTAATTACAAATGAACCGCTGATCCGGACTTAAATTACAGAGCAGCTGTCAGTGATCAATAAGTAATGGGACACTATTAGACATTTGTTGACTCATATAAAGGCATGTAACGCCTGCATGTCTTTCTGCATCGAAGGGCCTGATGTCAAACTAATTGGGTCCGCAGATCAATGGATTTGAAATGAGTTCGCTCTGCCAGAGTCGCGCCACAGGATGGCAGCAGAGTTTAAAATGAGCCGACTCTGTCTCTCCGCTGTTTTTCATTAGAGGTGAGGAGATGCTCTGAAATGAGATATTTAGCATGTAGATGCGAAGCAAACCATCAGCACTGATAATAAAACAAGACTTGTGCATATGGAGAATAACATACAAGTAAATGGAAAAAAGGAAAATGATCAACACTGATGAATAATTAAAAGTTACATAAGTTAGTCTTAGATAATTCCTAACCAGACACTTGAACACATCAGTAATTATAATCTATTGATATGCAATAATAGCACATATAACAGGGAGTATTTTTCTAGTATTGTTCTCTTATAATACTTACTTTCATTTTCAGATGTCAACAGGAATCAAGAAAACTGATATAGAATATGTTATTGATGAAACTGAGTCGTCACAACAGGTGTTTGCAGTAAAATAAACATTAGTAAAGTAAATTATTCAATATATATTATTATTAGCAGTAAATTAAACATATATTAAAAAGATATAGAAATGTTTTCCAGTTAAACTGCCCCATTCTACCTCCATGACTCTTTACATGTATAATGAACAAAATGTCTAGTCTATCATGGTTTCATAACTATATTCACAGCAGGACGATCTTGGAGGCTGCAGAGAGAACAGCGAGCTTGTTTATCTTCTGCTCTCGCACGTTGTGAAATCAGATTGATGTTCATCATTTGTTCTAATTTTCACTCAGTCTCACAGCAGCAGGCTTTTATGTCACAAAACGCAGCTAAGTGATGATTTCTAGTCATCGCTTTGGTTGGTTCAGAAACTCTCATTATGTTTAATAAACTCTGCCAGATGTTTCGTTCAAAAACCACCTGAAGGTTGGAGCTGAAGATGTTTTCATGTTTTGACTTGCTTTTTTCCCTCGGAGGCTCCTGCTGTGTCTGCAGACGTGAAATCACCTGAAAACGACGTGCAAATTGATGTAACCTGTACCCTGCAGTTACAGCCGCTCAGGTGAGGAGCCAGAATTGCATTTCTTTGGCTGTCTGAGCTTTTTTTTTATTTTTTATTGCAGTTAAGCCCCCATATTATTTTCTTTCAGTTATGACGCAGCTCAGGATGAGTCAGATGAATGTACACATTGTTTGCAGAACAACTTTGGAGGCTCAGTATGAAGACTTTACTGCAGAAAAAAAGTCATCTATATATGTTAAGAATGAGTCATGGCTTAGAAGCAGAGAGGGAGAGTGAAAACTTTCATTATTGTGCCACAAAATAGACACAAGTCAAATATAAAGTTTCCTATTCAAGAGAAAAAGCTCATTTGACTCAATTCATGAAAGGAAGTTTTAAATTAGGGAGGAAATGTTATTAATAGGTAGAATATCTGATTTTAATCAAGAGCAGCATTCCAGCTGTGGCTCAGGAGGTAGAGCGGGTCGACCATCAACTGGAAGGTCGGTGGTTCGATTCCGGCTCCTCCAGTCCGCATGTCGAAGTGTCCTTGGGCAAGACACTGAACCCACACTTGCCCTCCGATGTGCCATCGGATGTATGAATGTGTGTGAATGATTAGCCTCCAAAGCCTGTCTGCGAACAGCGCTGTATGAATGTGTGTGAAAGGGTGAATGCGACCATTACATTGTAGAGCGCTTTGAGTGGTCCAAGTGACTAGAAAAGCGCTATATAAGTGCAAGTCCATTTACCATTTACCATTTACCATTGATTGATATTGTTTTTCTCTAATATAAACAAGGCAAACCTTCAGATATTAGGCTGCAAACTGTCTTGATGTGAATACTGAACCTACCGAAATCACAATACCTAAAATTTTGCTGCTGAAAAAGAACAAAAGAAAATGCGTAGATGATGATTAACCCAGGGCTATAGATAACCCATGTCGTGAAATAGATTTAACTGTAATAATTTTGACATCTGATGATTCATCCCTGCTTTTGCTTGCAGATTTTTGTAATTTACAGATTTAGCGTCTAAGGTCACAGCTGTGCTATAACACAAAAATCGCTATCGGAGGTGTATGTCCACACTCAGTTTGGCTGTTTTGTTGTTAATCAATGAGCATGACTCAGCACTTTTTGTGGCCACTGTCATAAATCACTTGTCGTCTGTGCCGGACACAGGAAACAAGCTTCTGGTGTCACACTTCATTTTCAAATGACAAATTATGAAGTACGGATATTTTTTCATATTCCAGTTCAGTGATTTCTGTAGAGTTTTGAACAAGTGACTTTATGATTTTTCTCAGTCATGCGACCAGATGGTGTGTGTGCAGTAGCTTGGTCCTGACAACCACGCACATATCAGTCTCATTTCATGCCACAACAATACAATATTTGTGTTGTTTCGTTAATTCGGGTCTGTTCTTTGTAATCTCAGGAAAAGAGCTTTACGAACCAATACAAAGCCATTCACAGCATGTAATCTGGACTGTGCACACGCACTCCAACAGTGTGTTAAATCTCCTTAGTGTCAAAAGAGCTGGGGTGGAGTGTGGGTTCTGCCTACTTTCAGTCTGACCAAGGCCCACGTCTCTGAGCCAATCAGGAGCCACGGGGAGTCAGGCCACCTGTAAGACCATCAACAGTCCACCGAGGGAGGATGCTTTTGGCTCGGCCAGGAAACAGGGAATGAGGAGATTTAGAGCAGAAATAAATACACAAAATGCAACTACACATAAAGCTTTTAATGAATAAATGAAGCCTTTGTGACCTGGCTGTCATATAGGCCTAACTGCATATTTTATTTCTTGCACCACATGCAACATGAATGGAGATGGGAAAGGGTTATACAATTAGAAAGGATTTGATTTGACTCCTTTGAAATGCTCATCCTCATAACCTTCAACCTGCGTCATTGCTTCTGAATAAGTGATGGTGGATATTCAAAACAGCTATAGGGACTAATGTCCTTTAGCCTTCAATTGATGTTACATTGGTGATGCCCATTCACCAATAGATGAAGTTACACTAACAGAAATTACTTTAATACATTTTCATTGGAGATAGTTTCTATTGTAAGGGGGCAGAAGGTTGAACATTGATGGGTGAACGTTGGTTGTGAGCTCAGTCCTGAAACATACCGACTCCAGCACACTCTCATGTGCACCCTGACTGACAAGCACATAGAAAGGAGGACCAGTAAAAACTTCATGGAAGTTTTAAAGCCCCCCAGGATTTCTACCAGTACAACCTGTACACGCCAGACAGACCCTGAATTTCAACAGAAACTAAACTTGGTTTAAAGTTGTTTTTTCCAAATTACTCTATGCTAGTTTAAATTTGAAACCAACAAATATTCTCTGGACAACTTTATGTTTTTATGAGGGCTACTTTACTGAGTGCACAAACTCTCTTCAAACAGTGTGTTGCATCACATTTCACAGTACACAACCAAATCGAAGTATTGTAGATTCACCAGCTGGTGTTTTACAGTCTTGCCGAAAGGAATCCACCTCTCTAAATATACCAGTGTAGTTACTCACTGCATTCCTCTAGTTATTTTGTGTCTGCCCTCTAATTTACTTTTTTGTTGCAGCCACGTTGCCTCAGTCTGCTTTACCTACCACCAAGCCAGAGTGAAGTGCTATAGCTATTTGTACTGAAGTATAGGCTACTTCTAATTTTCTTCTACCACTCTTTTTACAGCAGTAATTTCACATGCATTAGTTCTACCACGCCATCATACTGCAAACATCCAGGTTACAGTAAAGGCCAGAAGGGATGTGTCACCTGGCTGTCTCACTTTCTTACTGCCAATCAATGTGATTTCTGAAACTGGAACACTGAAAAAGTAGCAAAAAGGTAGAATCAAGGCAAAAACAACAACAAACACAAAATAAAAATAGAAAAAAAATGAATGAAAAAAATCTCATCCAACTTTGATAAATTGAGCAACAGTAACATTTCGGACAAAAATGCAAATGTGCTAAATAACGTGCTCCGCGCATGTGTGACCGATGTTGTTCGGTTCGGACTTGCCCTGAGTGAGGATCGAACCCACGACCTTCCGCACCGGAGGCGACGATGCTAACCTCTTCGCCAAGAGGTTGACCCAAGATGGCGCCGTGAACACTCCCCCTGAATCGAGCTCTGCTACCAAAAGCTAAGTTAAGAGTGAATAACTTAAATTACAGAGAGCCTGTCTCTGTCTAAGAACTACCACGAACGTTTTCCGTTTCAATTTGTCAAAACAAACGTGAAATATGCCGAATGCGGCTATGGACAAGAGAAAAGAACGCGACGAAAAGGCGGGAGAAGCTAACTCGGCTAACAAAACTAATGTTAGCCGCAACATTCTGATTGACAACTACCACGGTTATGCTGCAAAAGAAAAAATGAAAATCAGCGTGATGGATGAAGATGACTTTCCCGACTTACCAGTTACCCCAGCCAAACCACCTCCCACCAAGAAAGGTAAACATGATGATACTGCCGGCAAAGCCATGGAAAATAACTTACCTGGCGCCCCAGAGTTTATCTCCTCACTTGCCGAGCTAATTAACACTCGGTCCGACAAGCTTGAATCACTAATTCAGGAAAATAAAACGGTGATTACGGACCTGAAGAAACAAATCCACTCGATCTGTGAGGATGTCAACGCAGTGAAAGATAAAGTTGCTCAAGTTGAGCAACTTTACCATGAAGAAAAAAAGCGCACTGGCGTGTTGGAAACGCGGATCACAGACCTGGAAAGATACTCTCGTCGCTGGAATTTGCGGCTCAACGGCATCCCGGAGACAGTAGAGAACCAGCAGGTACGGTTGGAAGTAATTAAAATCTGTCAGGCCGTCTTGCCAGAGGATAAAAAACGACTACCAGAAGTGATCGACACCGTCCATCGCCTTGGCACAAAGAATCCGAAGGGGCCCAGAAGCGTCATCATTCAGTTCTCGTCCCGGGTCCACAGAGCAGCTGTCTGGACGGCTGCCAAAAACTCCCGGTACCTGCGTGAACATGGTCTGCGTTTTGCTGAGGATCTGTGCCAGATCGACAGAGAGAATAGGAAGAAGCTATGGCCAGCAGTGGAAACCGCCCGAAAGGAAGGAAAAGTGGCTTACTTCGTTGGTGGTCGCTGCTTTATTGAGAACAAGGAAATCTTTCCTCCAAAATGAAAATATCACCTGATGAAACTGACATGAAGGTACTCAGCTCATTTTTGCTTTAGCAAAACCAAGGCACTTTTTTTTTTTTTTTTTTTTACTCTGAATGCACTCTCCTCAATACTCAAACTGTTAGCCTATGACTATTATCAGACTGTGCACTCACTCTTCTTATTTTAATATGAGAAATGGTTTCCCGTTGTCCTGATGAACACAGAAAACCCATGATGCTGCGTTTTTTTTGTTGTTGTTGTTTTTTTTTCCAAATGCACCTCAAGTAAAGTGCACTTTACTTTTAGTCCAGTACATCTGGGCTCTTTCGCTTGTCTTAATCTACAACATTAAAATTTACTATATGCTATGCAGCTCAGCATACAAGCTCAGGAATGAAGAGTGAAGCTGCCCTCTTTTCTTTATTGAAATGCTTGCAGCATCTATAGACTTCTCTATTTCGTTTCTGTTTTTTGACCACAAGTGCCTGAAGAAGGACCTGAACATTTTATGAACATCCCTCCCTAATTGAGATGAAGCCCAGTTGTTAACTTTTCCTATTCCGCTTCATCCTTACGTTCACTCACTCCAAAGAGGCTTAAAGGCCACTTCGTTTGTCTTAAAATTCACACAATTGTGACTGTTTATGGTACAGTTCTCGATGGTACTACAATAGTTTGTGGTAAGTTACTTGCGACTTAACTGTCTATAGCTTACTCAGTTGTTGTTGGTTTTTTTTCTTTCTTTCTTTCTTTGTTTTTTCACACTGTCATTATCTTTTGTCTCGCTAAATGCCAGGGGTCTAAGGGATAGTGGGAAACGCAAAGCCTTGTTTTTATATGGTAAAAAATTTAAAGCAGACTTTCTCTTCCTTCAAGAGACTCATTCCACAGCTAATGAGGTTAATTTTTGGAGGTCACAATGGGGAAACGATATCTGGTTGTCACACGGATCAGAACATTCAGCAGGTGTGGGCAGTCTGAAATGCAACTTTACAGGTAACATATTACACTCCGATATTGATATTAATGGTCATTTTGTATGTCAAGTGATTGACTTCAACAAGATTGTTCTGATTGTCACTAATGTTTACGGATATAACACTAAAGTAGGAAATGAGAACCTATTTGACACCATAGAACAAAAGTTATTAATATGGTTAAACAAGTTCCCCAATGCCCTCCTTTTAATAGGTGGGGATTTTAATGTTGCTCTTGATAATGCATTAGACAGATGGCCATCAAGACAAAACACTAATGAAAGCTCCTATTTAAAACTCTTCATGCAAAGATTTGATCTGATAGATATTTGGAGAGAAAAATATCCAACTGACAAAGTATACACTTGGTCTAACAAGACGGGATCCTCCCAATCTAGAATTGACTATTGGCTCATGTCCAGGAGCCTTAAAGAGAAGACAAAAGTACAAATTATACCTACACCATTAACAGATCATAAAGCTATACATATTATTATCCCCCTATTCCCTTCTGCTTGTCACAACCACTCTTCTTATTGGAAACTGAATAGCTCCATTTTAAATTATGAAGATGTAAAGACTGAAGTTAGAAGACTTATTCAAAAATACTGGAATGAGGCTCAAGTCGACAATAAATATTGTAGCAAATGGGAACTTATGAAATTTGAAATTGCAAAGTACTTAAGAAAATATAGTTCTGATCTAGCCAAACGTAGAAATGCAGAGGAGGATGAGATAATATCCATCATAACCTCCCTCTCTCAAAAGCCCCCGGATTATCTTTCGACAAACGAAAAAGAAATTCTCACTGTATACCAGAGTAAGCTTGACAACCTATATACACTCAAAGCAAAGGGTGCCTTTATCAGATCGAGACAAAGATGGATGGAGGAAGGGGAGCAAAATTCTGCCTATTTCTTCAGGTTGGAAAAATCTCACTCCAAAACTAATTCTATCCAGCAACTTAAGATTAATAATACTTTATGTGATAACCCCAAGTTAATTGCTACATATTGCTCGAACTTCTATAGCAAGTTATATACTTCTCAATTCTGTGAAAGAAGTGCATCTGCCTTTTTAGATTCTATTGTTGTGAATAACATTAATGATGCAGACAGAGATTTGTGTGATGCTCCCTTTACATTAAAAGAAATAATTGACTCCGTCAATAGCCTCAAACATAACAAATCTCCTGGTGTAGACGGACTCACTTCTGAATTTTACAGAGCATTTGTGGAACAGTTAGCCCCATTTCTAATGAAAGTTTTCACAGAAAGCATAGATAATGAATCGCTCCCCCCAACACTAACTCAAGGCTTAATCACACTTATTCCAAAGCCTAAAAAGAATGTCGAGCTTATTGATAACTGGCGCCCTATTTGTCTTTTGAATAATGATTATAAAGTACTAGCCATTACCTTTGCCAAAAGGCTCAAGCTAGTTTTGGATACTGTCATAGATGAGTCACAGTCTGGTTTCATGAACAACAGACACATATCTAATAATATAAGACTGGTTTTAGACTTACTAGATTATTCTGACTTAATCTCTGACAACAGCTATATTCTATTTTTAGACTTCTATAAAGCCTTCGATACTGTTGAACACCAATTTATTTTTAGTACTTTGAAAAAATTTGGTTTTGGGCAGTTTTTTAGCCAAGCGATTCGGACATTATATAAAAATAGTAACTGCTCTATTAAAATGAGTTCTGGCACAACCCCACGTTTTGACGTCAAACGAGGAATTCGACAAGGTTGCCCTATCTCCCCCTATCTTTTTCTCCTTGTCACCCAACTTTTAGCTGTCCACATTAAATCAAGCTCTCTGAAAGGCATTACTGTAGCAGAAAGAGAACTCACTATTAGTCAGGGATTGCAGACGACACAACAATTTTTTTAAAAGATTCTTCTCAAGTACCTCTTGCTTTAAATATAATTAATGTGTTCTCTAAAGCCTCTGGTCTACACTTGAATGTAAACAAATGTGAGTTAATGGCAGTAAAAGACTCGGCTACTCGCTCAATAGGGAACATTCCTGTCAAAGATACTGTAACATATTTAGGAATTGCAATCACTAAAGATCAAAATGCTAGAAACGCTTTAAATTTTATCCCAATTGTAGAAAAAGCTCAGAAAAGGTTTAATCTCTGGCTCCTAAGAGATCTATCTTTAAGAGGCAGAACATTAATAACAAAAGCAGAAGGAATTTCTAGACTTACTTATGCTGCCCTCTCACTACATATTAACACTAAAACCATTCAATGCATAGATCAGATGTTGTTCAACTTTTTATGGAAAAATAAAACGCATTATATTAAAAAATGTGTGGTCATAAACACATATGAGAATGGGGGACTTAATTTCTTGGACTTTGCTTCTCTAAATAATACCTTTAAGATCAATTGGATCAAACAATTCTTGAAAAAACCAAACTCAATATGGAACTGTATCTCCAATCATATTTTCTCTAAAATTGGTGGTCTCAAATTCCTTTTAATGTGTAACTATAACATAGAAAAAATCCCTATTAATCTCTCCAGCTTTCATAAACAAGCACTGCTTGCATGGTCTATGATATACAAACACAATTTTTCACCACACCGATACTCTATATGGAATAACAAGGATATACTTTACAAGAACAGATCCATATTCTTTGGGGAGTGGTTTAACAATAATATTATTTGGGTAAGGCAGCTATTTAACGGCAATGGTGTCTTGTTTTCCTATGAGGAGTTTCTTCAATATTATGGTATACCTGTAACTCCCAAACAGTTTGCCATTGTATTTGACGCTATTCCATCTGGCGTACTCATGTTGTTTAAAAGTAGTATGTCTGTTAATATACTTGATGCTCCCTTTACTACCATAACAGACTCACCAGTTGGTAAAATATGCTTCAGCCCATCTGGTAGTAAGAACTGTAAAATCCGTGCTCTTTTCCAACATAATATTGTTTCTGTTTCTCCTGTAATATCGTACTGGAATAGTCGTGTTAATAACTTGTGTTGGGAAAAAATCTGGTCTCTTCCTCAAAAATTTTTTGTGGTTAACAAAGTGAAAGAAGTGTCATTTAAAATTATTCACCGATGTTATCCAGTTAAATCTTTCTTCATCAAATTCAAGTATGATGATTTAGATCTGAAATGTGCTTTTTGTGACTCCCATACAGAGACTGTTATTCATCTGTTTTGGAAATGTGAATATACCCGTAAATTGTGGCAAGATATCTGTAGATTTATTTTAGATCATATCTGCTGTGATTTTGAGCTCCTCCTGCAAAATGTCCTTTTTGGCTTTGTAAAGAATGATGCTCCAGCTGACAAAGAATATTTTTTAATTAATCTCATTTTAATTCTTGCAAAATTCTACATCCACAAATGTAAATTTGCCAAAGTGAAACCCCTTTTTTATGTTTTCATGAAAGAACTGAAACTGTACTTCAACTCAATATCTTCTGCTAATAATAAGAAAGCTATCAAGACTATAAATCTGTGCTCCCATTTCAATATCTTTAATTCAATTTAACTTTCATTGCTCATGTCCCCTGGTATATCTTATTTTATTTATTATTATTGCCATTATCTTTATTTTTATTTATTTGTATTGTATTTATTTATCACTATTCTGTTAAGCTTTTATTTCTCTAATCTCGATTTCTGTATGTTTTATTTTGTTACATGTCTCTGTCTTCCAATTGTTACTTTTTAATGCCCATGATTTGATGCACTGTTGATGTAATTTGTAAGGCATTAATAAAGCTGAATTTAAAAAAAAAAAAAAAAAAAAAAAAAAAAAGAAAAAAAGAGCATACTGTATTATTGGCCAAATGCCGGAAGAATAAATGAATGAGGAAAAAAAGAAAAAAAAAAAAAAAAAAAAAAAGAGAAGACAACCACTTGGCAGGTTGGTTAGCACGTCTTTTAAGGGTGAGTGAGTTTACTTCCGGTACCGCTACCACCACAACCCGTCACTTCACCTCACTGGTCCCTCGTGACTGTGGCACACCCGCGGACCTCCGTTACACATGCGCAGCCCGGTGTAACCAGGAAGCACACTGTCAACTCGCCAGAAGTTTATATTAGATTAGATGAGGCTAGTAGTGAAAAATACTTCGAAACAAGGAAAAGTTAACTCAGCAGCGCAGCGGCGTTAAAATACAGAGTTAAAACGGGAAGGAAACAAGGTCAGTAGCCTAGGACGTTTCATTTATGAACCGTGTTACCGTCACAAGACCCACTGATTAGCTAGTAGCTAATTTACCTACTTTGGTTTTTACCATAGACTGAATAATTTTTTTTGACCACCGCACAGTTAAAACCACGTGCTATCCATATAATAATAATAATGATACAGATATTAACAATGATGATGGAGTCATGTCTCATGTCAAAATAATCTTTCTGCCTGACTGACACACAGGGAGTTTCAAACTGGCAGATTATGGTTATTTATTTATTTATTTTTTACAGACCTTTCCTTTATTTGATTGCAAGTATAATATCAAGGATGCAGTTTAAAATTGTTTTGATGAATGCTGAAGGTTATGCTCATGTTATTTAGTTTGTAAAGATGAGAGAGCTCTGAAGGTCCTGCAGCTCTGCAAGAGTCCACAAGATCCTCCAGATGAGACCCACCACTGGGGATTCCTGGAGGTCATCTATCGACATGCAGCCTGTGAGTTGTGCTTTGATTTTTCTACTTCAATAAAGGTAGACGTGTGATTTGCTTGTTAACTATGAAGGTAATTTAAAGCTTTTCCTACTCCTGGATTTTGTTTTTCTCTCATGGTTCAATTATTTCTCACACGTTATATATGTTTACGTTTTAATTTTCTCATGATTGATGCGAGTTGTTTTTTACTTTCATGCCTCCAATTACCTTGTGGTGATTAGTGGAGCCAACTGTTTCAGCTGATTTTTTATGACAGCGCTGCCGAATGCTAATACACACAGGCATGGCTGAAGTTATTGGTCTGTTCTTTTTTCTGCACTCCTTCTAATTAGCACCAGGGATGTTCATAATAAACTTGTGTATTTACGACCAGGAGCTCCCCAAGAAATCAAATCTATTAAACACTTGGCCTGGAAGATTTGGTAGGTGCAAAATGTTAACTTAACAACAATACCAGAATTAAAGTGGTTTGGCCACATTTTGCAGAAGTTTTTCAGTGATAATACATTTTTTTTGGTAAATCAATAAAGTGCAGGACTGCAGTGAACATTAATGTCTACAAAAAGAACAGTTACAGTCAAAGAGGCAGCCAGATGAATTGATAAATACAAGATCATACATTTAACACAATGTTAAATGTTTCAGTATCTCGATGACACCATGAATCAGTCTTTACCATTCATTCACTTTGTTCTCATGGGCTCTCTGATACAACAAAAAGTTGAATGATGATTGGATCTTCAAGCAAGGTAGCCTACGCAAAATGTCTATTTTTAAATGTCTATCTTATTTCCTCACTTGGGAGGATGAAAGTGGCGGTGTGTGTCATTCCGGTGCGCTCGTGGTCGACAGTGCAACCTGCTGAGAGCCTGAGCTTAATGGATTTCAGCTGTGGGTGATGCATTAGCTTCCAGCAGGAGATAAAGCTCAAAATCATCAGGAAAGAGAAAGTCATTCTCCCCTTTTTCCTCCTCAAACACCAGCGTGTCCTGAGGCTGCTCTGTGGGTGGAGAAAGTTGTGTCTGTCTCTTTGACGTTTACAAAGCGGAGGGTTTCCAGAAGAACAAGAGCTGCTATGTAATCGTCACCAAATTGCAAACATGCATCCCTCCCAAGAAAACAAACAGGGGTGTCTTCAGTCCTGAGGTCACATAACATTATCAACACTAAAATCTGAAATATTGTTTTTAGAAGTAAGTAAATTTTATTTTACATTTTTTGACCTGATTTCCCCTTTATAAAGATTTGAACTAACATCCCTCAGGTTACTAGCCATGTATTAGATCTGACACTGATATATGAGAAAGGATGTTTTGTGACAAAGTTATGCAAGAAAAGAGTGAGATAGAGTGATCAACACCCTGCAATTGAAGAAACTGAAGAAAATTAAAGTCCTGTATATTCTGTTTTATAAGGAAACCCTAAGAAGTGATGCACCTAGCTGGGGCTTTATCATGTCTTTTGAAGCATTGAAATTTTTTTTGTTTGTATGTTATTTTTTCCAGATAGAAAAGTGATTAAGAAAGAGCCAGGAAGGCTAAAGAGAAAGGAAAGCAGCCGTGGCTTGGACTTGTACCTGGGTCCCTGCAGGTAGGGTTACACCATCATGATATCATCCTGTGTTTGTGTTGGCTGGAAACATTAAGTTTTTTGTAGGACTGACTTTGCAGCACATTTAGTTTATTTGCATGTTTCCTTAAGTTGCATTGTGTTGAGCTCTCGGGGGCCAACGCAGTGCACAGCTTTTTAACACTTTGCAGCAGGACTAGAGATTACTGACTGAGGGTGTTGAATTACACTACTCACAAAAAGTTAGGGATGTTTGGCTTTTGGATTAAATTTCAGAATGCACCTAAAATGCACTATAACCTTTACAGGTGAACTTAATTTAAACATCTCTAAACTTTTGAATGCATATGTCCAATTTGTATACAGGCCTCTTCTCTCTCCCTCTCCTCTCCACAATGTTCAAATTTTGATTATCATGAGACCAAGATCAAATTGATCAAGTTATTGAGACATTGAGATTTTTAGCTTTTGTTTGAGATAAAGAAATGACCATTGCATCCTTCTACTTAAAAGGCCTGCATTCATGATATATAATATCACTGTAGCATGAACTATTTATAGGGATATGTTTGTCAAATACCAATAACTTTTTGTGAGTGTAATTTAACATAATAGAGAGTTATTATGAAAACATAGTCAGGCACAGTATTCACAAACACTGTAAGTACTGACAAGCTTGTTGAAGTGTGGGTAGTTCCAATGATCACAGTCAAACTGCCAAACCTAACACTTAAACCCCTCCTGCACTTTGATTTTGCCTGAAGAACATCATGAACATTCATTTTATTGTTTCACACTGAGACTGTGGATTCAACATCTTGTTAGAGCCAAAGTATGCAGGCTAAGGCTTTAAAAAAAACAAAAAAACCACACTCCCTCTGGTTAAATTACTGTGTCAATACCCAACATGCTCAAGCGTCTAATCTCCCAGCGAATACCTTTGGTAGGAGTGTGCGTGCATATTTGGCAGAGACGGAAAGGGGCTTTGATTTAAATGAAATGGTCTCGAAAGGTCATGACAATTATGGATAAATATATACAGGTATGTCTTTTAAATTGCAAATTGCATGGAAAAGACATAATCATAATGTCACAAGCTGCCTGAGTTTTAATTGTATGTGTTGTAAGAGTGATGAATGACTTTTATTTTAAAGTTTATGTCTCATCAGTGGATCTCTCAAATGGACAAATCGCAGAGAAAATTTACATAGAAAACATATTTATTGAAGGGCTGAACCAATTTCAACAGCGGGGAGATTTGCACTCTACATAAAAACAAACTATTATTTCATAGTAGTAGATTATTGTTTTTGCAAAGTACAAAGCATCTGTAGAGTCTCTAATAAAATAGGTATTAATGCGACTGCATGGAAAACTGAATCTGTTTGAGTTCTTTACTTTCCTCCGTCTCAGCAATCGTAATCCTGCACCATAGTGAAAAAGAACGTGCAAAAACTCGACCAGGACTCGTTGCAGTACTCCTCTGCCAGCTTCTTGTTCGCAGGTTGACAGGATTTGTCAGTTTTGGGTGGAGCAGGCGGGGTGTCGGGCCCGGCCGCCGTCTTCTTCTTCTTCTGCGCATTATGAAATCTGAAGTGAGCATCCCTGGCAGCTCTCCGGCACATACCTGCCTTGATCACCGCACTCCTGTCCTGACACAGGTTCCTTTGCTTCTGCAGCGCCCTGGCGATTTGCTTCCAGTAGAGTCTGACATCAGAGCCATACTGCGGACACAGCGACGGCTTAGCAACGTATTCACAGCTGGAGCTCTTGTCGTTCTTCTTGCACGTGACGCCGAGGATGAGGACGTCGTCACCTGTCGCGGCCCAGGTGCACTCAGACTTGTCTTTGGTGACCAGTTTTCCCTTGACGGGCTGTGCGGAGGCAGTTTTAGATTGGCGTCCAGCCTTCAGCCCAGACTTCTCCTTGTTTTGTCCTCTGTCCGACCCTCGTCCCTTCCGTCCGCTGCCCCTCGAGCAGCTGCCCAACATCTGCTGGTGGCAAATGCAGGCCAGAACCAGAAGGATGGTGATATTGGTGAAGAAAGCCATGAAACCAACACAAAAAGCCCTGCAAGAGGATAAAATTAGGATTAAGATATCTGACCTCTAATCCCTTTCATTTCCCTCCTCACAAAGACTCATTTTAATCCCCCATTAAACCTGTGTTTTAGAAAGAAACAACTTTTTCTTATAGAAACATTTCAAGGTATGATTCAAAGTGCTTTCAGGCATGACATGAATAGGCAAATAAGAGGCAATATAAATGTATTTTGATATTAAAATAATGAATTAGAATAAAATGGAATAAATCAGAAAGAGCAGCTGAGTAAAAGGTTACGACTCAGAGATATAAATAAATAGCTCCTAATTTAATTTGGTTAAAGGCGGTGGCTAATCAATGTTTTCATCCTGGTTTTAAAAGGAAGTCGGTGGTGGAATAATCAGAGAAACAGACATGACATGAATACTACGATACTATAAAAAGTAAAAAATTACTATTACTAAACATAATATGGACACATCATATAACCATGTAATCAGTCAATATGTAGACTGCATATAGACTCAAAGAAAAGCAATGTCTGTATCCTTATGTGTTTTACATTTAAAATCTAAATCTGTGTTACAGTATGTAGTTAAAACTGCATTGCACTGAATTGAGTAAAGTCACTTTGCTACTTTCCATCATTACCAGACAGGACGTTTAACCAACTTTAGGATTATTATTACATGAACATAAAGGTTATAACACCACACACCACACACCACACACACTTCAAGCAGCACTAATACTATGCTAATGCCAAAGTGCGTATTAGTCAGGGATCATTAGAGAGTGACAGCAGATCAAACTGTGGTGACTTACCTGAATTTTGCAGAGTGAACTTCAGAACTGAGCGACTCCTTCACCTGCAGCTACAGTACAGTCCTCTTTGCACACTCACTCAATCTGCATGACTGAAGGGCTTAAAAAGTTTTTTTTTTTTTCCTCCTCTCTCTCTCTCTTTGAGTTGA
The DNA here is from genome assembly GCA_030347415.2 of Decapterus maruadsi. Classification (NCBI taxonomy): domain Eukaryota; kingdom Metazoa; phylum Chordata; class Actinopteri; order Carangiformes; family Carangidae; genus Decapterus; species Decapterus maruadsi. The sequence continues at coordinate 5,828,192 of CM064903.1, forward strand.
GATTGGTAAACCAATGGGGGGGGGGGGTGGGGGTGGGGGTGGGGGTAGCCTTTCAGGGATGGTTTGAGCCAGACTACTGCTGATTGAAGTTTCTTAATGTGTTAAATTGTAATCAGTGTAACAGAGTGGTCAAAAAAGTTAGTTATTTCTATCCTACTTTCAGTCAAGGGTTATTAAATTTAAGAAACGGCAAAAACATTTATAATTTATAATAATAATTTGAGATATCATGATTAGCAAGAAATCCCAGCTCCTTATGATAACTTTTTATTTTAAACAAATACAAATAACTGGGCTTTTTTTTAAAGGCCTTTACTGGAGCATCTGGTACGACAGTGTGTTAAAAACAAAATGACTTGAAATATCTTTAAACATGCCAGATGTCCATGCAAGGAGAAATCACTCTCTGAACTTGGAAGTGTGTGAAACTAAAGCAACAGAGACACCTAAAGGTCAAATACGGTACAGCAGGCGATTCTTACAAAGTGAAAATAACAGACAGAGCAATCGTTTATACCATTTTACTAGTTTTATAGTACTATTTTACGAGTTTCAACAGATATAATACATTGTACATAGTTACTGTAGGATAATTTCACATTCATCAAACCTTTTTTTTAAAATCAATAATAGTATTCACTGTAATGCAAATAGATAATATAAAAATAAACATATGAATACAAATAAGTCACAAAAATGGGTTGAGTCTTTGGCTTGATCCCTATATTTTTTGAAAATGCAGCATCTGCAGTAATATTCTCACGTTTTTTTTCCATTTCATATACTGTACATGTGTTTCATGCAGTAATAATAATGATAATGATAATAATAATAATCACATAATCAAGTCAGGTAGTAATGTTCATCCATCTTTGAAAGGATGTTTGGCCAAGAGTTTCACATTAGACCGGCTCTCAGTGGACGATGATGTGTGCAAGTTTCAGTGTTGGAGGTGGAGGGTTTGTCTGAAAGTCACTGCAGTACCAACTCTCTCCCCTGCAGAGGGCGCTACAGCTCTTCTACCGCTGTTTCTCCCCAAGGACGTCAGGAGTGATCCTAATCAGGATTGTAGGTCTGTGGATATAACAGAACATCTTGAATACAGGAAATCTTAAATTATGCAAATGAATTCTAGAAACAAACACGATTCAAACCCTCATTCCACCACAGTTACTGATGGATGAATCATAAAACACCATAATAAATAGAGGGAGTACCTTTCCCATTAGTTTCTAAACAGCCCAATGAAAAAGGCGCAGAGCCCTTGAAGGGACTTCCAACAGTACTGCCGAGCCATCCTCTTGGCGTTGCTCTCCCCGGGGGGCGTCGGTGGTTGTGTAGTGGTTCTCGGCGTGGTTCTAGGTGTGGTCTTGACTCTTGAAAGATCTTGGTAGGATTTCCTGGAAGTTTGCCTCACCCTCACCGAGTCGGGGCCGGTAGGTGCAGGGCCAGGCCGAGGTTGAGGTCTCCCAGGCTGCACCGCTGGTCTCGCTCCCGTCCTGAAAGAATCGTCTGACCGCGAGAAGGACGCAGATAAAAACACCATCTGGGAGTCGTTGGTCGCCTTCCTGCACATGTGTGGCAGGATCTGCCTCTGCCCCTGGCAGGCGTTGTGGAGCTTTCTGAAGTCCCACATCATCTGGACAAAGTAGTGTCGAGGGTTTTTGTTGTAAGAGCGACAGGTGTAAGGCTTCCCCTCGTAGTCGCACCAGTAGGAGCGCCTGCTGCTCTGACAGGACAGCCTCAGCCTGGTGTACTCCCCGTGGCCGGTGATGATCATGGTGCACAAGTCATTAGCCTTGGTGTTGAATTTGATCGGCTCATCCCAGATGTTCTGTCTCCTGCTGGTGTTGCTTTGAGCCTCATCTGCCCAGAGGCAGCAGGCGAGCAGCAGCAGCAGCAGAGCGCTGGCCTTGGTCCGCATGGTGTCAGATGGATGCTGAGCGTCAGAGGAGGAGAGTGGAACTGCTGGAGCTGACGGGACCTCCTGCTATTTATTGGCCAAGCAGACAAAGAGGGAATTCAGGATAGAGGAAAAAAAAAACTAAGACTAAAAGAAACTTGCTGTTCAGGAGGAGGAGAGGAGAACAGCGACATCAGTTAGAGCTCTCTGAAGACCACATGTCAAACCACCTGCTCATGTTTACCCAGGTGTTATGTAAAAAGAGAACATACTGTTATCAGCTCCAGAAGATGTCAATTATGTAAATTGTACCTTATGGAGCATTTTCTAGTTTGACGCATTTTTATCGGCAGGGTTTTTTTTAGGTAACCATGCGAAACGTCAGACATGTCAGTGGCCACTAAATGTTTGTTCAGTGTATCTCAATTAAAAACATCATGTGCCATGTCTGAGACGATACCAAAGTTAAGCGAGCGTCTTGAAGCCCTCAAATTCTTTCTTGCTTTAAAAGGCAGTTGACGCTCACAGCTGTGATTGTAACCTATCATTTCCCTCCAAACATAACCAGCGAGACCGCTCAACCACAAAGAAATGTGACTTGAAGGCACTCACACATAGCGGACAAAGTTCAGTGTGGAGCATGGTAATTATTTTCTGCAGGTAATTAAGAAAGAACAAGAAAAGCCTATATTTTACGTAGGGGGGTAGGGTGGGCATAGTTGTGGGGCCTGAGAGGGCCAGATAGTGTGGGGTGGGGTTGGTTATGTCTTTAGTGCCTTTATTTCCAGGCCAATGGAGAAAAAAGGTCCAATTGTCAGCGACATAGAGCCAAGTATCAACAAATCTGGAAGTGGTTAACTTTACTATGACTATGATATCGTCTTGGCACAACCAACACAAGGAGCAACCTAATGTCCGTGCATTTACATCTACATTGACAACCACAATTTATTACTTATTCTTTATGTGAGTACAGTAGGTAATATGGTGTTTGGATGTAGACTGAAAGGAAGCTCCTCAGTTGTGGTCTAAACAACAACATTTGCAGTGTTTTTTTAAATGAAAACCTTCACTCTCCTGATCCCCAGAGTGTTCACCTTCCCCTGAGATCGCAACATATTCACCAACAGACTGTGTGATGTGAGCATCTTGACATTAATGCAAAGCCATATGCTGTCCACAGCTGTACAACCGGTGCAATTTCATATTGTTTTCCCTATGTGCAGCAACATGCAACACAGGATAACTGACACGTAGGATAAACTAGGAAATATCAACATTTAAAAACAATATCTACACTTAAAATAACTCACATTTGAATAGCTGACCTAATGATAACACACGTCATACTGTATGAATGACCTTTTTCCAAGCCCCCTCCTACAGTCCTTATCTAACTATTATCATATGGCTGTGCCTGTTAAGCTAAAGCTGGGTTATACGTCCAGTAATGCACAAGTTGTGCAGAACTGAATGTACAGGGACTGGTGGAGAGCTGGTGGAGTTTGTTCACATATTGTTTGGTTTCTATGAAAACCTCCGGACAAAGCGTAGAGAAGAAGATAATCACCTCCTATTGAAAATAGCAGACCCAGTGTAACACAACCCAGTGGCTTATGGTCACAAGTGGCAACACCACATAAGAATGTGTAGTTCAGTGTTAAAGTCTTAAGATACCCCAGGACATCACTTTGTCATACACATTTCTCTGGTTTTCTCTCAATAAAAAACACAATTTATTCATAAAGAAATTCCTTTTATGCTGTCGGCCGACAATGCCCAACCCAAGAGGCATTTTCCCCAAAACTGCACTGTCTTTTCAGGACTATATTTATGATGGCCGAACCCTAACCCTACAGGAATTTCTAGAAAGGCACTGAAATATAAAAAAAAAAAGAAGAATGCAATGAAATAACAACAAACTGAAGTCCAAAGTTTATTCACAATTTATACACTCCTTTTTTGTCACCACCACATAAAATGTTCCTCTTCAGTGGCTCCATCGTTGCCCAACTCTGGAGCACCGCAGTTCAGACCAGTTACCGTATCTGTCCTGCCAGCATCCGTCCGTCCAGGGTTTGGATACACAATAGCTAGTTTAAGCACTTAGTAAAATCATACCCCCCCTTTTTTTTTCTCTCTCAAGGGTCACATCCGGACTCTAGCAGACAAGAAAACTAATGATAGTCCTGTCAAAGTGTTCACACAGCTGCTTCAAAAAATATCCATCTTAACAAGAAACTGGAGACTGCAATGAAACGAGTAAAAAAAAAAAGAAGCGAAAAAGACAAAAGTGAACTAAGCTTTGCCAATGCAGGGCATTTTCAAGTAGCACTAAGATTAAGAAGCTTAATCCAGAAGGCAAGTAGTTCTTCACTACATGTGAAAGCTGTTGACAGTGTGTGAATTTATGGTTTATTTAAAACAATGAACATTACTGTACCTCTAAGCTAGCAACAGTAGCCTAGCCTAGGCCTAATACCAAACATCGTATGTAGCCCAACTATAACATAAAAAAACACCTGTGCTATGGTTCGTGAGATGTGAGACCATAATGTCTTAACTAGAAAATTTCCTCTCGGGAAATTTTGAAAGGGCACCGGAGCTACTGCCGTTCTAACCATCTCTGTCAACATGGGAATCAAACCCACGTTCTTAAGGTCAAGACAGAGCTGATCAGACACATGATCATCTTTCTATAAGCACTGATATGGAGGAGCTGTAATCACATGAGGTTACCTGTGTTAGAGTGAGAGAGATGAGTGCGCGCTTACGCGCGCATTTGATGTGTTTGTGTGTCTTTAACTGTAATCACAGGAAGTTACCTGTGTGTGTTAGGGTGTGGGAGAGGAGTGCGCGCTGACGCGCGCGTTTGAGAGTTACTTGTGTGTTTTTAATGTGTGTTTAGATGTGTGTGTGTGTGTAACTGTAATGACATGAAGCTGGTTCTAGAGTCTGTGTGTGTGACTGAGCCTGAATCCTGTATCAGTCTGATGTAGCTGTGTGTCTGTGTTTACAAACATCTTAACGAGCTCCAGGTGGATTGTTTATGGAGTTAACGACCCTGGCCTGAGGATCAGAGGTTACCATGACAACTTGAGCTGGTTGCCCATGACGATAGGGGCCTCCAGGCTGAGGCAGACAGAAACGTAGAGAAAAAGAGCCATTTTCTGCCTCTGCACTGGTCTCGCATTTAGGCTTATTCTGACAAAACGGTAGCTCCTATCAGAACAAAACATGGATCAACGGTGCCCTAAGGCCTTCCTGAAAATTCTGGTACGATTTGGTGTTTCTACAGTAAATATTTTGGCGACACGGGCAGTTTTAAAACATCGGTCCGTTCTGCTCCTCTGAGAAAATTTTTGTATTGGAGTCAATGAGGCGAAGAGACAGACATGGCCGCACTCAGAGGCTGCTAATTCAAATTCTGTAAGTCTCTCTGATATTTTGAACACATTGTGGGAGACACAACAAGTTTGTCTACAAAACTGTGAAAAAATGATGTGTGTACAGTGTAAATTGTGTCCAAGAGGAGTGTGGAAAGAGAAAGATTCAGGAGTTATTCAGGGCTTTCCCCCACTCTAGCTGATGACATCACGCACTCTAGCACGAACATTCCGTGCAATACACACCCATTATAATCTCATAATTTCTCCAAAAATGATCATGATCATTGATCAGGGATTGATCAAAAACTATACAACCTATCAAAACATGGAGTAATACACCAATACACAAGACTTGTGTCTACTATTTAAAGTTTAAACGGAGTCTCTAGGTGAAAGTATGCCTGAGCAGTAGACAACAGTTGGCAGTATGAAAAATCCGATTTTTTGTTCGTTTTTTTACCTTCTCCCATGCATTCTCTATGGGAAATTTTTCGCAGTTTTTCGCGACTTACGTCGCGAAAAATTCGTAGACTGTTTAGAAAAGTAATAGCACACCGATCCCGATCAGGACGCACGTTTTGATATATAATATGTCCTGCAACTCTTCGAGTTGCAGGACTAGTAGCGAATCAAAAATCGTCCGGAAGTTGAAAAAAAATAACTAGGAAAAAATCCACAGAATAACAATAGTGCCCGGCTTCGCCGGGCACTCGTCCCTACAGCTATTTCATAGCTGTTGGGTCGAGTGCCCTGGCGATGGCCGGTGCCCTAATAACTATTTTGAAAATTATGATAACATATGAATATGGTTAGTTTTAATAGCTGTAGCAACTAGCTAACTAGCTGGACTGTGTTTCTGTGGCCATTGCTTTAATGTATTTCTTTAAATTTGGGGTAAAAGTAATAGCAAAAGTAAGTTTGCTAGCAGTTGCGATTAGCCTATCTGGCTTGCCTGAATTTCATTAGCGTCACCAAAAAACACTGTTTGAGTAGCATGTGGTTGTAAATATTGAAAGATCCCACTAGTTTTGGCCTAAATGTTTATCATCAGAGGATCAAATAGCATCAAAGTTATTGCAAAAGCGTGTTAGCACTGTCTTAATATTATTTCAGCTTGCAAACAGGTTTTTGTTTTTTGCACTGTCCTAAAGTTGCTCTGCTGTTGCACTGTTCAAAAACAATGGCAAGACCTTTAAAAATAACTTCCAGTGTTAAGATGGACATCATTTTTTCACAGTGTGCATCAACACTAGCCGTGTAAAACCATTAAAAAAAAAATAAAGAAACATCCTTTAAGCGTTCTACTTGATTGACAGCGCTCACTTTTCCCATGAATGGATTGTCTACCTTCTCAGCATCGTTACTACGCTGACAGCAGCTGCACATCTAACCTGTAAACATGTAGGCGAGGTGGGTGGGGATAACCGGATTGGCTTACCTGATGCATTGATATAGATTAGATTTCAGCATATTTCTCAGCCAAATCAAGCAACACACAATAGCTCTTGAATACATTCATTTAAATATATCCATAGCTACTGTGTGTTTTTTCATTTTAATAATAATAATAAAAAAAAGCAGAAACAAAATAAGCACAGAGCTAATAGAGCACTAAAAGACCTGAGACCTACAGTAACAAAAAAAAGGAAGATTTGGCTTGAGAAAGTAATTCTCCACTTTGAAAGTACTGTATCTATGAAAGCAAGGTAGATCTCAGTAAAAATGTTTTGTTAGTGAACTCAACATGATAGCTTGTTTTGTTAATATCAATTCATCACCTACATTTGTCATGGTTTGTCCTACTTATATTTTATGAGTTTATTTTGACATTTAAAGGGAAAATCCACCGAAGGACTTAAACTGTTGACAGGATGCTGATGTCAGGTATTTTTGCAACATATAATACTTTTTCTCTTAAATGTGAATGAAAATAAGAAATTATATATTAATACACTTTTTAAAAAACAAACTATGAAGCAAAGAGAAGCTTGCAGTCTGGGGATTGCGCCCACTGGAGGGCTGCTTAGACAAGACAGGCAACAAAAAGTAATAAAAGTATTCCTGTTGCGTACAGTAAAAATATAGATGAAATGTTTTGTTTGACCTCTGTAGTTTGGATATTTTAAGTTCTCAGGTGTCAGTTACTCTTTGGTTAATTATCTCTCTGGTCCTTCTGATATTACTTAATTGTAAAGGGTAACTGTTTGGAGGCATTCTGGGAAATGTAGTAAATTATTACCTGGCACAAATGTAGATGACACAAGTTGAGTGTCAATGGGTTATGTTGTGTAGAAATAAGCACTATATGATGATTTAAATCCATCATCACATATTGGTGACTTCTAACTGTGTAAAAAACATCGGATGGTGGATTTTCCCTTTTAATGAAGGAACATCTGTGTCAAAATGCCGACGTGAAACATAAATCTGAAAGGCAACTTTTCTGTTTATCTGCTTCGAACCAGCACAGATGTTAAAACTCTGGATGTTTTTTTTTTATATTGTAAACATTTTTTTTTCTTTTTTTTTTGAAAAAGTCATGCTAAATTTTTCTCCATAATAATCTCAAAAATCCACCCAGGAACAACTTTGTTTTTTCTTCTTCTCCTCTTCCTTCTTCTACTTCTTCTTTTGACCTAGCTCATCCATTTCTCAGTCATTAAGGTACCACACACCCACCAACTCATACAGGCTGCAGTTAAAGTGGATGTGCCTTTTTTTTCTTCTTCAGTAAAACAATGAAACATCCATTTTAAGTGCATGAGGAAAAAAACAAACAAACATTTCTTCTAGCAGCTTGCCGTAACCTTCAGGTGACCTGTCAGCCACTGTTTTCTTAAGCACAAACAAGTACATTAAAATGAACAGGCATCACATTTATCGTCATGTCCTCTCGCTGAATGTGTTTTCAGCTTGGTTTTTTGTGTCTGAACAAATGTAAACGCAGACACAGCAGTTTTTTTTTGTTTTTGTTTTGTTTTGTGGAAAATGCAGAACAAGCCTGGCTCAGATTGATGCTGAGGGAGAGGAGTGGATGTCCTGCAGGCAGAGTTTCTTGAAGAGGAGGAGGGGTTATAGGGGGCGCTGGAGAGCAGATATCCGCACTGGGCTGTGATCGGCCTGGGAGAGTCGATCGCTATACATGAGATGAGATGACCCTGCAGGACTCTGGGTGGTGTTGTTCTTCTTTATGTTGTACAGGAAACCAGCTTCCATTGATCTTCATCTTTTTCTGAGCGATGGTGAAGCATTCGGTAAAAAAAACAAAAACAAATGGGGGGAAAAAAGAACATGATTTGTTTAGTGAACCCAGAAATACACTGCTTTACTTTTTTTTTAACTAAGTTCAGAAAAGTTCAAGTACAACTTCTGCTGCTTTCTTAACTCAATTCTCTCTGTTTGTGGTTTTTGCAATATAGTCAGGAGACTACACTCATCTCATCTGCCTGCATGGATCAATCCTGGTATTGAGTTGAATTAAACACATAAAAGAACAAGAAGTTTCATTATCTTCACATAAAGTCATGTCTGCTGCAATAATCTAACATCGAAACAAACTCATTTTACAAACTTCTTCCACTTGTTTCAGGGGAAAAAAAATCAGATTTCAGACTTTCAACTCAATATGAGGATAAATTACTTGTTAAATGGACACGTTAACAAGAAGGAGTCTGAACAGTTGTCTACTTCGCTATTGATCTGGGGGATCGAAACTCATTCTGCTGTTGTGGATCCGACTAAACCACTATAATGTAAAATGTAAGAGAGTGAACTTACTATTTTAGTTCCAGTATTCGGCACTGGGAAGACAAATATTAGAGAAAAATGAATGAGATACTTTTATAGATTAAATACATAATTCAAGACATAGTGTATTCCCTTTCTTTTTTTTTTTTTGTGAATGACCCAGGAGACTAACGCAGCTCTATCAGGCTTGTGAATTTAAAGAGATGTGAGTGCAGCCAGTGATGCTTTCATGAGGATCCACAGAGGATTTACAGAGACTGGATTCTGTCACAGTTCCTACAGCAGTCCCATAAAACCAGTTTTTCCTCCGGGAATAACACGTTTCCCTCCAGACTCTAAAAGTTACATTATAAAATATATATATATACTATGTGTGAGAAAATGTGCTGGTATGTCGTGTTACTTCCAGTATTGTGAGTGTAAATGATCAACTTTTGCACTGAAATAGAAAACGTCATTGTCATAACCTTAATTTTCTCTGACTTGTGATGCCACAGATATATACAGTCTATATATTCTAGTGTTATTCTGTCTGTCAAAATGATGCCAAGGGCAGAATTGTTGTTTTAATGAGCTCTTGCTATTTCAAGCAAGAGCGTGTAACTTTTGAGAAGAAGGAATATCTTATTTTTTCCCCTCTACTTTCTTTCCTGACAAGTAGGAATTTAATTTAAAGTGTAAACTCAATGCACAGGGAGTTTACAGTGGTTAATGTCAGAAAAGTAGTGGCGTTTCTGGCAGCATAAATGACATATTATATATACTGAGTCAGTTATTGTTAGAGATATTATCTTTTAACATTTACACTGTTGGTTTGTGTTTCTGTCATTGAATAATCTTCCCCTCTCGTTATATTTGGTTTTACTTTCTAAAAAACAAACCAACACATCTACACAACAACGGGTCTTCTCCACAGCAAACATTTTGAGGAAAAAGCACAGATGCTGCCGGTATCATCATTAACACCATTTCTGCTCTGTTCAAATGTCCCGCTAAGCTGTGACAACGTGACAGAGAGGAAGCAGGAACAACAACTCTGTAAGTGACACAGCTACAATGAATTTAGATAATTTGACATTTTTGTTATTTAAAACTTTTGCAAATCTGTGTTTTTTCCTCCTGTCAAAATGTCCTCTGTGAAAAAAGGTGACAACCACCTCCACACAAACTACTCAGAGCGAATCAGGTGCATCTTTTGAGGCATTTCCTATATATACACCTCAATTTAGTTAAATTTACATTACACCCTTGAACTGATGTCAGCATCAGTGGAAACATGGAGCAGACAAAGGCACGTCAACAACACAAAACACTATTGACACACACAAGCAACTGAGGAAAAGCTTCAGATATGTGGTTTTGCAAAAAAAGAAAAAGATAGTTTTAAGCATCCACACTATCTGAAACAGGAAGTGCTGAACCAAATGATATTGTTCTCAGTAAGAAAGAAAAGTAAAGTAAGGCAGAAGAAGCACATGCAGCATTTTTTCCTCCTCTACAACACACTGACTAAGCAGTCACAGGGAGTCAGACATAAATACCGTCAAGACATTTATGGCTCGTTAGGGGGTTTCCAAAATTAGCAAAATCTCACCATGATGGTTTTTTTTTTTCCTGCAATTTCACTGTGAGCAGAGAAAGGACTAAAACAAGCTGTGGAGAGGTGTTAGAGAAGTCCGGGTTAGTGATGGAGCGGAGGAAATAGGAAACAGGGGAGATTAAACAACAGAGGTCGACAGACAGGCAGGACAGACGGTTATGATGGACGACAGCGGACAAGTTGACAGCTGTGTTGGGAGGAAAGGTGAGAGATTGTCAGGTAGGAATTAATGGTGTTAGAGGGAAAAACTCAGGTGTGAGAGAGAGAGAGAGAGCTGCTGCTGGGTTTTCATTTCTTTTCCTCCTGTTTTTCTTTTTACCTTTCAGGAGCCAGAACAAGAGCCGGCTCTCTGTCACCAGTCGATGTGCCTCGGAGGAGCCGAGGCCCGAGGGAACCTGTTCATTGTGTCATAGGTAGGGATGCTACACACACACAAACACACACACACACACACACACACACACACGCACACATTCATACACACACACACAGGGACAACATTAACAGCACTGACAGGTAATTCAACTATCGCATTGTGGTGAAACCGCTGCTGAGGATGAGGCAGAGAGCAGAGCATCAACATTAACATGGATGAACTGTGAGGGCATCCAGAGGGGCAATAAGTAAGTGTCCGAAAACAACAAATAATCATTGTATTAAAGGAATAGTTCACCAAAAAATGAAATTCAGTCATTATTGACTCACCCTCATGCTGATGAATACTCCGGAGTAGTTTTTTATTCCTCAAAGTGCATCTGGAATCCCGGGAGACCGGTTCGTAGTCCAGTGAAAACTTTATGAGAGTCAATAGTGCCCAACACAAAAACGTTCATAAAACTACACAAAAACCACTTAATATTCCATAGAACTAAAGGGATAGGGATATACTCATTGAGGCAAGTCCAGTCACCTGAAGTCAAGTCTACGTGACTGTTTAGGCTGTAAAAATGTCCTAAATGACGTTGTTTCGAGTCAACCATGGAGTATATCCCTTCAGGACACTTGGATTGCAATGGATGAGCAGTGTGGAGGACTATTAGAGGGTTTTTGTGTAGTTTGATGGATGTTTTTGTGTCGGGCGCCATCATTCTCATATGAAGTTTTCGTTGGACTACGAATCAGCCTCCCAGGTCTCCAGATGCACTTTGAGGAATAAAAAACTACTCCAGAGTATTCAACAGCATGAGGTTGAGTCACTAATGACTGAATTTCATTTTTTGGTGAACTATTCCTTTAATGGACGGTGGGGTCCTCATGCTCTTAGACAACTTTATCTTTATTGTTTCTGGCTTAAAGCAAATGAGAGAAGTTAAATGTCAGTGTTTAAATAGCTGCTGGAGGTCAAACAATAACAATATTTTACTTAATGCCCCTTTAAAAGAACTTTAAAACGTCCTGTTTCCAGGAAAGGCAGATTCAAAATATGGATAGTTTCTCTTTTCTCATGTAAAAGACCAGTTTAGATAATGATGTGGAGGATAATTATAGAAGGGAAGATCAGCTGGTGTCTGGTCTGGGTTTGTATCTTGGCTGCTCTGCTCTCTGCCTGCAGCCTCTGTTACAGCAGGTTGGTTGACCAACACGCATCCCGCTCCAAATGCAACTTAAAAATACAGAACATGCAGTTAGACGTTGGGTTAAAAATATAAAGGAGGAAATCAAAGTAGCAGCAGTTTTTTCAGCATCACACCAAAAGCTTTGACATGCTTGCCTCCTCTCTCTGAACAAAATGATCAGGTGTACATTCATCGGACTTTGGCCGACTCTAAACGAGAGGAAACAGGAAGATTTTTCATTTTTTCACACCCTCGTTTGCAGACAGAGCAGCGCACTCGTGCAGCAGATGTTAGTTCAACGGCAGAAACCACACAGAAGGACGTTTGTCACCAGCACAGACTGAAGTAATGGTAGCAGAAATATTAAGACTGCTTTCTTGGTTTTTAAAGTAGTGTGTTATAATTCACGGGCCATGATGGAACCAGTGTTTATGCAAATGTGTGTTTTTTTTGAGGAATAATTTGACATTTTGGGAAAAATACACTTACTTGAGTATGAGATGAGATCTGAAATAAGAACTTTCTTAATGATTTTTCGCAAATTAAGCTCTTGAGAATGAGATCTGACTTTTTGTGCATTAAGCTCAGAACTGGTTGGATACACTAGTTAAATTATTACATGTTGTAAATTCAATCTGAAACCATTATAGTGCCACAGTGAGGCCGCATTTCGGTGCAATGATGTAATTAATGTCAAATTTTATGTTTTTCTTCCATTTGGAAATGAACTGGAATTTACAGACCCAGTAAAAAGCTGTTATCAGTTTAGTGTTGATGATTGTACTGGATTGGGGCTCAGCTCGGGGCCTAGGAACATGAATATCTGTATTACAATTCTTGACAGCCATAGGGGACCATAATAAAGATGGTTTTAAGGGCAATGACTGCATAGTTGGACTTCTTTTTTTGGATCAACAGGACTGCACAGTCATTATGTCTGTTCTTGTTTTCATAAATACTATACAACTGTTTAATTAGTGACCTTTGGAAGACAAAAACTAGACGGGCTAGCTGTTTTAACGCTAAACTAATCCAGCTCCATAGTTAATGCACAATTTACCACAGATCTTCTCATCTAAACCCAAAATGTATTCCTTGATCACATTTTATTACATTTTTATACAAGCATTGCAAAACAAAACAACATATTGGATGTTTTGCGATAGAAGCTACCATTACTTGTCAGCTCTTGTGCTATTATTCAATTCTGTAACCTCCACTCGTGTGTATTGTATGTGCATAAATGCGTGTTTTCAATGAATCAACTCCCTCCAAGCCATGCATCGTGTCTCAGCTACATCATTATACTTGTGAAAAAAAACAAAAAACCCCCACATCCCCAGACATGCCTCCGCTCCCCATCACATGCAGTCAACAAGATTAATAAAATGTTTTACCTTGTCATCATAGGATTTGGGATACCTTGTGAACGCTCACTATGATAACCATTATTACCAATTTCCATACTGAAAACAAAATATTGTATACAAAAAGGGATGAAAAACGTAACGTGAGCGACATGGCATGCTGATCAAACTTCAAGAGTAAAAATGCTAGCCAAATTTTGCAAGAGTGTTAGGAGATACTTTTTTTTTTCTTGAGTATAAACCTGTGTTTTTATTTACACTATAACTTTCAAAAAACAGGTGGATTTGTAAGGTAATGATTGCAAGAGCCCTTCATGAAAGGTAAGGGGCACTTTTCAAAGGTAGCACACGACAAGAAGCCACACATCCACCCATAAGAGCAAGTCCAAGCTTAAAAACATAAACCAGCACCAAGAAATTTAGTAAACAAGTCTATGTACAAGATCCAGAGAAAAGCACAGAGTGATAGTAGTTTAAAAGGAGAGGGAGGTGGGTAAAAGGTCTTACGTTTTCATGGGAATTGTCTCAATGCTATAAAGATACACAAACACACACAAAAAACAGCAAAATAAAATGTTATTGAATAGAAATGCACTAGAAAGTTGCCTGTAATCCAGCAGAGATCACATGGCGACTGCTGTGTTGGTGCAAAAAAAAAAAGAAGCCATGACCAAAACAAAATGAGAGAGGGTGAAACTAAAGCTCCACGGAGAGGACATATGAAGTGACGAATGCATCAATGTTTCTTTGTAAAGTGCCAAGTGCTTGACAGAGAGGAATGAAACCAAAACATAAAGGATGCGGAAGATGGAAATAGTAGAAATGGTTATCACAAAGTAAAATGCCAAGTCCCAGAAACAGAGGAACTACAAGGAAGAGAAGAGGGAAGAAAGGTAATCATAATAATCTGAAATAAAATAATAATAAATCAACAATAATGCAGCTACAAAAAGGCACCCAGAAAATATTATTTATCTATGATAATAAAAATGTAAACATTTAATTAGCTGAATTAGCAAACACAAATTAAAAGCGGAAAATCTGTCTCATGATTTTAGAGTTAAACTGAATATTATTTGCAGCGACTATGAAAGAATAAGAAGCTGAAGAAAAAAGAAGGATGTCCTGCAACCATGACAACAGGAGCAACAACAATACAATACACAATGTCCTGTGTAATAATAAATGATTGTGGATCCAAAATCATATTCTAATATAGACTATAAACACATCGTTAAAGAACAAGCAGCGTAAAAACAAGGGGAACAACTCACTCGTCGTAAACATCCTCCGTCTCCATCCTGCGGTAATACTTGGCCAGTTTCACTGCCAGGATGATGCTGGGCAGCAGGAAGAGGGTGCTGCAGCCCAGACCCATCCAGAAGGTGTTCTGTCGTAAAAACACAGACTATTAGACCGGATTGATCCAGTTTGATCTGCAATTACTACTGATTATCTATTAATCACTGAATCTGCTTCGTCCAAACAGACTTTTCACTCGCTGTGTTTTGCACTTTTATGCAAACCAACCCGGCATTTTGAAAGACGTACATTTGGGCTTCCAGATAGATACTGTATTAAAGTGGGTATTTTTCATTTAATACACCATATTATTGATTAACTGAGAAAGTATTGTGAGGTTTTCCTGAGTTGATGTGAGGGTCTAAGGGCAGAGGATGTTGTTAAAACCCTTTGAGACCAAGTGTTTTTAAAAATGGGCTACACAAATAAAGTTGCCTTGCCTTGCCTATGAGTTTATTGATTATACAAGAAACTTTTAGCTGCAGCCTTGAAGAAATGTTCGACTACAATTTGATCCTGAGTGAAAGATCAAAAATAAGAAAGAAATCTTCCTCTATTGTACAGTTCACCTTCAAATAGCAATCCATAATCATCTCGATCATAGAGACCTTTTATATGTTATAGCCTCAATGTTCAAATCCTCTTTCATAAATCATATCCCTCCTAAAATCAAAAAATAAATAAGATATCAGGTTAGATGATACAAACTTGACCTTTTGAAGAGCTGCACCATATAAAACCACTGATCTACATTGAATCTGTTTGTCTCCATGTGTTTCCAGTATCGTTTTACCATAGAGTCCACCAGGAAGCTGCAGGTTATGATTTCGGCCGTGTCCATCATGTTGCTGAAGGGTTTGCACGGCGCCACCTCCATCGCCAGCTGTGGAAAACAAGACAACCACAACAGAATCAAGAGCGTGCGCTACTTCCTGTACGTCCTCCCTGCTCCGTTAACACACTACTAATCACACCGTGTAACAGATTCCTGTAGCGAAGCCGAGACTCTTACTGGAAAACAACAACATTCAGATTAAAATAGAGATGATGTATCGACAGCTCTGAGAGTTGTAAAACCGCTTCAAGCTTCAAACATTTAGTGTTTTTTTGTTTTTTTTTCACTTCTTTATTTTGAATTCCTTTGGAGAAATGCAGAAGGAAACTAACGAGCCACAAAGCAGATTCCTCAGATTTATAGAGGTTGTAACCGTTATATTTGTCGTCTCTATATTTACTCTGAAACTCTTATGCAACAGGCAAACAGCGGCGCCAGTTCCTCCCAGAGTGGTTCCGACTAAATGGATATTTAGCAAAGAGATTCACATCAGTCGGATAAACAGATAAACACACACACACACACACACACACACTTACAGATGTTTTGACCCACTCTATGTACTGATGGAAGTAGCCGACTATGGTCGCTTTGTATTTCCCTGTTTCCTGAGAAGGAAGAAGAGGAGTACGGTGTAAATTACATGTTGTGAATTAGATATTCAGAATAACAACAAAGAATATATAGAATATATTATATATATATATATATATATATATATATATATATATATATATATATATATATATATATATATATATATATATATATAATAGAAAGTCATTCTGTCTGTTACCCGGTTGATTAAATCTGTTGCATTCTGGGAGATGAGGTACTGGGCGGCTTCGATGGCATCGAGAACGGCCAAGACTTTGTTCTGCGGAGGTGAAACAGAAATGACATGGAGGTTAAATTTAAGGCGGAGTCCCATCTCTCTTCACATCCCGTCACCTACTCCTTCCCTTTTGCACTTATGAAGTGAGACGCCACTACTGTAATATACCATAATATGCATCATAATGATTTAATATCAGCAGTAGAAAAGTTCAATCTGCTGCATCAGATATAAAAATATGTAAAAATGTGGGTCTGCAATATAATCAGCAACACCAATCTAACATTAATGAACGTAACAAACAGCATGCTAGTAATTTTTAAAGACTTTTCTATGCTTGAATGCAACATGAACTGGTTGTCGTACTTTAAAAAATCTCATTAATACTTATGCACATGTTGCATCTTGCTGGTGTATTCTGGGAAATTTGTTATTCTCGTTTTGCCTGTAGTTGTTTACGGTCTTTAAACATCTTTGTGTGAAGGGCTGTGCTGCAATGGATTGGGCCTAAACTCAATTTAGAGATTTTATACATTTCCGACTCAGACTGTTTTACTTACAGGCAGGTCGGAGGCCGTTCTCTCCAGGAACCTCATGCTCTGATTCAATGCGCTCTTCAGAAGGAAAAACAAAACAAAACAAAATCAAATTAACACCAGCAACAAGGAAAAATGGCGGCCGTCTCAACAAACATCAGTGAAAACACAATGTGAGACCAACACTTGATGAACAACATTATGTTTTCATTACAGGCATGCTGAGGAATTTTGTTCCAAAATTAAAATATCCACAATGCAAAGAAAGAAATCACTCTTTTACACTTTTCATATTACACTGTAGATACTGTGACTGTAACAACGGAGCAGCTTTTCCCATCGGTGATGATGGAACAAACTTCCTGTTGTTACCCGATAACCGACTTAATTACAGCTTCAGTAACATTGAACAGTTACAGCTTCATTATGTTTTAATTTCTTGTCTTAAAGTGGATATTTTGAAATATTTTGGTCCAAAGCTCATCATGTTCAACACCATATTGAAACCACATATACATTTAATGATCTCTATGTAAATGTACGGTAGGTAGGCCTATACACACACACACACACACACTCGTCTCCACACACACACACTGTCCTACATTTAAAATGAGATATGTATTTCAATTTACAACATTGTTTTTTTTCTCTAGATGTTGCTGACAGTAATAGTAATGGATGGGGACACTAAATACAGAGAATGGACGTGTTTCTGCTTACCCTCGCTCTAACATATTTCTTGAAGTTGAAAGAGAAAACAAAAACAAAAAACAAAGAAAAAACACAAAGAGCTCTTGTAAAAGTCTGTTTTCGGAGCACATGACTACTTGAATCTGAATCGCTAGCAGCAACAAATCCTCGGTGTTGTTCAAAAGAATGGGATCGGCCTTGACAGAGGGAATAAAATAAAAAGAAATATTTCTTTTTTTTCTTCTTTTTTTTTCGCTGATACACTAAGATGTTTGATGACACATGCCCAAAGATCAAAAAACACCCTTCTGATGATGATATTGAAGGAAACTGTATCTTCTCTGTCAAAGACAATACCTTTCTCTAGAAGGATCACACATATCATCAGTGCAACAAGCTCTAAACGTGACACTGACATATATAATCCCCCTTATGAAATGATTAGCAAACAGTTGTGTATTTACTTCTCCAGCAAATCGAGTTGTGTTTTTAATATTCACTCTCTGTTTTTAGGTCTCGGCTCTCCAGGAGGTAAATGTTCCAGATGTGTGTTTTCTCTGGCCGTGTTTCTCCCTGTGGTCAGGTAACAGACTGGCTGGTGGTTTATCAGAGCTTGTTTACTAGAGAAACATTTGCCCTCTGTTGAGACATCTTGACAGTGAAGTGAGGTCAAAACTGTCTCAGACCAAAAACAACGAGCTGAATTATCCGTGGAGGTAAATCCATTCTTGCTAACCTCTCCATTTTGTTTGTTTTTTCCCCTTTAAATTACCTCATTATTCTATTATTCTTTGGCCTGCAACCCCCTAATCAGCCCAGGAGTTTGCTCTACACTTATTTGCACAGTTTGAGCAGAACAGGAGCTGGATTTTTTTTCTCACAACAACAAAACACAAACACAACATCCCCTGTGGCTGCGTTGAATTCTGGTCTTCTGAAACCACAGTGGGTGAGGACACTGACCTCCTCTGTATCGTTGCCAGACTCTGGCCCAAAATATGAAGTCAGGGAAACTCAAACTCCCTTTTTATACATTTTGAATATTATTATTATACAGATTTTCATGTGATTTCATGTTTGGTCTGTTTTGCTTGGGAATGAGCTTGATCTTGATGACGAAATTACACATTAAAGGAATAGTTCACTGAAAAATGAAATTAAGACTTTATATGAGAATCAGTAGCGCCCAACACAGAAAATATAGCCCAGAGTTTACTTGAAATAACATCATTTAGGACATTTTTACAGCCTAAACAGTCCTGTATTACACTCCGATGTTCACACACCCCAGGAAAATTCAATACAGGACTGTTTAGGCTGTAAAAATGTCAAGTAAACTCTGGACTATATCCCTTCAGGACACTTGGATTGCAGTGGATGAGCAGTGTGGAGGAATATTAAATGGTTTTTGTGTAGTTTTATGAACCTTTTTGTGTCGGGCCCTATTGACTCTCAGTATTTCGTTGGACTACGAACCCCCATTCCGGGTCTCTAGGTGCACCTTGAGGAATAAAAAACTACTCCGGAGTATTCATCAGCATGAGGTTGAATTTCATTTTTTGGTGAACTATTCCTTGTCTGTACATGGTTTTTTAAGGTGGTTTAGGGAGGATGCTGCCTTTGAGGACCACATTGACTTAACCAGAAACCAAGAGTCTAGTCAGAGATACAGTATATACTATATCTGGACTGTAAAGAGGGAGAGACGGCTTTACCATGCCCTGTTCCATGGTGGTGATCTGTTGGGTGTGGATCTGCCGCAGAGTGCCGATGTGGCCTTTCAGGGCGCTCTGCAGAGGACCTCTGGGCTGAAACACACAGGCAGACACAGAAAGAGCATTACCGAAAACATATCAGTATATCACTGTAAAAGTAAATTGCTGTCATGCTCTGATTTGTCCTGCAACTTAGTCGTTTTTTTTTTCCCCTGACACTTCATCTCTTAAAGGGATAGATTCATGCAAAACCACTGATGCGCGTTCCCATCGGAGGCAGTTTTTCGGCAAGCAGTTTTTGCCTCTAAAACAACTCTGTCTGGTAACGTTCTGCTATTATCTCATAGTGTGGTGAATGTGCAGGTCACAACTTGTCCACCAGAGCGTTTTGGAGTTGTTGGATTGTGTATTTGATGAGTTGGATGAGGGAAACCAATAAATCCCATGAGCCTCCATAGCGTAGCTCTGAGCAGCTCACGGCTCTGCTCCGCTGTTCTAAAAATAGCTTGCACCTACAATTAAAGGTAGCGAACCTACTGCTAAGACTATAGAGATTATGGCAATGGGACAATTTTTCACAATGTTGGACTGTCGCTTTAAAGGAACTGGTTAATAGAGGATTTGGTTGTATTTGGTAACGCTGCATCTCGAAGACATTCAAATATGTACAGACGACAACAGACAGACAAATTAATCCCATTTTAAAAGACTTCCTCTGAGTCTAAGTAGCTCGTAGCTCCGTCTTTCTGGAGGCTCCTGGTGGACTCGCCGTTTGGAGGTGAATAAATGTGTTGTGTTGTGTTGCTTGAATGGCAGAGCGCTCCTCCGACCTCTGTGAGACACTGTGTCTGTGTTTCAAGGCTGAGAGAGGTTTGGAGAGCATGATCGCCTAACGCACCATCAAGCCTATCCCCCATTGGCATTGTAAATAAATACACAAATCAGATTAAGCGCCGGTTTGGAGTGTGGCACCGTGGTCTTCTCTTACCATGAGGTCCGTCTGGGCCTCCAGCTCTCTGGCAAACACCAGCAGGTCCACCACAGTCACTCCCTTATTCACCTAAAGATAATCACATATAAACAGAAAACATAACATAAACACTCTGGTCCCAGTGTTACGCTGCGACCAATTATATAACATTTGGTACTAATTTAAAGTCTCCATCGCATAAAAAAAGTTGCTCAGTTTATCTTTTGTTCACTGTGATGCTGCATCGAAATAAATAAAATAAGCTTAGTTATAAATATGAGCAGCAGAATAATATTTATCAAAACCACATCAATTCATGTTCCTGCAGCATTTTCTTCAAAAGGAAAAAAACAAAGTTCTCCAGTGAGTTCATTTTAATGAAGTGTAAACATTTACCTTTTAAAGAACAAAGTCATTTTTTTTTCAACTTCTCACACAAAAAAAAAATTAATAACAAGATCGAATGAATTCACTTAACAACACATGAGCCTTTTTATAAGTGTCTGGAGACCTGTGTAGTTGGTTAATTAGTTAGTAAAGTTACTTTACCCCAAACATCTGGCCTTAAAACACATCTGTTTTACAAAGTATGCATCGTCCAGTAAGATAAATATCAAAAGTACATGTATAAATTTCTTAAATAACAAATGGTAAATGATGTGTTGATGGACAAACACACATTTTCACACATATTTTTCTCCTCTTCAGTTAGTCTTTGTTTTAAATGTGAACAGAGCAGTGTGTCTTTATGCAGCATCCACGTGCATATATCCAGGCCACTGTGCCATTCTCTAAACTCTATTGGACATGTTGTTTTCTAATCAATGACCTGAATGAATTTTCTTCCAAATGAGAGTAATCCTCACATCTGCGAGCTGCATGCGTATGAAGACAGGTGGTACACTCGAGTGGAGTCCTTTAAGCTTTCCCTTCCCTTTCTTTCTTTCTCCCCTCTCTCTCGCTCTCTCAGGGAAATAAATCTAAGCGAACCTGACAGGTAATGCTGGAGAAGACAGGGAACGCCAAGTCCGGGCTTGTTGCTACACACTCTTTGCCTTGGCAGGACGACTTCTGGATAATCGAGCTTCAGTGGTCCTCAACAGAACCCAGTGTACTGTGTCCTGTCGCAGCTCATATCGCGTGAAGCCCGGCCGCCTGCGGTGCGTTCACTGACAAGAGGCTGTTTAACTGAACCTCAGGGGCTCGGGCTGAACATACCGTAACATAGCCTACCATAAAAGTTGAATAGTAATGCAATAATATTAGTATATGTATGTACAATCTATTGGTAATATTTACACACATTTATTTAAAGAGAGCCAACGCTAATATGCTGACCTCACAAAAAGATTGTGTGTGTGTTTCATGTGTTTCCAGCTCATGCCTGTCCCGTTATGTTTGTGTTGCTCTGTTCATTCATGCACATTTTGAGAGTGTCTGATTTGCCCCTTCAGACTTGTGGGTCTGTTGATTCAGATGTGTCACTGTGCATTTGTTTCTTTACTTATGTATGTGTGTGTGTTTGTGTGTGTGTGTGTCACCTCTTCCAGATAGTCGGCGTAGTTGATTTCAGACAGCCCTGCTTCAGAGAAATCCAGGAGGTTCTGCTTCCCCTCGGGCTCCAACAGGATTATTCCTCTCAGGTCGATCTTGACGCTGTCCAGCTGACCCACCACATCCTTAGTAAACTGAAAACAAAACAAAGCAGCAGCAGTTAGTTTGAACTCAACCTGGAGACACTTAACACAACTTGATTTGCTCATCTACACATAGGCTATCAAAGCTTGTTGTACTGTTGCAAAGGGGCCATGGCTGTAAACGTAAACTTTGTATTAGGCTATGTTCATTTTTGCATTTTATATACAACATCACAATGGTTGGTTCAGCTAAGACTCTAACTTTTAGTGATGGGTTGTCAATAAATGGGTTGTCAATAACTACAACAAGTTTTTAGGTAAAATGCTTTTCAGTGTGTTATCTTTTTTAATTTTTTAAAGGAGCTTTATCGCAAAATCCGCGGCCACTAGATGGCGGAGCATCAGATATAAACAACTGCAATCAGTTGTCACAGAGAGAGATGGATTTTGTAGTGTTGGACAGGATTCAAATTGGGGAAAGGATTTCCTAGTCGAGCTAACTCACAACAAACAACTTTTCCTGGGGAAAGTGGATCCTCAGTCCATTTTCATGTCTCAGATTTATCTTAATGTGCCGTTAAAATCATTTTTGCGAGAGGACAACTGAAAAATCAAAAGTGTTGTACCTGGAGTTCAATTACTGTTAGCAGCCTAGCATTGCTACGTTACTATTTACTATTGCATTTTTCCGATTTACTATTTTACTATTGCATTTTTCCGATTCGGATTTCCGAGAATTGAACGCAGCAAGCGCCGGGCCGGCTTGGATCAAAACAGATACAAATTTTTTGGTAACAGACAAATAAACAATCAAACTGGAGTTGAATTAGTGTAAGAAAGACTTCCCATTGACAGAGATTAATACAACTGAATATTAATATATTAAAATAAACAATCAAAAGAAAAAAAATTATGTGCAGCGGTTGTTTCAAAATAGGCTACTAGAGAATGGTTGTTAGTTAGGAACCAATCAGAAAGCGCAGGTCTGGCGCATCGTGAATCTGATTGGTTGAGAGGAACACAGTGGGCGGGTCTTTAGTGACGTGGCGCAGGAATCATGGAGGGAAAGGTAGGTTGCGAGCGAGAAACACACCTGGCCGCAATTTGTATCAAAAACGAAAAATAAAAATAAATCAAATATCTCACAAAGTAACACTTATACATCCGGTGTGACGTAACACTTCCGGCTTTCTATGTTTCCATCGCAAATCCGTCGTCAGAAAAATGACGCTGCTAACAGAAGTTGCCTGGAAATGTCGCTGTGTTAAAGTTTTCTTCAGTCCCCAGGTAATTTATACTTGGTTATCAATACAGACAATTATAAATAGCAAACACGATCTACTTACAGTATAGTGAATTCCGCGCGTTTTATTTTCCAGAAGATAAACAAACAAAGGCGACAAAAAGTCTAATGTTACAGTTAGCTAGGAGGCTAGTAGTCTGCAGCAGTTAGCTAGGAGGCTAGTAGCCTAGTCAAAGATATTGAATAAACCGTCTTTGGCCTAGTCTGCAGCAGGTGCATGTGTTGTTGGTGTGGTATTAACAAACTACCGTATGTGTACGTAGCCATTGCGTGAGTCAGCCTGTGCAATTAGATTCTGATATCGTTAGAAGTTTGCAACAATGCATAAATATAACTGTGAATATTCCCTATCTACTTTATTAGCTGAACCTGTCCAGTGTTATTCACACCATTTTAACAGCAAATCAGTATTGAATTCTACTTTTCCAAATAGCCTACTTTGTTCTGTTGTTATTGAGAAGCATTAGTTCAACAGTTATTGACTCTGTGGAGATAAAATGTTCTGTATATTTCTTGAGAAGATATTGGACATTGAAATAAAACACACACACCAAAAAAAAAAAACAAACAATGTGAAAAGACTCAGAACCAGATTCAGATTCAGAGCTTTATTATTTTTGTAATATACATGTTATTTAAAGCTGTTAGCTTTACTGGACTGCTGTCAGACTTTTGGGAATGATTGCAGGCATTAGAAGTGACCAGTGCACGGAGACAGACCGGTGCAGCAGCAGCAGCAGCAGCAGCAGTGTGTGTGTGTGGATGTTATCAGCTGTTGGATAAATCGAGCCAAGCCATTGAGTCCTGCCAGTTGGCAGCGAATTGCAGAAACATCTTAGGCAGACAGAAGTGGCTGGCTCGGGGTCAGGAGGAAATAGAAACTTACATCAGTCTACACACTGAGGTTAGAGGTGAGGCATGTTCAAGCTGTCGGCTGTCAGCACACACACACACACGCTTTGGTTTGGCAGTAAAAAAATCATTAGGTAATGTTAATGACTTGCTGCAGCCAAGGATGGAGATCTGCATGGGCACCCGGTCGCTGTTAACTTATACAGAGCTGTGTCAAAAGTGCATGTATAGTTTAGTGTGAGTGTGTAGTTCATTTATTTATTTATTATGTATTAGCTCAGCTACCCATAGTGGTGTTTTATGAGGATGAATCAAAGGATATGATTAGAAAACTATAGCTAAAGCAGCATTATCTCAGTGTTTATACGTGTTTATATAAGAAATCCTTTTACAGTAGGTTAACTGCATGTGTATTTGACAATGCTGAAACTGTTTGTAGTCTATTGTGCATCTTTGATGATATTATCCTCCCCAAGTATCTGGATCCTCTGTTTATAGACAAAGGCTGAATGATTTATTGCAGTGTGGATCGTGATTTCAGTGGGAATGGAAACTTTTGCATTTTGATTTGCTGAGAAAAAAATAGAAAAATCAGGATGATAACTAACAAGCACTGCTATTTATATGTGCAGAATAGCTCATAGGATGAGGTACATCAGCAGAACCACATTTCTTTATTTATAGCTTGTTGTTATACGTTTTAAATATATATATATATATTTTATTATTTTATTCTTCTTCTTTATTCTTTTAAAGTTGCAGCTCCTGTGACATGGATAGTATTTTGACTAATTGTGCAGCCCTAGTAATAAGTAAATACTCACAGTTTACATTACATTATACGAAGACTGCTGCTGTTGGTGAGTGTTTGAGTGCACTAACCATTGTCGTGTTCAGGTAGGAGGAGATGTTGAAGACTTTGTCGAGACGCATGGCCAAGTAGATGCCTTTGTTCTCTTTGCAAGTGCTAAGAAAAAAAACAAACAAACACAGGAGAGAGAAAAGGGAAATATTGACTTCTAGAGTTACAGTCACAGTGAAAATATTTGCTGCCACCAAGTGAAGTTGACTGGAAGTACAGTACATGATGACACACTGACACGTTGACTGATAGAAAACAGCGCCGTGTTCCTGAAACGCCTGGGATGTTTGCTGTTATCTCAACGACGCTAAAACGTTCCAGGATAATACCGTATAGACTCACGTACAGTAGTGTACACAGCATTAGCACACTGTTTGCTTGTTAATGTATGCAACGCTGCTCTATTTGGAAACATAATGACTGCGGGTCTGCCAGCCCAGTTATCGAGGATATGCAGCTTCTCACTGGAGGGAAATGATGAAAGCTGATGTAATCACTGAGAAAGAGGCTGAAGGAGAGCAGCAGCAGCAGCAGCAGCAGATAGTAGAAAAATGATGCTAATTAGCTACTCAGGGTTAATAACAACTCTCCATCTCATTTGCATCCCCATCAATGGAAATAAAATATTCAGTTGCATGCAGCAAAACAAAAGCGTGGGGAAATGTGAATGTGAAAATCAGCATCATCTGATAATTCTACAGACCGTAATTGAATAAATGGCTCGTCCGCCTGCATAATTTATTCACTTTTTTGTGAAATATGTAAACAAGAAATATGAGAGAAGACATATTGAATAGGCAGTGAAGAGAATAATCATCACACAGCCTCTGAAATACATTAAAAAATTAGTTTTCTTTGCCTGTATAAGCTCTCTGCTGTGAGCTCCAGGTCAGAGTCGTTGTACATGTAGCCAGGGATGAAGTTCTTCCACTCTGGGTGGACGAGATACGGGGTGTCCACGACCTGGAGAGGCAGAGGGAGAGAGAGGGAGGACGTGAGATTGGAAGCAAAATGGCATCAATCAGTAAATTAAATAAACTTGACTCAGATTATGCAAATCAGAATTTAATTTAAGAGCAGGGTCGTTCGAGATCAACTCAAAAAAAAATCCATGCTTCACTTCAGACGTAGCTGTGGATTATTGTTAAACTGTGGAGGAGCTGCATGCATGTTGTTGTCCTAACTACTGTAATATCAGTTTTCCTCCACTGAGACAGTTTGGTTGTAAAATTGTAAAGTTTCTCCCTCAAACGTCTCATTTTACTGAGAATAACACATGAAATGAGTAAAACCACTGGAGATGAGCAGAGATCGCTAGAAAGACAGGAATCCTTAATTGTTGTGTTTGTTTTATAGGCTTTTGAAACAAGAGTAAAAAATGATATTGTGGGTGGTGTAACTGCAGCAATATTCAAGCTCAACACAGCAGCGTATACCACCCACAGAATGAGAGCAATTGCTGCTGCGCTCACAATCCCACCCAAGGGACCCCGAGTCTGCAGTGAATAGCATAGAGGAAGAAAAATGTCAGAGCTGCTCATTTAGGAGCTTATAGGTAAAAACACCTCAGTTAATGTGTCCAAAAGTGTGTTTTTTATCATTTAAATAAAGGTTTAGATTCACAAGATGCTACCAAACATATGTAGTAACTCATAACATGTTGTTTTTATTCCCTATACCTTTTCTAAAAAACCTTTAGGTACTTATTCTCATTTAAATAGGGTACTTTACTTGACCAATTATAGCAATGATTTAAAAGAAAAATAAGTCTATGTACAGTAGTACATTCAATCTGGTGCCCATGACATGAAATTGAACAGCAAATATGTGAGATGGTTATTTACAAAAATTCAAATGAATTCTTTTTTTCCAAGTACTTTATATTACTGAGAACCAGTGAAAAATGGGAAGCATGTTGAGGAAATTACATAATTTTACAGTCACGTCTCATGAGGCTTAAAGGTCATGGCCATTTAACATTTCAATATAAATTGTGTGCATACATCATTTGCAATATAATATAAATAGTCTTATTTTGTGCGTTCTAGGATTGGCCTGTTGAAAATCCTCGTATTACCGTACAGAGATTAACAGTTACTGTATATTCTGTATTGTCTCCAGTGTTTTGACTCTGTGTCTGTATCGTCTCCATTCAGGCTCTCGACTTGCCTTGAAGAGCTCTTTGCTGTGGAACGGTTCACAGACGAGTTTCTCAATGTTCCCTCCGGCCAGGAATATGACGGTCACCACTCCCATCAGCACCCAGGAGAAGATGAAGCTAAATCCGACGCCGCTGTGGAGCAGCAGAGCAGACGGGATGAGCTCAGGTAAGGCCGGTTAGTTCAGAACAATAAAGACATGGCCGTGGAAAAAGAAGACATGAGGGGTCAAAAGTCTCTGTCAGAGTGTTGGCTTAATGTAACATGAAACTTCAGATCAGTTTACTTTGGTGGAGTCTTTTTGAACATGTCTTAAATATGGCACCACTTCATATTGTGGGAAACTGGTGTTAGACTGCTGTGTGAATAGCTGTTGATGTTTGGTTATAACACTGTTCTTATGGGAACAAATCAGATCTGTTTCAGTTTGTGCTGAGATGCAAATGTAAAGTTTGCATAAGGTTTCTGTAACAGAAGCTCTGTCTCTTTAGATCTGTAGAAGCACGTGAAGGAAATACTGTACATGTAGTTTAAAGGGATAGTTCAACATTTTGGCAAATATCATACCTCATAGCAGTAGGTTCGTTACCTTTAATTGTTGGTGCAAGCTATTTTTAGAACGGCGGAGCAGAGCCGCGAGCTGCTCAGAGGTACGCTACAGAGGCTCATGGGATTTCTTGGTTTCCCTCATCCAACTCATCAAATACACAATCCAACAACTCTGAAAAACTCTCGTGCACAAGTTGTGACCTGCACATTCACCAATAACAGAACGTAGATTTTCGGCAAGCAGTCTCTGCATTTACCTCAAAAATAACTGGGCAATGGCAACAGCAATGGGCCAATTTGCCAAAATGTTGAACTATCCCTTTAATGAAGCAGCAGTAGCAGTGTTATATGGCGGTTATGTTGTGATAGTCGGAGTACAACCTCCCGTCGTGGCTGCACCGTCTTTGTTTTTGGTCTTAGAGTTTGTCAGGTGCGTTGCTGTTGTTGTGTGTGTTGTTGACTTACGCCATGAGCATCGTTCCTCCCATGTTGGAGATGCATCCTCGCGTCGTGGGCGAGGCGTGCTTGTCGTATCCCAGAGTGCCACACAGCAGGCCCAGGTAGTTGAAGGCCAGGACCAGGACCACCATGCAGCACAGAGCGATGCAGCCGATCCACCTAAAAACAAGCAGCGAGGCGAGAGCTTTGACTGGACGGCTTAAAATTAACACAAATAGGACAAAACGATCCCGTGTCCTTGAGCAAGATGAGTGAAGGCCAGAGTAGAGCTGTTTGTGAGCCACATGGGGTAGAATAGAAGAAAAAAAATAAAAAAGTAATACAAAGCTTTTATAACAACTGATATATCATCTCGGGTTTCTCTCCACTGAGCTATTTTAAACTGAATTAATGTAGCAGTGATATGAATATTTCAGAGATGGAAAATATTAGTTCGGGATAATATGGTACACATTAATTATACAGCAGCTTGAGAAAAGAGTCTGGTCCAGCCAGATACCATGAAGCTGAAAGCCAATCATCAGACTGCATGTAGTATTATATTTACAATTTTTTGTCTCCGCTGGATTTAAAACTCAGCTCTTATGAAAACAAAACTAGTTGTACCTGTAGAAGTCCATTCGGTCAATTTCAGGGTAGTAGTCCTCGATCTTGGCGTGAGCATGGCTGATGAAGATGGTGAAGTTGGACAGGCTGCTCTGCACCGGGAAGGCCTTGGAGAAGCTGCTGATGTTGGTGCCGATGCCGTCCACCAAATTCTGTACATCTGAGAGACACAGCAATCGATTAATCACGTCCTTTCCAATGCACTTTCATGCTAAATGATGTGATGTAAAGATGCAAGAAAATGACTTTAGACGGCAGCTGCATCAGGCGAAAGTTGTGATTTGTTGATTTTGAATGATAAAACAGCAAGATATTAAGCTTCTTTGATGTTGAGCCTCATAAGTTTAAACTTAGTTCAGATTCAAAGCTGATTCAATCTTGTGCAAACTCACAATGAGATGTAGAAGAAAAGAGACACATGGAGAGCAGCGAGCAGTGCAAGGACGGTGACAAATCCCAGTGATTCATGTAATAACTTAGTACAGTGACACAAACAGCAGCAGTTATTAAGTATTTGTTTTAGGGATGCAAACAATCACTTACTCTCCACAACGCTCCTGGTTTGTTCCACCACCATTTGTGGCGTGTCGTTCAAAGAGGTATAGCCCTGTGAGAGGAAAGCACAGAGTTTCTTAGTAGAACGAGGCAATTAAACAAAAGTTGGTGCAACAATCGAGTAACAAAATACAGCTTGTTTCAATGCAACTCCTTGAAATACATTGACATAATGACCCGACAAACTGACAGTAGTGTGCAGGAGTTCCTCACCCTCTGGACGATGGCGCTGAGGTCCGTCCTCAGTACGTTGTTCATCTTCTCCAGCTGAGCGTTCACTCTCGGCAGCTGGAATATGAATATAAACAGATGATGAGAAGCTGATAAACAAACTAAAAAGAACAAAGGCACTCACGACTCTGCAGGACTCAGCGTAATAATTTATTGTGACGTACGTTTCGAACAGTAGGGGTTTGCTCTTCGTCAGACAGTAGGATAGCTGTGAGTAGCCATCGTAAATACTACTAGAATCCGTGTATCATTCGTTCTTTCCATTTTCGATTGGAAATCAAAAATCAAAAAATGAAAAATTGACAGATTATTTTGTTTTTTGTTTTTTAATCAAACACGAAATATGAAAAAATGTCTGGTTTTTCAGGCTCAGATCAAAAATACGAAATGGAAAAACGGGCAACAGGACAGAATTTGATTTTAATATTTAATTGGGTCGGGTTTACGTCACCCGGAAGTTTGGCGATATCAAAGAGACGCAGTTACAAAGATCATTCATAGTTTTCATAGACGTGATCTGCGGAGCTGGAGGGTAAATCATCGGCTCAGCAACAAGACCGGACACTGCACAGAGCATCAACCACCAAGACTAGGTCATCTCACTGGTCATTTAATTAGTCCCCCCCCCTCCTCCCCGCTACCGTTCTCAAATAGACGCTGGGACTCAGGTCTCCTAGTGGGCCGGGTCTGGCTCCAAGTTGGAGCAAATAAATGAGCAGAGATCCGACCAGGAGCCTGGACCCGATGTGGCCGGACTCACGAGCATTAATTCTTTATTAATTCTAAAAAAATAAATAAAAAAAAGAGCCCGTAGTTGTGTTCATAGAGACGTAAAGTGTGGCCAGCTGGTGATCTATGCGGATCGAGAGTGAGCGAGTGAGCAAGCGAGAGAGAAACAGCGCTGGTGCACCAGATGCAGGTTGACCAGCAACACACACCCTGCCTTCACCTCCTAAAAGACACCTGTAGCCTAAGCTCTCATCTTGGCTCTTAGTGGGCTAGGTGAGGGATTCTCCAGGCAGGAACTGTTTCAGTGACTGAAATAGGCTACTGGCGAAAAAAAACAGCGACGAGAGCTGGATGTGATCGCTCTGTGTTTTATGACAAGTCTTGGTGGTTGATGCTCTGTGCAGTGTCCGGTCTTGTTGCTGAGCCGATGATTTACCCTCCAGCTCCACAGATCACGTCTATGAATGATCTTTGTAACTGCGTCTCTTTGATATCGCCAAACTTCCGGGTGACGTAAACCCGACCCAATTAAATATTAAAATCAAATTCTGTCCTGTTGCCCGTTTTTCCATTTCGTATTTTTGATCTGAGCCTAAAATTGAAATATGAAAAACCAGACATTTTTTCATATTTCGTGTTTGATTAAAAAACAAAAAACAAAATAATCTGTCAATTTTTCATTTTTTGACTTTTGATTTCCAATCGAAAATGGAAAGAACGAATGATACACGGATTTACTAGTCACATGACTTGATCAGCTGAGGATAACATGCAGTAACATCTTAAAATGCAATAGTAAAACAACTGATACTGAATATGTTAAGTATATTAAGTACACCAGATCATGATAGAAGCAACAGTCAACCC
Organism: Decapterus maruadsi; assembly: GCA_030347415.2. Taxonomy (NCBI): domain Eukaryota; kingdom Metazoa; phylum Chordata; class Actinopteri; order Carangiformes; family Carangidae; genus Decapterus; species Decapterus maruadsi. Next base: position 5,859,449 of record CM064903.1, read on the forward strand.
TGAAACAGAGAAACACATAATACTTATAGCTTATAATAAAAGTCTAATGTCCATCTCTTCATTGAGACCTTTGTGACAAGTGTGTACATCCAAAAGATAAACACACACAGTGATGAGTATTTGTACAGTGTTCAGTTTAGTACCCGTGTGAAGTTGGCGCTGATCTGCAGCTGGGACAGCGACTGCCGGATGTTGCGGCACAGCTGGGCGGTGGTGGCGTCCGACTCCTCGTCGTGACAGCCGGGGTCGCTGAGGCTGCGGTTGATGCTGGTCCGGACCAGGCTCAGGTTGAAGTTGAGTTTCCCCGTCGCCTCCTGGAGGACCTCCAGAGACACACTGACGTTCTCCAGGGCCTCCTTCGTTTCCCGCATGGCTGTGTTGAAAGGGAAGAAGAAGAAGAAGCAGCAGAGGAGTTATCAATAATTCATAAAGATCTTTTACATCTGTCCTGGGATTTTCTGTCAAATTGTTGCAACTGGAAGTGTATAATTTGTAGATTTAGATGCAGACAGCTATGAAGCTTAGGTTTTGGGGGATTTTCATGTGCAAACCCCAAATATAAGTAGCTTGAAAAATTACATATTCATCCCTTGACCCAGGGATTTAACTTAAAATTTACTTACAGTGTCAATATAAACCAGAAATAACTTGTATAATTTAAAACAAAAAGACTCATACTGTACAGGACACTCTGTACTTATTGTCAGGACGAGGCCTGAGCCGAGTGTAACAGTGAATGTCAAGTCCAAGCTCTGGTGGTGGTACACTGACTGACTGACTGTATGTTGCCTCTGTAACATCTAAAATTAGATTTTTGGCTGCCAAACATCTTTTTAGCTATTGGCAAAAAAAAAAAAAAAAAAGCAGGAATGCAATGTGAATAATGTTAATTTGTTGGCTGCCTCTATTAAAAATGTTGCTGTTCAGTAAGTGACCCTTTCTGGATGCATCACTAGACAGCAAGTCAGTGTTGTTAACAATCACAGTGCAGCCTGCAGCAGACTTGTAAAATTAAACAGGATGAAGAATTGAAAAACACGGGCATCCTCCAACACTGGTATAAAAGATGCACGAGTGTACGAGAGGAAACAGTGAATTCACTATTGAATGACAGCACAGCAGGGGGTAAAGTGCTAAATATTTAGTCTTTCTCTCCCCTTAGTGGAAGATACAGTGCGCGAATCTTGATCTTTACACTTAATACTTAGTCTAAACATCTGCACCAGATGCTCAGACTTGGACTCAGATTGACGACTCGGCTCAGCCCTCGTAGAGAAACAAATAGTACACAAACATTAGGAAGACGAACTGGAACCACAGTCATTTTACTGCGCTCAGACATTTTACCACCTGAGCTACGGACAGACATGCTTTCAGTCAGTTGTTTTGTGTCTTTTGTGTTACAAGCTTGTATATTCCATATAGTCCATATACAGCTGCTTGTATTGGATTAGAAAGTAAGTAAATAAAATAACTACTTTAATAGTTAAACGGTCAAATTTGCAAATAATAGCATTATAAAAAGAAACACAATACATATTTACATTAAAGCATATTTTCTTATGCTCACTTCACACTGGGGTAAAATGGGGAAAAATCCAGGTAAGAGGACGATGTTGTGTTTGAGGTTTCAGTAAAATCAGGCCATTAACTTAAAACTTAAAACTGCACTAGGCAAGATTTTTTATTTTTTTATTTTTTATGGGAACAATCTGGGGACAGCAGAAAATAAACTTAGAGGCTGGAAGTGGAGAATTAAGAGTCCAAAAAGAGCCGATGTCGTCTTATGTCATTTGTGGTCGCGGGGTCACCAGACTGAGGTGCTGTTGTTGTTGTTGTTGTTGTTGCGTAGTGCAGTTTTAACGTTATTAATTGGTTGTGTGTGTGACTCAGGGCTGTGATGGGTCCAAGTGCTCAAGGGAGAGAGATCACAAGGGAACAAATCACAGGAGTTCACGGGGGCGGGCGGGCGGGCGGGCGGAGGGATCAGGGGTCAGAGGATTGTTCAGGGTCATTGTTCAGGTACTGAGTTACTGTTACCTTTGATGGCTCTCTCGATTTTCACTTTACGAAAAAAAAAAAAAGCATAAATAGAAGAAGATTGAGGGAGGGGGTGGAAGAAACTGAAAGATTATTACAAGTGACATTTAAGCACAAATAACAGCTTCATATTGTCTCACTGAACCTGGAGAACATTATCAGCTACGATGCTTCGTATCACTTAATGGCTCATGGAGCAAAAATACTTTGCAGTGCAACGGTGGCGGCGGCCTGTGTTCATCATCTTCCAGCCGACAGTGATGCGATGTGATAGTATCATGACTGACTGACGGAGGAAATTAAAAGTGAGCTTGTGTTACCTCCGGCCATATTGAGGACTCTGTCCAAGGCAGGATGAACCTCCTTATCCAGCTGATCGTGTATCCTTCCACCGAGCAGCGGACCCACATCTGTGACGGGAGGAGACGGCATCAAGATCAACAAGTCACTCTTTTTTATTTATTATGTCACATTTCTGGTGTCGCTTCCCAGGTTGTTGTTGTTGTTTTTTTCACTCTTTATCCATACATCTTCGACCTAATGTAGAAACTGAGACTTAAAGGAATAGTTCACCAAAAAGTAGTTTTTTATTCCTCAAAGTGCATCTGAAGACGCGGGAGGCCGGTTCGTAGTCCAATGAAAACTTTATATGAGGTTAATAGCGCAATGCACAGGGATGTGACCAGACTCACCTCAATGACGTTGTTTCGGGTAAACTCTGGACTGATTGCAGTGGACGAGCAGTGTGGAGGAATATTAAATGGTTTTTGTGTAGTTTTATGGACGTTTTTGTGTTGGGCGCTATTACTCTCATATAAAGTTTTCGTTGGACTACGAACCGGCCTCCTGGGTCTCCAGATGCACTTTGAGGAATAAAAAACTTCTCCAGAGTATTCAACAGCATGAGGGTGAGTCAATAATGACTGAATTTCATTTTTTGGTGAACTGTTCCTTAAATAGTTTTTGTTTCATAGCTGCAGTGCAGATTTTACAGGTCTTAACTTCCAGGAAAGAAAGAGCTGCCTGGATTATAACACAGGGGGAAAAGTGGGATAAATCCTCCAGAGATGCTCCAATAACAGTCGGTAGACCTAGTTATGTCATAAATCTGTTGTGAACACAGTTAAGTTCAGACAATCAGCCTCAAATATATATATGTATATGTATATATAGTATATACAGTAGTCTACTTAACGCACCATCAAGGACAAAGAGAAGGTGTACTTACGATTTAGGTCATAGACGACTTTCTTCTTGGCCGTGGCGTATTGGGATATTAGGTAATCAATTTGCTGCAAACAAGAAACACATCAGAGCGGAGCAGGTTTTTGCAGATGGTAGCGCACAGAAAATGAGCTGATTAGTCTCGTCACAAACAACAACACCAGCGGAGTGACACATGATTTCACTGTTATTTTTTTTGTCATAATGAAATAGTGGGGTGTTGGGGGGGGGGGGGGGGCGCAAAATATAAGGCAGGGCTCTCCACTGTATTTACAATATACCATTTAATAAACTGAGAATTTGGCTGGATTTTTTTGTTCTTAGAAAAAGAAAAAAACCAGCCACATGAGTGAGACTAAAGGTCTGGGCTTGTGAAATTTCATGGTATGAGAATGACGTTTTAGAAAGCAAATTTGTATCTGTCGCACGCACAAAAGGTGAGAAAATTGTCTTTTCTCAGCTTGAGAGGATTACAGGAAGGAGGCATGACTAGAAACAGAAGCAGACACACACACACACACACACACACACTCACACAGCGGCCTTCAACTCTAACAGCCTCAGATCCATGCAGGAATATTTTGACATTTGAATGATTTTAGAAATTTCCGCTGTGACTGAACAGTTTGCTACGCAGCTTCCAAATTATTTCATTAGCTCAAATTTAGCTGGTAGCTTTCTGTTGTTTTGTTTTTTTAAAATCAAGTGCCCATATTGTTACATAATTAAATCCCCAGGACTGTTACACAATATGTTGTGATGATCAACATTTGTTGTGACAACACACAGCAGGAGGACGGGTCACGCTCCCGCCATCAAACGCTAAGCTTTTCTTACCATCGGCGTGTCGTTAGCGAAGGTGTGCAGGTCCCTCATGTTGCTGTTGACCAGTCGCCGTATGTTCTTCACCTGCGAGCTCAGGTTCTGGTTGGCGGCGTACGCACACAGCACGCCAATCCTGTAAATACACAACACACACACACACACATGCACTGTGAACTTTGTGTCAACCGGTGACCTTTCTGCTCCTGCATCAGTCAAACCAAGTATAGCCGGAGGCGGAGGGAGGGTGTGTGTGCATGTGTGTGACACATCAAGGTGATGGCCTGTCAGTAACAGTAGGGGTCAGTGTGCACCACCGTATTGACTTTGACAGCGTCCAGTAGGATGAGCAGAAGTACTCACATCCGTCAGTCAGGTAGAAATACTGCTACAACATGTGTATAAATACCAACATCAGGACTGAGCTAGAGGAGGTCTTATATCATCATCAACATCTGGAATCACCTCCAGCTGCAGTAACTCTCAAGATAAACTCACTTGTCCCATTCAATCACTTCAAATCATTCATAGTTTCCTGTCCTACTCTCATCTGCACTGTAAATGAGACTTGCCTCAGTGTACTAACGAGTTTAAATAAAGGTAGCTAAACTAAACTAAACTAAACTCTGAAAACAGCTTTAAGTACCAAACTGAAGGCTAAATGGACAATTTCAGAATAATAATAATTCATTTCAGAATAACGTACTGAAGCAGCAACATAAAATCCACTTGGGTTTTGTAGCTTGTACACATAAAAGGCTCATACATTTTGCACAACAGCAGTAAAGATGTGATTTAATACTAAGGAAAATGTGAAGGTCAGACATAAAATGCATAAAACTATACATTTTTACCAGCTTACAGTTACAAATTCAAGGGTTTCCATTCAATTTCTCCATTATTCATTTAGTGTTAAATGTAAAAAAAACAGCCTATTTTTCTGACCAGTGATCAAAATCCCAAATATATTTCATTTGTTATCATGTCCGACAAGAGGAAGCCTACCAATTGACATTTTGCGTCAAATATTGTGGCCTACAAATGGGCCGTAGGCCATCTAATATGAACCGCTGATATAATAGTTATGCATCTATAGAAACACATCATGATTTATTTGTTGATTATATTTTGCATTATTAACATGAAGCTGCAGTAGCTGAACAATTGGCTATTTTTTGCTACTGTACGTGGAGTAAAAAAAATTCACTACACAAGTAAATGTACTGAGTCACTCTGAGAATGAGCGTAATGCAAACTGCAACTGCACAAAGCTACTATTGTAATGTGTATAACAAAAGCTATAATGTATTTTATGGTGTGTTTTTTTGTTGTTGAGATAATAAGAAATGAAGTTCAGCTGAAAAATAATGTTATATCTCAGGCAATTTACAAACGGAGGTGGTACAGTAGCAGTGAGCGCAGGTGTATCCAGATTGAGCTCCGAGGCCCCATCTATACAATCTAAGGTCCCTGGGTTGTAAACAAATTCAAATTAAATGCGAAAACACCAAAGTGCGTAAAAGCATACCATTAAAGTGAGTCTCTCGCACACTTCAAACAGACCTGAGTAGCTCGGTATACGAGGCTTAATTAGCTTGAGAAACATCAAGGGGAAAGACAGCCCATAATATTAAGCCGTTTCCATGACTCACTCTCATCCCAGCTGAATTTTCTTGCACGGCAACCTCACAGCTAGCACTGCACACGTATTAAGTGTGTTTGTGTTTGTGTTGTGTGTGTGCGCTGCGTGAATCTGTGTTACAAGGTTTGATCAATTTAAGAATAAATAGCCAAAGTACTGTACAGGAAAAAAGAAAGAAAAGAGAAATAAAACCAAAGAAGAAGCAAAAAAAAACAACCTCCCTGACAGCACAGTTGTGTAACACAGCAACTCTCATTTATGGCAAAGCCTCAGTAGAATAAGCAGCTTTATGAATGATGTAAGATGACTCGCAGAAAGGAATAACAAAAGGCCTGACTCAGAGAAGCCACTGGGAAGGTTTTAGATCAATGGAGATGAATCAGGCTGTTGTGAGTCACTGCATAATAAGACAGTGGTCTGTGCATGTGAGTCTGTGGAGGTATACGCATAACAACACACTGTGCGTACATGTATATACTATGTGTGAGTGTAGTGAACATGCAAAGTGAGGTTATGCCCCATTCATTGACTTATTGTAAATGCATGAGGCAGGTGGTGTGTGTGTGTGTCTGTGTGTGTAAAGGTAGCTCATCTTTACAGTCTTGTGATCTGCAGTCGCTGCTGCTGCTGTTGCTGTAGTCACAGTCTCTCTTTGTGGTGATAATCCTGTTAATCTAGTTTAATCTAAACCTGCATTATGCTGCAGACGTTTTGTCACATTAGGAATTTCACAGTTGCGTTTATGCCCCCGAAGAATCCAGCGTGTTTGACACTTTCTCTTTTCAAGAAAGGTTTTAGATGTTCGCGCTCCTCCGAGAGAGTGTTGTCTGTTATGATTCAGCGCCGTCGCATAAATAAAGTTGATTTGAGGATCGACTTGAAAGACGCCACCCACAGAAAAAAAAGGCAAAAGCACGCCCACGACAAGTTCTAAGACTCCCAACTTTAAGACTCTCTATAGGTGTTGTTTTTGTGGGACAGTCAAAACTAAAATCATTTTTGTTCTACTTTTTCTTATATCGTCTTTATTCTACCTCATATTTTTATGTAAAGTTGAATTTTTATACTGTTTACTCGCATCGATTCGACACTTACATATTGTTACATAAAACTGAGGAAAGAAGCCTTTTTTTACATTTAGCTTGAATTCATAAACAATTGCAAAAACTTTCTGTTCATTAATTAACCGGCAACAGAATTAATTAATTGTTAGAAGAAGTTGTACTGCTTACAAAAACTTCTGTGTGTCTGCCAACATGTTTTAATTAACGTCAGTGTGGCATTGGAAATCAGAGACGGCGGTGCTGCGTCGGTGCCGCCGCTTCTCGTTTCGGAAACTCATTTGTGAGTTGGGACTGTTTTTTGGAACAAACGGTGGTGCAGCGTGTCAAGTTTTGAGAAGGTGGAAGTCGTGCTGTCAGAAAATTAAACCCAGAGGACGAAGGAAGGAGAATAAAGTGTGCAACGTGCAGTTAATAATCTAAAAACATCATCACCAGTACACGTATGTATGTTTATAATGATCCTCGGAGAACATGCATGTTATCGGGTCACGTGACGTTGCTGCCGTGTCTGGAGGAATTACAACGATGTTCTCCATAAATAGTGAGTGAGTGAGTGAGTAAACACTGTCGTCGTGTATAGGTGGAGACTCGATGGGAAAACTAGGCCAAACAAGTAGGTTGGGGACACGGAGCGGTGGAACCATCCGGAACCAGGGGGAAGATTCAAAATGGCCACTTTCACAACAAAAGCCTTTTGTCCGACACTTTTTTTTTTCCCCGTGCCCTCTCGTTGTGTCACTCACTCTCTCTCTCTTCTTACACAAGTGCACCACTCCACACACATGCTGTACCCCCCCCACTTTCACTAAAGCCCATACAGTATTTTCTTCTTCTGCAGCCTGCTCTCATTTGTCTTCTTGCTCCCTCTCGTCTGTTTTTATCTACGTCTCCTCCGCTATACACCTCTATTCCCCAGTCGGCCTCATTCAGACTTTTTCATTGTCTCTCTTTTTTTTTTCTCTACCTCTCTCTTTCTCTCTCTCCCATCTTTTGCCCTCAGTTCCCTCTCTCCTCTCCACCTCCCTCTCATTTTTCTCTTTCTTTGTCTCTCGCTCACTCCCTCCACTCCCGCTGGTGTCCGGCAAGGTCGCTGGAATCTGCAGCCAAACAAAGACTCTTTGAGAAAAACGGCAAAGTGGTTTCCCAAACAAGCCGTGTGTGTGTGTGTGTGTGTGTGTGTGAATGTAGTACACAACCGTCCACCTTGTTCGTTTGTTCGCCTCACTTCAGTCTGGAGTTTGGGTTCGTCTGACTCGGTTCTTGTGCAGATTTGTTATTTAAGAGATGATGAAACAAAATCAGGATAGAGAAACAAGGAGAAGACGAAAGAAAGAAAGATGGAGAAAAAAATACACGTAAGCAAAATGATCAAACAAACAGCAAAGTCGAGATGACAAGCGAGGAAAACAGAAAATACATGAGGAGTGGATTCATGAGAAAGCCTGTTTCTCCTCACTGATGCTGCACAAGGTGGCGTACGACCCCCCTTCCCTCCCGCCCCCCTCTCCCCTGTGGGCTTGTGACTCTCAAAATGTCACCTTCACTCTACCTTTAAACCCTGCAGTGTCTCATATATCACATATGATAGAGAAATATTTCAGCCCACTCACCTGAAAAGTGTCTTCTTTTTTTTTTTTTAAGAAGCAGCAACATAAAATCCACTTGGGTTTTGTAGCTTATACACATAAAAGGCTCATACATTTTGCACAACAGCAGTAAAGAGGTGATTTAATACCAAGCAAAATGTGAAGGTCAGGCATAAAATGCATGAAACTATAACTTTTTTTACTAGCTCACAGTTACAAATTCAAGTTTCCATAAAATTCCTCCATTAATGCATTATTCATTTAGTGTTAAATGTCAAAAAACAGCCCAACAATCCTAAAGTTACATCCTTAAACAGCCAATTTTCTCTGACTAGTGATCCAAATCCTAAAGATATTTCATTTATATCACGTCCGACAAGAGGAAGCCCACCAACCCTCACATTTAAGAAGCCAAACCAGCAAATATTTTGACATTTTGCGTCAAATACTTTTGATTTACTTCACCATCCTTGTTTCCAAATACATATTATAGTAATTTCCAAGTAGCAGCTGCTCTGCTGTAATGTAAATACTCCTGTTTTCATATTATCAGCAGCACCTGAACTGATGTGCCAGCTCACACTGTGGGTAATGACCATACAGTAGCTGCTTGTTGAACGAGTGCCCCACATTGACCACAGGGGACAATTCAAACACACAGTGTGAGGAAAATTCACCTCTAGCAACTTTGGTTAGAAAAAAAAAGATCTGTGGTTCCTGTTGGAGTGAAAGCTAAACTCTCCCCTAAGGTTGGAAACCCCACAACAGCAGATGAAGAGGAGCATCGAACTCGCAGCAGCGCAGCGCCCCAGAATCTAGGCCACTACTGGGGGCTGGGCGGTGAGTGTTACATGGTCTGGTGGCTCCATAGCTTTTACAAACTCCCAACAATGGCCTGCATTCAGTGTGATTGTAGTTGCGAGGCTGCATGGGACAGTCGCCTCTCAGCCCCTCCCTGCTTTTCACACTGCTGGGACTGGACCTCTATTATCCTGTCTGTCCATAAGAAGAAAACCAGAACTGTCCTCACTGTACTGACCTCAGAGAAATGTTATTAATACTTGAAAAACCTGTTGACTTCTGCACAATTACACCTGTAATGTTGGGCATTAATTAAAAAGTACGGGCCAAAACTTTAACCTTCAATGTGCCGGTTTGACCTCAGTGCAGGACAGATAGATTACAACATAGCAGCTTGTTTTGTATTGTACAGTATGTAGGACAATAAATCAGCTGACTGCAGCGTAGACCTACATGCATGAAAAAGCGTGTATTGCCAAAATAACCCCCCCTCGAGTCCCGGCAACATTGTGACACTGCCACATGCAGCTAAATTAAAATCAACTTTGCCACCAATATATTCAGTTAAAGCCTCTTATTGGCCGTCGTTGGTTATAATCCGTCTCCTCGCTGCTCACCAGGTCACAGTCTAAACGTTTCTCTGCAGCTTTGTCTCTTATAAAGAATTTAACCAGACAATGAATACTTAAGCTTTCTGACCCCAGGGGCCTTTTTGCTCCAGGCGTGACAACCCGCTGAAGATGGGGCCTGATATTTCCCCTCCTCCTCCTCCTCTTCCTCATAAAGCTGATGATATTCCTCTTGTCCATCCCCTCTAAGGTCTGGCTGTGCTGCAGTGGTTTGGTGGGAGACAACAGACCATTATGTCCTCAGTAAACAGTTCAGAAATGATATGAATACTAAACTCAGAGCCAAACAGCCTGTAGGGTTCAGCGTTGTGCACAGCCACGGCCACGAAGGTCACTGACATTCAGCTGTGTTTACAAACTCCAGAAGAGCCAAAAAGATTGTAAAAAAAAACACAGTGTTTTTAAGTCGAAATGACCATTTAAAATAGATTATCATACTGATAGTGACAGATATTAACTGGATTTTGGACTTGACAATGTGGATTAAGGTTAGGGTTAGTGCAGTTTAAGCACCTGCCACTATAGGCAGTATAAGTCTGTGCAGCTCGGTTTCTACAAGTTAAACTGAGGATAACTTAGAGCAGACAAGGAGGCTGAAGGTTCAAACACGTTAAACACTGAGCATCTTCCCATTTCACTGACGTGTTTGTCGTCAAATCACTGAATCCTTAAGTACCAGAGTCTCTATAATCTATGAAGAAGAAGAGGCAGATCCAACTTCTTCCTTAAGGACTTCAAAAGAAGTTGCTCAGTAAACCGTCCCCTAGACACACACAGGTTAAAAAGACAATTAACCTTTCAAGCAAATATTAAGAGTGTGATTTCAGAATAAATGTCGGCTGTCCAAAAGAAGAACAAGTCGTGTCAATGAATGAGGGATGAAGAATTTGCAAAGTGCAGATAATTTACTCTGTAAACAGCAACTTCATAACAACATCCTTTACTTCATTAAACCTCAACCAATCAAAGTTTTCCGCTTTGAATCGAATCAGCTGTGATTTGCATTTAATTATTCAGCTCCCCCATCACAAGGGCGGCTCTGGAGAAGGACTCTCAGCTTAAAACTTACTTTAGTGTCAACACTGAAAGTCATTTTTTTTTCTTCCCAGGGGATTGGTCTCCTGTAAAGTTAGAGACCAGCTGCATCACAGTGATTGGTTTTAATGGTGCGGTCTTTTGCTATTAAGTGAGACCAGCGGGGAGCAAACACTGCCAGATCCTGGGGTTTAATGTGGACTCAGTCTGCAGCACCTGAGCTCAGAAAGACTGGACTCCAAGCGTGTGATAAAAGCAGCTGTGGATAAAAAATAATTCCACTGTAATCTGCATATGATCGCATGCTCAATATCCAGTTTGCATGGTGTCTGTGGAGTTACAGTATCTGCACAGACAAATTAATGCAAATTAATAACCAATACATGTGTGTGTGCTGTATACAGATGACAGATCATTTTTACAGATGCCATTCACAGGGCTGTCACTGCGTGTTTGTCCTTTGGCCTCATAACGTGCAGCTGCAGGTTTATGAGAGTCATGAGGTCAATGTCAGACAGGCAATGGAAATGAGAGGCAAATAGCAGAAAGGTCCATCGTGCACTTTTTGCTGTAATCTTGTGACGTTAAATTTCAATTCCTGGTTTGTAAATGCTGTAACACTGTGTGCACATGCATCAACATGCCACGGTTTGGTTTGAATCTCTGGCCGCAGTAAGAGTAAGTACAGTAGTGCACATTCAGTATTAAAAGTGCAGGTTCATCGTCTGAATTAAAGGCCCAGGTATATTCTGATATGCACTGAGGATATTGGATTAAATATTGGGGAACACTGAGTCTTTACCTTCACTTATGATGTAAGTTTCATTCTTAGTTGGAGACCATTAAATAGATAGTTCAACATTTTGGCAAAGTGGCCCATTGCCATAACCCATTGGTTCGTTACCTTTAATTGTCGTGCAAGCTGTTTTTAGAACAGTGGAGCAGAGCCGTGAGCTGCTCAGAGCTATGCTACGGAGGCTAATGGAATTTCTTGGTTTCCCTCATCAAACTCATCAAATACACAATCCAACAACTCCAAAACGCTCTGGTGGACAAGTTGTGACCTGCACATTCACCACGCTATGAGATAATAACGAAACATTACGAGACGGCGTTGTTTTTGAGGCAAAAGCAGAGACTGCTTGCCGAAAAACTGCTCCCGAGGGGAACACGTATCAGCGGTTTTGCATGAATTTACCTCTAAAACAACTCCGTCTTGCAGCTCTGCTCCACCATTCTAAAAACAGCTTGCACCGACAACCTACTGCTAAAACTATAGAGATGTTGAACTATCCCTTTAATTTTATATATTTACTGTCGGATTATATAGTCATTTAATAACTGGCCTGAGCTTGTCGTCCTGCTGCTATATAAAGAATTTCACATTCTGTCTTGAATGAAATGAAATAACACTGTTGTCACAGCTCTTGATGTACACGTATGAAAAACACCAACCTGACCCTTCGCCTCGTCTGTCTATGCTAATAACACGACCTGCCAATCAAGGCGATCTGTGGGATTTCTCATCTGACAGCTGGTAGAGGGTAATGAGGAGGTTTGCTGAGAAGTAGACGTCTTCAGGGGTCTGAAGTATTTGACCTCATCTGGAACAGTTCATTTGAAATAAATAAAAAAAAGAACAACAACCTGGACAAGAAATGCAAAAAAATAATTTTCCAAGAGGGACCCAGAGTAAAGTGATTCCCACTCTTCCTCATGCTTCAAAATGCAGTTTTCTACCACATGGTCACTAAGTATGTTTGGTATAAGATGTACTGTATTGAGACAGTGAAACGACACTGAGTCGACCCTCAGAGGCACAAGGTTGACGACGTATCCATTCCTCAATAGATAATTCCTCTAAGATTCACCAGGAGAGGAATCAGAGGAGTGTCTGTGTGACCACCAGGCCAGAAAATAAAGTCTCATTTTAAATCCCCGGCTGTGATACGTTGGCTGATTACAGCTCATAGCGGCTGGTAGAGTGTAGAAAACCTTTTTGTAGTCAGACAGAGCTAAATTTTCAATCACTCTGTGAGCAAGCTTGATATTCACTCCTCACCCCACTGCCCATAAAGTTAAAACACACACACAGTGACAGAAAGAAATGAAAGACGGCTCTATCTGCATTAGGGACTGCTGCTATTTTTGGGCTATAAATCCTTCCCCGAGATAGAGAGCAGAGCAGAGCAGAGCAGAGCACCCCTCACGTCACAGATCCTGCAGCTCTGCCTCCTCACGTCTGCTGTGTGCAACAGTGTGAACACTATCGTTGCTTCTCCCCAACACACTTATGAGTATGACCAATGCATTTGAAAAAGAAAGGCTGTCCGATGCCATGAACGATCGATTCGTTTCACATTTGAACAGAATTCCTGTTTGGGTATTTTGTGCATTCGCTCACTGACTCTCAAGAAGCCCCCAGGACGAAATGTAATTAGTGAAAAATAAAAGTTGACGTCGTCGTCGTCCATGCTGCAGAAACGAGGGAGAATTAGGACGATTAAGAAAAAGTGAGGCGTCTGCATGAGCAGCTCATTCTGACAACAACCTCTCCAGTTAATTAGCTTGGCAGTGGTTTGTGTAAAAGCTGCCATTGTGCGACGTCAGTGGCGGCGGCGGCGGTGTGTTACGTGCCGGGCAGCGATCATGCATCTATACTTGGGACATTGTGCTGCTGTGTTGAACCAACGCAGCTCAGTTCATTTCATTAATGGAAAGTTGCTTGTAAAGGACGAAAGAAGAAGACACAATGACAAGATAAAACTCTGTCGTTTCCTGCCAGGTTTAATCCACTCGGATACATTTTTCAACACTAACACAAAGTCTAGTTTACCGGAACGAGATGCTACAGTTGTATTGTTGTGTTGCGTGTATTGTTGCCTGTGCCTGGTACTCGTACTCCCCTCTCTGTGCCTGTGCTGTGTCAGCTTTGCTCTCATGTTGCATCAGTTGTGTAGTGGCCTCTGCAGCTCTGTAACCGCTGCAGACATTTATGCACATGGCCGTTAAAATACATCGCCCGTGTACAATACGTGTATTCTGTTGCACTTCCTGCTTCAAACTGAACGAGGCCGTCACATCCTGTCAGAATCAGACGACTGGTTTCTGACATCTCAATCACTGCCTCCATTTTTCTTTATGTTGTTTTTATTCTCCCGTCCTCACGCTGATTCGTATTCGTCCGGTGCTCGGCTGATTGATGGCTGCTTTCCAGGTTGGAAAAATAATAATCAACCAGAGCTTTGTAGGTGTGCAGGCAGAGAATGGGAGGATGTCACCGATCGGTGCCAGAGTCGCTGACAGAAAGAAATTGCCTCAAAAATTCAACCCGACGTTCAGAAATAACAGCTCTTCAGTCTGTTGTGTGTCTTTGATCTACACGATAGATGCCGGGTTAACTGCTTCCTGCAATCGCTGCCGCTAACTAGTTCTGAGTTTTACTCTCGTCAATTTGAGACCAAACAGACGACACAGAACAAAGGAAACTGTGGAAAAACCAGAGAATAAAGGCGGATGTGATGCAAGAGTTATAGATAGTTTTAATAAAAGTTCACTTTAACAGGATGAATGTGTTGTGGATGAGTTCACGGGGGTTGATTCATCATACTGGAAAACTGGAGGGTTCAGTTCATCACTTCAGATCGATTACAGCGGAACAACCTCCGGGACAAATACATTAAAAGACGCGGTAGCTCTTTAATTTACAGGCTGATAATTATGTCGTAATTATGTAGTAATCTGAAGAAATTACCTAGAAGTAATCACTGACCGACGCTCTTCATTCTGCTTCACTTTTATTCCATAATTACCCAGCATTCCTCACAGCAGTTCCCCAGTAATTATACGACTGCAGCAGCGTGGCATTATTTTTGACTTTTCCTGTCAGTTTTCCTGCTACAATTTCCAACTCCAGACTCTTGAAATCCAAAGAACTTGTCGAAAACTTCCTCGAAAAATAAATGGAAATATAAAAATATGAACTTATTGTGAACTTAAGCTCGAAGACGGCACTGAAAAATATAAAATAAAAGGACAATAACAAGTATAAGAAAGATGAAGTGAGTGCACATCGATCTGTTGATCATGCTCTAAAAACCTTGTGTTGCTGCACTATTAATTATTCAGAAGGAGATAAAATCATGTTTTTCAAACCTCAACAAACAGAAAGTCTCCGTATGAAAAGAGGCTCTGAATCGTTTCCACCCACAGACTCATGTAGAAACACATGAAGCAATTCACTATTATTTGCAACAACAGAAATTCTCCGTCTGTTCTTTCTCTGCCAGAAATTGTACAGGACACATGTTGATATAATTGGCCCCTTAATGTTTTTGTATTTTTGTATGTTATTATTATAATCACTTTGTATTTTAAAAGTGGCTTCATTTACTTTTGCTCCTGCTGCTTTTCCACCCACAGGCGCTGGAGTTGAAGTGTCATTGCATTTCAGTTTTTTTTTTAGTTTTTGGCTGATTGTAAACGCTCCAGGTCTCCGGCTCCGGCACCAGAAAATGAATTCCCTGCAGCTCGACGCTCAGTCAGAGAGTGACGTCGTCTGCACAGTCGTTGTGTCTTCTGCTCATCACGCTATTAATGACTCCCCTAAAAATAAGAGAACATGTGATGACTCCTCAGGGAGGCGGTTAAGTGTGCGTTACAGGAGGTAGGGTTTCGTCAGAGTGTATTTTTTGTTGTGCGTGCGTCTCTAAGTGACTAATTGTGCGTTGTGTTTTTTGGCTTTATGTGGGAGATTTCAGTCACGTAAGCGAGCGTGTGTGTGTGTGTGTGAGAGAGAGAGTGTGAGCTCAAATGAGCAACTGTGAATGAGGCATTTTGCTCCAATTAGGAGATAGAGTAGGAGGAAGCAGAAGACGGAGAAGGAAAAGTGCAACAGGTTCATTTAGACACATAAGATAAAGTTTTTTAAAAAAGTCCAGTTGACAGTTATATTGAGCCTCATGTAAAGCCATGTGTAGACGTTAATATACTGTATGTGTAGTATTGTATACAAGTGTGTGTAGCTCTGTGACTGCAGAGCTCTGTGCTGCAATGAAAGTTGAAATTTGCTTTGCACATTATTTTGGTCACTTTATTATTAATTCAGCAGGATTATTAATTAGTAATATCTATTGTTAAAAATGATAATGTAAGATCTGTAAAGCTTTGCAAAAATATGAGAGGTTCATTTCTGTATGTTCATTACTGTATGTGCATTAAAGAGGAACCAAGCAGGATTTCTCCCGTGGCGATTTCTACCTTAATTAAAAAGCTCATGACTAATTGTGATAGTTAACTACATGACTTGTGACTTGTTACGAGTGAGAACGGAGGCTCTCTGCCTTCACCTGGCGTCTCACAGCTGAAAACCAACCTTGTAGTTACTCAGTCACCGCCCCGGTGTCCCAGCTCTCGTCTCTGCAGATAGCAACACAAACGCACTCCATAACCTATACGAACACATGCGTCGTAACATCATATATGTTATATAACGTTATCGACCACCGCTCAATGTATTTATTTTTTGCTGGCTTCGTTGTAAACTAATGCACATGGAAGAGAAGAGCGTTAGCGGACTTGCATAGTTCCCCTTTAACTGAACTGAACAGAGTGAATCAAAGTGTTTTGCCCCCCGAGTTGAAAATCATAGATATGAGCTTTTTCTTTGCTTCTTTTTTTGTTGAATATATTATTAAATTCATTATGTTTGATCATTTATGCAGTTATAGGGCTGTAGTCATTCTCCACAGTTAATTAAACTGGGTTTTTTTTCTGCAGGTCTGATCACCGTGATCACAACGGCATCAAAACAGCCACGACAAATAGATATGACAGTTAACCTTTACAAAAATATAAATAGAATAATAACTGAAAGATTGACCATGTGTTACAGGGTGAGTTTGGTTGTGATGAGACCTCGGTCCGCCCTCAGGAGGGTGTGGTCGTGGTTGTGCTGTCAACACAAGATTGTGGACGTTTTTATTTCACAGTTTGAGTCTCAGTTTCAAAAAATGTCACACCTCCAACGTTTGTAGTTACACGCCTCAATTTGGTGGTTATAACGTGTCATAAACATCCGTTAGTGTATGAAGCTGCAACACTGAGAACATTTCAAGAAATATGTTGTCGTGGAAAAGTCAAAACAGTCAAATACAATACATGTGATATGTATGTACGTGTAAAACTGATCACCTTTTTCTTTATTTCTTAATTATTTGAAGCAATGTGTTTTGTAAATTATTTTAATTACACAGTATCATAGGCTCTTTTTTATTTATTTATTCTCCATACTAAGCTCCATGTGGCCTGATGTAATGTATTGTCTATTTATTGAATGCCATGTAGGCTACATGTACCACGACAACCTGCTGCTGCTCATATCCACGTACAGTGACATCATGCTGATCGCACATCTGGAGTCCACATGTTCTATTAGTGAAGTATGAAAGTGAAAGTATCCAGCTGTTCTGTAGTTTTTCCACAGAGTAATAGAGAAAAAATCAATTATAGTAAAATAAATCACCACCCACAGATGAGTCAGTGTCTTGTGGTTAGGCCATTTAATGCCCCCGCACCCCCTCGCTGTTACCCCAGATATCAGAAATATCTAATGTGAGGACGACAAACTGAGATTTAATGCTCAGTTCACTGTCGCCTGCGTTATTATCATTAATTAGACCTCGTCTGATTAGCATTAAATTACTGAGCCCGTAATGTTGGGACCTTTTGTGTTTAATAGCGTTGGACACACAGCGACTGAAATAGAACCGTTGAAATGCATGTTGGGTAACAGCGTGAGGCAGGGGTCTTCTTCTTCAGTCGGCCCGAGCTGAGCGGAGGATCCTCTGTCTGTCATTTTATCATTATAAATCCAGGCGGGGGTTTTGTGTGGAATCAGAGCTGATTAGCGGAAACTGAAATAACTCGTGCTGCTCTTCACTCGTGTCTGGTGGTGAAGCTTTACCACGACCGTCAGGCGGCAGAACGACACACACTGGTTGTTATTATTACTATTATTATTAAGCACAACTGTAGAGTGAAGATGGTGTTGTGCTGTGAGCAGTATTGAAAGTGATTGATAATCATATAAACCCAGTCTGTGCACACGTGCAGTTAGCATTGTGTTGGTTCGCAACGGCAGCTGATGGATGGATGGATGGATGGATGAATAGATAGATAGATAGATAGATGGATGGATGGATGGATGGATGGATAGATAGATAGATAGATAGATAGATAGATAGATAGATAGATAGATGGATGGATGGATGGATGGATGGATAGATAGATAGGTGCTCTATTGATCTTGAGGAAGCCTGACATCTGTAACATCTGTAACATCCAACAACGTGTAAACTTCAAACGTCTGAACCGTTTGAACTGTTGGATCAAACCTCAGTCGCTCCTTTCTGCTTTTTCAGTCCTTTTCTTTAGGCTTGTATCTGTTTGACATTTCATAAGGATATTTTTCTAATTCGTAAATTAAAAAAAAAAAAATATTTATTTCATTATTGTAAAAGTTAAATTTATATAACTGCCTGCCAATACTGTTTTGTGCAGTAGCTCATAGATCCAGTTGAGGTGTGAATGTTAAACCAATGCAGCTGCTGAGTATTAATTTAACTAAGAGTGCGTAGAACATAACAAATATTTATTTGATTTGTTTAGATTTAATCCAAAACTGCATATAATCCTTCAATTTTAAAAAGAAGCTGCACTAAAGGTCTCAAACTTGTTGAATGTGTGATCAACATGAAAGCAGATAACATTGTGTTTCTGTCTTCATATGTTGCTGATTAGACGACGACTGTCTGAACCAATTAGTTTAATTTTTGCGCAGCCAAGTTGAAAACAGAGACTAAACAACAAAACATATTGTTTCCTTAATTCAGGTTATTTAGGCTCAGTGAAGCCAGAAGAGACAATGTGACGACAACAAGGCTGTTTATGTAAATCCATTATTACCACATTGTTGTAACGACTCCAGTTCATCCAGCTGTGAATCGGCCTCTACCTTATGTTCCCAGATTCAGATTCAAAATCGGGCTGATGTACAGTATTTAAACGCTGGGGTAATTGGAGGATTGATAATTAATGAAGGCCTGTTAATCAGTTTATGCTTATTTAGATTTCAATCTGCATTCACCTAATTTAACCTGAGGAGAGAGCTGCTAATAGGACAGCTGCACTAATCACAGTGTTACTTTAATCTGGCTCTGATGAAATTATTAGTGTAGTATTTATGTTAATGTCCTGATCTCCAAACACTGTGTTTATCTCCACGAGGCTGAGCCCGATTTTTCAGCCTGCAGCATTAAAAAAAAAGAAAGAAAAAAGACAAACAGCGACACAGAATGAACTTTACATCTGCTGCGTGTTTGCTCGATGTGATCGCATGGCACGCCGACTGTGTTAGTCAGGCAGGCGGCACGTTTGTAGCCGGAGCGATCGAGGGATGGAGCGCTTGATGCCTTGCGTGCATTTTGCAGCGATGGAGAGAGAGAGAGAGAGAGAGAGAGAGAGAGAGCTGCATCCGTGTGTGAATCAAACCCACAAATCCCTGCAGCGCTACTCCAACCCCAGTGAACGTTACTCACTCACGTTTAACAACAACAGCCACCGCTCTCCGGCAGCTCCTCCAGGACTTGACCTCACCTTCACCACAGTGGGTTGATGCACGGGTGAAATCTTCCTTTCATCTTTCCTGGTGCACATTTATATTTATTCAAGTTTTTCTTCTCTTCAGTTCAGTATAATTACTCCTCTCTGGGTCGTGTGCTGCAGTTTCTCCACCTAAGTCTGATTTGTTTTGTCTGAACGATCCAATATTGATTCTTAGAATCCTATAATTTATCTTTGCATTTGCATCTTTTCTCCATTCTACAAGCTGTGTGCATAGTTGGAAATGTTTTATCTGCAGAAATCGTCATTTAAAACTAGAGTAAAGTTGATGATAGTCGGCTGTTTGACCTGAATCTGACTAGTTTGAGTTGATGTGGAAATGCCACTGTCATTGTTGAAGGGATATTATCTCTAATTATGAGATGTGAGTCTGTGGAAATCATCTGAACAGTGAGTCCTTTTCCAAATCGCTAATTTTAAAGGGGAACTACTGTATGCAAGTCCAATCACGTTTTCCAATTTCGTTGTTTACCTGAGTAGATGATTAATCCAAAACTAGAAAACACAGCGCTGTTTAACATTCAAAGAAACAACAGCGTCGCTAACTTGTTGAATGCAGCAGAAAACTCAGTTTCCTGGATGAATTCAGATTTTTCTTTGACCTGACTGAATCATTAAGACCTTTAGTTTTCCAATACAATGCTGCACTGGCCTGTGATCAATCAGTGAAGGTCCCCCCCCCATTTTTAATCAGCGCTGTTAAAACCCACCAGCTGCTGTTAGTGGCGGCCATGTATTCACAAAATTAGATAAAGGAGCTCTCAGGAGCGGGCAATATAAAGTCAGGATGCAGTATTTATGAGTTACATTAATCCTGTGCATTTGGATGCACCGTGTGTTTCTTTCTCTGGCAGGTGCATTAAAATAAATCTAATTAAGAAGCACAGGGGAAGCCATCTCAGTCACCCTATGGGTGCACCATATGCTATTTGTATTTTGATGAATGTTATTTGAAGGTAACTTTGAAGGCTTCTCGCTCTCTGATGCTGCCAGGAAGAAATATATAACCACAATTTTCTGTACAACGAGTTGCGTCTTATCATTTTGAAAGAAGTGAAACACCTGCACGCTGCAGTTAGAGGCAGATAAATCCATATTGCAGATCAAATAAAGAGCTGCAGCTTCAAAGATATACCGCCAAAGTGATGTAAAACTTCCATGCAGAGAGACATGTGCATGTAGTTTACCGTCGGTAACGTCTTCTTCTGGCACATAATTCAGTGTCGAGCGCTGTAATATATCATTGTTTCTCTTCCGTCTCATCCTTGGACTTGTTATTGTCCTCACCCTCACCTTGGCGTCTCTTACCCGTCTTAATACCATTTTTACCACTTCTCAGAAAATAAATATCAGCCTGCCACTCCCGCACCCCGCCTCGCCTGTCAGCCTTCTGGAGGCGGTAAAAAGCGGTCTGAGCCCAGGCCCTGGGTAGACTCGGCCTGTAATTGCTTCATTAGAGCCTGCGCAGCGTCTCTGCCTGGTGGCTTGGGAGATTTAATAAGAGCACCCAGGATGCTCTCAGACTCCCTGCGTCTGCGCTGCCAGGATATTGCTGTGGAATTTTTAATATCCAGGCGTCTTTCCCAGTGAAGACGGAGAGTCAAAGAACATCAAACTAAGTACATTCCTGGATCCCTTCAGTCAAGCACAAGACAAAAAACAAAAAAATGTCGTCTATTGTTATGTGGCTACATCCCCCCAGCAACAACTACTTCTACTTCATCTGCTGCTGCTGAGGCTGTGGAGCAGTGAGTTTCCCATGGTCCAGTTTCTTAGAGATATAGTTACCGTCAGTTATGTTGGACGTATAGAAGGAAAACTCAAAGCTTCACTCCAGAAACCTGTTCAGTCTTCTCCTATTTACTCCCTCCGTCACTTTTCATTACCTACAGCAGTTTGAATCCAATCTCATCACCTGCTTCACTTCCTCTTTCTCACTCTTTCCAGGATGTGGTTGCTTCAGTATTAAGAAAATAGCAGCAGCAAAAAATAAACTACAATTGCACTAAAAACTGTGAGGAAACATTTTTCCATTCATTCTCTATTATGCATGGCCAACAGGCACAGATGTGTATACTGTAAGAAAATGGATCAACTTTGATAGAAATGTCTCTGGTGAGGTTCGGAAAGATTCAAGTTTTTTAAGTTGTCTGGATAAAAACGTCATGAACTTTCAATGACCTGCTCTTACACTGATGATGCTGCTCCGTGGCAACACCTTTTGTTTATATGAATCTCGAAGAATCACTGAGGGCATGCCCCAGTTCTCAGTGAGTGCACTTAACGCAGAGCGAATACACATGAAAACAACTAATGAGAGAATAAACAAACAGCAGAATAACGCAGTTATAAAAACAGTCACATTCAGAGGCAGAGGAGCTTGTGATCATGGTTTTACACTGACCAATCGTATGTTGTTGTTGTTGAGTTTTATTGGGTAGTTATACAGTAGTAAAGTGCCCCATGTGGCTTATGGGATGTCGAGTCTTAGCCAGTCACTTACAGTAAATGGGTCAAATGGTGAGTCTAATAGTTTAATAAGGAAGTGATAGCTGCATGATGCAGTTTAGGATTTTATAAATAGAAACTGAAGTCTGTCGTGTTTTACTCAGTGATAAACTGAATGTAGTGGTTCATTCAGGATTGATTTTGAATTGAAAAAATGCATCTTTTCTTAATAAGAAAAGGTTTGATAACAGATTTCAGTGTCAGCAGAGCAGCGTTTACATGTATACGATTCATCTTTGTATCAGAAGTATTTTATGTGCATAAGATGTAAAGAGTCAAACACTGTGTGAAATCCTGAACCAGCGATCATAGTTTGGATAAATAAAAAAACAAAAACAAAGGCCATCTTGCTGATAAATTCCTCGGTTACAACAAAAAATAATATTTCAAACTTGCAGAAGTCCAGGAAATCTTCCTGCTCCGATCACAATCTCCCATCGTCTTCTGTCAGAGCTACAATCTTATCGCTTTCTTTTGCTTCTATTTTTTCCCTCTGCCGGGACGGTGGATGCACAACATGAGGAGAATTCACCCTCGAGTCCGTCTGTAGGATATGTGTCAGTTAAAAAGAATAATCTGAATCTAAAGCCAGGATCCTCCGGAGGAGCGCAGCTGTCACCGTCTATTTACTGAGTATCTACTCTAAAGGAGAGCCAATCTTAGCTATGAGAGTGATTTTCATTGTAAATCAGAAGCAAATGGAGAAAACAAGACGTAGATACGACTTGAAATTCCTCGACTGAAACAATAAATCTCGCTTTTTACCATTTACAATTGAAAAAATGTTTACAATGTGCATTTAAAATAAGAACTGACAGCCGGAGCAGTGCTGTAAAGAAACCCTGAGGGCAGGAAGAGTAGGAGAAGAAACAAATGAAACTCATGAGCCATTTAATATAAAATAAAATATAGTAAATAAAAGCCTCAGTGTCAACGCTCTGCAGGTTTTAATGACCGCTGCTTAGGCTGAGCACGAGTATGAAGCCTGCTGCCACATAGTATCTACAGTAGGACTTTACTATATATAGAAAACAGCAGTGGGGGAGGAGGAGGAGGGGCAGCACAGGCTGATGACCAGCATGTACAGTGTACAGTATGTGTGCATGAGTTTGTGTGTGTGTGTGAAAAGGGCACATATGATGAGTAGAGTGTGTACAGTATGTTTTTTGCAGGAACGTGTGTGCACAACTGTAGAGACAGGGACGTACTCGCATATAATCTGTGTTTGAATGCATGTTTCCACCAGAAAGCACACGTCTGCTTGCGAGTTTATTTCCTCTTGTTTTGCTTTTTGTGCATGCATGCATGTGTGTGTCTGTGTGTCTCTGTGTGTGTGTGTGTGTTTGTGCGAATGCGTCACACTCACGTGATGACCAGTGAGGTGGAGAAGAGCAGCGTTCCCAGCAGGCCTCGCCGGCAGTCCGCGTTCTTCCTCTGGCGCTGGTGCATCTCGCCGCCGCAGTTGTCACAGCAGCGGCACATGCAGAAGAAGAGGCCGACGATCGGCACGAGCACGGCGAACAGCAGGCCCACCGCCGCGCACACGAGGAAGCCTATCTCGTAGTAGATGGCCTGCAGGGGGTCAGCGGCGGGAGGGGATGAATGGAAAGAATTAAAAATGAGATGGAGAATAATAAAACATAATGGGTGATGGTGATGAGAGGAGGAGAGGCATCATCGAGGGGGGGGGTTGAGAAAAAGGATCGGATCAGGAGAGGACAGCAGATGAGTCGGGGAGTGAGGGAGAGAAGAAAGGATAGATTAATAACGACATAAAGGAGGAGAAGGCAGGACACACACAAGGAGGCAGAGGATAAAATGAGCAACAAATCTAAAAATATCTGCCAGGATCCCACTGCAGGAAACTCTCTCCTCTCTCTCTCTCTCTTCTCTACTCTTTGTCCAAAGGGGATTTGTGGATAAACAATGTACACATTGCGTAACACTACTCACTGCCGGAGAATCCTTTTCTCTCCACGTCTTAAACACCACAAGCGAATTCAATCATCACCTCTATAAACTACACGATTACACAAGAAGATAAAAGAGTCTGTGGCACCACGGCTGCACGGTTGGACCCGACAGTGAATAGGGACTCTTTTTTTAAAGGTTGTTTCTTTTATTTTTATTTTACATAAAAGTGCAAAAAATGCACTGAGAAGATAACAAGAGTTGAAGGATGATGGGGGAAGAGGGGGTGGGGGGTGGGGGGGGCTCAAAGGAGTCAGAGCCATCCATGCAGCCCTGTGGTGCAGTTTCTTTTTCCTGCTCTAATGAAAGAGAAAGACGGCGTCTATGATGAAAAAAAAAAGAAAACCTGCTTCAGTGGGAACTGGACTACAAGGCAGCTCATGCACTGCAGCAAAACTCAACCCATGAGAAGCTAAATAAGCTCCTGTGGTGAGATAATTGCACCTATTTCAGTGAACTTCTTCCCTTTTTAATGATTTCACTGCAAAAGAAGTTGATCCCCTCCGTTGATAAATTGGAAAAGATTGAAGGAGGATGCGAGGGAGGTTTAAGCAACCGTGAAATAGGTAATAGGTAAAAAAAAAAAAAAGATCCGAGGGCAGTGACAGACTCGTGTCACTTGGCTCCAAATGGGATTTTTTTAGTGACATTTTAAGGTGTGAAAACCTCACGACTCCAGTTTGAGATTGAGGAATTACATGGTCCTCCGAGGAGGTCGTAACAATTTGTCTGTCCTGTTTATATCGACCTGGCTGCGAGACTGAACTCTTCCCACACAACTCATAAAGTAGAGCCTCCGAAACGACCATTAGGGCTGAATTAATGGTACTTTGAAGGGAAAGTGACCATCACACCTTCATGTAGAGAGGATTTATGTCATGTCCAGCTAAATGAGTGCAGAAAACTGAGAGTGTTTTAGGCTTGATTTGGCAAAAACTAATCAGAACCTGATCTTAAAGGGGACATATTATGGAAATATCACTTTTTGGAAGGCTCTTTAACATATTTTTGGGTCTTTGTCTTGCCTTCCAGCCCCAAAATGTGAGAATTGACAAAAGAAATCTGTAACGTGCAGGCTCCCTAGGTTGAAGTCCATGTGGTTTTACGAGCTGTTCTGTCAGTTGACTTCCAGTGATGTCACTAGGATTTGAATTTGCATAATCCCACCCCTACCTGGGACCGGTAGAAGGGGCGGGGCAAGCAGCGATTGATTTGCATTTAAAGGGACAGGCACTGAAACCAGCCGTTCTGAACAGGGCTGTTTAGAGAGGATGAATAGAGCTGTGATGTTTGATCTTTGGGGTATTTTGACCAAAGCATGTCACAGACTTGTCTTTAAGACACCTGGGAACTATTTTAATTTGTGGGGGAATAATATGTCTCCTTTAAACTACGTTGTTTGTTCTCACATGCACTTGCACAGGTGGCAGTTGGTGAAGGTCAGTGAAGTCTGGAGTGAGCACAGAAATGCTGACGGCTCGGCTGAATATTTTTATTTCTTATTTATCTGCGTTGGGGTTCCTCCTCCTCCTCCTCTTCCTCTTCCTCCTCGTCTCCCTGAATAGTTGTCCGTGACATCTGCACATGCCTCATCACAAAGTCTCAGTAATCCTCGACTCTGATTGAACATCAGAAAATGCTCGAGGGGACTTCTTACACGACTTCTTATGAAATTCCTCCTGATTTGTTGAGAGAGTTAAATTGCTGCTGTTGGCAGGTTCGGCTCTTCCACCTCCTCTTGTCGTGTACCACAGCTCTGCTACTTAATCTGCCCCTATCTAAACCGCACTCAGCACAGGCTTTGGAAATTGGCAAAATTGAATAGGGGATTGGTAATTCCCACACCGTATGTAACTTGTCACAATGAAGTTCAATGGCTTCTCATTATAAAAGGATCAAAGCGGCGCAGCTATCAGTGCTCCTGAATGGACGGCCTGCTCTCCCCGCTGATTCACACTAATCTTAATCGTCCTCGTAGGTCATTGACCCCGCCGCCTCCAGGGACTTGCAGCTCTTGCTTTTTAACATGCAGAGAGAAAGAGAGAAAAAAATAAAAATGAAATGGCTTCTGAACGTTTCAGAGAGAAATATTCTTCTAGGGCTCATTCGGAAATCTTTGTGCAAACTTGGAAATCTCCAGTGGTGAGTGTAATCCAAATTATGAAAGCTTGCGTTTGGATGAGTGAGGAGGATTCTGGCTGTGTCAGGAATATCATTTACAAGATGTAGGAAGAAGAAGAAGAGGAAGAAAAATAGAGTTTCTACAGCAGCGTTTCGAACATTAAAGGAATTTCATGGTCAGTGCAAACAGAGAGGAAAACAGCAGCACTGTGAAGATGCAGAGAAGTGAAGAAGAAGAGGAGGAAGAGGAGGAGGAGACACCGGAGCTTGTGTGAGTGCGTGCACGTCCCATGTCAACTAAAAGCACCAATGTCACCCCAGTTGTTAAGGACACTGTGCAAATCTGAACGCTTGCATTGTCATTCTGCTCCTGGGCTCCGTTTGTTATTGGGCGAATCTTCACAAAAAAGGTCGAAAAAGAAAAAAGAAAAAAACGGGGGGGGAAAGCTTTTATTTTTTCCATCACTCTTCAAGAGAGGGCCTGCAGCTCTGACTATTTCTGGACTGTAGCTTTGTCTTGGCGAGTGCTCAAAAAAGAAGAAGAAGAAGAAGGTGACCTGAACAAGTACAAACTGGATGGTTGAGGTGAAGACGGCCATTTCTTTTTAAATCAGGTTTAATCAAAGCAGCTGCAGCCGCGGGCTCAGCTGAAGGCTCCTCAGAGGAAGAAAGATGGTGTCTCTCCTACACTCCTCACTCCTGAAACGCCTGAGACACCAGAGCCACTGTGAAATGAATCAAATGTTGTGACTGTGACTTTGTGCGTCCTGTTTTGACTCGCACAGATCCTGTGGCTTCATTGTAAAAATCATCTTAGAAATGAAGCCAACAAGGATGTGACAGAAACTGCAAGTGCCCTAATTGTTACTAGAGGTTGGCTCGAGTGCCCATGCACTCCCATGTTAATAAATATATAACAGTCTGGTCATTATGGCCAATTTCAATCTATATTATAAAAATATAAAGTATGAAAAGTAAGGGGACTGGAGAATATGGGATTAACCAAAGTTTTAAGCATTTATTTTCAATTTAACGTAACTTAACAAACATAAATCCCCTTGTGCTCAGCTGAAATCTGGTATTTTACCACTTTATGTTTGTGACTCCAGAAGAAGGAAAACAGTTTTGTTTTATGTGCTGTGCTGTTTTCTATTCCCTGTTGTACTGTATGTGGACTTGCACAGGGTTTTGTTTATTCAAATAAAAACAGACATTGATTTATTATACAGTGTATGGATGATGCACAATCATTTAGTTGACTATATTAAATATTTAGACGAGCTTGTTGTCTTAAGAAGCGAGACAGCAAGTTTTTTATTGATTGTACAAGTCGTTTGACATGTTTTCTTTTATTTTCTTGTGTGAATCTTGGTAATACATTATTGTGTAGCTTAGTTTTAGTCTGTAAAAACAAAGGGAGGATGGTGTCTCGTTATCCCATGTGTGATGAGCCAGAACGGCATGACACAGAATACGACTGCGCCCTAAAAACTGAACGTAGCTTCAGGTATTGTGACCAAAAATTTCATATTTCCAGAGCAGCTGGAAAAGCGATTGTCCTCCCACTCATGACGGAGACGGAGGCGACAGGATGCACCTGGAGAGTTTTTGTTTTGCTTCTTTCCTGAGCGCTGTGGTGGACAGATGTTTCTTTTTTTTTTTTTCGGTTGCGCTGCAGAAGCTGAGTGTGTCACAGTGGTCGAGGTCAGAGTGTGAAGATTTACAGAGTTCTGCAAACATCAGCGTGCACGAGATCAGCTGTGTGAGTGTGTGTGTCCTGTCCACGTCTGGCTTATACTCGCTGTGGTCAGGGAGGATATCAGGGCGGTTAATACGGCTGAGAGGCAAATTAGATGGCTGAGCAGAACTTGTGAAGCAGTCCAATGTGACCACTGTGCGACACTTGAACACAACCTTTACTCCGAGTCGTATGAAAATCAAGTTGTGGAACTGAAACGGTTGATTTCACAAATTCAGCAGGAAAGAGAGAGAAACTAGAAAAGCTGAAACCCCATATTCACAGATGACGGGTTTCTTATTTCTCACCCAGAAGAACCGGTGCCTTTATCCTGATGAAGACAGAGGAGGATCAAACTCAATGACAAGAAATTGCTTCCTTTATAAAAGACGAAGCTCATTTCAGCCTCGTCTTTTATTCATTTCTGAATCCCTTGTCTGGTTTTTCCCTCTAAAAACTTTGAATTTCATTTCAAAGTGCTAAACCGAGCCTTGGCGACGCAGTCAGCGTTGTTGCTCGCTCACATACAGTACATGTAGGGGGGGCTACAGTTCAGACCAAAGCCAAATGGGTGGGGGTTGATGGCTGGGTTAAAGGTCACAGGGCTGCACAACTCATCATGTTTACTGCAATGATCAAAATACACCTGTAGCTACTGTGATGAACTGTATGTGGCAGAAACAAGAGCAGATGTGCAACCGCAGTGTGGCAGGATGATGGATGAGGAGGGTGGGGAGGGGGTGGTGGTGGGGGGGGTTGAGGTGTGAGTCCAGTGTGCAGACTTTACCTGAAGGGTCAGCACTATGTTCTCTGGCTGAGGGAGGCCAGATCAGATGAAGAGGGCATGCAGAAGACAAAGGCAAACTCAGCGTCAAAGAAAGAGCAAAGCCACACAACAACAACAACAATAACAAAAACAAAACATGTGGATGAAAAAACAAAGAGAGAGAAAGAGAAATTAAAGAATACAACGCCAGCATGCATATCCACATACAGTAGCTGCTGCACATTGAAATACAGAGCACAGACAGCAGATTTCACCAGAAGGTCAAAGAGCTTAAAGAAGGGTCTGCTTCATAAAAACTCACATGATGATGTTATCTGTCTCTATATTCACAGGTTGAGCCAGAAGAAGCAATTACCATTGTTTTTCTGGGGCGTCGGGGGAAATATGGAGTTTGCTTTGTCGTGCAAAAAGATGTCAACACCTTGCTCCAGGAACATGGCGGACTTACAGAGGTATGTCTCTTCTATAACTCTGTAATTTATATTGTAGATTGCTATTTCCAATCAGAAAAAAACCAAAACAAAATGCACTGAAGCAGACAGATGGGCCCAGCAAAACAACAATTTAAAGTCACACAAGCGCTCTCTTACCTTTTGATATTCAGTCTGAATGGCTCCAAACTTGTCCTTTGCCAGTTTGACAATAAGATCTGCAACGGAGGAGACAAACACCGGTTATTTTTTCTGTAGTGAAAATAAAATGCACAGTTGAGTCCTTTATCTGTGCGCATTATAATTATATAATATATAATCTGTATAACACCTAAAACCTGTATAACACCAACAAATGTAAACAACAGTAGAAATACACAATAGTATAAAAACAATCATTAAGTACACTTAATGGAAATTTTGATGAGATATGTTTTCAGACAGGACTTAAAAATGGACGCTGACTCAGTCTGACTCCCTCAGGCAGCTCAGACCTCAGCCTCCGGGCTCTAAAGGCTGTGAGAATGAGCCCGAAATCAAGTGTTTTCAAGGTTTTAGTTTTAAAAAAAAGTTGTTCTTGTTGTCCAACTCATTTTATATTGATGACACACTTTTACATAGTGGATTCGATGTGGAAACTGTCCTGAGCCGACACCAGCCGGCTGCAGAACATGGCTAATGTGAGACGTTACTTCTGTCGAGCTGCAGCAGCACGTTGACGGTTTTGACAAGATGGTGTCAGGAAATCCAGATCCACTGTCTGACACCACAGTGTCACTTCGCCCCCCGCCCCCCGCCCGCTCCATCTCCCTGCTGGGTTTTAGACTGGGGCAAGTCTGACAGAGCACAGAGCTCTCATGTTATTTATCAGTGGACTGACACCACGGCTGGTGTGGTTGTTGAGGCTCTGCAGAGGCAACTCATCAAATACCAAACATCGATACTGGGATTGTTTTTTTATCAAGGTGAAGAATAAGGCCTTGGCCACACGGAGATGGAGCTTCACCCAAAACATATTTTTCTTGTTCATATTGAAAGTATTTTCTGTGAAAATGGCATCATTCCAAGGAATACAGAAGTATTACTGTATCTTGTGTGCTGTATTCAAACTCCAAGTTGATTAAATGTTGACGGGGAGTCGTGTCAGTGCACGTGTGTCGATCGGTGAAGATTTAACAGCCGCGATTCAACTGCAATGTCTGAAGGGACCCGACGTGTAGCGGTGTGACTCAGGCTACAGGTTAGAGCAGCGGGGCGTATGACATCATCGTTTCACAACAGATTTGTTTCGGGTGTCCACATGAAAACACTATAGTCTGGGGTGGTGTTTTGAGATTTTGAGAAAAAAATACCGCTTGGGGACGAAACGCTGAAACGATAAAAACAATCTGGATTCACTGACACTAGAGGTTGGTGCTTCAACCAAAACAACTCTAACAGACTCGGTTTAATATTTTAAAAGATGCTGTAATCAGGGTGCTCGGTGGTTAAGAGCACGTTCCATGTTGGTAATGCCCAATGCAGTGATCGTTGGATCGAATCCCGACTGTGCTGATCTGTACTGCGTGTCATTTCCCCAGTCTGTCTCCCCACTTTCCTGTCTTTCTCGCAAAACTGTCGAAAAGAACTAAAACACAAACAAGAAAGATGCTGTCATCAGTGAGTTTAAGATCATTGATCTGTTCATATGGCAGATTATGCAAATATATTTTTTGAAAAGATCCTGTCAATCAGACTGCAGCTCTGAGTGTTTCCTCTCAGCTCTGTTCACCGTGCACCGACTGAACCGTACTGTTTGTGAAGTGATGCGTTCGAGTGTGGTCGTCGCCACTGCTCGAACTTCTGGGGTGGACTTGATCAGCAGATCCACACTGACCCACGCGGCCGCTCGCACGCATACAGGAAGTGACAAAGGGGCATCTTGAAATGCAACTAGACCAGTTTTTCCTAAAGTATAGACAGTCAGACATCTTTTGTTTTTGTTTTAAACATCACAGGAAACCAACACAAACAAACGATCTCCTGTGAACAGAACGTCGGCGTCTCGTCTCTCTCATCTACACCTGGCGTCGTGCTGGCTGTGACTCATCACGCACTGATGACAGAGACGGTGAGACTTCTCAGAGGCAGGACGGTTTCCAAAAATAAGATGCAAAAGAAAAAAACACACAGGGGCTTTTCCTTCTCCTGCATTGCAGTGTTTCCTTTCCTTTTTTTTTATGAAGAAAGAACGTATTCATCACAAAAACAGACTAATGATTGGTTCCTGTTATCCAGAGCCTGAGATGCGTGTTAACAGGAGGCGGCTCCGGGGTTTTCCTGCTTGAACTAGTTACTGTGGCTGTTCAGAGAGGAGCTCAACATCAGACTGAGGGTGATCATCACGTCTAATTGTCTTTGTGTGTGAACATCTTAGGGATGTCACAATTACTTCTTTTCACAATTAATAGCGGTGTTAAACGCCACAATTGATTAATCGTAAAGATTCCAAAATACCGTCACTTGTAAAGTAAAGGTAAATGGATACTGGTCCGTTTACCCAACGTAACATTGAATTGGTAGGAATTTAGATACTCATTTGACTTAAATGTCATTTGTAATTTTAAAAAATGATTAAAATTAACTTAAACATTTGGTATCAATGACAATTAATGACTTTAATATTTCAAACCCTTTCCCAGGGAGATTAATGATTGGTCATTGGTCATAATTGGTTAATAGATACTTAAATATTTTGTATAAATAATTAGTAATTTCAAATATATTTGATTTTACACATTAATAGTTAAATTAGTTAATGCACAATAATCGTGATAATCAATAATCGTACCAAAAAACTATAATCCCTAAAACATCTATTAATGCAGGATTATCTGATCTGCATGTTCCTGTAACTGCATCGATGAAACACAGGTCTGATAATCGGCTGAAGTTTGTGTGAGAAACACAATTTTCCCACCGTGTTCAAACACACACACACACACACACACAACTGTGGTTTGTAGGTCAGCCGGCCAGCGAGAGTGTTTTCCAGCTTCTAGGTTAGTTCCTCCGCCCTGGGACGGCTGACGACTCTCGCTATTGTGCGTTTCGGGGGTTGAGATGTAAAACGATCCGGCCTTTTGGAGGAAAATAAAAGTGGAAGCGACCCGAGCCCGGCTATCGTCTTTTCTTGTTCTTGTGGAGCTTTTTGTGTTTGCTTCAAAGACGCCCCTGACCTTGGGGCCGATGGTGTGTTTAAAGACCCTTTGTCCCCACAGGAAGCAAACTGTAACCGAGGTCTCTGCAAGAGCATGAGAAGGAGGAATATGTCATGATGTGAGAGGTTTTGTGCTGATCTTGAGTTGGAGAAGATTAGGGCTGCAACTATTAGTCGAATGATTGATTGATAGTTTGAATGAATTGAATTGAAGTATTTTTCTAAGTTAAAATTGTCAAATATTTGGTGTTAATAGCTTGAGTTTGTGACACATCAACAACAGGTTTTCTAATGGAATGTAGTGATTAAGTCATGGATAATTAAAATAGTCATTAGTTTCAAGACTAGACAGGATACAAGCTTCAAAAGACAAGACTTTAAATGAGGGATCAATAACAAATTGATCAGTTAATCAGTCCCTTAGAAGAGTGTCCAGGAAACA
Organism: Decapterus maruadsi; assembly: GCA_030347415.2. Lineage (NCBI taxonomy): Eukaryota > Metazoa > Chordata > Actinopteri > Carangiformes > Carangidae > Decapterus > Decapterus maruadsi. The sequence goes on from CM064903.1 coordinate 5,892,171, forward strand.
GCGAGGAAGGCATTTCTTACAGAAGATCCTGTTCTGCCTGTTTCCTGTCTCCTCTGATTTAAATGCATGATCTGCAACTGCTGATGATTGACTGACTGATCAATATTTTTCACTATTAGATAAAAAGGTGCTCCTTTGCAGAGACCAGTCAGGAACTGCAGCAGCTGCTCCAGTGTCACGATTCATCATTAAAACTGATTAATCATCTGAATAAATCATTAAAATTGTTTTTTAAAATTTCTGGTAATGAATAAATCAACTAACTGTTATCAGATCTAATTCAAATCTCTGCTTCAAAAGCCATTTCTACATCAACAGCTGTGATACAGTGTTGTTGTGATGCCGGATCCTGAGCGGTGTTGAAGGTTGAATGTGTGAGAGCAAACCTCCCTCAACATTACAGTAACTAACCAAGGGCTTCGCTGCCAGAGTTAAGTCTAATCCCAGCGGCTGTGCAATTTCTCTGAAGCCTGTTAGTCGGTGTAAATTAGTTTTACATGAAGCTCAGTGCTCACATCAGTAGAAAACACTGTCGACAGCCCAGAACCACTTGTGTTGTATTGACCACCTTAAAGTGAAAGGAGAGTGAGGGAGTCAGAGAGAGAGAGAGAGCTGCTACTGAAGCCAATTAGTGAGAGGGAGTGTGTGTGTGTGTGTCTCAAAGGAGAGTGAGTGAAAGGTAGTTTGTGCTCAATGTCGCTTCAACACAGAAATTGAAAAAAGCAAATTGACAGGTTTAACTGTTAAAGAAGTAGCAGCACTATTTAAAAATATGTCATTCTTCCTACAATGATACTAAATAGTATGTAATTAATTAACAACTCTGTGTGGTAACGTTGTGTTATTATCTCATAGCATGGTGAATGTGCAGGTCACAACTTGTCCACCAGAGCGTTTTGGAGTTGTTGGATTGTGTATTTGATGAGTTTGATGAGGGAAACCAAGAAATCCCATGAGCCTCCGTAGCGTAGCTCTGAGCAGCTCACGGCTCTGCTCCGCCGTTCTAAAAATAGCTTGCACCGACAAATAAAGGTAACAAACCTACTGCTATGACTATAGGGATTATGGCAATGGGCCAGTTTGACAAAATGTTGAACTATCCCTTTAAGTAGTAGAGGTCTGTGGTTGAAAAGGTCATTTATAAAGTGATGATGAAGTGAATGATGAACATATGATGGACATACAATGATTTAGAGTAACACTTTAGAACTAGAAAATTTCCTCTTGGGAAATTTTTAAAGGGCACCGGAGCTACTGCCGTTCCTACCATCTCTGTCAACGTGGGAATCAAACCCACGATCTTAAGGTCAAGACAGAGCTGATCAGACACATGATCATCTTTCTATAAGCACTGATATGGAGGAGCTGGAATCACATGAAGTTACCTGTGTTAGAGTGAGAGAGATGAGTGCGCGCTTACGCGCGCATTTGATGTGTTTGTGTGTCTTTAACTGTAATCACAGGAAGTTACCTGTGTGTGTTAAGAGTGTGGGAGAGGAGTGCGCGCTGACGCGCGCATTTGTATGTTACCTGTGTGTTTTTAATGTGTGTGTGTGTGTGTGTGTAACTGTAATGACATGAAGCTGGTTCTAGAGTCTGTGTGTGTGACTGAGCTGCATCCTGTATCAGTGTGATTTAGCTGTGTCTGTGTTTACAAACATCTTAACGAGCTCCAGGTGGATTGTTTATGGAGTTAACGACCCTGGCCTGAGGATCAGAGGTTACCATGACAACTTGAGCTGGTTGCCAATGACGATAGGGGCCCTCAGGCTGAGGCAGACAGAAATGTCGAGAAAAAGAGCCATTTTCTGCCTCTACACTGGTCTCGCAATTAGACTTATTCTGACAAAACGGTAGCTCCTATCAGAACAAAACACGGATCAACGGTGCCCTAAGGCCTTCCTGAAAATTTTGGTACGATTTGGTGTTTCTACAGTAAATATTTTGGCGACACGGGCAGTTTTAAAACATCAGTCCATTCTGCTCCTCTCAGAAAATTTTTGTATTGGAGTCAATGAGAAGGAGAGACAGACATGGCCGCACTCAGAGGCTGCTAATTCAAATTCTGTAAGTCTCTCTGATATTTTGAACACATTGTGGGAGACACAACAAGTTTGTCTACAAAACTGTGAAAAAATTATGTGTGTACAGTGTAAATTGTGTCCAAGAGGAGTGTGGAAAGAGAAAGAACCAGGAGTTTTTCTTCTCCCCACTCTAGCTGATGACATCAACTCTAGCACGAACATTCCGTGCAATACACCCATTATAATCTCATAATTTCTCCAAAAATGATCATGGTCATTGATCAGGGATTGATCAAAAACTATTCAACCTATCAAAACGTGGAGTAATACACCAATACACAAGACTTGTGTCTACTATTTAAAGTTTAAACGGAGTCTCTAGGTGAAAGTATGCCTGAGCAGTAGACGTTTGTTAAACTCCAATGTTTGGTCTTTTTTGCTCTTCTTTTTTTCGCTCGTCCCATAGACTTCAATGCAAAATTTTGCGCAGTTTTTCGCGACTTACGTCGCGAAAAATTCGTAGACTGTTGAGAAAAGTAATAGCACACCGATCCCGATCAGGACGCACGTTTTGATATATAATATGTCCTGCAACTCTTCGAGTTGCAGGACTAGTAGCGAATCAAAAATCGTCCGGAAGTTGAAAAAAAATAATAACTAGGAAAAAATCCACAGAATAACAATAGTGCCCGGCTTCGCCGGGCACTCGTCCCTACAGCTATTTCATAGCTGTTGGGTCGAGTGCCCTGGCGATGGCCGGTGCCCTAATAAGTACACACTATTAAAGCGTTATTTAAGCTTTAAATACTGAATTCATCAATTATAACACACAAATACCCATTAGTATGTAGTTTATAACCACAGTTAAAAACTCATTTACTCATCATTGATGAACACTAGCTGTATTTATAAACTACATACTAATGAATATTCATGCATTATAAATGAAGAAATCAGTATTCATTAATGTTTAACTAATGCTTCATAGTGTTATTATAAAGTGTTACCTGATTTAGATTTATGAATGGTTAGTGAGAGTGTATTTGAAAATGCTTAACTAATGGTTAATAGTGTGTAGTTATTATAAAGAGCAGTTTTTTTTTAATGGCTAAGAGGAGGAGAGCATCAGGGATAAAAGAAGCAGTGGGAGGATGGAGGAATGAAAGAGAGAGAGGAAACGGACAGAGGAAGATCAAAGACAGAGGGATGAGAGAGGAAAGAAAACGAGTGAGGTGAAAGAGAGAAAAGCGTCGAGGAGAGAGAAGGCTGGACTGGATCCAACCTCTGTTTCCAGTGAGAGGCGTTTAATCCCTCTCCATGAACCGAGAGCTCACTTGATGCTCGTCGTTAACCCTTTCCTGTCCGGCCTCGCTGCTGCTGCCTCGCGGACGCTGTGACCTTTGTCCTTTGAGGACGAACCTGCCTGTTTGTCATGCAGTCTGAGAGGACTACGCTGATGCTCTGTGGATTATAAACCACGCTCTCTTTGCACAATGCATCCACAGATCTGTTTTTTTTTTTTTTTTAAGAAGCGTGAATGTAAAAGCAGAGAATTAGTGTAAATGTAAATGCACAGCAGCAGGACGAGCCGGCTTCTCAGCTTCCTGAACCGAATCAAAGCAGCAGCAACGTAACGAGATAAAGCAGGAAACCAGGAAAAGATGAATTCTTTCTTTCGTTTCACCAGAAGGGAGTGAGCCGCCCGCCGACCAGAGGAATCCAGCAGCGCTTCTATCTCTCGGTTTTGGCTGAGGAAGAAGCTATTTTAATTGGCCATGAACAAGAATCCAGAGCTGGTTCAACACAGCATAAAGTCAGATTACATGTTTGGTGTGATTCTTGGTGTGTGTAAGAAGCAGAGTGTCAAAATGAATCTAATTCCAGTAACCTCAGCATGTGCACAGATTCGTCTGCAGCATCTTTCCCAACTAATTTACCATCTGTGTTGTTCATCCCGCCTCACAACACTTAAAAGAAAAAACAGAGAGATTAATGTGATCAACCCAGGCTGCACTTTACCCCAGATTGATTTTCTCGTTTCTTGGCTTTCCCTGCCGCCTGTTACAAATCAGCATCCTGCTCTCTGAACTCAAATTCTGTAAATAATATATGGTTTTCCTGTGGTTGGTTTAAAAATGCGTAAAAACACACAAGACAGAGACTAAGAGACGACATCTGACACCTGCACTGAGTAATGCAGCTGAGTTTTCCAGATAAAATGGATTCAAGATGAAGGTGTGTTTCAATATTTACACTCTCTGATCTGCAGAGGTAGGAATAGTATGAAATATATAGACTGGGGCTCAAAGGTAATGTAATAATGCCCTTTTAACAGCTGCAGTCTCAGGCTAAACCATCTATGCTAACAGTTAGCACTCACATGGAGCTGCCATCTCATTATTCTATGTTTATTTACGCTAAAAACAGTGAGGATTGAGAGTTTTTGAATAATATTTGTCATTGTTCCCAGTTTACTTACAATAAAGTTACATTTGCATAAGGCTGCACATTTGTCCGTTATCAAATATTTGAAAAACTGTCCCTTTGAAGTGCAATTTGCGATTAATCATGATAAACCGCAGACGTTCCTACACTCAATTACAATTATTCAAATCGATTTACAGCCAAGCTACTTTCATTTGAGGGTAAAAAAAAAACAGAAATGTCTTTAATTATATGAAATATTAATCTGGTTCTTGTCAAAGGGGGAAAAGTTTAAGTGCTCTTTAAATATATACAATTAAACAATTAGTCCAATAACAATTGAATGGGAATAAAACAAAACAAAACAACAGAGAAATATTCACTAGTTCTGTCAGGACAGTTTTAAATCCGTCAGAGGCCGTGTGCATTGTTGCGGCGCGACATCTGTAGTCGTCGTATACGCCGGTGCCACAAGACTGTATTTAATTTGTTAATTAAAGAGACACAAGAGGAAAACAATCAGAGCAAACAAACTGCGATGTGTGACTGCTAATCCTCCCAGCAGCCCCTCTGGGTGTCCATGGAAAAAAAAGGCGATTAGTGCCATGGATTAAATGATTTTTTACAGAAGTGTTGAGGCCTGTGTCTTTAGTGACTGAGCGAGATAAACACCGAGTTCATCTGTGCGTCGACTGCCGATGAGGACGAACGCGGTGGCGTTAAGCTGCAACCGCCACAGACGGAGGGACCCGCTCTCATGACGTTAAGTAGGAAATGGCAGCAATATGTGCTTTTCATTAAATTTTAAAAACAGCTGAGTCCAGACAGCAGGGAAATCAAATTATTTCTCAGTAGAGGAACTTTTTAAAAAAGCATCAGAAGCTTCTTTTTTTTTTATTCATTTATTTATTTATTTTAACACACGGTCTCTGATCAAGAGCTGTCAGATGTCAGATGAACTCCACCACGGCTCACTCGTCTGTGGGGAAACACTTTATAAGCGTGGTCGTGTTTGTTTGTTTGGCTCTGACATCTACAGCAACATCCCTGTGAATAATAACTTCATGTCTGTTTGCTTATCTTTTGTTCAGATTGTTGGGTTTGTATCCTGCTGTCAGTTGTCGGTAGTTTCTCTGCTCCCTAGAAGTTACCTGAGAGACACCGAGTCCAAACCTTTGAACACGTCGATGCATTTTTTGAAGGATGAAGCTGATTCTCATTCAGAGCAGCAGAGATTCAGTGTCTCGCGTATTTAATGAGGTCTTAAGATCGTTATCGGACACTTTAGTGTGTCAAACCAACAAAAAATACACATTTCAGCCTGCAAATCCTCCTTTCTTCTTTGACTACTGTATTTCCGTATTAGAAGATGGACATTTTCGGAATACGTTGATGCTTTGAAACTAATCAGCCGTTTTTCATTCTGAAAATTAAACTTAAAGAGGAGCTATGCAAGATTGCAGCGAAAACGCATCCGGACTTGAATCGTTCAGGGATAGTTCAACATTTTAGCAAATTGGCCCATTGCCATAATCCCTATAGTTTTAGCAGTAGGTTCCTTACCTTTAATTGTCAGTGCAAGCTACTTTTACAACGGCGGAGCAGAGTTGTGAGCTGCTCAGAGCTATGCTACGGAGGCTCATGGGATTTCTTGGTTTCACTCATCGATGAGAAAGAAAAAGATACAGCTCGCACCCCACTGGGCTCACATGCAGTCCGTTTAATTTAGGAAGCAGATGTGTTTCACTCATCAAACTTATCAAATACACAATCCAACAACTCCAAAACGCTCTGGTGGACAAGTTGTGACCTGCACATTCACCACGCTATGAGATAATAACACAACGTTACCAGACAGAGTTGATTTCGAGGCAAATGCAGAAAAACTTTCCCGATGGGAACACACATCAGCGGTTTTGCATGAATTTCCCTCGTGGTGAATGTGCAGGTCACAACTTGTCCACCAGAGCGTTGTGGGGTTGTTGGATTGTGTATTTGATGAGGAAAATCAAGAAATCCCATTAGCCTCCGTAGCGTAGCTCTGAAGAGCACGTGGACAATTACAGGTAACAAACCTAATTGCCTAATTGGCAATGGGCCAATTTGCCAAAATGTTGAACTATCCCTTTAAGTTCTTAAATGTTAAAATCAAGCCCTTACACAAGAACTCTTAAATGAATGAATGAATGAATAAATAAATAAATAAATAAATAAATAAATAAATAAATAAATAAATAAATAAATAAAAAGGTTTAAAACTGACAAAATGTTGATGTGGTGAAACAATTTGATTGGTTAGTAAACAAAATAGCAGTAAACCAGATATTAGGCTCATATTCAGGTATACAGTATATTTTATTTGCTTTCTTGAGTCTCTTTATAAACCATTTGGCAGTTATTTCCTGGGACATTACGTCTACACTGGGTGTGGAAACGTCTGATTTCATATTAAATGAATGTTTTCACCAGAAGAAAAGAGAGAGGAGTTCATGTTGAACTGGCGTGAGGTCAACTAGCTGCTCTGGATGTTCCCTGCTCTTGTTAAATGATATTTCTGCCTTTGAATCTCTCCATTATTTGATGGAATGCGTTTTCGACTCGGCCGTCGAGGCCTTTTAACAATAGTTTGAACAGTGCGTGATGGGAACAGCGATCTTTCTGTTATGAGACGGCCTCTTTAACCCAGAGGACATCCTGTGGCCGAGCTGTTGAGATGACTGACCTTTGTAAACACTGCGCTCCGACTGCATCAGCCATTCAGGAAGATCATGTAACATACAGACTATGAAAAAAAGCCAATAATCTTGTCCCTGTGGGAGATCGAGGCATTTTCTCTCTGAGATACAGTAAATGTCACAAAGACGGGGTCCGGCTGACAATGAAGCTGATGGAGAGTTAAAGGTGTACACCGCGTTCCTGTCATAGCACTGAAAGGAAAACACATTTGTACTGAATGTACTGTACTGACTCGCTTCTCTGGCAGTCGTTAGAGAGACAATCCAGTACTGTGTCGGACAAACTTTCCCCTTTCTGCTGCTGTAAAACCTAAAATTACTAGTTTGTCTAACAGCAGACGGCACCATAATCTTAGTTTGGGGTTCGTGAAGGTGTCTCCGACTTCCAAGAGGTGTGACCAATGGACAACATGGATCAAATTCCTCTGTACACAGTCGGATTGACCTCGAATCGTAAGAGCATCGATCCAGATGACGTATACAAAGCGACAGAAGACATGTTTACAAATTTGTTGGTCATTTTGGGTAACCCTTTAATTTACAGGCTGTTAATTACGTTATAATGTCAAGAAATAGCCTCGAAATGACGCTCAATTTCATAGTAGTGTCATATTTTCCATTACACATGAATTTTTCTCCATCAAGTCCTTGTAATTGACGTTATTTCTAGGCTATTTCTAGACCTAATGACACAATTAAATGTTATTACTTGACATTATCACATAATTAATGGCCTGTAAATTAAAGAGTTACCTAATTGTGCAGGAATGATAGCTTCTGCTGGTTTTGCCAAGAACATACAGTAAGAGAGTGTCTGGTGTCTGCAGCCCCTCGACCACCATTGCTGCACAGCAGCTAATCTTCAGTGGCAGCTTTGTTGCATTTAAACAAAAGCTGCTAGATGTCACTGCTCTGTCATCATCACGTCACTGTAAGTTTTCAAGGAGTTGGAGGGTCAGCGGCTTCAGCGGCTTCTCCTCCAGGTTCGTCTGGGTTCAACCAGGATATGGAGTTACGGCCTTGTGATTTAAGCCAGAAAGAATCTGGAAGTTTGCGCCAAATGTGAAGAAACTCCCACGAGGAGCTGCAGAGATTATCACTCCCACAAAAAAACTGAAAACAAAAGCGTTCCCTGAGGTCGACATGACCGCTCGCCACCACAGTCTAATCAGTTCATCCTTGTCTCCAAGTGAACTATTGTATCCAATAATGAATTTGGACAGGCAACAACCTGAACATTACTGCAATTCTAATGTATAAAAGCAGCATTTTTAAATCGCATTAACATTTATAATGATGGTTTTTTGATGAGAGTCCAGCAGCTCTGATTTAACACTGCACCTCTGAAACGCTGTCAGACCAGACTGGCTCTGTGCAGATTAAGGAACAGCGGTACTACTGTACATTTGGACATTTTTAATCCACACATTCTCCCTCTTTGTCAGTCCCGGTGCCGACTTCACCCACAACATCCCACGACCCGACCACTGACGGCTCAGTCGGAGATTTAGATGTTTGCTGCTGCTCGCGGCTGATAAAGCCTGGAGGAGCCTGGAGATGAGATGAGGAGCGGGCTCCAGCGTTTGTGAAGTAAAAAAACAAAACAAAACATTACAACTGTTTCCTCACACGTGCAGTTGTGCTTTGAGAGACCTGTGACCTTTAAAATGATAGTTCAACATTTTGGCATATTGGCCCATACAGTCATAGCAGTAGGTTCGTTACCTTTAATTGTCGGTGCAAGCTATTTTTAGAACGGCGGAGCAGAGCCGTGAGCTGCTCAGAGCTACGCTACGGAGGCTCATGGGATTTCTTGGTTTCACTCATCAAACTCATCAAATACACAATCCAACAACTCCAAAACGCTCTGGTGGACAAGTTGTGACCTGCACATTCACCACGCTATGAGATAATAACACAACGTTACCACACAGAGTTGTTTTAGCAACCTGTTAGTTGTACTGGATGATAAAAGATCTTGAATAAACTATTCAATGCTCCTACATGAGCTTTTCTGCACAGTCATTTACTTATGTGCATCTTTTTAGACTGATATAATGGGCTGGCCAGTCTATTGATCCATCTCTGGATTACTGCATAGCATTGAATACAACACGCACTTGTGTGTGTACATTACAGTAAATCCACATGCAGCAGGTGTACTGCAGAAACTGGAGAAGGGGATCAAGTCAGGGACGTGCTCTGCTCTGCCAGCTTCTGACTCAGACCGGAGCTTATTTTACGCCCTCACTTATTTTAAGTTAGACTAAACGGCTGAAATGGAAAGAAGGCAGAAAGTGTAAAAAAAGGGAAACGACAGGAGGAAAGATTTGGTGAAGGGGAAAGTAAATAAATAAATGAAAACAGAGTTGGAATAGGATGAGACAGATGGATAAATAAAAACAGCCGAGCGAAGGAGTCAGACGGAGGAGGACGGGGAGCAAGTGTGAATACTAAGAAGCGGAGGACGGATGTTGATGGAGAGATAATGATGTATAAATAGATGGAGCGATGATAGGTGGTTGGATGTGAAAGAGATAAAGTTGGTGTCATGGAAACTGCGGCCTCCGTTGCTGTGCTGCGTTTACTGACCAACGGCACGGAAAATAAAAGAGGAGGGGAAAAAATAATCAACTTGCACGAGCAGAATCAACAAAACTCTGATATTTCCCCCCGCTAAGCCGCGGCAGTCGCCTGTGACAACACCCGTTGCTAACAGGCTTATTAAGAAATAAATAAATAATAAGGAAAGGGAGTAAGTAAGTAAGTAAGCCTCGGCCATGAGATACTCTTCCACACCAACGAAACTTTCATTCAGCCGCACTCTGCTTGTAAGGCACGCCGTGCAACAAAGCAGATAGCCAGTCGGGGATTTTTCCTCCACAGTGAGGACGCTGTTGCCAACTACGTGGATTCTCCCTCACAAAGTTATCTGAGGACACACACACACACACACACACATACTGTACGGGAGGGCGCTTTGTATTAGGACTTAAATTCAGCAGGAGTTGTAACACTAATGCAGACAGGAAACTCTGCAGCGCTGGAAGTGACAGAAACAGGACTTTGGCTGCTGTGGAACAACTGAAGAGATTCACATATGAAAACATTTTTATTTGAAGCTGCTAATAACTATTATTATGTGAACACGGGATCAAATGGTTCTGTGCTTGTAGAGGGGGGGGGTCAGTTCAGTTACAGCTTACATCTGCAGGTCTAAGAACAGGTTTCCTGCAGGTTCTGGAAACTCTTATAAAAAATCTTGAATAGCAACACATACAGTACTGCAGGGTCCACATACAGAGGATACAGAAAGTATTCAGACCCCTTTCAGTTTTTCACCATTTGTTATGTTTGCAGCTCTATGTTAAAATCAATACAATTAATGTTTTCCCTCCTCAGTCTAAACTCATCACCCCATAATGACAGAACAAGCCCAGAATTGTAGACATTTTTTCAAGTAAATTAAAAACAAACAAACTGAACTATCACCTGAACATAAGTTTCAGACCATTTGCTGTAACACTCACGTACAGTAGGTCATTCAGGCGCCGTCAGTTTATTTCATTCATCTTTGAGATGGTTCTACACCTTCATTTGAGTCCAGCTGTGTCGAATTAAATAGTTTGGACATAATTTAGAAAGGTACACACCTGTCTAAATTAAGCCTTACAGCTCATTTACATATCAGAGCAAAATGAGATCAGTGAGGTTGAAGGAACTGCCCTGTAGCAAGGCTGCAAAGAAATATTCTGCTGCACTTATTGTTTAGACGTTTTACAGCTGTGTGGCAAACGCTGAGTGTTTCTTAACAGGCATGTCCGAACAAACCCGGCAGGACACGCTCGTTTGGACCGGAGTTCGAACCGAAATTATATTGTAATGACTTGAATCATTTTTCCTCTTTTGTTTTTGGCGAGTCCGGCTGGATTTGGGCAGAGAATTAATGCTAGTGAGACGCATCGGGTTCGGGCTTCAACATCCGTGCGTCTGGTCCGGTCGGATTTCAATTTTAGTTTTGACCCTTTCATTCAAGCATCTGCAAGTGAATAAACGTCACTACACATTTACGTCGGCACCGAGCAGAAAGAACGTAACCAGACAACATTCAGTTTCACTGTTTACGTGACACAATTTCCATTTCTTTCGGTTTAAGAAAAGGTTTATTCCTCCTCCTGGAATATCTGAGATCACGTGAGGAGATGTGAGAAAGGTCAACTTCTCACGTAAACGTAGACGATAGTATTACCTCCGACAGTGCAGAACTGTACACCTTGTGCAACGAGCCGATGGTCAGGTATTTTGTTGGAGTTGGAGAAGTTGGTGGTGAATACAACAACAGAAGTGAGAGCAGTTCATATCATTATTGAACTAAATCCACAGGATGTGAAAATCTGCAGCAGGTTGCTAATGTAGAGACGGAGGAGAAATGAGACGCTTCAATTCAGATTATTTCCTGTATTTCTGCCTCCTCCTCCTCCTCTTCATCTTCCTCCTCCTCCTCCTCCTGCAGCAGGTCTGAGTTATTCAAGTGAACTAAATCACAGATTATCAATGATTCTTTAGATGCATAGTCACTGAAATACATTTCTGAGTCATTTTTCACAAGTCACAGGTTCTCTGTGCAGCCTGACATCAAAATGACATTTTTCAGAGTCACATATTGATCTTTATTTGTGACCTGCCTCCCTGCTCTCTCTCCTCTCTGTTGGTTCCACTGCGGCAGACGACGTTTTCAGAGACATCTTGAATACTGAGATAAAAGTTGCATTTCTCTGCTTAATAACTCTGTTACTGTGGAGAATTGTTATTAGACTGATGATCATGTACCAGGTAGACCAGGTAGGGTGTGAATCAGACTGTATCTCAGACTCTATATTGTGTATCGTTGTTATGTCTTAACACAATGATCATGACCATAACTGTTTCTATCCTCTGCAGAGAAGATCTTTGCTGACATGTTAATTCAATTTACATGCCATGTTTACAAAATGCAGGATTAAATTACTCTAGTTTGCTGACTGAGACCAGCTCCAGAGGGAGTGCACATAAACCCAACTTTATTCCAGTTTTTTAGTTTTTAGTTTTAGTTTTTTAGACATGTTGTTGTAATGTTGGCACCTGACCTGCGTCAGGAATAACTCGCCACAGGTGCTGCACATGGAGACGATGATCTGATTAGATCGCAGTGAGCGCTGCTGCATACATTTGCCAACAGGAAGTCAAACTTGATAAATAGAAACATTGGGGGAAGAGCCACCGACAGAGTTTGACACACAGTCCAAACTCACTTTGGACGGTTAACAGCTCAGCGATCGAGACGCAGGTGAAATTAAATGATTCCCACTTTAATAACAGGACGCACACACGTGATGCACTCCGGTGTGTTTCCTGTGACGCCTTCGAGAGGCGTCTCTGAACGTCTAGAAACAGAAGGAGCTCAAAGCATTCGAGGATCATTCCTCCATCCTTGTTGCTATGCAACAAAAAAAAAAGTTGTTGGTATTTTTAGATAATGGCTTTGTTGTTGTGTGTTTACTAGAACAGTGTTTTTCTGGAGAGTTCAGAGTGAAGGCAGAGCGACGTGGTGTAACACACGGAGCTGCTCTCGTCACCGCAGACTGGAGGTCACGACCTCTCGGCCTCCGTGACCCCGTTCCTGCTCTGACTCTGTGAAGCAGGGCAGACGTCGGCCATGATGAACGCCGCCGCATGGTTCGTTGAGTGTTCAGCGAGTTCATTTGTTCATTTTAGAGTCTGGCTGCATGTTACCTCCCAAAATACTGGTGGAGGTCACAGAGAGGTTTCTACATTTTAAACATGAGTGAGACAGCGGTGCTGTTTTTCTCTGCAGAGGAGGAAAGTGACCAGGACCGGCAGAGGTCGGAGCGTGGTTTCCTGTTTCCACACTGTTTCCCAGGTCGCGGGAAACATTTCAATAGGAATCCTGAAACATGACGGACATGATAAAAAGAAACAAAAAAGAAACAAGGGCTCTACCTACACTCTACAAATATCTATTGACTTTTTTTTCAGATAAAACTCTTGTTTTCATTCTCACAGGCAGGTGTTACTTCATTTTACCAGTCAGAGGTAACTGTGATGGATCGTATTTACAGTCGCTACATCCTCAGATGCAGAAGTGAAATTCATCTTAATTTATACTTTACACTTTAATCAGTTGGTAGCTCATTATCACTGCTAAGCTTCAGTACAGTGGAGTAACACTACATAGATCTAATATAAAGTGCAGGGAGAGCAGGTGTCGGTGCATAATTATCACATTACACATGTATTATTCATCGTTATATCTATATGAATATGATGCAAACCAACTAATGTATTAGAATAAATGACAAAGACTACTTTATAAGAATGTAAACCTTCACATAATGTCAGATTGATGGTCATACGTGTGCTACAGACGTGTTGTTAACTTGACTTTCCACCACTGAGTCTGTTCTTCCATCAGATCCTGTGGGTTCGTTAAAATGTCGTCCAGTGAACGTTAACACACCAGTGACCTGACATTTAACTCAACTGATTCTGATAAAGGAGAGCAAGTGTGTGTGTGTGCGTGTGTGTGTGTGTCAGGACTGTTTGTATGTGAGCAGGTTTCCCATGAGCTTGATGTAAAAACACCAAGGTAAACACTCTTGTTACCATAGAGCCCGTTACTATGGAGGGAGTCGGCTTCACACAGAACCAGAGGGACAGGAAGAGACGGCACACACACACACACACACACACACATGCACACACTTACAAATCTACAAGGTGGAAAAGGCACTTAATTGAAAACCACAAATCTTTGTTTCTTTTTTTTCTTTTTTTTTTACCATGGTCTCGTAGTAACAGCGATGTCATCAGTGACATTTACATTAATAAAAATGAATCAAGCAGTTTAGTGTGCGTGTGTACAGTGTGTGTGTGTTTCTCCATCCTCCTTCCAACATTAGTGTAGCTAATAAAGAAGGTATTAGTTGGCGTGGCGACGACTTAACCTGCCGTGACCAAGTTTGTCCGTCACGTTTCAATTAAAACCGATTTTTTCCTGCTGTTTCTTTCTTTCCTTTCTCACATATTTCACGACCTCGACGCTTCGAAACCAGAGGGAGGTTGTGGGAATTTTTCCACACGGTAAAAACACGTGTATTGCGTGGGTTGTGCGTGGAGAGAGCGCTTCGCCGTGCCCTTCTGTGTAAACGTGCACCAACGCATACGACTGGAAACATAGGTTCTGTTACACACTTGTGCTGTAAATAACTGTGTCCTCTCTGTGCAACGTATGCGTCTGCATATTTATTATTGTAATAAAGATGACAGGCTCCCTTCCAGTGGAAATTACATTGATGTGTAGAAATTGCATGACAGCGGAGGTGCACACACACAACGCAGACGGACACACACCACACACAAGGAGATGAGAATAAATCCAGGCGACATGGCAACAGACACCAATAAAACATGTTATATTGCACGGGGACTTTCTGCAATCTTGTGCACTGACTCAGAGAAATGGCAATATACGAGTCGTGTGTGTACTCAGGCTCTGAATGATAAACACACACACACACACCAGTGATGTGAATGTGTCATTATATTCTCTCTCTTCCTCTGTGACTTTGTCTCATTCTCTCTCTGTTCATCCTCCTTGAATAGCAGTGATTAGTATTCTGCAGGTGTTCGTCCATCACGGGAACTTAATCTGTTCAATTTTAAAAAAAAAAGCTAAAACGAGACAGTGATGCTCTGATCTTGTTACATGTTTGATTTATATTATTACTCTTAGATTCAGTTTCCAGCTTCAGGCAAAGCTCTTGTTCGATTTTTTAAGGACTGCACCAGTTTTCTGGGCGTTTGAGCTGCATGACAACAATCTGTTACATCTTTTTTTTTTTTTTAAGACACAGCTAGATTCATTAAAGGGATAGTTCAACATTTTGGCTAATTTGGCCATTGCCATAATCCCTATAGTCAAAGCAGTACGTTTGTTACCTTTAATTGTCGGTGCAAGCTACTTTTAGAACGGCGGAGCAGAGCCGTGAGCTACGCTACGGAGGCTCATGGGATTTCTTGGTTTCCCTCATCAAACTCATCAAATACACAATCCAACAACTCCAAAACACTCTGGTGGACAAGTTGTGACCTGCACATTCACCACGCTATGAGATAATAACAGAACGTTACCAGACAGAGTTGTTTTAGAGGGAAATACAGAGACAGCTTGCTGCCCCTGAAGGCAATGTACATCAGCTGTTTTGCATGAATTTACCTCTAAAACAACTCTGTGTGGTAACGTTGTGTTATTATCTCATAGCGTGGTGAATGTACAGGTCACAACTTGTCCACCAGAGCGTTTTGGAGTTGTTGGATTGTGTATTTGATGAGTTTGATGAGGGAAACCAAGAAATCCCATGAGCCTCCGTAGCGTAGCTCTGAGCAGCTCACGACTCTGCTCCACCGTTCTAAAAATAGCTTGCACCGACAATTAAAAGTAATGAACCTACTGCTATGACTATATAGCGATTATGGCAATGGGCCAATTTGCCAAAATGTTGAACTATCCCTTTAAGGAGCAGCACACGGAAATAGAAAGTATAAATTATAATTTATCTCCGAATTCAGCTCAAGTCTTTCCCTCAGAAATAAGAATATCTGTTGTTGACTTTTGGGCCGAGGCTGCTTTCGACAAATTTCCAAACAGTCCAATCACACCCTCACAGCCTCTCTCCTCAGCTCTTGTCCATCGTGTCTCCATGCAGCTACGTCTGTCTCTTTTCATGTGGAGAAACCGAGTGAAACACTACAAAATGCCTTCGAGGGGGGATTGTGGAAAAGTGTGTTCCCTCATCCCCGTTTGCATGATTCGTCCTGATGAGGCAGCAGAGACGCTGTGAAGTTAAAGCTGGAGGAGAGAGAGAGGTCAGAGAGGCAGACTGTGTGTGTGTGTGTGTGTGCGTGTGAGGGAGGGAGTACGATGGTAAAAGGGCCAAATGCTAAACCACCAGCACCACAGGAGGAGGAAGTG
Source organism: Decapterus maruadsi (assembly GCA_030347415.2). Taxonomy (NCBI): domain Eukaryota; kingdom Metazoa; phylum Chordata; class Actinopteri; order Carangiformes; family Carangidae; genus Decapterus; species Decapterus maruadsi. Next base: position 5,908,385 of record CM064903.1, read on the forward strand.
ACTGGATTCCTCTAATTACGCTGATGTTGAACCACCTGGATGAACATTATGAGACATTTACAGACTCTTAAAACTTCAGACTGTGGATCCAGAGGCCAGCTGGGCAGAGAAAGCTGGTTACTGAAATCGGGGTTTTGTTTTAACCACGCTGCATCGCTAAGTCGACTCTGACCGTGATCCTCTGGCCACACGCCGGCTGCTCGGACCCAAGACTAAGCATTTAATTGAGAGTCTGTGAACAAAAGGTTGACGAGCGGCCTCCAGGGAAGTCCGGTCGGCAAGTTGACCGCTGCACGGCCAAGAGGATTGACTCTGCGGTCCGGCCAACATTAAAAAAACAAGACAACCACAATAACAACAAACTCCCCGGATTATCATCAACTCAATCAGAGGAGACAATCCAACGTCCACCTGCAGAGAGTCAACCATGAGATAAAGACCCACGACACAAGGTGCTGCAGCCGGTCCACCGACCCCCTGGTGCAGACCGCTAAAGAGAAAGAAGATAAATTCTTTGTTTTTAATTAGGCCTATCTATTTTATTTCCTTCTTGAATTTGCAAAAACAAAAAATGACGTTAAAAGACATGACGGTGTAAAGGTTCAGTCATTAATTACCTCCACAGTTTTAGGGCTAGAGCTGTTAATCCTACTGTAAACCTAACCCTTTAAAAATAGACAAATGTAGGCTACTTTTTGAATGCAAACTTTATTAACCTCAACTAAAAACAATGGCAGATATGGTCCAGAAACCCTCAAAGGCTCCATCTGAGTGTCTTATTTTGAGACTGAAGCGGTAAATTCAGTGTAACAGAAGAAAAACAATAGAGGCGTTAAAGAAGGAATTTGTCATTTGACCTCAAATGTAAACCATGTAGTCAGGTAACTAGAAACTGGCCGTTTGTTCCGTTTGTCCAGACGGACGGACCAATCAGCAACAGATGGGTAAGTGAAATTGACGTTGAACTCAAGCGCTCAAGCTAACCTACCGGTGTATAGCACACGTGACCCCCAAGCAGCAGCGATTAGTTGAAGCAAATGTAAGCAACCGCCTCTCGGAAGCAAACGAATCCCTATGGCTCGTGTTCAGACGCTATATGAAATGTAATGAAATTAGCGGCTGATGCATCAGGCTAGTAAATTCAGTGTAACAGAAGAAAAACAATAGAGGCGTTAAAGAAGGAATTTGTCTTTTTAAAATTGACATCACTAATGTAAACCTCAGGACGTTTCACTGCCATTAAACAAACTCTTGTTCCTCGTGATGTCAGAACAAAGAACAAAGCTGCTCTTCATTACATCCAGCAACTCTCTACCTGCAAACAGTCTCCTCTTATCCTAAGTCAAGTTGACAGATTTCCAAAGATTCACACTTCTGCAATTAACAGTAAGTCAGACTGGATTTGCTAAAATAAGAGATAAAGAAATCAATACTGAGAAGCAGCACTGGTATCTGTTAGCTTCTCCTCACACCTGAAGCCAGGCGGGACCGGTGGGTATTGATCCTGAACCACTGAGGGTCAACGCTGCTTCTCTGGATCAGGTCTGTTGCTGTCACTGAGAGCCTCTCTGAGCCGTGACACAGCAAGCCGCACGCTCGTTTCAGGGGTGAAACGTCTGACTGAAAGCTTACATGCATCTGGTAAAGTGGTGTGTGACGGGGCGACGCCGAGGCTAAACGAGGGAGAGGGCCCGCCGTTTGGAGTAGGATAGTCATCTCCGGCATTGGCAGCAGGTTGACCCCTCATCGCCACGCATCTGCAATTACAACTCACCATGTCCCCGGAGTCGACTTGTATAGCGGGCACCACTGCAGCCGCCAAATGAAGCGGAACAAAAGAGACAGAGGATGCATGAGTTGCCAGACATTCAGCAGGACCGAGCCGCTCCCCGCTCGCCCCTCGCCCTCGCCTCTTCCTGCTTGGCTTCCCAGGCCTGACCCAGATCTGACGTCCCCGAATGAGACATGGCTTTAGCATGGCAGCACCCGGGGAAGTGGCAGCTCTTTCTCTAACACTCCCTCTATTTATTCCTTTGCCCTTTTTCCTCTCCTTTTTTTTTATTTTTTAAGCCGACATCTCCTCAGACTTTCTTGCTCCTGTGATCTTTTTGATTTCCATCTCCACCTGTGCGCCACATTTCTCACCTGCTCTCAGTCAAGATAGCTGAAAGCGCCTAAGCCGATGGTGGTGGCATTATAATATTACCGTGAAATGTCTCAAACGTTCAACTTATCTTAATGCCATAGCTCTTATCTCCCCTTACTTAGTCTGCTAATATGGCAGCTCCCGGTGAAGCTCTCTCACTGAGATGCATCTCTTCTCTTCTGTTGATCTGCTTCTTCACCTTTTTTTTAACTGTAGCCAGTGAATGACTCTTCTGTTAAAGGGTGTCAGGTTCTGCCGGTGGAGTATTCAACAGTTTGTAAAAAAAAAAAAAAAACTCAAAAGACTAACCTCTCATTATAAAAGCTTTTTTCTTTGAAGCGCTAATAATCTGAACGCCCTTCACAGGTAACCAAACAGCCTGTAACCACAACTCTGACATGATTAACGCACAAAAAGGTTTAGAGTGCAACCGTCACAGTCGGGGGTCGACTGAGTGCCTGGATGGCAATATACAGCACTGGATTCTCCTTTGAAGGCAAAATATATATTTACAGCAGCAATTACTACCAGGTACAGAACAGAGCAAAGAAAAAAAAAAAGCATTGTCTGCAATGTGAGAAGAGAGAGCGAGAGAGTTAATCGGTTTTTGCTGCATAAGTGGAAAAACCGCAAGTTGGAGGATAAACTTAAGAGTTAAAATCAGAGCTGCACAGTGAATGTTTTCGGTAAAGGTTAAATGTCACATTGCTCTATTGTAGTGTTGCTACAGAGACACACTGCAAAACAAAATAATATTCTCAAGACTTGAAGGGACATGTTTGTTTGGTACAAGACCAACGATATTATTAATATACAGTATAGCCTACAGTTTATTAAAGTGAAAAGAAAAGCAAAAATGTTCAACTGAAATCACAATGACATGCATATCGTGTCTTTTTCAAATTAGATTTTTTACATCAGAGCACCAGATCAAAAACCTCCTCTTCAGTAATGCTCTTATGTATTTATGTCCATTTAAACTCATGCACAGTAAATTATCTTTGATTACCAATAAAACTGCTATCAATATAAGTAGTAGTAGTAGTAGTAGTATACTGTATGTCTTATCGGAAATGCATCTTTTCACCTGAACTTGAACTACTGTCACAATTATTACACAACTGCCTGAGGCTGATCGCAAGTATTTTAGCTGACCACAATCATTTTGCAATAACCATTTAAATAGTTTCCACTGAATTGTGTGTAAAAACAGCTGGATGAAACAGAAATCACTATTTCCTCATTGTTTGAGGTCTGATTGGTCCTCTTTTAATGACATCATCACGTTGCACCAACTTCTTCTTCTATGGTTTAAAGACACATGAGTAGAGCGCCGCAAACAGTTTTTCCCGAGGTGCTTTATTTCTAATATATGACGACCGCATCCCGATGAGCATCTATTGACATAAGCATCATGGATTTGTGTACATGTATTTACAATATACTAATAATAGTGGTATACATTGATCAAAAAAAGAGTTAATGGCAAGTATTTGTATGGCAATTGTGACAGCTCTAAACACGGGTCATAATTTCACTCTCTTTTCTTCCCTTTCACTATTCATGCCTAATAACAGCGTGTTAATTCTGCAAAAAAATGTCTTCAAATGCCTTTTATCATTTAATGAGCAAAATTATGAATTGTTGTGCATCAACATGAATAAATTTCCTCCTGTTGTAAACCGAGGCAGATCGTGGTTCAGTCCTGCGCTGGCAGGGTGTCAGACAGCTGAGAGCAAATGACCTGTCAACATCATTCACAGATTTGGAGCCTAAAATAGCAAAGTGTCCATCATCAAAACTTCTTTATTTATTTAATTTTTCAGTCTTGGCAGCCTGAACATTAAAACGTTCAGTGGCAGCAGGTTAAACTGATCCGACCTCTGACCTTCTCACCGCATGTGAGCACCTCTGTGTCACTCATAAACAAAGACTCAATGGTCCCATAAATGTCTCATAAATGCTAATACATGGACATGGAGACATAAAAGACCTAATAGACTCTGATAGCTCAATAAAACCACAATAAATGAACCAGAGTCGTTATTTAGGACGAGTTGATGCTGATTTAAATGTCACATAAACTGAATTTTAGGTGATAAAAATACACTTTGATGTGTTAAATGTGAATTTTTCTTGACTTTCACATTTTTCTCTTATAATATAATCCTAATACTAAACACTTAAACTGCTGAATTTACCTTTTACCCTGCCTTTTACATGCGTCACATTCAGAATAATTATTTCACATCGAGGTGTTTCATTTGCGGCCGTCCAGCGCGTCCGTCAGGCTGAGCCTTCACAGAGACTAATCCCAGATTTGTGGATCCATTTCAAGAGTAACAACATGTAGCCGAGGGCTATTTTGATTTTCTTTTCACAGGCCTGGAGCTGCAGGCGAGGAATTAAAGAGCTGTACAATATTACTTTTTGTCTTCTCACTGTGCAGAGAGATCTTCCCTCACAAAGCCGGAGCGGCAGATTAAGTGTAAATGAATCCGTTGCGTGTGTGTGCGACGACGACGTTACCAGTTTGTACGTTTGACCTCTTCTTCGTAAATGAAAAGTGTCTTTGTTGTCTTTTGAATGTCCTGAAATGAAGCCATTGAATATACCCACAGTAAAAAACACAAAGATTTTTTTTTATTCAAAGCAATAAAAGAGGCAAAAAAGTAGGAATTCTTTATGATTGAGAATCTGAACCTGGAGAATGTGAAGAAGCTTTTATGTGAATGACTTAAGGGGAAAATTTCAACCCTAAATTCTTAAATGCATTCAAAATGACAATAGATAGACACTCTAACTTGTGTTTATAACCATGAATCACAAAGATATTAAAGATACAAAAATGCAAATTTACAGTCAGAGAGGAGGATCAGCTTTTGTGCTGCAATCAATCTGACAAACACAAAGAAACTACAGTAATTATTGATTTGAACTTGAACACGTGTTTGACTCCAGCCTTAAGTGGCGTCATCAAATAATCCACTATCTTAATGTATCTTATGCTATTCTTTGTAACTTTTATCAGTCTCTTACAGAAAGTCTTTCAACGTCTTCTTTTATCTGTTGGTTTTATGGGTTGTCTGTGAAGGAGCCTTAACAGCATTGTGAACATTTGCTGACAGACTCACCGGCGTAGATCCAGGAGCTGAAGGAATCATTAGTCAATCGATTGTTGTGTGTCCTGACTCCTGTTTTGTTTTGTTCTGATGTGACTGGTGGTTTGGGAGTGAATTAACCCTCCTGGGGTAAATAAAGTTGTGTCTCTGAAGTCAGAGAGGATGACCTGCAGCAAAGGGCCTCGGGTCGGACTTGAACTGGGGGCCACTGTGTGGTTTGCATGAAGCCAGAATGACGAGAACTGGACCTGGCGCTGCTGTAGTGCTCATTGATAAACTTGTATCTGCAACTGCTTTGCTATTTAATTATTCACAAAACCTTTAGGGAGTATACAGTATAGGGGGATTGTTTCCCGTGCTGATTTGAGTACAGAGCACAGCAGCATAGTAGCTATTTCAACATGGGAGCATCATACAGTTCAACTCTACTGAGCAGTTATTAAAGGGATAGTTCACCCAAAATTCAAATTGCACTCATTATCTACTCACCCTCATGTCGACTAAGGGCTGGGAGAAGTTTCAGAGTTAGAAGGGGCTTCTCTGAGTTAAATTGGACGGACTGGGAAGAGCACCAGGAAGAGGACGGACCCTGGTCTGTCGAAATTGAAAGAACCAGGAAGAGGAGCTTCCGCTACAAAACAAGCTTGAAATATAGACTTATTTAATTTTTTTCGGAACAATTTTGCATTTCGGGGCTTCAATACAAGACGGACATTACATACAACCAGCATGGAGGTATTTGGATGTTTTTTGGTGTGTCTTTTTGCTGCGAAGACAGTATCCATTTGCAACCGTTATATGGACATGCACTGCTGCGCCGAGACCCCCTGTAACTCAGAGAAGCCACGAAGGACTCTGAAACTTCTCCCAGCCCTTAGTCGACACGAGGGTGAGTAGATAATGAGTAATTTGAATTTTGGGTGAACTATCCCTTTAATTGTTCTTCACTGACTGATTAAAAATGTTTGTTCTGATTTTTATAAAACAGCAACAGCAACACTTGGACCAGAAGTGAAAACTCACTCTCACAGGAACTGAATCCAGAGACTTAACCAGCCATCAACACATCATCCGCCACCTCGTGCTCCACACCCTTGAAGTGTGTTCACAGTTCACACACAACGTGAAGTCACTTTAAGATGCAGCACAAACTTCTTTTGGATGCAAATGTGCAGCAGCAGCAGCAGCACAGATTGAAGTGTACATGTATGCATGTATTGGAAAAAACGAAATTCAAACACCGCAGAGTCTCAGGTAACAAAATACACTGAAACTAGTGGAGAATGAGAGAAACTGGACAGACAGCACATGAGCTCATCATGAGTTTGGTGATCAGTCAGTCTGTCGATGCTGCAACAAACTGTCGGGGATGAATGAATAAAAATGAATGTAGAAATGTGTGTATGTCTTAATGCACAGTGGACTTTATCTGCTGCAGCTCAGTGTATTGAAAATTCATGAGATAATTCTGGATTCAGATGCAACGATGCATCTTGAATCTGAATCAGCAGCAGCATCCGATTTAGTCGAGGGTCCAACAACAGTGTTAAAGTGTGTGTAACTGAGCTGAGCCAATCTTCTTGGCTACAGATAAATGAAGTATCGTGTATGTCACCGTGTAGACATGCATCCACCAAATGACAAACTAGGCCTGTGTGTAAATGTGCCAAACTTGTTGAGTGTGTGTGTGTGTGTGTGTGTGTGTCGGCTCCTCAGCTCCTGATGAAAACCTTCACACTGCTGCCGTGACACGTTGCCTCTGGCAGTCAGATGGCATTATGTTTGCAGGCGAGTGAGGCCGAGCCGTGTTTGTGTCCCGAAGCGTCCCGGTGCCGGCGGCCATCACTGTCACCGCGGTGACATGACAGCATGTGACAGCACAGAAATACTGCAGAGGGGCCGCGTACATCACTTTCCTGTCGTGCAGATGCTGCAACAGTACGACTCAGGGAGATCTCTATGGCAAAGATGCAGAATTACCAATCTTTTTTTTTTTTTTAATTCATAGCAAGCGGGATTTAACGAATGCATCGTGTAATGTAAACTGATGTTTATACAAAACTGTCTGATTTGTGAAGCAGGCGGATCATTATAATATGTTGGTTAGACGCTTCTATAATTAGATGATGTTGGAGGAGCAGTCCAGTCATGCTTTGATGAATCCTCACAATCACATCTGATCTTGTTTGCAGCAGATGTGAGCTGTGGAAAGTTTAAAATATTGAGGACATGAATGCATCTCTCTCACATCCTGACATGTTTGTGCCGGGGGCCCTCGAGGGGCGGCGGTGGTGGTGGTGGTGGTGGGGGCCGATATCTAATCCTGCACAAAATGCAGAAATGGAAAAAAAAGCGGCTACGTGATCTGATTTCCTCTGAGTGTTTGTGTGAATTTGTGGACGACGCACAGCAAACAAGAAATGAGTTATGTTTCCACCAAATGGCTTTTTAAAGGGATAGTTCAACATTTTGGCAAACTGACCCATTGCCATAATCCCTATAGTCATAGCAGTAGGTTCATTACCTTTAATTGTGGTTGCAAGCTGTTTTTAGAACGGCAGAGCAGAGCTGTGATCTGCTCAGAGCTACGCTACGGAGGCTAATGGCATTTCTTGGTTTCCCTCATCAAACTCACCTGCACATTCACCACGCTATGAGATAATAACAGAACGTTACGAGACAAGAGTTGTTTTAGAGGCAAATGCAGAGACTGCTTTCAGGAAAAACTGCCCCTGATGGGAACGTGCATCAGCGGTTTTGCATGAATTTACCTTGAAAACAACTCCGTTATTATCTCATAGCGTGGTGAATGTGCAGGTTTTGGAGTTGTTGGATTGTCTATTTGATGAGTTTGATGCAGGGAAACCAAGAAATCCCATGAGCCTCCATAGCGTAGCTCTGAGCAGTTCACGGCTCTGCTCCGCCGTTCTGAAAATAGCTTGCACCAACAATTAAAAGGTAACAAACCTACTCTTAAAACTATAGGGGTTAAGGCAATGGACCAATTTGCCAAAATGTTGAACAGTTTGATGTTTCTTAAAGTCTGATGCACAAATGAAACCTGGAGAAATCTATCAACAGGAGCTGAGAGATTAATGATTGACTATCATCAAATCAAATATAGATTGTAACTCACCTTTGAGACTTTGACAACTATATGAAGCAGTGATTAAACACTCACCCACTGAACCACAGACAACCCAAAGTGGTTCTTTGACCTCTTTGTCTAAAACTGCAGCTTCCTCTTTCACTTCAACAAAAAGAAGAAGAAAAAAAAAAACAGGACGCTGCACATAACAGGGCTCCACAAAAATCTCAGGGTCATTCACCCAGATTTCAGATCCTGGCTCGGTTGTTTGTTGTCACAGCAACGTCACCTAGCAACAGCCTGAGTTGTTGTCCTCTGAGTCAATAGAGTCAATTGTCTGGACAGTCAATAGAGGATCCTGCAGCGAGCAGCTTGTAGCCGATTGATTTTCTTTTCAGCTTCGTTCAGAATCACACCGACTTTCATAATGACACTAATGACAAAAGATAAAAAATGAACAGCGTTGCTCATAAAACCTGGATTACTGTAGGTCACGTCACGACAAAAGACAATAATGGAGGGTTAGTGCTGCTTATTATTGTTGTTAGTGATGCAAGTTTATACAACAACGCATTATTACGTGTTATTTTATTACTACAGCTCCAATAAACCTGCATAAAATCAACACTAAACAATAAAACCAGTCCAGTCCAGCAGAAACTGTTCGACCTGTTTCTGCTCTGCATCAGCTCTCTCCACCTGTTGCGGGTCTAAGTAACCCCCCCCCCCCGCCTCATGTCGGAGCTGCTGCATCCTGACACTGTTATCTCGTAGTTTGAGGAGTTTTTCCACCTCGATCCACATTAACAGCGCCAGGTTGCTGATCTCATCGAGGTGCCGAAGGTCAAACACATTCCTGCACCACTCGGCTCGCTAGCTACACGTTTCTGAATCACATCTCCAGCTCGTTAAAATAACACGGAATAGCTACAAAAAACTAAAAGAAAACTGTCTGTACTTTAAAATCACACCAGCCTTGACTAATTTAACTTGATCGTTCTTATATTTAATGAATGCAGGAGAATTGGGTAAAAAAAAATCATGATTAATTAACTGTGAGACTAAATGAGTAATGAGCAGGTGAGGATATCTCGGGGTCGGCAAAGTTCCTGAAAATCGACAGTTAAGAAACTTTGGTTCAGGGTGCGTTCAAGGTGACGGGGATTTGGAAATTCATACGAGTAAAGTTTCTTAATTTCCTTTTTTGTAAAAAAAAAAAAAAGATTTCAGACAGAAAAGGTTAAAAAGTTTTGTATTAAAAGTGAATGAGTGCAGATAATTTGAAGCAAATCGGACAAAGTCATGTTTAAGCATCTATTTGTAGCTCAACTGTAGCTTCCGTGTGTTAAAATAATAAGCTAAAATTTATCACAGTGTATTGTGCTGCTGAGGTACTGTGGTTAATACTGTATTTAGTCACAGAAAACAAACCTCTGGAGTTTCTTAACTTGAGAGAGGCGGATGAAAGACACTCAGTGAGAGTCTGTAGTGGATCGGAGGCTGCTGCTGAGGTCAGGTCAGAATAACTGCTGTAAAACAAAACCCGACACAAACAAGTTACACTCTGTCTTCTTCCTCCCGCGTGTTTTTCCTACTCCAGACCAACTTTGTTGGTCTGAGCTGCTGAGGAACCAGCGCCGTCTGCAACACACTGTCTATAAAGTCTTCTCCGCACCAGGCCGCATGTCAGTCTTAATGAGTAAATGCATATATAAACACACATTTTTGCAGTGAAGTATCCTTCAAACACTTGTGACAAATATGTCTCAGAGGCTCAACGTTTTACTGTTAAACAATAGATAACGTTCATTATACAACATGGTGTCAGCGCAGCCCTGCTAGTGAACTCTTAGGAAATATGAATATATTAATAATAAATGAAACAAACAACAGAAGGGTCAAAAAGTCTATATTGAATAATTAAAGACATATTCAGTCCCACAGTTCTTCTGTGTGGAGCAAACTTATGTAAATGAGATCATCACAAACCCAGTGAACACAACACAACTCTTCAAGTGCATCGACCAATGCAAGGACGTCGTCTCCAGACGGTCTGTAGTTCACCTGCACAGTTTGAAGGCATAAAAAAGTCTTTACGTAATTTTCTCGATACCCATGTCTGTGAAAGGCTCAAATCTGGCCCTAGTTTCTATCCCGCAAAATCTAAGTGTACCTATTTGTGTTTTTAAAGCTTGTGCACCAACTGCACCAACAACATCACACTCACGTTAGATTTAGTGCAGCTGCTATTTTACTTTGTCATTTAGGTTAAATATGTTGAAATATAAAGATCCAGATGTCAGAGTCGGGCCAAAACTCTCCTGAAGGTGAAGACGAGGCTGTTGGTGAAAAAACCACAACGTTTCAACACATGTGCTGTACGTTCTGTAAAGTCATTGATGTTTCCACTTCTATTTTATTTATTTATTTAGATATTATGAATGGAGAGATGAGTCAGATCTGCCAAACATTATGATTGCAAATGTAAGCCCTTTTGGGGAATCATCACAGCGTCTAATGGTAATCTCTACAGATGTGCAGACGGCTGAAGAAATCTCTAATTAGGAAAGTGTTTGAAAAAAAAGATGAAAAATAATGACTCATGACTGAGCTTCCCTCCTCCTCCTCCTCCTCCTCCTCTTCCCATCTCACTCCATCATTGCAAAATAGTTGTATTTTTCAGTTGTTAAAGCGCGCGGTCAGCAGCACTCGGCGTGTTGCTCAAGGACACTTCAGCAGAGCAGATGCTCTGTGTCGAGGAGCTCGGGCCGCGACCTCGCAGCTGAAGAACACTCACTTTAATCACTTAACTGCGTCCTGACAGCGGCTGCAGACTCCACCACTCGTCCTCTACTGTACAGTGCGTGCTGTAGCTGTTGCAGACCTTGTGGACACAGCTACGGGCAAAGCTTTCCATTTTTTAACCGAGACATTTTTATTCTGGCTTTTTTTTTTTTTTTTTTCTGTGGTATTAAATTGAACCCAGGAGAGTCGCCGGCCGGCTTTCGATGTGTTCAAGGTTAAATCACCACGACCAAATTAAGGCAAAGCCCTCACAACTTTTTCCTAACTCTGTCTGCAGAGTAGTGCTGCTCGTATTAGGCCTCTATAAGAAGAGACGGACAAAATGCTGGTTCACGAACAGCTGCAGAGACACGGGCTCATAATTTCTTGACATTTCCACTTTAGCTGTAAAATGCTAAAAAGGCTCAGTGTGCAGTTTAATCCACTGGCAGTGATTTGCCATGCTTGTAATTGGTACTTGTTTAGTTTAATAGGCTGTAATGATGTTAATAGGCTTTTGAATAAATTATAAGCAAAAAAAAAACATGGTATCATGTTTTAATTTGTAGAGTATGTCAATGTAAACATTAATTTTAAGTGATTATGTTGGACTGAGTTTCTGGGTGGAAGGAGCCATGTTGGGTCACAGCGACAAAATACAACTAATCACATCAGAATATTATCATATAAATAACGTCTGTGTCTATTTGTGTATTGATCTCCTCAACAAGCAGCACTTGATTTCAATCAGCTGATCAGAGAGATGTGTTGGAAGCACATTTATATGCAGTTATACAGACGAAGCTGTCACAGCGCAGATTTAATGTTATGTTAATTAAATACCATTAGAAATACTCATTTACTTCTCTAATGGGAAAACAAACTGTCAATCACTGACATTATCATCAGTTGGCACAATCGCTCACACACTGTTTACACTTTGATGATAGATCTGATCTGATCAGTGTTGAGCTATTTATCACCTGTATCGTAGCCAGAATCAGAATTGATATGAATATTGATCCACGGGGGTGAAATTACAGTTATAGTTGCTCCGAGAATAGATCAGATAAAAATAGACATAAAGATAATGTACTGTTGCCCATAAAGATGGAATAAAATGTGGGGGTTTTTTCAACCTTTTGAATGAAATGATTGTGACAATGTGATTTATTCTTGACAGATAAAGCGCACATCTTTTCAAAACGTTATTGATCAATCTCTTCCAAACATTACTGTGAAAATTAAACCACTTTGAAAACTGTGTATTCAGGCTTAAACTAAACTGGGGGGGATTCAACCTTGGTCAGTTTAACAGAGACACATACAGTATTCGAGGGGATGTCATGCATAAGAACGTCCGTTATTACTCTTTCCAATGTCACTCAGTCACTAATACTGAGTATGGCCACCCGACCCCTGACACCGATCAATATGTTATGACACCTGTTCAAAGGTGATTATTGATGTGTATGGAGAGGAATAAAAATAGGAATGTGTCTGAAAACCAAATTATTCCAACTTTATGGCCAAGGCAAAGCTGATTTAAAATATATGAGAAAAATAGAAAATGTAAGATTGCATCGTCATTATCTATCAATAAGTTATGAGGTCATGTCTGATGATGAGTCTAGAGTTCAGTCTATTGGTTCAAAGTGTCAAGAAAGACAAGACAACACGACACCATGTCCTACATTGGGACCTTTGTGAGACATTTTCACTGAACATCTCTAAACACAGTTGATTGACGACCACACAGACACATCGTCCTCTCAGCCTGAAGCCAACACGCCTCCATTATTACCTCCTTTTTTTTTTTAGTTTCCCTCTTGCAAAGCTACAAACTTTGTGACACAGTCCATTTATATTGACCTCAAATATCAATACTGCTACTTACAGTATGAGTGCAGATTTAAAAAGTTCAGTCTTGTTTCTCTGGGAAATATAACGTCCACAGGAAACACAAGAACAAAGACTGAATTTAAACAGAATCAATAGTTTGGCTCTTCCTCTTAAAGTTTATTTGAGATTTAACCCGAAAACGCTCCATGACCAATGTTGTGTGTGTGTGTGTGTGTGTGTGTGTAGGTGTGTGTGTGTGTGTGTGTTTGCTCCTCACAAGATGAAAGACATTAAAAAGAAAAAACAAAACAAAATGTCTTCTACTTTATAATTCCTCTGATGCTTCGATCTCTGCTTTGTCCTTGGTTAGAAATCTTTTGAAGTTTCTCCTCTTCACTTTCTTTCATGTCTCCTCGTCCTTCAGCGAACGCCACACAGTCCCTCTCTGCCTCTACAGTATGCTGCACCAAACACACACACACACACGCGGTGGACTCTCGTTTGATGAGTGTTAAATAACAAACATGAGGTGAGACCTTCTAACCTGAGCTGTGTGAATCTACCTTGCAAATGCGCGCCCTGATGTCTCACCTTTGATCACTCCTGCGGCAGTGAGACATGCATAAGCGAGCGAGGTGAGGCCAAAACACAGCAGCCATGATCCCTGCCGATGGGGTTTCCCTGGCAACTGTTACTTTCCCTGAATTAATGCCAGATTTTTTTTTTTTCTCTGTGTGTCTGAACTCCACCTAGGCACGGTTTGTGGAGAAGAGAGCAGCACAGACACTAATGAGAAACACTTTCCAACAGGGAGCTGCTGCTGCACAACAGTGGCTGGCATCGTCTCCCCAGCCGCGCTCCGCCACGGGCGTGAAATGATACACTTAAAGCTGCAGAAGGAGCTTAATGCACCTCCTCTATTCTCCAGTGATGCCCGACACACACCAAGATTAATTATACGGAAAAAAATAAGACGCTTTAAATCCCATCAATATGTTAGATTATTGTTATTATTAATTAGTTCGAGTGGAAATAAGTTCCTTGTAGCTACGGGCCACTGGTTCCTGATGTGTTGCCAAGTTCACTCGTGTCCTTGAGCAAAAACACTCCTCACTTCACCATGTGAGGCTGAGCTGGTTTTAAAAACATGTTAAACCACATGTTAGCAAGGTTTCATCATAGTTTTAACATTATAATCGTACGAATACAGACACTACAGCTGTTTGCGGGTAAGATTTCACGATGGATATCTCAGAAGCTTGAAGACAAATATGGACGACGACCCTCCTCTGTCTTTCCTGAGACATTATACAGATGATCGTGTTGTTGCCATGGTTCCACCAGATGCTCTGCTTCTGGTATTTTTTGCATTCGGGTCAGTTATCGGTCGTATTTGTGAGCTGTATAAGTACGTAGCATCCGACTTCCCGCTCTGCTCGCTCTCATTGGCCGTTCCCTGTATGTCAGTCAGACGCAGCCCGTTAAACAATGGGACTGGACACAACACACCTGAGGATTATCTGATTATCTAAGTGTTTACATGTGACGAGCCTTGAATTGGGCCACACACCCCGGATCATTGTAGTAGTAGTCGGCGGTGGGAATTATCAGAGTCAGTATTATTATGATACAAAGGTCACATTAAGATATTATTACTATTCTGCGATCATTTTACGACATACTGAGTGTTGCTGTTGTGATACATTGACCTTTTTGCAGCTGCTGAAAGGAAAAAACCTTGTCATCATGTGTTTCATCAAAATAAAACAACGTTTTGTCCATCGAACTTATTCTAGTATCAAAAATTTGAATTTGTATTTGCCATTTATAGAATAAACTTGACAACAGTGATTTGATACAATATTGGCACTCAACACTATCACGACACTATGCTGTATTGATTATCGCAACACAAGTGACGTGTAGCCTCAGGAAAGAAGTCTCTAAATCTCTGAATCTAATTGACATCCTGAACTGTACAAAAACTTCATCCCCACTAGTTTAGATGTTGAGATGTGGAGAGACATTTCAGTCGCACTGATAATCAGATCTTCTTTATTTTCATAAGTCTCATCCCTGTCGACTGCAGCGATGAATAAATGAATAACCAGGCAAACGCTTTACATACAGACTGAGAGCAAACAGGGAGATTACAGCAGAGTCCCAGCTCCACTCTGAGCTCGTGCACGCTCACACTCACTATAAGAGGGGAGGAGGGGGGGGTCACACTGGTCACTGATTAACAGTACAATAAAGTCCCAGCATCCATCAGTGCTGCTGCTGCAGGTTGAACAGAAGACACTGCTTCTTCATATCATTAAACTTTTCAACCTTCAGCTGTTTCCCGGCAGCGATTCAGCTTCCTCTCACATCAGGTGCCAAAACGTCGCACAACTGCAGTTTCCATTAAACTCCTGTCACATCTGAACAAAGGAGGAGCGAACATTTACATAACAGTCACCTGTGGCTGAGTGACAAAGGGCCATTGTGTCGAGGGGGCTTCACAAAGCAGCGACGTCTGAAGGCTGTTTGAGATCCTGCATCATACATCAGTCTCTGTCTTGGCATGTAGCAGTTGTGTGTTGGTGAGAGTGTGGGTAGGTGTGAGTTTGTGGGGGGGGTTAGTTGCTCCTGCAGGGGCTTCAACACTGCAGTGAAAAGCCGTTAGAAAATGTTGGAGAGAATATGTCACTGTTGATTTGCTCCGCGTGGGCGTCGCTGATAGACGTTTGTTGCTTCTTCGTTAATAACACCTCCTACGAGCCGGGGGAGCGTGGCGACGCACATCTCCCTCCCTCCCCGACAGCTTCGTGCAGACAGTGAACGCATCACTGGACTGAATCAGACGTTCATGAACTGAAACACTGTGGCATGATGCTGGGGTGTTGTTGCTAATTACACAACAAGATGATGCTCAGTTTACATACAGAGGTGTTTATGGGGTTAGAGCGATGCAACAGGCAGATTGCATTCTGGGTAGGAGTGTTGTTAAGGCGTGTTACTACGTATATGTTTCATAATCCACCTGGTACTGAATGGTGGCCAATAATCATATTGATATGAGTTCAAAACAGTCTAATCCTTCAATACTTTTATTTCGTTCATCCAAGAAAGTCTCTTTTTTGAAGCAAATCTTGTTGTTTTGTTCATTAAAAAGTGTAAAAGCAAAGAAAACACCACCAACTAATCAGGTGTGAGAGATTTTGAATCATTTCATTGGCTTGAATCTGTAAATATTTGGCTTTTTCTCACAGTATTTTGCTTGAAACACGACTGGAATGATGAGTAGATAAACAACGTAGTTGCAGCTGTTGGTTGTTTTTGACGTGGTTAATAATTAAGGTCATTAGGAAGATGTCACACAGCTTCAAGCTTCTCGAATCTGGTGATGTTGTTATAAATGGAACAGCTGCTGATTCTGGACTCTGGGATGAAACAGAGTGAAGACGTCACCTCTGCTCCTCTGAGTGTTTGACTCTGTGTTTTGACACTTTATAGACAAAACATTTATGATCATGAAAGAATAACTGATTGTATTAATAACAGCCAAGATGTGATGTGCTGCTGCTGTTTTATTTTGTGATTATTGTGTGAACTGTCCCTTTAAACACTGACTACAAGATTTTAGAAGATTATTTATTTATTTATTTATGTTAGCAGTTTGTTTGCTCCAGGATTCAGTGATTCATTCCTGAAATGTCTGCTGGACGAAGGCTAACACTGTGGCTCACCACAGGCTGAAACCTCCACCCAACATCAACAGAGCTCCACTCCGACATCTGCACCACCTCCAGTCACAAACCAGCCGAGTGGAAACGATTCCCTTTTTCTTTCTTTTTTTTCTTCTCCTCACTTGTCTTATAGATGTTAATGTGACTCCAAGTTATGTTTCCCATCCCATCATCAGCGAGTGGCACGGTGCAGAGGGAATTCCTGTTCACATAATGCTGCAGAAGAAAGAAAAACTGGTGCTTTTTGCTGCAAACCAGCCCGATGCGTCCAGCCCCGTCTGACAGATCAGTGGACGTGTCGTGCTTGAACATCATTCATGGCATGTGCACTGCTGTTAATAAGCAGATGGCCTTTGCTTACACCATCTAGAACATAATAATGACCACCCCCCCACCTCCTCCTCCTCCTCTGGGTGTTTTCTAATCAAAAGAATGACAAAACTACTGTTTGTGAGAAAGTGTTTACAAGAGGCTGAACTTGTTGTGCACGGATCAACAACTTCCACATGATTTCCACTCTTAGTGTTGCATCGTTTGGTTGAAAATGCACCCATGAATGAACTGACTGCTTCACTGACCAGTGGTCTGCCTTGTCTCTCTCTCTCTCTCTCTCTGTGTTATCTGTGCTCCATACTAGGATTAGCCCCCTGAGTGCTGCTGGTGACAAACTGGAAAACTAAAAGGCCAACCACATATGGCGCAGGGGCTTATGGGATTACCCAATTAACAAGGTGACTTAGAGAAGCTGCTAATCTGCAGAATGTTCCGCTGTAGTACGGACACAGACTGTGACGCAGGGAGGGGAAGTGCATCTTTTTAAGCATCCACTGCCCAATTAAACACACACACCTCATGTGTGTTTGGTTAAGCAGTCAGCTCTAATTGTATTAAACGTTGAGCCACGCGCTCTTGGGGGCGGGAGGACGGGGTGTGCACCGACAAACATGCACTCTCTCATCATGACACACCACAACAACAACAACAACAACAACACAAACTATGTGTGTAAAACCTGCCACAGATCACGTGATGCTGTCAGAAAGATCTTCATTATTTGTAATTATGCCGACACAGCGCGCGCCGCCGGCACACACACAAACACACACACAGAGAGACACAACCACCTTCAAGTTGCTGTCAGCTCTGCGCGCAAATCAAAACGCGCGCTGAAGAGCGACACGGAGCGGCGTGACGCACAGAGCCGAGAGGAAAAGACCGACACTCACATCCATCCACTCCTGAAAAGTCGCTTAAACACATCAGAGCGCAGGAACAAGTGGAACTGGACACATTCAGACCTGAAGCGGATCTGGGTTTGCACTGATCCCAGAATCCAAACAGGATCCGCTCCTTTTCATATCTACAGTATGAATCACTCCAAACACTGTTGAGATCATCTCACGCTCCGAGAAGTGACATCTCCCCCTGAAACCAGCCCCCGACCCCCACTCCCTCCTCGGGGATCTCTCTCTTACCTTGCGGGAAAGCGCTGGGCTGCACCACGTACAGAAAAGTGTGCACCATGTGGAAGAGAATCCCGATCGGTCCCGGTTCGTAGTGGGCCAGTGTCTCGTAAACTCCCGCAGGCACATAACCGAAATCCAACTTTCCCGGGGGTGGGAGTCTCCGCGGTTCCGTCTCCTCCGGCTGGAGTTCTCCGGACGCCGGGAGCAGCAGCAGCAGCAGCGGCGACAGGAGGATCCCGGTCCTCCACATCGTGTCCAAGCCGAGACCCGGACCGCCGGTCTTCTACTTCAAACTGGGGTTAGATAAAGATGAGCGTGTGCCGGAAGGTTCTTATCTTCCTTATCAAATGGAAAGACGCGAGACTGAAGGTATTAAAACAAAAAAATGAAAAGAAAGAAAGAAAGAAAAAGTGTCCGGATGGAAGAAGGACGCAGCTTTTTAAGTGGCGCTGCCCGCGGAGAGACTCTTCACGAGCATCGTTCCCCGCGCTCTGAGGCTCCCTGACGGACGCAGACCGGCTGATCTCTTCCCCCCTTCTCCGCTCTTCAGTCCCATCGAGATGAGCGCGCCTGTCGCTACCACTCCGGCATCTGTGCGTCACGGGAGCGGGCGGGGGGTGCGCGCCACCGCTACTGCCGCCGCCGCCGCCGCGTCTAGGAGGAGGAGGAGGAGGAGGAGGACCGGTCCAGAGGGAAGCGCTCCTCCTGCCGGGAGAGGAGGATGGAGAGAGAACAGCAACAGCTTGTATCTCAGCATCTCTATTGTCGCCTCACTCAGCAGCCGTCACTCGTCATTGTGGGTCAACCGGGCTGACAGGGAACAATGAGTCCACTCATCCACTTTGTATCTGCAGGATCTCTCAGATTATGTCGCATCGATGCCAAAACTACACTGTATGTGCTTTATGAGCTGCATTCAAAACTTTACACAGGTAAAAGTAATATAATCGGTGTGTAAACTGTCGAAATAAAGCACTCATGCAGATAAAAATCAGTGTTTGTATCATCATACAGATAGATTGGATCAATGTCACTGAAGCATTCATGTGCAGCTGATTTTAACATTTAAATACTGTTGTGTAACAAAATATGAGAGTAGCCTCAAGCAAATGTAGTAAAATCATCTGTAATGTGGTGAAGCATAAAGAAAACAACAATACAACTTGTCCTGAACACCAAAACTATATGAGCTCTACAACCTGCATTCAAAACTTTACACAGATAAAAACAATATAATCAGAAAATCTGCATTGCATAACTGTCAAAATGCAGAAAGAAGCAGTGTTTGTATCATTATACAGTATTGGATCAGTGTCATTGATGTCATTGTAACAAAATATGAGATTATCTGCAAGTAAATGTAATAAAATCATCTGTAACATGGTGAAGCATGTACAGAAAACAACCTTAAAACTTGTTCTTGTGTAAATGTACTTCGCTACTTTCCACCTGTGCTGCCGGAGGGAAATGATGTGGACTTTCCTCCAGTACAGGCGTTGTGTTACAGAATAAAGTTTCATTCAAAACTCATGATCATTCTGCAAAATTCACTGTTCTCTGAACAAATAATAAATTATTAGTGGATTATTATTTGATGATAGAAAATGTTATTATAGAAATTGCCACATGCCCTAAACCCCACTCTTCATCTCTGCCTTTAACAGGTGTTCTGTTCCCCCCCCCAACCTTTGACCTCTTCTCCACCCAGAGGGCAAACAGAGGAAACCTGAGGTGCAACCCGCTTTGTGATTGGTGGAAGCAAAAGAACAGCAGGTGGGGTTTTCCTTTCTGTCTTCTCTGCACAATGACATCGTTTGTCCTCTCTCTGCTATAACGCACGGGGCCCCTGGCTGGCGGCTCCTGGAGACAACGAACCCTCCTGTTTGGGAAAACCTTTGATCAGCTCTGTTCACTGATCACACACTGCAGAGGGGCAGATGGGACTTTTACCTGTGCTGCCGCACTCATGTAACGTGACTGGTTGAGTTAAAAGAAAATAGTGCTCGTCCACTGGAATCCAAGTGTCCTGAAAGAATATAGTTCAGAGTTTATACTCAAAATTACGTCATTTAGGACATTTTTACAGCCTAAACAGTCCTGTATTGAATTTGCCTCGGGTGCACCGTGCACTCTCGCGTTCATGAGGGCAATACAGGACTAGGCTGTAAAAATGTCCTAAATTACGTCCTTTCGAGTAAACTCTGGACTATATCCCTTCAGGACACTTGGATTGCAGCAGACGAGCAGTAAGGAGAAATATTACAAGCTTTTTTTGTGTAGTTTTATGGACCTTTTGGTGTCGGCTGCTAAGGATGTCGTTGGACTACGAACCAGCCTCCCAGGTCTCCAGATGCACTTTGAGTTTAATTTTTTGGTGAACTATTCCTTTAATTGCTTCATAATTTGAGAAGAATTCTGGCCTTTCCTAGAAAGTTCAAAGCATGATAAGTAGGCCTATGTGTAATCTTTGGCCTTTATGAAAAACATGACTAGGCTATTTCTTGACACTACTACGTAATTAGCGGCCTGTAAATTAAAGGGTTATTACAACTTCATTTACTTTCTCTAGTTATTCATTAGTGTTGCATATGTTTCTGATATATCTCGTCACTTCTATGTCATCTTTTTATGCTACAGTATGTTTGGTTTCCTCACACCTGTGTTACATCACGTCATCTCATATGATCTGAAAGCTGAACTCTCTCCAGACTCTTACTACGACTCTTCGTCCTGTCGTCTTGAGGCGACTTCCCGGTAGCGGTGACAGAGCTGCGGCTCGTCGTCTCAGTCGGTCCTCAGCAGCGTAAGGAGATTAGCCCTCTAAGAATGTCTGCTGCAGATTTACTCTACCTGACCTCACTTCCTCGGAGCAGATACTGTGCAGCTCTGCCTCGGGACAGGTGAGGTCACTGCTGCTGTAAAACCTCGGCTTACTGGCAGTAAAAAAGACCTGGACAGCTTTAATCCTGTGTTTGATATGTTTCCAAAAGCAGCGAGTATACACCAGATTCATATACAGTAGTCTCACTAAAAACAACAACAAACAGGTACATACAGTAGGTAGCCCTGTTTGATCTTTCCAGATCTTTCAGCCGCTCCACATGGTTTCATCAGCAGATGGGAGTTTGCTCTGTTGACCTACGAGCTCAGGGAGCTGCCCTGATTTCATTCACGACGTTTTTAGACGCCTGGTTTTAAAAGATCAACATCAAAGCTCGTTGTTGACGTTGACGCCGGGAAGAACAGTTCACAACTCAACGACCACTTTCCCTGAGCTTTCAGCTTCATCACACAGACCGTACAGTGATAGTAGGATTCATATAGTGGAGATAAATCTATACGAACCTTTAAAAAAAAACATGGCCAAGTTTCACATGTTCATCTCATAGATGTAATGTCTGAAAAACACAGTTCAGATTTGGTTTGTTGCACAGGAAATACATAGATAAACAGTACACCAGTTTAACACAATCGGTTCAGTTTTTATTACACTGACTGGTGTTTTTATCTCATTTATAATAATGAGGATGTGTTGACCAGTGTTAACTATAGGTGTTCCTAATTAAAGGTCATCAGAGTGTTTCACATGTGACTTTCAATTGTTTTTTTGCCCTTTCAGAGGAGTGAGTGTCCAGAATTGAAAGCAGACATTTCTTTGTGCACCTGAACACAACATTTTATAGTTTCCTCAGACTGAAGTTTCAAAACTTTATAGTTTTATTAGATGTAAAGTCTTTAGCAGGTTTTTCAGTGTCTCCGGGTTTCCAGACTTTTAAGTGAAAACCGTGTAATGTAGAGGATCCAGACGGGTCAAGTGACTGAGTTACTTATGAACTAGTGCCAGACACAGTGTCAGGGGGAAGTGAATAAAACTTACTGACACTGTAGCTGAGTCAAAGTGAAGTTGTAGTTTCACATCTGTAGGAGGTTTTTCTCCTTGTGACTCCAACTTCACCAAAACTGAGACTCAAAATGACTAAGCTTTCCAAAGAAATAGAGGGCGTAGTTCAATAGAAATAGCACACACGTAAGAAACCAACTTTTTTATTAATCCAAAAGAGCATTTTCATACATTATTATCAAGGTAGGAATTAAATAAGGAAACCAAACTGATGAAACAAAGCAGGCAGTGTACTGGACCATCGCATAAGAACACTTTTTTTTTCCTGCCTCATCTCCATTGGCTCGTTTAAAGCTCAGCTGGGTCCAGTTGTGGTTCAGTTCGGCACAGACCGGCACCAGTGGGGTGGGTGGGGGCTCGACCGGCTGAGAGCGGGGACGCTGAACCACAACGAGGCTGGAGCTCAGATCAGTGGAGACGAGACATTTTGACAAAACCCACATGAAGAACTGAGAGGAGTCAGATTTCATGCTTCAAAAAACATCATATCACAACTGGCAGCTCCAAAAATAGAACTATCTTCCTTATTACAACGGTAATGAACATTATAAAGAGATTTTTTTTTAATTAAATCAATGCTGATATGTGTAAACACTATTTACATCTTTTCTCTGTGTAAATTAAATTATGAGGCTCCACTTTACATAGTGACGACTATGCTTGACTTATTATTAACAGGGCGCAAAAGGACCTTTGTAAATCCCCCAAATAATTTGAGAGTGACATGAAAAGTGCAGCTTAAAAATAAAATGCAATCATTTTCAACCCTAATATTTCTATATTGTACCAGATGCTACATGAATTATTGTTGTTAATATTATTATTCATTGATTTTAACAAGTTTTTGGCTGCAGGAACTTTATGGCCTGACTGATTCTAACACTCTGATATATAATGTGAAGAATAATATATTGTCGTTTACACTATTACAAACATAGATGATTGATGATATATAACTGGCCTATTATATATTGTCTCTGTAGATTTATTATTATTATTGCAATAAAACAAAAGTTTAAATCACAAGGCCAGTCAACCAAATGTAAACACACATGCAAAAATAAAATAAAAAGGCATTCAGTTGTGGAAATATTGCTTCTACTCCTCTAAGATGTAAACATTAGAACATGACTTGAGTCGAATGAGAAACGTGACCTGTCGTATTTAAGACAAAACGGTCCATCAGTGCAAACATTCTCCAGAACAAAATAAAATAAAATATAATTTATCAAACATAATCACACTTGTTATCGCTCAAAAGGATGTGTCATTCAAAGATAAACTTGTTTCTAATGATTCTCTGCATTGTTATTGATTACTGAATAATCATTTGCCACCAAATATATACTGTATGTAATGCATATATATATATTTATCTTTAACAATTGATTTAAATAATGTACTTTAAGCCAAAAGGAAACTAAGATTATCTTCAGCATCTTAATGTTTTAGGACTTTAGGAGCCAACTGCAGATGTTTATCTTTGTTGCTTTAAAGCAGCAGCAGCAGCAGCAGCAGTTTGAGTGAGTGCAGCTGATTTCTCCAACATTTGACCGGCAGCTTCTGTTTAATGTCGTTCGCTTGCTCGGTCCTGTAATGAAAGGTCTCTGAGCTGCTGAGGGCGACTGTGTGTGGGCTGCAAATGAATTTATCTGCTGGCTGTGGGAACCAAAAGGCTCCACTTAAAGCCGTTCTTTTAAAAAGTCACTGTTGTGAGGCGCGATTCGTCACAGCGTCACGTGATGCTGAGAGAGTGAAAAGATGCCAACTCGTCCCACTGAGGTATAAACTTGAATCTTCATTTGAACTGAGCGTTTAATGGAACGAGCGGCGGTGCGTCAACTCTGAAAATGAACAGTGTGTCACAGAGTGAAAGTGATTCCCAACCTTTTTGACTCGAGACCATTTCAAAACAAACCAGTGTCAGTTTGCAGCTCAACATCACAAGTTGTGTGTGAAGTGGTTGAGACCAATTCGGCCTAAAATCCCAAATTTTCCAGTTAAATATTCTTTTTACAAACACAAACTTTAGGAATCTACAATCACCATGTGATCTAGTAAATGTATCTCGCCTCAGGTTGGGAACCACTGGCTGGAAGCTCCTTGCTCAAGGAGCCTCTTCCACATTTTAAAATTGGCTTGATGTTGGACAGAGAACCAGTAAGTTAAAGGAGAACCCGACTTGTGTTGAGTCTCGTCTGAGGGAAAAGGAAACAGCTGATGCAGAGCGAAGTGACTCAGTTGTTGCCTCTTACACAAGAGTTTGGAAGTTTGTTTTCTGCTGCTGAGCGAACTGAGAAACTTTTTTTTTCTCCTTCTGGTCCCAGTGCTCGTACAGGAAGTGCTTGTGTGCTCACACATACGTACGCTGCATCACACACTCGTTCTCTAAATAGTAAACCATCCTGACGCCTCCACACAAACACACACACACTCACACACACACACGGGCACATACCCGTTCATCATACCGACTGGGCTGCCACACTAACACCGTCTCTCTCCTGCTGTAAACTCCTGCTGAAGTTTTCTTTGTCAAACTTCTGGGCTTCAGGCAGCAGCAGCAGCAGCAGGATCGTCTCCCACTGTGTCCATGTTCACAATAACTTACTGTGTCGCCACTGACTTGTAATAAATACTCAGCTTTCTGCTGCTGTTGGCCAGGAGAGCCGGGCTGAGACGCCTCCTCTCTCCCTCCTTCCTGAGTGGTTCATCGCTACATCAGCGGCGGCTGCTGGTCAGTCGATGCGGTTACCACAGATTGTGAAACGGTCGATCTCCAGCAGGTCTTTTTTGGGAGTCCTGTGCTTCAGTTCGGACGCCGCCTGCGCGTCCCCCTCCTCCTCTTTGGACAGCGGGGCTGCAGGCTGCTCGGGTTCGGGCGCTGGAGTGGGAGGACGGCTCGCTGGTGCAGCAGGAGAGGTGTCGGCGGGTGGAGGAGGAAACAGGTCAGTCCTGGGAGCTGGCTGGCTGGTCACAGAGGAGGAGGAGGGAGTGGAGGAGGAGGTGGAGGTGGTGGTGGTGGTGGGTGGTCTGCAGGGTGTGACAAGGATCTGCTCCACATTAGGTTCACCTGTGAAGAGCAATGGGAACAATTAATTAAATGACAGCTTACATAGATGGATAGACAGACAGATAGATAGATAGATAGACCGACGGATATATGGATATATAGATAGATAGATAGACGGACGGATGGATAGACAGACCGACGGATGGATAGACAGATAGATAGATAGATAGATAGATAGATAGATAGATAGACAGACCGACGGATGGATGGATATATAGACCGACGGTTGGATGGATATATAGATGGATATATAGATAGATAGATAGATAGATAGATAGATAGATAGATAGATAGATAGATAGATAGATCTAGACTGATAGATAGATGGATGGATGGATAGATAGATAGATGGATAGATAGATAGATAGATCTAGACTGATAGATAGACGGACAGATAGATGGATGGATGGATGGATAGATAGATAGATAGATGGATGGTCAGATAGATAGATGGACAGGACGGACAGATGGATGGATGATAGATGGATGGATAGATAGATAGATAGATAGATGTTAGATGGATAGAGGGATAGATAGATAGATAGATAGATAGATAGATAGATAGATGGATGGATAGATGGATAGATAGATGGATGGTCAGATAGATAGATGGACAGGACGGACAGATGGATGGATGATAGATAGATAGATAGATAGATGGTCAGATAGATAGATGGACGGACAGATAGACAGACGGATGGATGGATGGATAGATAGGTAGGTAGGTAGATAGATAGGTAGATAGGTAGGTAGGTAGATAGATAGATAGATAGATAGATAGATGGATAGATAGATAGATAGATAGATAGATAGATAGATAGATAGATAGATAGATAGATAGATAGATAGATAGATGTCAGTGTCAGTCCGTTGGGCTTATAATGATGTAGCAGCGCATACAGTAAGTTTAACAGGACATAGCCTCTACTGCGCCGTAACGTGCAAACTCCCCCTCCTCCTCCTCCCCGCGGCCGTCCGCTGGTCACGGGGTGCGAGGGGGAGGGGGGGTAACGGCGATGACGGCGGCGACACCGACGACGAGACGGCAGAACGATCCTGTGTAGGAGCTGTCCGTGCGGTCTCTTGAAGTAGGCCCAAGTTATCAAAGTAAGAGAAATATGATCTGTGGTCGTTTGTTTGAATAGCAAATATACATCATGACATCAAGTTATCATAACGTGAGGAAAAAAGGAGATGTTGATTCGGTGGAAACCCCGGCTTTACAGGTGCGCGGGGGGGGGGGGGGTTGAGCGCCACTCCTTAAAAAAATCATAGAGGAAACAAGAGCCATCTCACAATCAGACGAGTTTTGTTTGCGATCATGTGGAGTGGAGGAGGCGGGGACTGGGGGTGTTGTGTGTTAGAGCAACTTCACTACATCTGCCACAGACTGAAAACGATGCTCTGTGTAAACCGAGAGACAGTCACTCAACCTGCCGAGTTCACAAGTCAGACAGCGTGACCCTACACCCACATGACTGCTCACTGAGGAGAAAAACCATGAGATTCATCCAGAGAAAGGAAACGAACACTCAACAGACAGAAGTGCAGTTGGCTTCTTTCACAATCCACTGCATTATGTTAAGAGAAAACACTGCAAAGCCTTTTAACTTTGAGCACACAGAGCGTGTTGCATTAGGAAAATCAACCAAACAGAATAATTCATCATATCAGAGAGAATTGAGCGAAGCAGCGTTGGATATTAACGAGCGCGCCCACGGAGACCACCGCCCGGCCCTGGGCTATCTGGCTACAACAAACGTCCAATTCTTACTGCTGCAGACAGAGCAACACAGCAACACAGGCATACAGGGAGTGTGTGTATACATGTGTGTTTGAGTACGGCATTAAAAAGGATTTCAGATCGGATCGTGGCCGTGAGGAGGACTGATGCTGGAGGCCGACAGAATATTATAAAATGTGAGGTTTTTGGTGTGATAACAGTATTATGTTCAATTCTGCCTAAATAATTCAGTGTATCAACCAGGAATTCATAATACGGTGAACGTGTTGCTGGAGCATACGCACATCTCACTTCCTCTATGATTTATTTATTGAACATTAGTTTATTTGAGATACTAAGGATGAATGAGTATTTATATTTAATGATGAAGCTGTATAGATAGTTTTCCAATCATTGTGGACAAACTTAAAGCAGTTGTTGTGCAATGACTTTTTTTGAATGACAGTGGTTCACAGAGGCAACATGTTGTTTCTTTTCTATTTCAACAAACTCGCATTAATATTCGTCATCAACAACACAAACTTAGGTATGACTTTTGTTTCTAGTGCGATTTTTGTACATACATGTTTCATGCTCTCTGCACTTACAATAAGATTTTTGAAGAGTTTTGAATGTAATGAAAAACTAATTCACGTCTCTTTCCATTTGCTATCATTTAAACTTAGTAACATGAATCAGTGTCTTCGTAGTGAGACCTGTGAATACATTTCATCTGAAGTTGTTGTGTCCATACAACTAACTTTTCACTATCATGTTAATGTTTGCAATTTACATTCCCAAATAAATTTCCCAATTTTTCTTGATCACGTTTTGCTATAGTTTTCTGTAGTTTAATTTTTGCATTTTGACACATTTTGGAAGAAGCCCAGGAGTTGGTCCGTTAAGAAGCTGAAGAATATATATATATATATATATATATATATATATATATTTTTTTATATTATTTGTTATATGTTTTATACTATATATCACTTAGTGTAATGTTAATAAAAGTAACCCTGACTGCAGTTCCTCTCAGCTCATTGTTCTGGTTTGATGCTGTGTAACTTTCTTGCTCTGCTTTGGTTTCAAGACTCTTATAAAACGTCTCTTTCCAGCTGCAGCTGTTTTCACTGACAAAGAGGGAGCATGGTATATTTTCTCTGGAGTCGTCGGAGGCTGAAGCAGAACTAAGAGGGGAAATATTGAGCTCCAAATAAATTGTGACATTTCACCGGTCTGCTGGAGGCAGGAGGTAATTGTTCAGTACCATGTTTACCATTCCAATTTAATAGATTAATATGGTGACAATGCTGTTTTTGTTTGTTTTCTTCTCCTTTTTTTTGCTTATTCTGCTGTAACTAATGAAAGGAAATCTATTAATTCACATTTAAACCTTTTTATATAGCAGTGCATTCATCATCAGAAGAGACTGAGATTTCTTTAACAATGTTTTCTCTGTATTTGTTCATTTCTGTCTTTATAGTAGCTCTCTCTATTTGTGTTTTACTATTCAGATAGATATGTCTTTACTTTATTTATGCCAGAGGGGAAATTGAGATTTACAATGCGGTATAGCGTCCCTGCAGCGTTAACATTACAGAATATTTAATTGTACTGTTGAGTCACATAGTGAACACACACGCAAATTAGTTCTCCTACTTCTTCTCTGGAAGATATGTGAGCTTTAATAAAAGTTAAACACCATATGGCTTGAAAATGGCTGATTCGGAAGTGCTCATTACACATTTCTGCCCTCTGGACAAAAACATGCAGTATAGACAGATGGCATATCTTAGTTTTTATGTGAATCCAGATCACTGTACAGACTAAGACATGCAGATGAAGATAATTGTGCAGTGGATCCACTGGAGCAGCAGGTGAAGCTCGAGGCAAAGACCATTAGTGTTAGAAAAGTGGGCAACTGGATGTGAGGTCACTGGTTCAAATACCAGAAACTATAAAAATGTGTAGGAGGCAGAAGAAGAGAGTTAAAGACATTATTATTATTATCATTATACTCTATATGATGCAGCCTGACACCTTAAGCTTTCTGAGAAACCAGATTCATTTGTAACACAGGCGGTGGCAGGAGCTTTGATGTTTGATATGACATGATGCACCATCAGGATCTTTGTCATATTAAAGCTCCTGGCAGCAGCGCGGCAGGCGGATCTGTGGCACACACGGGAGGAAAAGATCTGCAGGGATTTTGGCTGTGGATGACAGGGAAATACTGCCACCTCCAAATCTGTGTGCCTGATTGAGTGTGTGTCTGTGACTTTAGGTACAAGGCCTGTTTGTCAAGATATTAGCATCATTCTTAATGAGGAAATTCATATGTAAATATCGGAGAGTAGCAAAGAGGGTTTGTTTTTGTTCTCATTTTGTTTTTAAGTCACCAAAAGGCTTCAACCCACACAACATTAGTTTAGAGCTGAAGCTAATAACACTGACAAAACTGCCCAAAAAATGTGACATATGACTATTCTTTAGGTTCAAACCATTCAAATATCTATTTATATGTCCATATATAAGATAGATAACTTCTACTGGCCTTCTAGATACTGTTTTCTGTCCAAAACCCAAAATATTTCCAAACAGCTTCTTAAATGAAAACATTACTTGATTAAATAATCTTAAATAAATAACAAGTTGAAGAATGAAATAACAATACACAATTTTGGAGAGTCCTGACAAATTTAAGCCATCAGCCTAATGGAAGTGCTAATCAAAACCTCAAAATGTAAATGCCATATTTTCTATGTCAAAATTATGTATTTATTGTATTTACCACATACTGTCAGCTGTGATAACTACAAGATGATTAGCTGAGAAAACATTTTGCCATTAGCAGCCATCCTGCCCACAGGACTATGTTATTATACTGTGATACAAACATTGTGCAAATAACGTACATAAGATCGGCTACTTTAAAGACTCAATTAGTAAATTACCTTTGGAGAGCAGTTACTCCATGAACACAGGTTTGTTTTCACCTGCAGCTACTTTGACTGGATCAAATTCAACGTGATATTTAGAGACTTGTCGACATCCAGAAGGGTCACAGCCAGGTCTGATCTCTGCTCCGACACACTCAGGATGTCTGAGCTGCCTGAAGCTGGACACTGAGCTTCTACCTGCTGACAAATCTGTCTGGATGCAAGTGTCAGCTAAATGCCTCAAATGTAAATTAAAGTGTCAGCTAAATGCCTAAAAATGTTAATATAAACACGACTCTCCTCGCAGGCAGGGTGAGGTAAACCATGCATTGCTTTATAAACAACAGTGCAAGCGATGAGCAAACACTGGCTTTGAAAAGCAGCATTCAAAAAGTGTGTAAATCACCACCAACAATCTTATTGTTATGTGTAAATAACAACGATGCTTTGTTCCTTTTGTGCATTTGTTTTTGAGGCTCACTATAAGACAACACTGATTTCTGAAATACAGTGCGTCACAGTGCCGAGAAACCAGAGGAACCAGCGAGTGAGTGAGTAGGAGGCCAAGATCAATGTGCAACATTATTTACGCGTAAGTCTGAATCCCAGGACGTCTCATTTACTGGATTTCTATTCCTGCCAAACTGGATGATGCAGTTTTAAACTGTGAACACTTTTCACATCTCCAAAACAACCCATAACTCAAATGTTACATATGCAAAATATTTCAAGTCTTTATGTTGGGATCAAAAACCTGTTACCCTGCAGTTCAAAATTAATAAATCGCTCTCTGGGCGCTTGTTTTATTATTAAAAGTGGATATCATTAGACTGCTGATTAGAATCAAGACGGAGGTGGTAATTAATCTAAATATACAGAGGTGTGAAAAGTTAAATGCTCCTGTACTTGATTGTAGGAAGCCTGATAGCTCCACAGTGTAATCAGTGAGAGGGACAAAGTGTTATTTAGCTGAGATATTTGAATATTTATGTACAGTGATTGGGAACAATCCCCCTACAGTATAACTGGGTCAACTCATGCACTCCTATTACTAAAAAATCTGACTGGATGATATTTTACTCTGTAGTAATGAACTGAATTTAAATACAGCAACATTGTCCACATTAATAAGTTATTTCTTTTTGGCCACTTGGGGGGCAAGGGAAACACGCTGTTAACACCTATTAATGAATCCAGTGGTTACAGACGGTCATCATTGTTCACTTTGAGTTGTGTCTTTGTCTGGATGTCAAATGTTGAACCACTGTTCACTGGTTTTTAGCTTTGTTTTTGGTCATTAATAACTCCTGAGGTAGCGCCTCTGAGAGGAGCTGCAGATTCAAGACGTAAGTCTCTGTAGATTCCAAAATATGAGCAGCGTGCCTCATGTTGTTGATTATAGCTGGTTTAAATATTATTCAATCTGACATGGCTGTGTGAACGCTCCTGAATGATTTTAATTCTATTGAGAGTTTGAAGAAAACACTTCATTTTTATTCCAGCATCAAAGCCAGCCAAAGCAGAGCGTGATCAAAACATGAAAAATATATAAGTGAACTAGAGTTTGAAACTAGTTAAAATGCAGTGGCTCCATAAACACACTGAGGTACTTTAATATCTGACTGGTTCTAACACCGACAACTGGGCATGATTTTTTTTGTGGGACAGATTTTGTATTTTATTGGCACGCAATCTACATTAATGTATATATACATGATGCAACACACCACTATATCAGAGTATCTGTGTAAAGACGCAAGCTTTAAGGAGACACATACAGAGCAGTTTAACAAAATAAAACCCTTGTTCCATTGCATTATAGTGAACTGCACCAAGAACCGATGCTGAAGGTGTGTGTGGTTTACCTGAAGGAGTGGGACAGCTTGGCTGGTCAGTTTTGTTGGGGCTCATTGCAGAGGAGGATGAGGTGGTCGGGGGCTTCTCGAACAGTTTGTCCTCCATGTTGGCCCGCTTCACATAAACACAGGACTTCCCCAGGAGCACGATACTGTTCAACACTTTGAGTGTGACCAGCCTAGAGAGGGAGAAGGCTGCAGTCAGTGGGTTGCATTTCTGACTAGAACAATCAACAACTCTCTCTCCCCTTCTTAAAAAACTACGAGTGTTGCAGCAGTCTACAGTTTAAGAGGAACTATGCAGGATTGTTACTTTAACTTTGCTACATAACCTCTTGTTTATGACAGATAAGACTACACAAATATACACGTTGCAACATCGTATATGACATAAAACGTTATATAGCACTCTATTGATTAGGGTTGCAAAATTCCAGGAATTTTCAAAGTTGGAAACTTTCCATGGGAATTAACGGGAATTTATGGGAATTAACGGGAAAATACGGGAATTAACGGGAATAAATCGGAAATTTACAAAATTGAAGGTTGGCCCTTAACAGGGAACTTAAATATAGTTGGAGAAAATATATTGTAGCATAATCTTGGCTAAAACAACCAGATTTAATGCAAGCAACTTGAATATCTATGCTATTCCATGCACACTGCTTCCTGCAGGGCTATTAGGCCACGCCCCCTACATGCACTGTGCATTCCTCCATCACATGCACAGATGATTCCTTGAACCCTGGAGGCCACACTTTTGAGCTCAAAGCACAATAGGAAGGCTCCTTTCATTTAAAGGGACAACCAGGAGCTTTTGAAAGCAAAGTGTGTTCACACTACATTTCCCATGAGCCTCCGTGCACGGTGAAATTCTTGGACCGGCGCAAGACAGACGAACCATAAACGGTGATTTGGTGATATTATTCCCATAACCCACAGGGCAGCATCCGCAAAACCAAAACTAAGAAATGCTGGGCGACCCGACCACTAAATAATAACAAAATAACATTAAAGACAAGATTTTTTTTTTTGATACAGTTTGTTTCAATGACCCCCAATTTCTAGTTAATTCCCATAAATTCCCATTAATTCCCATAATTCCCGTGGAAAATTTCCAATTTGGAATATTTCCAAAATTCCCCAGCTTAATTTCCCATGGAAAGTTTCCGGAAATTTACCGTTAATTTATTGGAAATTTTCCATCCTTTGCAACCCTACTATTGATTGTTTCTCACCAACTTTGTTGTAAACAAATGCACATGGCCGAGAGGAGGGTTAGCAAAACAGTGGAAAAGCAACTGGACTAGTTCCCTTATACAACTGTGTTGAGTATTTGTGGAACTATTCAGAGCCAAGCCGCAAATATTGGTACATTTGGATGAAAATATATACTTAAAGGATAACTTTCGTTTTTTACAACCTGGACCTTATTTCTAGCATCAAATACGATCATTTACTCACCCTGACAAGTTTGGTGTCATTTGGAGTCGTTTTGACGAAATTAGCCCCAATCGAGCGGCGCATATATCCGTATAATGCGAGAACACGGGGCACCCAATGCAGCCTCTAAATAACACATTATCCGCCGCAAAATTTGTTCATTTCGCCAATATTTTGTGATGATACACTAGTGTTATTCCCCTCCGAGCCCGTGGTGGCATGTTATCAACATCCGGCTCCTCCAAGCTGACCTACTAACCTCTGATCTGGATGATGTCATCTCCGACCGGTGCCCGGCTCGTTCTGATAATAATCATTCCGCTTCGGCATTTGGGTCCTTTTTAGCTCAACTAGCCAGAGCTGTAGTGAGGATCGAGGCTGAGGAGAGGAAGCCTGTGGAAGCTGACCGAAGCTGAACATCATCCAGCTGCTCATTTTGTTCTGACGAGTCAGAAACATGCAGAAACGGACCATAGCATTAGCGATAGCAAGCTAGCTGCGCCGCGCCGCCGTCGGAGATGACATCATCCAGATCAGAGGTTAGTAGGTCAGCCTGGAGGAGCCGGATGTTGATAACATGCCACCACGGGCTCGGAGGGGAATAACACTAGTGTATCATCACAAAATATTGGCGAAATGAACGAGTTTTGCGGCGGATAATGTGTTATTTAGAGGCTGCATTGGGTGCCCCGTGTTCTCGCATTATACGGATATACGCGCCGCTCGATTGGGGCTAATTTCGTCAAAACGACTCCAAATGACACCAAACTTGTCAGGGTGAGTAAATGATCGTATTTGATGCTAGAAATAAGGTCCAGGTTGTAAAAAACGAAAGTTATCCTTTAAATAAAATAACAAGGATTATCATTATCACTTATTCATAGGTGCAGAGCTTTTATTCAGTGCTGAGATGCAGCAGAGTTATAACAGTGTTGTCTCGAGCTGGGCCGCAGCTTTAATGAATCTCCTCTACCATCTGGTTTCAGTCGCGTCTGCTCACATCGCACCACTGACACCAGGATGTTGATGTGCACCATCCTTCTGTGTTTCTGGGCTTCGCTATGAGGCTCAAACTCTGACGCTGTGATGAGAGAAAGACGGACACATTTGGGTCTGTGGAGCACCGCTCGCTCGCCGTGACAGGGCGATTCGGACCGAGATGCGTGTCAGAGCGGCTGAATCTTTGCCAAGCCGCAGCGACGTTCTGGTCAAGCTATTTTTAAATCAGGGGGTGGGGAAGGCCAGAGATGGCACTAGAGATGACAACATTGTATTCTTCACCCTGAGGGAAACTCTTTAATGGTACGAGCCCGATGGGATCCGGCAAATGAGAGTGAGCGAGGCTATCAGCAGCTCAGAGCAGGGAGAATGTGAGGCCACAGTGTTAATGCTTATGTAACTGTGTGCGTCTCTGAATCTGGATGTGTGTTTATGACAGCACTTGCATGTGTTGGTGTGCATTCAAGAGACTCTGCAAGCATGTCTGCAAAGACTGTAGTGTCTATGTTTGTCTGAGAGTCTCCGTGTATATTTGACAAAAACATTAAATATTCATTTATTTATGACTGAATGAATTAAATGTCAAGATTGAAACATATGGAAATATAGAGTTTGGCCTGCATTTCAGCCTGCAGTGTAATAGGGAAGGGAGTTAATAACTGCACCATATGAAATGTGCACCAGCCACGTTAGACAACCAAATTCAGTTTTAGCCTTTAAATCTCCTCTTGAGCTTATTTTATGCAGTCTGATTAAAATATATGGAGCAAATGTAAGATGAAAAAATGTCATGTTCAGTACAACAACGGCAGTAATATGAAGCTTAAAAGGCCATTCAGTTCTGGATGTTGGGCGGGGCAATCTGCAAATATATCCTAATCTAACATTAGTAATACAAAACTACTACTTACCCGAGATAAAAGAGGAACACACAAGTGTATGACAGTGCTCCCTGCACCTTCACCGAACTCATCACCACTCGGATAAGCTGATAAAACATTACAAAGCAGAACATATTGAAATTCTGACTTACAGAAATCTAATTTGAATGATAGCAAGAACCATGAAGCAGCTATTTTCAGATAGAAGAGTTAAAGTTTTAAGGTTGGAGGAAGTTCTGGCAAATGTTTGTGTGCCAGTGACTAACTCCTCTGGTATTTAGCTTCTGAACAGCAACAGACTGCAGTCTCTCTTACCAGGACAGCCAAAGGCAGAGGGATGAAGCCCATCCTCCTGGCCACTGAGTCACTGTAGTCAGTACAAGCCTACACGGTGACAGATGAACACAGATTACAGCACTCAACAAAACTGCATTGATTAGCTGCGTAGGCTCAGAGCTGTTTATGCAAGTATAATAACGGTGGTGTGAGAAATAGACCCGTGCTTACATTTTTCTGTCGACTGCTGACGAGGTCGAAGGCCAGACTGGCTCTGTATTCGCTGTACACCTGCAGGGGAAGGAAAGAAATATAATTAGAGACTGGGAAAAGCAAAAAAAAAAAGAAAGGCAACACAGTTCTTTTACATGTACTTTATGTGACAAGCTGTTAATGGATGAGACTGTTTTAGACATAATGAACATCAGCTTTAGTCCTTACATCTGCAGTGATGTCGTTGAACTTTGTGATGAAAGCGTGTTTAATTATGTCAACAGCAACTTCAGAGGTGACGACCATGAAGACATCAGGGAACAACACCCACAGATGGTCTGAAGAAGGAGAGACACTGAGATGAAACAAGGCTGAGTTTCTCCTGGGAGAGTGAGTCGCCCCTCGATACTGCTCACACTCTGCCCAGGAGATGCAAGAGACCCCAACCAGTACAACCAGTCTGTCAGGTCATGGCAGGTAAATAATAAATAATAATAACACCTCAATACTCAAAACACCATCTTTGAACTGATTATTTAAGTGTTGTATTCACTCCTGCATACTGAGATTTTTCCAAGACAGTATTCAGTCTGATGGCACTTCATTTACAGTCTTCATGTTTGGTTAAATAACAAGTTCAGACATAAAATATTTCATGCAAAATGTATGCATTTATGTCACCTGGGGTAGTGGAAAAAGCTGAAAAATGACACAGACATTTACCTCTTTATGAAGTTGTAACATACAAAATGCTGCTAAAGCAACACCGCATTTCTCAGATGACCTTGAATCCAGTACCCGACTGTCCTACACTTTGTATTCTGAATTTGTATCCAAATGAGTGTATGCTTACCAGCAAAAAGAAGAAAATTACTGACTTACAGTATATTTATTACAAGCTGCGTGCTTGATTTCTCTTTGCTGGAAAGACGTCAACTATCAGTATGCCTTGTCCTTGAAACGTTAACATACAAAATGAAAAGAAATGAGCTAAATTCAAAGAGATCTGGAGACTCTGCTAACTTGAAGGTGATTTGTCCCTAACTGTCGATACCTAACCATGTGATGCTAAGATGTGTATGATTACGTTTTGTTTTTAATTCGGTCTTTTCTTTAACTATTTATTTTTCCTGAGGGATGGGGGGAGTGGGTTCTTTTATACTTTAACTGTTATATACTAAATGTATTAAAATGTGCTTTGTTAACTTTAACTATTTATTCCTGCTCCAAACAGGTGAACGTTGAAAAACCACAACAATAAGCTGGGAATCGAATACTGTAAATGTTTGATGAGCTCTCTCTCATGTTATCGCCGTCACCTACTGCCATGAGGCAAGTCCTGTGACCCACTGTCATTACCAACACATTAACAAGTGCAGCTCTGATTGATATTTATGTAACATGTGATAAAGTGTAAAGTGTGGCAATGTGAGAAGGTCTCGTCAGATAATTATCACCTGAATCTGCAGTTCTCTTAGGATTTACACTTTACTGAGCTTTACAGTGAGTTCCAGTCTTGGTTCACTCTCCCTGCTCTCATTGTGTTATTTTCAGCCACAGCAGACAGACAGACGGCTGTTTGCTCTAAAAACCCACTGTGTGCTGTGCTTCCTACTCACACCATCGAGCAGCAGACAGACACAGTTAGCAACAAGCAGGTGAACAGAGGAGAAAGTTTAGAGCCAGATATTTCCCTCAGGAGTTGGTGCAGAACAAAACCAAAGGTAAAAGGAGGGTGAATATTAGACCTACATTTATGGTGTGGCCACAAAGAGAAATCCATATGAACAATAATGAGGGTTTAATAATACAGCATAATAATGTATGCTGTATTATATGACTTCTATCTCCACTATCCTGTCTAAACAAAGGCAAACTGCAATGTTAATATGGAAAAAATAAAACACTGAGATTTAAAGAAATATTTTACAAAACGCTGCCATAATTATATAAATCTCTTAAATACTTAATGAGCAAGACAGCTTTGGCTTTTATTTAATCCATTTTTTTTTACTATCAGGATGTGTTCAGTAGGTAATTAGCAGAGAGCAGGTGATTTGTTTCTGCTGTATAAGTGCAGGCACCATGAATGCAGCATGGAAGATAAGTTAATTACTGAGGACTTGTGATTTGTATACCTCTTTAGAAACAGACAGCCGTAGCTCTGTTAGCATTAGTGTAAGTATTGACTTTAATTTGTTTCATGTTTCATAAGAGTTCACATTTTTCACTCCTCATTATTATGATATGATATTTGGGGGGGTACGGGTGTGTTGTGTGTTATGATTTCAGCTAACAGGCTTTGAGAGTGTCAGGAGGAGCTGACTGGTTTTAAGAAAGCTGTCACATTGAAACACACTCATCCCTCTCATCCCTCACTCTGCTCAGGCTCATTCACTCAGGTTTGCTGAAGGTTAAAACTCTCCAAGGTGTTGCAGTGAGATGGTTGAAATAGCAGGAAAGGAGCTGCTGAGCATGGATTTTTTTTTTTTTATACCCATGACAAGCACTGACCCTTGTGTTGGGATTTAAAACTGAGGTGGACACACCTGGGGCAGCCTGAAATCTGCAGTAGGAAACAAATAATTACCTGGGTTCCAGGAGAACTGCTCCATATTCCTGAGACAGACGATGAGCAGGAGAACATAGCTGGTGAATCGCTCCTTGATATCTGCAGGATAAAATAATCTAATTTAATTACAGATCTCAACTTTGGAACAACCTTGCTAAGTTTATAAATTTGATTATTAAAGACTAAATTTTTATTCCAGACACGGCTGCAGCTGAATTGCATTTACTCACACTGCTCCTTCTAATCAGGCTTTCTGCAGGTTACCAGGCTGTGATAACTTTACAGAATTTTTAATGCCACTGGATGAAATCTAATACCTGTTTACATTTAGACTGTCCAGTATGAAAGTATGATGAAAAAAGGGAAATCATGGCTTAGAATAATTTATTATTAATAATAACTACTAATGATATAATTACTGAAACTGACATGATCTGGACCGAGATAAGTGTCAGAAAGATGATAGGGTTAAATTAATCACTTGAAAATGTGAAGTTTATGTTTATTTAACCTTTTTTCTGAAATCAGCTGACAAAATACTTTTACCCAAAAATACCCAAAAGAATTTTTCTTTAGGGCCTTTCAGACGGTGTTTCAGATGGTTATTCATGAACCCTCTTGTCGCTCTTTCCTGTAATAACTCTTCTGTTTTTACATTTTTAATATTTTAGGTTTATATTCTTTTAATTCGCATTTTAATGTATTCATATTGCTGCTGTTCTTTCTTTTTTGTTTGTCTATGCATCATGTAAGAGTACTTTGAACTACCCTTGTGTATGAAATGTGCTTGGTTTGCTAATGCTGTGAACTGGATGTGTTTTAAAACGAGTGGCTCTAAAAGGTCTGAAAGAACATTTCGATTTTCAGATCTGTCAGTTTCTTTGTGCAGCACTTTGCTTAAAAATGCAAGGAAATAACTCAGACGTTAAAAGCACTTAATATTTGTCAGTATAGCAGGCTATAAAGATCCATTTCGGGTAACATAAAGACACAGCTGTGAATGTTCATCCTGCCATCATGTGCATTGATGATACCACTCTGGTACGGACTCAGCTCCACAAACAGGCAATGATAAAAGCTGAGAGTGAACACTGAGAGAGAAATGGCAGCTGATTAAGCCTTGTTGTCTTCTGCTGTCATTAAAATACAATTAGAGTGACTGAAATGAAAACATGCTGCCTCGGGGGCTATAAAAGGAGACACGCTATTTATTTATTTATTCCTATAGCAAAGTCGGTACTCTTCTTTCAAAGCCAAGTGGATGGATTCATATAAGGTTTCTTTCTATTTAAGGATGAAGCCTGTTATAGTTCCCTCTTCTCAGTTTCTGTGCTAAACATTTTATGCAGAATTAAGAACTGTCTTTTGCCCTACTCTGCTCCATCCATCATTTAACGACAAAAAAAAGACAAAAACTGTAAAATTGTTTGGACTATCTTACCACTGTTGGACATTTGGAATAAGTTGTTCTTCTCAAATTTCTTGAACACGCTTCCTTTAATCTCCACAAACTGTTTGAGAGCAGAGACACAAAGAAAGAAATGCACTTAGCAGGATTTATGATACTGACAATAGAAACTATAGTGCAGCAGCTACATTTCATCACCAGCCTGACAAGTTTCATCTCTCTGGGACTGAAGTGCATACAAATAACTCAAGCATAATTTAGTTTGTGGGCAAGTCACATGCATTCATTTTGCTTGTACCAGAGAGTAGCTTGTTGTGTACCATGATAGGTTGCATAGATATACCAATGTCTGTCTGCACGTGTGTACTCACATTGTTGGACATCATGATGGTGAGCAGGGACTTGTTGTGGGAGTTGAAGGCGACGTTGAGGGTGGAGGCTTGGACCATGATGAGGATGGCATGGAGGACTGAGAGACGGCCACTCAGGAAAGCAACTAATCGACTGGCAGCACTTGTGGAAACTGACATGCCTCTTATCAATAAACAGGACCACTATTGATTGTGTATTTTATTTCATTTTCATTTCTACTTGTTTTGGTTTGTTAGTTTTTCTTTCTTTCCCTGAATCTGCATACTGTTGAGGGTGGGGGGAGGAGGAGTGTTCACAATGTTATTGTCCCTGTGACTGTATATTCTCTGTGTCAGAAACAATTCAAATATTGTACATAAAAAAAGCCTTCATAAGTACAAAATGAAAAACCTCATTTTCCAAAAACCTCCAAATCGCATCACTTAAAATCAGATCACCAATATAAGTTGCCACTGATTTGAACCAGAAGGATACAGACATAAAAGACGGCCATGAGGAAGTGAGGAATGACTCCTATACTGTCTCTTTTCCGTTCTTTGGGTTCTGTGGCTGTCCAGTACAGAGCATCCAGGATGTCTTGGCCAAAGGAGGAGAAGAGCCGGTCGGCCACCTGACGAAGCACAGATAAGTTCATAGTAAGTTAGTAATACCATGTAGATTGGTTCTAATCTCTTTTATCTCACCTACGGTACATCCTCTCATTACGTTCTCTGATAGCTCTTATTCTTGTCATCACACTCACACCAGATAAAAACCATTAATTCATTTTCCCATCCCTTTGTTCTGTTTTGAGATGAGATCTATCACTGCAGCCTTTTCTAGCCTCTAAATGGACACTAAATGATCACGGTATTATTACACACAGCTATTAAGTACAATTACACTGAAAATGCATCAGTGTGCTTCTGTGTAAATGCCACATATGAGTGTTAAAGCTGCGTGCGAGGTACAGTACCTCCAACATGTTGTAGATTATGTAGAGTTTGATGACAGACTGTCCTCTGATCAGGTGGTACATCATGGAGTAATCGACGTAATGCATCATGGAGAAGCACAGCACCAGGATCAGACCCTTCAGCACGTCACACACCTGTGCTGGCTGCAGCAGCCTCGACCCGCTGACGACGCAAAACCACACAAAAAAACATCAAAGCATCAGTCTATGCTGAGACTAAGAGACATTTAAAGGACATTTGAATGCAGACTTGCATGCTGACATACACAGAGCTATATATCCATAGATAACATGCAAACAAAATAGCCTGTCTTTATACTGACTGAATGAATACTTACATGTTTAACCAAAAAATATATAACATTTTTTATGACAGTGTGTGCATGATCATGTACATATATTTACATCACTGATGGACACATTTTTTCAACTTGGCACCATTAACACTTGAGTCCACTGTTTACTGCTTGTTATTAAGGCTTTGAGTGATCTCTGATATCCATCCCATGCGATTCGAATAAAGAGTAGGTCAAAACATATTGGGATAAATAATTCATTTCTGTTCAAAATGAGATAACCAGCATGAAGGAAAAGTGATAAGAAAAAAACATAATATGAAATATTAAAGTTAGTATCTCCTTTACTCTACCAGATGTATCTCCTTTAATATGTTTCTGTTTTGTTCATTGCTTCTGCTCCTATAAGATTATATCTGTGTTGTTCTTATCGACCCAGACAGCAGAACAAAACGTCATTGCTGTTTCAGGGGTTATCTCCGTAAAAAAAAAAGAGAGAGAGGGCACAGCATTTTGGACAGAAATGTTTCATATAGCATTGAGTGATCAACTCAATAAGTGGGAGGAAACAACACACAGGCTAAAGCTGTGACATACTGCAGGGACAGCAAAAACGCGACTTTTAATGGGGCTAATAATGTGTTTCAAACATGTGCAGCTTTCATAATTAATGGCAGTGGCAGCTTGGGAGCATGTTAAGAGGAGGGCTGACAAATCCATAGGACCAGTTATTTACTATGACAGGGATAACTGGGAAGAGCCAGAGAGCTTAATGCCAACACATCCAGCTACATATATTCCACATCAGCTGTGTGACTGGTCTATACGTCTACAACCACCACAGCACTGCAGTAAAAACAGAAAGGTTTTATAGGTCCCCACTATAATTACACTACAGGTTTTCTATTGGCTGTTTACTTTTACACACACTGTAAATGCCACAGCTGAACTACAACTACATCACAATAAACTACATAGGCAACTAGCTCTGAACTAATGCACAAGACTTGGCAGGACAGCAGTGAACTAATCTAACAGCCGTCATTACCTTTGTTGTTTAATCTGGCATCAGATCAACATGGTTTCTCCTCCTCACTTTTAAAAACATGCAAAGGCAAAAATATCATGTGGGTGTGGTGAAGTTAAATGGCCCCGAGTTTAGAAAGATGTGTAAATTAGCTTAATCAAGTGTCACTCTTCTGAATGACTGTGCAGCTATAAGCACAGA
Source organism: Decapterus maruadsi (assembly GCA_030347415.2). Classification (NCBI taxonomy): domain Eukaryota; kingdom Metazoa; phylum Chordata; class Actinopteri; order Carangiformes; family Carangidae; genus Decapterus; species Decapterus maruadsi. The sequence goes on from CM064903.1 coordinate 5,950,702, forward strand.
GCTGTGAAGAGAACCAGATGAGAGGAACATCTGCGCCTTTTTGTCCAAACCATAAAAAAAACAAAAAAAAACACAATCATTGCCTTCATAACCACATAAATATGGCTGTGAATACACATTGGCACGCTGAACATACAGAACAATTCATTAGGGACCATTATTGTTTACTCTCTCATAACAATAAAGGATATGATACACATTAAAAAAAAAAGACTGAAAATTCCATACGAGGAAAATGCTCCTATGATATTTAAAAAATCCTATAATTTCTTTCCCTTATTATGGCTCCATCCAGTGGTCACATCTGAAGACACTCATGTACATGAGCAGCTGCTCCTACATGACAGCAAAAGCCTCTAAAGTTAATCTAGTCTCCTCCATGTGATGATTTCTGTTCAACGCTGAATATACAATCCATAATAGACAAATAAATAATGCCAAGTTAAAAATAAGTCAAAGACTACAGAGAAGGGAGATGGAGGAAATAGATAAGATTATATGGAAGAAAAAAAAATCATCCCAAGGGTATCAACTAATGATTATTGTCATTATTAAGGTATAGTTGTTTAAAAATGTGTCTGTCAACCCCTGGTCAGGCCTGACCAACAGTCAAAACACCCAAGAAATAAACATCATATTCACAGTGATATGAAACAATAAACGTGAGTTGGAAGACAAATTTGGAGACGTGTGATCAGGAAAGTTGCTGCAGATTGTTTTCTCTTCACCGAACAAACAACATACTCATTGCTGCGATTCCAATCAACCATATCTCACTTTCTTTCACACTGTCGACGTGTGTATTGATAAACATGAGCTTTGGTATTCAGGTGGTTGAGGTGCTATCACACACATAATAAGCCTCCTTCACACAGCAGCTAATTCTGAACACACGTCGGCTCTGTGGATGCAAAGCTGCTGCTGCACAAAGCACTTTCTCACAATCTCTGTTCTGTGAGCTTTATCTCCGTAACACACATGAACATTATGTTTGAGTGCAGTCGGCTCTGTGCTGCATTACAAGTAGCCACCGCTATGTGCTTTTCATACTGTATTAGCCCTGATACACAGGATTAAAAGTCAGGTCCAGAAACAGAGGAGAAAGCTTCATTTCAGATATAAAACCTTGTTAGAGAAGCGGGCGAATGCTTCTGTGGAGGAGCTGGGGATTTCACTTTTGCCTTTCCTTCAACACCACTGCAGAGAGATGTTCTTAAACAAGGCAAATGAGCTCTAAACTGCTGCAATAAAAACTGCTCAGACGGTGACCGGCAGCAGTGGATGTGAATTTCTTAGGCAGCCCTCCAGTTTCAGCATGTGCGGTCGTATCACTGACAAGCAACACAGTGATGAGAATGAGCATGAGCATGCACTCTCAGCAGCAAACCTTCCCTGGATGAGTTTCGAAAACAACAAACAAAAACAGGACTTTTGATGAACCAACACTGGCTGCTTGGCCTTGGAGAATGGGACATGATGTGCGGTGCCAAGCTCTATATTAACAGACACAATGGAGATGAGGAGAGGCCGGTAAATAAATGTGGAGGCTTGGTTGAGGACAGTGAGAAGAACATTTATGAAGCCCTGGCTGGCTGGAGGGAGCGTACCTGCTTCTTCTGCAGTAGGGGCATGTGCGTGCCCTGCAGGAGGGGGGAGGAAGGCAAGGGGGGGAGAATCAGACAGATTCAGAGACGGGTGAGGTGAGGTGAGGAGGAGGAGGAGAGGCAGTAGCCATCAGAAGGGTTTCAGTACAGAGGCCTTGTAGCTGTACTGCACTGCTTTTTAAATTCAATATTTAGTTTAGCTGCGCATTATACAACCTACATAATAACAATGAAATAAATTAAATATTGTGCAGGAGAGGTAGAAAATGAAAGATAAAGATCCAGAAGTGCTACAAATCTTTGCTAAAGATGGCTTTTTCAGTTGTTTTTCAAGTGATTTTAGTGATGCAGGTAGTAAAGTTAGTTACTTAAAAAAAAAAGTTTGCTTGACGTTTTGGTCAGTGTGTATTGGAAGTGAAAAGTTGTGTTACGATACACTGTATAGAAAAACATAAATATTCCACAGTACCTAAAAGAGAGTATTGGGACAAACTACCAATGTTTTGGTTTTCAGACTCATATTTTCCAGATAGTTACAACAAAACCGAGTGTGCTTTCCTTTCATAGATATGGGTAGGCTATATGTGCACGTATCAAGAAATCAAAATACCAACTCATCCCTTTCGCCACTTTTGTAGGTCAAAGTTGAGCCACCCTGGACTCTGTTTGAGGTCAACAAAGTCAGATTCTTCACTTAAATCTGGAAATGCTGGTGTGGCCACAAGTTAACTATTGTCTTCTTGTCCAAACACAGACGCAGCAGCTGCATCTGACAGCAATTTAACAGACCCTCGGGAATCTGCATTTGGAGTATGATTGCAATTCAAAGTTTTGTAAGCATTGTGTTGACATGTTTCTAATGGAATAAAGCTTTTTTTTTTGTTTTGTTCCCAAACAAAGATGATAAAACAATGAGCAATTCAGTTGCTGTAATTGTGCACCAAGCACATCTGCAGGTTTATACAGATGTGTATTTATAACTGCAGCTTGTGTGCAGCTATGTGGTTGAATCATACACAGGACAACAAATAGGCTTCTTTAAATCTGTATCTAAATCTGTGGATGTAATTTCATGGTCTTCTCTCTCCTGTGTGTTTGTGTGTGTGTGTGTGTGTTGAGGCTCTGACCTGAAGCCGCAGCATGGCAGAGTGAGGAGTCGGAGCAGCGCCAGCAGCACCCTGAGTGGCAGCAGGGTGAAGACGTACAAGAAGGCATCCACACACAGGAAGAAGCCAAAGATCATCAGCTGGAAAGAGTCACACAGCGACAGCTCCAAGTCAAACAAGGTTTCTTTTTGTGTTTAGGGAGTTTTTTTTTGGCAGTGTGAACATGCACATAGCAAAAACCTCCAAGTTAAACAACAGTCATGAGTTGCAAAATGACAGTTTTGCCTCTAGTGCCATTTACTCATCATCTTGTGGGTATTTCTCTGTGACAAGGACAAGGAATATAAATAAAACATGAAAATGAAGAAAAGGTGGAGAGATGAAAAAGTAACTTGTCATGCAGATCCTGTTTCCTCTCCAACCGCGTAAGAGCTAAAAACTAAATCTAATTAGACAGCAGCATACTGTACCTTGATAGTCTGCCATAAAGGAGGAGGCATTCCCTTGCCTTTTTTGCTGTTTTACAGGAAACACATTTAAGTCATCTAATGTCTCCTAACTCATACGATATGAAGGGACTGAGGCGAGTGCTGGTGGAGGCTGGTGGGAGGGTTTGTCTCTCATTGGAGGGTTATTCTGTGTGACTTTTTCTTGGGGCCTTGTCAGATACGCATGAAGTTGGTCAAGTCTGCTTAACATAGTAAAGTCACTGAGGTCTTTCATGTTTACACACATTCCTCCCCTGCCCCCCGAGGAAAAACCAAACCAGTAGGAGCTGTGTTCGTCTGGGCTCGCTTGTTAGGACCTGTTTCTGCTGAGAGAAGGTCCACTCAGCTCTGAGAACAATGTACAAAGACCTAACACGCATGGTAAGTATGTCTACATGCACATAGCCTAATGGCAGACTAATATGTATATTTGAATGCATTTTGTGCTTAAATAACTTATACTAATTTACTTAACTGTTTCCAGTTTCTCAGATATGGAGACTTTACATGTTGTACATAATGATTAACTAAAATACTATAATAAAAACAATCTTAAGACATCAATTTGGACTGTGAGGAACTTAAATAACATTTTCACTGCTTCAATCATGTTCAGTTTACTATTTACGTTTACTGTAGTATAGTTTTTCGTCGTCACAAGGGCTTGCTCTTGATAGGTCTCTGAATATTTCTGTTATGCATTGACACTATTAAGTATTAATTCACTTGGTTTGACTCTTTCTGTGTAATATCTGACCAATTCCTAGAAAGAGCACACAGTTCAGATTGATCCACATCTTATGAACCAACAATGCCACCTGCTGACTGAAAAGAGGAACAACAACAATTATCGTATACTTATACTGCTGATGAATACCGTTTTACATACCGGTAAATACTTTCTTGGTATGTTTTTGTTCAAGTGTGTACATAAAAATGTCTTGTGTGTGCTGTTGAGGTTGTAAATAATAATTGTTTCACAGCTGACTGAGCTTTCTGTTTTTCTATTTAAAATACAATCACTTGTTTTTTACAGTTTCTCCTACATGTTTTAAAATTACATCCTAAGTCTTCATAATATATACAAGCCTTTAAGTATTAGCCTATATTACAATGACAGTAAACAGTCAGGAACACTAAATAACTTTGGAATATAGTTTGAGATTCAAATCTATGCTTACACAGTTTTCTAGACCTGGACGGTGTGTTGCATATGTGGCATTGTGTTTCAAACTTAATCAATGTATCTATCTAGTTCATTAAATGCAAAAAAACGTGTATTTCTGCACTTCTGAAAGTTTTAACTGCAGGATGTTTCATGAATGAATAAAGCAGAAATCAGGTGATTGATTCAGCGCTGGGGCAGACTATGCAGGGAGGCTCTAAAGCTCTCAGCGGACTCAGTGTGGTGGAGGCAGCTGAAGAGAGAGAGGGGTCAGCTGGGGTCAGGACTTTATACCCTACCTTCTCCAGTTCCTTGGGAATACGCATGCATGTGTAAACCCTCTCTCTGCGCTCCGTGTACTTTGCCTCATTGTGCTCCAGGAAGTATCCTCTGGTGAGCTCCGTGCAAATGAATCGCGCCAACGACGGATCTGGAACAACACGAGAGCAACGGTGTTAGCACAAGGGCCCATTGTCTGCAACAATTACAACGACAGCTATCATCACAATGACAGCGCCAACCTTTGGGAGAGTCACACCGCAAAATGAAAGAGGGGGGAAACTTCTCTGAGTTATGAAAACTGAGCATTTTCACTGATTTAGCGCAACGTCGTGAATACACTTTGTAAAAGCTGATAATGCTAAATCAAGTTCTTTTGAAATACAGTGAGTTTTTCCCCATTGTTAAAAAAAAGACCCTTTGTAATGAGAAGAAGTTAAGTGACAAAGAAAAAGCTGAATTATTAATTAAGAGGACCTGAAATACAGATTTATTTTGAAAATACAGATATTTGATTGTAGCTTTTTGGACATTTTATAAACAAACCAACTAAACAAGTAACTGAGGACATATTCAGCAGATTGACCTGTAGAGAAAATACAATAACCATGATTTTTCTAGACAAAAAAATAGAGAGAAACATGAATCATGTTTGTAGCTGTAGTAGATGAATATGTTGAACTGTCTCAGCGTGAGTTTGCCCCAAGTGCCCCCATACTGTCTCTTCATTGTTTCCACTTGACTTGACCCATGAGAACCTGACAGATAAGTCATGCCTCATAAACTGGAGACAAAGATGAGCTCACTCTACATGAAACATTTCCTGACCTGGCAGTACAATGTTGGTTCAACTAGCAACAGTTTTGCTGTTAAAGTCTAAGTCTCAGCTGAAACACGCTGGGGTTTAACGGGGTCAAAGTGACAACAACAAAAAAATCGCATAGGTTAAATTTAGCACACATAGGCATGTCTGGATTAGAAAGTCAACACTCAAATAAAACCTGTTTTCAGTTCAACCGCACTTTTTTGCTCTTGGGCAAATTTTAGTCTTATCTAACAAGTCTGTTTAATATTTGTACTTTAAAGTGTCCTCCAATGTAGCGTTTGCCTAACATGACATGTGCCCCTTGCCTGGTCTTGATTAGATAAAAGTCACAATGTGGAGAGTCAAATAAGGAGCATGGGAGTGTGAAGGTCACATAGATTATGACCCAGTTACATACTTCAACCCTGTTTCTACTGTCTGCAAACCTGTTTATCATACTTTATTATACATTTTATTTGAATAGCTGTTGCCACACAGAGTCCTTTGACTTGGACGTTTAGTTTGAGATTTCAGCCTACTGTAATCTGTGACCAATCAGGCTCTGTGACTGCACACACGAGGCCAAAGGATCAACAACATATTGACACCACACCTGCTGTCAATATGTGGTGGATACAGAGCTCATTACAATGTGGCTGCAACAGAGCATCGCTTTCTTTATTGATTATCAATTAATCATTTTGTCAACAGCCATTATAATATTCCACGGCTCAGGTCATCTGTTTTAAATGTCTATGCAACAGATTCTAAAAACTGATTTAGATCAACTGATAAATTATCAAATACATATTTCCAAATATCGTTTTTGGATTTTTTCTTCTTCTTCGTCTTCTTCAAAACTATGAAAACTTTGGACCACGGCTGAATAATAAAGAGGCATAATTAACTTAATTAAATGCAAAAACCTAAAGGGTCAGCCAGAAATCGACAGGTGTGTCAATATCTGTGGGGTTTCGATGTGATTTATCTGTAAAACGTCATATAATTGGAATTGTTTATTAGAGATTAATTAAAGCTTGTCAAATACAACAGAGGCATCAATCTAGATGACATGTAGTTGTGCTACACCCAAGTAAACAAACAAAATAAAACTATTACAGTGGGGATACTACGACTGGGAATCACAAGTAGTCCCCATGAAACAATGCCACAAAGATACTCTAGTTATGAACTGACATTATCGCAATATTTAAACATTTCGCATGTTGTGATACATTGCAATATATTACCTTAATTAGGCCTATGTCCTGAAAGTCAAACTTTGTCAACATCTGTCTTATCTTATTCTTTCAAAATGTGAATGTCAAGGAGACAGACTCACCGACACACACATAAAAAGTACTCTGGTACAAGAAACTTCTTTCTGGATTGGCAATTTACATGATATTGATAATTGGCATCTGTGTATTTAGTATTGCCACACAAAATATCACAATATGCTGTACTGATTCATGAACGTGAGGATGACTTCGTCCATCACATGCAGAGAAACATCCTCTGAAAACTTCAAAAGTTAAATTTTCTCAATAAAGTTTAGGCTAATGCTCCTGCTCAGGTTGCAAACCTTCAATTAATATCCTAAAAAAGTATGATTTATACACACCAATAGTCAGGACTTAGTGAAAGTAGTGTTGTAGTCAAGAAAGACCACTTATAGGCTACCCAGGACAAGATCAAGACAAGACCAAGGCAGGGCAAGACCACGTCCAAGATCGAGACCAAACTAACGCAAGACCATTTTCAAGACCATTCTTGTATTCAGTACAATCACATAATAATCAGGGCTTAATATTTACATTATACCTCATCTAATATGGGGGTTAATGAACAGAAAAACACTCCCACTTCTGACACTGGAGTTTAAGAGATGATACACAAGCACATACCTTTGTAAAACAATTTCAATTATCTTAAAGTTGTGAATTACATTTCGTAAGCCAAAGTGAACGAGTGACAGACATTTGCTGATAGAAGAAAAAGAAAAAAAGATGTCACTGCAGCTGTGGTCTTGAGAAAAAATACACTAGGTGACAGGTGTTTAGCCTAGTTGGAGACTTTGTAAGCATCAAAACTTTAAACATTATATTACTCAAGCGGTGGTGTAGTGGGTGGTAGTAACTGATTTTTGGGTGGGTTCACTGTTTATAACAGTTACCTGTATCACAGAGACTCTAAGTTAGATAGTTTTGTTGTAATGGGTATACTGAGTAAGTTATACTTGTGCTGATTAGTATGTAAACAAAGAAAGTCAGAGTTAACACTCAGGCTTAGTTTATAGGCTCTGCTGGGTCTTTGGTATCAGTAACTTGGCTGTTTTGTTTTCACAGGCAGGTTTGGAGACCAAGATACGGATCGTTAGTAGTTAACGTTAATCAAGCTAACAACAACAACAACACCGACCGCAAACAGGCTGTGACAGCTCACCACACTTGACAGTAAACTGAAGGTTTCCTGATTTACGCCTCTGTGAATGAAGTTGTTATAGTAACAACGGAAGTAACAGCAGTAACAGAAACAGCACGAGACGGTTCGTCGCCCAACAGCTGTAGGAAACGTCATTAACGGCAGAAGAACGGAGGTTCCAACCAACGGTTTACCTGCTGAGAGCTCGCGCTGCTGCTGCTCCCTCCTCACAGCGCTAATGTCGTAAACTCCCAGCGTCTCGGGCAGTCCCGTCGGTGTTAAACCGATTTTACTACCGGACCTGTGTAAATCCTCCCATGGTCGTTTCTGTCTTTTCCTTAGCTCAATTTCTTCTGCTTCTTCTTTCTCTTCTGACAGCTCGGTCCCCGACAAGTCCGCCATCTTTATTACTTTGGCCGCGGCGCCGCGTCGCCCTGTGCGACGTCATCACAGTGTAGGTAGAAAAAAAAATAGAAAAAGTAACGTCACAACAGTCGTTACCAGGTAGATTCAGCTCGATTGATTAGAAATTAAAAAGTAAAAATACAGCAGCTTATTAAAATGTGTTTATACAAAGATAAACCAATATACTCGTTCAACCATTTATTAAAAGTAAACAATCGTAATTATTGAAAATATGTAAACGTTTTTGTTTTAATTTAGTGATTATTAGGAGTATAAGTGTTTATTCAAACATAAAATAAACAAAGATTGAGCAGTTTATAAAAATAAATGAATAACCCGACATAAAATTAAAAGAAAATTACTAAAAGGAAGAAAAGTAGCATTTAATGTTTTTATTTTTCTCCAATTAGCCTCACTAAAAGTGAAAATGTGGACATAGGCCTATCTTTAAAAAGATATATTCTGTGTGAAACATTAGGCTACTTTAAAAGATACACCTGCCACCATAGACTGGTAAACAACATAAACATTCACTAACAAATTGAGTTAGTTTATGTTTTTGGCTAAATATCAGGTTTCCAAACATACATTTTGTTACGTAACAATGGATTGGCTGTAACTGGATATAAAAAGGAATCCGATAATCAAGGTATCTACAGAACTCAAACCTAACACTGTGACACCTTGTGAGTAAAACTTTTCCTACATTAAACAATAATCCAGTGTTAATTTGTTTATTTCAAAAAAGAAGAGAAAAAAAATCATTCACCAATTACCTTCTTTTCAACCATCAATGTTTTCATTTAATGCTCATGTCATTAATGCTGTTGAAAAACTAGATTAATTAAGCTTTTTTGGTGAAGGTATTATAAAGTAGTATTATTATGGATTTGTTATGTTTTTTTGTTTTTTTTTCTTTTTTGTAGCATGGTGTCCTAGAGAGAGAAGAGTGAGAAAAAAAAGAAAAGCATGTACCATGTATTTTCTGAATGTTGTTGTAGTACCATGTTTTCCACTTGGTGTCGCCAAAGGTCCATCAAACTATCCTGGATTTGAAGTCTACCCAACAACAACACTTTCTACTGACTTGTGTTGAGAACTTTGCTGAGGAGCACACGGAGCTCATACACAGGCTATGTTCATGTCTCAGTTTTTTTTATTTTTAAAAGTAATTCATTTTACTTTCTGGTTGAAATAGGCTCCTACATGTGAATGGATGAAAACAGTGAACATATCAAGGCTTGATGTTACAGAATGTGAGAGGGCCTTTATTATTCAAGAGCCTGAAATTGTAGGCAGTGTTATCCAACACTGACATTTAGCTGCTTAACCAGCTGGTAAACAGTGTCAGCGTCAGGAAAATTTATATGGGCAACACATTAAAGGTTAAATCAACACTGAGATCCTCCTGCATTTATAGCAGAAAATGATTGATACAATCCTAAATATAATTTGAGAGGCAATTTTTTAAAACATACTTTAGTGACTTCCTGCATTTCCCAGAATGCTTTTATTAACCTCCAAGGTGTAGAGAGGAAGGAACATGAACATGAGATTTAGCTGTTTCAATCAAAAGTGAATGTCAGCGTGAAAACCATGCATTTGAATATTTTGCATGTTGTCGTATTCAAAGCACACACGCTGTGTCTTGTGACTGCATTGCATTCTGGTCTATTGAGGGTGCTTACCCTCTTGTCTTATTTCTGCTTCATGTGCAATGGATGTCTTTCAATTTGATCACTAAATGGCAGCAAAAAATGGAAGCTGTGGAAAAGAAATATTTGCTTTATCATTCAATTATCAACTATTATTTCATTATTTCCCTTCTCATTCAAACCAAATTGCGATGTTATGTTTAAATTGGATCACTGGATCATTTTTGCAGATGCAGGGAGTATTTGAACATAATTTCCGATAATTTTGTTGGAAAATCATAAAAAATATAGCAGCAAACAACAATTTCAGTCCACACATGCAGGTTGTTAGTATAAGGTAGATTTCTTTGAAAAAAAATGTGAAGGTGGGATTGATACTGTGCTTTATCCTGCAGAGATCAGTTAAACCACCCATTTTTTGCAGAATATTCAAATGGATGGAAAATATCTCATCACAAGTCCAGTTTCTAGCTGTCCTGGAGCTCTCAGTCGTATTGCATGATCTTCCTCATCGTATGTAGACATCTAGTTGTCATGGAGATGTAGATGGTAGATTTTTCTGAGCAAGGACTTCTTCAGTTTACAGGTGGATGAGGCAGAAATAGTGGAAGATTTTTCAGGACAACAGGGTGGCTCCATCTGTTGAGGAAGGTTGTGTGATCTGATCGAAAGCCATTACGTGGTAGCTACTAGACCTTGTGGTGGGATTGTTTTTTTTGTCAACTTCTGTTTCCAAGGTTACGAATGAACTTTCCACTGACGTATCACAACTATTCAGAGCGAACAGATCAGTGGTAAACAGACAGAAAAAAAAAGAGCCGGCAGCCATACAGTATGCACACACGATGCATTGCAACCAAACCAAATGAAAACTCCTTTGTAAGCACGGTTTATTGGCACACATAATGGTAAAGCATACATACCAGACATCAGATATGACACTGAACACCTCTGCTATATAATGTACAAATGGTGTCTAATAATACTAGGCTCAAACATATTTAGAAATGTGTTAGCTTCCTTACAAATGCACAAATAAATACCCATAAGATCCAATTGTATAAAGACATCCGCTGTTGTCTTCTTGCCCATTTTTCAAACAAAAGTCCAACAAAAGAGATCAGGGATATAGTTATCAATTCAATTAAAGATTAAAGAACAATTGTGAACACAAATACAGGGATCTCAAACAAATTTCTGTGGGGTGGATGGGATTTTATCTGAGCGTCGTTTTTTTGTTGTTTTTCTTTAAATGTAAAATTGAATTCTTCTTATGTCACAGAATATACAAGAAATATGATTGTGTGACTGAATGGTTGTTTATTAAATTTGTGGCTTTGGTTCTGCACTAGCTAAAAGAGGACAGGGAACATTTAGAGTTTGGTTTCAACAGAGGCAAACCAGCGTCCATCCAAACCACCCTACAGAAATATGAACCTCCTGTACAAAACGAAACAGCTGCCATATCCAAACTGGTTTTCAGTGGCTGATTTTTACAGTGGACAAAATATATTCCACCTTTATTTACAGAGCTACAAACCTTGTAACAGTGTTCCCAAACTGATGAACCAAAAAAGGAAAATCAGACCAATGCCTTTTAAAAAGTACATGTATCAAACAAAATAAAAATCCTATAAAATCATGCAGGAAAAGGCTTTAGTATCAGTTTGGGAGTAGGTCGTTAAAGGGAAAGAAGTCCAATTTGCAAGGAGAAGGGGGAGGGGGAAAAAAAAAGAAAAATCAACATTAATGCATCAACGTGTGTCGGCAAAAGTTCACATACTGATCGGCAAAATTACAATGTGATTGCAAAGGATTCTGAGAGAAGCAAAATACCAATAGACTACGAACACAATCAAACTGGTTTGCATGAAATCACAATCTGTGACGACCGCAGTAGTGTGGAAAAAACAATCCTAGGACCCGATTTTCCCTCATTTGAAAGGAGTCCATAGTGGTAGAGAACTTTTATTTCCTCTTAATTGGAAATGGAAATAAACAGCAACAGCAGAAACAAACCCAACAGCCGACTGAATTTTCAATTGAAAATGCAATTGCCTCAAACAATGTTTCATTTGTGTCCAATGTGGTGAGATGCTTCCAGTGGCTCTGTTGGCTGTTTAAAAAAACACCTTGCCTTCTTCACACTGAGCTTGCTATTTTTTTTTTTTTTTTTTTTTAGAGACGTAACGTGTGTTGTTGTTTTTATTCTTCTTTTCTTTCCATTGTCTTTTGCCAGCGTGATGACTTGTGACCTGCAGGTCAACCAATCATAGCTGTGGTATTCCTCCAGACAAGAGGTTTGTGACTGAAGGTCCAAGGAAGGAAGGAGGAGAATTTGATCCAGAATTTTTCCACCGCATTATTGGAAAAGATCAAAAAAAAAAAAAAAAGCCCACGCCTTTCTGTTTTCTACATTTCAGTTGCATACGACTTGTATGCATTTCTTGTTTGTGGATACTGCTGTGCAATGCTGCCAGTTCTCAGTGTTCTCCAAGATGTTACAGTGATTCATAGAAGAAGAAGAAAATATCCAGGACGGACATATTTTGGCTGGACGTGCCAGCAAAGAGTTTGCAGACAGAGGGGGTGGGGGGGGGTCGGGAGGAGAGGAAAAGAGGGGGGGGGTTCTGATTCAGTACAATGTTATGAGGCGTAGAAGCACTGCCCTCAGGGGGGAAGGGGAGAGGTTAAAAAGTCCAGTCCACATGGAGTCAAGGATGTGTTGTTTTCTTCCTCCTTTGTTTTACTGCGAGGGCTGGGGGGCCGTGCTCTCAGGCTTGCTGTCCTGGGCGGCGGGGGGTTTGCTGTTCCACGGGGCGTTGTTGCCCAGAGCCGGGGAGCTGTTGAAGTCGTCCTCGTCGTCGAGGCCGTTGGTGGCGTCGTACTGCGTGTTCTCCAGACGGGTGATCAGACGCTCATCCTCGTCCCCGAACTCGCCGCCCATCAGGGTCGGCTCGCCCACCACCATCACGTCCTGCAGAGAGGCAGAGAACTCGGTTACAAAACTGGAAATGGGAGCAAACAAATGTCCTTGTTTGTGGGTACAAATGTTGTTAAAAGGTCACATCGCTGCTCTGATGTGTGTCAGCTTTTCAGTGATGGAGGAAAACAGCGTTGAAGCAACACATTTTTAGTTGATCAAAGCGATTTTTCAGTGTGTTTTCTCACATATAAAGATATGATATGATGTAAGTTCTGTTTTCCTTTCTGTGGGATACGATCTAAAGCTACAGGGTAGGTGGAAGTTTTATTTTTGTAAGATACGTTTTCAGTATTATGGCGTAATAAGGAAATGAATGTAAAATCCAGAGAACATGAACAGATTTATATTTACCTAATGTTTGTTCACCAGTTGAGTATTCTTTAAAACAAGGTTTAAAGCTAGTATACAAATATAATCAATTTGAACACAGGCAGCCGTGACATATTTTTGGTTCTGTGCAGGACCATCCATACTTAGCCTTGGGGTGATTCAAAATTAATATGCTAAAGTGAGTGAGAAATCACAAGAGAAGAAATTAATGCATATCTGTTTCATCTAATTCTCAGACCAAAGCACCATCTGAATATCAAGTGAATGCACAATCACCCAAAAAAGACTTGATACTTCAAATAAATTAACATGCGCATTGTCAAATCTTCTTCCTTTGCAGAAAAATGAGAGTTTAATCAACGGGCTGAAAATCACAACAAGGTCATACAGACATTTACAAATTCCTGACTCTTTATAGTTTTAGATATATTTATGTATGCGTTCAGGATATTTTGTTTCCCAGCTGTATGAGGAGTGCCCAAAACCTGCACAATGGGGGGGTGGTGTATCAACACAGACCCCCTGCTTGTAGTGAAATAACAGCGGCGGTATGTGTGTGTGTTTAGGACAGATGTTGGTGTATCCAGTGAACCCATCCGTACGGTCGACCCCTCTCGAAGCACTCTGTGCAAATGAAACCTCTCCGTACAGAAAAACGGATTCCCCCAGCGCTCTGTAGCCACCCCCAATCAATACTCATCATGTAAGACATATTTCACAGAGATGGTCGTCTCGCAGCGGGTCAAGGAAGGGAAGGAGAGAGATTTATCCATTATCCACCGCTATCTGTGATTCTTGTGATGTGAAGGAATCCAGATAATTCTTTACAAGGGAGGGGCGGGAGGGAGACACACACAAACAGCGTGAGCTTTGTTTTACTCCGAGTTATCAGGACGAATTCCACTGCATTTCACGCACAAAGTGATTCTGTTGACAAATAATCACTGAAGTGTAATTTGTGAATTCAAATACTGATCAATAAGGATGCCGTAGATCTCTGTGTGTGTGTGTGTGTGTGTGCGTACTGAGTGTTTGAATCTCATCTTCCTATGACTGACTAAGCATCTCCCTGCTGGCGAGACCCAGCGCCACCCACCGTAACCTGGGAAGAAGCTGTACAGTTAAATGGAGCGCACGCTTCACTGGTCATGTGTGTCAATGCTGCCTGGCTTGGGAGATCTTGCTCGCCTCAGCCTTCTCCTCTCTTCTACACACACACACACAGTACGCAGGCACTCACACCCCCAGATAGGCTTACTGTACAATCACACACGCACACACACCTGAACACAAACACAGACAAAAGCACTTGAATACATACTCAGATTAAAGCTATGTATTGCACACAACAAACACACAAACAAACGAACCACACCGTACCGCACAGAACAAACACACACACATGATCACATCCAGCAAGGATTGGTGTAAACACAAACAAACAAATCTTGACAACTTTGCAAACTCACAACACTTCGATGATGAGCACCAATGGGGGAGAGTCAGTTTTATTTATTCAAGCCATCCCCAAAACCCCCCTAGCGACCACTTCTACACCCCACTATGCCTTAATCAGGCTAATTAATTTAGGTGAGCTTTTCAACTAAATGACAATATCCACACTGATTTGTCAATTTGCATAGCTAATTAAGTCATTAGCTAAAAACGTGCTGATTGCCAACAAGCCTTGCATTCACCATCTGTTCCTGTGAGGAGGCCTGTCAACCTACCTCTGGCCAATTTTGGGTCCAAAAAAAAAAAAAAAAAAAAAAAAAACCCTCCAACAATCACAGCTGGTGACTAGTCTGAGACTGGGGAGTGCTAATTGTGAGCTAATTAATACTGTCTACTCGTCTACTCATCTCGTTAAGAGTTAGCCTTCGCGCTAGCTAAGCGGCGGGGCTTTGAATGGGCCGACGCAGCGACGAACGCCTCCCTGTTCCCTTCATTCACTGAACAGTGTCATTAGCATATTTTACAGAGATTAGCAGTGAGTAGCTTGGAGGACATATTTGGTCCCCCTAGGCCTCCAAGGCAACAAGTGGGAATTTAAAAGGGAATGTGGCAGGACTGTGCTAACAACAAAAGAGGACGGAAAACATTCACCGTCCCCGAGCAGGAACAAAAAACTTCAGATGATACATGATTAAAAAAAAAATATATATATATAGGGATTAACAAGGTTTAGTCAGCACCGACAGTCTCAGTCCTTAAAGTTTACCAACCACTCACTCCTACAGTATTCAAACTCAAGAGAAAGGCAAACAAAATACACAGTTTACAGCAGTTTAGTTATTAGCAGGAGTAAGCAGTGCTTTTTGAACAGCAGCAGGATGGTGAACGTCCGATCCCAGTCAAAATAAACTACACTGTGTGTGTGTGTGTGCGTTCATGGTAATGAGGAAACATGTCACCAGTGCTACAGTGTGGCTCACTGATGTGTTGTGAATAGCTTGTATACAACAAAGCAGCTCTGTGGCACAGAGGAATAAGATACATCAGGCTTTGGATACACAACACATGTGTTGAATGTGGGGTGAATTCATGGCCTGATTTAGTCTCTTTAATGATATTTGTTGGCCAGCATTAACCTTCAAGGCTAATAAATATTCTGTTTGCAGTCTAATTCTGTTGCCACAGGAATAACATTTCTAAAAAATAAGTGTTGTATCTGTAACGACTCTATTATTTCAGTATTTTATACCAGTTTCATTAGGTCTCCATGGTAGAGTTTGTGTAAGATGTACTGTTCAGTGGTGAAAATGAACTGATTATTTACCTAAGCATGGTAGTAACTAAATACAACTTTTACTTAAACCTGAGTTATTTTTGTTCTCTTTATTTACACCTGTATGTATATTCAGAGTTGAATAATGCACTTTTTAAATCCACAACATGTTGGTTTCATAGATTTGATAGTTTACATTTTCAGAATAGTGATAAGTGACATTTTAATACCAAATAAATTCTGTTTTATCATGATAGGTTCAATCAAAACTATTGATCCCTGCAGAGGAGCTCACATCACGCATATATAATAATCACGTAATATAATAAGCTACACATTATTCTGAAATGAACGTCATTCTGAATGCCAAGATGTTCCTCAGAAAGATTCAGGAGGTCTTTTGTTCCTGGTGCAGTGAAGTTTTTTAATGAACATTGTTGTTGATTTACGTTGTGTGCAGTGCAAAGTAAAGCATTGCATTGCACTTATTGTATTGCCTGAGTTGTCAATGCTTGTCATGTTGTAGTATTGTGTGTTGGATGTTTGTATGTACAGAGTGACGATTAATTTCCCTTCACAGGGATTAGTAAAGTAAACCAACCAACTGAATTTTAAGTACTTTTAGGAGTTGAAACACAATTTTAGGCAAATACTTCAATTGCTTTTGCTGAAGCAGAATCAGAATCAGAGTGCAGGTCTTTGTATTTGTAATGAGCACCTTTACTTAAAAGCTATTAATACTTTCACTTATAGGTACATAATCAAAGTCATTTCTCCCTCACTGCTGCTGCCTATACACACAGTGGATGGGCGGTTCATTAAGGGTGGGCTGCTACAATATATCTTGTACTTGTTTCCTATAAATACCCTGAGTGACAGTGACTTACAGCATGGCTACGGGCCGGGGCCGCTTGGCAACACAAACGACACGGTCAACGCTTAAATCAGGCCACTAGAGGTCAGTGTTGCTCATTCTATGGCCGCCACCCACACACACCTCCCCACCACCGTCCTTCTCCCCCCACCTCCCCCAACATCTCCTCTCCTCCAGCCACTGGTAACTACCCCCCCACCCTACCCTACCCTCCACCGATCCCCCCCCTCCTCCTTCCCCTTGCGAGGGTCCACTCCTTATTGTCATTGGGCTCACGTAGGCTTGTGCTCAGCCACAAACGAACAACTTCTCAGACAAAGACAGCAGGCGCGCAACATATGTAACCAGCATGTTACCAGCCACGCTGCCAGTCTTTAAGAGGCGTGTGAATGCAAGGCATGAGTGGTGGTACGACTGGTGTGTGTATGTGTATGTGTGTGTGTGTGTGTGGGTGGGAAGATGGTGGTGGGGTGGAGGGGTAGCGGTGGAGTAGAGCGTGAGCGTGTGCATGTGAAGGAGGGCTGGGGGTGGAGGGTGTATACAGATATCGGTGATAATGAGAGCTGGAATAGAGCCAAACTGCCTTCTAGAGAGAAAACAATTGCACATGCTGTGTGTATGCAAGTGTGTGCGTGTTTGTGTGTGAGTGTGTGTGATGTACATTATGTATGTGTGACATGGAGAGGAGGAGGCAAAAGAAGAGAGTGAGGGCAACAAATCTCCAAAGATGATGAGACAGCTCACCACGGGGCAGAATATAGAGGGACAGTACAGTGTGTGTGTGTGTGTAGGTGTGTAGGTGGGAGAGAGTGTGTTCCTTATTTGGAAACACTGCCAAAAATGCCACGAAAATTATGTTTTAACAAGCAGACGAACAAGCAGACCCTACCTGGCTGGAAATAGGAGACACAAGTCCATCCAGTAATAAAAGTATACACATCCACGTGGCGCTCAGAGTTTTTATAGCACAACGGTTTCTCTGTACCAAACTGTGTGCCCCAGAAATGATATTAACACATATTTGTTATATATGAGTAATCTAGAACAATAAATAAGGTTTAGAAATAAGTAAATTAACACTCGCATTACATTTTCAGTCAACATGCTGTGGAGTAAATGTTGTAAATCAACATCTTTGCCAAATCCCAAGTGATGTTTACTAAGATCGTACTGTTTTTTTTTATTATTATCAAGCATCTGCATATTATATTATATTATATCTGCTGTATAACAAGAGTCTGATAAAGTAGAAATGTTATTAAGTTTCAGTATCAGTTAAAGTTAAAATCAGCGTAAGCTTATTGTCTGAAAAGTGAAAACATGCTAGTTAGGTGTGCTTTTTTCCCGCCTTCTTCGACTGCTGTAACTTAAAGGGATAGTAGCATTTTTTTTTAAAGTGTGGTTGTATGATCTACAAATAGCCCCTAAGTACTTTAATTGCAGTAGATGACTCTCTGCACTCCTCCCGTTAGCAACACCAGCCCATAGCCCTGCCCAGACATTTACAACATACATTGTTGTGAATGGACCCAAAGAAACGGCCTATTTTCGTGGCCTAAAAGAGGTTTTACCTGAAAAAAACCCAACACAGTTCCATTGTTCGCTATAGTTTAATTTTTTTCAGCCCTTCAAAGTGCAGGAAAAACACTGTTTTTATTTGGACCTACTGCAATTAAAGTACTTAGGGGCTATTTGTAGATCATATAACCCCACTTTAAAAAAAATGCTACTATCCCTTTAATAAAGTGTTGTAGTCATTTCTACGTTTCTTTCAAAATATAACAGGGCAAGACATATTAGCAGTACACGCACATCTTTTTCTGGGAGACACATTTGCTATACCAAACGCGCAGTGAATGAAGAAAAGCATTAGCGACCCTTAAATATCCAATTAAGCAGAACTAGTCCTGTGTTGAAGATGAACACACATTAATGCCAAGCAGCGACACTTTAACGTCCACAAATCCCAGTTATGTTTGGTCTAAGCGCACTTTTAGCTGCACTGGAATGATGTGTTGAAAAAACAAAAAAACAAAACAAGAGTGCTGCACTGGCATGGGTACAGAATAGTAAATTGGATGCAGCGGTTAAAATATAATACAACATGTGTATCATGAGTGTGCAGAATAAAATTAGACTCTCTGCAGACGCTGCCACAGCACAGCGCTGACTCCTGGAGGGGGAGAGTCGGGCGTGTGGTGTAATACTCAGTTGTTTAAGAGGCTATTTAACCTCTAACTGTGTCAAGTGGCAACTGTCACAGAGACACAGAGCAAAATCAGGCATTCATACCCTGAGATACAGCACGGATAAACACGGAGATAATTATGTCCTCGATGCAATCCGATTGGCTCAGTGGTGCAGTGACCTCACAGCTAGAAGGTTGTGGGTTTAAATCCCAGTCAGTTTGTTCAGCGTTAGCACGGTAATCCTGCTTGTTCCACACAGTCCAACACACATGCAGGTTGGGTTAATTACACAACTGTGACAACTGGCTGTCTGTCTCTATGTGTCAGCTCTGTGAAGGATTGGCGACCTGTCCAGGGTGTAACCCCGCCTCCCGCCCAATGTCAGCTGGGGTCGGCTTCTCCTACATAGATGGAAATTGTTTTGTTCTTAAAGAGGAAATATGCAGGGTTTTTAGCTTAACTATGCTACATTTTTACTTCAATTAAACAGCTTTCGAGTAATTGTGATGGTTTAATAAATGACTTGTAACTTCTTATGAGGGACAATGGAGGCTCTCTGTCTTTAACGCACACGTAATCTCTTGTTTATGACACATAAGACTACACAAATATATAAATTGTAACATCGGATATGATAAATAACTTTATATACCGCTCTACTGATTGATTTCTCGCCGGCTTTGTTGAAAACAAATGCACATGGCCAGGAGGAGGGTTAGCAAAACAGTGGAAAAGTGACCAGACTTGCAAGTTCCCCTTTAAATCATAGATATTAATTAGTCGTAATCTACTTAATTAATTAAGACAAGTACTGCTGCTGATACTGTAAAAGTCCAGAACATCGTTAGTTACATTCAGTACGAAGCTTCTTATTTTCTACTTGATTTATTTATTTTTTATATCTGAGCTGCTTCTTTCAAAGCGAGCGCCCCGCTTCACACTCATACAGTACAAACTATGAGGCCTCTGGGCAGTTGCGAGTTCAGTGCTTTGCTCAAGGGCATTTCAAGTGTGGTGGCTGACAGAGGGCAGAGTGTCACTTTTCCCTCCCACATTCTCCCATTTGGTCCTGAGATGCAAACCTTTTTTTTTTTCTTTTTTTAAAACCTCTAGGCTATGGCTACTTGGTTGAACAACAGGGTCAGCGGGGTCTTTGTAGACGTAGCTACACATACTGAGAAACATGCAGTTCACTCTCAGAGACACTGGTGGAAAATTAAGGAAGTAACTACATGTCAGGATTTTAAAGTGATTTGACACAATGTGCAGCAAAGCAGCAAAAGGAACACTTCTATTCACCTTCTTTACTTGTTATTTATAAATTTAGCTGCTCTTGTACTATTTTTTGCTTTGATGATTTTTAATGTCATTTGTGTCACTCCTTATGATATTTGATGAGTTCTTGCTTTGCCTTTTGGGGCGAGATGTTTTCATTTAAGTCCCTCGGGGCTTCTTTGTCTGACTGCACAGGTTTGAGATTCTTTTCTACCTGCTCCTCCTGGTGTTTTTCTCTCATTTGTGCAAATAAATTAAACCTAATAGCTGCAATACCATTAGGAATTTCTTTTGCTTTTGTGTAACACTGCAAACATGCAATTGTGGAGAGAAAAAAAAAAAGGAAAAAGAGGAGGCAAACCGAGTGGAGCTGATGCTTACAGGTACCTGACTGGAGAGGCTGAAGTTGGTGGCGGGGCTGCGTTTCTTGCTGGCAGTGGTGCCCACGCTGCTGTTGGCGCTGCTGGCGGAGTTCTTCCGTTTCCTCCTCTTCGTGGTTGTCTGTCGGGCAGGCTCAGCTTTGGCGCGACCAGCAAAGAGAAACAGAGGCAATGCCAAGAACATAATGCATACTGACGGAGACAGGGTGTAGGGCAGTGTGTGCAGTGTGTGGAGTATTGTGTGTGTGTTTGTTGGTGTGTATGTTAGAGGTCATACAGTAGAGTCTAGGACAGGCAACATCAGATGTAGAGACACAAAGGTGTGCAAACAAACGTATATGAAATGCCCACACGAGAGAGAGAGAGAGAGAGAGAGAGAGCGCACAAACACAAAGACACGCAACACAAACAAGAGCGACTAGTCGACAATGATCCATGCTTTGTTTTCTTCACAGGTGAAACCACACGAGTGTTAACATCTCCCAAGACATGCACTAGTAAGAAAGAACCCCTGTTTCATTTGCATAAATGCTCAACAATGGACCCTGATGTTCAACATAATGTAAATTTGCTAATGATTTCAGCGCTGCACCAATTGCCAGGTTCCTCACCAGCACGAGCCAGATTAAAACTGCTCTGCCTCGGCAGACAGCACGTTCATGTTTGTATTACTGAACATGCGTCTACACTGTGTCCATTCTTGCACATTTGTTGCATTCCCACTGATGCGATTTGCTGAGCATGACCATGTTATAGTTTTAATCATTTTGTATTACCACCAGCTTAACATGCATGGAGCTGTTGTATTAAATCTTACATCTATTTCTTATTCATTACAGGTGTTAGTACAATTTGCAAACATGCAGTTGAGCATCCATGATTAAGTTGCACACAAAAACGTATTTCATGGCATTTCAATAAGCAACTGCGATGCCACTTCTTGCATAAAGACAATCAACATCGTATGAGAGTAATACCTTTTTTGTGATTTGTGGGAAATATTTCCGTTTTGAAGTTCTGTGGGTGTCCAGCTGAAACCCGAACCAAAATCAGTTTCATTTTTACTCAGGTTGTTGAATAATTTCTTAAACATTTTTTTTAAAGACAGAACAAGAGACCAGAGATGACAACAAAGAGAAGGAAAATAAATCATTTGTACATTCAGTGCCATACAGATGCTATTTAACACCACTGGGAAACTGGTGTCTCCAACAAAAGCTGTTTTTCCAATTACGAGCTAAACATAATTCCTAAAGGTGCAATTAAATCACATGTGAAATCATTATTATTAAAAACATATAAAGTGATGACACAGGTTAATAGAGATCTTGGAGTTTCTGGTATCTATGAAGCAATTTATGTAGTGCATAATTTATAAAATACATGATTTTGCAAATTCTGCCAGCATTTGTTAGAAAACATTATGCCTTTTAATCTCAAGAGAGACAAGAAAACACTGCTGTGATCTTCAAACAGATGTCTGAAAATGAAATACATTTTTCGAGGTTCTTACTAATCACACCAAGGGAGATGCTTTCATATTCAGTTAGAACAACCAGCGACTCATGATACAAACAAAACTGAAACTATAAATCAGAGCCAAAACAATAAGGGGCTTTTTCATCAGCATCTTTCCTCTTTTGATTCCTGACTTTGACAGACGCGTGAGCGAGAAAAAAAAAAAAAGCGAGCCCATTGTCAGAGACAATCATTTCTGTTATCCAACCGGTTTCCTTCGATGCTGAACCGGTGACGCACTAAAATTACTTCCATTTCCACCAAAAGGACTTATCAGAGCATAAATGCGCCTGTGGCTTCCTTCCTGGCTGAATCCCAACCAGTTTCCAGGCTGGAGAAGAAGAATTGCAGGAAAAGGGGAATAACACGCTACCGATGTCGAAAAAAAAAAACCGCAATTGCAGCTAAACTGCAGAGATCAGGCAAACTGCACGTCAAAGTACGGACAGATGACATGACCCTGAAAAACACTGGTTAGAAATGGATGAATAAACTGAAGAGGCCTGAATTAAAGGGCATTTCATGTAATGCAACAACTTGGCCACCGAGTATAACTTGGTGATACAAAGCAGACATTCATAATGAATCAGACTATTCCAAACTTAAATCTGGATATGATATAAAACTGCATAAAGGATTTTATATTAAGCTGTGTTCTCTTTCCATGTGCAAAATTAACCATCAATACAAGACTTGTTTTTTTTTTCCTCAGACTTTATATTCATAAAACGCTTTCCATGTTTTTTTCTCTGTTTTTTTCTTTTCTTTGAAGAACGTCGCTGACGCTGGGGAGCTGCTGGCCGGGGAGCTGGATCTACTAGTTTGATTACACCCGGCACTCTTAATTAAAGTTACACAGGTCTGAGTCAAAGGCTTTTTGACTGGTGTTGGTTTTTAAAGACATCTCGTCACGGCTCGCTAAGCATTGCAGTAATTTGCAGCCACTCCGATGTGTCCAAAAAAACTCAGCTTACTCTTTCTCTCCCCAGCTTAAGACCACACAGCCAATTTAAGCCTGGTATTTTTCAGAAACCGCCCTTAAAACATCAATCATAGAAAGCTGAGAGGCCTGTTAAGATTGGCAAGGTTGGGATTCAAGAGGCAACCCTGAATTCTGATTAATTTCACATACCTGACAGGCAAAACAGATTTAAGAAATTAAGACATATAATAGCAAATTTGGAAACATAAATGATGCAATAAAAACACAGTCGGAGAAAAATATTCCTGTTCCTTCAAAGTGAGTGATGCCACAGAATTAAAAAAAATCCGCATTTTGAAGGAAGCGACTTCACTTTCTGGCAAAGGGAAATGGTTAACACATAGATCACCACTGGATCCACAACATTTTTAAATATGTAAATATGTCTGATGTCACACAAACTGTATTTAATGCACTTTCTTTCACATGAATTTTTAATTTCAGTGAAACAGGTTTATGGAGAGTTACAGTAATATCTGAAAATCTTTGTTGAGCTTCAGGGTTTTACTTTATCCAAATCTGCTTCTCTGATCAGGTGTTTAACTTTGACTTAGTAAAGATGTGAGTAGTTACCTGGTGGGGCTACCATTCTCTGCCATTTCTGGAATAGGCATGTCTTCAGACAGTCCCGGGGGCTGAGGTTGTAGGTCTTGTGCCTTGACATGAGCTCCTGCATGGGCTCCAGGATGACACACAACTGCAGGCAACAACAGGGGACAAAACCACACGTTCACTTGAGGCTGATTCATTTAACTTTTGATGAGAGAACAGAAAACAACGGCCATAAAACCAGGAGTTTGTTGCTTAATTAATCACCACAGACTGACTTTCAAGTGATTAATTGTGCTGTAAATCTAGTTTTTTATAGACATCATTAATAAAGTACCTTTAAAAAAAAAAAACAGGTTTATTGTCGAGTGCTTCATAAAGAAGGACAAGAGGGGAGGTAGAGAGCAAGAGATGCGCAAGATGATGCATTTTAATATGAGGAGCTTTTGTTGAGCTGTTTACAACTCGCAGCAAAAATGTGAGTGGCACATTGCGTACTCGGACACACACAAATGTGCAGCTATTCTCTCTTTAAACACAACAAACGCACAAAGCGGTCCCCCCATTCCCACACTGCGCTCCAACAATATTCTCCAGTTAAAAGACCTTAAGTACGATATTCAGTCTGGAGAAAACTGTAAATCTCTGGTGATCTGCAGTGAGAGGAAGCAGGGGTCAGCCTGTCATCTTTAATACATCAGGCTTAGCTTATCCAGATCACATCTGGATAACATTACAAACCAGCCAGCCCGCCTTCTTCGACAGCGGCAACCATCCAGATGCTTGTCAGCGCGGCGAAAGGACAGCGATTGGACGGTCGCTGTGTCTCGGCTGCACCGACAGACCAATAACAAGACAACAACACTGGGATCAAACTCCAGGCAACCTGCCCTGTTCATATCCTCTGACTGGATCAACTTGTGTAACTTTTTCCCAAACGTTCCTCTCTGTTGAGACAAACTTGACCGTTACACTCTCTTCTGGGACGATGAATTTATCAACGGTTAATATGTTTTTTTTTATAAGCAAATCCAGGAACTATGAACATAAAGGGCATCCTGGTGGCCTGCTGGTGTAATATGCATACCATACTCTATGATTGCATCAGTCCCAGTTGGACCCTTCTGCATGCCATTACCCTTCTCATTCTGCATCATCTCTGCTGTCGCCTTACAAACAAAATATAAGAAAATGCAATGTATGAAAACTTGAAAAGTGAAAAAAAAGCAGAGCAGGCCTCTATGTTTTTTGTTGTTGTTGGCAGGTAATAACGCTGCATATGAAGAGACACTGCAGCAGCTGCACAAAGTCACGAGGTGGAGATGAAGGTGAATGGATGTGTGTAGGAGACTGGGATTCACATGCTTTCTTTCCCCATCAGTCACTATTGGTTGCATTTAATGATGACAACAATCCTTCCTAGCCTTAACCATGGCTACACGCGCTTTCAAGCTCTGCTGTGGATCTTTCCTCCTACAAAGTGAGTCTCCAGATGAGTAAAACAGACACACGGATAATTCTGGCTGCGCACACACACAAAAAACAAGCAACAATTAAAGCCGCAAGCGGCGATGAACGGCCCTCGCTCGACCCATGCGACCGCGGGGCCCTGAGGCGTGCGGGGGCCGTTGCGAGAAGGGCGAGAAAGCACTGCGGGAGCGGAAAAACGCAATGCGCGGTTCGTCCACTAGGTGGCGCTACGAAGCCGGATTCGGGTAGGAGCGTTCAGGGGCTGACCAGGATCAAATACCTGAAGTTTGAGGTCAATCGGACAATGTAAATGTAAAACAGGTCACTTCCTATAACCACCAGGGGGCGCATTTGTATGAACCCAGATGTGGGTAGGTGTGATCAGGGCCTGACCGGGATCAAACCCCTGAAGTTTGAATTAAATCGGACAATGTAACTGTAAGCCAGGTCACTTCCTGTTACCACCAGGGGGCGTATTTGTATGAAGCCAGATGTGGGTAGGTGTGATCAGGGCCTGACCGGGATCAAACCACTGAAGTTTGAATTAAATCGGACAATGTAAGTGTAAACCAGGTCACTTCCTGTCACCACCGGGGGGCGCATTGAGTAAAGTGTGCGTGACACACAGCAGAGCGTTCAGGGTGGAGCCATCATCATCTTCAGCAAGTTTGAAGCTGATAGAATGAAGTATGTGGGCAGTAGAGCCTTGTAAGTGTAATGTAAGTGTAAAGCAGGTCATGGCCACCGGAGGGAGTATTTGTATCAGGTTTGTTCAGTGGCTGACTGACCTGACCTGACTGAGACATGGTAAATTCTAATTGAATCTGCCCATGTAAGTGAATGTGTAAAGCAGTGTCACTTCCTGCAGCCACCGGTGGGCGTACATGGGAAGTCTATACATGAAAATGTTCAGGATGGAGCCATCGTCATGTTCAGCACGATAGACGTTGATAGGATGAAGTATGTGGGCGTGGCAGGAGCTGTAAGGGGAAATGGCGAGGAAAAATAAAGGCGCCAAGCAGGACACTTCCTGTTACCAACGAGGAGCGGTAGGAGGTACATGGGAAGTTTATACATCAAAATGTTCAGGACGGAGCCACCGTCATTTGGAGCAACATTGATGTTGATAGGATGAAGTGTGTGGGCGGAGCATCATTTCGAAGGTGAAATGGCGAGCAAACAAAAAAGCGGCAAACTTTATGAAGCCAAATCAGCCACGCCGTTTGACCTAGAGACCTGCGGTTTTGACACTTTGATCACCATGGCATGACAGTGGTCCCTAGCCAATTTCAATATGATCGGGCTAAATTTGTGGGCGGAGTCAATGGTTTTGTAACGCAAGTAACTTCCTGTTACCACCAGGGGGCGCTTTGAGTGAAGTGGGATATCAATACATCGAAACGTTCAGGACGGAGCCATAGTCATGCCCAGCAAGGATGAAGTTGATAGGATGAAGTATGTGGGCGTGACAGCTGCTCAAAGTTGAAATGGCGAGCAAAGAAAAAGGCGAAAAACTTTCGGAAGCCACTACAGCCACGCCGTTTGACATAGAGACTTACAAGATAACATCAGCATGGCGTCTCGCTGGTCTGTAGCCAATTTGAAGTTGGTCGGGCAAAATCTGTGGGCGGAGTTAACTTGTTTATGTAAAAAAAGTCACTTCCTGTTACCAACGGGGGGCGCATTGAGTAAAGTGGGATATTGATACATCGGGCGAATCAGGGACTCACTGCCGTAATGTCTTTCAAGTTTGAAGTTGATAGGATAAAGTATGTGGGTGTGACAGCCAACCGAATTTGGGTGGCGATCGAGCCTAACTTTGGCGGCCACCAGAGGCCACGCCCTTTGACCTATCGACCTACGGAGCACAACTTTTTTCTAGGTAGGTCTGAAGATGTCAGGTATAAAATTTGGAGCCGGTCGGGCAAATCGTTATGGACCTATTAATTTCCCGCCAAAAACGAGAATTCAAAATGGCCGACTTCCTGTTGACATTTCACCATGACAATAACAGGCTTTTTTGTATATCTGGGTGAGATACATATGTGTACCGAATTTCGTGGGTCTACGCCAAAGTGACCCGAATTCCCTATGGGCTTTTTTGAACTTTGTAGGGGGCGCTATTTTGCCATTTCGCGTCGGACATGTGCGACCACCACATATATCGAATTTCGGATCAGGCCGGACGTCCGGGCAAAAGTTCACGCGTTTTCGAAGCCGGGAAAGGGGCGAAATTGGGGTTTGAAGGTGACGGAATAATAAGAATAATAAATTAAAGCCGCAAGCGGCGATGACGGCCCTCGCTCGACCCACGCGACCGCGGGGCCCTGAGGCGCGCGGGGGCCGTGGCGCGAAGCGAGAAGGGCGAAAAAGCGCTGCGGGAGCGGAAAAACGCAACGCGTGGTTCGTCCACCAGGCGGCGCTGCGAAGCTGGATGCGGGTAGGGGCGTTCAGGGGCTGACTGGGATCAAATACCTGAAGTTTGAACTGAATCGGACAATGTAAATGTAAAACAGTTCACTTCCTGTTACCACCAGGGGGCGCATTTGTATGAAGCCAGATGTGGGTAGGTGTGATCAAGGCCTGACCGGGATCAAACCCCTGAAGTTTGAATTAAATCGGACAATGTAAGTGTAAGCCAGGTCACTTCCTGTTACCACCGGGGGGCGCATTGAGTAAAGTGTGCGTGACACACATCAGAGCGTTCAGGGTGGAGCCATCATCATCTTCAGCAAGTTTGAAGCTGATAGAATGAAGTATGTGGGCGGTAGAGCCTTGTAAGTGTAATGTAAGTGTAAAGCAGGTCATGGCCACCGGGGGGAGTATTTGTATTAGGTTTGTTCAGTGGCTGACTGACCTGACCTGACTGAGCCTTGGTAAATTGTAATTGAATCTGCCCATGTAAGTGAATGTGTAAAGCACTGTCACTTCCTGCAACCACCGGTGGGCGTACGTGGGAAGTCTATACATCAAAATGTTCAGGACGGAGCCATCGTCATGTTCAGCACGATAGACGTTGATAGGATGAAGTATGTGGGCGTGACAGGAGCTGTAAGGTGAAATGGCGAGGAAAAATAAAGGCGCCAAGCAGGACACTTCCTGTTACCAACGAGGAGCGGTAGGAGGTACATGGGAAGTTTATACATCAAAATGTTCAGGACGGAGCCACCATCATCTGGAGCAAGATTAACGTTGATAGGATGAAGTGTGTGGGTGGAGCATCACTTCGAAGGTGAAATGGCGAACAAACAAAAAGGCGGCAAACTTTATGAAGCCAAATCAGCCACGCCCTTTGACCTAGAGACCTGCGGTTCTGACACTTTTATCACCATGGCATGTCAGTGGCCTGTAGCCAATTTCAATATGATCGGGCAAAATTTGTGGGCGGAGTCAATGTATTTGTAAGGCAAGTAACTTCCTGTTACCACCAGGGGGCGCTTTGAGTGAAGTGGGATATCAATACATCGCAACGTTCAGGACGGAGCAATCGTCATGTCCAGCAAGGATGAAGTTGATAGGATGAAGTATGTGGGCGTGACAGTTGCTCAAAGTTGAAATGGCGAGCAAAGAAAATGGCGAAAAACTTTCGGAAGCCACTACAGCCACGCCGTTTGACGTAGAGACTTATGGAGCACAACATAACATCAGCATGGCGTCTCGCTGGTCTGTAGCCAATTTGAAGTTGATCGGGCAAAATCTGTGGGCGGAGTTAACTATTTTATGTAAAAAAAGTCACTTCCTGTTACCACCGGGGGGCGCTTTGAGTAAAGTGGGATATTGATATATCGGGCGAATCAGGGACTCAGCGCCGTAATGTCATTCAAGTTTGAAGTTGCTAGGATAAAGTATGTGGGCGTGACAGCCAACCGAATTTGGATAGCGATTGAGGCCGACTTTGGCGCCCACCAGAGGCCACGCCCTTTGACCTATCGACCTACGGAGCACAACTTTTTCATAGCTAGGTCTGAAGATGTTGTCTATCAAATTTGGAGCTGTTCGGGCGAATTGTTTTGGACGCATTAATTAGGCGCCAAAAACGATCAATTCAAAATGGCCGACTTCCTGTCGACATATCACGACGACGCCAAGAGGCATTTTTGTATATCTGGGTGAGATACATATGTGTACCGAATTTCGTCGGTCTACGCCAAAGTGACCCAAATTCCCTATGGGCTTTTTTGGACTTTGTAGGGGGCGCTGTTTCGCCATTTCGCGTCGGACCGGTGCGACCACCCAAAAATATCGAATTTCGGATCCGGCCGGACGCCCGGGCAAAAGTTGGGGCATTTTCGCGTTGGGGAAAGGGGCCAAATTGGGGCATGAAGAGTACGGGAATAATAATAATAATAAACAGCGCGATTTCAATAGGCCCTCCGCCGGGCGAGTGCTACTCGCCGCTCGGGCCTAAAAACAGCACGATTTCAATAGGCCCTCCGCGGGCGAGTGCTACTCGCCGCTCGGGCCTAACCAGTGTTGTTGTATAGGTACGGGGACTTGTTGATCCCTTGGCGGTCATAAATGCATATCAGGTTTGCTGTGGAACGGGGTTTATTGTTGTTGCTTCTGCAGAGCACGCCGCTTGTAAGAAGTAGTGTCATGCAAAGAGAAACAGATGTTCCTCTGCTCTGACACATTGTATGGAGCTGAATGCAGATCAGATTTCTTTAATGGTCCTTTTGAACTTAAACAAAAATTTCTGAAATTAAATATCTACCCAGTTTAAAACTAACTCAGTCCTGCTGTTCCAAGAAAAACACTGACAGACGTTTTTTTTTTCTATTATAAGTAAATATGTCAAATATTCACTCTCTTATGACAAACCTGTTGCTTTTATTTATCATGGGAGTAAATTAAACATCTTTGAACTGTCAGTCAACAGACTCAATTAGACATTTACCCTGGTCTGTGAAAAACTATAAAAGCATTTCCCACCATATTCTGGCATTTTATAGAGTAAATTATTAATCAAATAATTGAATTATGAATCTGCAGATTAATTAATAATGAAAATAGTCACTAAGTTGCAGCCCTACAACATGTCACAATATTTCCTCCTTTGCTTCCATCAAACAGGAGCCACCGTTGCTACGGCGCAGCCTCCCCAGGGCTTTGTTGCCTGAATGTAAACACGGGGCCTGATGCTGTTTCTGCCGAGGACAGTCTTGTTCCATGACACAGGCTGTAACACACCAAGAATTCCTGAAGTGATTTGCCAACACAAAAGAAACATATTGGTTGCACACTCAGTAAATGTCATCTGATGCAAGATTGAGGTCTCGGCCAGTGTGTGGAAACATAACTGTGGCTATGTTTTGCAACTAACCAGGTGAGCAAGTCATTGTAGTTACAGAGCGTGCTGCTGTAAGGTCAAAACTGTTAACTTGCTCAAGGGCACGCTGACAGTCGTTACAGCGAGAAAGGAGACTGTTAATCATTCACTGCATGCTCAAATGATCTCATGTGACCTTCAGCAAACTCACAACCTCTACGTTTTCTGATGTCAGGTTTAATCAGCATGCTCATCACCTCCTAACACCTAGATAGAAGAATGGCTGCAAAAAAATGTTTTAGCGTGATGGGGATTCAACCCAGGGATGTTCACCAGTTAGTCAGGGTTTTTTTTTTTTTTTTTTTTAAACTAGTTACTCTAACAACCATAGGCTCAGCTGCTTACACCGAATTATCCTACATAAACATAAGTAATGTCAGCCTGTATTCCCTCTGTTAGGACGGCAGTGTTTTGATGCCATGCAGCTCGAGGTAAAGTGAACATCCCTGTAACAGACTAATCCTGTGTTCTCCTCTGATAGTTCCCTCCTGACACAGTAATATCCCTCCCCAGCTCAGCCAACAAGCCCTGGCTCTCAGCCTGAAAACAAGGGCTATTTTCAGGCTGAATAGTAGGAAGCCGGCAGCTCCAATACATGGAAAGGCTTAAATACTCCAACTGAAAAAAAAAGAGAAAGAGTACGTGTGTGTGTGTGCGTGTGTTTGTGAGAGTGAGAGAAAGGCCGGTTGTAACCCCTTAGCCAGGAAACTGTCACTCTCTTTTGGAAGGACTGATAAACGCCGGGAAAGGCCTTTCCAGAGACACATTACTGCCAATTTAATGTGAGGAAAGGGTGTATTTTACCTTGACACCCTATGATAACAGCAGGGGAAAATATCATTTGCAAATTGTGGGACATGTTGAATAACAGTGACTACGCAGCAGCCGTTCCCAAAACTAGGGGGGGATTGGGATCTCCAGATGGGGCAGCGAAGATGATTACTGGGGTTCGGAAATAAGAAAATCTGAATTCTCCTACTGAAAGTATGATTTGCAGACTTTCTTGTGATCTTTGCTTTGCCCTCTGTGGAATAAAAATAGTTTTATGTTGAAGCCTTTATGCTTAAGCCTTAAAATAGTTTCTAAATCACACTGCTGCACACAGGTTAACTAAACTGTGAACAGTACAATCAAAGATGCCGCTTCATATTAACGATCAAAAGCGTGTAATTATATAAAAATGGCTGGAAACCAATGCTTTACAGGACACAGTGAGAATCTATACTAAACGCTGGAGATTTAAACGAGCTCCCAATTCTTCCCATGAAACAGCAAATTTGGCAAAACTCACAATTAAAACACAGAATCAAAAAACTAACCAGCACAACCACTAGTTTATGATGTTTTCATTATTGCTGAAATGCAAAGAAACCTCAGAACAAGGTTAAATCCCTCATTAGAAGGAATATTTTCTGCAGCATTTAAAATAAAAAAAACCACATTGTGTTCTGGGAGAGTCGACCAGTGCTAATTTAGCAGAGACATGAGGATTTATGTGAAATATTTCAGGTTTAGACCAGTGAGGCAGCGCAAATAATTTTCAACAAACTCTTCAAAGGCGACACAACTCGACCTCTACCATAAAATTTGTGCCGTCAGCAAATGGAAAACAAGGCATGATCCCCGTTTCATAGTTTTATTTGCTGAGCGCTGACCATCTGAGTCGCTAAAATAAAGAATGAACACAGGCTAAATCTTTAGTGTGTAATTACAGATACTTGAATTATGTGTTTTTCTCTTTCAGTGGCTTTACAGTTGCTTTTCTGCATAGAAAATCATTGTTATAGGAAAACAAAAACAGCCTCCCTGCTCCCTCTCTCTCTCCCTCTCCCTCTCTCCCACTCTGTGTGCCTTTCTTCACTCAGTTATTATAAGCAGCGCCGGTGCCGTTCCCCGATTCGCGCGCCATTTCACAATTATGAGTCTCAACAGGGAGCGTTCATTAATGTTATGCTAATTTTCTGTATCCAATTAATTCTTCTCTCTCCCCATCTCTCTCCCGCTCACTCTTGTTCTCCCATTTGGAAAGCGTAGCTGTCAGTCAACTGTGGCGTCGAAAAACACAAATAAAACCCTGTGAAATAATCACTAATGTATTCAGCCAGCTTATAGTTCCTATTTCCGTAAATTATATTGCTTCGGTCAGGTAGAAAAACATGTATATGCAGAGAGTAAAGAAGAAATAAAGTGCTTATTTTTTGTTTTGATGCCATGCACTTTTGAAATTATACACTCAGGTTTCAAACGCCCAAGAGTCATAAAAACGTGTTCTGCACATAAATAACAGAACTGGCTTTCAATTCCTGTAAGACAGAGAAAAAAAAAGTTGCGATATGACCTTAAATAAACAAAAGAGTGAGTATGAGAAAGTATAAAAACACATCTTAAAAAATGAAACTCAAGGAAAACTTGAATATTCAAACACTGATCATACCTGTAAATTTAAAATGCGGAATAAAACATCAGTTCCATTGCAAGAGGCATGTTAACTATGACAGGAAAAATAAAAAAACATTCTTCATAATAAAAACAACTTTATGTGGTCTAGACACACAAGCGTAAGAGACTCGGTTAGAAAACATGAGTAACATGAATTACTATGTTTAAAAATGGACGTGAATCGGTCCCTCCGTGTGCATTAAGTGTGAGGAGATGAGAGCAAAAACAAAGGCAGAATGACAGTCATAGACATTGAAGACACACATACACACACAGAGAGACAACGACACACACACACACACACACACACACACACACACACACACACACACACACACACACACACTGAGTCTTTACCCTGAGGTAGTTGAGGGTGAAGTTGGTCAAACCCATGCGAGTGATGTTTTTGGACAGTTGTTCCAGCACCTGAGGGTCTTGTGCCTGGAGTCAGCAGCAGAGAAATAAAATAGAAGAAAAAGTTTAGCACACACAGATATTATATAATATATATGTACATACTACATAGGTATATGTATATATGTTTGCATTCAACTGACTAAGACTAAACAAATAATCTGTGGACAATTAGGCTAATTGGCGTTCATCGGATATGCACAATTGATACATTCACACCCTCAAGTCATAAATGCAACTACTTAACATAGTTATTGAATTCGCTATCAGTCTGAATGGAAGCATTTCTGCCCTTCATTTCACGCAATTGTCAAACTGTAGGCTAATTAATCAATATTACTTTGTCATCACATTTAAAATTCCACACATTTTCAATTTATTATCTTGACTGAACTTGATGATGTTGGTGAGTGCATATACACGGTCTGGGCTGCAGGGGAAAAAAACAATTTAATAATGTTAAATTAGTGGGGGGGAAAAACCTGCAGATTGCAGCCCACCCTTCCTTTGTATGTGTTGTGCTTTATGTTTGTGTGAAGCATAAATAGCTTGAGAGTGATGAGATCCAGCTGACAGTTGAATTAGTCAGATGCACACACAGAAAAAATATGGACTGACCAGCATTTTCAGATGCATTCAAAAAAATTAGCACTGCACCAACTGACTGTAATATAAAGAATGCATAGAAGCCCTGTGATTATACCGCGTGTGTAGGAGTAAAGAATACGTCTTAAATAAGAAGAAAGCAAAAAGAAAAGCCAAGATGGCAATTATAGGAAGGCATCTGATTGAAAAAAAAAAAATCTCATGAGGACACATGATTATTCACTAAGCCTGTTTGCTGCTCCAAGAATAAGCAGTCAAATTATAAAAAGCTGTAGGTATTGACAGAGCAAAACATAGCCCAGACTGAGCAGAAGCAGTGAGCACACTTGCATTCACTGCCTCATGAAATATGCATAATTCTATCTCCAGTCGCATCTCTGTGTGGAGAAAGTCAAGAGGGAGGCAAGAGAGTCCTTCTGTACCGTCAGCAGACCAACATGAGTGACAGGAGAATTGAACCAAGTGTGCATTATTGGCGACGGGGCAAGATCAGAATCTGAATTACTTTACTCATCAAGTAGAATTAGGCTAAACATACTGTACAGAAATGTGTCCTGACAGCACTGGTGCAGAGTTGTATCAACAATTTGTGGAAATGCGAGTAAATACTGGCACATATGGCGCAGGGACAACAACAAAGACACTCGATTTGGAGAGGCCAAAGACAGACAGACAAACAACGGAGTACAAACTGCAGGAAAACGCACACTGAATTCAAGATGCAATAAGGCAGCGGTCCGAACGAGAAGTTTAAACAGCAGTGAAGACGATGTGAGCCAACATTGACAGGGTTGGTATCAGACCTAATGTAAGAGGAGTGATGCTCAGCAGTGCTGCAGAGTCTCCTGCAGAGATGCTGGACCCTGGTACAACTCACAGATACTTTTATACTATTTGAAGCCCCATTTAATGAGAATTTGTAATATTAGACATATTTCACATCATAAAACATCACTTTTTTATATGGGTTTAAATTACATTGTCTTAAAATTACCATGCAAACAGTACTGCAAAAATAGTACTTCTACCTTAATGCATCAGTCATAATCCGATAATAAACATTAGTCTCTCATGATAAATACTCTTATTTTTGATGTATGTAATAGAGTATTTGCACACTGTTGTATTACTACATTTACAAGTGAAATATGTATTATTTCAACTATTACCCTGCATTATACTGTCTGTGTGTCTCTTTGTACTGTAGATGGTATTCCTGCTAGTATTAATGTGTTTACTATAACAGCTGTTGCATCTGTACCACTCTGCATGATTTGTAACTGTTTGTCTTGTGATTCATTGTCATAAATTTTAATGTATATTTGCATAACTGTTTGAGTTGAACACAACTGCTCTACCTTATGTGAGAGTCTACAAGGGATGTGTATGTATCTATCTGTGTGTGTGGGTGGCTGGTGGGGGGGGCAGCAGATGTTAGGGAGGGGGAGACACATAGGGTACATCACTACAGATGATGTGCATCCTCAGGATGGTGTTTATTCTTTGCACAGCTTTGTGTACTTTTCATTGTCTTTGTGTATTTGTGGCACTCTCAACCAAGTAAACTCATCTTTTTTGCAGGATACAAGTTGAATGTTGAGGTACAGTGCAGGTACTTTTATTTTTAATCATTTCATTATCCTGTCACCTACTGTTTTGTGGGACTTTGCTATTTTTACTTGTATAAAACCTGTGATACTAATAGGATTCTGAGGCGATGCATTGAAGATTAAGTTTTAGTGCTGGCTGTCATCATGAAGCCTTAAAACCTGAATGAGATGATAAGCTGAAATACCTGGCAATCAACTCTAAGACATACTTCTGTTTGGGCTTTTAATTTCTCTGCAATGAAGCAATAACTATCAAATATCATCATTAAAATGACTGAAAAGGATATTCTGTGGGGGGAAAAAATGTGATGGTTTGTCATTGACTTCAATACAGGGGATTTTTAAAGTCAGCATCTAGTGGGCATTGCAGGAACTGCAGGACTCAACACTGAACTGGTGATGGCTTTGTTTATATTTATGTGAGAACTGAACTGGCATGTGAAATTACTTTGTTATGGGGCTTGAAATTTGTGGCGTTTAAGTAGCAAAGCATCAATGAGCTGTAAATGCACAACATGGGACACAGCTGTTGTCTGGGTTCTGGAGACTCTATCTACTGTATGAGGTTATGGTAAACTACTTTTCATTTCACCAGCGCTGTTGTAAACTCAGAACAGAGACTAAATGTGAAACAGCCAGCGGAGGAGAAATCTAAGCTTTTCAATAATGTATAATGATGCTATATCACCTTCACATAGGCGTCCCTATTTATCATTTATAGGCTGTATATAAACATACTGTATGTTGTATGAGTGTTTAGTAATATATTTGGTTATATAACTGAGTACCCACAGGTTTAAGCTGATGAATTAACAGATAATATTTAAAATCATTTAGTAGGCTAAACACTTCAACTTTGCTTGTATCTACTTACAATGTCATTACAGTGCACAATACATAATTTAATAACCATATAAAGACTAATTAGGGTGATTTAAAGTTAAGTGTTACCATAATCATCTCTAACATCTAATTTCAAACTGAAACCTATTGTTTCCACATCTATGTAGTATGGCTCCTATAGGGTTGTCTGTGAGTTTCAACTTTTTTTGCACTGTACTTTGAGTTAAAAACCACTTGTACTTTAAGTTTTTTTACACCATGTTGTGGTTTCTTTCCTTTACACTTTTATACTTTTTACCACCCAGAACAAAAATGATGTAATGCGTCACTCAGTAATGACTAATACCACTTACAGACTTCTTCTTTTTATAAACTTCTATAAACTCAAATAAGACCAAACTTACTTTCTTTTCCACACAGCTCCTCCTGAGTGACAGTGGGGGAAAAAAAGCACAGCGGTGGTTCAGCTCACTTCAGAAAGTGGGCCCACCGCCGTGTACTGCTACATCTGCACTGGCATCTGCAGTTTTCAACTCTCCTATTCTGACTCCCGCGTGTCTGTATCTGCTTTCATTAGTCCAGCCAGCGATCAAAAGAGTGAACTCACACTCGCACACAAATCACTGAAGATCCTGGTCAGGAGGACCCACAATACCCCACAATATCCCACTCTCTAGGAATTAGTGTGAATACCCAAAGGGGCCAATTTATTGGTGAGTGAAATTCATATGAAGATTTTTTTTTGGTTAAAAAAGAAGCAGGGCTGTAGAGGCAAAGCTGCTTCTAACACACCTTTAGCTCCATGGGGGTAAAGAGAAGATGTGGAGAGAGGAAAAAAAAGTCATTTTATTTATAAAGCAAATGGGTGGAATATGACTGCTGAGGAGAAAAAGCCCTGTGAGAGCACTTTCATTATTGTTGTTTTGCTGTCTTACCAAAACCCCTTTCAGACATTGTAATACATAACACTGCTGACTTCATTTATCTGTTTAAGTAATGGCTTTCATTATTCAGTTTTTTTTTTTTAAACATAAGGTTTCATCACAGCTTTCTTTTTTTTTTTCAAAGTGACAGCACATTCGGGGAAAGATCGGCGCGCGTGTGCCTGCACCTGGTGCGCAAGTGCGGTGAGTTGACAAATTTAAATGATGATAAGGAGGAAAAATGTTTTCTGGTCTCTCACCGGCTGCATCACTGATGGATTTTGTCACTAAAGCTTTAATTAATGATCATCACGGAGTGCAATGGACGCTTGCTCCCACTTCTCTTCTCGTTAATCTCCTAATAAATTTTCTCATGAATCTCATCATTTATTAGTCCATCATAGTCCAGTGCACAAGTCCAGCAGTGCACAACTACAGAGTGACAGACTGTTACAAATTTGGCGAGCTATACTATTATTATTATTATTTTATTATTTAATTGACGTGCTATTCAAAGTGAAAGAGAAACAGATCTAGATATTGGCTTTTCTGACATCCTTCCAACATTAAGTGCACTTAAAGTGGTTTATAGTTCATTAAAGTTTGGCAAACTATTTATCTAATTGAGCATAGGATCTTAATCAAGTGAACAAGACGCTCATTTAATTCCCCATCAGAATCAAATCAGACCTGTGCTGTGTTAAGTGTTAGAGAAATGTTAATAGGTCCAAAAACTAAGACGATTGCCATTGTGACTTTTATGCAGAAGTGATTTGGGCTCTTACTCCGTTATGAGAGCGACTTGTAAAAGCTGCCATCACATTTACGTAAAGAAGTGTCTGCGAAGAGGGGGGTGAGCAGAGTTTTATAACCCATGGGCCCCTGATACATATAAAAAGCACAACTGTATAGACCCAAGGCCAGTGTGAGCGTATGCATAATCTGGCTTCCTTTATTTATGAGAAAATGTTTTTCTTTCCCCAACAGCAGTGTTATATCACAGTTTCTGCTCAAAATCATTAGAAAACAGGAAACCTTCTGCTAGCTCCAGCTACACTGCACAGCTCCAGTGACTAAATGTGTGTTACACTTAGTGGAATTAAGCAGATTATTCATTCGACCTTGTTTTTTTTTTCCTCTCTCCCTCTCCCTCTCTTTCTCTCTCTTTCGCTCCCTCTCTCCTTTTTTCAGACAAGGGCCCTTTTTTTATCCTCAGTGGCCTTTGATGTCTGCAAATAAATTGGTTTGCAAAAATCCCTCCAAACTGCTTTGTTGGCGTTTAAATTTCATATGCTCATGAATAGCTTCAAAAAAAAGTGTCTTGGCAGAGAGCGGAGACCCTGGTTAGGATTCAAAAAGTGACACCAGAAGAAGAACCAGGCAGATCTAGGTGGCGTGCTTTTTGTTGTTGTCGCGTGTTAATGATGTCACACTCACGTGCATGGCCAGGATGCTGCGGGGGATGAGCTCTCTGTATTGCCGGATGGTAAAGTGCCACGTCTTGATCCTCATCAGATCATCAAAGGCAAACTCCAGTATCAAGCGACCCTCTGTGCAAACCTGGACAAAGATCACAAAGTTAGTGTTATTTTTTACGTTTCTCTGATATCTCTTTCACTAATCTTTAAGCGGCTGGCAGGCATCCGTCAGCTGATTTGGACACAGACAAAAAAAAAAGAAATCAGTGTTTATTGGCCAGGCGTGATTTTTGATAAAAAAAAAAGAAAAAAAAAACATGCTGGAAGGGTTTCGTCTCCGTTTTGGAATTTGTTCAAGGACTTTGTAGCATGGAGCGAGCTATTATGCTCCCAATATTTACTCTGCTCACTTTCCTCATTCAGAGCATCTGTCCTTGGGCCTCTCGAACATCCAGCTATTTCTAAAATGTGAAAATAAATGTAATCTAGAGAGGGGTGTGTTTACGCCAGAGACAAAAGAACTTCAGGTCAGAGAGAGTTGCCAATTAGGAGGAAAGAGAGAGAGGGAGAGAGCAGGAGGGAGGGAGGGAGGGAAGGAGGGAGGAAGACCGAGACAGAAACAGTAAGGAAGGGAAAAAAAAAAAAAAAACGAAAAAAAAAACATTTTTTCGCCCCTTTAGCTGAATTCAGCGCTTGCCGGGGACCTTGCGCTTCTCCCGTATTTCGTTGCTGTGACAACCGGGAAGAGAGAGGAGAGAGAGGAGAGAGAGAGAGAGAGAGAGAAATGGAGAGACAGACAGAGAGGGGAAAAAAAATCAGCTGATTAGTTGGCATGGCAACGGCAAAGATGTAATCCCACCAGACACACTCTAATCAATGCCCCCAGCGCAGATGGTCTCCTGAGGATCAACAAGAAAGAGGCTAGCAGCCATACTGCCCCCCCCCCCCCCCCCCCCCCCCCCCCCCCCCACCTCATCCCCCACCCCCCATCCCAACTCCCCCCACCCCTTCCCCCTCCAATGCTTTTCAATTTCTTTATATATATTTATATATATATAGTTTCGTAGTACTACTATGCTACTATTTTGTATTAATATTTGTATATTATGCATACTGCACATACAAATAGCAATACATTACTGCATGGTCAGTTTATTAGGAACACGTTGCTAAAACTAATGCAGTTCAACAGTTTTTGTAAATGTTTTCCCTTCATGGAGGTTTTAATGTTCAGCTTTTGTTGAATCAGTTGAAGTGTTTGAACTGTATGATCATTGTTGAGGCTGTAGATTGTTGTTTATTGTGTAATAATCATAGATTATATATAAAGTGTGTATATTGTATATCAGAACTGCACAAACAGATCCTTCCCACTAATATTATTTATTTTTTATCCAACATTAAGTATTGTTAAGGTTGAAAAGTACATAATATTTATAGCTTTTTTAGTTTAATTTCTCTCAGCTATTCATGTTATCCAATTAATCCTGTCTATGCTTTCTTACCTCGTGGCCTATTCTTGCACTGCTGTGAATTTCCACTCAAGATCAATAAGGCTTTAGCTTTTAAATACTGAATGAGCAACGTCTGGTTCTAATTTGACTTCTTCTGAAAATAGATACATATTGTTCAGGAAATTAACACTTCCACCCAATGACTGACATAACTCAGCGATGATGATACAGTGGGTTTTTACATGCAAACACATGTGGGATCTGCTGCATGGTCTGATACTGGGCTTGTCTGAGCTTGATGAGTGTGGATTAGACTAAAGCAATATTTGGAAATAATCCTTGGTGTTTAATGGACAATTAATGGTCTTCATTTCATTTTTTATTTTATTCTAATTCCAGCAGTTGTCAAAACAGCTGACCTCAGAGTTAAGACCGAGAGTGATGACTTGCAAAGCACCACAATCAAAGCCACGTCCGCCCAAGACCTACAACTATGAATGCAAAAACCAAGTTTGGTTGTTAAATTTTCAGATAAATACTGCAGAAGAAGGATGCAATGTTCCTTAATGTGTCTTAAAATAAATAAACCAGTCAAAACCCGCTGGTTCGTCTATTAAACTGAAAAGAAGAACAGTTTTCTTAGCTCATGAAAATCTGACACTTTGAAGATAAATGGTTTTCACAGTGGCATGATGTTTATGAGTCGCAGAGTTCATTGAAGGGAGCTCTAAAACCACAAATATTCATTCATAAGACTAAAAAACACAAAACCACATTTTCATTTGGGGTTGTTTCATACACTTTATATTGTAACTCTAAAACAAACATCAGCGACCCCCCAGGGTTTTTCAGACCATGTTATAAATAGGAATGTTGTGACGGATCGACTAGGACTCAAATTGTTGTTGTGAAAAGAAGAGAGAGAAAAAAAAAACGAACA
Source organism: Decapterus maruadsi (assembly GCA_030347415.2). Classification (NCBI taxonomy): domain Eukaryota; kingdom Metazoa; phylum Chordata; class Actinopteri; order Carangiformes; family Carangidae; genus Decapterus; species Decapterus maruadsi. The sequence goes on from CM064903.1 coordinate 5,991,890, forward strand.
ACTGCAACTTTTGTTTTTTCCTCCATGAAATTAAATGTATCATGGTCATTATGCAGTGGATGACTATTATGTCCCCTGGGCCACCAAAACCTATTAAAAGACAAAATACTTAAGCATGTATATGGAAATAAGTTATTCTTTACATCATTTGTGAGCGGGTGCTTTTTGCAGATTTATGGTATTTACCCGGCGGCAGTGAAATAACTTGAATTGTGTTTACTAGTGAGCCAGTGTCTTCTGATGCTTTCCAGGTGCTGTAGCCTACAGTGAAACAACGCTGAACTATTGATTTCTTTTTCCATAGTGCCAACTGTGTCTTTAGCATTGCCTCCACTGTTGCTCTTCTACTTCTCTCTGCTTTTCTGTAACCAATAAATAAATTGGCAAACAGCCTAAATCAGAACCAGAGTAAGAATCACTTTAATTGCCAAGTGCAATAAATGTGCAGGAATTTGTCTTAGCTGCACTGGTGCAGAGATATATTACCCACATATGCAACCAAGGCAGCCTTTTCCACAGATCCCAGTGTAGATTCAATCATACAAAGCAATTTATTTCTCCACAGTGGAAGCCAGTTGGTTAGAATATAATATTTTTTAACAATGGCTGGTGCAATTTTTTTAAACCTAAATGGTGCTCCCTTATGAAAACTAAAAGGAGGAAAATCCCCTTGAATTAAAAAGTGGTCCATTAAATGGTACAGCCCCTCACAGAGAGTCCTCATTGATTTAAGAGCAGGGTCATAAATCTTCCACACAACGGGGCTGAGATCAGGGGATCTCCGGCTCAAAAGAGCAAGAAAGAATAACAGCGTCCTGCTGCTGAGACACTATTCAATACTATACCCTAACATGACAATCAATTAACAGCAGAGGAGCTGAAGGTCATTAAATCGATTATTATGAGCATTCATGACTGCCTCTGGTGAATATAAATAGGTTCAAAGTTGACTAAATATTCTCAATTATGGCAACAAGGTGCCAACACGCCTTACAATAGCGATGCTCAAGAAGATCCTCTGTGTCGGGCGCAGACAGAGAAGCCTGACAGTAACGTATTAACATCACAGCATTTATTGTTATTTATGGTTACTGTACGTATAAATAAGTGAGGCGTGCTGCGGAAAATATGTTTATTTACAGCAAATGTGTTGAGTTGACAACTTAGAGCTGAGCCGATAAACCAGGCAGGCTGATATATGGGCCAATATTAGCTTACTGCAGATACACAGTAACAGTATTGTGTATGTGTCGCACAAAAAGTAACAATAAATGTCAGCATCTCACAGTTAACCAGTGCTAATCAATACTTTTATTTGTGTAAATGTGTAAAAAAAACAAAAAAAAGAAGCAGCTACTGTAGCTACAGTATCATCCGGTACCAATCAGACTCCATTGACAATTATCTCACAGCCAAAGAGCTCATTTAATAATTTACCAAGAACACAGCAAAAATATTTTCAAATTCAGAACTGATGCACACCTGTGAAACGAATGCCTGCAGAGCAACAACATCAACAACAACAACAACAACAACAACAACTGTGTCAAAGCAGCAGCTACAGTACATTTCAGTCCTTGGAAAGACCTTGGTTACTGGAGTGTTTGTTTTTTGTTTGGGCAATTAACAAACAGTACAATACCAACCACAGGCTGCCACAACCAATCAAACTGTCAGATGAATGGGGTAAATGCCTGAGAAGAATAGAGATGCAGGAAGTAATCAAATTCTTATTCTAAATGGCCTACATCAGTCATTAAGTGCAATTAAAACCCATATAAAAGTGGAACAGGCGATACAAAATAAACACAAAAAGAGTAAGAATTCACACTGATATTCGACTGCTATGAGAGATTACCAAGAATTATAGAAAAATATGGTGGAGGGAGGATTCAAACATGCCAGAAATGTGAAGAAACTTGAGCAAAAACCAGAGAAACACACTGCTGGTTGGTTGGTAACACAACCACTTGTCAATTTCTAAAAAAAAAAAAAAACACAACAACAATCCACTCAGGGAATTAAATTCACTTCAGCTGCGATCACTGTGTCATGAACTCGTCTTTTGCTCTCTGTTCACCTCCCAGCATGCACAAACCCTCCAGCTGGGCACCGGTAACAAGGGCCGTGCCCTCGGAGCTAATACACATGAGGCGAGGGAGAGAAGCAAGGCCTGCTGGGTAGCGAGCAGAAGTGCTGGGATGCCAGGGGCGGCTGTGAGGTTGGGGGGCTTTTTGGTCAAATTGGCACCCTGTGACACCTTGTCAACACCTCGCCGCCCCGCCAACCTGCGCACCTTGTCTACCGCCACCTGGAGAACTCCGCCCACTCTTAGCGCCCCCTGCTGCCCCCCCCTCCAACCGTTCATTAGCGTGCAGCACCCCGGCGCCGCGCGATGACATGGGGATGGAGAAAGTGCATGAACACTCCACATGAACACTCCTTTACAATCTGACACCTCTTTGTATTTCTGTAATGGTTTTTCATCCCCATTACATCCAATTTTTCAAACCACACCTCTCCGTCCTTGTATGTAGGCTACTACCTCACATCACTCATTTGATGACTCATTGCTATGTTGCAATCTGCTCGTCATTTGACTTGTCTTTGTTTTGGAGACTTTGTACAACTTGGTTTGACAGTTCTATACTGTACCTACAACAAGTTAAGTCTTATTTTTTTGTAGTTTTAGCCATCGTTTCCATCAGTTAGAGTAAAACTGTAATCACCACGTCTGTTGCTGGGATCTGGGAACATGGAAACATCGTTATAATGAAGTTCAACAGGACAAGAGACACAGGCAGTGATGATCACAAACACTAAGCTAACAACAAAGCAACACTTTGGGCAGATTAACTACCTGTGGTTCCCAAAAGTGGCTCTGCGGTGCAGCGGGGTGCCTTGAGGACAGGCTTCACTTGTGTCCTTTTGTTTCACATTTCAATTAACCACAAGTTTATGTTTTCCTTTTTAACAAATCAAAATGGATGAGACAATAACAAAACAACATAGTGACACTAAAAACCATATTATGAGATTGGAAATCTTATGGTTGGTGGTTAATATTTCCTTCCTCCTGAGTTTTTATGTGTTGTTACAGTTGTATTTAATGGGTGTCCATAGTAATGCAAGGTAACATAATAACGAGTTATACCATGCAGCTCAAATCAGTTCTACATCACCTATGTTTTGAATTATCAATGCCAGATATGACGATGTGATTAACACAATGTGTTTGCTAACAAAGCCTCTAGTGTTTGACAAGCTTTGTGTAATCCAGCAACATGAAGGAAATGAAACTTCAGTAGATGGAGGAGGTAAACTTCAAGGCTCAAGCGTGTGTTACTGCCACCAAGTGGACTGGAGTCATTCCTGGACTTCCTCAGTCTCATTATGCAACAATACGAACACTACACACTCACATCTCTCACAAGGCAGTGAGAGATGTGTCTCATCAAGTGTCTTAAGTATTTGACACAAGAAATATCTGTGGTTCCCAAACAGTGGAAGAAGCAAACGAAAAACCATAAAGGGATAGTTCAACGTTTTGGCAAACTGGCCCATTGCCATAATCCCTATAGTTTTAGGAGTAGGTTCGTTACCTTGCATTGTCGCTGCAAGCTATTTTTAGAACGGCAGAGCAGAGCCATGAGCTGCTCAGAGCTACGCTACGGAGGCTCATGGGATTTTGTTTTCGAAGCAAATTCATGCAAACAGCTGATGGGCGTTTCTGTCAGGGGCAGTTTTCCGGCAAGCAGTTTCTGCATTTGCCTCGAAAACAACTCTGTCTCGTAACGTTGTGTTATTATCTCATAACGTGGTGAATGTGCAGATCACAACTTGTCCATGAGAGCGTTTTGGAGTTGTTGGATTGTATATCCCATGAAATCCCATGAGCCTCCACAGCGTAGCTCTGAGCAGCTTGCAGCTCTGTTCTGCTGTTCTAAAAATAGCTTGCACTGACAATCAAAGGTAACGAACCTACTCATAAAACTATAGGGATTATGGCAATGGGCCAGTTTGCCAAAACGTTGAACTATCCCTTTTACGCGTCTAAGTCACACTTACTATACGCTTCCTTATAAGATCTCCTTGCACTTATTAAATAGATGTAATAGTTAATACCTAAACCACGGTTTCTGACTGAACTGAAGCCAACTGGTGTCCTTCATTAGTAAGTGAGTTTGGATAAAAGCACCTGGTAAATGAGTAAATGCAATGAAATGTAACGTAAATACAGTTCAAGAGAAGAAATGACGATATGCGCTGAAGAAGGATCTCTACAGTATGAGCAGGTGCCAGGATTTTTAAAAATTTTTTTAGACACCTTATTTGGAAGTAAGACTGAAACTGAGCGCACCTGAAATGACACTGATAATCCTTCATTGCATAGGAAAATTCTGCGGGTGCACAAGTGTGGCACGAACAGCAGGTTATTGTTAAACCAAGCTGTGAACTGAAATGATCACAGTTTGAGTAATAGTTTTACCGTTCCCCTTCAATCTCTCCTCCAAATTAGTTTGGGTGCCTCGAAAAAGAAGGTCAAATTACTGTAAGGCTTACAGTACGGGGAACGGGGAAGTGCAGATTTACCATCCCAGTTGAAATTACTGTGCATAGTTTTTTTTTTTTTCTTCATGTGAGATTTTCTTTTCTTTGACAGCTCGTAGGATCATAGCAGACTGTCACCTAGACTCCTGCAGTGATGCTATGTTTACATCAAGGATCACATAGATATTAACTCTGGATTTTTACTGTTTTATCCTTGACCTTAATGTTGCTGCTTGTGATTTTTGTTTTTTGTATCTTTCATCTCATGAAGTCAAACAAACAAAACAAAGATCATCTGACTGTGAGTAACGACATCCGGATCTCAGCAAATAACTACAGTTGTTGCTATCGTTATTACTAAGAGCTAAAACTACCGTATGAAAAAAATAGCTGATGAATAAGTTTTAAAAAACAAGATTTATTCTTTAAAATGTGCTATAGCGCCAATAAGACAAATTGGAATTAGGAATTTTGGAAAAGAAAGAGAGAGACGAGCAAAGAAAGAGACAGATACAGGCAGAGAGAGAGAGTGGGAGAGCAAGAGAGCGAGTTGGGAGCTGGGGATGATTTCTCTAGGGATGAAGGATGCGAGCGTGTGTGTGTGTGTGCGTGTGTGTGTGTGTGTGTGTGCAGGGGGTGGGTGAGGGGGAGTAGAGAAGAAGAAGAGGGGAGGATGAGAGAGCGGTGGAGTAGAGAGCGAGGGGAGAATGAGCGAGTCAGGCAGGGGAATGAGAGAGAGGAGGAGGAGGAAGGGGAAGATGGGAGGGGGGGGGGGGTGGTGGTGGTGGTGGTGGTTGAGGAAAGCGAGGCGAGGCAGAGCTGATTGAGATTCGGGCCTCCAGAGCTGCAGGCTCGCTGCTGCTGGGAGCTCAGGGAGAACACGCTCAGTTATTGGAATTCTTTTTTTTTTTCTTTTTTTTTTTTCTAATGAATTAATTCTTCTCATCCAATTTAGGTGAAGATGAAAAGAGAGCAGCGCTGCGAGCATCAAATTTAGCTTTTTGTTGACCGGGGCCTGGACCATTCTGTTTCTGTTTCTGTTCAGTTAATATCAGACACTCGTAATATATTATGTTTTTTTTTTTCTTCTTCCTTTTTTTTAGGGAGCTTTGTTTACACAAACCAAACAACAGCGAGATCACGAGACGTTTCCTGTGCGCGTTATTGTGGTTGTTTCATACTCACTAATATTAAAACACAAAAAGCCCCCCCCCCCCCCCCACACCCCCCCTTCCCACCACCACCTCTCCTCCTCCACCCCCCCATCCCCTTTTCCGCCTACACCCGTTTACACACACATACACATGCCCAACCCCCACCCAACCAACCGAACCACAACATGAATATAAAATGTACAGGAACGGTGACATGACCTCAGGAACCCCCCGTCCCCCCGATCCAAACTCACATGCAGGCAGCCATGCATGTAAATATACACTAACACGTAAACACCCACAGACACCTGCCATAACCACAACCATGGCCAGATTTGACTTTTCTGAATGCTAGATAAAAAAAAATAAAAGGTCCTGCGCTGCTCAGCTGCTGAATAAAGTTTTTCATATGTTAATGATCACAGGAATTCATTTAGAAAGGTACGGAAAAGCTTTTATAAACTAAGACCCCACACATGCAGACAAATAAGAAACAGGATTTAAGATAGAGAAATTTAAAAAATGTGTAAAATTTAATGTTATCTTAACATAAAGCTATTTAGCTTGGTGGGTGTTGATTGGATGAAACGTTTCCAAAGGCTTTGTTTTAGGTATAATCATTCAGTTTTAATCTTTATGATTGAATGTAGAAAGATTGGCACAATATTCTGTTGGTGCTGTTTTCTTTCTATGAAGAATTTTCTCATATTGAGATTCAATATCCAAAAGCAAGAGGGGAGGAAACGTATCACGGCCTTGTTATTGGGAAAAATTACACATGATATCTAGAAATTCCTGAATTAAGTTCATTTGTATTCGAAACTAGTAACGACACGACCCCATGGCAGATTTTGTTCATTTCTTTACAGAAAATAAGATTTTGAATCTCAATAAAAAACAAACTTAGCTGCTGAATGCGGATTTTTTTTTTGTCCACAATTATATGTTGATTTTTTCTTTCCCTCTTTAGTCCGACAGCCTTTGGCAGGTCAGCCAAAAAAGTTAATTTCAGACTCTGCACACCACACACACCCAAGAGTGAGTGCATACTGTCAAGTCGTGAAAACAAGAGGGTGTATAGCTGTTTAATGTCAGAACAATCCGGTCCGGTGCTGTAGCTCGGGGTTCATGGTACAGGGAACATGGAATCCCTTTAGCTTGGCTGCTCGGCGCTGACAAGGGAGAACACTAAGAGTCAGCTAGCCATCTGGATCAGACTGTGGTGAAGCAGATATTCACTCCAGCTCACAGGGGGATTCTCTCCCCAAAGACAAAAGCAGATGAGCTCAGCTTTAGTGCTTTCAGAAGACCCCGGTGTCAGGTTTGGATTATCTCACCTGCGCAATTTGTGTTTCCTCTGCTCCCCCCCCCCTCTCCCTCCGCTTCTGTCTGTGCTTCACTTATACTGCAAACTAAACCATACTCTTCAAAGATCTTATTCATGTCCTCCTGCGCTGCCTTTGAGGGCTTAAGAATCAGTCGACATCTTTAACAGAGAAATGCCTGTGGATTTGGGGGTCTAGGGAGCAGGGCCAAAATGCTGAGAAGTGAAGAGGGTAAATATGAGTTATGAGTGACATTTCCCTGCATGAATCCTACAGTCTAAACAGTGGTTACTCAGTCTTGGCAACCGCATTTTTAAGCCAAGATATTTCCTGGTTGGAATTCAATGTGACAGTCAAAATGAGTTTTTTTTATCATTTAACATTAAATTCTACATGAAAACACAATTTAGGGTTCGTATCTCTATGTTTTAACCACCTTATTGAACAACTAAACCCTATTCCAGCTTGAGCACAACCTGCTAATGAATATATACAAAGCTAGCATCACACACAAAAAAATATTTTGGATTCTAGAGGACAGAAATGTGCATTTAGTGTTGTGTTATTTTGCGATCTTGCGCAGAATGTGCCACAGAAAGATCCTCTCCCTCAGAAATCAGAGCACAGATAGTTAATATGCATGCAAGCTGAGGAGATAATACATCATTTTACAATTCATTTGGCGAATAAAGACCTTCCCACAGCTGACAAGCCGTGCCACCAGGTATGGTTAAAAAAAAAAAAAGAATCAAAGGTTGTAAATGGATTTGATCTTTAACCAGTTAAACACCTCGGCCAGTCCATTATCATAGCTTGTGATCAATTATTCATGGTGGGAGATGCTCTGGGGTCAGGTGTTACCTTTGTAAACATTGGCTTCCCGTGCTGGGTGACCATGGTGCACTGATCACAGTCCAGGGTGATACAGGAGTTGTGGAACGACTCCTTGGAGTGTTTGAGGATGTAGTGGAGCTCGGTGACCCCCCCCTCGAACACCGTGCTGAAATAACGAGGAATCAACGTCCGGCCGATCGCTGCAGGGAGACACAAAGAAAAAGGACAGAGCTGCTAAATACAGCAGGGGACCAAGTGTGAAATTATATGGAGAGAAGATACTGAGCTTAATGGCCAACAGATGGGAGAGAAAAGGGTGACAGCATAAAATACTGCCACTGCTATGGTGCCAATAAGAGACTAGAGGAGTGCTACTGTATATAACTGCAGGCATATACCGCTGCTGCTGCTGCTGCTGCTGCTGTGATTTACTACTGTTTGAACTCCGGCACCGAGACCAAAAAGATTTTTCCAACCTTTGAAGGAATAGTTTGACATTTGGGGAAATATGTTGTTTGCTGTTTGTTTTCTCGCCAAGAGTTGGATGAGCAGATTAATGCCACTCTCATGTCTGTGCAGTGAACATACAGTAGCTTATTATGGAAACTGTTAGACGGGCTCTGTTAAACTTACATCTAAACTCTTTTCCCACCAGTTAATGAGTGTTTACAATCGGGCTTTATTCTTTTATATAGATTGGAAACAGAATACATTAAATAAGAGGTGTCTAGTCTTTTTGTAAACAGTAAGATAGTCACATTAAAGTTGCACTGGACCTTTTTTTCATCCAGTAAATAGAGTCAAATGTCCCAGATGATAAATGCTATCAAAACACACAAGGCCTTAAATTAAACAAACAATACTATGATTTAAATACAAACTCATTTAAATGAAGAAAAGGCAGAAAATAACCTGAGAACAGGTTTGCATTTTAATACTTAGACCAACTATAATTACACATTCTACCACCATTATAACTAATAGCATAATAGCAATTGTATTTGCTGTTGCATTAAAATTAGTTTTACAAAGCAATGCTGTTGTATTTGTTACGGAAGCTTATTGCATTCATTCAATAAAAAAAAAATACAGATCCTGTTTTTCTGAGTAATTTTTTCTGTTTTTCTGAGTAATTTTTTGGGGGGATGAGTTTTTCTGAGTAATTTTTTCTGTTTTTCTGAGTAATTTTTTTTGGATCAGTTTTTCTGAGTAATTTTTTCCTGTTTTTCTGAGTAATTTTTTTTTGGATCCGTTTTTTTGAGTAATTTTTTCTGTTTTTCTGAGTAATTTTTTTGGATCAGTTTTTTTGAGTAATTTTTTTTCTGTTTTTCTGAGTAATTTTTTTGGATCAGTTTTTTTGAGTAATATTTTTCCCTGTTTTTCTGAGTAATTTTTTTGGATCAGTTTTTTTGAGTAATTTTTTTTCTGTTTTTCTGAGTAATTTTTTTGGATCAGTTTTTTTGAGTAATTTTTTTTTCTGTTTTTCTGAGTAATTTTTTTGGATCAGTTTTTTTGAGTAATATTTTTCCCTGTTTTTCTGAGTAATTTTTTTTGATCAGTTTTTTTGAGTAATTTTTTTTCTGTTTTTCTGAGTAATTTTTTTGGATCAGTTTTTTTGAGTAATTTTTTTCCCTGTTTTTTTGAGTAATTTTTTTTCCCTGTTTTTCTGAGTAATTTTTTTTGGATCAGTTTTTTTGAGTAATTTTTTCCCTGTTTTTCTGAGTAATTTTTTTTTGGATCAGTTTTTTTGAGTAATTTTTTTTTCTGTTTTTCTGAGTAATTTTTTTTTTCCTGTTTTTCTGAGTAATTTTTTTGGATCAGTTTTTCTGAGTAATTTTTTTCTAATTTAACTGTCCGGCATGCTGGAAACAAAACTGTTAGCGGCTAACTAAACTGAAATCATGTGTATCATACCCTGTGTGTAACTTACCTCACCAGAGCTACCAGTCCACTAGCATGGTCTTGAAATGTAATGCAGATTTATCAGGTCATGGTAAAACATTTATTTATTGATGTAAATGTGGTGTTATTAGAACATAGTCTGTACAGATCCCAGTGGCAGCGCTGCTCTCATGTGAAACACGAAGCTCCACTTTTAATTCAAACAAACTAGTAAGACTCCCACAGAAGGACCAGCCGGCGCCTGGGGGTAAAACTCTTCAAGCCGAAACAGCCACATCCAGGTGAACCTCTGCAGCGTCTGCCCCACAGCTAACTGCCACAGCAACAGCTACACCAGCAACAAAACTGAGGGCCGCCGCCGTCAGCAGCAGGGGAGAGCTGCAGCTCCGTCTGCCCTGTTATAACTAAACGCTATCCGTTCGTCCTGTGCTGACGGTGGCAGCCCTCATTGTTGTCGCGGTGTAGCTTTCAATCCTCCCGTTGCTGTGGCGGTGAGCCGTTCCGGTGCTGCAGTGGCTCGGCTGGACTGTGGCTCGGGATGAAATTAGCTTTGTGTTGACAGCAGCGGTCCCAGCATATTTCCCTCACTGCTCGGTGTGTATCCGAGACATTCAGATAAGAGCTGGACTCCAGTGTCACTTGCCAGGGACTTTAATTGACCCCGGTGGAGTAGAGAGCTGAAGACGGGTCATGGTCATAGCAGAGACCGGCTCTGGTCATAGCAGGAGCAGGAGCTGCAGGAGCAGAGCCGGTCTCTGGCAGGAGTCACTTGCAAGTGAGGTGTTATCGCGAGGTTTCGAAGTAGAGAAAAAATTACTCAAAAAAACAGGGAAAAAAATTACTCAGAAAAACAAGGGGAAAAAATTACTCAGAAAAACAGGAAAAAAATTACTCAAAAAAACTGATCCAAAAAAATTACTCAGAAAAACAGAAAAAATTACTCAGAAAAACTGATCCAAAAAAATTACTCAGAAAAACAGAAAAAATTACTCAGAAAAACAGGATCTGTATTTTTTTTTTATTGAATGAATGCAATACGCTTCCGTAATTTGTTACGTAAGGAGCCTAATTTATTGATTAAACACAATTATGAAAGAAAAAAGCAGAAATATGTTTCACTCAAGCAAATAAAAGTTTAAAGCAACCGTGATCCTGAATGAAAAGAAGTGATAGTATACTGTATGTGCTAAGAAAAGCACAATACCAAAATAAAGTGCTTGACAAGGACAACTGCTTCAGATTCATTAGTCAAGATAAACATTTTATTAGCTGTTAGAAGCTCTAAGTGGAGATGTTTGAGAGTTAGAAATGGATCACATGTGGAAATATTTGATGGGAAAATGTGTTGTTGTTTCTCCTGTTTGACACAAGGAAGATTAAATCAGCTGTTTGTTGGTTTGACTTCAACCTCTACGCTCATCACAGGTCCACAGCCTATTTTATAGATGAAAATGTCTAAATATTCTTAAAACATACATGTAAAAATGTCCAAATTCAGAATATGGGGCAGGCATTCATTCATATTCTTCTCTGCTCCAGTCACTTCAAAAGCAATAATCCCACACAAATCACACAGTGTTTTTAGCCGTGCTGTAGTAATCATAAGAAATCTGAATGAACTGCTAAATATATGCTATCGAGCAGCAGCCGCCCCGCTGATTGTTCCCAATTTATGAATCAAAATTCTCAATGCAACGGGCACGTTACAGATTTAGAGAAGGTAGTATTGGACCGTCCTAAAAACCTATTGATTCACTGAGTGCTCAACACTGGGCTGCCTTCAGGAAAGCTGCTCACAGTCCAAGAAAATACCCAAATCCTTTATTCTCCGACTGAGTCTGATTTTTCCTTGAAACAAGTGTCAAATAAATCTTCCAGTGCGGAGGGGTAGATTCAGCTCTTTCCAACATGTCTGAAGATTAAAGATTTGTTTGAAACAACTGACAGTATCATGAGTTTCAGCCTCTCAATCCACTTCCTCCACGATGTGACACCTCGCATAACACTCACTTTTGAATATTCCTCAAATGAGTGAGACAGTGCAGGGAGAAGGAGAGTATTTTCACATATTTTTCAGAATAATATGACCGAGTTTAGTATTAAACTGAATTATTAAGATGGACAACTTCTGCAGTGCAAACTTTCTGGAGAAGCCTAAAGAGACAATGAACAGCCTGCATGATGAAAACCGGAGGAGGAGTCAGGGAGGGAGAAGTCGTCTTCAGTGTTTTATAGCCCTCAGGCTTTTGTCTGGTTTCCATCTCCTCTGTGTTAGCTGGCTTCAAGGAGACGAATGGATGATACACAAGGAGAGGCTAACATTTCCCATTACATTATAGATGCACTGTGATGGCACGCAAGATACGGATTCCTGAAAATGTGCATGTGTTTTACGGTATGAAATGTTCAGGACAGCCTTCCATTGTGAAAATATTGACGGTACGTTTTGTTGAGAGTCAACTGTTGGTGTTTGGATGAAATAAAAATAAAATTCCCAACAGGAGCTTCTTTACCCGGGGTTTTGAAACTCTTCATGTGACACAACCATGGTGGCTAAACTTCACCTGTACGGCATCCAAGTTATTTTGTCTTAAAGGGATAGTTCACCCAAAATTCAAATTTCACTCTTATTATTATCTAATCACCCTCATGTCAATTTCTCATGTCGGGGCTTCAATACAAGAGGGACATTACAGACGAGCAGTATGGAGGTATTTGGATGTTTTTTGGTGTGTCTTTTTGGACAAAGAAACCTGGTGTCCATTGACAACCATTATATGGACAAATCCTGCTGCGTGGACCCCCTGTAACTCAGAGAAGGAATGGAGGACTCTGAAAATTCTCACAGCTCTTAGTCGACATGAGGGTGAGTAGATAATGAGTGAAATTTGAATTTGGGGTGAACTATCCCTTTAAAGCTTCTACTGTATATCTCTGCAGCATCAGTGAAAACTCCCACTCTACCCCTCACACTGAGAACCTGAAATCCTGCTAAGTTCACTTGTTTACATACTGGAGCTGCTTCTCTCATTAGACGATGATGCAGCCTGTTCTATTGACTACACCAGGAAAATCTACAGTTTTAAAAGATACCGTCACCATATTCAACAAAATCATTGTGTCTTTTGTTTTGAATAAACCACGACTGCTGTTAAGTATTATTTTCTATATGAGCCGATAGATTTTCCTTAATTAATTGATCAATTGTCTGGCCTGTGAAAAATGCTCATTATAATTCCCTTCGTTCAATGTGACACTTTCAAACCACAGGGGAATGTAATTTACTTTCATTGAAATTGATTCATAAAACCATAAAAAATGAGAGAGGATGAAAACACTGAACATATGAACTAATAGTATTGAACAACTATCAAAACCGATCAACTAATCAACTAATTATATCTGCTGTGACAACTTGCAGTGTGTGTATGGCTTCATTTCAGAGCTTGGAAAAAAAAAAACACTGTGATTTGAAAGTGAAAAACTGAGTTGTTAATGCAAAGGATTTACTCAGAATATAAAGAAGCAAATTCTTCAATGCACAACTTAATATGTAGATCAGGGCTGGTGCGCATGCAGCAGCAACAGAGAACAGCTGCATCAAACTGCTCTCATTTACCTCTTCTGGTACGTAACTGCAGAGCTGAACATCGCAGTTTGTGTTACTTGTTGAGCAGCTGTGCAGACTCAATCTGCTGAACCATCTCCAAAACCGCATCTTAGTGGGACATCCTTCCTTAAAGAGCCTCTTGTTGTTTTTTCCAGCCTTTATTTTTCCAGCTATTGGATTTCTGTGGAAAATACACTCATTTCTAGCACCGCCCTACATCACACTTCCACACACACACACACATACACACACACCTGTGATGTGCAGTGTAACCACAGGCATCATCCAAACACCACCGAGCAGTTCCACCTGAGCGATTTGACTTGCTCAAGGGCAGGGCCAGAGGTTACTGGAGGGGAAAGTGCTACTCATTCACTCAAATGCACAAGGGATCTGAACCAGCAACTGTCTGGTCTTTAACCGACATTTTCACTGCTGGCTACAAACTTCTGATGTCCCCTTTTTTCCTCACTATCGGTATCCCATCTGAGTTTTCTTCTTCTATATCATTGATTTCTTATCACGACATCACAATGAAACTACACAATACAGTACAACAAAGTCCTTTTCTACAGTATTTTACTGTAAGTGAACATTCAAAAACACAGCCCTGCCCTAAATGAAAAGGTAGGTGGGGACTTCCTGCTTCACGTATACCAGTGAGACAAATCCAGGAGGTCCAGAGTTTGCAGGAATACCGGTGCCAAAAAACTGCATAATAGCTTGTCGCCTAATACAAAGAGACAGGACTCTGCAAAGTTATAATGGACACAACTATCTTATTATTTGTCATAACGATCGCATGGTAGCCCCCTAAAAAATAACACCCACGTCATAAACTACTGTACTGCATCCTGCTGGATATTGTCATGTTTCATTCTGGCAAATTTAAGCCAGATTCAACTTATTTGTTGTATGAACCTGTGATGTTTTTCTTCTTCTTTGGTTTCTTTTCCTGCATTTGCATCCCGCTGCATCATCAGAATAGCCCCATTCAAATAAATGATGGGGCTGCGTTGTTTTTATGCAAGGCTAGGGATGTCAGTCTGAGTGCTGCCTAAATCAGTGATTCCCAGCCAGAGGTACTTGTACACATGGGAGCACTTTTGCAGTTACCAGGGGGTACACAGAAAGACTGCTTGGCTAATTTGACAAAAAGGATTATGATGTGGGTTTAAAAAAAAAAAAAGGGCATCCACACATTTGTGAACAGGTTGATAAAGGACGACTTAATTTTTGTAAATGTATTATAAGAATAACCAATAAACTAGCACTTGGAAGCTGCTCCAGTCCCACCAGCCTGTCTCTGTTGTACTGTATGTGCTGCTGGCAGAGACCACAGCAGCATTTGTAGTGTGGTAATTATTTAACAGTGAGTAAATACTGTTTTTCCTTTGTTTTCTTTTCTTTTTAGCATCATCGGTTCAACTGGGAATCAAACCTCTAATCCCGCCAAGTGTTAGTGACCTGGTCTACCCACTGAGCTACGCCGGACTGTTAAATAAGAGCAAAAACAAAACAACCGCAAATCCTGACGTTGGGATTATGAATGCGAGCATGTTGGGATTTCCTTTAGCCTCTCGTTCCTCGCCTAGTGGAACAAGTCTCTCTGTTCCTCTGCATTTTCCTGCCCGTCAAATCTCCATCATTAGAACAGTGGTGGAAAAAAAAGAAAGAGGAAAAAAATAAAAAAATCGGGACAGCCACATTATCCAGCAGCACATGGCCTCTGATTTCTATCAGAAATAATCCATCTTAGAGTCAACACTCTGTTGGCTAGAATTATGCTCTTTCTCCCCTTCCCCCAGGGTGGGTGGGTGGTCAGGAGGTGTGTGTGCGTATGTATGTGTGTGGGTGTGGGTGGGGGTGCAGGTGGATGAGGCCTGGGAATAAAACTTCCCAAAAGACTTCCCAAAGACAGCGGCTCGAGAGGCTCTTGAGGTCAGACCTGGATGGTTAGAGTCTGAATCAAGAGAGAGAAGAAGAAGAAGAAGAAGAAGAAGAAGAGAGGGAGATGAGGATGATGTTGGTGGTCGGGTGTGGAGGGGGGGGAGAAGGAGAAGGGGGAGGGGGGGCGTACCCGTGACTGGCATGTTTTTCAAATTCGATAAAGTCAGGCATGACTAAATAACACATAAAATGTTTGGCATCGTGAGCAGTGGCTGAGGGAAGAGAGGGAGGAGGGAGGGAGGGCGAGCTGCAGGGTCCGCTCGCTGTAGATGACTGTGTAAATGATGCTCTCTCTCCCTCCCTCTCTCTCTCTCTCTATTACTTGCACTGCACACTCTCTCTCCCTCTCCCTCTCCTCCTCTCTGTATCTCGCTCCCTCCCTCCCTCCCTCGCTCGCTCGCTCGGTCTCCACCACGGTTGAAAAACAAAGTACGTCTAGGAGTGGAGCTGACTGCTAATGCGGAGAAGCTCTGAGGAGACGGGGAAGGGGGGGAGGGTAGAGGGAGGAGGGTGGTGGTGGTGGTGGTGGTGGTGGTGAGGGGTAGAGGGACTGGGACAGAAAAAAAATGAGGGATGAAAGAGAGAGAAAGAAGAAACTAGGAGGGAAGATGAAAAAATAAGCTTGTCAATGAGGGAAAGAGGACTCACTGAGGGGGTAATAGGGGCGAGAGACAGCAAGAGAGGGTGAGACAGCAGGGAGGAGAGATAGAGGGAGGAAGAGGAGGGAGAGGAGGGGGGGGTAGTAGCTCAGGTGATACGCAGATCTGCTTCTTGCCCACCTCGCCAAGCCGTGCAGTTTGGAGTTTTGGTTGCGTCTCCTCAACCAAAACTGTCCTAATAAAACCCAGTGTGCGTAGCCCGGGGTGACAGAGTGATAGATAAGCATGTAATGGTAGCCATGCTAGCAGGTCTTGGATCATTTCAAGCACAGTAGTCTTGTGTTTCTCCCCTAAGATATAGTTTCTACAGTAGGGGCTGAGGTTCAAATATTTTCCAGCCCCCCCCCCATCCAAACCCAACCCCTTCACCTTATTTATATTGTAAGCAAACACTTTGGCTGGCGAGCTTTGCGTCAGCAGCAGGCCTCCGTGTCTTGCTCAAGGGCACGTCTAAGGACACTGTGTTGTTGCCGTGGATGTTGCACTGATCAGACATAGAGGTGGCATAAATCCAAGAAAAATATACATAATACAACACAATGCAAAGGCCTTCAACAAGCTTAAGTCTATTGATCAGGTCTATAATAATAAACCAAGCGTCCTACTATAGCAGACACGAGGGGGATGAGTTCACCAAGCAAAGTTATAACCATGAAGACAAAAATGTATAGGAAAGAAGTAGGTCTAAACAAAAGAGAACTTGTTATGAAACCAAATAGGATTATATTTGAATGTATAATGTGTGCAACTGCCCCTCCTTCATCAATCACCCAATATCGACAGGCATCTTTATCATATCAGCTTTGATCATGGATAAAATACAGACCCATGCATAAGAATAGGTCTGTCCATTTAGGTCACAATAGTCACTAACCTGTCAAATATCCATCCACACATTAATTGGTTAGACTGTAAAGGAATTGGCCAACAAATACCAATTATACAGTAAGACCAGAGTCTACAGCTACAATAATAGAGATGTCCACTGGCTTAAAGGATAACTTTCGTTTTTTACAACCTGGACCTTATTTCTAGCATCAAATACAATCATTTACTCACCCTGACAAGTTTGGTGTCATTTGGAGTCGTTTTGACGAAATTAGCCCCAATCGAGCGGCGCGTATATCCGTATAATGCGAGAACACGGGGCACGCAATGCAGCCTCTAAATAACACATTATCTGCCGCAAAACTCGTTCATTTCGCCAATATTTTGTGATGATACACTAGTGTTATTCCCCTCCGAGCCCGTGGTGGCATGTTAGCAACATCCTGCTGCTCTAGGTTGACCTACAAACCGCTGACCTGGATGATGTCATCTCCGACGAATCGCTAATGCTATGGTCCGTTTCTGCATGTTTCTGACTCGTCAGAACAAAATGAGCAGCTGGATGAAGTTCAGCTTCGGTCAGCTTCCATAGGCTTCCTCTCCACAGCCTGGATCCTCACTACAGCTCTGGCTAGTTGAGCTAAAAAGGACCCAAATGCCGAAGCAGAATGATTATTATCACAACGAGCCGGGGCAGCGGTCGGAGATGACATCATCCAGATCAGAGGTTAGTAGGTCAGCCTAGAGGAGCAGGATGTTGATAACATGCCACCACGGGCTCGGAGGGGAATAACACTAGTGTATCATCACAAAATATTGGCGAAATGAACAAATTTTGTAATGTTTATTTAGAGGCATTGGCTGCCCCGTGTTCTCGCATTATACGGATATGGCTGAAATTTCAAACGACTCCAAATGACACCAAACTTGTCTGGGTGATTAAATGATCGTATTTGATGCTAGAAATAAGGTCCAGGTTGTAAAAAACGAAAGTTATCCTTTAATCTCAGGTTTAGGTTCTCAATTATCAGTTTAAATGGTTTTATCTTTGTAATTTTGTTGACTGAACAAAATAAGTCGTGAAGACGTCACCATGAGCTTTCAGATCTAACGGTAAATCACATCATCAACACAATTACCGTCAAGTTCATCTACAGTGAGTGAAGGTCTCAATCTTCATATCGTTAGAAGTTGTAAGCAGTCCAAAAACACTTTCAGTTCGAACATTAAGTAAATCAGAGAAAAGCATGTGAGAAGCCTGAACTGTTGAGTGTTTGGATAAATTATTAATAGACTCTGATTCATCTTCTGTTGATGAACTAATTGACTGATCGGGTTGCAGAGTTACATTACGTCAAAAAAGAAACAAAAACAAGAACTACAGTACAGCCTGGAGTAGGAGAAACTGTAGCCACCACTCAGCCGGTGGGGACACAAAAGCAGTCACATTAAGAAAAAATGAAAATGTGGTTGAGGGAAGAAGAAGAAAAAAAGGACATGGAAGGTGTTTGAAGTGTGGACAGGGAAAGCTCCACAGTGAGAAAATTATGAACACGATAATTCACTTCGGTGCTATAAAAAGGAGGCTGAGCAGCCCCATGTTGTAGGCCCATGCTGAAAACACTATTATTTATCTGTTAATGGGCAGCCAGATTTCACACTCACCAACAGAGCACAAGCCAAACAAAACTTCACACAATTAACTGCAGAGGGGGAAAAAAAACTCACATGGAGCCTATATGAGATGAAAAATATTTCTTGGGAATCTTATTTTTCTTTCCTCCACACCTCTCCCTCTCCCTTTCTCTTTCTCTTTCTCTTTCTCTCGTCTTCTCTTTCCTGCACCGTGCTGATTGGCCCGTCTTCAGTCGCAGGGCACTCCAGAGATACAGATTAGCTGGCACTTATTTCGGGCGAACACGACAAGGAGCATATGCCTCTCAAGTAATGTGTACCCAAACATGCAATTTACAAATAATTAACGTGGTATTAATTAGTCACATTAATTCATGCCACTTTGTTGGGATTGTTTCCCCCCGTTGGTCCCCAGGACTCCTGCCAGCAACGTCAGCCAGCGAGACGGCGAGAGTGATTTTCCCGCTCCGACTCGAGAGCGGGGCACCAGAATAAAGAAGGTCTGCTGGCTGGTGAGCATGCGCACGCACACACAAACACACACACACACAGTTCATACAGGCGCACACACATGTTCAAGCAAAGATTCAATAGTAATATTCACCCACCAACCCTCCAAGATCTATGCGATAATTTCGACGGAAATAAATTAAAAACACAAGATAATCATTGAAATAGTAAGGTGGAGGCTGCTCTATTTTCTTATTGTTAAAGGGATAGTTCAACATTTTGTCAAATTCACCTATTGCAATAATCCTTATAGTCACGGGGGAGTACGTTCAGTAGGCTACCTTTAATTAACGGTGCATGTTGTTTTGAGATCTGCAAGGCAGAGAGGCAAGCTGCTCACAATGGAGATGGATGGTACAGGTGTCCTGTCCCTGAAAACTCATCAAGAACCCAATCCAACAACTCCAAAATCCTCTTATGGACAAGTTGTGACCTGCACATTAACCACACTATGAAATAATCATGTATAATTGTGTAAAATTATGACACACGAAGCAAGTACTACTTGCGCTTCTGAAATCACTTCTGAAATCACTCCGCCCTGCAGCCATGTCTGGTATGTAGTTCCGGCTGCATTTGCCTTGAAAACAATATGTTATTATTATTTCGTAGCAGGTCACAACTTCTCCACAAGAGCATTTTGGAGAGCATACCGTTCACCTCCATCGTGTTCGTTGAGCAACTCGCAGATCTCAAAACAACATGCACTGACAATTAAAGGTAACGAACCTGCTATGACTATACGGATTATGGCAGTAGGTAAATTTGCCAAAATGTTGAACTATCCCTTTAAGTAATGCAATGAAGGTTTCTCTGATCTCTGAACAGGTTGATGAGACTTCAGGTTCTTGATCGTCTCTAATACCAAAACCTTTCTCCCTAATCTGTTCAGTTTAGCTGCAGCCAGCACAAGCAGGAGTCCTGGTTACTCCACACTTCTTCAACTGAATAGTTATGGAGGGCACTTTGCTCATGGGAACCTTCAGTGCTGCAGAATTTCTAAAATTCTGTTTTCTTTGTTGTCATATGTCGTGTTGAGTGTGGACTGCTCAGGGAAAACCATTCAACATAAAGTGTGAACAAGGTGGAGGGGTCTGAAGAGTTAACATAGGCTGCAGTGCATACTGTATGTCTAAGTGCATGTAAGTTGATATCCATGGTGCACCAGAGAGCAGTGGAGCTATACATGATCTGTACTGTCCACTAGTCACACATACATATAAACGCACAGTTCTATAATGATGCTCTTAGGGAATACAGAGGCAGGAGGGTTAAGAATAGGCACACCCACATGCATCAACCAAAATAAAAACATGTAATACATGTGGACACGTGGACCAGGAAATATACATTAATCAACTACAGCTTCAGCTCTTGCCTTTCTCCTGAGTAAAAACTACATCCATTTTTAAAGATGTGAGCTCTAAATTTTCTGTTGCTTTTCAATAAAGTTTAATTGTTATTATAATAAGGAGCATCTTATAATACGTCATTATCATTTAATACCATAAAATCAATGCCAAAAGTCAAGGGAGAACCCATAAATAAAGCCTGTACAATCCAGCAGCTCACTTGCATTAGCTTGATGTTTAATATATCAAATACTCAACCAAGTGTGCTTTAAGCCACCAGTTAAAGGTCGACGTGTTAGACTGGAAAGAGCAAATACTGTGGTTCTTCACACGGAGCAGCACCCCCAAAAATTTCATGCTGAACCGATCACCAAGTATCAATCCCATTTTTCATGAGGTTGAGAGTAAAAGGTTGGAAATACGGCTGGTTGAGACAGTAATAACTAGAACAGAGAGTGTGGCAGGCTGTCACTAAACACCCTCCACCAACGTGGCAGTGAACACAAAGGAGGAGTTCTACTCTAAAAGTAAGCCATTACCTGGAAGTCATTACTTTAAGTTCATCATTCAATATCTGGAAAATATAGACAATCTACCATGTAGAAGGGGTAATCATTTTGTGAGCCACAGATTAAAGCTACTTCTATCCTTTGAAAAGTACCGCCATTTGTGTCTAATTTTGTGCTATCAATCATTTTTGCACAAAAAGATATCGTCTTTTTTTTTCTGTGAATGGCATTATCTCACTTTGGAATTAGACTAGTCAAACCCAGACCACTCAGACTTGTCAGTATTGCTCGTCCAAACCGTCCAGCTACAGTTGATGATTAAACCACATACTGGTGGAATACGGCTCGGCAGAATGAAGCCAAATTAAAAAGCGGGGGGTTGGGGGGTTGTAATAAATAAATAAATAAATAAAGAGGCGAGAAAGTCGGGAGATACTCAGTGGGCGATTATGCAGCAAATGCAGTTCTCCGCAGTGCAGAAGAGAAAAGGGATGAAAACGAGAAGGGGGGAAGCAAGAAGAAATTGTGGATGATCCATGATGTCTGCTCCGTGCAAATATTCATCAGATGGTCGGTCCGCTCCCCTTGTTTCAATGGACAGGTGGAGTTCAATGGGTAGAGCATGGGCACTTATGAGGTTAAAGGTTCAATTCCCCGTGCGGCTCGGCGTACAGAGGAGGACGCAAACATTTACCATGTGAGAGATTCAATTTCCTGTGTGGCTTCATGGGAAAATCAAAGTACTCATGTTGCAAAGGGGGGAGCAGTAGTTCCATATAAAATAACATTTATTTGCATATCAATACATTATGGGCTACTAACGGCTTTCCAATTGATTTGAATAGGAAAATTTCTATAGCAAGTTTCGTTTTCTCCCAGATTTCCTCATTTTTGTGTGTTTTAATGTGACGTTTGGTACCATATGCAAGTGATTAACCAGAAAAAATGACAACAATGCTACTGTATGTTACAATATGATTAAGGGAGTTTGTGCAATAACAACATGACAAGTCGATCATAATACTGGACTGGAACAAACTGAGTGACTGACTCAGAACGAACAACACAACACAAAACAAAAATCACTCTACATTCAGTTGATCACCTCAGGGGGTAAAACGCGAGATAAAAAGGTGATTACAATGAATAATTAAACTTGGTTACAACAAGTGTTCCCCAATGCTGCTTTGTCATTTCGCTGTGATGTACTCTATGTATTATGTTGAAAAATCACACGATGTCACATGCAGTGCAGACAGGTGCGTAAACACTCTGATGTATTAAGTTGAATCATGAGTTTTTCCCACAGTGGACTTTCTTGTTTTCTAACACTTGTGCTCTGCATTTTTTTTTGTTTTTTGTTTTTTTTTACATTTGGAGGCATTCACCTCTCTCTACAGTGACCCCGGTCCTGAGTGTTTAAAACGACTGAGCAGAGGTTTAGCGTCTCTCTTGAGGATAATCTCTGACTTCCTCAGTGAATGAATGTTCTGTAAACTCAGGCGCCGGGTGGACATCACCTCATAACCTATACATAGGGGTAAAGCTAAAGCAAACAGATTATGGGACCTGCAAAAAAGAAGGGAGTAGATCAACAGGCTCAGATAGGTGATATTGATTTTTTTTTTCTCTCCCAACCTGTGACTTGTGTACAAGCCAGTGCTTGCTTGGACCTATGCACACTGTAATCAATAAGCTAAGCTAAAAATACTATTAAAATCGATTATTAGCCCTTGGTCCGAGCTACTGTTGACGATCGGTGAAGGGAGAGACGCATGGATGAAAACTGAGCTGACGTATTGATCTGTGAGTCTAATCGATGGTTGATGATAGCCCGCGCTGCTTGGCAAACAAATGTCTGTCTTCATCAGCTCATATCTCTATCTAAATACCCATCATGAGCTACCATTACTGGGTCAACTGGGAGGGGTATTACATCATTGGCAAACTAATTAAGTCAAGTCGAGTTAACTGTTTATCAAGCCCGTGACAAACAGCGGTGTTGCAAAGTGTCTCACGGAGGAAATGAGTCGACATGCATACAAGAGAAGAAGTGACGACAAGGATAGCTCATCTTCAACACTCTGTCCACTGATAAACAGATGTTAATCACTCCACCTGTTCATGTGTGTTATTTTACTCTGGTCCTTTACTCCATGTAGAAAGTTAAGATCAAACTAAGGCTTTAGCAAGTTAGGGGAGGGGTTTGAAGTTCTCCTGTTAAGGAGTATGGTGTAGCTGCAGAGACTTCACACGTTGCTGATATAACGATGCTCGAGCTCACAAGCAGCTCACCAAAAATCTAACACCATGTCAGGACTACCTTTTCCAAGGCTTCTAGGATTTAGATCCAAGAGCATGCTGATCAGTAGTCCTTGTACTGCCAAGATATTATGAATAATATTCCAGATGAGCCCCAGTTTTGTTTAAAAAGTTCTGTTTCAAAACTTTATTTTATCTGAAAAAAGGCTTTTTTCCCCCCCTCCTCCCCCTTTCTGGGTTTTACGGCAGCAGTCGAGGAACACAATGATTGATCTTGCCCATCATTTGCAGACTGAGCATTGCACATGATGTTTACATCTCCTTACTAAGACGAAGTAAACTGAAAAAAGACTTAGTAAGCACATCCTTCTCAATAACACACACACAACTAAGAAAACCTTCTGATCACAATGATCAATGAGACAGCGAATGTGTGGCAACAGTAGGTAAACCATACCTCCGTACCAAGGAACAATATCTTCTACTCATAAAGCTGCAACTTCATCACTATTTCCTTTATCAATAAATCAGTGGTTTCTCTTCTGCAGAGTAATCAATTAGTCAAAACTGCACATCTGATTATATCCCTCTGTACTGTTCATATGGTTGGATTATTGCTCACCTTTTCTGTCAAGTATATAAAATTAAGTGGTTATCTTCCAAAGTTGCATGTGTTTTAAAACAAGATTCATTTTTTGTTTTCTTTTAACTTTAACATTTGTGGATGCGCATATGGTTTATGTTGGGGAAAAAACCCAAACCTACGCAACAACCACTTAACAGTCGTTCTTACTGAACTTAAGAGGGACTGACTGAGGATCCATGAGGATTTATTCACACTGGAGCCATAGGGACAGTGTGGGGAGGAGAAATATGTACACAATAACCAAAAAAACCTGGAAAAGTCTGGAGCCTGTGTGAAAGTAGCTGCTGCTGACAGCATGACAACATGACAACAGACTTTACAGCCAAGCTCCAGTCCAAATGCAGCAGAGGAAGGGTTAAAAACAGCCAGCATATATTCTAGCAGAACACTTACACATACACTGTAGTGGAGGCTGTGCATATATGAGTACACACACGCACACACATACATAGACTTGCACAAACACACACCAGAATGTGGGAATCACTGCCCAGAACATGAAATATTCATCAGTCATAAAACTTTAATTCAATCTCTCTCTCTCTCTCTTTCTCTCTCTCTGTATTTCCTGTCATTTTGGGGGGCTGCTGTTTTCTATTTAGGCGAGGTAAACACTTCCCCCCGCTGCCCCTGCAACGGAAAAAAAAAACAATAATAGATTTCATTACAATTGTCCAAAACGCATGAGCCAAAGCACATCATTAAGACGCTGCGACGTTTCAGCGTTCAAAATTAGCTCAAAATTACATTTGAAAAAGGGAAAAGCTGCTGGGTGGCAAAGCAGGGAGCGGTCCTCGTTTAATACTGTGACACCGAGTTTTAGAGGTCCCCTGTTATCAAAGTTATTGTCACTCAAAGCATGGCATCCAAACACAGACAAGGAGAAGTATAATCATACCAATGCCTCAGAGTTTATGAAACAAATAATAATAATAAAAAAAAATACAGTAGCGTGGTGTATTATCGCACAGCAGCCAGCAACGGGTTTGGGTTGAATCTCAAGACCATCATCACTCTAACAACCAACAACCACCGGGTCACAGCTCCACCGACGGCAGGTTTAATAACTACTAACTTATATATGATGGAGAAATTGTTTGCTGAGTCAAAAAATAAACCTTGCAACTATTTTTTAAATCTTTAAAATCTCACACTTTAAAAGCTATAAGCACGACAGTCAGTGAGACTAAGGGTGTGTTCAGACATGAGGCTCGTTAGGTGTGTCCCGATTCACAAATGCTGCATTCTTCTTTTGGATCATTTGTGTTCCCAAGGTAACAGTAGTAGGGCTGGGCAATTAACAGAATACTGTATACCGACAACATTTACTGTAGACCCTCTAACCGACGTAATCTTACTCATGTCGTCGGTTATTTCGGTTATTACTTTCCCTGTGCTTTGCCCTTGAGAAAAAAAAAACTATGCCGTGTAAGTCATGTGACTCCGCCCCCTCCATCCAGTCTGAGGTCACTCAAAGCAACGCCATGAGCGCAGCCGACTCTGCCATTATGGAGGAGACGAGCACAAACACTGAGCCAACCAATCAACTCGAGCAGCAAGTGGCCCAAACACCATGTACGAACCAACTGTTCTCTCATTGGTCAGAAATCTTCCCCGACAGGAGGAGGAGGTTACCTGGGAAAAACAAAAACTATGGAACAGAGTCATGTTGGCCCGAACACAACCCCAAACCAGCAAGGAAAAAAAAGTGGTCCCAGGGTCCCGACCCGACTCAAGTCCTATATATTTTTGGCTTGAACCCCAACCGTGTCGGATCAGGCTGGCTCGAGTCAGGACCACCTCTTCTTGGTGATCTCGGTCTTGTTGTATCACATCTGCCCAAACGAGCCAGGTCTGAACAGATGTTAAAATTAACAAGTCACGTGAATAGCCAACAGTTTATTTTGATTGATTAAATTGTTTTAAAAAAAAAATCTTTCCCACACCTTCTGGTCAGCAATATGATTTTCTTCTGGTATTATTTATTTATTTTTTATTCTTATTGAAGCTCCTTTTTTTTGGCTCAAGTTAATTATTGAAAGAGTAAACACATTCACGTCAGTGTTGGCTCTTTAAATCTTTAACCACGACCGTGAACTGTCTTTAACCTTGTGAGTGTTTGAACAGGAGCACTCGACGGTCATCAGGCTTTGTCAGAGACATTGAAGGATCAGAATGATCATTTTGAGAGTTGATGAGAAACCCAATCTTGGCAGTCTTTTAATTAATATTCATCATCACTGGTTGGTATTTGTTGTTTTCAAAAGTCAAATTTCTCCGCAGTTCTTCTATTCAAGGATGCAAACAGCAGCTTTGTATTATTCAGGGATGTAACTGGCATCCAACAGTCTCAGTACCTTTAGACATTCATGTTGTTACTGGACAAACCTTATTTATGAATTCACTGGCTAAAAACCACAGTAAAACTATGTGACTTTTTGCACTGAGAAATGCAATTCAGCTGGAACAAGTTGGAGCAGCCTCTCCTCCCTGGTCTTAGAACGGCTAACAAGCAAAGGGCTGAGTGCACCACTGGAAAAAAAAAAAATTCAACAGTAAACAGTCTTCTCTGTGTGTGTGTGCACCCAACAACGCTGCAAAATGTCACATACATTATTATGTGGCTTCAGCTCCACAGTCACCACAGCCAAGATGGAGCTAATATGTTTTCCACCGATGGTGTGTGGTAGCTCGGTTAACTTTATGGTTAAAAAAACATCAATTCTTACATTATTTTGTTAAAGATAAAAGCATATTTAACTGTAACCCTATTATTTTAGAGGTAGAGGGGGAGAAAGACACAGACAGCAGTCATGAGGAGCAGCTTCACCAGCAGCAGCTGATTACTAGCGGTCGGTCGCTCACAGTGGAAGAAGAAAATCAAGGTACTGTAGTACTGTATGTCTTTGTCTCGTTTCCCCCCACATCTGCAGACCAGTTTCACCTGAATGGACCTCTATCATTTTGACTTTCCCAACTGAGATCGGGGTGGGGGAGGGAGAGGAAGAAGAAGATAAGGACGAAAGTGTAACAAGAGAGAAAGAAAAACTGCAAAGCAGAAAGTCAGACGGAGAGAGAGAGAGAGACACATCTCCAGTCACCCTCATCCAACCTCACGCCACGCGTGGATGGCGACTGTTTGGGCAGAGAGGGAAGCCGGAGAGAAAGAGAAATGGGTGGGAGGAGGAGGAGAGGTGGGGGGGTTGGTAGTTGCGAGTCGGAAGTGTTGGGGATAGAGGGGTGGGGGGGGGGGGTGTGAGGGGGTTGGGGTGGAACGTCCCTCCGAGGCCAGCCCTCATCCCCTCTTCACCTCCATCCATAATTCAATAGCTCACCCCCCCCTCCTCTTCTTCCCCCCAGCCTCACCGACCCCCAGGGCACAGCTCCGCAGGGAGGACTCGCCACGCAGAGGAGGAAGAGACAAAGACACCCCCCCCCACACACATACACACACACACACACACACACACACCACCATAACCATCACCACAACGTAAGCAGAAAAAACAAAATACCAGGACAGAGTGGCATCATTTGCCCCCACGAGTTCAGTCAAACTCCAGTCACACACATTAGAAACACATGCACACAGTTGATGAGGGAATCCTCACAGGGTGAATCACAGCTCACTCAAATAAACACAGATACACACACACACACACACACACGAACACACAGCGCGGCGTTGCGTGTGTGTGTGACTTAGACTCCCGTTGAGCCTGAATTAATGCTAATGAGCATCACTTTGCACCGTTTGGCCTCTGATAATCGAGCTCTGATCTGAGAGGGAGACAGCGATACCTGCTCTGCTCTCCACAGCTCACCTTGGGGGTTACTGTACTGTATGGTCGTTTGTTTGGGAGGGTGGAGGGGCAGTGAGGGGGTTACTGAAAGTCAAGGTGGCAAAAACAGGGGTGGCAGTGGCACACAGGATGAATTTGTGCTTCAGCAGTGTTAGTACTGTAGCATTTAGTTGTATAATAATTCTGTGCATCATTGTTTGACACGCATCCAAGTGACTATAAGGGAGTGGGATGTAAAGCAAAGAGATTAATGTTGCCACGTCTGAACCAAACGTTCAGAAGAAGAACTGGATGTTATTCAAGAGTAGCTGGTGAAGCAATACCTCACCCCCTCCCCAATAAATAATCTTTGAGCAGAACTGTTTTGAAACCATTTTGAAATGAGTCATTTAACCACCCAGGATGCAATTATGGTCTTACAAATTAAACAGGGCAACATAGGGAATTGGTCACTAATTTCCAAACAACCAATAATTATGTTTCACAGATAACCCTAACCCAAGTTACGTTTACATCCCAGACTTAAACCTGATAAAGATCCACTTTAGGGCAACTGAAACACCTGATATCCTGCAAGTAGAGATAAAGATCACATCCTCATATATTGAGTTGATGTATTAGACAAGACATGAACCTCAGTCACTGATGAAAAGGTGCAGCACATCTGTCCGTCATCACCACCATCCTCTGAAACTATTCATTAAGCCATAACTTCTGCAACATACAGGTCAGGACACCTGGAAGAAATCCTGACAATGAAGATGAATCTAAGAAATGAAAAGAAAAATAGTAGTCATAGTCATTATTAAAGGGATGGTTCAACATTTTGGCAAATTGTCGGTGCAAGCTATTTTTAGAGCGGCCGAGCCGAGCGGTGAGCTGCTCAGAGCTACGCTACGGAGGCTAATGGGATTTCCTGCTTTCCCTCATCAAACTCCTCAAACTCATCAAATACACAATCCAACAACTCCTAAACGCTGTCGTGGACAAGTTGTGACCTGCACATTCCCCACGCTATGAGATAATAACAGAAAATTACGAGACAGAGTTGTTTTAGAGTTAAATTCACGCAAAACCACTGATGCGCGTTGCCTTCAGGGTCGGTTTTTCAGCAAACAGTCTCCTCTAAAAGGACTCCGTCTCATAACGTTCTGTTATTATCTCATAGCGTGGTGAATGTGCAGGTCACAACTTGTCCACCAGAGCGTTTAGGAGTTGTTCGATTGTGTATTTGATGAGTTTGATGAGGGAAACCAAGAAATCCCATCCGAGCAGCTCACCGCTCTGCTCCGCCGTTCTAAAGATAGCTTGCACCAACAATTAAAGGTAACGAACCTACTGCTGTGACTATAGGGATTATGGCAATGGGCCAGTTTGCCAAAATGTTGAACTATCCCTTTAAACAACAGTTTCTTCAGTTTTCTCTCCACTTTTGTATTACCTCTCAGAGCATTTAAAAATGATTCCAATAAAACAATCTGAGAAGTAAAAATGACTTCATCTACTTGCTATGAGCAGTCAGTAAGTAGACATTACCTCATTTTACAGGGTCACAAGCCAAAAAGGTTGGAAGCCACTGCACTGAACCTCCAGCACCTCTTGGATTGGCACTAAACCACTGCCAGTGCAGGTAAGTTGCTCCTTAGTCATGGACTACTTACTACAGCTTTTATTGGCCTCGCATTCACCCATTCACACATACAATCCATGCAGTATAAGCCACAAATGTAAGACTCCGGCCTTCAACCGTTCAGCTGCTCGGTGGATGAAGGACTGAGCTGGGGATGCCTTCAGTGAATGCACTGTCCCTATACTGAGCCACTTCCCCCACTGCTACGGTATTTATAGTCTAAATATATGGCATGAGGCACTCGTTAAAGACACATATCACAAAAGAGAAATTGGTAATACAAGCAAAAATGCCTTGTGCCATGTCATCTCAAAGAGGACGCACACAAAAGAATGAAGCAACAAGATGAAAAAGTCATTTTTCATATCATCTTGACTGTGAATTTCTCATCTGATTTGGGGAGCTGTTACAGCCATTGTGTGTGTGTCTCTGTGTCTATGTGTGTGTGTGTATGTGTGGAAAATATGGGTTACTGAGGGATGAAAAAGAGCCACATAAACATTTAATACCTTAAGTAAAGCGGTGCAGGCCCTTTCATAGACTATGGAGACTGATGGGCCTCTACCACACTGTATTATATATAAATATGGATTTCTCCATGTGTCAATAACTCTGCATTATGAACGTGCACAACTGTGTGTTTCTTCGAAATGTGAGAGGGTTTTGTTCATGTGCCAATACTTTTTTTTTTTCTACGACTGTTTTGTATTTTCAGGCCAGGTGTATTCTCCCTCTGTGTGTGTGTTTGTGCCGATGAATGTATGTGTGTCCCTCTTTTACGGCCTCGGTTGCATGTTGTGTATCGGCACGAGTTTACTCTCAGTTCCACTGTGTGTATGTATGTATATGAGTGTGTGCGTGTGTGTGCATATATGCCAGCGTTTTCCAGGTGGAATTGTTCTTCTTCTCTCTAGTGTGTGGATGAAAATTCAATTCATTATTAATAAAACTTCCTCTCTCTCTCAGAGCCGTCTTGTTGACCTTTCTGGGATGTTCTGCTGTTAAAAGCT
Organism: Decapterus maruadsi; assembly: GCA_030347415.2. Classification (NCBI taxonomy): domain Eukaryota; kingdom Metazoa; phylum Chordata; class Actinopteri; order Carangiformes; family Carangidae; genus Decapterus; species Decapterus maruadsi. Next base: position 6,022,060 of record CM064903.1, read on the forward strand.
CATGTTGCACTTCACTCTTCATTTTTTCATGAACTGCGTGTTTGTCATCAAGACTTGTAGCAAACATTCACAAATCCCACTTTGGCAAAAAACAAATCGCAGAGGTGTAGCGTAAGAGACCTCATGGGAAGACTTCCCCAACACGCTTTTTAAATGCAATTTCATGTTTATTTCATATATTACAAAATGTAAGGAGTTTTTCTCGATTGCTAAGACACACTTCTTGAAAGCTGCTCTCCTTCTCTCTAAACTGTGAACACAAACCCCAGTTTTCAAGCTACGATCACAAAACCTCAGACTCTTTCACCTCAAAACAGTTCAATCTGTGCCCAAAACTGAACTATGTTGTCAAATCGTGCCTCGAGTCAATCAAAATTAAAAACACAACATACAAAAATACAGTAGAAAACACAATGCTCTGGGTATGAAGCTGTAGAAATACATGTTTATTGTTCACTGTAGGCTAAGTGCATGTTGCAAAACAAAAAAACAGTTTATCCCTCCCTCATCCTCTCTTCCTTCACCCTGTCATCTCTCAACTTCTCTTGCAAAACAAAAAACCTGTCCATTTTACACGTAGCACAGTACAAAAACAAACAGAAATCTTGTGCATTTAGCACTTGTATGCAGAAAGCCTACGTAAAAATAAAGTACAAAAATATAGAAATGAGAAGTGCAGACTGTAACTCAGCCACAGCATCATTTCCCTGTCCTGGGTCAGGCCACAGGACTTCATCCTGAACTGGCTGCTATATGGCTTATATAGTATGCTCCCTCACATCATTAGCCAAGTGTGATCCATTTTGAATTGTTGTGTTCAACCGGTGAAACTTGTTAACTTGTGTTTGACTCAGTATTATGCAACACGGGTGCATCACAACGAAAATGCGTTGGTAAGTTGTGTCTAAACAGGTGAAAAGTGCTGATGGTTTTGTTCAAAAGAGTGACTGATTCAGTCAGTAAGTTCTGCAAGCAGAGCACTGTAACCCCAGCAGTGATAGTGAACGGCAAAGAGCTCAGATTTAGAGGTTTCTGCAGTGTTGGTTTCACTTTAAAAAGAACCAAAGTTTACATTATCAATGAGAAAGCATTCTCAACAAAATTAAGAATAGAGTTAATAGGTTACTATTCAATTTATAGATAAAGTTTTGAGATATTGCCAGTGGAGAGAGACAAGAAATTCAGGAAGAGTAGGTGAATGACATGCAGCAAATAATGTATTCAAACAGCGAATAGGTGTAGCTTTTATTCTGTCAATTAAATCCGTGCTCACAACAAAATATAACTATAAAATTATGCACACTTGCTTTGTATACATAGAAATAAAAAAAACAGATAAGGTGCAAGACCAGCAAGCCAAAGGATGATTGGGGGGAAAGAAAGAGGTTATGGAAAAGAAAGAAGCCACTAATGGTGTAGAGGAGGAGGATGGTAAAAGAGACGATGAAGAAAGAAAATTGGAAGAAGCAGCAAAGGTAGGGGGGGAGAAGGAAAATAGCTGAAGGAGAGAGATGAAAGTGTTAAGTGGATGAAGAGCAAGAAGAAAAAGGAGAGAGGACAGGGAAGATGATGAGCGGGAAGCAGCAGAGAAAGAGAAAGAGAGAGGAAATACAATGAAGAAGGGGTAGAGGGTGAGAGGACGAGCGGAGAGCAGCAGAGGAGAGGACTGTTTGCGACATCTATTGTGTCTCAGGCTGGAATGGGAAGCTGGTTTTGTTTTGCTCCGGGGCACAAAGAGTGTTGAGAAACAGGAAGCCAGGGGACCTGCCCATCCTCGCGAACAGCTGGTGCCCTGCGATAGCTGTTCCCCTTTTCCTGTTAGCTACACACAATGGTTCCCACCCTGATCCAGACCACCTGGAAACCAACCCAACTGACCAGTCGCTACGTACACGCTTTTATACAAGCTTTCAAATGACATCAGAAATCTACTGATAATACTGATTAAATGATACCGGAGGAGCCGCGGGCCCTTGAACTGCTCTTCTGTTGTTAGGGGTTCTCACAGTCTGCTAAAAGGTCCACTTCGATATGAGATACTACAACTTTAAAGAGGAAGTATGCAGGATTTTAAGCAGTATGCTACATTTCTACCTTAATTAACAGCTTTGGAGTAATTGTGATGGTTTAATAAATGACATGTAACTTGTTAGAGGGAGAATGGAGGCTCGGTGTCCCAGCTCTCGTCTTGGTGGCACCGCGACAAAAACCCGTAATCTCTTGTTAATAAGACTACACAAATATACACATATAACATCGTATATAATGTAATAATATATATAAGTTACCGCTCTATTGATTGATTTCTTGCCGGCTTTGTTGTAAACAAATGCACATGACCAGGAGGAGGGTTAGCAACGCAGTGGAAAAGCTTGCATAGTTCCCTTTTAAACCACTTTCAAGTTGTGCCGATGGATATATTGTATTTTCAACGTCATTTCGGTTTGAACACGTGTAATAAACACGGACTGAAAAACAATGAAATATAGAAAACAGTTTCATTCACACATGCCATGCGGTCACAGGGTTTTTGAGGCGCAGCAGCGCTTGAGCAAAAATAAACAGGGAAAAGAAACTTCCACATTTTGGTGACAGGCTGCAGCCTCTCCCCTCTAACACACTAAAACACTAAAACACACACACACAGCCAGAGCCAGAGCGCGGTGCAACAACTACAGTCGTAGTGCTGAAATCACAACCTTTCAGAGTGAAAAAGCAATTAGCGTCCTTCATCACACACCTGTTCGACACGCGGTAGCAAAGCGTGTCGAACCTCTCTCTCATCCAACACAGTTTGTTTTACACGAGCACAGTGCGTTAATGTTAATAGTGAATCAAGTGTTATGAACAAGCTTAAAGGAAAGTTTCTCTGCAGCTTCATTTGTCACAAGCTTTTGTAAACTTATAGACTGAAGTAGAAAAGGACAATGACCTTCATCTGTGTTCTCTATTCAGGTTCTCTCTGTATGCACACTTTATCACAAGTCATACTGTCACCACGATATTGCAACTTCATCGTGTATAGCCTAGCTCCAAGTGGGAAGCAAACAAAAAAAACGGCACTACATTCATCTTCAAGTCTGTCTTTCAGCCTTGTTTCACACGTCAGAGTATAACTTCTTTGCATCTGTGGAGAAAGGAAGAATTCACAGGGTTTCTGCTGCACAATTGCTCTCTGTGCTTCTGTAATACAATGAACAGAGTCACAGAATGACCCGCACTAGTCAGCATGGTCTCCACACAGCACACTCCAGCGCTGCACACTACACAGCAGCAGTGCTGCTACACACCTGCTCCAACCAACATCTCCTCTAATTAGCAGATTCATGCTGAAATTAAATTTTTAAAAAACACTGGTTCAAAAATGTGAAAATATTAATAAGGAAAAAGTGTGCTTTCCTCAAAACAGTCATTAACACAAAAGGCAAGTAAAAATTGAAAAAGTGCAACATATTTGTTGAATAAAATGAGCACAACACTTCTTTTTTTAAACATTAAGCTCTTCTTTAAGAATGTGCACAACTTCTAACATGAACCAATGTAACGTGTTCAAAATAAAAGCATTTCCTTAACCCACCGGGCCGGCTTTACACATCTAGTGTCAGTTTTGAGTTTGACACATTCGGACAGGAAACCAAGAAACATTTATACTTGTATTGAAGACTTTGTTTATTTATTCATTTTTTGTGGGGCTAATTTGGTTGTGCGTCTGAACTATGAGAAGTACGGCAAAGAAAAGTTTTAGCCATTAGTCATGTATTGTTAAAAAAAAGAAAAGAAAAGTCCAGAACACTTAATAGGACATTTTTTATGGTAAATTATGGGCCCTCCTGCCAGCGGCTAAACATCATAGCTCACTGCCTCACTGTCATGCCCATAATCCAAATAAGGAAAGGTCCTCTCGGATATTATTGCTATAGAAACTAGGTCGGGTTCACATCCTTTTCAGATAAATGTACAAGTGAGGAAACATAATATACCGTTTTCCAAAATAACTCTTAGTATTTTACTTACTCACATATTTAATTCTGCAAACAAACAAACTCTGGTTTCATTGTTCATATGTTTTTTTTTTTAAATGATCTATGTTCTTTTAATTTCTCCTTGCTTTGTTGTTTTGTTTTCCACCCTTTGTTGTCTGCAGTTTGTTGAAAGCACTCAATAAACAAAACGGACTTGGTTCAAGTGAAGTGATGCCACACAAGAAAAAGAGTAATGGCAAACAATAGTATTTTAAAGCAGAGTAGTCTGTGTTGTTGTTAAAATGAATAGCTGCTAATGTGCTTTACTTTCATGCCAGCAGGCTTTTTGTGCGAGTGGGCGTCAATTATTATAGATATTGGATATTGTTTTAGAGCGAAAAAAAGGCAGCGATTCCCGACAGCCTCAGAAGAACCATGTTATGTCTTTTTTTTAAAAAAAGGACTATATCTCTTTCTTCTTTGGTCAAACAGTGCAACAGAACCGCTGCTCACGTGTGCTGCTGTCTCAGATAAAATGTTCACTGTGCAAACACCCACGGATTCACACATATACAGCATGAAAAAATCATCAGGAGAACAACAGAAATCCAACTGGATTCACGTCTATTTCAGCATCTATTATTGACTGGCATGATTGCAACCAGGCTGATCAGGAGAGAGGAGAATAACAGATTCAGAGCTTCACTCCCGCATCATCCATTCTTTGTCTCATGCACCTTCTGAGTTCACTTTAATGGTGATTTCTGCTTCACTTTAACTGCATCGGTTTCTCCGTTATACGGCTAATTCACGGCTAGAAAAGCTACATTATATCATGTTATAGCAGAGAGCCAGAGCTATATCTGCAGCAGCTAATATGTTTTCATTAAAGGATCAAAAAGTGACTCATCCTAAATATTTATATCATAAAACGTTTCATATACTGGAAAAAAAATAAGTACATCTATCATGAAATTGTTGATAATAGATGCACTTAAAAATGTACATTTAGTACACTGCAAAAGCATGACATGTCATAATGAGCTACAATTTTCTAATGTAACGAGCAGTAACCAGAAAAAAGTGCAACAGGAAAACATAAATGACAGGAACACGTCTGTCTCCCTTTGTTTTTACCAAAAACATTAATGGGGCCTGATAGGAGGTTGTCAGCTACACACAGACAAGGTGCTGCTGCCTCTTGTCATGGGAATCGAGTGACTGTTTCAAATAATTGTTGGTCCCTTAAAAATGACCCGCCTCAATCTGCCTGGCACAGAAAATCACCATGACAGAGTGCGAGATTGATTAATCATTTTGGGCCCAGGCTGAAATAAACATCCCCCCTTTTAAAAAAAAAAAAAAAAAAAATGTTTTATGTATTTTTTACTTTTTTGCTTGATGATGTGAAGTAGCCACCACCATGTTCACCTAACTCAACTCAAACTCAGACTGGCGGTGGCATGCAATCTGATTGGTTGCACACACCACACACAGCGAGAGGAGAAGGGGCCAGTTGCAGAGGCAACGATAACAGGCTTATCGCTGGGTGAGAAATAGACAGAAATAGTAAACAGCCTCCCTCTGTTCTGGCACTGACTAAACAATCAACTTGCCCACGTCAATGTCTTAATTTCCATCAGGCAGACGTTGCAGAAGAGAGACCGTGGACAAAAACAATGGGAAAGCACGAGCAACAATCGAAACTGATTGCTTTTAACAATAATTTAACGGAATTAAATTTGTACTTTTATATTTGTTTTGATGGCCAAGCTGGGTGAAAAATGCAAACAAAGACAAACTGCATTAGTGAAGACAAACAGTGGTCACAACAATGTAAAGGGTTGCAGCAGGAGCGGGATCCTGCAGGTCCTGCATGCTGCAGCCAGCACAAACATTACAGGATGTTTCTCGCTGTCGTGCTGGTGGAGCGTGTGGTTTGTGTCATCACTGGGGATCTTTAAATGACAGGTGCAACAACAGTCACATGGCCATAAGATCACGGAAACTTTTTTTGTATTCATGCATTCATTCTCTTCATATTGGACATTGAAAAGAAACCTTCCCACTGTGGATCCAATGTCAGTGATGGGGAGAGGAAAAAAAAACCATCATACTAGTTATGTGGAAATGTCCGTGAGTTTCTCTAAAGCTAATACGAAGCTTCAGGAGGAGACCGACTGAGTCAAATCAAGTGAATATTTTTTCAAAGTTAGTTTTCTTAGTCTGAAATTCTCTCTATGTGCTCCCACACTCAGGGACTGCAACAAAAAGAGGATGTTTGGTTCTGTGCTCACTCGTCCAGTTCACCCAGTAAAAATGAGGATGATTGTTTAATTTCCATGTCTTTCAAGGCAAGGCCACCTATTGAATTATTCTTACTTTTTATGGTTGTATGTTTTTATGTCACTAAAGGTAAGTTTTGTAAAGCTTTTTTAATTTTTCACAATTCTTTAAGACTGTTTGAAAATGTGACAGCTGCTTTTTATACTTCTGGTTGTGTCCTGTGACTTCAGCCACACCCGGCATAATGTACTTTTATGCTGGACATACTATTATAAAACATTTATTTTCAAAAACATTCTTCCCTGTGCCTCAAAATATAAAACCAAATAAAGTTTCAGCTCCTATCTTGTGCTCTCTCACATTCAAATACTTTTTCTTCCAACGTCAGTAACAGTAAATAAACTTGGCTAATCGATTCTTGCTAAAACTAGTCTAATCCAAATCCGATCTGTAAATAGTAACAGTAATATTGCTGCTCGGATGTCAGATAGTGCTACATCTGTTGCTATTTGAAGCAACATAGAAGATCAAGAAAAACAGGGAGATGATTCATAATTTTTTTATGCCTGAAATTGAAGCTATTTGCTTTTTTGTGTGATTTATATACCGGTATATACATTTAAGGGCATATATTAAGGCTTATTCTGAGTAGAGATGTCTAAACAAGGCTTATTACATAGCTGAGCAACCGTATTACCATTTCTTCATATTAAAAAATAAATAAATAACTGAAAATCCCATGTGTCGTCTTTTCCCTGTGGGACGGGGCGCAGAGATTTTTTAGAAGAAAGCGTTGCTGCAAGCGGGAGCATTCAGGGTCTCTGCAGGAGTGGGACGGCGGAGCTGCAGGAGCAGGCGGTAATGGTCCGAAATCCTACCAAACATGTGGACCTCCAGGTCAAAACTTACTGACAGAGACAGACAAAGACTTTTTTGTGTGTAACCAAAGAATGAATGAGCACCTAAGACTGTCACACAGCCTCATCAAAACGTGTGTGTGTGTGTGTGTGTCTGTGTGTGCTCTGACCACCACAAAGCTGCTATTTACAATAGGGCCTGTCATTCATCACCACCTGGGCGCAAAGTTGCATAATACAGGGTTAGACCCACAAAACATAGATTTACTTAAAAGCAATTTACTTAAAAGCAAGTGCCAAGAGGAAGTCGACACATCGTACAGCACAGATTGGCATCTCTAAACAATTCTTTACACTTTTCTATCATTTCTAGTCACATAAATAAAAGAAAGATTCAATATTTTGCCACATTACTGTTGAGATTTATGTAAATTGCTTCACATAAGGAGTCATATAACAACTGATCCATCAGTTACCTGACTGACAGCTGACTGATCAATCATTTATCAAGTTCAAATGCAAAACCTTTATTGGTTCTTGCCTTTCAAATTTGAGGATTTGAGGATTTCTCAGTTTTTTTTGAATATTTGGGGCTTTTGCTTGAATAAAGTCAAATAAGCATTTTTAAAGTTATCATGTTTGGCTCTGGGAACTTGTGCTGAGCATTTTCCACTATTTTCTCCCATTAAAAAAAAAGAAAGAAAAACAATTAATGGAAAAATTATCAAAAAATATTCAGCAATGAAAATACAGTAGTAGTGTCTGCCTTGGGCTAGAGCTTTTTGTGAAGGACAAAAGAAGCTCCACTCTGTGTTGGATGATTTATATTCAGGTATTGCAGGGCACTTTCATTATTGTACCTGCTCATATACATCTCTTTCTCGGTGCTTTCCCTTACAACTTATTGATCGTCTCCCTCCAACTTTCTGCGTTTTCTCTCCTCGTCACTCTCTCTTCGCTCAATTCGGTCAAACAGAAGCTTGATTAGCACGTCGTCAGCTGGGAGGAAGACCATAAAAGTGCCACCAGCATAGTTTACAATAGATGGCAGTGTCGAACTATCCAGGAGGAGAATGCACAGTAAAAAAAAATGTTAAAGCTACATATTTTTTGGTCTATATCTATCGTTTTTATTTTTTTATTTTCTGCTCGCCCCTCTCTCTTTCTCCCTCGGTCTCTCTTTGTGGCCAATCCAGCGCTGTGGTTCCTAGCCTCGGCTCGACTGTCAATCAGGAGCAGCCTACATCTCAGCGCTGCAGCTGAGCCAGGGCCGCATCATCCTGCCTGCCAATCACCGCTCTACACCTTCAAACCATCCTATCCATCTCTCTGTAAAGCAGCTTCGCACACCGCCTGCTCCCCTCCATCCCACTCCCTCCCTCCATCCCTCCTTCCCCCTCCTCCTTTCAAAACAACCCCCTCCACAGAAGCGCTGAGATACCCCTTTAACTCTCAGCCCAGCATCCACACACACATTCACTAAGACGTGCACATTCGCACACAAAACGCTGCTCGTCTCTTGAACGCAGAGACAACAACACACTCGCGCAAGACGATACAGATACGGAGGCACAGATACACGCACGTGAACACACACATTCAGACAGGCAGTCCTACACTGCACCACTCCCATATACCTTCATTTGGGACTCCGCCTCCCCCCTTCTCTTCATCCCACCACCACCACATTCAATAATACAGCCCCCCCCCCTCCCTCGACGAGCCCTTCACAACCCGGCGTTGTCAATCTTTTATTCAACAGAAGGGAGTCAGATCACAGCACCAGACTTATCCTTCCCATCTCAGACCTCCATTCAGGTTCTTTCACACAGATACTGTAAGAAAACTCTGTCAGTAAACATCACTCTGATTATGTGACCGGGACATAATGTATTTAACACTACAGGCTGGATAGGCAGTAAACATCACAGAAACAGACAGGGGGTCTTGACTCAGACCGGCCATTAACACCATAATAAAATAATATACGAGGACACATTGGGTATCAATAACCTAATGATGACTGTAGGAATGGGCTTAAGATGGAAATAAACTTTACTGCATGGGTTTGCTGAAGACATGTTTATGATTGGCCAGTGAAGGCTGTGCAGTGTATCACATTTCTGAACAGCGGGGACTTGTAATCAAATAAATTAAAGCTGTTTTGTTTTCTTTCTTTCTTTTTTCAAATTAATGAAATAAGATGGGAGTCATTTGTACTAATGAACAACTCTGTAGCACCATGCAGCACTGTTTTCATTTTACAGCACATTTACTGTAAAAGTCCTCTGACCGACTTTTTTCTCTCCAGTGGTGGTAAAAGCAGCTGTTTCCAGTATAATAATGATTTATGATAAACCCACTGTATCTGACCTGAGCTGCAGGTTTGCTACTTTTATTTCACAGGAGCCGAAAAAAAATAGCTAAAAAGGGGATTTAACATTAGACTTAATTTTCCTCAGGTGTCCAGAAACATGACTCCAAGAGTGTATAAGTACAATCTCTGCTTGCACATTTAGTTAAAACAACTTTATAAAGGCGCTAATATGACTGGGCTGTTTGTTAGCTTATCTCCATTTCTGCACCATGCAGTGGCCAAAAAAAATTGATGTAAGCGGCTTTAATGACAGTCTGACAGAAAGAAAAAAAAAAGACATACCCTTTTGTATTGCACTCACCGAACTGAGGGCAAAGATGACAAATTTTCCAGTGCTCAACCACTTTGAATTTGAATAAAAGAGCATAACATTTTTTGCAAGCTAGATGGAGGTTTAATGGCGAGCTTAACATGTTTCCTTTGAGTCTGCTGCGGAGTAGTCAGATGCTAAATAGACTACATGTCTGTGGTTACAGTCACACAGTTTTATGTCTGCAACTTGCAAATTCCTTTTGTTTGGAATAAAACCATTTGAATCGATATGCTAAGTAAAGTGATTAATGCCTTTCAAAAGACGCTTTAATAAATGGGACTATGTATAATGAGCTGGTCATTACTGCAGAGTAAACCACTGATATGAAACAGCACAGTGCGACTTTTGTTAAATAAAAGACTGGAGCATAAATTAAGCTGCCAGTTCAAAGAGTTTCGTGTGCATCACTGGATTGAAATCTGCTCAAGAATTGTTTTTTACTGTAACTACTCTTCTTTCTACCAATAAAGATGAATCTGTGACTTGCTAAAACTGCTCATTATGACGTTGGTATATGCGGGAATGGCGTTGAGATATGATATAAACCTCAACACACCTACACATGGACTTAAATGTGGTTATTGATTAAAAAAAATTTGCTACTTTTAATTCACAGCCGCGGACGAATTTGTAGTTAGGCTGACTTCAGGGCCGAGGCAGTTCAGTTCATTCCTTCACACATATTAAAGCTGTTTCCCCTGTTTTCTTCCTCCTCATTATGTCTTCATGCTTGCTTAAAGATTATTAGCTGTGGTCATTTTATCGCTGCAATTATTGCGTGCTGCAATGCAAGAATAACTAGATGAATTGTAAATGTGTTGTGAATCACTTTCACAGTTTGCCCTGAACCAGCCCACTAAACATGCAGAGTTTTCCCTCTCTTGTTTGAACTACTTCTAAAATGAGCCTTGCTCTTTGATTGCATCATGGAGTGCAGCTTTCATCAGATGCCTCATAGATTGCAGTGCCAGACAAGGTACTGGGGCGAATGTTAAGGCCATGGCAATTGGGCGTATAATTAGACAGAGTTTCTGAAAATTCGGTGTAGAAAACAATAATTGGCCTGCACTGATGGAGAATTGTTTCTCACACATATATAGCGGTACACAAATATGCACCAAAACACTCCAAAGACGAAACACGATTCCAACAAGTGCACATTAAAGCAAAGCGAAGCAATACCGTCATAGCGGTACGAGGCTTTAATAAGTTTTATTTCCAAAGATGCTATAAAAAAATATGACATGTTTGAGAATACAAATTCTCACAGCTCACATTTTAGTGCACTTCAGGTCTTTGCAACAAACATGGCAAGATCAGAAATGTGTCTGTGATAAGCTGCTTATGTCATCCTCTGACATGGTTATTGTTACTGATAAATGTAGATTACAATTAAACACAACAGACGATGTGGCGAAGTTTGTTTTTCATTAATGACACAGGCCGGGAAATTATTCAGACAGCAGCCAAATGCTCTTCACACTGTCAGATCTTGGCCATTTCACCGGGAAATAAACTGTCATCCTAGTTGGACGCTACGAGTGTAGGATTACTGTAGCTGGTCAATTTTTGGAGATTTACTGGACAGAGCAGCCAATGAAAAAGTAGCAGCTCATTATCGTTTTGATTTGTTTGATAACTTGTTGGTGCATCAAATAATTGTTCACCAAATGCTCATTCACTGTTTGATTGGTATCAGTTGTTTCATAACATTGAAAAGCTTGACTGACCAACCAAGTCATGTTAGTGTGAGAATATCTTTGAATAGAAAAACTAAAAACTACTTTCTCCCTTAAAGCCTTAAATTTATTTTTCATCATAGACTAACTTGTTGATCAGTTTGGTCTAACATGATAAAAGAAAAGAAATGGTAAAAACGCCCGTGATTTCCTCAAGCATATAAGTCTTCAGATAACTCATGGTGCTTCTCAAGTGTCCAAAACCCAAAAGACATTCACATTACAAAGACAGAAAACAAAAAAAAGCAGAAACTCTTCCCATTTTGAAAAGTCTAAAAGATCAAATTTTGAATATCTTTGATTGAGAAATTATTTCAAACATTAATCAATTATCAAAAATAAAAGAGTTGGTGCCTGATTTTCTGTCAGTCGACTACTTCTTCCACAGTTTCAGATGTGGTAATAGCTTAGGACTGATTTCAGAATAACGATAGACAGACAGAGGAGGAGAGAGCTCATAAATGTATTAGTGTTCATCCCTCAACAATTAAGACAAAGGCATTTCCAATATGATATATTTCCTCTGAGAAGCCACAATGAACACCAGCTGGAGACGAGTTACAACAAAATACCTTAACACAGGTCCCTGCAATTAAAGGGGGGGAAAAAAAGAAAAAGAAAAAAAAAACAGATTAAGTAAATTGGCTTTTCTAATTTTTTCTTCCGCTGAAGGTTATAAAATTAGAGCACCTCAGAATGGAGGGAAATGATTGTTTCTTTGTAATTATCCTATAAGCTACCGAATGACTCAAAAGATATTATTCAGTTTCAACAAGGATTGGAGTTCTTACACTTATATCCTCGTATATTATACAGGAAAAGCCTCAGTTTGAACAATATACATATCCACTGTTAATTCAATATTAGACCTGAAATTATCTCAAGTATAACCTAACCAACAGCTGCATTAGGAAGCAGGATTCAGTGCGTTTCATCCTGAAAGACATGACAAATGTTTGATATTGTGGAGCTAAAATAAGATCCATAATCATAATAATCACAAGTCGCCACTCTATAGCCTTAGGATTCATATCTAAAATCCATACTGCTGAGAACTTGATGTGAAAACATTATTTTCCCTACAGTGTAAGATACTATATACAGCATAAAGAGACGTTGTTTCCCTGCAAAACACTCTGACCTTTTGTTTTGTTGTAACTCCACTGACACACATGCACGGTCCTTTTAACCAGTGGTAACTACTCTCCACCTCCTTCACCCTCACATCTCCACTCACCTGACCTGTACACTGATATATACGTGTACATATACACATACCGTATATAAGGAGCTTGTCTGGAAGTCTGGAAGCAAAAGATGACTTCAGAATAAGGCCACTGCTGGTCACATTTACATTTTATATTTTTATATTTTAGGTGATGCTCTCACACAGTGACTAACAATGAGCACAACAGCGGAGTAAGCTTAAATTTCTGGATGGCCAACAGTGGGGGGGAAAAAAAACAAAGGATGCAAGAGTCCAAAGCCTCCTGATAACAGACAGGACAGAAACTCCTGTGCCACAAGAATGATTCAGTATAATAGAAAAGGTGATGAAGAAATATGCTCCGGGGACACGAGGTAGAGAGATTCTTGTTGTTTTCCCTCCCTGAAAAAAAAAAAAAGCTTTCACATATTCAAATGATGTCTAACACTGTCTAACACTATAAAGATACTTGCTGAGCCATATATTACGATATTTACATTTACATTATTCTTTATTCCACATTTACATTCCACAGTAACACTGAAAAATGTCCCTGGCAGTTTATATCTGTGCATAATCTTTATATAATTTTACTGTACGTTTGCCCAGTCTATGTACAATCCTGGTTATAGATTTACTTCCAGTGGTTGTTTTAAAGCTGCTGCAAGATGAAGTTTTCTTATTTTTTAATCCCTCCTCCTCATTAGGCACAAATATTACTTAGTGTTTCAGCAAACAATATCAAAATGGGCAAGATTAAACCCATTAGTTGATATATAGACACTTTTACACATAGTATTCAAATCATTTTTATTCTAATTTGGTGTAGAAGCCAGTTATAAGCTATTGGCATTTAGCTTAAAACATCATTACTGTATCTGCAACAGGAAAAACTTTGAAGTAGCTTTGGGTGAGACACTGAAGTATAGTTCACAGTACTGAGTGACAGCCTAAATGGTCAACTGGACTTTCCGCATATTTTAATCAATACCTCTATTTGTGACATTCATATTTTAACATTTATAATGCCTCCAGTGAACCAACATAACTTTCATTAGATGTCAGTCTTAGCTTTTGTTTCTGAGTCAAATGTGTTGCTGGGGACATATGAGGGTAGTGGATTTTTTTCCTGGATGTGTTTGTATTTGTGTGCGTGTGCGTGTGTGTGTAACTTTGAGCACCTGAATGTGAATCGAGGAAGGCTTGCAACTGACGGTGAGTCATCATCGCCATGGTGTTAAGCCTCCCGTTCCCGGGGGAACGGGGTTACCGTCTCTACACCACTGGGGATTTTTATTTTTACATTTGAAAAGCAAACTGGGGCTCGGCTCACAACAATCCTCCACTCCCTCTCTCTCTCTCTCTCTCTCTCTCTCTCTCTCTCTCTCTGCCTTCCTCCTCCATGACTGAGCTGAATCACACACACACATCTGCTCATTTCAGAGCACCTCCTCCTTATCTTTGCCTGTGAAATATTCAATATGTTTCAGATATCAAAACATGAACCTATGCAGATGAGATGAAGGGGACAACATTACAAACTCAATAACAGCCACTGCTCTGTCGTCGGCTGCTGACGACCTCGTTCTATAGCTGCAGTTTTGTGTCGAGTTCAAAGTGTAAACAATCGGGTGAGGAGAACATTTCTTGATCCTCAGACCTTCGAAACCTTTCTAAAAAAAAACCCAACACTTAGTAAGAGCCAAGAGGAATCTACTTGGTAATTTAATCTAAAGTAAACCATTAGGGGGCCTTTTTCTTTCTCTGCAATACCCAATACCTGAAACTGATTCCCATACCAATCACCTTTGGGTGCAACATGTAGTTTTGTTGTGGTGGCCTATTGTGACTAACTATAGGTGATCGGTGACTACAAGCATCAATTCTGATCTGTCGATTACATTTTTTAATGGAAAGCCAATAATGATCGTTGGGTGATCAAATAGGGCATCCCTTATGCAAAGAAAACACCATTTGCCTTACAGAACGGAGAATCAGCTCAATGAGCATCCATACAGTACAACTGTATTGTTGTATAAAGTTGTGAAGTGGCTACTGGCTCTAAAAGTATTTTCCCACTGTTAGTATATTAAATTTCAATTATATTGACAACTTGGAGACATTAGTGTCTTCTGGATAATCTCAACATGTTGTAGGTTTTTATCATGGACACAATCTGAGAACAAAACACTATACTTTCCAAATTCATCTGAAGATTTTGAAGGCGGACCGATGGAAGTCACTAAATGCTTCTGTGCAGAATAAATCTGTAGCTTCAACTTGTTCCGTTTGCACGAGAATGGACGTAAAGCTTGGTTTGTTAATGTTGTAACAGAAAGCCTCCCTGAGATTAGCAGCTGACCGCTTTCCTATACGTTTTTATATACAGTAAGTAACTTTGACATTTTAGACCGACGCTGATATTTTGTAAGACACCTGCACATTTTTTTCCTGATGTTTCAAAAAGGAAACATCCATGTCCATCTGAGCTTTGAAGTGCTAAAACTGTCAGTCACCTACTATTAGCACTCAGCAGATACAGAGTACAGTATATGGAACATGAACACGACTTTTACATCTACAGCTCTGGAAACTTTAAAAAATAAAGACACGCACTGTATGTACAAAAAAATACGCAGGTATGGCATCAGACTCTTCTACATTATTCTTTGTAAAAAAAGAAGAGAAAAAGTGCCACAACAGCAGCACACTGTCACCATCATCATCTTTTGCTAAAGCAGTGCTTTGTGCACAGATACACCCAATAACTTACCTATTTTCAGGAGTGTTGTTTACAATGATATCTTTATTTAGAAAGCACAGGCCACTGATTATTTGTAAGACACCTCCAGCGGTCGAGCGGCCATTTTGCAGGAAAGTTTTTTCTGATGTTTCACATTATCTAAAACACATTGGAAATATAAAAAAAAACTAAATCCATGTAATGCCACCGGGGTCTGGAGCTTTGAATCCAGACACAGCTAAAACTCCTCACAAGTCACCTACTGTTTGCACTCAAGCAGGAAAGAATAAAAGAAAAGAAAGAGGCAAACACATATAAGATGTAGTCAGCCTATGACCCAGAGCCGGTCTCGGAACATGAACACGACTTTACTACATCTACGCTGCATTAACTGGGATGCTCTGTGAACTTTTTGCAGGTAAAAACGTTCATCAAAGAGACACGCCATGTGCAAAAGGCTTCTGTATGCCTTTAGAGCAGGGCGATGTTGATCAGGTAGCATGTGTCAGACTCTTCTGGGACATTATTCTTTTTAATATATTTAGTTTTTATGTGTTGGAATTAAAAGATCATGTGAACTGCAGACGGCTTAAAATCTTCAATTTTACTGTCAAAATGTGATGCAGCTGTTCTCCTGGTCCCGATCCACGTCTGCCCCCTCCCGCACCATCTACAGTCACATTGTTTACGTTACGTTTTGTGTTTTAATTAATCCTGCAACACATCAGTGTGATCGGTTGCTAAACAGGCAGTGCTTAATGTGCAGAGGGATGAAATGACAGCTGTTAGTCCAGTGACCCAATAAACCTAGTTGCTTCTTTACTTTTCAGGGTGGGATGTTAGAGGACTAATATCTGTCTAACAATCATAACTATGACACCTTTACAGCTGATCGATGGAGTGCTTTTTCCTTCACTGAAAACAGCTGGTTCTTGAACGAACTCAGTCAAACTAAGGCCAATATGTTTTGCAGTTCTGTTAGGTCATACTGTGATGACAAAGTAATACATGTAAAACGTATATAAAATCGCTTTGTTATTCTCGACTCGGTTTCCCATCTACAATACGAACATCTGCAGTTTCCTGCCAAGATGGCGTGTCATGTTGGGGCACCAGCTCCCGGAGCTCTATACTCCACAATCACAAACGCAGAGAAAACTATTGTTGGAAGAGGGAGAGATACCAATTTTCTCACTGACACAGGCTCAGTGGAGTAAAATGCCGACGTGTTTGACTCAACAGGACAAATATTCACTGGAAAAGTCTCAGTTTCTTAGAAAGAAACTTGACACATTGATTCTAATTGATGTTAAAAGGGAATCTTGGATTTGTTTTTTCCTGTTACCAATAAGCCAAATAAGTGGAAATAGCAGACTTGAAGGAAAGTGGAAATGCCAAATAACTGCCAAATAACTAAAAGCACAGACTGAGGTATCTGAGAATCTCGGGGTGAAACATTATGTTGTTGGTTTGTCCTTCACAGACACTGATAAACTAACTTTTGCGTGTGAAAGTCACAGAGCAAATAGTGGCTGGTGCAGGTGCCATATTGTAGTTTCTGCTGGAAAACCCACAATATAAAGCAGAAACATACTGAGTGTTGTCCACAGAAGCAGGAAGAAGTGAGGGGGCGATTAGAAGAAAATCTCTGCACACCTGGATGTGCAACAGGTGTGCATGTTTGTGTAAAGAAAATGGGATAAATAAATGCAGAACAGACTCGGCTTAAGAGTAATTAGTCTGAACAACACTAATGAGTTTAAAAGTAAATAAAGGGCCAGGAGACTTACTGTATCTCTTTGGTCCATCTTCGAGGCAGAAGGAGAGCGTTAGAGTGGCGTCCTCCTCGAAAAACTCTGTAGCGAAGGCGTCCCACCACAAACTGTCGCTTTCCTGTTAGACGACAAGCAGAACGAAGGGTCATTAACACACGGCGCGCAGGAGCAGGGGCTTCCTCTTCACCAAACACTTCTATTTGTCTGTTTTTGTTAAGAACAGCCGGCTTCAGTTCACCGGCTTCTCTAAAATATGCACCGCGTGAAAGAAAGCATGTCACTTCAGTTACCCTCCAGGTCTCTGAAAGGACCATGGCTTGTTTCAGTTTGATATGAAACTCTTCATTTTCTTCTATTATTTAATAACCCAGTGAATTTCCTTCATCCAGGTGGTTGCTCTTCTGCTGCTCTTTTTCTTTCTTTTCTTTTTTTTTTAACATAAATTTAATACCGTGATAAGACAAAGATATTGTGGCTATGCAGGCTTTTTGTATGAGACGAGATAAAAAACACAGCATTGTTTTTTTTGATATATGAAGTCAGCAGTGCGGGGCAAGTATTCCCTTTATTGTAGATTGGTTTGTTTTGTTCCTTTTCATTAAAAATGAATTTCATGAGCTTTATTTAAATCACAGTGTTTACATTTGAGTTTACAAAGTGCTTCAACAATCACAATCAAGTATGAACAGTGAAACAGCCCGATGCATTATATGTTTAAAACAAATTATAACAGTGCCATAAAAAGACATCAGAGACTGGAGGGATAAGAACAAAGGGCTAACAGCTACACAAATAAATAACGAGCATATGAAAATGAGTCTATAAATCAGGTTTTAAGAAGCGATCTCCAAGTGGATGCTGGCTGCTGGCCTAAAAGCTTCCAATACAGGTCGATTTTAAAGCCAAAGCCTGGTAACACCCTTTACTTTATTTAAGCTTAGCTTTGGGAGAGCCCTGCCTGAGGCTCCTACAAGTCTGAAACACAAGCTGAGGTCCGACAGCTTTACAGTTCTCTGCTTCTGCAGGTCAGCTTGTCCCCTTAACATCATCTTTAATGTTATTTGCACTCGCAATTAAAGCCACGTTTTTTCCTTTGTTTTGTTTTTAGACTTATTTTCTTTTAAAGGGACAACGAGGAGTTTTGGAAAAGCGAAGTGTTTTCACGCTGCCTCCGCGCGCACCGTAGAATTCCTCCACCGGCACAAGACGGACTCATGTTTTCATTCATCAAGGATTAAAGTCAGAGGTTCAAAGAGGTTCAGTTACCGTCGTAGTTCCGACCATAACGCCGCCCGAATCGCCGTTATTCTCATTTGCGTCCGCGAAACCGAAAGTAAGGAAACGCTGGTCGGCTCGACCAGCATTTCCGCCACCACTAATAATAACAAAATAATGATAGAGACAAAACGATATATTGATCGAAAATGGAGCCATTAACAAGTGTGGGTAACGTAGATTCATCCACATTAACGTGAGACTGTTTTATAACCGAATAGAAACTCCTCGTTGGCCCTTTAAATACCAACAAGTCTAACAGCTGTTTAATCATACAATACCAATACTCACTTTAACTGCAGATATAGCTGTATTATCAGCAATTGGATATGTACTGTAATATAATAGTGCAATCACATTAACAATAGCTGCAGCAGTTTAAGTTACAGTAGTAACAATATTGGTAAATATTAGATATAGTAGTGGGATAAATTCAGATTGTAACACTAGCAGCAAGCTAACAGCTAACAACAGCCGAGATAATAGTGGCAGTATTTGTTGTAAAATGAGCAGTACTAACAGTAAAGGTCGTACATTATCATTAGTAGTAGTATTTTGAGTAGTATTACAGTAGCAGTAGTTTTAATAAAAGCAGGAGTATCAGTAGCAACTCTATGAGGAAACACATTCACATACACCTCTGTGCCCTGAAATGATTCCTTTAACAGCCGTTCGCCCTCCTCCCCCACCTCACTCGAACCCCTGATAATGTCGGGCTGCTCCCCCCTGCCCTCTCCCTGCCCTCCCCCCTCCACCTAACAATGTTCAACTGATGCTAATTTCCTCTGACACGTTATGACATACCACCACGTTTCAGTCTGCGCTGGGCTGAAGGATGGCAAGCACTTCCCAGATGTTGACAATTAGCGTTGTCACCATCAAGCAGTGTCAAAGCCCAATGAGCAGCGACTGGGGCGCCCCACAGGTCAACGTGTCTCCAACACAATGAGTGCGAAGCAAAGGAGGAAAAGATGTGATGGAGGACGAGGACCTGAACCTGGTCCTTCACCCGGTCGGCCAATCAATAGGTGATCATGAGTTAGAGAGGAGGTCTTTTGGCTGGCCACCAGTCAGCTGAACTGTGGGCTACACTGAAGCCAGGCTTTCATTTAAAAAAAAAAAAAATTGTTCTTTGTACTAAAACACTCCAGCAGGCTGAGGTTCAGCTGCTTGAGGAAAGATCAACTGAGGTTGAATTTTTCAGACCGCAATTTTAAATTTTCATCCAAATCTAATCTTTTTTTATTCCCAAAACTAAAAGATTCAGATTTTACACCACTAACTGGGTCTCTGTTGGAAAACACATAACTACGTCATTTTAATCATTCAGTATTTTCCACAAAAATTAAAAGCATCCGCTTTACTCAAATAAACATCAGCCTCCCGCAGATGGTATTACAAACTGTAATATGACATACCCTGTAATAAGACAGGCTGTGACTGATTATCAATTAACCTCTCAATTATAAGTTGATTAATTGATTAACTAATTATCAAAAAAAAGGCTACAACACCTGCTTTTCGCTCTCTGTTCCTTTATCATAAATATTTGTGTTTGAAGGGCTGGACAATACAAAAGACCTTGGACTGGGACTATAGACTTTATGGGTATTCTTACATTTTAAATCATTAATCGATTTACTGAGAAAATAATTAGCAGATTCATTGATAGAGAGGAAACAAAGGTTAGTTGGCGCCCCATGTTTGATTATCTTTTTGATTGGCAATCGCAATTTTGTCCGAGTCCAAGTCATCTACAAATTTGTTTTGTCCGACCAATTAGTCCAAATGCATTTCTGTACAGCAGCATTACAGTGACGTAAAACAGACTGAAGCAGCAACTCCTCACAATTAAAAAAGATGGAGGCAGCAACTGTTTTTTTGTTTTGTTTTTTGCTTGAATAATAGGCTAATTGTCAAAACTGTAAACTGAGAAGCAATATTTTAGTTACAGCAGCTATATGTCCTTTAAATGATTGGAAACTGCCATTGTTGTTTTTTTTAAAACCAAATTTTCTCCACCTCAGCACTGAAGCAATGCTGAAATTTGGACCAAATGTGTCAGAAACATCACGTTTGGCTTAAAACTGCTGACTTAATTAAAGCGCTCCCATTAGGTCTGTCAGTTTGTAACTTTAAATCCCAGACCAGCGCTAAACCACATCACTCAGCCTCACTGTAAAATATATAGACATTTGTCAGATGACTTTCTGTGCATGTGTGCATCTCTGGGGAATACGGTGATGGATATCAGAGTAGGCTATGCACGTGTGTGTTTGTCTGTGTCTGTGCGTTTTACATGTTCATGCCAGACGTGGCGAGAACGAGCTGCCAGCCAAGGTGGTAGTATCGTATCGCAACAGAACAATCCTTGGCTCAAAATCTTTATTTGAAACAGAAATATGACAGTCAAACACACACTACTGACCAGCTGTCCACTGGGAATGAACTGCATAAGCTAGCGTGTCGTGAGTATGTGTGCGTGTGTGTGTGTGTGTGTTTGACTGACTGTGTCATACTGTGAGAATCAGCAGGTGTGAACAGCCAGCATGTGTGTGGTGTCTGCTTCATGTGAATACATCTATTTCAGAAAGACGGAGACGAGTGACACGCCAGGACAAAACAGAGAGAGAGAGAGAGAGAGAAAGAGACTGACTCGGGTCCTACTCAGCATTCAGATTCAGTTCAAGCCATAATCCAGTACCATTCAGGGGCGGGGACTCTGGGGATTGACAGTCAAGTGAAGGGTGAACAAGACACTCTTCACACACACACACACACACACACACACACACACACACACACACACACACACACACGCACACACACACACACACACACACAGCAGCAGCTCTCTCGCTGTGTAACCTGTTGTACACAGTTTCTATGCTAAAACTCTTTTTTAATGAAACAGAAAATTATAAAACTTAAAGATCAGTATAATTCCTGGGACAAGGAGATATAGGCTACTGATTAGTCGAGCTGTCAATCAGTTTTCAGCTAATTTGATAATCAAAATGTGACAAAAAAAACTGCTGCTTTTCAGTATTCCCATACACTTAACGGCAAGGGAGGCAGAAATCTAGAAAAAAGCTTTGAGTTGAGTCCACACGGTTCTCATCCCCTCAGCCAGAGCAGCGAGTAGAGAAAAAACGTCACTTTCTTACGTCTTAAAACGTCCAAATAATACAAATAAGAGCTGCTGCTCTGTGATTGGTCAAAATCAACCGTCACGGGTAGATTCTTTGCAGGCTGAAAACAGAGCCGAGGGGAGACGCAGACGTCTGATCTTTTTTCACATCACTTCATTTACATTATCCCCAAGGTTAGTGTGTAAGTTTTTGCCTAATACTGTCAAAAAAAAAGCTGCCTCCCTAGCCTTTAATTTGCAATTAACAGTTAGCCTATGAATTGTTTGTCAAAAGCTAAAAACAGCTTATGGTTTTGAGAAAACTTGGGGAAATGCAAAACGCACTTTAGAAAAGTAGGAATCAGATCAATCAGCCTCATCAAATTAGCGTATTAGCTGCTACTTTTTCTGTTTACAAGTCATATCAGCTATTCAAATTGCATTACATTAACTCCAAGTGGAGCAGTAACATGAGTGATATTTGTATGAAGATGTAGCTACAGCATCATTGACCTGGGAACCGATAATTGACCGCTACCATGGATACTAGATCCAACCGTTAAGCTAACACAGCCATCTTGCTACCGCAGTTTACAAACGCTCGCTTTCGAAAAACGCTGTCACATCGCTTAATTCCGTTGATATTAAAAGATGAGTTGCCGACTAACCTTGTGCTCCTATAATCCAGGTGCCAAACAAACCCAAAATTAGGTACAAAACCGGACACATTTTCCTTCACAGTCTCCTGCTGCTCACCTGCCGCCCAAGTCTCTTTCCGCCATTGCCCTTTCAAAATAAAAGCCCACGTGCAAAACTTTCCCCCATAAAAACAAGATGATACTGTAGGCTACATCTCGAGGGGTTTATCCAAATAGCCTAAAGACATTTCAACAAGTAACATATAAGAAACTTAGAGGAGGAACTATGCAGGATTTTTTTCCCCTCTTTTTTTTAAGGGTAAAGGAGTAGGCTAATTGTGATTTTATTTTTTAAATGAAATAAATAGCCTAAATGACTTGTAGCCTATTATGAGGGAGAATAGAGGCTCTCTGCCATCCACCTCTCGTCTCTTGGCCGAAGATCAGCGCCTCTGACCTGGTGTCTTGGCTCTTGGCAACACAAACACACTCAACCGTAATCCATTTTTTTGTTTTTTTGTTTACGACAGATAAAACTACACAAATAAACACGTCATAACACCACAAATATAATATTATCGACTGCTCCATAGATTGCATCCTCATCAGCTGCATTAATGGCCAGGACAGGAGGAGGGTGAGCAAAAGAGTGGAAAAGCGATCAGACTTGCATAGTAGGCTATCCCTTTACGAAATAGTAGAAATAACCAATTCTCTAAATATGATGAACAAAAATAACAAGTAGCCTATGCTTTTAATGGTTTTCATAAGAGGACAGATGATGAGAAAATGTTAGTAGGCCTGCTGGACATAGGCTAAGTGGTGCAATTTTCCAATATGTGGGGCTGTTTTGGGACTCGAAGAAGACATTTCACTTTTTATACTTCACACAACAAGATCATGGCTTCTTCTCAACTATGACGCATTGTTACAGGTTAAACTCTTCAATATGGTACTAAATTAATATTTAAATTGCATACAGTCCCAGTAGCTACAACATTAAAATGTAGTTTACATAGCAATGCATCAGTATTAATAATCAAAAATTACACTATTAGGCTACAGTCTGACAGGAACCACTGACTCATGCTTTGTAGCCTACTCATGAGTCACCCACTGACTCATGAAGACTCTTTATTAGTTTTACTACATCATACATCTGCTATTTTTTCACCTCCCACTTACGTATTTAATCAGTATTTCTACTTTAAGTTGTCTATAAGCTTTATCCAGCAATGACAACACAGGCAATACAAGTTAGTTATTGATTTGGGGTTCTTATGGGATTTGGTGCCATTGACAAAGCACAAAATATCACCAAGCCTTATTCTTTAATTTCAGCAACTAGGCTGCACATTTGGTGGTGGCAAAGACAAAGCACTATTTCACCAGAACGACTCTGTTGAACTTTCCCTGCTGCTAAAACAAGTTGGAGGATTTCATGAATAAGTGTGATCCCCATTTTGACACAAACTGCCTGGATTTAGTGCTGGAGATAAATTTTTCGAGTGCTGTCATCCTGAGGGCTCCCATCACTCTGTTTTATAGACTCCGGTATTCATTAAGCCTCCTCTTACTGTTTTAATGAAAAGTGTTTTACTTAAGCCCCCCACTCCCCTGTTTTACAGAATACTGTCTTCCTTAAAATCCCCCTTATTCACTTTTAACAGAAGAGGGTTAGTTAACCTCCCTCTCAGTCTGATTTAAACACTGTTTCACTCACACTGACTTCGCCTCTGCTTTCCACCATGGCATCTTTGTTACACTCACTTTCACTATTACATTCAAATTATTTCACTCTGTGCCCTTCCCAACTCATGTTCAAGCATTTCCCTTAAACTGAGCTTTTTTTTTTTTTTTTCCCAAAATAATGTTTCTACTCTTACTCAATATAGTTAATTTTGGCATTTTACTGATATTTGGCTCAGGCCTAAAACCACCCAAAACAATAAAGAGTATTTCACAAAGAGCAGAGCTGACAGCGGTGTGTCTATTGTCTTGTCTCCATTAGCTCTGCTCAGCCCAGCAGGGTTCAACCATAGATGATATGGTTTAGTTTCTGTCTCTGCTGAAAAGCCTCCCACCCAGACAACAGAGGAATCCGAAAATAACAAGCACATTTCATGCGACATGAAAAAGCATTTAGTTTCGGCATGCACAACAATAAAACAAACGGCACTTGGCAGTTTCATTGCGCTCCTCCAAATCACTTATTTTGTAAATTTTAATGCACATTTAGTGGCACTAACTATTAAAACGATATATATATATATATATGTTGCTCAAAACTTTTCCATTATAACCAGGGAAAGTTCCATTTAGAGTCAGTAACCATTAATCCTCCAAACTGGAGCATTCGGGCACGCGCCGCGCCAAGTTGTGAAACGCGGCTGGTTGAGCCACGGACAGACCAGACCAGGTTTGGCCCGGATCTAAAGACAGAGGAGAAGCTGGATCAGAGCCAGGCGGGCTGCAGAACTGCTAAAGCCTGGCCAGTGGATACAAGCCATATGAATCCTCTGGCTGGAGTTGAACCCCCTCTACCCCCCCACAACCCCCCACCCCCTACACACACATACACTGGAGGCTCATGGAGCTATGAATGTTGTCTTCAATTTCAATCCCTCAACTGCAGCAGGAAATGTTGGGAGCTTTACTTTTATGCTGTCATTGATATCAGGTTATAACATTGCAAATGACACATATTTACTATAAAGAAAAAAGAAAGCCAGCTCTGGCCCCGCGGTCTAATATCCTTTCTTTGTTTTATCTCTGCCTGTCTCTCTTTACATCCACCTCCCCTCTGTCTCTGTCTGTCTCCGCTATTCTCTCTCATTGCTGTTCACTGACAGACAACGTCCTGCCTTCAATTACGCCCAGCGGAGTCTCTGACGAATCACGTGGCGTGACGATGTTTGTTGTCAAAAGCTACAAATCAGGCCTGAGTCTGAGGGACCCGAGGTGAACCGACATGGTCGCAGCCGTGACGGCCGTCAGCTGATAAGGCTCTATTGATTCAAACGGATCGCACCCCATCTGAGGGGGATTTATCAATGTGTCAATTGCCCACTAGCCAACCACAAATCACCAGCGCTGGCCAGGCCCCAGGGATTTACAGGAAATCCAGAGGATTGGAGGGACAGCATAGGGAGGATCCTCAGTAAATAGCAACAGAGCTGAGGGTTAAATCCTTGCATATAGAAATGTCCATACAGGATGGATGGGCAGATGACACAGTGTGGGAACAGAAACACAAAGAGAAGAAGTTTTACTGTGTATAAAAGCGCACACAAAACACCGCTGTACACCGCACGTTAACAATCGTGCTTTATGTGAGAGTGCAACCATTTATTCGCTGTTTAGAAACTGGATGCATTCACACACAACACGGCCACATAAAAGAAGAAGTCCACGCAGCCTCCCCTTCCTAGCCTCATCGTTCTAACAGTCCATAAACCACTAATGTCTCCATGTTTAACATGAACCATTTTCCCAGCAAAGCTTTTGTTAGCCTGTATTTTTTTTGCTGTTGCTTCCAGCCTCTTGTGGGAGAAAAGCCTCCAAGAGTGTAGGCGTGTCTGGGGCCTGACCTTGGAGAATTACCAATGTCTGAAACCCCATTCAGCTCCTGAATAGCACGTAGCCCGGCTGACTGGTGGGCCAAGGAAGTTTGACTGTTGTCAAAGATTCAAACAGCTTCAGGTTATTGGGGAGCACAACACCTTAACAGAAGCAAAGGCTCTCTAGATGTTTGGGAAGGGTCTTTAGCGAGGTGGCTTATGTTTGATTGAATATTGAAGGCCACTGATGGAAAACAAACAAACAAACAAAAAAGAAACATTATTAAAGTGGCTCTGTGGCAGCAGTTGAACTAGAGACACACTTCAGCCAACACATGTATTTAATGTGAAAATTTAAAATGAAAGAATATTGAGACATATTTGGTAGTTAAGTCATTAGATTAGGGCTGAAATATTAGGCTGTTGTTGAGATAAACAATTCAATGCAATTTTGAATATCAGTCATATCAGTTATTTAGCAGATAAAAAAATCAGTTGCAGGTGCAGTTTTTCATGAGATCACTTGCTACCAGTTGAATATCTGTCTTTGGATACTTGATTTCACAAAACAAGCAATTTTATGATGATAATTTTAAGCTCTATGAGTTTCCAGGGTCATTTTTCTTTTTTTCTTTTTTTTTCTTTTTTCACTTAATTAACAAATCAAACAAATAAACAAGTTATGTTACAAAACAATCATTAGATAAAGCAATAAGTATCATAATTGTTACAGCTCCATAAAAGAGCAGAATGTGGAAAAAAAAAGACTTCTGGTGGATTTTAAGGTGAATTCGGTCAATATAAATAACTAGTAAAATGTGCTCGCTAAGGTCAAACTTTACCACACAGGTACTGTATCTATTAAAGGGTCCTTAGGATGACAAAGTACACGAACTACTCCTTTAGACTACACAGACAACACCACTTTAATCATGTCAGAGGCAGTGCACACTAATGTTTGGTAGCAGCGCAGCTTTATCCTCCTGGGTCTTAAGTGTTTTTATATAATGCAGACTTGAACATGTTGCTGTATTTGGCCACCTTACATCCACCAGCCAAGCATTATGCAAATGAAGAGAAATGAATGCAGCGGGTGGAAAAAAAAAAGTCATTGCCCTTCAGCAGCAGCCACTGCACATTCACCAGGAATTAACTTTCTCCCTATAAATGAAGTCTGTGAAGAAGTTCCCACATTAGATTACATGTCTGCCAGTTTACTTAGGCACCCATCCCATTTTCTCTCCCTCTTCTCTCTCTCTTCTCTCAGTGTCAAAGGTCACACGCAGCAAACAGAGACCACTGTTTGTGCTACAGTATAGACTTAGGGTCAAGGTTAATACACAGAAGTCGTTCCTCGTCTTCTGTTTAAATGCGACAAACATGCGAGAAGAGAGAAGCCGTGTCAGTGACTGAAGGTCTCTGAAGGACTGATCTCAACGCTGCTGTGCTGCTGAAGTGCCCTTGATCAAGAAACACGTCGCCTGACTGACAAGTGAGACTCAAATAATTAAACATATTAATCAACAGAGGATTAATCAAAGACTATTTTTATAGCTTGTGATAAATTAAGTCATTTATCAAGCGACCTGTGAACCTGTTTCGCAGTTTAAAGTGCTGGTTCTCGACCTTAACTCCTGAACTAAATGAACACATTGAAAATTGAAAGTTTTTACCTGTAAACACTTTAGCTACACTTGAGATTTTATTTTATTCTGGACCTGGAGAGGCAAAACTATCCAAAAATAACAAGATAGCAAGCATAATTTTCATAACATTTCATAATGCAGAAAATATGTTGTGGTTATATTCCGATTTTTTCCGACCAATCAGATTTATCTTTGATCCTGGCCGATGATATTAGAAGGATTTTGCTGCTTTTCTCTATTAATAATGAATATCTTTGGGTTTAGGAGCAGAAAAAGTCTGTTTGAAGATGTCACTTTGGGATCTGGGAACTTGCTGACATTTTTCTTTTTTAGTTTTAATGATTAAACAAATGATCAAATAAATATCACACAACCTCACGCCGAGAGTTAGGTTATCATAAATATAATTAATAAAAATGGGGGTGAAAAAACAACAACTGAGCACAGGTTCAATAAACACCTTGACTGCCTCAAAAAAGTGTCTCAGCTCAATAGAAACAAATGGAAATGAGTCAATATCACCATGGAAGGCAGAAGACCAGGGCACCATGTTAAGTGTCAACAAATATCAATAAGATGGAAAATACTAAAGCAACAACAAAATGCATGAATGGCAAAGCAGGGAATACAATTATTTACTCCACCCATGAGAAATTACAACCAAAAAGGAAACCGAGGATTCAGGCTCTGACTTGGACACACTAACACATATTCCACCAGTGTGGCCTCTATTCCCCACCGCTGAGCTAATTAGACCAATAAACAATAAACACATGGCACACTTCCTCCCACAGCTTAACAAGAAGCTCAATCAATACAGGATTTCATCAGATCCGCTGATATTGTTCAGCGTAAGTGAATGTGCCCCGTCGTAACGTTACATGACTGCGTTAACGCGACCTGTTGCTCGTTATAGGCTGATGAATTCAGCCACGCCGACTCGGGCGGTGCACATGAATCATGTATTAAATTATATTTTAGACTCATCTGATAACCTTTTATAATCTTCTGATGGCTTCAGATTTCCACAGTCACTGCATTTTAATTGTTAAAATATTTGAGGAGCTTATGAAATTGTAAAAAAAAATTGTATAAAAATTAGGCTACATATTTCTAACGACTAAATATCTTTAGGAAATTGACATTATGGCTAAAGGACTGTTCCTCACAGGGCTTTTTCCTGGAAAAAGAGCTAACCTTATGTGTCAAACTGAGCTCATGTCATATTGTATTGTACTACTGTACAAACTGAGAGTGGCTGTGAGTGTGAAGTCAATGAATTAGTGTGATGTTCAGTGAATGGGAGCACAATCTGTTATAAAAAAAAAAACCCTACTGTACTATAAATCCACATCTCTATGTGCCAGAGTTAGAGTGGTGGAGCACAGAGGTCAGGGCCAGTTATAACGCTGTGCCTCACAGAGCTGGGATCATTCAGTGTCCTGCTCAATGGCACTTCAGAAGGGCGGATCCTTACTGTAGCTCCATGTAGGATGTTTCTGAGAAGAGCCTGCTGTGAGTGACTGCAGCATCGTCAGTGCATATTAATGCCTGCAGCCAGGATAGATGCTAACACACAGGAAGAGCGTGACTGCTCAGAAAGTATGTGATGACTGAATTTACGTTAGAAATAAATAAATGAAAACAGTCCGACATCCTGCGCTCCACTCTTTTCGGAATCCGTCTCACAGGAAAAACAGTAAACTACAGTCAAACAGCTGATCACTAAGATGACGAAACACCCGGTAACCAGCACAGAGAAGAGGCTCCAAGTACAGTGTGTCTCCACCACCACCTCATTCACTGTATCTGCTGCTGCCGTACCCACTGTTATGCTGCTGAACTTTTTTTTGTGTGTCTGCCTTATGATGAAATATTATAAGCTTGAATATTTTTCTGTTAAGTTTACAGCGAGGGTGACACTGCTTTCTACAGTATAATCTGCAATGGAAGTAGAAAAGTCGATGATTTTCTAGCAACAAAAAAAAAAAAAAAACCTTTTAGTATGAGCAACAAAAGACAAGGACTGCTGCAGAAGAGAAAAACCACATCATGGACTGGGTAAAGGCCAGAACTGAACTGACAGCAGTAGGCGTGGTCATCCTGTCAAAATTTGGCGGGGTGATCACGCCTACAGCACGTAACGTCGTCCGCTGATAAGACACATCACACCAACACCTCGTGACACTTGTCAAGGTATGGAAAAGAGCGACCTCTTCTTGTCTGATACATAAGAAACCCTATAAATATGTTATAAATAAATACGTTAGTGGTTTATCTTTTAGCCCAAACATCTATTAAATGGATTATTGTGAGGATTTATGCAAAATATCCACAACAGATATAGAAAAGATTGTAATGAAATTTATTATAGAATTTCATGTCCCCTTTTGGGCTAAGTTGCAGGAATTATGTTGATATTTGAACTTTTTTTCTTTATCTTGTGTTATTGTCAGATAAATAAGTTTATTTATGACCAAACACTGCAAAACCAATATCATTCCCAAATGAACACATTTAGCCTCGGCCGTGGCTTTTGTTTGGGACCAGTTAACAATACTTAGCATTTGCAGCAACAGGCTAAACCTCAGACCAGATAAACAGGAACACGTCAGCACTGTTAACTCTGAAGCATGTTAGCACGCTGGCGTTAGCATCCTCAAAGCTCAAAGCAGCAGTAGCCTCTACTTATTTGCCACTTCTATGGTCATTGAGTCTTAGTGTTGTTTATGGCCTGATTCAAAACAGAAGTATAAACACTGGGATTATATACCAGACCAAAGACACTTCCCAAAGAAGATGACGAATGGCTGACAATAGCTAAATGGATTCATCATGGCCAATCTGGGCCAGAAGAGAAGAATGCTTCAAAAAAAAAAAAAAACACTTAGAAATGGTCTTGTAAGCAGAAGAGAACAATAAAATGCTCTGCCACACAAGGCTGCAGTAAAATTTGGGAATGTAGTGGCTGTTATTAAACTGCAGTTTTATGTGTAGTGCTACAGACACACAACTAGTATTGAATCCGTGCAGCCAATCCCACAGGCAGCGTCGTCTCACTGTTAAGACCTTAACAAAGTTGTTAGGATGCGAGAATCCAACCTGTGACCTCTGTGTTTCGGGACAGAAGTCGGTTACCACATGAGGGACGGAGAACAACAGGACACAGACAGAATACAGGCCCGTCTGTCTTCTCTGTTATCTGAGCGACAGTGCAGCCTGGAAGGAACCATGGGAAAGGGCCAGGAAAAAGGTGGGTCTATTGTCCGAGCATCCTGCTGGATATGACTGACGCTCATTGTTTGACCAGAGGTCTCTCTCTCTCTCTCTCTCTCTCTCTCTGAATTTATTTTTCATATGATTTTCTGGGAACATCCTCTCACAGCATCTCATGTACAGAACCACGTTACTGGACCAACACAGTGACATCAAGCCCGGTGTGTGTATAAACAGGGAGATCATGTCCAGACTTGTGTTTTTAATGTTGCTCCAGTACAATAGAATATGTTGTTGTTCTGTAATTATTGCTTTAATACTACATTATTTTTTTTGTTTAAGCTATTGTCCCAGGATATTTTAATTGGAAAGCAACATGTTAAAGTATATTTGATTTTAGGTGTTGTTCAGCATGTACCACCCAGGATTGAATCTGACCTGTGGTCATTTCTATCTGTTGTCTCTCTCCACTGTTGCAATAATAATGGCATAAGAAAAGGCCCAAAATAATTTAAGATTATATATAATTTCAATAAAATGAAACAGGATCTTAAAGTTTGTCCCAGTTCTGAATTTACAAGCGAGTGGGGCAGCACAATTATACTACTGTAATCAAAATTGCAATAAGGCAAAGTACAATATCAAGCTTCAATATAAAAATGTGTCACAAAATTGTTTCATAAGTGAAATGCCCTGAACAACAAATCATACAGGGATATATAGGGACATAGAATAAGGATGTGTTTGTTTGGTTCTGGACAAAAATCACATAATTAACTTGTGAAAATGAAAAGCATTCAAACTGAAATCAAAATATCTGCCCATATAATCACATTATTTTTATTATTATTATTGCATATCCTGCAGCGCTAATTTGCATATTAACCTACATGTACCATATCTCTTGTTCCAACACAGCTTAGTATTTTATCTGAAATGGATCAATAATCATCTGGTTCTAATTGATTCTATTGTAGGTTTGACTAATTGGAGCTGGAAAGGAACCAGAGGAGAAGTTCACATTATTGTGAAGGACCCCTGAATTTTGTCATACTGTGTTATGAACGATTGAGCAGAGATGGGTTGTGGCTAGTTGGTCTTGTTTTCAGGTATCACCAATGATCAGTTTTTGAATCGTTAACAGATTTATTCTATCACCCACTCCTCTTTCAGCTCTGTGTTTGGTCTCCACCAGTAAAACATCTGGATATTTAGCTGCTGATTGTTCACCAGCTCGTCTTTGACTCTGTCTGTCTGTCTGTCTGTCTGTCTGTCTGCTCTCAGGTTGTGGAGCAGCAGGTTGTTGCGTTACAGTGCACGGTCGCCTCTGGATCTGAAAACAGCTCGATGAAGGCAGTAAAATAAATAAATAAATAAATAAAATATATATAAAATAAAGAAGTGGCTCAGATAACGAGCTGAAACAATGCAGTAAAGCTGTGTGGAGCTGAGGGGAGCTGCAGATTGAGATGATGATTCTCTGTAGGTTCATCGCTGCAAACAGCCCCTTTGATATTGTTTCCCTAAAATTATCAATTTACCACCTTACAGATATTGTTTTTTTTGTGTGTTTTTATGTAATAGCCTGGTGAGTCTCTTGGCAACACTAATGTGCTCTTAGAACATGTCTATATCGGTGTTACTATGGTTGTACACCCAGCGTGCTTTTCCTATGTTGTTTCCTGTGACCTTAATGACTTCCATCACTAACTATGGATGGAAGACCTAATTAGTTTCCCATGTGGTGTTATAATAAAGTTTTTTTCCCCCCTTCAATATCCATCACTGTCACTTGTGCAACTCGCACTGAGGCAGGACGCTGTTGTATCTTAACTTGTGCACATGGCAGGTTTCCTGAAACCCCATTTCCCTCCAAATAGAAAAAGGTGTGTTCAATGCCCGAGTCTATTCAGTGCTTTTTACACCAAAGAGCTGCTTTCTAAGGAATGAAATGATAAACAGGTGAAAAAAAGAAGCCCTGACTACACTTTTCTGGGGATAAGGTTACTTTTCCCTTTTCTTTACAAAACTATCAGCCTGTCCGCTCACCTTTTAGCTGCATTATTCTTTAATTTAGCATGGGGGAGGTTGGCAGGGAGTTAACTAAGGGAAGCAGAAGCTAATGTGATTCAGTCCTTTCACTGACTGGCAGCATTATGAAAATATAAAATGTTTTTGTTTTTAATGTAAGAGCTCCGAGCAATGTTTTACGAGTCCACAAAAGCAGATGTCTCTTCATTGTCAATACGGCTGTGAATCATAATAACAACATATATTAGAGACTGGAGAAATAAATAATAATGCTGTTTACTCTGTGAGCCAAGTAAATACCAAATGTTGTTGACTTATTTAAGACTTATTCTCCATTGTTTTGTTGTGTAATGTGTGGGAGGGGGCCAGAAATGCAGAAGACTGTAACTGGTGTTTATATGACTGAAAATGATCTGTAATTTCAAACACATTTGATCATTTAATGGGCAGTAATAAAACCCACATCTTTTCCAATCAACTATTACTTTAATATCAACTAATTAATAAATTAGGTGCAGAAATCTCCAGCATTAAAGAGGCTGGTTTTAACAGCAAAAAAACAAACAAACATCTGAACAACAACACAAGCTGTGACCACTTAATATATTCCTGATAATTGATCTGAAAACCTTTCGATCGGTTGCCCTCATTAAAAAAAAAAAGTGATTACACCCCAGTTGTGACATCATCCGAAGCCTTTCCTACCAGTCCTACAGTGGCCTGTTTTCCCTGATGGCAGATAAATCCAACAGTAATGGTTCAGATAAGGGCAGCGTGATGTCCAACACCTTTCTGGTAATTACCCTCAGCCACACACACACACACACACACACACACACACGGAAATGCCCATGCTGCATGTGCCGCACAGAGGTTCTGCTTTATGTGTTTCAAGGAAATGGTAAACTGTCAGAAAACATGAATCTCTGTCAAATTGTTGTGTTTGAGGAGATAATCTGCACACAGCACGCTCACACTTACACACACAGCTGGATTTAACCACATCTGCACATTAACTTTTAATGATAATCAATTAAGCTGCAAATTATTTTCCAGATGCATTGATTACTTGCTTGGTTTTCACGTTAGGTTTGACATTACATTTTTTTTCTAAAGCCCAAAGTGTGTGTGCTTCATGTGACCCAGAGGAAAACCCAGAAATATTCAGTTCACTCTCTCATGAAGCAACTCAACACATCTCTCTCACTTAAACAATTAATTGATTACGAAAACAGTCGCCAATTATTTCTCTGTCGATCAGCTGCTGATGTTTTCACTCCCCACACAAAACGACATCATTAAAATGGAGGGGACAAGGCGCTGGTCTCTCCTGCAGCCGCACTTTGTCATTTAATCTGACAAACAGGTGCGTTTTTACATGAAATCTCTGCTTTTGTTATTTCAAACACTGAATATGGCTTGAATTTGCTAAAAAAAGAAAAGAAAAGGAGGACACCCTGTAGAGTCGGAACAATAAGTTGATTAGCCGATTAGTCGGGCAGCAGTTTTTATGAATCACTGTTTTAAACACTTCTCGGGCAATAAAACATAATGCATGGTTGGTTGTTGCCTCCAAAACGCAAAGATTTGCTGCTTTTCTTCATCGCCGTTGTTGGACAAAAGAAACAATTTGAGCCTGTGAGAAATTGCACACGTTTATCCCAATTTTCTGACCATTTACAGACCAAACAAATGAGATATAATCTTCAGTTTAATTGATGATGAAACACTCGTTATTTGCCATTTTCATGCCTGTGAAGTTAAACACAGATTCTAACTAAAAGAAATCTCCCGGTGTGTTCTTGGTGCTTTGGTGGCTCATCTTTAATCCCTCTCTGTGAACCTTACAGCTCAGTGCCAACTTGACCTCTACATCATAAGCCTATTCATGTCAATCTGACATGTAGTGCTGATGGGAACAGATCCACTTTGCCCCTGACAGGAACAAGGGAATTTGCCATAATGAACACTCCAGTTCCTCCAGTTGCACGGTCGAGCCAATGAGTCAGGTCTGTGGGCCCATTTGAATAATGAGAATGAGACTAACTACGTGCAATAGACACAAGAATCCAATGAATGGCCTGCCAATCACCGTTACTGACTGCATGTCTATCTGTGGAGGAAGAGTGTGACCATTAGACCCACTGTCAGCAGTGGCAGCAGCAGAGGAGAGGCTTTTGAATGTAGCCCTGTGGGTATTATTATGGTGCCTCCATTAAAATGCTTTTGTTTTCCTTCTGTTTCAACCCTCTGTGTTGTAGTTTTACTTACAGTGTTATTCTGTGTCCCCCCGCTCTCTGCCGCTGAATATTAATGTCTTCTATGCTAATGGCCTTACACCGGCTGAGGTCGACCAAGCTCCTCCTCTGAATGTTAATCCGCCGCCTCATTTGCATACGCTTAAGTGTCAAATTCCCCCACAAATCATCGCAGCTGCCTCTGTACGGCGAGGCCGGTGCCCCCCCGAGCGACAGCACAGAAACAATGTGGTCACACCGTATGCATAGCATCAAATCCACATCAAAGCCTGTTTAGATTGCCAGGTCACAGCGGGTTCACGTTGTGTAAAATGAAGGTAATGGGATAGCAGTCAGCCCCGTGCAGAAATACAGCCACGCAGGTAATAAGTATGAATGGAGCAGGTAATAAGGTTGGGATAGAAACAGACCCCGAGTCATCACAGGAGCAGGGCTGTTTAAGCTGCAGCACAGTTATCAGTTCAAAGGTGAGCGCTGATCCCAGACAAACACACAGGACTTGTTGTGTGTGGCTGCGTTTTTATTCCTCCTTATTTCCATGTGTACTTCAGGGGGCCATGGCAGGTGAGAGGCTTGTTACTGAGAGCAAACAAAAAAACACTCCCTCGGCATAAGAGGTTGAAAGAGAAGACGAAGAAGAAAAAAGTCTCACCTAAAAACAAAAAGTACTTGTTTTGCTATCGGGCCGACAACAGCTGATCATATTGAGATAATTCCATTCACAAAGAAAAAGTGAAGCAACGAGTCATCAATATTATTCCAATCAAAGTGCACTCAACTCCTAATGTGTCATAATCACTCCGGTTACACTGTAACACTTAGTTGATCACCTGATCAGTGGATCAATTAGAAAAATACGATTTGGATAATTGATCAGAGCTCTCCACTGTGACATTTTCTGACTGATTTTCTTTGCATTTTACGTCTTAATCAGATGAAACAAGTGACTTAAAGACAAAAAAAAAGACTTTTGGAGAACTGTGATTATTGGAAATTCATCAGTTATTCCTAAAAAATATCTGCAGATTAATAATTGATGGTGAAAATAATCATCAGTATCAGCAACAGAAGCTCTGTTCCTGTAGTAGAGCTGATAGAAATCAGTTAGTCAATCTTCAGGCAGCGATTTTAATAACCGATTAACTCATCAGAACATTTTTTCTGCTCCTCAGCTGTGAGGGTTTTCGACTTTTCTTTATTTTATACCGCACTGAACTGAATGGACTTGATGTTGTTGTTATTGATTGTAAGACGTCACATTGGGCTTTAGGAAACTGTATGTTTTTGGACCAAACGACTCACTGATTCAAAATAACAGGCAGATTAACAGATAATGAAAATAATTTCACCAACTCCACAGTCCAACTGAAGGGATTAAGCGATTAATCCATCCCAACAAATCAGCAACTATTTTTATAACTGATCCATTGTTTGTGTTTGTCTTTTTTTTTTTAAAGCAACAACCTCGGAGTGAGGACTCAATGTGTTTCTGTTTATATCATTGGGAACTGAATCCTTTGGACTGTTTGTCAGACAAAACAAGACATTTGTGAAACGTAAATTAAGCTGCAGGAAGTTGTGATTGTGAAAAATTATGTTTTTACTGTGTTTTTCTTTTCACAGATTAAATGATTTATTAAAGAGATTAAGGAATATTACGAAAATGAATGATTACCAGTAGAACTGAGTCAACCATTCTCTTGTAGCAGCTTAGCTTAGGTAAGAATCTGCAGCTTTTCTCTGTTTTTAATTAATCGTAAATTGAGTATTTGATTTATAGACTGTTGGTGAAAAACCAGATGCACAAACAAAAGACCTTTGAAGACACAGGATGCACAATATCATTGTTTCTGCGACTTTACAGATAAAATTATTCACAGATTAACCAATAATCCAATCAATAATGAGAATAATCATTAATTGCAGCTCTATACTACACTGCAGGTCTGTCCTACAGGTTCATCTCTGAGTTTTTCTGCGGGTGGTGGTCTGCTGGCAGCAGACGTACAGATGAGAGAACGTCTGCAGCCAAAAGTAAATTACAAAACATTATAAAAACAGCCCCTCTAATGCACCGAGCATCACGAGAATTTACTCTTAACCATATATAATGGCACAAAAGCATCTGAGGGTGTATTTTTCCTGGTAAAGTTAATTTCTCTGGCTTTTTGAAATGATTCAAGAGATGAGAGATGTTGCAACGCCGTGCACTTACGCTTCCAGTCGATACAACCGCCGTGTGCGTAGGATTTTAAATCGAAGAGTAAAGAGTAAAAAAAAAAAAAAACAGAACAGAACAGAACGTGGCTCTAATTCTGACAACTGGTTATTTCACTCCCAGAGGATTAGCAGGCATCCAGCTCATGCTATAGACGTCACTTACACTCACACACGCACTATACTCTCCTCCGGGGTAAGTAAGTCTCCTCCAAAGTGTCAGGTCCTTGAGTCCTGTGCCTGCCAGTGCGAGAGGCAGTTGCACCACCAGCCAAGCAAATTCAAAAGCACACTCATGAATAAGACAAATGGAAGAATTTCTAACAGAGCAGTGACTTCAGTCGACTCCTTCAACACTTTTTTCTCAAAGATGGTGTCATACTGAGGCTTAGTCAGTTCCCCCCGTTAAAAAAAAAAAAAAACTACTCACAACCAAGGGAATGCAAACTATGGTGAGTCATTTTTGCTTCGATGGCCTGCCAGCGAGCACCATGTTAAGTACGAGCTCCGAGCTATTCTTATCCTCAACAATGGCAGCCCCCCTTTTCACGATATTAAGCATCTTTAGCCGGGTGATAATTCTGACAAGACGGCTGTTTTTTTGTGAGCTTGAAATCTTTCTGACTGGATCAACAAAATATAGCGACAAAACCGGGCTTTTAAATACAGCGTATCTCTTCACAGTGACATCCAACACAGTCACAGTCACATTAGCCCATATGTTCTCTGGATTTGTTTAACACACTTTCTGTCTCCTCCTCCGAGTGCATGAGAACAAAAGGATAAGACAGTGGGGATCTTGATTCGTCATCCTCTCTGTACTTGAGTTTCTAACTGAATGAAAACTTCTTATGAGTGTGATTTTAAACACAGAAATTAACACATAACTTCTCTTTAAGACCTTCAGGAGAGCTCAGCTGCAAATACAGTAGATGTTCATATCAGATATATAACTGGCACTGACAGTAATGTTCAGCACAATCCCTCCTGAATCCCAGGTGAGTCTCTTATTTGTTATTAAGTGATGTAACACAGAGTTGTGTTGTCTCTGGGGTCTCACTGACCTCAAACATGACTAACATCATGACGCAGGATGACATAATGTACATGTAAGAAGTAATACATGTCTAATTTAACATTACAAAATCTTTTCATTTCTATATTTTGTTTCCTTCAGCAGAGAATTAGCTCCATACCTACATTTCAAGTTTCAATGCTGCAGAAAATACGTAAAATTTGAATTAACATGCAATTGTTTGGGCTCCCAAACAATCGAGGATATAAATAAAGCTAACAAACACACACACACACAAAAAAGAGGACCTGGACCTGCTGCTCCTGCAATCAGCAAAACCTTGATGAAATATTAAGGGCAGTGTCTGTGAGCTGACTGTTACAGACGCACAGTATAAAACAGGAGATGGACTTAGCAGCAGCTAAGCAGGAGAATGACCCCTCAGGCACACATCATCATTAAGGGACCAACGGCTAAGCTCACTTTACAGGAAGTAAACAGCTTCATGAGGAGTGTGCACGGCCGTGTGTCTGAGTGAAGCTCAACAGACTTTACATATGAAGGAGATTTCTCTTCCTGTGCTGCTCTAAATGTTCTTTTCCATGCAGTAGGTCTGTGTGAATTAATGGCCACAGTTTCTTTTTTTTCTCTTTTTTTTTGTGCATCCGTCAGTATAATTACTATATAATTTTGTTAAAAGCCTGATGTGAGCTGTTGTATGGAACATCTGGATGCAAACAAACAGCAAAAGTGGAAGTATTTATTTACCCTCCATAAGACATTACTTTCTTCCTCGTCATAATTCACCACCTGCATTTTAATCAAACAGTAACCACGTCGCTAAAGAGTTGACATGTTATACACTCTTAACGCCGGAGAAAGGCAGAACAAGCAGGACAAGGAGGAAGATGAAGATATGAACACCAACAGGAACAAAAAGTAATTATATTATTATGCAATTATATAATTTAGTCTGAGGAGATGATGGTAATGGTTTAAACTGATGTTTCGTGTCTGTGGGCTCGAATCATGCAACTCATTATCAATGGTAGGTTTTGTCTGTGCTGCACACACACATGCACACATATGGTCAGGTTAGTTAACGCACATGCCTGTGTGTTGTGCATGCATGTAGCTGCTGCATTTGTGTGTGTGTGTGCAGAGAGTGTGTGCGTGGTGATTGCACTTGGTGTCTGGGTATGTGTGGTACGGGAGTTGAGGTCCACTGGGGCTTGGACCACTCCGCATGAATAATGCATCACACTGGGCCGTTGCATCTCAGCAACATTGCTGTGGTCTGCTTAAAGTTGCAAGTTCCTCTTTAGGGAAAGTCAGCAGCATTCTGCAAGATGCTGCTGCAGTAACTCAGCTGGTGGTATAGCCTCGCACCAACA
The DNA here is from genome assembly GCA_030347415.2 of Decapterus maruadsi. Taxonomy (NCBI): domain Eukaryota; kingdom Metazoa; phylum Chordata; class Actinopteri; order Carangiformes; family Carangidae; genus Decapterus; species Decapterus maruadsi. Next base: position 6,061,699 of record CM064903.1, read on the forward strand.
CAAGATTTCCAAAATGATTCCAAAAATTGCTCATTAAAGTCATTTAACGGACATATTCATTCAAATCTTCTTAATTTTTAATGTCTCAGCTGGAATCATATTCCTAAAAGCCTCCAACAGCAACCAGAGGTAAGATTACTTAAGATATTGGCTATTTACTAGAGCTGAAACAATCACCAGATTCGTCAGTGACTGTTTTTTATTATAAAATAAGAAAAAAGAATGACTGTTTCCACTTCTATGTGAAGTGTTTCCTGTTTTTCCTATTCAGCTGAAAATAAACTGAATCTTTAGTCCTGTGAATGCAGGTTACAACAAATAAAGGCGTTTTAAGAGGCCACTGTGAACCCTCTGAGCTTGCAACTGGCTATTTGCTGAATCCTATAGATCCATTGATTAACCAATTAATCGTGGCAGATTAATCGATAGTAGAAACACTCCTCAGGTGCATTTTTATTTAAAAAGCTGCTTGTTTCTGGTTGTTGATACCGTCTCTGCCTGCGGATGCCTCACAACTTGACATGTCAAATGAACTTTTTATCTGCAGATTTACACATTTCGAGATCACAGAGCAGATGCTGAAAACAGATGCCTGCTATATAATTCACAGTGGGATCAGCAAAGGTTCAGACTGAGTTGAGTGACGCTGTGCACCACGCTCGTTTGGCGCCAAACTCATTGAGGCATCAGGAGAAACTGACATGAAGTTAATCCACAACCCTCCCTCTCCCTCTTCTCATGTATTATAATTATTCTATGACCATCTGAATATGCAGTTTTCTTGCTGTCATTGAGAAAACTTCATCCAGACACAGAGAGAAAGAGAGATGATGAATCAGAGATCACAGGATGTGAAGCCTTCACAGTGAAACATGAAACTCTTCACCACTGAGGACAAACTCTCTGCATGGACATTCTTGTTGAGCTCGTTTGGTTTGAGCTGTAGCAGTTTTCAACCGACCAGACTCCGGTATGCAAATATGTAAAATAACCAGGCAATATGTAAATGTATGCAAATACATTAAATGCACTTTGCCTCAGTCTGCACAGCCTGGCTGGACTTAAAATATAGAATCTCACGAATAGACTTTCCACTTTACAGCTTTTTTCCTTTTTAATTCAACACTCTTCTTCTTAGTGATGTTTAAATGTTGCACTGAAATAATACTCTAAATCTAAATTTGACTGAAGTGATGAGTCTAAAAATAATCTGTAAACAGATTATTTTTTAACTGTTTTCAGCACAGTTTGAGTTGATTGAGAAGTGATGCCCACTCCAGGTGGATCACTCAGCTCCAATCAGAGGAGGTGACACTTAGCTCCCTGAATTTCAAACAAGTTAATTGGCCACGTGAACGCATCTTTACCCACAAACCACCAGATTTCAAAGTGAAATTCAGTGTCGTCTCTACAACAGGTCACTTCAGAGCTTGATGTCTCGCGGCGTGTTGTCTACACACACACATAGACACACACCGGAGCGAAGCCCTGTTTACTTTCACCTCAGGAATGTTTGGCACTTTGGCATCCACATCCACATCTCCTGACTGACGGACCCTCACGCCGACCCGAGCCCCCGTGTCTGCCCCTCTCTGTCCGGCTCTTACATCCCTTCCCCTTCCCTTTCTCCTCTCTTCCCTTCCCGGCACCGGACCGGACCGGACCTCCATACAGCGCGTTCCCCTGCTGCTGCTGCTGCTTTACCGGTACCGCGACCTAAACGGGACCGTGCGGGCGGGTTATCTCCTCACCTCTGTGCGCGCCTGCAGCCGCTTGTTCATCTCGTAGATCCGATACTCGGGTTGGACCATGTAGGGCGAGTGTCTCCTGTAGAAGGGTCCGAAAGGAGACGAGTAGAACGGGTCGTGGGTTGGGTTGGACATGGTGGCTCCTGGCGAGGCGCACGGCGCGATTTCAACATCCAGCGGGCACAGCAGCGCACATGGGAGTGCGATGCTCTACGAAGACCCCCAGTGGGAAGCAGCCGCTGTCGAGGCTGAGCTGCACTCTGCAAGTTGGCCTGCCTAGTTCGCTGCTATAGCGTGGAGCTGGAGGAGGAGGAGGAGGAGGAGGAGGAGGAGGGAGGGAGGAAGCGAGGGGAGGGAGGGAGGAACGGGAGGAGGAGGGGAGATGAGGAGGGGGGGGGGGGGGGGGGGGTATTGTGGGGGAGGGAGGGAAGTCGTTTCCTGTTCCCTCAAGACCTACACTCAGTTTTGCATTCTTGCAAAGTTCAAGTAAGATCTCTGTGTGCATGTGCGTGTGTGTCGTTGCGTGTCTCCTATACAGTGATGCATTGTTTTAATTTACATGCACTGATGCTGTGACCACAAAGAACCCCTTTATTTGTTTTCATGTTCAGTTTTCACTTCTATTTTATCACATGTAGGGGAAAAAAAAAGAAAGAATCTGTTCACATCCATTAAACAATTCACACAGATCAGACAAGATGCCAACACTGCGCTGTCTGCTGCTGCTTTTTTCAGTCACGTCGGACTCTTCTTCATGTTTTCATACACAGTTAAACCTCTTAAAACGAGAGGTGAGGGTCCACTGCAAAAACCAAGGGTCAAGTATCTTCAGTGTTAACGCTATTAGGAGATATTAGTATTCCTGCAGCAAGCTGGCTCTTGCATTGAAAACAGTAGGAGAAAGCCCTTGGGGTCATCTGCTGCAACAAATAACTTTAGCTGATTCTAAAAAAAATATATATATATAAAAGAACAGATAATGTTTGGTGAAGTCTGTCTTCAGGTGAGGTCACATTAACAGCAGCAGGATTCAAGACTGAAAAAATAAATAAATAATATTCAACGGACTGAGAATTGAGAAATAGCCTAAGTCTAGTGTTCTTCCAGTCCATTTCATGTGTAGCATGTTTTCATAATACTGTATTGATTGTGTTGGTGCTGCTGGTCAATGGTGCTAATGACACAATCTCAGTACCTGGCTAGTTACGCACTGAGTGCCATAATTTGCAAGATAGAGTAATACTTGCTGCTTATTCTGCTGCAGATCATCATCCACCACCATCCAACAGGCAAAAAAACCCCAAAACGTAACGTCTATTTTAAAACATGTCAGATTTTTTTTGATTTTGCATTGAATTCAGGAACTGTGTGCACAGAGCGGTCGGGTTGAACCAACAAAGTCAAAGCCGCCAAAACAAGACACAGAGACAGACGAATACACGCGGCAACAATATGCAAACTGAAACACAAATAACAAACCACAACTTTTGCAAATAATGCACGGCATATGTATTTCTTAAATAACTGTTGATTGATATCACACAAAGGATACTTGGCTCCAAGTTCCCATTGACTATAATGCAACTGGCAGAAAAATATGTGATTAATGCTTGATTATAGTGATTATATTGTTTTAGTTTTATATATTTGCATATTTTTCCAATTTTTATTATCTTATATGCTACAAATGCTGCTGTATGAACCAAATTTCTCAACAGTCTTATTTGTCTTAAACATAACATGCACTGTATGTAGCCTAACGGTTGTGTGCAGCCTAGCCTATAACAAGGGCCGACACTCTCTCAATGTTTGACTGGACTTTTATTACCTGTGTAACAATATGGAAACCCAGTTGGTTCATTAGGCTACCTTTAATTATCGGTGCATGTTGTTTTGAGATCAGTGGGGCAGAGACGCAAGCTGCTCACAATGGAGATGAACGGTGCAGGTCCCCTGTCCCTCAAAACTCATCAAATACACAATCCAACAACTCCAAAACACTCTCGTGGGGAAGTTGTGTCCTGCATATTCACCACGCTATGAGATAATAATGTAACATCACAAGACAGAGTTGTTTTTGAGAATAATGCGTAGCCGGAACTACATTTCAGACATGGATGCTTGGCGGAGTGATTTCAAAGTGCAAGTAGGCCTATTTCTGAGTATTTGCTTTGTGTGTTGTAATTTTATAATACATTATTATTTCATAGCATGGTGAATGTGCAGGTCACAACTTGTCCACGACACACAAAGCAAATACTCAGAACTACTTGCACTTTTGAAATCACTCCGCCCAGCAGCCTTGTCTGGAATGTAGTTCCGGCTACACATTTGCCTCGAAAACAACTCAACTTGTAACGTTACATTATTATGTCATAGCGTGGTGAATGTGCAGGACACAACTTCTCCACAAGAGCGTTTTGGAGTTGTCGGATTGTGTGTTTCATGAGGGACAGGGGACTTGTACCCTTCATCTCCATTGTATTCGCTGAGCAGCTCACCTCTCTGCCCTGCAGATCTCAAAACAACATGCACGGATAATCAGAGGTAATGAATCTACTCCTATAGGGATTATGGCAATAGGCAATTTTTTTGCAAAATGTTGAACTATCCTTTTAAGTGCCGCCAACCCCACCATAGATGTACAACACCTAAATATAACTGACTGTGATGGTTGCAGCCAGGTGAAATCAACAGCCAAACTCTGTTAGACGTGCACAGTGTAGAATTAAACAATATGAGATTTCGACATTAAACAAAAAATATGAACTGGAAATGCAAAAATTCAATTTAGCTTAATCCACTCATATCACCAAAAGCAGATGTGTTGAATGTGGGAGGGTCCGTGGCTCCCGGGGGCGCGACGCCGGCTCTGCCCAGCTGCATGGTGCTGACCCAGCCTCACTCTCCAGCCTCTGCTCAGTGCAAAAGAATAAAAAGGTATTTATTGCACGATAAGTTAAGTGGGTTTCGTTTACATTTCCACCAGTGGAGCAGTGTTAAGAGTTACAGACTGGGTAGTGAGTGATCAAGATCAAGGTCACTACGGTTAATCATGCAAAGAGTGCCATTTACAAAAAACTCACTCACAGGAGTTTCCCACACAGAGTGACTGCAGCTGATCTCTCCGGGAAGTGCAGCGAACACGATGAAACAAAGATCACACATTAACAGTTTTACACCTTCTATCATTTTTACACTGTTGCACATTCATCGCCGTCCTTAGATCGGATAATTCATGGTTCTGCTTCTGCCTCATTTGTGATTTCTTAGGTTTTCCCAGCGACTGACTGACTGACGGGCTGCGTGTTGCCCTTCAGAGAACACGCCTGAACTTGTTGTATCCACCTGTATGTTTTTAATTGGGGTGAAATTGTTTAATCCAGTAATGAGCAGATTATGCAGAATCAAATCTCACAAATTACCCATGATTCATTTTGATTAGATTTTTCTTGCTTTTTTTTTTAACACTTGTTATTAAATGAACATGAACACATTTTTTTCTTTTTGAATTAATTCATTAATCTAAACTCAGAAGATAAGTGATTTCTGAACACATTTGTACTTTTTATTAATTCATTTAATTTTTTTTTTTACAAATTAGCTGCCTGTGGTTGAACTTGTAGAGGTTTGCATGATAAGACACATTGACATGCATGCACTGTAGCAACTGTGTGTGTGCAAACAGCATGATACAGACTGAGTTCTGAGTTATTGGGGCAATTTTACAGTATGTTGGCATGCAACACATGTCAATAACATCATTTACTGTGACACTCACGTGTTGATTTTTTTTTTTTTTTTTACCCAGACACACCAGAGTGCATTGAAAATCTTTTTTTGGCACAGCGATTAAGATTTTCCTCCATGTTCTCCTCCGTGACAGATTAGGCCTGGGCTGCAAAGTAGCCACAAGAATCTAAAAATAAATAGACACTCAGACCAGCCGTAACATTGCAGCTGAATCTCACATTAACTGCCCACACTGGGAATTAATGAACAGCATTTATGAAGTCTGACTTTTAATCCAAAATGGCTGAATGGAGAGAGGCAGTCTGAATCAAGTGAGATAAAAGTTGTAATCCAAATGCCTCAGGCATCTGGTCGGGTAATTAAAAAAAAAAGTTTGAAAAATCTATTAATAAACCTTTAATTAAAAACTACATTTTTAATATCTCAAGACCTTTTCAATTGACATTTCTAACAGGATTTGGTTGCTCGCCTAAAGCGCTTACCACTCGAGTGTGGCTGCAATACAGTACATTGAAGTGAACAGCTCATTTAACAGATTTCAATATTAACGTGGTCGTATTGTACAGATCAACGTAAACAGGGGGTTAATGTGACGCTAAGGCTGAGGCTGCCCAGTGAAATGACACTGTGACCGACCGGCACGTTGTCAGACGTCCAACACTGAAGTCACACTCAAACCAACACAAATACAATACAATGTGGGTTCACTCACTAACATATTCTATATTTTTCTTATCATCATCAAAGCAAGATCAGCAATTACTGTAATTAATTTAAAGCTTGGCCGTGAAATCACATGGTAATACTGTGTATGTGTATCTAATTCCTCCGTGCCACAGAGCTGTATTGTCGGACACAGCTGTTTTAAAGACACGTCACTGAGCCTCAACATAAAACTGATGTTTCTGTCCCTTCTCTAAAAGGTAAACACTGCCTGTAAACTGCCAACATTAGTCCAGACAATAGGGTGAAATGTTCCTTTTTGTTCATAAAATGAATATTCAGGTGGTTTTATGTTTCCGATCACTAAGGAGACATGGCTGCTGAGCATCGAAGGCTGCACTGAGTGAGGAACATGGACACAGGAGTCGGTCCCATGCACATATACATTGTCCTACAGCTGGATATACTATATTGTTTTCTGTGTAACAACAGTTCCTGACAAATGCACCGTTCACTCATGTGTAAATAACATTTCCCTGAACCACAGTGTCCATCAAAACGACTGAGCTACAGGTTTATGAGCGGTTTTTAAAGATTCAAACTTGACAAGGTGCAAATGAACAGATGAACTGACACATTTCTGTTTTTGTTTTTTAACAAACAACAAAAAGAAACATTATAAATCACATAAAGACATATTTGACTCTAATAGAAATATAATTTGAGGTTTAAACTGATCTGACGCTGATCGATTACCAACTTTTTTTTATCACTTTGGGGCTGATCAATCATTTTCCCAACAGACTGCAGCATATTTTTTATTCATAATCATAGTGCGTCATGTTTGTCTGATTAACAATTTACATGTAAAGTTAATCACCGATGATCTTCTGTTAATCGCTGACTGTGCCCGTGTTTTTTCTGCACTGACCTTCATCACCTCATTTATATTTTGTCCTTAATTCTGCAGCAGGTTTTCAGTTTCACCAAGTGGAAGAAAAAAAATTAACAATGTGAGAAATTATTATTTTTACAGCTATTAATTATCTTTAACTCCCGTCTGTGTGTTGTCTTTGAGTCTAGAAGATGAAAATATCCTTAATTTGTGACTCCACTACTTTGTTTTTACACTTTCAGTGTGTTTTTTTGTATCATCAGGGATAACAAAGTTGAATGGGATTGAATGGGAACTGAATAGGAAACCAAATGTACCTTGAGAGTTTGTGTTGAACCCCGATGTGTGTGCGTACATGTGTGCGTGCACCGTGTGTGTTTAGCAGAACGTTTCAAGCCTCGACCATTTGTTAAATGTAGCAAACGCATCAAGGATATAGAAGGAGAGGTGCTTTTAGTTGTGAAACTGCAAGGTGAGGGAGACAAAACACTTGTGGATGAGAATGGAAATGGGTCAGGACACATATAGACACTCTGCTTCTGCTGGGTTCCCTCTTGGTGTTACTATGGTAACGTACCCTATCTCCCTACCTTCCTTCCTACCTACCTGCCTGCCTGCCTGCCTTTAGCGCACAAACTACACACACCCTAGTAGCAGCCGTGCTACAGGTTTTGCACCTGAACGCACCGATGCCGCTCGTGCTTTTTTTTTTTTTTTTTTACACAGAAGAACCCGGAACAACACGTCTTATCCTGTTTCACAGCAGAGCGTGGAAATATAAAGTTGTAGCTGGGTTTGATGTGCCTGCTGCTGCTGCTGCTGCTGCTGCTGCTGCTGTAGTAAACAATCACACTCATTTGCCTGTTTTTTTTCTTTTCTTTTCTTTTTTTTCAGTTTTTTGGTGAGTGCCATGAACATGTGCCAACATGCAGACTGTTTGTGGTATTTTGAAGCTGGGAGGAAGAGTTTGATTGTGTTATTAATAAAAGGAGCTCGGCGGTGATTGACAAGCAGATGATGAAACTGAAGAAGTCCCTAAAAATAGAGCTGAATCTCACAAGAGCTGCAAAAAAAGAAGACACCACCACCACCACCACCACTGTATCTTTATAAGTAAAGCTTTAAGTGTATGCAGATCTCTGACCAGGTCCCAGCTTTCTGTGGACAACACTTAGAGTAAGAAAAAAACAAAAAAAACTTGCTAACTCCACCGTGAACACTGGGAAGTGTGCCTCCCACCCTCCCTCGCTATATTTTGAGAACACAACTGTTTTCCAAATATGGATGAAATATACCCCGGATGCCGGAGCAGCAACTTCTATGGTGGAATCTCATTAGCATCGTAATAGCTTCCAGGCTCATTTGCATTTTGCCGTGAGTGATTTTTTTTCTCCCTCTCTCTCTCTCCGGCTCTCCCTTTCTCTCTCTTTCCTCTTTGCTGTTGGATGGAATAATAATAATAATAAAAAAAAGAAGTAAAACTTTGAAGCACCATATTTTATTTCATTATTTAAGTTAAACAAATTGTAATTGAAAAGCACTTTTCAATTATGCTATTTCCTCACACTGGTGACAAATGAGTCTCACAGTCGTGTCAAGCAATTATGGGAAGACACACAAAACTACAAACTAATATTTGCACACGGGGATGACGAATTAGTGTAAATAGATTAATACAGGAAGTGAAGGCATTTAGTTCTATTTCAGAAATAGCAAAGGTGGAGTTAAAAAAATTCATATTTGAACCATTGCACTGAACTCTAGTTCACATGAAGCCGTTATAAACCAACCCCCCCCCTATAAACTACAGTGAATACGACCACAGCTGGTTTAATCACATTGTTCAGAGTTGAGGAAATGCAGAATTACACGTTTTAAAGCGATTACCCATCAGGCTTTTTGTTGAGACGGTGCAGCCTCTTTAACGAGGTGGCAACACGTCCACGTCTCCAGCACAAGGGAGGACACACACACACACACACACGTACACACAAACACATACACACACACACACACACATACACACAAACACAGTGCAGCTTGTTAGACATCCACACTCCTGCTTTTTCTTATGCTGAATTTTTTTTGCAGCAAAAGCAGCTCAGCGAGCAAAGAGTTAATATTTTCAACCAGTTCTGCCTCTGACACACACACACACACACACACACACACTGACACACACGCAGGCGCACGCACGCACACACACACACGCACGCTCGTATCCCCACAACCCATCACCCCTGATCAGACTCAGACTCACTCGCGCACACGCCCACGCACACACACACACATATACACACACAAACCCATAATTCCCAACACCACCACCACCCCCTCTACCCCCCCTCCCTACATCCCCCCCCCTCTCCACCGCCTCCTCCTGCCTCCCTGGGCTCACCCTTCCCCCCCTCCTCTCCTCTCCTCTCCTCTTCCCTCCTCCTCCTCCTCCATTCTCCATCTCTTCCCCCCCCCCCAACACCCTCCTCCTCCTCCTCCTCCTCCTCCTCCTCCTCCACCACCACCACCACCACCGCCGCCGCCGCCGCCCCCCCCCAGGTCAGTTAATAAGCGAGCCTGAGCCTGTGCCTCAGCTTGGCTGTCTGGAGGACATGCAGAGCAGTGTCTCCTGGGAATTGGCTCATGCAGAATGCTGCTGCTCCGCCGAGAGAATGGAATTTTACCCTCGCTACGGCTCCCAGCCGCACCGCGCAGCAGGAAACCTGACAGACACACACACACACACACACATATGTGCACACAACACGTGCTGCAAATCAGCACACAACAACATCCTCACATACACACTTATACACATACATACATACATGTAAACATAGTGGGTCCCAGGAGTGTGTTTCCTGAGATGCCCCCCCCTCCCTCCCTCCCCACCCCCCTTTTAAGAGAAGTGACCACCACCTTTAGAGAGAAAGAAAAAAAAACACTTATTTTTCCTCCTGAATCATCAAGAAGAAGCCGTCATTAACTTAATGGTGACACAGTCTTTGGGGACACGTGGTGGTGGTGGTGGTGGTGGTGGTGATGAGTCTGTGCAGAACACACACACACAAACACACAAACACACACAAAAAAAGCCTCCATTTCATTTCTTTTCACTCTGGCGTTTTAACGTAAACACGTGCGCGTGCGTGTGTGTGTGCGTGCACCAAGGCAGGGACAGGATCAGGATCAGTTGGGCACAGTGCTGCTAATGAGTCGCCCCGTAGATTTGGAAACAGTGGCTTTTCCACACTTCTGTCTTAACTTCAAGTGTTGAGAAAGTCACACACACACCACCACCACCACCCTCCTTCCTCCCTCCTCTCCTTCTCTCTCTCCTCCTCCTCCCTCTCTTTCACTCCTCCTCGAACCCACAGCTCCATCTATCGGTGTCCCTGTGTTAAAGTCTGCAGGCGATGGGGAGTAAACAGAACCAGTGGAAGAGGATTCAGCTGGATGCTGTAATCACTATTCCAGCGAGCGGGGTGGGGGGGGGACTATTTCATGTTTCATGTAAATTAAAGAGAGCGGCTGTAAACAAGTTTCACTGTAAGTGAAGGGAGCGGCTGAAAACATGTCCGAAGCATTAGGAGAATAACAAACATAATGGAGGAGGAGTGAAAAGAAATATTGGTGACCTTTAACCCTTCATTTGTTTTGTTTTGTTTTTTTGGAGATTTTAATGTTATTTTCACCTTTTCAAAGTGTCTTTAAATGTGACCCACTTGGATTCAGAGACTGTGTTTCAGGACAAAACGACAAAAGGTCTGATGAGTCATGTTGCCCAGCAATGCTGAGCATGATTCACGTCTGCAACATCGGTCGTATTTCACTCATTAAAAACAATCCTCGCTGCAACACGGCAAGCAGGTGGAGCAAAAGGAACTCGTTTTTTTTTTGTGTTGATGTTGACGTGTTGCTTTTATGAACGGCACATATACGGTGTATAATAATGAGGATGACTGAGTGCGTTCGGTATTAGTGACGCTTTCTCCTCCTCCCCTGATGAGATTTAGCTGAGTAAAAAGGAGAGGGACAGGATCCAAATCCCATTCTCCGCGGTCGTGGCACGTGCACCGAGTCCTGGACAGGATAGAGAGAGAGAGAGAGAGAGATTCCTCCACCTTCATGTATAGATTACCTCCACTGTTCCAGCCGGATTAGCAGATTGTAAACCCGGTGTCGCTACAGGATTGAATTGTTCACAGACAAGACCCCCATCCCACGTCTTCTTCTCCTTCTTCTTCTTCATCGTCACTGTTGAACAAACAAAACAAAACAAAAAAAGAATGAAAGAAAGACAGGAAAAAAAATGTGGGAGAGCTCGGCTTTGAATAACAGGCAATTATAAGCTGCGTTGACTGTGGTTTGGACCTAATCATAAACATGACAGTTCTCTTTTTCTTTTTCTTCTTCTCTTCTTGCCTCAACAAGGAAATATAATCCAGAAAAATCATATTCATAAAGGAGGTGATATGAGGTGTAATGTGGAGACACACACCGTAATTGTAAATGAGATTTTTTTCAAACTAAATGTTATTCTCCACCCCCAAACGCACCATGACATTGGTGGAAAAAATCGTGGAAATGGTGGAAGAGGGAAAAAAAAACACACAAACACACACACACACATACACATACAAACACAAGCTTCAATGAGGGCCTCTCCATGAAAAGCTGAAGCCAAGGCAGCATTTACACCATGAAAACGTTTCAAATAATAAAATATAAACACTGACACTTTACATATGAAATATTCCTGCACTTTCTCCCCCCTCTCCCCCAATATTTTCCCTCTGCAACATTTTGTCAGGTATAGCATACAGAGGTTATCATTATAATTATTTTCTCTTCTCTCTGGTGGAGCACCTCCAGTGTAAAAGCCCAGCCTGTCTCGGCTCTGGCTGTTTGTAGTGCAGCAAGCCGAGGCAGCAGCGCTCTCTTTGGGATTTAGCCTTTCAAAAGTCCTCGTCAGATTTTTTTTGCAGCGCAGACGTACTTCTGCTGCTGCTGCTGCTGCTCGCCGCCCCCACATCTCTGCTCCTCTCCCCCACCACCACCACCACCATCCCTTCTCCCCTCCTCCTCCTCCCCCTCCATCAACCTCCTTCCCCTCTCCTCTCTCTCTGCTCACTCTGCTGCAGATGTTTTGGATATGTTTTCTTAGTGAGGAAGCTGCACCAACTGCCAAGTGCCGACAAAAATGCCCCTCGGTCGTCTTCTCCTGCAGTGGCTGGTGAGGCGGCGGCAGTGGCGGCGGCGGCGGCGGCGATGGTAGAAGTGGTGGCCAATGGCTGGTGTTGAGGGGCGAGACGTTATAACGTGAACGGCGGCCAACATTCCTCAGACAGAGAGAGAGAGGTCATGCAGAGGTTAGGCCCCAATGGCTGCCAATGTGCAACATAGCAAAGATCTTTAATTGCCCCCCCCCAACCTGCGAGCAGTGGTGGGCAAAAGCCAGGAGGAGAATCTTTCTTTCGTGGGTTGAATTAATTGCCCCAACAGTTGTGTCAAACATTTACTGAAAGGATTTTGAGGTTCAGTTTGGCTCATTAGCTTCAGTCTGTCACATGGCATCACAACGATGGAGGGGCAAAACTTTTTACTACTACCAAAAAGAAAAGAGAGAGATAAATGTGTGTCCAAGTGAGTTCACCTCCCAGATAAGAGTTCCCCGTCCACGACAGCAAAGTGTTGATTGTTCAGTGACAATGCAGTGAGTGTTGATTATGCGCTTGTGAAGCAGATTCAGTTTGGAAACTGTTCAAAACTATCTGAAAGTCATAAATTGACTCCGATGGGGACTCGAGGTGCAGCATCGAGCGTTCACACAGTTTAAAAACTGTTTTCTTGCATTGAGCAGCAGCAGAAAAGACGAGATCCTGGTCAGAGAGGGTTTTTCTTTCTTTCTATTTTTCTATTTTTTGCTTACTGGCATCAAAATAGTGTTGACAGCTTCATCATCTGCTGCTGCTTCATCAGTGTTTATGCATTCATCAACAGTTCCTTATTCAGAAACCAATCGCTATTGAGCGTCTGGAGCTGCAAATAACCATAAAAAAAAGTGCCGACAGTTTTTATGCGTCGACTTCAGCAGCTGCTCGGATTCACTTCAACTTGTCTGCACCAAAGTTGTTCTCATGCGTCGCTTAAACAAACTACATTTTGTCCAAAATTGACTGGATTCGTCATTAAAACCAGTCACCATCTGGTGTCTGACTAACTGATCGTAAATAGAAAGTAACAAATTAAGAAGCACTAGTTCAGCAGTTTGAACAGACTCAGATCTAGAAATAAAAAAGTTGAATCTGAGGTTTTGAATCTTTCTGTTTTAGTCAGTCAAGTTGTTGGAGAGTCTTGAGCGTGCAGCACTTTAACACGCAGGTACAGAGAGACTGTTTACAGTGTGGGGGAAGTGAACAGGCAATTAGAGTCTATCATCTCAGCTGATAACACCCTGGATTCACAGTATTTTATTCAGTTGTTAAATATCTCCTGCTTTTCGTTTCTTTTTCTGTAAGGAAACATCTGTATTTCATACATGAGCCAATAAACATGAACATTTTCCGTATTAAAAACCTGCATGTAACATCTGCACCCATCACTCAGCCAACACTCTTATACGGTATCTATCAGTTAATAAACATCTGTATCAACCCTATCGCCACTACTGGTAACATCTGTATCTGTGCTTCCTGGCTCATGCAGTGTAAGCTCACATGTTTTGGTTTATCAAGCATGTATCATATTTCTCCTGGATCAATAAACATCTGTATCGTATTGAAATTATCGATGAGATATCTTGTTTTATCACTAGTCGTCTTTAACCAACAACCATTTTTCTGTGGAGGACGAGGCTGATGGGAGACCAAACTTGATGTTCAGGAGAGAAAGAAAGAAAAATAGCTGGCTGTGCTGCTACCATCCCCCATCTCGTAGGCATGGCAGCAGCAGCCTCGCACACATGCGCCTGCACACACACACACACGCTTACTCATGGACACACATACACACAAATACACATGCATACAAAGCACACATACATAAACGCACGCACACACACTCTCTCTCTCTCTCACACACACACACACACACATAGAGACACACACACACACACAGCCCATCTCTCTGTGCTACCTGATGTGAGGCAGAGAGAATATTCCAGAAACCAAACACAATGAATGTTCCTCTGCTATTCATACAAAACAGAAAATCACGCAGCGATGGTCCTAATTTAAATTAAATCCACGCATGTATTTAAAGCTGCTCTATTTAGTCTCAAGGATCAAATTTAAATAGAAGCCAAATAGAATTTAAAAAAAAAAAGAAAGAAATGAGTGGAGGAGAGGGATGACGAGGGGGGTGAGGGGTGAGGGAGGGGAGGGGGTAACTTTATGGTATAGTTTTCAGTGCTGAATAAGTAAAGTGTGCGTTTGTTTGAGCGGTGGACTGTCACTGGTGATCTGTGCACCTTTACATTATCTATACGACACACGGATTCATTTCAGTTGCACGAGATTATTTCTTGGGGAATCTGATGCGATTTTTTTTCTTATTTTCTTTTTTTTTTTTTAATTTCAAAGATGTTTGAACATTTATTCGTGGAGATATGGTTTCTTATCGATATCACAGAGCGGCTGTAATGAGGGCTGTGAGGCAGATTGAGTGAGGATTGTCAGTGTTGCTTTGTTTCACCAGTGTGTTTAAGGTGGAGCCAGGTCTGCTGCTGCTGCTGCTGCTGCTGGAGGAGACTGCACTAGCCTGTTAAAGTGATTAAATCCACTGTATTTTATTTTACTCTTAATGAGATTCTGACTGTGTTTTGATGGTTTACTGTATAGTCGTATTTGAAGCACAATCCAGCTTCACTGCGTTTAAAATACAGACTTATAGAAAGCGGTGCTGTGTTCTGTGTCCTGCTGGTGAATGTTTGTGTACATCGTCAGACATCTCTGTGTTGACAAGAGTAAAACAGGCATGTGTATGTGTGTGCTGCTGAATTACGATGAGCTTCCGAGACAAAATAAATGCAAATTTTCAATCTACTATGCAAACTCTGCAATTATGTAGACCACACACAGTAATATAAATCCACAAAGCTCCAAAATCACTGATTTGGCCCTTAAAAAAAACCATTTCTACAGCTATTACTTTAAGTATTACTGCTTCCACAGATATCCACAGTGGCACAAGTTAGAAAACCCTCTTTACTGCTGTTGTTTCTGTTAATGTTACTGCAGTGCACCTCCTAAAACCTTCAGCTCATGAGCGTCACCAGAGTAAAAAACACTGTAACCACTACTTACTTGGTTTTTATACTATTCCCACTCTGCTCCAACAGGCTTATTTACTGTTTCCTCTGCTGCTGCTAACACAGCCCATATCAATATTGTTATGATAATTACTGTTACTACTGTTACGTCTATCGCTGAGAGCTAGGAATACATGATGGGTTTATGAATACATCAGGACATTTTACAACTATGTGTTTTCGGGGCTGCGTGTACAAATCTCCCACCTGGGTACAGTTTGTACTTTCTCCCACTGAGTGTGTGTGGGTTCCCTCCAGGTGCTCTGGATCCCTCCCACAATCCACACATATATGCAGGGCAGGTGAACTCCAATATGTTCACAAGTCTCCGAAAACTGCATGGTCACTGGGCCTGCATGCATTTACAGCATATAAATGTCATTTAAGCATTTAAAAACATGTAATAAATGGTTAATCACACACTATGATGTAGATGTCTGCAGAAGTGTTTATTAATGCTTTCTATAAGTAGTAAAACACAGCTGTAATAACATTTACACATGTGACTACATCATTGTGTGTTATACACCATTTATAATGGAAGTTCTTTTAGATGTAAGGAAATAATATGACATATGATTGTGTGCTTATGTAGTGTATTACAAGAAATAAGTTACATTAACTTGAGCTCTGTAATGTCAGTATATAATCTGAGCTCTATACATACGTTTTACTTCTCTTACTTATTAATTATACAAAACATATGATCAACTTTCAACTATATGTTTCCACCACTATACTGTACTGCTGCTTACAAGTTATATTAAATTGAAGGACGTTTTTGTACAGCACTTATGCATATTTATTCTACTGCAGGTATTGACTTTTATGACTTTTAATTAAGTACTTCTTTTTATTATTTATCATCATTAAATAAAAATGCATACTGCATGACTATGTGCACAGTATATCAGGTTTTTCTAAGTTAGGGTTTGGTTTACATGATACACTCTAGTTGTAAACTGCAGACTCTTCCTCAGCAGGTTGTATCGAGTGTCGTCATCCTTCAGACTTTGCTAACTCTCTACAACCAACTGGAAACGCACGTTATGGTTCACTGCTTATCTTTTCCTGCTGGTTACCGTGCCAGGTCCAGCCAGTGTGTCCTTGTACCATCTACAATTCCCCACAACGCTTCTCTTTTTTCCAGGCTTTGTGTAATCGGCAGTATCCCAAAGACGATCAATAGTGCTTCAAAATTACAGCGCAGGACTGGGCGCTATCTCCAGGGCTGCTGATTATTGGACTTTGCATAGTGTTGGGTTGGTTTTTCTGGGCTCTGGTCTTACCAGCAGTTAGGTGCAACATGGGAATGGATATCTGTTTGAACAGAGGCCCAAAAAGCTCCTGGCAACTTCAATCCGAATCAATGCTCAGACCAGGGCACCACATAAATTGTTTCCCCTAAAACGAAAAAAAAGGAGCCATTCCTTCTTATTTTTTGAGTTTTCTGACTTCAATCACCTCACATAGTTTTCCCCCAAAACAGAAATCAGCCCAAAAATATATATATAGAGACAGCGAGCAAGCTTTGTCTTTCTTTCTTTCTTTTTTTTTCTGACTATGAGACGCATGGGTGGTCCAGTCAAGTCAATTTATTTATTATTTATTTATACAGCACCCCAGTTCATAACAGCAGCTATCTCAAGGCACTTTTCATATAGCAGCATTAACTAGGGGATGGGTTGAGGCAAACTAGCCCAAAGTTTTATATTTATTTATATAAAAAGCTAAGATATAAATCCTATACTACTACAGTATTAGATGTGGAGAGGGCATCTTCCTGCAGGAGCCAAATTGGGAGATGGTTCCACAGGAGAGGATCCTGACAGCTGAACGCTCAGCCTCTCATGCTGCTCGTATGGACTCTATAGAGCCACAAGTAAGCTGACGTTCTGGTGTGGTAATAGGGCTCTGCTATATGAGCTCTTGAAGACGTGACGGCGCCTGACCATTAAGGGCTTTGTAGTGTAGGTGAGGAGGTGGATTTTAAACATCGCAGCTAAGGAGTGAGTGAAGAGAAGTGAACATATCGGAGAAGTCTGGAGTCTTTAGAGACTTGTCAGGACAGCGTGATATTAAGGAATTGCAATAATCCAGCCGAGAGGTATACACAGACTAGCTTTTCTGCGTCTTTCAGAGGAAGAATGTGACTGACTGACTTTTGCATTGTTACATATGTGAAAAGAGGCAGACCTTGAAGTTTGAGGACACACTGACTGAAGATAAGTGAAAAGATTCCTTACAGTGGCGCTGAAAGCCAAGGCAACGGCGTCTTAGATAATGTGTCTAACTTCAGCTTTGTTTGAATCTAATAGCAGAGAATTGCAAGTTATCCAGGTCTTTATGTCCTTCAGAGACGCTTGACATTTAGTTAACTGATTGGTTTCATCATGGGTAAGGCTTCACTGATAAATATAATTGAGTATCATCCACATAACAATGAACATGATGGAGTGGTTCCTAATAACAGTGGAAGAAGGGATATATAAGTTGAATAGAAGTGGTCCGAGCGCAGAGCCCTGAGGAACTCCGCAACTAACTTTTGTATGCATTTTTAAAAGAAAAGAACTTAAAAAATAAAGACTTAAACCAGCTTAGCACAGCTGATTTAATGCTATTTAAACATCCCAGTCTCTGTAATAGGATGTGATGGTCGATGGTGTCAAACGCAGCACTTAGATCTAACAAGACAAGTACAGAGACAAGTCCTTTGTCCAATGCAATTAGAAGGTCATTTGTAACTGTCACTAATGGTGTCTCTTTGCTATGATGCACTGGAAAATCCTTCAAATACACTATTGTTCTGCAGAAAGTCGCACGACTGATTGGCGACTGATTAGGGTGAGGAAGGGTGTTCGCTAATGAGCTTTACAGAGCAGGTAGAGACAGCCGCTATAAAATGAGAGGAAACAGACCTCCCACCAAATATGAATACCAGAAAGATGCAAATGTACTCAACTGTGAATTTATTATTCTGAATATGTTCAGAAACAAAAGGCTCTGGAAAACAGAGGGAGTGAAAGTGAACTGCTCCCCTCCGTTCCTCACTGCCTAAAAAAAAAAAAAAGATAAATAAAAAAAAAGAAATAAATAAAGGAGACGGGGAGAAAGAGAGAATGGGAGAGAGAGAGAGAGAGAGAAAGATGGAGAGGGAGGGGTTTAAAAAAGAGGCAGAGAGACCGAGCAAGAGAGAGAGGAAAAATCCTGGGCCCTGTTTCTTCTATTTTTTTTCTCTCTCTCTCTCTTTTTTTTTTTAAGCAATGGCATCCTGTGTTCTTGGATGTGTCGTTGCCATGGCAACTGTAACTTGGTGACCTCGTTATTTCTGCCTAATCCCGCACTGAAATTATGGTTGCTCCACCCTTTTGCCTGGCTGCCCTGATAACATAATCATTGCAAATGAGGCAGGGGAATGGAGAAGAAGAAGAAGAAGAAGAAGAAGGAGAAGAAGAAGAAGAAGAGGAGGAGGAAGAAGAGGAAGAGGAAGAAGAGGGAAAAAAAGCACATTTGGCACAGGTTTTTTTTTTTTTTTTTTCCTTAAAACCAGATCACCACGGGCTGCTGTAATGTATCACATACAGTACAGTACGTTCACTGGGCAATGTTTACTGCTGCTCTCAGTGTTTTGCCGTATTCCTATACTGTATACAACAACTGATGACGGCGGGGGCAGCATAATTAAAATAAGCACTTAGCCATAATCAGCAGTGAGTGGTTGATAAACTGTATTGATTTCAGATCAGTCATGAGTTTATTACAGTGTGATCGGTGCCAAGTCAACACAGCGGCTGCCACTCAGCCAAAGTTTGGAGACTGTATCCTGTAAATGAGGCGCAGATAATAAAAAAAGAAAACTAAATCTACTGTACTTCACACTTGCACTCACTGATAACATGCACACAGCAGCACATAAACACCTGAATTATTGATTTCAGTGTTTGATTAGATTTACTTATTGGCTGGGGCATGAGGAGCACTCTGAAAAATTGATGGATTTTTTGAGATAAACATGCAAACTAATAAGAAATCCTCAGTCATGCCTATTCAATAATTCACAGAATTTACATATTATTATTGGCATATCTCATTACTCTGGACCAAGACACACTTAAATATTCCAAAATTTTATTAGTTGGGTATTCTGTTGCATAAATTAACATGAATAATGAAGGATGAGAGCTCCTTTAAAGTCGCGATTCAAAGAAACCCCTCATTTAGGAACATAAGAGAGAAATGCCTTTGTGTGGTCAAATAGGCCACAGGATCCATAACAAACTAACTGTTTACATGTATTTACTGCGACTGCCACTGAAAACATCCTCAACACACACAATCTAACGTGGAGTAGGCTTGTTGTTAGGCTGCATTGTTCCCACAATCTGAGTGAGTGTTGGTTTTTGATAAAGAAGTGAAGATGTTTCCTTTCATGTTACCAATCCACCACGAGTCGAATATGGAGGACACTTTTACTGGATATATTAGATTTTAACAATGTTGTTACTAAATGAGAATTTTAATTGTATTATTATGATTATCGTACTGGCCCTTTGTTTTTAAATAATGAAATATATTTTTATTGTGTTTTTAATGGGAGTTTATAAAAACTGTTGAGTAGCAGGTTGAACCACCAAGCTGTGGCATCGTCAAATATATTTTTATCAGTTGAAAGACATGTTAATGAGATATTTAAAACTCTAAAGCTATTGATGCCTCTAATTTCTGACTGGTGCAAAATTTAAATAAAACACTGAATGTATGTACTGTATATAACCCAGTCCAGTCTCACTGATCGATGGTTTATTGTTATGCTGATGTGGTGGCCACTTGTTGTGTGCTGCTTGTGAGATGTTTTCTCCTGTCATGTTGTGTCATATCGTATGGTGTCGTATTGTGTTCTGTTGCGTCATGCCGTGTCCTATCGTTTCATATTCCATCGTGTTGTGTCATGTCGCATGTGACTGATGAACATGATTTATTCAAAAAATTAAAAACTATATATGAGATTTTATGGTTTCACATTATTCGAGCAGAAACAATGAGAGACAAATTGGCACAATATTCTCTTTAGTCCTTCTGTAGCATTTAATTATAATAAAAATAAGTAATAGTAGAAGAGTAGTAGGCTATCAGACAACACAGATCCCTCCTCACATCCCTACACTGGATCATTAAGCCATTTTCCTAACATGTGAACTTGACCAGGTTTATATGAATGAACTGATGAGAAGCCTGAATATTAGATGTAAATATCTGTATTTACATCTAGAGGAGCTCTAACCTTAATTAAAGGTGGACCTCTCTCTGATTACATCCTCAATAATATAGCTGAGGTTCAACAATAGGCTACAATTCTGCCTCTATTTTATGTCCTTCCACTCCCAGATGGATAAAGACCAGTTGATTCAAAAGCTCTTAACTCAAGGGCTTCACTGATCATAATTTCAATGTACATGTAAATATTGCATCTTGAGCTTTTGAGTGGTCCAAACCATTTCTATCTATAAAACAGTATACATGTATGTATATCTTTGCAGAGGTTTTGGACCAGACAGATGCTGTAGAAATCCTCATCTACCTCTATCTGTGACCTGATACAGTGTGTTAAGTAATAGTTAATATGAATAACATCTGTGTGATTTTCACATCACCTTTTGTCAGAACAAAGTGAACCTGCCTTCCTCATCCTAATCCTCATCCTCATCGCATCAAATGCAGTAAAAACCACGCCGTGTGGCCGCGGCGACCGCCATGTCAGCTCAACCTGAACCTGCAAAAATTAAGTTCCTCGTCTGTATCTGGAGATAATAACTCTCACAAGATGCTGTGAATAATTATCTGTGAGGTGCAGCCCTCACTCTGCACAGCATTCACCATGTCATCATGGGATCTGTTAACTGTGTTTTCCAGCATTTTCTTTACACTTACTGTAGATGCAGTAAACTCAACAATCGGCTTGTTTTTTCTTCTTTTACAGAGTCTATTGCAGTGTCTTACATCAGTGTCAGGTCACACACCACTGATCTGTTTTAGTAAGAGATGGGTCAGAGATGTGGAAGAACACGGGTTCAGGTTTTTATCCAAATAATGAGATTTCAGTGGAAATAAAATGTTTTTAACTGGTGTCACATCTATAATAAATGCTTTTGTATTCATGCATATCCACAACTGTTGGTTAGCTGATGGTCGTGTCTGTCTGTCAATCAGATGCCTAAAATCAAACTGCAGTTTCTGTGTAGCGCCACCATGAGGTTGACATCTGTGTTGTTGTTTTTTTGGACGGACCTCCACGATATTTGATCCAGACGTTTACGACTCTCTGAGACTTTGATGATTTTTGAACTTTGATGTGAAATACCTTAATATTGACTCATTTTACTCTGTCGTCTGAGTTTACTAAGATGTTTATGATGACCCCCCCTACCCGCCAGCCCCCCTACCCAACCCCCAACTCCCACCCCTCCATCACCTTCCAACACCCCCACCCTCCCCCCATCTTTTACTGAACTTAGACCCAGGATGCAAATGAGAAACAGATGTGTAGGAGGGCGCGTATGCGTGTGTGTGTGTGTGTGAATATGAGGAAGGAGGGAGGGAGGGGAGAGGGGGGGTGGGGGGGGCAGTAAGGAGACTTTATTTCCACAAAGACCTTTAAGGCTTAAAAGAACCAGAAAATCTCCAAACTCGGGTCTTTTTTGGACGTGGTTCCCTGAGCGAGGCGCCGTCCTGGGAAGTCAACAGGGGGAAAAAAAGCAGAGACAGAGAGACAGACGGCCTCGTGGACAGATGTGTGTACAGTCAGACGTGTGTATGTGTGTGTGTGTGTTTGTGTGTGCATGTGTGTGTGTGTGTGTTTTTGTGCGTGCATAATCCGCCCTTAGAGAGAGGACCACACAACTCCCAAGAGGCTTATCTTGGTCAGATCCTGTTGCTTGTATGGAAACTCTCAATTCGGTCACATCGTTTGTCCAGAGTACGACACAACAACACATACACACACACAAATACACACACTCCCCCCCTCCCCTCCCCCCTCCCCACCACCACCACCACCACCACACTGACCTGGATTTGACTGGCTGCTGCCTGCGGTGTCCGCCCACATCTACTTTGACGGACCCACAGGCCGCTGGATGTTTTAGCTGAGAGGGAAAAATAAGTGTATATATATTATTTTTTATATACATATTATTCAATAGAGATGGAAACGCTGTTATTATAAGCATGGACATTTATGAAAACAGAGTAAATGCAGAACTAACAGTATGGTGAGTATGGTAACACAAGTGGTACCATTAGAAACCACATTACAGCAGCAGCAGCAGTGAGAGAAGACACAGTAATAAGAGTAGCGGCAGTTATGGTAATAGACTATTATTATTACTATAGCCCCAGTGGTGATGTCATTAGCCCTATTAGCAAGAGTATCATGAGCACAGTGAGAGTTGATTCTTCTGTGAGTTGCAATGTAAGAAAGAAAGGAGTCAATATGGACAAAAATGATCTCACCTAAACGTCCATGTTGGATCTTATCGTCTGTTCTGGAGCTTTCAGCTGCTTCACGCCGTGTCCTCATCAACAGACAGAGGTCACTTAACGTCCTCGACCTGTAGGTGATGAAAAAAAAAAAAAAATCTCCATCTGAGCATAATTAGTATTTATGATCCATGGACTGATTGATAATTAATATAAGTGCTTATCTCAATAAAAAAGTAATTTGTATCTTATCGTCACGTATTGTATCATAAAAACAGTGAAGTCCAAATGTATGAGATGAACATTTTAGACCTCACTGTTTTGTAATTAAATAGAAGTTAATAGTGTTTTATTGAGATATTAGAAACATAGCAGAAGTTAAGATGAGGTATAAAGTAAAAATTAGATTTAAACAAAGTTTTATTGAAATATTTATTATAATGTCTGTGCCAAATGACTGAACATATTTCAATGACTATTTCCACATTAAAAAGTCAAAGTCCAGTTTTAAGCTACAAACCTAGATTTGTCTTTTCACCGCACATGCCGACTGAGTTCAGTGTGTAACAGCAGGACTGATGGAAACGTTAAGTATAGCAGTGGTGACCAAGCTCTACATTCAGATAAAGCTACAGAGGCACCAACAGCCACATTTAGATATGTTAATATCATGATTAGCAATGGTCAGATGCACCTATCAATCATACAGTATGTAAATTTCTACCTGATGAATGCTGATTAACTTCTCTGCTTTGATGTCTCATAAATGCATATTTTTGCATATAATGAGAATTCTGCGTTTTTTTCCAGATAAGAAAAAATAATGGGGATGAAATGCTTTTATTTATTTATTTTTCCAGTTAGTGTTTTATTTATTTATTTATTTATTGCTGAACATGGGTTAGAAAACATGCAGAGAGCCCAAAGGCTTAAACAAAAAAAATCATTCCTAGTGAATAAATAACCTTTTAAACTGCAAAAAGTTGGAAAAACATAAATCTATATGTGGCTGATGTTTCGCTGTATGGTAACAATACACGTTTGTGTGTAACGGTGGGCTTGTGTGCGCGTGTGTGTGTGTGTGTCGGCAGCAGCGTCTCAGGAGAGATACATGCGACATCAAAAGGTTGTTTCCTTCTTCTACATTGGACACGTCATTAAACATGACATTATCACATGTAAACCAGAGGCTCACCTGTTTTAGTTGTACCTTCCCTTCCTCTAACAACCCCACCCCCCACCCCTCACCCCCACCTCTGCTTCCACCTACACCTCCTCCCCAATTTGGAAACAAATGCTCCACCTGCTTTTTAATTGTGTAAAAAAACAAAAACAAAAACCGAAACAACCTGGAACAAAAAAGCTGTGAGATATTTCTGGTCCCTAAAGTGACAGATGTGATTAGGTGAGAGACACGTGACGCCGGCTCCGACTCGCCCCCCCCCCCCCGCCTCCCACCCCCCGCCCCAGCTACCGGACTAATAACAGGGCTTTTACCTTTAATGGCCGCCTGACCTCAGAGCTTTTAACTTGCTGGTACAGTTTGGCCACCGGCGTTTACCTTGTATTTACATTTTGGGCGTTTATCCAGAGAGACCGAAACAAGAAAGTTGCATTAGTAGATTCATCATCGTTACCGAGCAGTGCGGGGTCAGAGGTCAGAGACGCAGCATCAGTTATATCAAACACACTCGAGCTGCTGCCAACACGTCGGACAAAGAAATGCTCATTTTGTAATAAGAGATGAGGAGGAAAACTCAGCTGGCCCCCGGGGCCCGGACTCCAGGCCTGCCCCTCCCCCCACGCATCTCCCCCCAACCTCCCATCAGGTCAGGAGGGAGGGCGAGGAAAAAAGTTACTAAACAGTGTTCATTACTCCCTCAATAAATTGATTAATTGTTTAAACTGATCTAATCACAGGTACTTTTACCTCTGGTGGGTGTTTCTGTGGTAACCTGGGAGCGTGAGGGAAGAAAATAAACTGACTAACTAACAGGATTAAGACCAGTGTGGGGCCGATCGTTAGTGTGTTCACTGTCTCAATAGAAACCCAAGGGGGCGTGTCTGTTGTGACATCAGACAAAAGTGGAAACTGAGATCTAAAATAAATGAACACACATATTGTAACAAGAGTTTAAAGAACAGCCTGAAGACAACTGACTATGAAACAAGATAATGTAATGTACATTTTTATATAATCAACAGCATTAAATGAAATACAGTTTAAAATAATTCATATTAAAACATCGTTTTAGAGTTTTAGATCCACTACTTTAAGTCATAAAATGTCTGAATATAGTCAAACTCTCCCATCAGTTGCAATGAAACATCTTCAGTTTTCTTGTTTTGACCAAAACACCTAAATATATTAAACTGGAAACCGTATAAAATAGAGAAAAGCAGTAAATCATTGTATTTGAGAAACAGGATTCAATTCAATGAATTTTTCAAAGATTTTTTCTTTTCTCTTTCCTGAGGAAACATTTCGTGTCAGTCTTACAACTGATTAATTGACTTTTCTTTTCAGCTCCACATCCATTAAAAGAAACATGTTCAAGGCAGACGACGCAGAGAGTTACTGTGATACAAAACAACCACGTTGAGATGATGTCGCTGAGACGTTTGTGTGTCACAGGAGGAGGAGACCGGGTTGTTCGTTATTGCAGGCTTGATGGTCTGATGTTGGCGACCTGCGTTGTTGAGCAATAACGCTTCAACCCCAAAAACAGCCCCCAGTGCCACACATGCACAAACAAACACACACACATACATACGACAGCTCTGTCTCACATGTGTGGTTAAGAGCAGCAGAGTTCTGATAGAAACCGTTGCATGATGCTGCAACACAACGGCCATATGCAGAACAAAAGGCCAGAAACAGCAGGCTGGCTTAAAGATACTGCCACTCTCACTGTTACATGACATTTATGTTGCAGGTGTAAACACGACAAATGGGACGACACCACTCTCAGTCAGCGTGCGCTATAGTATGAAGCTGCACACTGAATCTCATCAGGACGAACAGAGAAGCAGATTCTGCATCTCACTGCTCTTTACAGTCGTGGAGTGGACACACAATTATGTCAAAAAATACAGTATGCAGGTGTCATTGACAGAAGCTGCTTGCCATATCGAGGAATACAGTTAAAATATATAGTCAAAATTTGACAGAAACTCTGGCGCGGCTGTCAGCCTGTCGTTACTGAGAGACTGATGTTCCTGACAGGCCCCAGAAAACGTGTTCCCACCAAAAACTTCAATGTAATCACAAAATCAAAACACAGAAGCCTCTGTTTCTTCCTGCCTGTGTGTTTTTTGTGTTCTCTCCGTCAAGGCTTTTGTCAAACTCCTCACTTTTTATTTATTTATTTATTTATTTTTTTGTTGCATTTTTCACGCAGTTTTTTCATTTCTGATGAGTAATATCAGAGACTTCATTATTGTGTGCATTGAAAGAATATCTGGAGCAGATCTTCATCAGCCCATCATTTATTCATTGACATGGATTTTTCAAGCAGTGGCTCACCTCTCGCCGAGCAGATGTTGAGAGCCGTCTCCAGCTGCCTTGATCTTAAGAGACACTGGACCTGATGTTGCCTATTTGAAAAATAAATTCTCTGTACACGTCGACCCTGCGCTGTGAATTACTGGCTTGAGGGGCATTTAATTAAATCAAAAACTTATCACTCAAATTTTAATTATGCTGCCAATGTCTCCCAGGTTCACTTATGACTTAGTGCCATCTAGAGGCCGAGGCGGCTACAGGCACAAGACACTGCAGCAGGAAGAGTCTGACATTAGTCTTCATTATGCACAGTGCAGCTTGTTATGGCTGTTTGAATACACTGGATGATTCTGAATTTCTTTAACTCAAAGCGGCCGGTGATTAAAATGACAAATGCAGCACATTAATGGACACATGAACTTCATTTTCCATCTGAATTCTGTTGCTCCTCTGTGAACCGATTAGTGGTTAAACATTTTACAAGTTCAGCAGCTGCTGTTGAGGTCGATGAGCGCGATTCTGCTGCAGATTCTACACTTAGTAATGTGTTTTAGTTAAAAGTTGCTGCATGTGATTTCACTGTGCACAATGATGCACGTTAAGAGTTTGACACTTGAAATCTCTTTGAACATTAATGCAAAGTTCTTCTGCGTTCACCTTGAAACTTGTGTTTGTATAAACAACATTTTATACTATATTTTATGAGAACAAAGCTTGGAGTCAATAAAGTTCACATAAACAAGTGTAATGTGAAATATTACAACCATTAGTGAACAAATAGATCAGTGTCCATTAATGACATGTTTTTAAACAACATGTACTTGAATATTTGTACATTCTTTGTTTGTGAATGTAATTAAAATAACTTTTGGGTGATAATAAATATCAGGAATCATGTGTCATGACTCTAAGCTGTTTTTTTTGTATCAAACTTACTTTGTTAGGTTGTTTCCTCCTCTTCATGCACAGGGTTTTGTTTGCTCCTTGTGTTTATGTGAGTGTGTGCAGGTGAATATTTAAGCTACACGATGATATCTTTATTAAAGCTGTGGTTTCTTATGTGCAGCAAAATAAATGAATAAATAATAATAAAGTAAAAAGTAATTTGTTATGCAGGCAGACAAACCCAGTGAGTGTTGTACTTATTATATAATACTGTGTATTATTGTGGAGGCTGCCTGCAGCTGGAGTTAATACTCTTGTGCAGGTGAAAGCAGCTGATTTTATACGCTTAATCAAATTATATGTAAACTCTTTATAAGCAATGTACATATCATATATATATATATATATTAGAGGCAACATTAGTAGTGATAATATTATGTTTCTAATTGCACATTGTGTCATTTTAAAGCCTGTTTAACTTGTGCTTTAAGAGCTGTTAGTTTAATCTAGAGCAAAGACTCATATGGATTCATCTCTCAGTGGAAATATATGATGTTAAAGGAGGAATTGTCTGTAGAGAGATAAAGATGTTGTTTAACGCCGACAACTCACTGACACTGTGAAGTGCTAATACACACACTTTGTGCAGGAGAAACACATGAATCAGGCTCTTAATAACATCTTCATAAGACCTCATGGTCCTGTCCCTGAACTCCTCCTGTCTGATCCCGTTTCTCGTTTGTTGTTTTAGATCCTCAGTTAAAAAAACAGCCCCGGCTCTGAGAACAGGCAGTCAGGAAGCCGAGAGGCGGTTCCTGAGTTTTGGGTGACTTACTCTCACGCAACACATGTGGCGGCTGGTCCCTGGGAGGCAGAGGGGTCCTCCCCTGCAGGTCAGGTTACCCAGAGCAGCCAAGGGATAACCACTACCATCTGGCCTCACCTTCCATGTTCACTGCCGCTCCAGGTCTCAATGGCTTCCACATGGCGCCCCGCCATCTCAGACATAACCCCTACACAACACACAAACACACACAGACACACATTTATGAAACTGATGCACACGCCGAAATACACAAATATGTCAAGCACATTCGCAGCATATGCACGCGTTCATGCACAATATGAACGGATATGCAACAGCAGCTATGAACAAAACACATTTTTTAAGCACTATGATCACAGGATGATCCACAAAGGGGAGAAAAGAGAGTGAAAAAATAGAAAATGAACAATGACATTAATAAAAACAAGCACAAATCACAAAACGCAAAGTAGCACGATCAAGAAAAAGCAGGAACAAGACGCTTCTTTAGTTGTTTTCTTAAAATAAATGCATGAAAACCATAAATACGTACGTACACATCACACAAAAGAAAGCACACACCCGCTACAAATGCACATACATACACACACACACACACCATGTGAACGACAAAGAAACCCACATTAATTCACATAAGTAACACCACACAAAAGTGAAACCGCATGCACATACACACACGCACGCGCACACTCTCCCATGCCAATGCATACACACACATATGCACATCAGCTCACACAGCGGCACAGATTTGAATGAGGGGGGTGGGGGGAGGTGGGGGGGAGTGAGGGGCTTTAATCAGGAAATTCACCTCCAGGGGTTTCATGTAAGCAGGACTGGACGCTGCTCTTCTCCCTGCTTCACACAATGAATCACCGAGACAGGCTGTGCATGAAAGCCTCAATCCACTGTCAATAAAGCTAATGCTATCACAGGTTTCTTCTGTGTGCAATGTAATCTATTATATGGCTTTACATGCAGCATGTGGAGAAAAATCATAAACCAGTGCTCGAGATGAAAAACACCATCTGCAATTACACTGAATCAACATAAATAACAACACTGTAATATATTTATGTTTCCGTATTAAATCTAAGTGTATAGAGGAAAATGTCCAGAGAAACAGAGGAGAGAGGATGATGTAGAAGAAGTCAGAGGCTGGTCTGACCTCACATTAGCGCCACTTTCTCCCTGTTTCATGCACAACTTGGTGGTTTGCAGACACCAAAACCCATGTTACAGTATAATGATCCACTACAGACCATAACGCCTCTGTGAGCCATGCTGTTTGCATGCAGAGCAGGCATAATACAGTAACCTACACGATTTATGTTTTTGATTTCTCTGAAGCCAGTCCCTCACTTTTTACTGCACTTTTCATAAATTTACACAGAGACATCATGTTGTTTGGACTTCCCATCGACACAAATGACTTTCTCGTGTGGTAAAATATGCTAACTGTCACTGCCAGTGTTACGACGATGACGACCACGACCCTGGTCTTGAAGCGAACAGTCCAAGAAATGACAAATTAGACAGGAAGTAGGTTGTGTCATTAGAGGAGAATTCAACTCCACAACAGAACAGACACACTGCCTATTCTTTATTTGATATTATAATCATCATAATAATAGTAGTAGTAGTAGGTCGAACAGTGAAATCCATACATTAGCAACACTTGTGACAAGCTTAATTTAAGAAAATGGTAGAAAAGGGGGAACAACAGGAGCCAGTTACTCTCAGTACAACACAGTGTTGAGCTTCAGCACAGTCTGACAGGAAATAACAAGCAGCAGCAGCAGGAGGAGGACGGTTAAATGGACGGGTGGAGACAAGAAACCAGGAAACTGCAAGGTGCAGGATGCATTCAAGAGCAGCTGATCATCTCTGCACAGGTAAAAAGAAAAAAAAAGATCATTAGGAAGAAGATAATGTAAAAGTCCTGGACATACAGTATAAAGACAGGTTGTAATTAGTAATACCTACACACAATTAAGCATTGTTATGCACTATCAAATACTTAATTCTGCATACAGTGATACTAATTAGTAAGTGATTTATAAACAGTTTGACTCTGGATCAATAAGTTCATCTATAATGTGTTTAATTATTGTGTTTTCATACTTAAACAACAAATTCTGCATTTATCAATCAAATATCAATTAGAAACCAGCTAATTAGGAGATGTTAGTGGTTCTTAAGATTGTTGATGAATGATGAATTGATACTAAACTATTAATTAACTGATCTATCTATCTATCTATCTATCTATCTATAGAAATCCATCTGTGCCACTGCTGAAATTCATCAATAACATTACACATTACAGAAATACAGAAAAAGTAAGTATTAATGGGAATTGATGTCATCACTGCAGGAGCTTTCAGAGACGTCATGAGCAGAGATGAAGGGGAGGATGAGGGGGAGGAGAGATGGTAAATATGTAATAAAGGTCATTAGGAGGATTAAAACCAGGGACGTCACCAGTTCATGATCAGCGCCTAAAAGACCACCGGGTTCACCACAAACACATTCCCCATGAGATTACTATAACACTGGGGGAGGGGGAGGTGGGGGTGAATGTTTACCATATCAAAGTATGTGATATAAAATCTAAATCAGATGTAATGTGATAGGGGATTTCATGCCTATTGGCCTCTGCCCCGCTCCATTATGTGCTCCTGCACGCTGACCTGACGTGACTCGATCTGCCTCTCGTTTAGCACCAGCGAGTGAGACATCAGATATTTTCAAATCACATCCGTCATCCTGTGTTTAAGCGCTCAGCGGTCAGACTCCACATGCAAACACACACACACACACACACACACACACAGCCAAGACGTGGAGAAAAAAAAACGCATCGCTGCAGCTTTAAAGAGGAGGAGGAGGAGAACTACTACTACCCTGGATAAATTCTCTTTCGCACACCGCTGCACCTGTGACACACAAATAATTTGCTCCTCACAGGTTTACATTGCAGAAAACAATAGCATCTGTGGCGCTGGGTGACAACTTATCTGCCCCAGCGGAAACAGGAACAACATGCTCTGTCTCAGCGGTAATCTTTGATCAGTTAAAATGCTTTCTGTGATAAACATTGACTCGATCCCCATGGGCAATCACTCCATAGTGCCGGCATCATGGGAGGTAATGTATGCACAGACATGTTGAATTTGCCTCGGGCCCTCAAACACACACACACACACACACATACGTGCACACAGAATACACACACAGTGAGATGAATTGCTACGCCACCTAGAATAAATACATATCAGCTACAGTGAGCTGGGGCGCTTTGCTCTTTCCTATTAATCCTCAGCATGGTGATTTATTGCAGTGTGCTTGTCAACAGCCATATAGTCCCCTGGAAGAGTGGCCGGCCGAGAGAAATGGTGGAGTTTAAGAGTAAAGCCCCCCCACCCAACAACCCCACCCCACCCTGTAGTCTATTTATGTGCATTCTGGTCCACGCTGGGGGTGAATATATGGGTTGGTTGAACAACAACAACATTTTTGTGCAAAAGAGGAATGGCTCTGTAAAATAATCTATTCGTCATAATCCAACTCTCAAATTGATGTCTCCCCAGATGTCGTCGCTGCTGCTGCTGCTGTGGAGATTTGCATTTGCCAAGGTGAAAGGCCTGGATGCTCAGCAATCAGTCCTATGCAGCAGATATAGAGTGAATAGTAAAAGTGCCCTTCTGTAAGTTATTTTTATACACTATGTGAATGTATGTGTGTATGCATGGAGCTGCTGCGTATTCAGCTCACCAGTGTTAACTCATCCGTTTGATTAATGCTACTTCCACTGAAAAACACTGGAGGTGCAGTGCAGTGCAGCAGTGCAGGACTCTTATCCGACGGCTCCATCTTGTGGTCGATTAGTGAACTGCAGTTACACAATATTAAAACAGGTGGTCATGTGAGGTTGTGGTTGTCCGTCAAGAAAAATGACTGAAATTTACAAAATAAGTTTCAAATTGAACGACTGATGATTCAGAATTACATCAGAAGACAAAGACCAATCAGCTCAGTCTGTTGTTTTAATGTTACAGCTGATTGGTCTGGTTTTCTCATTCACAAAGAAACCACACCAGTGAGCCACTGCTGCACTGGGTGATATGTTCCTATTTCATTATATATTTTCCTTTTTTTTGTAAATTAAATATCTCACACAGACTTGTCCTGCTGTGAACACAATAAGATGTGTATTAATCAGTAGTTGAAAATAGTCCCTATAACAAATGCATCGTTTTTTGTTGTTGTTGCTTTGGGCCTGTTTGAAACTATGATTAACAATTTATGTTCTGTTTTTAAGTGTGTTTAATCTGCTGTGTGTTATGTTTTTCTCCTGTTCTCTTGACCTTACAGAAAATGTGGCTTTGCTATGGATGACTCCTTAAAAATTTAATAAAAGGATTGAATGAAATTATGTCTGAACTACAGTGTTCAGTTGTTTCTGGAACATTTTAACCCTTATTTTTTCCTAAGATTGATGTGTTCAGAGGGATCAGTGCAGTGCGACAGTGGGGGGGAGTGTGTGCTGGTGGTTTTGGGATCTGTTGCATTTGTTTTGTCTTTAACAACTGTTTCTAAAACATAAACAAGATTTGTTTCAGAGGGGATTTGTGCTGCAGCTGCTACAGTATTGTTTCAGCTTTTTATCAGTTTCAGCTCCTAGTGTTATGTGCAGGTGAGATTTGTGCTGTTTCAAAGGTCACACAGATTAACTAAGAGCTTCACCTTTAAACCTGAAATGAAAGAATTCCTCAAGAGGTGAGAAAAATTAAGAGATTTTAAACCGGCAAATCGCTGAAGAACATGACTCTGTCTTAACGTCACGCACAGACATGAGGTAAAACTACAGCTGAAGTTCTACATTTCTAGTTCATGTCATTAGACCAGCACGTATTTAGTGTTGTTACTATGAAGAAATATGTGTTTTAGAGGACATAATATTGTGATTTTAAACAAGACAATAATTAAATGGCAGACAGTAATAGTATGTATTGTAATAAATACAGTAGGTGGTGTTAGTCCATGTGTTGTATGATCAACAGCTCTGGAACAGCTACAAAATGACCTTGCAACAAGATTGTTTTGTCAAACGCCGTTTTCCACCGTCAAGAATGAACTTTAAACCTGGAATCAATCTTTCATTTTGACTCCTTTTATTGTGAATTTTGACACAGTTACGACACAGGACTTAGAAAACCCACAGGAACAGAGCACCTTTTTCATAGCGAGGACACCAAGGACACTTTGACTTGATAGCTACAAACATGAAATAAGGCCACTCCACTTGAAAGCGTATTGTACGTTTGAGAGAAGACAGCGGCTTCCTTCGGCTTTGAGGCAGAAGACCTTCAGGGACTTTGAATGGTGCAAAAAAAAAAAAAAAAAAAAAGGTCCACAGATCTCACACGTCACAAAGGACCGACAGTGTAGGTGCTGCTGGATTTCACAAAGATCACAGAGAAAACGACCGTGGCTGATGAAGGTGTGGCGATGTTGAAATTCATTTCAGAAGTGAGGAGGTGAGTAAACAGCTGATAGTAAACGTAATAACACTGAAACGACATAAAATGACTACGGAATGGGATCACAAACTTTTTACAGTACATGTAACTTCATTGGTGGCTGCTTTTACACTACTGTAGCTTCTCCCATACACGCACGCACGCACGCACGCACTTTAATATCACGCTTCTCATTTCGCACAATCTCACTTCACTGATCTTTAAAATAATTCAGACTATTTTAAACATATTTTTGTGAGTGACTGAAAACTTGTACTGTGGATTGATTGCAGGGACCTGCAGCTAGATGGCACTGTGACGCTGCAGTTACTAAGAGAGACCCCCCCCCCACACCACCACCACCACCACCACCATCGTCATCATCCCTCCTCCTCCTCCTTCCCCTCTTCTTCACTCCAGAGCAACCACATCTGGCTGTCTTCTCTCCACCCCCTTGTTATTATTTAGCCTCTCTCTGTCACCATCTCTCTTCTTCACCTCTACACACTCCAACCCTCTTCATCACTCCTATCTCTACAACTCTCCTTACCCATATCCTCCTCCTCCTCACTCTCTGCTTCCTAACCGTCTTTATCTCTCCCTCCCTACAAACCTCCCCTTCATCACCATCTCCACAGCTCCACTCTCTTCTCTTCTGTCTACTTAGTGGCCACAGCCTGGGTTTCCCCTCCGGAGGTCAGCAGCTGCATCAGGCTCCCAGACGCCGGCCGGTCCGACCCGGTGGCCCAGTTGAAAAAGAGTCTGAGGAAAAACAAAGAAACAAGGAAATGTGAGCAGCTTTAGTGATTTTACTGAAGTGTTTAAAGCTCATGTGTTTCTAAATGTCTAAACTGCGTTACCTACTGTATGCCTTACATCCCCTAGTCAATATATACCCAAACACCTTTTGTGGCTCTACCATTGTAATGTGTATACTACCATCACCTATGGTACAGTATATTTTAACACAGAGGTATACCTAGTGACCTGGTGGTGAAGACACATGATTTATAACAGAATATAAACCCCCATTTGTAGATGTTTCTTAAATCTAAAGCTGCAACTCTCAAATAACGTACATTTTTCAGTTCGCAGGGCTCCAGTAAATTTGCCTTTTGTTTGTTTGCCTTTTTTTTTTTTTTTTAACACTGGTGAAATGTGAAAGGGACGACTCAAGGAATCTGTCATTACAGGTGTCAGGCCAAAGGAAAGGAAATGTGAATATTTGCTTTGCAAGTTCATTTACAGCGTGCACCCCTACATTTT
Source organism: Decapterus maruadsi (assembly GCA_030347415.2). NCBI lineage: Eukaryota > Metazoa > Chordata > Actinopteri > Carangiformes > Carangidae > Decapterus > Decapterus maruadsi. Next base: position 6,096,546 of record CM064903.1, read on the forward strand.
CTGCGTGCACGTTAGGGGGCCACTGTGCACCTAGTAAAAAAGTTAGTCTGGAGGTCTTAACCAATTGAGCATGATGAAAAATGAATGAAAAAGTACTATAATATATATACTATAATGTCAATGAGTTTGAGAACCTGGAGTCACGAAATGTTTAAAGTGACTTCAACGATTACTCATTCATCAAAAATAATACAGTACTTTCATTTAATCATCTAATGTGTTGCTTAATTGACTGTCGCAGCAAGAGCTGTGTCTTTCCTTTTTCCAGTATGTACAGTTTCAGTGAAAAGAAAAAGAATAACATCTGCATGATCCAGTTTTCAAAAAGCATGCACCGAATTTTAAAACCAGTTGTTGAGTATTTATATACACAGGAAAGCACCATGTGCTGTGGATGACATGACACAAGTACAGCTGGTGATTTTAACCCCAATTAACTAAAAATTCTGTACCAGAGTAACCAAGCAAAGGTACTGTTTCCACGGTTACCCGCAGATGCTGGTTAACAGACATGTCGGCCAATCAGAGACAGACTCGCTCTGATTCAGATTCTTTTATTAGATATTTGCCAATTTCAGTAATAATTGGACCAATTTAGCCTTGTTGCACATTCCTAGTGTCATTCAACATTAATTTAAGGAAAGTGACGTAAAAAGAGAAAAGTAGATTTGAAATGACAGCGAACCGAAAACATTGAAACTTCACTAAAGTTCAGATGATTATAAATTATAATGCACCACAAAAAACACTAGAATCATTATCAGAATATGATTCAACTTTTTATAGGATAAGTTAACTTTTTGAATGTAGAATAATGAATTTGGAAATCTGTGTTTTAAATGGTGTGAAATAAAAAATCCCTATTTCTGTCTTAAATCACTGTGTCCTTCAGTACCCACAAATGTGAGCAGGGCTCGCCACGCTTCACATCCCACCCATGTGCCCCTTGTCCCTGTTTTCTATTTCAGGCCTCAGACACTCATCCTCCGTTCCCTCTGGGATTATCAAACTGGATTAAACCCCATCTAATCTAGTCCGCCCCCCTCCGGCATATACACGATGTAAACACAGCGGAAATCAACACAAACATCCATAGACAGAGCCAACATGTGTTCAGACGACTTCTAATAATCTTAAAGGCACACTGACTGAAAGGAATAATTACAATAAGTGAATGGATCAAAATTGAAGTAGAAATACTTAAATTGAATCAAGTATTTCAATCCATACACTATAGGATACAAAATAAATGACAGTTTCCTGGATTGTTTTCTTTAATTTATGAATTTCTTCAATGTCAAAAGGTGAAATTTAACTGTTTTGCATCTATTACAATTAAATCTAAGACATAATGTTTTACAACTATAATGTAATATGTGGTTATAGCTCACCCTGTAAAACTTTAAAAAAAAATAGCTCTTACTTCCTCTGGGCTCATGTGTTTTGCCGTACAGCTGACGCAATATTATCTCAGGTGTTTCAGATAACTTGAATGTGGTTTGATACCTGAAAATAATCCTGTGATCTAAACGCATCAAAAGTTAACGTGTAAATCTTTAAGATTTGTGATGTTGAGCTGCTGCGAATCAAAGAGCAACACTGAGCTCTCGGCTGCTTTAACGGTCCAGACGCACGAAGACACGTTTAATGGAGTCATCAAGCACCTGAACAAAAGCTGTGCACGTGTGTATTAATAGTCTTAATGGGAAAAAGTAGTCTATTGCATAATTGTTGGGTTTGTTTTGTGTTATTTACTGTATGTCAATAAAGTTATAAATTGATCCCAAACTAGAACCAACTGATAATTTGTATATTTAGCTATAATTTTAGGATTTAAGATTCATAGACCAGAAACAAAACGGTGGTTTCTTCAGATCAAAAGAAAAGAAATCATCTATTTTGTTTCATTAGATGGAAAAAAAAAAAAGAACATCTTTGTTCAACTGTGAGTCATGAAAAAAGGAAATAAAAATAATGACATCATGAATCATTATTCCCTTCAGCACTCACTCTGCGATAAACTCCAGCGGCGTCCAGGAACTGAAATCTGCGTCAGGCATGAACTTCCTGTTCATCGGCGTATCCAAGGTAACCCTGCCAAATGAAGCCAGATGACAATCAGGGCGAGTCTGGGAGGCAGGCGGGCGCACTGCAGCATCTGCTCACATCCAGAGCTCTGTGATCAGGGTTCATGTGGATGTGGAGCGGAGATTAAATCTCTTACATCACGACTCTGTTCTTTATCATATCAGGCTGTTCGGTACAAACATACAAATATCAACAAGCGCCGTGCCTGCGTCAGTAACGACTTTAGACAACAGGACGTATGAATATGAGCCGTCGGACTTTGAGGGGAATCATTACCTCCAGGTTAGAAGAAGAACTAGAGCACACTGTTCTGTAGTTTGCCTCTAATCACCGGGGTCAAGAGTTGGAGCTGCAGCAGCAGGTGAGATGTGCAGCTCATGGAGGCAGTTAAGGTTCAACAGAAACCCTCAGTGGTCGACTGACGTAATTTGTGTCTAAAAGCACATTCCTCCTCCTCCTCCTCACAGTCGAAACCCTGTCGTGTCGTTATGTTCAGAACTGACACATATTCTTGTGGGACATACACTTTTGGAAAATTCTGAATATTTGCACATTTAGAAATCACAAGATTATTACAGAACTTACCTGAGAATCATCAGTTTTATTATTATCATTATTAATATTATTATTATTATTTCTTTAGGCTTTTTTCCTTTAATTGATGGGATAGATGAGAGAGACAGGAAATGGGGAGGCAGAGAGAGGAATAATGATATGCAGGACTATAGCCTCTGCATATGGGTCGCCTGCTAAACTCATGCAGCGACCCAAATCAACTGTTTTTTAATTTCAATTCAGTACAGAAATAAAGCTGTGACGGTATTTCAGCATGTAAGCACATATTTACACATATTACCTTGGATAGAGGTAAGACAAAGAGCAATAATAAGAATCTGAAAATGCACTAGTAGCATGCATTAAATGTGTTTTTTTCCATATTTGACAACCTGTTCACCTACAGTATATGCAGGAATACACCATGTATACAGCTTTATACATATGCACCACACCACAGTGTTGGTATATGATGCTAGAGCAGCAGCGCATGGGGGGCTGGGGGATGAAAGCCGTTGCAGAAACGCAAGTCATGGGGCTAATGTTGAACAGATGTGACAGCCTGCTGGAGAGGCAGCCCTGCCTCGTTTTGTTAGGAAACGCAACCAAACAGAGAGCAGGAGCGAGAAACACCCCTGAAACATCCATTTCTAGCTTCTCACGATGACAGTGCAGAAAACACGGGGTTTTTAAATCCAATAAGCAAAGAGACAAGGCGATGATGCAAAGCCCGCCGCACAGGCACGTCATTCATCCAAAACAGATCATGTGCACAACCAGAGATACACTGGGTGAACCTGGCGGCCTTATCCATCTTTTATTCTGGCAGCTTATCTTCACCTTGCACGTATCCATCAAACACAACAAAAGGAGTGTGTGGCACAGCTAATTTTACAGCACAATAGCTTTTCGTCTTCATTCCCTTCACTGGCTGTGGGCGCGGTGTGTAGGATTCCTACGTTACAGTAAATACACAACACTTAGGTCTACACAAAGCAGAGAAATGGCAGGGAAATTAAAAAAAATCCACATTAGGTGAAAGTCTGGATATTCATCCTGTTTTTTTCGAACAAGCAGAGAACAGTCTTCTCTTTATTGCAGCATCATGGAGCCTCCAGGCAGATGAATATAAACGTACTGTGCGTACTGTAGTTCAACAGGCATCATGTTTTTGTGTAAAGACTCTATAGGAACTCATGGTTTTGTAAAAGTTTTCCTTTCTTTCCTACACACAAAGAGTCTTTCTAAGCTTGTGCATAGTGGTTGTGTAACATCTTTGTTGTTGTGAGGGAGGATTTAAGGAAAAAGGGCTGTACATGTACCAAAAGAAAGCTTTCATTCAGGGTATACGCACATAAAAACTGTACTTTTGTATAATAATCTCTACATCTATATTGATATTTTTCACATGCTGTCAGTCAGCAGCATAATGACTCATCTTATGTATCCTATGTTGGACTTTATATCACATTTACCCAACTAAACTCCAGTATGAAGACCTAAATTACCTATATCACATATTGATATCCATTTATTTATCAAGCTGCAACACTTTGGAGCGTTTCCTGTAACCAGATTGCTACTTCTGCTAAATTGCTGATCATCTTGACTGAGCTAAAAACATACGCTTAATAAACAGTCCAGCTGGATACCGCACAAACAATTACATCCAGAGCAGATGACATGTGCTGCGGCTCTGCACTAAAACAGAGACGGACTGGTAGTAATGAGATTCTAGCTAATGTAGCACAGTGTATCCTGAAGACACGGACATCTGTCTGTAGCTTAGTATCATCAATATTGTTTTTTTGTGATACTTGAAGCGGAAAAATCAAACCTGTGGAGTCCTGGGCCCGACACGCTGACGGCCATATTGAAATGTAATACAAACACTCTCTTTTTTTATAGCTTTAATCTTAAATATGCTGACACTTGTCTATATTTTTTAAAGGATGGTGGTTAACCTGTTATTACAAACTGGAGGTGTGCCATTTGTATGAAGCATACCATGAATTTTACATTATTGTGATCCACTCCTCAGTTCAGTTTATTGTGATTCTTTCATGTTTAAACATGAAGAAACAAAATATGTTGCTCAGGTCCAATAATATATATATACACCTTATGACACAAGCAGCAGAGGACGAATGGATCCTCACAGCCTCTGGGAAGACGCTGCACTTTAACCTTGTTATTGTGGCTTTAAGGCCGGATGACCTTCTACCTGCATGAGGGGAGGGAGGTGAACAGTTCATTCGCCGGGTGGGTGAGATCTCTGTTTTTCTGCTGCTTCAGTTTTGACCACTTTATTTCTTTTAAAATCTGCTTTTTGTGAGCTGCCCGACTTCAACATTAAATCACAGGGATAACTTTTGTTACATTTTTCTCTTCACTTTACTTTTTTGCTGTGTTTTAATGCAGCAGATTCAGGGCTGAACTTGCCAGATTAATGGACATTATCCTACATTTTCCCTCACATAGTGAAGCATCAAATAACTCATGTGTGAATGTGTGATTTATAGGTTTTCGTGGATATTTCTGCAGTGACAGACACCCTCCATCCTCCGTATCAAAATGAGCTGTAAACTTTACAGTGCCATTTTCAAGTCCAAGGGAGATTGGACTTTGATGTTAAAAAAAAAAAAAAGAATATGGATTTTCAGTGGACCATTCCTTTAAAGCCCCTACCTGTGTCCCATCCGTCACACTGTGGCTTACATGGTGCCACTGGAGCGCTGCCAGTCCAGCCACTCACTTCACAGCTCAAATGTGCATCACAACATTTGAGTGACGCGGTAAGTACTCACGGTAGTATGGCCACAGCAGCAGCTCCCGACGGCATCCCACTGTTCTCTGCACCTAGACTCTGACACAGCTGGTGGACGGCAGCTTTGGCCATGCCGTAGCCGACCATGCCTGCGGAAATACAGAGACAACATTTCTTTTTTTAGTGTCCTGCAGAATTTGTTTCCAAAAGCCGGCAACCCACCCTGCATCAAATGCATCACACACTGTGCCCAGGAGTGGATGACATTGATTTAGTGGAGAGAGGTCAAGTGGACAGACATCGCTGGATCTGTGAGAGGAGCATGTGTTGAGACTGTAAAATAGTAGAAACAGAAAATGCAACTCAGGTCTTGATATTGTGGTATAAACAGATCAAAGTTTGCCCACTTGCTTGTCTTTTCTCATGTTGTTCTGAATTTGTACACAAACCCAGTCTTTAATAATGCAGAGGAATGTTGTGTAGCTTCAGCATCTGGAAACACTGAGTGCTTTTCCTCTCAAACATCTAAATGGGCTTTCTTAAGAATGCAAAGCATCTGTTCACCCCCCAAAACCAATCTTATGACAGGCTTAGAACGAACTGACCAATGAGAGCGAGGGGTGGCGGCATGACTGTTTCATGACTTCCATACGCTTTTTGTTTTTCCTCCAAGAGTGAAACAAAAAAAGAGAGAGAGACCGATTCAAAGTGATGCTCACAACAGCCTCATGATCTGAGCCGCTGTGTAAGAACCAGGTTTCATATCCTGAACATTACAGGTCTCAAGCTCAGAGCTAATGTGCATCCACCAACAATGAAGCTCCCAGTCATCCAGTTGGTTCTTGAAATCAGTCCCTCACTGTTCGTCCTTCCAGCAGCTACAAAGTGTGAGTGAGCCAAGTTAGTACATATCTCCTGGCTGCTTCTGGTTTTCTAATTTGGGTTGTTGGAGTAAAAATAGTTTGGCAAGTACTGTAAGTAGCTAGTAAATGACTTACTGAAGCATCATCCGATAAAACAAACAAACAAACAACCATATAAAAAGACATCACAGCCTCTTACATGACATGCTTCATAAATAAAACCTACAGTTGCGAAGGACGGTTTTATTTATCTGAGCATATTTATGTTTCAGAGCAAGTTGTATTCATCCAGAGGATACACTTGTAATGCTAAAGCAGCTGATGTCATTAGTCATTAACATCAAGAGCATCGTGTTTACAGTATAATGTTATTTTTGTTAAATGTGATTTCAGGCCTTTTCCTTTCACATTATTGTCAAACAGCATTTTATGTGTGAAATTGTGAGACAGGTGCATTCCCATTATCCTGCGGAGCCACATGTTCACTAGCTGATGACAGTTGTGTCATTTTGTTCACACAGCTGTGGGACAATAAACATGGAAACATTTAGAAACAACTAATCTTAAAGGGATAGTTCAACATTTTGGCAAATTGGCCCATTGCCATAATCCCTATAGTCATAGCAGTAGGTTTGTTACCTTTAATTGTCGGTGCAAGCTATTTTTAGAATGGCGGAGCAGAGCTGTGAGCCGCTCCTCATCAAACTCATCAAATACACAATCCAACAACTCCAAAACGGGACAAGTTGTAACCTGCACAACAGAACGTTACGAGACGAAGTTGTTCTGAGCAGCTCACGGCTCTGCTCTGTCCTTCTAAAAATACAGTAGCTTGCACTGACAATTAAAGGTAACGAACCTACTGCTATGACTACAGGGATTATGGAAATGGGCCAATTTGCCAAAATGTTGAACTATTCCTTGTTCAGAAATTGTTCATTTGGTGCCAACATGTTAATTCTGTTTATCTCTACTTCTGACTAGACTAAGTTTGAACTTGAGACAGACAGAGAGGGGAAAAGTGCATCAATTTAAACTTCTGAACAGCTGCTGTAGAGCTCCGAGGGAAAATGTGCTGCTGTAGATCAGAAGAACTCTGATCTGAGAGCGTAAACAAAGGACGTGATGCAGAGAAGTCCCACTTCCATGCTCCAGTCTCCACTCTGCTGTGATTAGATGCCTGGACTTTTTACCGATCTCATCATCTGTGTTAAAACTAAGACTGAACCTCAACAGAATCAAATACAGGTAAATAGAGTCAATGGCAATGAACCGGTTTGCTGCACATCCAAACGTTGAATGGCATCTTGTGCATATCTTGGAGGATAATCACAGATTATAAAAAAACAACACAAGTCACATGAAGAGGCAGAGAGACGTCTCCTTCATTTGTTTTAAGTTAAACCTCTGTAGTAATCCCGACTTCAGAGTCAGGATTTAAAACCAACTCACACGCTCACATGGTTCGATAGCTCCCTTTGTTGATCTGATGAGCCTTTAGGTACGTAGCCAGAATTTCTGGTCAATCTCAACTTCAAATGATCCTTTTGAATCTTATTAATCAAAGCTATATGAGTAAAAAAATTGGTCTTCAGTTTCTTCAAAGTCAGTCATCCAAACCCGCTTCTCTCCTTCCACTACAAAAATGATTTTGATTTATCCAGTTCATATTAACATTTTACTCGCTTTGTTTGATCAAAGCCCATTGAACACAATGGTACAGTACCTCCTCAATGCTCTTTGTTATATTTCTTATCATTTGTCTCTTGGCACATTTAATTACGCTGTACAGAAATGAGTATGGTAATGCTCTCTGTTCTTTTGTCGTTAAAATAAAACCCCTGCAGAAGCTGCTCCTCCTGACGAAGTCGAGCCGAGCCCTGCTCCTACACACACGAGGTGCCTCGGTCTGTTTCAGTGGAGTTAACCCTGTGTCCATATGGATAATGTGTGTGCAGCCACAAATGCTGAGTCATTCTCTTGTTAAGTCTGTCGCCAATGAGCTTGTGGGCTGTGTGCTGCCTGCTGAGCCAGGGTTTTGTGTTGCAGCACAGAGAGAGTACTTCAGCCCATCACATGGTTGGCTTAAATACAGGGATGGCTTCACATCACATGGCACCGCACCAAAGCCTGTCTGGCAGCCAGAGCCGCTCAATGAGCTGGACCGCTGTCACATGGTAATAAAGCTGCAATTAATGATCATTTCCATCGACAATTAATCCAGCTGTTTAGTTTAGTTTTTTGGGGGGATAAACCGATTACTCATTCAGCATTTAATGTTGCACAGGTTCCAAGAAGACAAGGTGACATCTTCAAATGTGTTTTACAAACAATAGAGAATCTTCATAATCATTATCATTATTAAATTAATAACAAAAATGTACATTGTTCAACTAATAGGATTTCAGCCTCACAAAAAACCAGTACACTTCTAAAAACATAAAGGTTTCTAATGTGAGTTTATTTAAATCCTTGAATTTGAGCCCACTCTGGGTCACAAAATTAGTGTATTAACTCATCTATCAGACGATGAAGGCCAAACAAAATTCTATTGTTGAGTAAATTCAGGATGAAAGAGTGTTATTTTTTTTCCCCACATTGGATAATGCAGCCGCACGGATTATAAGTCAGCCTGTACACAGTTCATCAGCCACTGATATTCGATCCGTCATCTGTCATTCAAACGTCTGAAACACGCACACACACACGGAGCTCGGTCTCGCCCCAAACTTTGAATATCCCGCCCGCTCGATAACGACCAATCAAATTCGTTTTCCTTACTCGGGTAAACTCGTGACAACTCGGCGCAACAAACGGGACAAACGGCCATTTCTGAACACCTTTAATAGAAATAACAACCTTCTTTAAACTCAGAGAAACTTAATTATTTGTATATTTTGGCAAGAATGTTCTGTTATTAATACAGTGTAAATACAACTAAATCAAATCATGATGAAATATAAATCAAGTTGTATTTTAATTACATTTAAATCACTGATAAACATCTTATTGTTGTATATTAGTACTATACTAACAAATGGCTTTACTGACCAATCATATTTATTCATTTTGCTTTTTTTTTGCTCTCTGACGTTTTTGATCTGAAAGCGTTTATGTTTATGTCGTTCAGGTTGAAAACAGTGAGCAGGTCCAGCAGGGTCAGGTGGTCGAGGACACAGAACAACATCACAACTGAGAGACAAACACATCATTTTGCGAATCAAGCGATAGATCTGTTGGCTCCTGAATCAGACACTAACCACAGAGTCCCATCACTGAAGAGCATTAACTCATTCAGCCTTTCCCCCCCACTTGCTTTATTACTAGGATCCATTTTATCGACACGCTCTCCCCTCATTGTTTTGATCTGTGTGAGCTTCCTCGTGCTTCGTATCAGGATGTCAATTCCCCAGTCAAAGCCCCGCAAGCCTCTTTTATTACCTACATTATTTGAATTGGCAGGTTGGACAACAGAGACGTATGCACGACGTAGTCTCCAATAAGTCAAAGTCTGCCACAAACCCTGACGTGACGCCCGGCCAGACCAGGTCATCACGATGAGGTGGGTAAACAAGAGTGTGTGTCTGTGTGTGTGTGTCTGTGTGTGTGTGTCCTACCTCCAGTGCCTGAGAGAGCAGCTTTAGCTCCAGCCAAAGTCAACAGTCCTCCTGGTTTCAGGTGCCGAGCAGCGAGGTGGCTGGAGATAGTGGAGGTCCACACACTCTGTTTCCACATCATGTCTGAGTTCTTGTATAAATCTGAAAGAGTTTTTGAATAATATAACATTTTAATTAGTAATTAATATTATTAATATTAATTAGTAAATAATAATTAGTAACTTTTATAGCTGCTAACAGCCGGATTTCATCACTTCTGTTTGTCCATTTCCCCATTTTTTGAAATCTTTATGCAAAACTAAGAGTCAATAAAACCACTACTAGAAAACTAATGTTTGTTATATACAAGTAACACATCTATATGAATCATTCTTATAAAGATACCATGGGATGGGCATGAAAAGGCAAGATTTACATACAATGGGTAAAATAGTGCATGCACATCCAATGTGTCTGTCCAGGTGCGAAAGGCAAATGAGGTGAAAGATGAAAAAATGTATGCACGCTGGTAAATGCTCCCAAAAGATTTAATGGAGGTCAACATTTGAACCTCCTTAGAGCAAAACGTTGACCTCTATCAAATCTTTTGGGGGCATTTGTACAAGATTTACACACAACCCACAATGCTAATTAGATGCTTGACATTGTGTTTAATTGTCACATCATATGTAACACAAACTGTAGTTGTATTATATTCTTTACACTAAATAAACTATAATTGAGTTTGTTTTCAGAATTAAGCATGAATTGCTGCAGGGATATAAGTGGCTGATGATTAATGTTTCAGCAAACAGAGGTTGAACTCTGACCTTTGGAACTACATTTTCCTCCCGCCCATCCTCCAGCCACACACAGGATGGCATCCACCTTTTGGTCCCCTAGCAACTGTGCCACGTCTGCCGTCACCTACACAAAACAAGACAGGGGGAGAATTAAGCGTGAACAAAAGCGCTACGGCTCTGCAGGCAAGATGAACGGCATTAAAATGTCAATCGCCACAGCAGCTGGAGAGTTTTAATGCATGTTATGTGCTGCGTTCAGGACAATAAACAAAAAGGAGGACATTTGGATGTGATAGACGGCAGTGCTACTTTAAAAGCCTTGACTGAAAATAAAGGTCATGTACAAAAAAATATGAAAATATAGTTTAAATAATTATCTATACATTGTTGAATGTCATGTTTGCTTGTCTTGGAGTACAGTATATTCAAATCTGTAACAATGTAATGAACCTGCTGATTATTCGCATAAAAATTATAATTTTGTTGTCTAAAAAATCTCCTACTCAACATAGAAAGCTGTGAACATGTGACAACTTCAGCAAAAACAATTATTACATTCATGCTGTCACTCACCTAGACCTGAAATGATTAATTGCTCAATCGATTAGCTGATCAGCAGTGAAAATAATCAACTCTTTTGATAATAAATCAATCATGTGAGTTATTTATCGAGCAAAAGACACTGAAATTTCACACATTTCAGGTTTTGACAAATAATTGAAAAATAAGATTATGGTAAAATCATTAGTTGCAGGCCTACTTGCTACACATCATCATCAGGTTGTGCTTGATGCGTGCACCAGTTTACCTTCTTTTCCAACGCGCCCTGAACGTAACATTAGCCTATACACAATTTCTAGCAAAGGAAATACAGAACAACAACAAAAACAGTTTAATTAATAATTCATATTTATTCACAACTACATTCAAACCAGAAGTTAGCCTCTAAGTTTCTGGTCTTATGAGTTTATTGGCTGCAGTCTGACAGCTAGCTCCTCGGTTTGACATGTACAGTAGGCTATAACAGGTTCACAACATACATGATGTGTGTCTCGTGCAGCTCACCTGTCCCGCCTGCTCGTTGAAAGACTCGCTCAACTTCACCAACACGTTTTCATTCGCTTCGTCATTTGCAGATATGTCGATGCAGGCGACCCACTGTTAATAACATAAACACATAGTTAGCTTCTCAGTTAGCATTGCACAGCGTTAGCCTCTCTGCCCCGGCGGCCGCTGTCACCACGCTGCTCACCCAGCCTTTGGACTTGAAGTGCTGGACACATTTGGAGCCCAGAGCGCCTCTTCCGCCATAAACAAGCACCCGGTTCGCGGCCATGATTGCGTCCTGATTATCAGTGACTGAGTGAGGGGGCACCGGCTGAGCTGCGCATAAATACACACAGACCGGAGAGGAGGAGGAGGAGGAGGAGGCGTTCCTCTGGTTGTGCAAAGCAAAGCAACAGGTCGGCGGAACTAATGCTGCGTTCAAAGACTGTCGGAATTAAAAGGATTACAAGGTGAAGTCGACCAGTGAGCCTTATTCTTAATAACTGGTACTGAATCCTTTATGATAATTTTTTTTTCTTCCGTTCCACAATTTACACAGTATGCATATTTAATTTGGAACAGTTTTTTCCCCTAGTTATTGTATGTCTATGTATTTTATTTCGATTTTTACCACATTTTATACTTTTCATATCTGTTTTATTCTTCTCTCTACCATGCCCTTAATATTGAATGATATGTGCACTATCTCTAAGTCTAAGGACTTTGATAAAACATATGAAAATATAGCCTACTGCTAAGTTATAGGGTTGTGTATTGGCAATAATCTGTCAATAGGGTGTAACGCTACATTGACCTACACTGACTCAATTGTGATCATCGAGTGAATAGCAACGATCCAAAATAAAAACACTGATCAGACAGCATATAATTTGGAAGACGCACCTTTATTCTGAAAGTCCTCCTCCATGTGGTTCTTAATTTGCAAAGACGTGTTGCTGATTAGTTAATGTGAGACTCAAAATAGGATTGAGGTTCAGACTAAAACCGTTTATGTAGGAACCTAATGTTCTTCCTAATTTTAATTAATAGAGATTGAAAATCGTAAGGTTCATTAAATAATAGAGTGGCACTTCCAAGAGAACAGGCTGGTTGTTTTCCGGTTAGACTATGTCTGGTTGAGCTCAAACAAATAACAATAATAGCAATGAAATTATATTTTATAGTTGACTTCTGTGACTCGATACAAATGGAAGTGATTGTATTATATCAGCAGCTGGTAGCTATTGTGTCATACAGCTTGCTGGTCCCTGACAAAATCTGTCACAAAATAATGTTAACCAATATTGATACAATGCTTCAAAGATCACATCATAAAATATCATAATTTTTGAGTATATGGGCATTTTACTACATATAGGCCTAATAGAGTGTGGGTGATATGTGTGACTTTATGCTGTGATAGTGATGCACAGCACTGTGAAATTAGACTCTTTCATGAACAGTTTTTATGTTTTAATTAAACCCATGGTGTGGACTTGTTGTGTCCCCCTTCTGGCACTGAGAGTCTGGCCCGTAATTACATTGTGTGTTAAATAACTCTGATTGGTGTAGGATGCGTGTCCCCGTGTTGACTGGACTGCTGCTGAAGCAAACAGCCCAAAGCCTGTGAGTTCTAAAGAGCGCCGCGAGAAACCGGCGGTGCGGTGACATGCTGAAATCAAAGGTCCTGCTCCCGGCATCAAACGGGCCTGAAAGTTAAAAACCGAACCAGACCCGCGGGTTTTGAAACCCAGACCCTGTTGGTCCGAACCCGACCAGAGAGAGAGAGAGAGAGTAAGAGCGCGACATGACCGAATTAATCTCTACATTTTCGGACCGAACTGACAACGTCCATCAAACCTAAGTCCAAAGGATCCATGCAAAAGAACAGCCAGGCCAGAGAGCAGAGGAGAGGGAGACAGCAACAGGTGTGTGTGTGCGTGTGTGCGTGCGTGCGTGCATGTGTATTAATATAGTAGCTACAGCCATTTTGGTGGTGGTGTGGTTTAAAGAGGCTCATGGTGAAGCAGAGGAAACTGGCCTTCCAGAATCCAAAGATTGAAAAAACAAAAGTTTAGTTTTTTCTCTCCAGCCACAGCCCCCCCCCCCAGTAGACCAGTGTCAGTCCAGCCATTCTTGTCATTACAAAGATAGAAATCTCGGTCAGTCAGTAGCTTCCCATTATATTCTTCTCAGAGTGCACCAGAATGCTTCATTTACCTATTAAAATCATAAAAATCTTGTGGGGGAGGATCCCCCAGACCCCCCACAGGGGTTTACTTTATCATCATTCAGTTTGTAGGTACCTATGTGTTTGTTTGTATGTGCGTGTATGTGTGTGAGAGAGAGACATTTAACAACATTAAACATTATGATTATTGTTATGAAAAGACTTTTTTTTTAATAAAAATGAATTACATGGTGAAAATGTTGTTGTAAATGAGAGCAACAGTAAAGGATAGTGTGTGTGTGTGTGTGTGCATCTTTTCAAAAAAGAACCCCCCTCCACAAGGCTGGCTACGGGCCTGAGAGTAATTACACAAACACAAAAGAAACCGACCAAAAGAAATGTGCTGTTGAAATCAAAGAGACACAACAGTAACCAAGGCTACATCCATCCATCCACCCTCACCCGCTTCTCCTCTTACACTGGCAGTCCATATGTGTCTTTTCCACTAATTGCTTTCGTTTTTTACATTTAAGATTAAATTATTCTTCCATACCCTGAATGTGGAGTTTTTAAAAAAATCTGAAACAACTTTTCCTCCACCATGATCTCCATCTCCACACATCTTCAGCTTGTAAAAGCCAGTCATTGCTGGTTGACGTCAAAGCCATCGCTACTGGTGCTCCAGCACGGGAATGCACCTACTGCTTTTAAAATATTAAATGTAATCATCTGCAAAATAGCTACAGAGAGATCAACTCAGTGCTAATGGGCTCTGGTGGTTTGCATGGGGTCGAAAGTGACACGTTTGTTTTGTCTGTAGCGGATGGTCTAGCAGCGGTGCAGCTGTTGTTGTCAATCGATTTTAAAATATCTATTAGCATCAGTTGATTTAATGAATTCTGTTTTTCTTTTTTCTGTCTATGGGTTGTGCTACTATAGTACGTTTATTGTTATACTGATTTTTATTCTGTTAAATCCAATTAACTTTACATTAAGTACTTAAAAACAATAAACAAGGGAGAACAGTCACAGCCAAAATATTTAATTACTGTGTATGGAATTAAAAACAACCAATACTACGTTCCCCTTTACACATTAAAATTTAAGGTCTGGACTCTGTGGTCACATTGGACCACATTTCTTCCTTGAAAATGATGGTTCCCCACTGTCCTTCCAGTTTTTAATAATGCATTGGACAGTTCTCAGAAATCTTTTTTTATTTGGTTGATGTTATACTTAACCCCAAAAAATTCATAATTCACCAATTTTCTACTCACCGTCATGCCAAGGAAAGTTCGGAGGACTTAAATTAAATTATTTGATCTCTGATTTTAGCCTTGTTGTAGCAGTACTGTAGCTCCCTGTAGCTCTTTTTTGCTGCAAGATGTTCGTTTGAGGTTGTAAACCATTGGATGTACAGTATGATGTAAACACGGAAGAATGTCTTGCAGCAAATTCCTTATGTCCGCCATTAAAAGAAATCTGTTGCCAGAGATCTCCAAAAGTTTTGAAAAAACCCTTCCTTGGTGAGTAGTAAATTGGTGAATTATCGATTTTGGGTGAAATATCCCTTTAAGAAATGGGACTGCATCAGTTAAGGTAAAAGAAGTTGCTCGCTGAAACATAATCATCCATGCAGTAATTATCCAACGGGAGGCTCTTTGTTAAATCCAAGTGGTGACTTTTTTTGGACGGGTAGTGTAATTTCTCCTGATTAGGTGTCATTATGCAACCTGCAGAGCTGTGCATGCTGGGAAAGAGTGTTTGTTTTCTTCACCATTTCACCTGTACGGGCTGCTGCAGTGCAGGTTTTGTTGGAAACAAAACTTTATTATGCAGCCAGCATCTTTGTAATTCTGTCTTACTAGGTGCTAACAAAGCGCTGACTGGTTCCTGGTGGTGGATACGGTGGATGAAAACGTGACTATGGGGAATGAAGGAGTAACAACTGATAGACACCAGGGTTTCTGTTTTTCTACCCACAAGTTGAAACTTCACTGACTGCCACTGCCACTCTTCTTCTTCATTTTCAAACCTCAAACTATACGTTGTCTCACACTACTAGTATTGCTCAGTAATATTTCTATTACATATATCCCCTTTGGTCACATATATTATGTGCACTACGTGAGATTTATGGGAAATGTAAAAAGTTCATGCTACAGTGATATTATATTATGAAAGTCGGACATTTAAGTAGAAGTATGGAGTGGTACTTTCTTCATCTCAAACAATGTATTGAAACAAAAGCTAACAACAAAACATATCAGTGGAAATAAGTTGTCAAGTGGCCACTTCTCCGCCTTTCTGTGAGTCTTCCAGTCTCTCTGTGTCTCTGCTCAACCTGCTGATGACACATTTGAAGCCTCGACAGCATGTTATAAGAACTGAAACATTGAACAGTTGGACATGTGCATTCAAAAGTTAAAGACAAAGTCAAATGTTCACCTGTAAGGGTTATAGTGCATTTTAGGCGCATTCTGAAATTTAATCCGACAACTAAATATCCTTAACTTTTGGTGAGTAGTTTATCAGCAGAACCTCAAGCCTGTTTCACCAAACTTAACTTTAATGCAAATCCAATATCTACTACTAATTACAGAATACTGATGTGTGTCCTTTCTCAAATGCTTCATCACAGTCTTGTTTGTCTCCATCCATTTAGGACAAATATGAGGTGATAAGTATTTCTATTGACATCTCATTCATTCATCTGATCCATTCACATTGAGAGATTCTTCACCAAGCTGAGAGAGATCCAGTGCAACAACCAGCCATGCACACTTTATTCAGTTTATTGACTCATTCACAACTCCTGATCTCTTTTTAAGTGTTTTACTTGGAAGCAAAAATCATCTGCACACCGTCTCTATAAGCTCTTGCCAGATTCAAGAGGGAACCACTGTGAAAATTATCTGAATTCCTGAATCTCTTATATCGAGTTACAGTTCACAGAGCTGCAGTCTTTAAAAGTGGTACCTTTGACTCTGAAGTAATCTGAGAAAAATTCATAGGATGACATAAAACAAGACAAATGTGAAGGTACGAGGCTGTACTTTTCATCCGGCGAGCACTAGGTGCTGCTACAAGCCTGCGATGCTGATGACACGGCAGTGAGCTACAGCTTCCCATTACTTCTGCTGCTGTGCTATCTGCGCTGTGCCAAAGCAGCGTGCCAACGAGACATCCCCGGCTCTCATGAATAAAACAAGCAGGATGGCCTTGGCTCCCCGTCACTGTGGTGAAGCCCCTGATCTGTCACACTCACCTGGATATGACACACACTTCTGCTACGGGGGGAATAAATGCATGGTTTGTCTAGTCTGACATCCACACACACACACCGCAAGAGTGTGAGGGAGACAAATACACACTTTTTCCAGTGTTGTAAACAAAAGTATTATGCCATTCCGTCCTGCCTGCCTTCCTATCTCCGGCAGAAAAGGTAGGAAACACACACACACACACACACACACACACACAGAAAATCCACTTACACACTTCCCTGAGAGTGTGAGATGAGGAGGAGCTGTTTTGGGTGATGGGAGATGGCGAGACTGACCGACCTTGCCTCTCCTCCTCCAGAGCTGGGTGATGTACCGAGGAACACACAATAATTATGTCCCGCTGTCTGGTTCGGACCGAGAAGAGACATCCTGCAGGTTCCTGACAGTTGACAAACACAAAATTAGAAGTACGCCGTGGCAATCTGAGCCAGGTGGAGAATCTGTCAGCAGCTCAGCATCTCGCAGCGTGGAGTGGACACGGTAATGACTTGACTTGACTTAGAGCGCGCGGTGGAGAAGTAGCTGTGGTGATAGTTGCCTGAAGATACCAGATACTCCTGACTGAAAGGTTGCAGCAGGACCAGGAAGTGGAAAAATCATGAGGCCCCGGGAAGGTAAAATGAGAGGCTATATGAGCTGGTTACCATGATGACTTGACTCCTACCTACAACGCTCTTACATCCTGCTGGTTGCAATTTAGATTTTCTTTGGCTGGGTTTTTGAGCAACCTGCTGCTCAGCAAGGTACGAGGTGGATCATGTGAAAGGCCACAACTTTTGGATTCGCTCATTTCTAGACAGCTCTTCTCAACAAAAAGAGTACCTGTCCACATTTAAGATAGCATCTAGAGTTAGTTGAATATTTCCCGAGAAGTCCTCCAACTCCTTTTTTTTTTTTTTTTAGCAATCACAACAATTATCATTATGCGTTTTTACCGCACTTTTAGCACCACCATGACTGTGCTGGTGTATCGATTGTTACCTTGATTCTCAAAATAACGGTGATGGCTTCATTAGATTTACTGTAGGCACAAAAACGACTTCATTAGGTTTAAGCACAAAAAAAAAGCGTAATTAGATTTAGGCAATAAAAGGTCATTACAATTTGGCGCCTAAATTACTTGTTTGGGGTGAGAAAAAGATCATGATTTCAGTGAACAACTGCTGAAACAAAGTGACTTAAGGGAATCAAACCCCACCATTATGCATACACTAAAAGTCCCTTGTTTGGAGTTGCAGAGTGGCGCGGTAGGTTAAGCAGGCGCCACATGTGTAGAGGCTACGATTGGCATCGGGCAGCCCTTTCCTGAATGTACAGTAATTCCCCTCCCCATTTCCTGTGTTTCTCAACTGTACCATCTAATAAAAGCTTGAAAAGACAAAAAGTCCTTCGTTTGATTGACCCAACGGTCCACTTTCTCCTCCTTTTTATGCTACATCACCGCATCGCTCCCTCTGTTCCTGTCATAATTACTACAGCCACTAGGTGTCACCATAAAACAATGTAAAAAAGTAAAACTTTTGGTAATAACAATGGTTTATGTGCTCGTTTTTCCTGGAGAACAGTCAATACTTCTGGAAGCCAAAACAGAGTTATATAAAGAGAATGTTTATCAGTACAAGTACCCTAAATCACTCTTAATTATTCTGTGTGGATGTGTAAATTAGTGCCAGTTTGCTAAATTGTGCACAATATCATCTGATAATGATGCTGCTTGTACAAATTAAAAGTTTCCAACCCACACTTGATCTCCTGATAATCTCCCTGAAATGAGAAGAGTGGGCTGCAAAGCTAATATTTCTACTAACAAAACTTCTTCACTTTCCCCATTTAGATCCCTGCAGGTCGGATGACAGCATTTCTGTGCCATTGTCTAGTTGTAGCAGTTTCATCTGAGAGCACAGGTTTTATTCTAGTGTCTCTGTGCAGGTGTGCAGGGACCAAACCTGGCAACCTAACAGTGGGACATCAATATGCCTGGATGCTTTTGCCTAGAAATAATTGCAGCACACAGTGTACTCTGCCCTGAAGCCACAAATCGTCACTATTATTCAATCTAATTGTCTTGGCATTAAACAAACAAGATGCAGAGTGTTCAGTGGAGATTTAGAGGTCATGTGGGGTCTTACTCTTGAATTTGTGGAGCTAGCTGTATGCTAAGCCAAGTTACCAGTCTCCCTGCACTAAATCCATAAAGTCTATGTTTGATCAAATCCTCCCATCAAACTCTCAAAAAGAGAAAGGTAATCATATCCATAATATTTCACAAAAACACTGCTTGGCGGCTGATTTTTGAAACCACGGACCCTGAATCACCCCTGAAAACAGACGCTGCTGGGGAGCCATTAAACAAGGTATTTAATCATCAGGGGAGCAAAGTGTCGGTCATTTTCTCTGTCTCCTGCAAACTGCTTTAAAATGGAAATTATCTTTGCAAAAGTTGAGCGAAGGTGGGATTTTAAATGTAATGAGGCAAAATGTCTGAGCGAGACTGGATTCAACATCACATGCACTTTTCGGTGATTGAAGAGAAGATGCGAGCTATAGGCTACCGCCGGTGCTGTGAGAATCTGAGGCTTTTTTCTTTATCTGGGCTTGAAAATGTGGCAGCGAGTGAGTACCTCTCCCACTGCTCTTTCATCCTTGAGCTCCTTGACTCAAGTATGATTTCACATGCAAAGTCTAACATCTATAGACTGCAACAGCTGTTGGTTTCACTGCCCAGATCGGAAAACTCCTACAGCTCCCACATAACCACGATTCGTCGGAAAAAAAACGGTTTGCCTTGGGTTAATTAAACATTTCATCGTTTTTAATGATTGTATCTCAATGTGGAGCGTATAATGAGATAATGGTAGTTATGTGATCTGGAGGTTACTATGTGCAAAATGATTAAAAGGTACAGTATGTAATTTCAGCAACTCAGAAGTTCTTAATCAAAACAATAGAAAGACATTTTGGTGACAGAAACTGGGATCATGATGTCTTCACCGAAGCAGCCGTTACTTGCCTAAATAATACTGTATTAGAATTTGATTTTAAAACATTACCAATGCTTTACAGGTTGCACTTTGAATCATAGCAATACTGATAAAAAACAATACAATGGAACAAGGAGAAGCACGGGGGAGTGATGCTACTGACAGGCGACTAAAAGGACATGGTGTCCCAGCTGACACATAACGTTGGAATAACGTTGGTCCATGGTTGGATATAGTTGGCAACGGTAACCAACTAAAAAATAACGTTGAGATAACGTCTAAAGCTGACGTCATTTCAACATAAAAAAAACAACGTCAAGCTGACGTTGTTATTTAGTTGGTTTTAAGTTATGTTGGCAAGCAACCATCATCCAACGTCTAGTCAACCTCATTTTTTTACGTAAAATATACGTAGAATTCTGACATTCGGTTGTCGGTCTTTTGACCAAACACCAACGTTTTTTCAACGTTATATTGACAACATAGAAACAACATCAAAATCTAACTCCAGGCTGACGTTGTTATTTAGTTGGTTTTAAGTTATGTTGGTAAGCAACCAACATCCAACGTCTAGTCAACCTCATCTCTTTACGTAAAATAAACGTAGAATTCTGACATTTGGTTGTAGGTCTTTTGACCAAAGCCCAACGTTTTTTCAACATTATATTGACAACATACAAACAACATCAAAATCTAACTCCAGGCTGACGTTGTTATTTAGTTGGTTTTAAGTTATGTTGACAAGCAACCAACATCCAACGTCTAGTCAACATATTTTTTTAAACGTAAAATATACGTAGAATTCTGACATTTGGTTGTAGGTCTTTTGACCAAAGCCCAACGTTTTTTCAACATTATATTGACAACATACAAACAACAACAAAATCGAACTCCAAGCTAACGTTGTTATTTAGTTGGTTTTAAGTTATGGTGGTAAGCAACCAACATCCAACGTCTAGTCAACCTAATTTCTTTATGTAAAATAAACGTAGAATTCTGACATTCGGTTGTCGGTCTTTTGACCAAACACCAACGTTTTTTCAACGTTATATTGACAACATAGAAACAACATCAAAATCTAACTCCAGGCTGACGTTGTTATTTAGTTGGTTTTAAGTTATGTTGGTAAGCAACCAACATCCAACGTCTAGTCAACCTCATCTCTTTACGTAAAATAAACGTAGAATTCTGACATTTGGTTGTAGGTCTTTTGACCAAAGCCCAACGTTTTTTCAACATTATATTGACAACATACAAACAACATCAAAATCTAACTCAAATGCTGACGTTGTTATTTAGTTGGTTTTAAGTTATGTTGACAAGCAACCAACATCCAACGTCTAGTCAACCTAATTTCTTTAGCCTACGTAAAATATACATAGAATTCTGACATTCAGTTGTAGCTATATTTACCTTGGTTTGAGTTAATGAAATTGAAAATTCATGCAAACCATCCATACAATCTCTCCGAATTTTGGATGGAAAATGATAGCATTGACTTTTGGGCCACATGTGGCATATAGCTGGTACCTCTGGTTGAGATGTGCTATGGCAAAATGTATGAGGGCCAAATCAGAACCACATACACATTGCCATATATTCCAATTTGGAGGGAATTTTTCCTCTGGTACACTTATTTAACTGAGGCACTTGGCCCAGATAATGGAATATTCCTTTGAGCCGCATGTGGTCTGTGACTGGCAAATGTGATATGGCAAAACACAGGAGGGCCACATCCTAAACACTACAGCTTTGCCATACCTTCAAAATTGGAGGGAAATCTCTTCTGGGCCAGTTCTGTAATAGGAGCACCTGGCCATAAGTAACTGACAAATGGCATAGTGGCAAAACACATGAGGTCCACATCAGAACCACGTTGGTTTTGCCGTAGACCTTCAAAATTGGAGGGAGTTAGCTTTAGGGCTACAGTTGGCATGCAACTGGCACAAGTGGCAGTGGGTGGAGTTTATTCTGCGACGCCCTCCGGACATTTTCATTTTCTCTCACACACTGTCTGGACTGGCTGCTGCTTTGGGTAAGTGAATTTTAAACTTTTTACATTTTTGTTTAACTACTGATAATTAACGGCACACACTAGACATCTTTAGGGGAGCTAAATTAGCCAAGCAGTACTTTGTTTTAATTTAATAAGGTGTGTGTTTTGACGCCAATGGTGGCAAGAGACCGGCTATGGCTGTTAGCAGCTTTGCTAACCCTGCTGCTTCTGGTATGAAAAAGTAAAAAAAAACAATGTCTGGTTTATTTTATTTTAATTCACCTGAACTTAAATGATTTTACTTAACGCAAAATGCTTTTAATGGCACTTTAAAAAAACTTTTTTTTCTTTTACTTTTTTTTTTTTTTTTTTTTACATCGTGTGTAAATTTGGGGACTCTGCGATGAGCAGAACTGAAATAGCCTATATGATGATCAAAAACTCGTGATAGCTCACGATCTGGATATTTTTTTTATCATCAGCTTTGCAGCAGGAGTTGCAGCAGCGCAGCCGCTCCGCTCTCACCCGCGAGGCTCCAGCTGCTCAGAGCCGAAACAGGAAGCAAGGCGGCCGCTCAGCCGACAGTCCCGCCCGGTCTTCATCGCGACCAACACCGTGTTCTCTCGTGGTAGGAATGTGATGGTCTCTGGGTCAAAGCAGGCCGGCACCACCGACCCGCACCACAGAAGAACCGCTACGCGCTACCACCGGTGAGAACTTGTTGTTCTTATCACCAAAATAGACTGCTCTCTCTCTCTGACAGCTGATTTTTAAATAGGCTAGCATGAAACATGCAGATGTGGATGTTACTTATCCATTAATTTTGCTGTGATTTCAAGCAAAAAACATGTGATTACATAGAATTAATTTTTGGATTAATCGCAATTTCAAATTTTAATTGTTTGACAGCCGTAATATTAACACTACTCATTCAAAATGTCCTGTGTTCTCAAGGTGCCAGAGATGAAACCCTGACTGCAGCTGTTTCAGACAAGGAGGTGGAGGTGATGGGAAACTGGTGTGAAGAGAGACAAAACCACAATCTGAAACTGAGTTAAGACAGTTTTGATGCACAAATTAAATTTTCTTCATTTCTAATATTCTAATATATCTTCACTGTTGTTGCATTTTTGTAAAGTATTCCTGTATTTGATCAGATTTGTTGTGATTCTGTTTTTATGGATGTAATTTATACATGTACAGTTCATTATGAATAATACAATTTTGAAGGGAAACTTGTGTGTTTCTTCATTTCTCATATTGATTTTGTGTGATTTAAGTGATCTATATAGGTATCAAACAACTTGATCAGTACTGCTATTGTACTAAAATTATCATTTTTTATTTTTGGTGTCAGAATTGACCTGTCATTCTCTTCATAATGTAGGGCAGATGGAAGGTGTGTTATAGATCTGATGGAGAAAAGAAAGTACCAGTTTTATTCTGTCAACCACATGTGAGCCACAGTGATTCAACAGAACTGATCCACACGTATTCTGTAGCTATGTGACCCAGGTATGAGCCATTTGAATTTAGTTCACTCCTGGTAGATGTTTGGTTTTGTTATGGTTCAGTATAGGGTATAATTCTCCTTAGGGCCAGATGTGGCCCATCATTCACCTCCAAAAGTGGCCCAGATGAAAGGTTTGGTATATATTAGTTTCGCTTCTGGGTAAAATCTGGATTTTGGTCTGTCAGCCATATGTCAGCCACATAAGAGCCAGTAGGCTTTGCCTGAACACAGCCATACAGGCAGGCCCTATGAGGACCAGCTATAAGCCATATGTAGTTGGTGGAGTTCTGGCAGAGGTCTGGTTATGTTATGGTTAAGCATAGCTTTCATATACTAGGGCCACATAAGGCCCATCATTCACTTCCATTAGTGGCCCACATCTGTTCTGTTTTTTTGGATTTATTTGGGCCACATCCAAGCCAAAGAAACTTTGCTATCAGGGTGGACGACAGTCATATTTTTCATGATTAAAAAAACATCTTAATGGCTATCTCACATATTGTAAATGTTTTACAGATAGCCTACTTATTTCAGGAACATGGATATGGAAATTGTTGAAGTTTGTCTGGGAGTTTGACAAAGAAAGTGGAATTTGGATAAAAAGATCTTTAAAAAAAACATGGTCGAAGATAAAAGTGAGAACAGTGGCACATATTGGGAGTTCCAATAGGAGATGAGAGCCCTGAGGTTTAATTTAGAAAATAGAGGTGAAAGAAGATTTAGAGTAGTTATTTTATTTCTTTTATTTTATTATTTATTTGTTTTGAAAAACAAATTGTAACTGCCACAAACCGTCTTTGCTGCCACCCTCCAGCTGCCCTGCACACCTCCTCACTTGCTTATCTGTCGTTCTACATCCTGCTCAGTAGGTGGCGGTAATGCGCCCTGAACCAGGTAGTAAACATGAGAAGAAGAAGAAGAAACGTGTGGTGCGGGCATGATTCAAGCAGAAGGACGGTTAGAAACCAAGGAGGTCTACTCGACTGAATCTGTTCTGGTTAATATAATACATCCATGGTTCTGGTGAGTTATCCCTAAATAAGCTGGTTGAAGTAACAACAACAACAACAACAAAAACTTCAGCTCCAGATGCCGTTTTCGGCCAGTGGTGTTTTAGGAAGTCTGTTAGCTTCGCGACTAACGTTAGCGGCGTGCTAACTGCTAACCCCATAGACTGTAAAGGCTAACCCAACAGAGTTGTTGCTGGGGTGTGTTTGGTGTTCACTGCTTTCAGTGTTTACATCCATCAACATAACACAGGCTATCACAGTTAGCTATGTTATTGATTCCTTAGCTTCAACATTAGTCACTGCAAATTCAAACTGAGCAGCTAACTCCTGCTAGGTTTGCTTCCTATGTCAATACAAAAATATAGTAGACTACTGAAAAACTGCATGTTGTTTATCAGATGATGTTTAATATTATGTTTGTTTAATTTAGCTGAAAAAAAAGAAAGCACATTTACAAATGCAAGCAAAGCTAATTCCGATGGTTAGAAATATTACCAAACCTCAATCCCATTTTTTTAAAGTTTAGATTAGATTTACAAAGTTACACTTGGGTTTGAAAAGTAAGTAGCTCATATATCAGCTGTTTTGTTGCAGTCACAACTATTTGTGTAGGTATGAACTGAGCTTTAGAGCATCTGCAGCTGAATATTTTCCACAGCTAATCTTATTTTATGTCTTACAGATAGTGTCCAGAGGAGCACGCCTGACTCAGAAATCAACATTCGTTGGGTGATCGGCGAGCACCTGGCAGAAAGAAGGTGGATGAAGGGAGTGAGGACCTGTTGAAGGGATATTTCAGATATTTCTACATGAAGCTGTATGACATCCCTATTAGTAGTTATGTGCACCAGCAGTGACTTTCCCCCAACTGCGTCCTGTGAGCAGAGTTCCGGCCTGGTCTTTGGCTCTGTGTTAAAACAAGGGATGGTTTCATCACTTGTGTCATTATCAAATATGTTTATGTTGACTAACCAAGCAGTAAACACAGTGAAACAGGTGATGGAAACGTGCACAGCTGTCTACAGGCGGCAGCGCACAGTGATATGAGGGGAGAGAAAATAGCGCCTAGAAATTGTTAGACTTTTTCATGGACAACGGTTTTGGATGCAAATGTATTATTCTTTTGAATGCAGTTTTGAGAAGCAAAACGCTTTATTTTCGTGACCCCAGCCAACAATACATTCGTTAGCACCAAAACTAGGCTAGAACTCTGCTCCCAGAACGCAATTGGGGGGAAGTCACTGTTGATGAGGATGCCATATCAGTGTTTCCCATTAATTCATTTATTCGTGGCAGCCTAACATGAATGAATTACGTCTGCCACTGCTGTTAAAGTAGTTAGACTGCTATTTGAAAGGTTTGTTCTGTTGTTTGCCTGAATATTAAAATTTTTACTTTTACTTTACTATCATTTTAGGTCTAAAAGAAGGAATGTGAAGATTTTCAGTTTAATCGCTCCTGTTTTGCGGTAGTTGTGTCTGTCCCTGCATCGCTACGGCAGCAATGAATGGAGTGGATGCAAGTTCTGCTGGTTAGCCTGTTTACATCCCTCAAAGCTGCAATTTTTTCCACAGACAGCGTCAGATGGCGACTCAAACATGTACCGAGAAGTTTATTTACTTAAAGCAAGCCGACATGCTTGTAAAACTAGATTTAATTCAAAGTCTCCCGGAGTCTCACGCGAGACCCTGTTACCGTGCTCGGTGCATTCAGGGGCAGTCAGAAAGCTACCGTTTGTGTCACAAACACAGAAATATCGACTCTTGACTTGCTTCAAGTAAAAAAAACTTATCGGCGCATGTTTGAGTCGCCACCTGACGCTGTCTGTTGAAAAAAATGTACACTTGAAGCTGACGCTGTCTGTGGAAAAAAATTGTGGCTTTGAGGGATGTAAACAGGCTAACCAGCGGAGCTTGCATCCACTCCTATTCAATGCTGCCGTAGCGATGCAGGGGCAGACACAGCTACCGCAAAACAGGAGCGATTAAACTGAAAATCTTCACATAACTTCTTTTAAACCTAAAATGATAGTAACATACACCCCCAAGTTGAATTTGCCCGGAATTGTCCTTTAAGCTACTCTTTAAAAGGTTTGTTTTAGTGTATGCCCTTTGTTTGCTTGAATATTTGAATTGTTTTTTACTTTCATTTGAATGTGTCTTCTCTTTAATTCTAATGTTAATTTTTATTTGAAGAGAAATTAATGTTGTGCATTTTTGTGCTTTATTTTATGTATGATAACAAGTTTTTTTCTTCTTTACATTAAATAAATGTTGGTTTCCAATTTTTATTTTGTTTTTTCTAGACTGATTTCAACCCAACGTTAAATGTTGTATACTAAAACAAATGTATTCAAACATGAGAGTCCAAACATAATCTCTGTATGGGATATGACCCATCTGTATGATATGATTTTCATATACAACCTTAGTGCAATGGTCATCCAATGTTAGAGTCTAACTAAAATCAAATGTGTATTTGGCGTTGGTGCGTGACATCAAACCAACGTTAGGGTTTGACGTAGTCACAATCAATATCATAATCCAACAGTAATCCAACGTTAGTTAGAACAGCTGAAATCCAATGTCTATATAACGTATCTGGTTGACATCAAGACTACGTACAAATTCCAATGTCTATTTAAAGCAGAAGTAAGTGATATATTTGTGTTAATATAAATCTTAAATAGTTATATCTTCCGACAGCAATCACTTACATAGAGTGTTTGGACCAAAACACGGGTCTGTCAGTCACTCTGCTCTGCTCTGAGCCGAGGAGAAAACATTTATCGTATCCTACAGTTTTTATCCAATGAGGAGAGAGAACGGCATGCAGGGCTGTGTGTGCAGCCAAGGAACGCCGTGAATGTGGCGACGTAGGGACGAGGACTGTTATGGTGCGTTCAAGGAAACTCGTATTTTTCCGACCGTGAAGTGGTACCAGTTCGATCTGGTACGAGTTCACCGGTCGGAAGTTACGAGTGGCTGTTATAGTGACTTTCACCGGTAAAACAGGTCGGAGAAACACGAGTGGGTTGCCTGGAACGCTACAAAGTCGTAAGTTGTGACTTGAAGCTGTAATTTACGATTTCAAAAGCCTGCCTGGAACGCAGCATTAGCGAAAACGACCGGACCACTTACTTCTGCTTTAACCTAAAAGGTTGACGTAAAGCTTACGTACAAAATCCAATGTCTATTTAACGTTCAGGGCTGACGTCCAGCCAACGTGAAAGTTTAACGTAAACCCAATTTTCAAATCCATATCATAATCCAATGGTAATCCAACGTTGGGTAGTATAACCAAAATCCAATGTCTATTTAACGTTCAGGGCTGACGTCCAGCCAACGTAAAATTTCAACGTAAACCCAATTTTCAAATCCATATCATAATCCAACAGTAATCCAACGTTGGGTGGTATAACCAAAATCCAATGTCTATTTAACGTTCAGGATTGACGTCCAGCCAACGTAAAATTTCAACGTAAACCCAATTTTCAAATCCATATCATAATCCAACAGTAATCCAACGTTGGGTAGTATAACCAAAATCCAATGTCTATTTAACGTTCAGGACTGACGTCCAGCCAACGTAAAATTTCAACGTAAACCCAATTTTCAAATCCATATCATAATCCAACAGTAATCCAACGTTGGGTAGTATAACCAAAATCCAATGTCTATTTAACGTAAAAGCTTGACGTTAAGGCTACGTACAAAATCTAATGTCTATTTTACGTAAAAGCTTGACGTAAAGCCTATTATTTAACGTTCAGGACTGACGTCCAGCCAACGTAAAATTTTAACGTTAACCCAATTTTCAAATCCATATCATAATCCAATGGTAATCCAACGTTGGAGTACAACGTTATTCTAACGTTGAATCAACGTCCACGTGTCAGCTGGGGTGTTGTGTTATCATAATAAGATTAGAGATTTCTCCAGATTTTAAAATTATTACAAACATCTTTTTAAAAATAAAGTCAATTGAAAGAATATACAAGAGTGGTTTCTTCATTTGAATACATCTCAATGTGGAAAAGATCTATATTATAACTTCTACAATAACTTTTTTTTAGGCCACTTTATGTTTCTGAATCTTGTTTCTGTTTAAAATGCTCGTTGAACCTTGGGCTTCAGGCACAGCCTCACAATTTTAGGCTCCTGCATCCATAAGTACTAAACATGAGTAGCATGTAACACGGTTTGGCCTCTGTTTTATCTCTGTTCCCTCTTAGCAATTCATTGCCAATCCCAGATCCCACAGCAGGAGCCTTCCTCAGAATAAATCCTTCATGTAGGACTGAAGGAGACCAAATGCACACCTTAACCTTTAGAAACAATTGTCAAAGAGGCTCTGGCTTTTAAACAGTTTATAAAGACCGGTTTTACATATTTACTTTGCTAAAGTGATTTTGTTCTCAATATTATTCCACTCTGCTGGTTTGTTTTAACCTTTCTCACCTTACACATAACTATAATGAGTGTTCTTTTACCATAACACCTTCCTAAGTCGTCGGCTTTACCATGCCGTCCTCTTATTTGGTTGAATAATGCCTATTATGTGCATTTATCTTTGTTGTTCAGCGCTTTGTAAAATTTGTTCTCAAAATGACCCATGAAAACAGGTAATCACTGCTCTGTTTGTAAGTGGCTGGGTGCTGACACTGCTTCATGAGGGTATTCTCCGCATGTTTGAGCACAGTGCGCTGCATGCTTTCAGAGGGGATTTATACTGTATATAAATTCTGTGGCTATTTCAATGCATACATTACCTGCTGAACTACTGTTGTACTTCCACAACACTCTCTGCCTCCATCCATAACAAGTAGCTTAAAGAAGTGCTTCAAAGAACTAGGTTATCATTTGGGATACCATTGTATTTTTTATTTTATTTGACCAATAAACATGGTGAACTACAGTGATGTAAAGGTGGAAGATGTGCACATGATGCTGAGCTGCAGAGCTGTGTTGTTTATGTGGTTTGAAAGGTGCAAAGTGCAAAACAGTTCATGTTGACAGGTCTGCACAGGCACATAAGTGAGGATGCTTTTTTAAAATTCAATTATTTGGCAGCTTCTATGTTCAAGTAAATGAATGCACAGACTTCCCAGCTGTCATTTCTTCACAGTCACGTAGGTTCAGGACAGACCTTTTCACAGTTCTGACAGAAGACATCTCAACGTGTCACAGTAGAAAAAGCACAACTCAAAACACTGAAATCAATGAGGATCCTGGAATCAGGACATGCAGACTCACTGTCACACTGTCAAGGCCTGACCCGAGATGCTTGAACAGAGCAGAAACATCGTTAATGTTATTAGTAACATCTTCATTCCTCTAATAGAGACAAGACGAAGTATCAGTGCACAGCTCTACAAGGAAATCACTATCTCACAGACAAGACAGTGCATTCAGGTACTGAAATATGGTACTTTTTGATTCTATGTGAATCAATACTCAGCGTTACCTTAGGAATTCGGTCGGTACCAATAAAAGTACTGAATTCGATGCTCATCCCTGTTCATACCATTATCTGTTGAATGAGCTGAAACCCAGAAAAGTGGCTTTCTGCCCATGTGTATTTGCTTTTATCACCAGCACACAATGAATCTTGGGATAGGTTGAACCACGGAGGATCCACCTGTTGGACCCTGCACTGCCACATTTCTCAACTTCATTTGAGGGAGCCTTCGAAACGGGACAGTCACAATCAGTCTTCAGCTGCTGCCTCTAAAGGATGTGGCCCCAGAATTGAGACACAGCAACAGCTCTGGAGTTTATCACCATCAGCTGTGTCAGGCGCTCTAATAAGATAAATGCCCTTGGTGTTACATTACTGAAAGTGCTCTACAATCTGATTTTCCGCCGTTAGAACACAATTACCTACAGTAGTTAGAGATGGTACAGTCATTAACAATCATGGACACAGTGAAAGAAGGTATTTATCAAGTAATAGTTATTCTCAACTCTGTAATTTCTTTTCACTCCAACACTCAAGAATCATTTGATCCCATCTTTTCCCATCAGCACATAAAAGGGCATCACTTAGATCGTCTTTTTTCCAAAGATAAGACTTGGGGTGTTTTCAGACATGTGGCTTGTTTGCTTTGTTCAGATTCAGGGGCTTCAACAATGCAAGTGTTGCATTTTTCTTTTGGGTTTGTTTGGTTCGTTCAGATTTGATGTAAGTTTTTGTTGACTTGTCTTGTCTTTTTCGTGTTGTGATTGTTTAAATGTGGACCCCAGCAAGCAACTAACGTTGCTCTAGAGTGCAGCAAATGGGGATCCTAACAAATAAAACAATAAAACAGTAACTGTCCCAAACGGTCCAAAGATGGAAACAATGCCATGGGCGAATCATGGCATTTCCTACCCGGAAGGAGGAGGAGATTACGTGGGAAAAACAAGAACAACCATGGAATATCGGCGTCAATGGGCCTGAAAACAAACAAGCACAACCTACACAATCCTATCACCCTATATATTTTTGACCCCAACCTGGCCTGCCTAACGCGTCAGCAGCATGTCACGTGTTGTGTCGGTTGCTGAGTTGATTACGTTCTCACTGCGAATGAGCCACTCCAGGGCTCGAATGGAAGCAAGCCGAGAACAGCCCTTCATCTGAGCGCCATCACATCCGCCCAAAGAGAACCAATCTTTGGGGTCAAAGCGCTCCCTGTTTTGGAACAACTGCTCCAAACAAGCCTGGTCGGAATACACCAAAGCTACAACTGGCTAAAAACTCATCTTATCTTTCAGTTAGCAGCTTGTCTGTTTACTATTTCAGCCTTTGTTCTTCTTACATCAGTTAAACAGTGTAATTCAACTTGTCCTGCAGACATGATTACTAACCTCTCTGGAAATCACTGCATCACTTTAACTTTGTTTGTTCCTTGAAGCACATGGATATACAATGCTGTTTGTCTCTCTCTCTACTACTGTGGCCAAGTGTTCACTCATGAAGGGAACTGTTGAGTCTGAGCCTGTTCAGTCTGTAATCAATATTACACAGAGAACAGCCCACAGAACCTGCTCCATTATGAAAAACGTCCTGAGATAACGGGCTTGGCACCATACAAATAAAAGTGACTTGACTTATTTGGTTTTACATACAGCACTCTGTATCTTTTAAAGTTCTGGGAACACTACACGATATATATCCGCAACAGGAATTCAGCCTGAAAGTGCTAATGAAAGGAAAAACCAACATAAAGCGTTTTGGTACGAAGGAGATCAGCTTCAATTCTCCTTTGCATTTATCTCGTCTGTGAAACTCTGCTTCAAGGATGAATGTTTGGTGATTGCTGCCGAAATAGTCGCTGCAAAGTCTCCCACAGGTGTGTGCTTGAGTTTAAATGTGGTGACTGTTATTAAAACCAGTCTATCACAGCATGTACGTGATTGAGATTTGTTTATTTAGCCACTTGGTGAAAGTTTTTCACAAGTTTTTCACAAGAGAAAAGGAAAAAGAGCCTTAACAGGTGGACCTGAAGCTGATTTTTAAAAGCATCCCAAGTTTACAAAAGGCCATGGTTTAGTAGATGTAACTTCAACAGGTCAGAGACACCTTTAGATCGATGCCTGAACAACCCGTCACCCCTGATCAGAAGACCTGAAAGAACTTAGCTGCAGCATCTCTCTAATGGACACAGGCATGTGGCCAGGTGAATAAAAGAGTTTTTATATAGATACAGGGTTTGGGTTTTCAAAAAGAAATCAAGACTTTGACCAGGTCGACACTTCTTGTGTGAGTATAAAAGGTGAGTCTTAGATGTAAAGAAAGAAATAAAAGTTTGAATTATCCTGCACATCTCACCTTGAGACACCTTCGTCCACCTTATACCAATGGAGACACACTCCCACCAGGGTAGAAATGTTTCACCACTGGATGGAGGAGAGGTCTGTGGCTGACAATTTGGAGAAAATTAATTTGCACTGGTCCTCTGACGAAATGAAATGAAATGAAATGTTTGGGCATCTACAGAATTTCAAGAAAAGCTAGAAAACAGCACCAAAAAAAAAGGAAGTTGTATGCCAAACTTGTGCAAGACATGGCCAAGGCTGGGTTCACTCAAATGCCGGACCAAATAATTTATAAGAAGGATTACTAAAACAGCAACAACAAAAACAAAGACTATTTGGCGCTATTGTGTTTATTTCCGCCTGAGAAAAACAGAGAAACGTACTTTCCTTTGGTTCTGCTTATACTGGAGCGAATGTGGGCTGGTTTGCCAGAAAGCACAGAGGCTCTGAGAACAAAGCCAGAGCCAGAACCAGAACCGTGTCTGTCTGAAAGCAACCTCAGAGTAAGTCTGCACTGATAATGGGTCAACTTTAAAATCTAGTGTCCATTTCTAATGCTCACTCATTCCAGGTGTATCTGCCAAGTGTATCTTTACAAAACCTCTCTGCCTCTTTACAGGAAACAGAAAACATCACATTACGTGTGTAGGAAGGAGGGTTTTTGTTTCCTCTCACTGAGGATTCTCCAACTCACTGCATTGGTGTAGCCTACTTAAATCGATCCTCCTAATGCTCTGCAATAATGCTTCAGTGTCCAAAATGAAACCGTTATTTCCTGTATCACACAACAGCACATCCGAGGTGAATATGTTTTCTGATGTCGAATCTATTGCATTTCTTGTAGTTGTGGATTAAACCCTATAAAATCAATTTGCTGCACTCCCTCTCTTTACCATTGACAAATGTTGGCAACAGTTTGGGTCTCCTGCAGCCACGCTCTATCCAGCCAAATTGTTTGGACTGATTCCCTCAATTTTGTCAGAGGACATAGTTGCATCTCCTCCCCAGGGTCTCTGTCTCTCTCTTTCTCTCTTTCTTGTGGACTTTTGAGACATAAATCCTCAGCAGCTTTTCGATTCATCCCCGCTGCTCTGTCAAGCACCACTTTGTTGCATTTGAATTCTCAGCTTCATTGTGGTCGTCTCCAAATGGGAGCTTGGAGAGTTTCAGTCTGGTGCGAATTTGTTGATTGCAACGCTTTATGACTTCTAAATGTGTCGGATAGCTCAGCGACTTGAAGTGATTTCTTAATGGGAGCTAATCAAAGCAAAGGGGGCAGGCAGGGAGTAGCGAGGAGGGGGATAGACAGATAACAGAGGCTGGATACACAAGATGATTACTAAATGGACCTCCTGGGCACCAACCCAGGGGGGGGGGGGGCTCCTGAGACTATGCACCCCTTGGCCTGTGCCCAGGAGGAAGCCTCTGTTTGAAGACGGGCCGCCACAATGATGCCAGAAAGAGATGAATATTGACCACAAAGGTATGCAATATGATGAAATGTAGACACAAAGTGAACACAAATAGATGTGAAACGACCAAGAAGCAGGGCCAAAGAAACAAATCAACCACAAAGAGACGCACATTTGCTACAAAAGAAGTGCGAAACAACCGCAATGATATGCACAACTATCACAAAAAGATGGAAAAACAACCACAAAGACACACCCATTGACTACAGAGGGATGTAAAACAACCACAAAGAGATGCAAATCAATTACAGTGACACAAATCAACCATAAAGAGATGAAAAAACAGAAAGATGACTACAAAGGGAAAGAATGATTAAAAAAAGGGAAGCAAATGACTACAAAGAAACACAAAATGACAACAAAGAAGGAAAATATATATATATTTTATCTGATTTTAATGTTATTCGTCAGTTTTTGCTCCTAATCCAAGCTTTAGGAATATAGCAGAGAATAAAATGAATTTTGTTTCCTGAGCTCAAGCTGCTTCTCTGTATCTTCCTGTGGTATTTCAACTGTGATCTCTTACTTTTAGCAAAATTGTATATGCACTGTTGAAACTTTTCTGCTTAGCTTTCCTGAAAAGTCTCTGTCCTATTTCTTTAGGAGGAAGGATTTATCGCTTCTGCATTAGCTGGAAATGAAAAGAGAGAGTCTGATCTCTTTGCAGGGGAAAATAATAAAAAAGCCATTTTTTTCTCCTTCTCCTTTCCTCAGTCAACACTAGATGTCCCCATGATCCTTTGATTTGAAAAAAAATGAAATTCATCCCAAGCTCTTGGCATTTCACCGAGCCCGGTGCAGCGTGTACATCATAAACATGTAGTTTATTATGCCCTTTTCATTCAAGAGCAAATAACGTAGATGCAAATGAAGAGATTACACAGAGATTATGCAGAGAAGCAGCGGTGCAGACACAGCTAATGGGAGGTAAAATACTAAAAACATCCCTGCTTAAATGCAGGACACCCTGGAGCAGTGCAGACAGTGTGATTGCACATCCCAGTGGCCTGTAGACAAAGTATGAGCTCTGAAAACAAAAACCCTGTGTATCGTGGGCCAGGTGATCTAAACAGAGAGGATTAGATAGCGAAGCTTGCGGGCTGCAACGTCTCAGATCTCGCAGCAGCCTCCCCTAAAGTGGATTATGAAACTGATATTGGTGTCAGAAGTTTACTGGAGGGTGAGAGCAGGGAAGAACAAAAAAAAAAAAAAAAAGAAGGGCTGGGGTAATCTGTTGGTAGACAGAGGAGGAGACGTCTGCGGCTGATGTAGGATAAAAGTATAGCTTGCCTCTAGTAAAGACTTAAGATCAGTGTGGAGAAGCAATAAAGTGATAGTTTGATACTGTAGTGGGTGGCAGGAGACAGAGAGACGGAGAGAGGAAGAGGAGGTTTCGCAGGAGGGTGAAGCTGTGATTAGAAGAGTGTAAAGCTAAAATCCCAGGGAATCACCGGCGTCTGTGCAGGTGCTTATTGAAGTCTTACTTTCATTGGTGTGAGGAAACAATCAAATTGGAGTCGAGGAAGGAAGAATCCAGAGCGGGATTGATACTGATCTGATCTGCTCCATGCACTCCAGGCTTAAAGATGAGAGGAAGAAGAGGAGAAAAAAAGGATAATACGTCGAATATTGAAAAAGTGCCAGCAGTTATTCTCCTCTCGTCTACACATTGTAGTTATGATCAATTACAGCGAAAAATAAAAACGAAATAAATACATCAATGTCCTTTTTTTTTTTATTAGATTAACTTGTTTTGGATGGTGGATGGTGAAACACAGCACATCTCAGTATTTCAAAGCAAACCTTGGGGAAAGCTTTTATCTGCCAAATTCACAGCATCTGTGTTTTTTTTCCATTAACAACACTGTTTTATGATGAGGTTTATTTAATTGGTAATAATTATAAGTGGCGGAGGAAAAAAAGGTTGTTTTAATTGAAATTTCTTCATAGATAAATGTAAAATGTTTTTGTGGGATGAGTTCACACATTCGTGGTAAAAGGAGCCATTTAGACTCGCAACTGTTTGTTTTCTGCAGCGTTTTGAGGAAATATATATTTAAATAGTTATGATAACAAAACTAAAATGTAAACATTCCCAGAAAGACATGTCGTCTTACTTTCATATCTGAAAAGCAAAAGCCTGACATTTCCACACGCTGTGTTTTCTAAACCCTTAGTTGAAAAGTATTATTCAGCTGCTGCTGCAAGGACAGTCAATATTTTGAACAATGCTGAAAAATCTACAACAAGACTGAATAATAAACAGTGATGTGGATTTTACAGAGCAAAAGATAAAAAATAAAGGGGAACTTATCTTACAAACGTTATTTGACTGATAAATAAGATTTTATATTTATTTTTGATGTTGGCGTTCAGAGTCAGACGCAGCGAAAAGATAACAGCGTGGATTCTGACTGAGGTTTGACATTTACAGCCAAATATCACCTGAAATAAACTTTGATGATTCAGGTGTGCCGCACGCTGCAGTTGCACACGTGTTTTTTTTATCCCGTTAAGCTGAAACTGCATTAATGTCATTTTGAACCTTTAGAGACAGTGACTGCAAACAGAGCAAGCTCAAAGTCCAAAATGTCCTCCAGTTGGGGAACTTTGCAAGTCTGTTTGCTTTTTTGCTGTTTTGCTAACGAAGCCGGTGAGAATGCATAAAGTTATATATCATATCTGTTTAATGATGTGTATATTTGTGTAGTTTCATCTGTCATAAACAAGAGATTATGGATTATGGGGCATGTTTGTGTTGTAGTGACGCTATCTGGGACACCGAGTCACAGGCGCTAATCTTGCAGGGTTGGTTTTGAGCCATGCTTGGTGGAAGGCAGAGAGCCTCCATTCTCCCTGTAACAAGTCATTTAACCATCACAATTACTCAGAAGGTGTTTTTAATGAAGGTAAAAATATTGCATATAGGTCCTCTTTTAATAATAAAATACACGGTTTGCCCCACGTAGAATCATTTTCTGACATTTTCTGGCATCTACAGCTGCTACGACCTCAGGTTTGATTGATACAAAATGGATTAAGAAAATATTCATGGTTTGAGCTTTCATACTCCAGGAACTTTGTCATCAAGGGCAAAGACATCAGGGACCATTAGAAGACATAAAAGTCACCAGTAAGGGAAAAAATGTTGAAGTCACAAGGGAGAAAAACAAAATGTTTTCAAAAACTACAGTACTTCGCTCACCAAAGTGTGTCCTCCAAAAAATACACCACTACTCCCCGTCCATTTATCCCACTCTTGGATAGTGGGATAATGAGTCCAGATGGACTTGGAGTGGCCCCTGGGTTCAAGTCAGTGAACAGTCAAGTGCAGGTTAATGGAGAGAGAAGAAGCACAAACGTGTCCCAATAAAAACTCAGACTCATGTAGATATATGATGCTTTTAAACCCTTTGGTCTTATATTCAACCACCTCAACCTCCTCCCTTACAAACAATGAAACCTGAAAGGCTTTGCCACTTAAAGGGATAGTTCAACATTTTGGCAAATTTAGCAATTGCCATAACTCTTGTAGTCATATCAGTGCAGTGAGATCTGCAAGCTGCTCAGTTAACACAATGGAGGTAACGGCACTGGTACACTGTCGCTCACCCATCAAATGCACAATCCAACAACGTCAAAATGCTCTCATGGACAAGTTGTGACCTGCACATTCACCACGCTATGAAATAATAACGCCACCGCTCCCCCATCAGACGTTATGATCGCGCCGCCGAAGCTTCGAATTAAATCGATTTTTTGTCTGCGAAGCTTCGATTATCAAAATATGTTATTCGGGACAGCCCTAAATGTAACATTATGAAACTGTGCTGTTTTCGAGCAAATTGACCTTTGACCTTTGTGAAAAAAATAATCTGATCAGTTAATCCTTTAGTGGTGAGGGGAAGGTCCAACTGAGAATGGAAAGGATTGACAGACAACACACATAAAAACAATATGGCTCTTATACTGATGGTTGTTGCTGTAACACAAGTAACACCTTTTTTTCTAAAAGTAAAAATTACTGGCATCAATCACCAATAGTCTTTTTTTCTGTACTAACCATGAAAACTACTGCATAGAAGGGCAGTGATTTATTGTAAGAAGGTCGGTGGCAACTTTATGATTAAAGATGCTGTTTATGCTTTAAATCTTCCCTGTCAAATGAACAAAGAATAGAAATTACAGGGTCAATATTAAAGGGGAACTATGCCTTATCTTTTTTTGCTGCTTTGGTCGTTTTTTTTTTCTCTGCAAGGTTGGTTTTCAGCCAAGAGACGCTACAGTAGGCGGAAGGCAGAGAGCCTCCATTCTCCCTGTAACAAATGATTTAACCATCACACTCTAAAGCTGTTTAATCAAGGTGCAAATCTTGCGTAGTTCCTCTTTAAGCTTTTCACTCATAACACAGCCGGAGCCAAATCCAAAAATCCATACGCGACAAGCAAACGTTCATACCTGCCACACTTTAAATGACAGATGTTGTGATTGTAAACTGCAGCATAAAAAAAGCCTTGTGTCGATAACCTCTGTGAGTTTTTTTTTTCTTTTTCTTTTCTTCTCTGGTCACACGTCTGCAAGAAAATTTCAATTTATGTTCCACGTTTGTCAGATGAATTGTGAAGCAGCTTCAGCAGTTTGCTTTTCAGTTCAATCATTTAGTCGTCAGTGTTTCTCTTTGTGAAGGTGACCCGGCCTGTGGGCAGGAAAATTAAACATACATGACACGTCACGGACAAAGGAAACTGATGGATAACCAGAGGAACACGAGGAATTTTGATGGGCAGAAATATATTTTTAAACATTCGTAGAGACATTTAAACAATATTGTTGTCTCAGTGTGAAAGTGGATGTGAATGTTAACACTGTCTTTTGTACAGAACAAGCAGCTTGTAGTGCTCGCAGGCATTTATGAAGCTTGACAAAAAGATATTTTTAACATTTTTATTCTTTTTGTTGTTTAAATTCTGACTTGACACAATTTTCCCACAACACAACTTCAACAATCACATTGTATCACAAATTATTGGATATTGAAAAATGTTTTGCATATTGTCCATGAAAAAAAATTATATTAATAGATAGTCTCGCATTACTTTTGAATAAATGAATAAATATTGATAAATTAAGGTGCTTTAAAGGGGTATTTCAATATTTTGTCAAATTTGCCTATTGCCATAATCCCTACAGTATAGTCATAGCAGTAGTTCATTACCTTTAATTGTCGGCACATGTTGTTTTGAGATCGGCAGGAGAGAGACGTGAGCTGCACGGTATTTCCACATTTCCATCATCAAACTAAATACACAATCCACTATAACTCCAAAACACTCTCACGGACAAGTTGTGACCTGCACATTCACCATATGAAATAATAGCCTAATGGAACATTATGAGACAGAGTTGTTTTAGAGGCAAATGCGTAACCAAAAGCACATTTCAGACGCGGCTGCTGGGCAGACTGATTTCAAAAGCATACTGTAGTTCTGAGTAGCCAATTTGCTTCATTTGCCATAATGTATGGCGAATGTGCAGGTCACAACTTGTCCACAAGAGTGTTGTGGAGTTGTTGGATTGTGTATTTACATGTAGGGAAACTTGGAAAATTGCAGCTTGTGTCTCTCCACCTCCGATCTAAAAACAGCTTGCACCGACAATTAAAGCTAATTGAACCTACTCCTAAAAATATAGGGATTAAGGCAATATGCCAAAATGTTGAAATATCCCTTTAACAACAAAGAATCAATTACATTACACACCATCAAACAATATGTATATAATTAGAATATGTGGCCTTATATTTGGATTTAGTATTTTTTTGTTTCCTTGGGAGTTGGTTAGTATTGATTGATTTGTTATTTGATCTATTTGAAAGCCACCAGAACTCCAGAAAGATCCAAGGTTACTGTGTTTTAACTGTCCTGTGCTAATTTAATGGAGAAATCTGAAATATGCACCAGTGAAGCTCAATGTCAACTTATATTAAGAAGACAGGGTAAAGAACTTTCCTTCTAACACCTAATTTAATTTTTTTTTTCCAGCAAAGAGACATTGCACATTTATATTCTGTCTGAACTGCTTGTCGGATACACCCCCTCACACACACCTCCGATGTCGGATATACACTGTGTCGACCATGTTCTGTAACTTTCCAAAAAACGACGATTCGACATTCGCACCCACTTCACGCCACGAATGGCCAGCCGTGCGGAAGTGTGAGAGGAGTCAGGTATTGCACTTCTCTCTCTCTGTCTCTACCTTTTTTTTATTTTTTTATCATGTGAACAACCAAGTGCAACACTTTTACGAGTGCCTTCTTGGAAATGTGCCCTGTTTTTAAACAACATCACACTTCCTCCGTCTCCAGCGCGGCCTTCTCCGAGGTAAAAACCAAGACGGGTCCAGAAATAGCCAGTATGTGGAAACGTCGTCATCATCACAAAATGAATAAACAGCAGCATTTAGGATTAGGGGAGTATTACATCACTGTTACATCACAAGAGGTTACACCACAAAAGGAGTGGGAATTGCAAATCTTGCCTTGTGTTAAAGGGATAGTTCAACATTTCTGCAAATTTCATCACCTCTAATTATTAGTGCATGTTGTTTTGAGAGACGCTGCTCAGCACAAACAGTGGAAGTGAACGGGTTGGTTGATACACCCCTTTTTTCTAGGAAACCATAAGAAAAACTGAGCATGTGACCAACTATTTAAG
Source organism: Decapterus maruadsi (assembly GCA_030347415.2). Lineage (NCBI taxonomy): Eukaryota > Metazoa > Chordata > Actinopteri > Carangiformes > Carangidae > Decapterus > Decapterus maruadsi. Next base: position 6,137,212 of record CM064903.1, read on the forward strand.
ACAAGCCCATGCTGATAATTACAGGTACAGTAATGAACAAACTCCTATGACTATAGGGATTATGGCAATAGGTGAATTTACCAAAATGTTAAACTATCCATTTAAAGGAGCTATTTACAAGTTTTGCCATTGTTACATTGATAGCATCAGCATCATCAACAGTTTGTCTGAAAGACTTTGTGAGTTCAGCTTATTCATTTATTCCTGTCCTTTTTCTACTTACTGTAAGTTAGCATGAGAAAATTTACATATAGCCCCTTTAAGTCGCTTCTTCAGTAGCTAAATGTTGTGAAGCACAACTAGAAACATCCATCAACATGGCCTCTATTTCCCACTGTCCCATGGTAAAGTGAAATCCAAAACAGGACAAAACTCACAGTTTCAAGTTGTCACTTCTGTTGCGCCCCCCCACACACACACACACACACATGCACACCTCCGTACTCCTCTGCCGCTAAAGCAAAAGTACATCCAAGCTGTAGAACAAGAGCTGCCATGTTCGCTTGTTTTGCATAATGAGATCTGATCACAATATGGACAGAATGCAGGCGTGCATATAAATCATAGATGTAAGTGTAGCAGCAGCGTGACTGGATTGGATATTAGCCACATAGCACACATCCAGATATGTTGGACTGGGAGATGGAAATCTCTTTTTAGGGTTGAGGGGGTAATCCGGTGTCAGATACGATGATACGGCCAAATTAATTACAGAAACTCAGATTTAAAAAGCATCTCATTACGACCCACAAATACCAGCGCTAATCATCTGAGGATAATCCAGCCTCCAGACTGTGGAGAAAGACTTCTATTCCTTCTTTTCTCTTATCTCTATTGGTCAGTTTTACTTAATGTGAGTTAACAATTAGGCCATGTTGCCTTGTGCTGTGCTGCATGTGTGAAACCAGTTCCAATTTAATATCTAAACAGCTTCAGAAGCACTTTAATCAGTGTGGATTTTACATCTACATTATCACAAATGTCCATATGTGACATTTCTGTCCTTCGTGTTGATTTTTCCTTCTTGCATCTTACTGAGGTATGCGGCTTAGAAGAACCCGTTTCATCTCGTCCCTGTCAGAGCTTGGTACTGATCCAAACCTGCTTCTTTACTTCCTTGAACCCCGTCCTCTGCTACACTCATGGATGTATTATATTAAGGCTACACTGTAAAAGTTTGACGTAGCCTACTATTCTGCCCTTGTTTGTTGCTGTTGTTAACTTGGCAGATAGCTAACGGGGTTCATCAATAAACACCGAGCCAGCAGGTAAGTTTTGGGATATTTACTGTCAAAACACTGTGAAACACAAAAGAATAATTAGCGATTAGCTTAATGCTAATGTTACATTAAAAACGCCATTGACAAGCTAGCGCATTAGCATCGCTCCGTTTTTAAAGTTTTCCCACATAAATTATGAACTGTTTCTTCAAGTCTTCAACAGGTAAGTTCCACACAAGAACAACCAATACTCACAGACATATATGCCTTCCAAGGTACAGCTGAGAAAAAATGAATGAGTAAAAAACGACAACAGCTTGTCTGTGGAGAAGAACTATGGCAAGTCTAAAGAGACAAACAGCACACTAAAGTCCACGATGCCCCTGTTCTCTTAAAGGGGCGGCACAGGTACTTTGCTTTAAATGACTACTTTAATTTTATGTAACTTTCTAATCATACTACCTGCATTAAGATTTTGCATTAAAAACATATAATATAAACTATGGTGCACTGTTAAAGAGTAATTCTCAGTTTCTCACTCTTTTTGCGAGCGACCATAATGACTTTAACCATCTAAACATCTCTGATTGTTTCACATAACTGTACTGACTTGTAGTCATAATAGAGTTTTTAGACTGTCTTATTATTATGAAGGATGTGAACACTTGCACTGCTTCATGGTTAGATTTTTCTCAATAACATAATCTATTAAAATGTAGCTCTGGTGTAAAATAACTGCTCATTTCACTTCATCCAATTTAACAGCTTGCTTTGTTTTACCATTCTTAATCATCCTGACAGTTCCTCTTTGACGAGTGTGCAACAATCTGGACGGCCCGTCCCCGCATTGTTTTGCATCCATTTGTTTGAATCCATATTTATCATCATATTTCCTGCAGTATATGTGTTGATTTTCAAGACTTGCTGCATTTACACTTTGTTGTTAATTGGACTAATGCAGTGATATATTGTAACATCTCTCTGAGGTTGTTTGGCTCGCTTCTTGGGTGCATTTACTTGTGGATTTTATGGTATTGTGCTCTTTATAAACAGTCCTCGTTTTAGCCAAACAAAATCCACTCGCAAGGGACATGTAATTATGCCAAACGTTTAAGGGATCTGTGAGACTGCGTTGGTGTATATCCACTTAGCCTGAAAATGTCTATTATGTGTCTCCTGTGGTTGTATAGATATAATTGAATATGTGACTACTTTCTGTTTTCAAGATTTTTTTGTTCCATTTATAGACAGTATTTGTCCAATTACAGTTGCAGCACTTATGCAGATGATTATGAAATTCAAATGGGAGTAAACCAATGTTGTCGGAAGATAAAAACCACACAGAAATACTGCAATCAAAGTTTGTCAAAGTTTTTTTTTCTCTCTTGTCTCTTCCTGCCAGTGATCTCATTCCTAGACCTGCTGTAAATCTAGACCATGTCTCTTCATGTCAAAGAAGTGTTTCATGTTTTTGTTCCTGCTGAGTCAGATTTTATTCCACATCCTCTGGGAAACAATGCTTATCTAAGAAACACTTCAAAAGGCTACAACACTTGGTTGCATTATCCACAAAAGGTTTTGATCAGTGGTGATCCACTTTTTGGTCCGGATCCTTTGGGGAAAATGTTTTGGCTGCAACAGTAGGTTCTGATGTTCAAGAACCACTTTCAAATGTTTTTGAAATGATAAGGATGTCCAAAGTCATAAAATATGCAAAAATAATCATCTTAATTACTAAGTGGCATGCTTCTCTCCCTTTATAGTGCTATCTTTCTAATTAGAATAAATATTCAATTTTCAATCTGTTGAGTACAGATTCGTTTTTACACCAATAGAGGCCTGATGCCTTTGGCAGGGTACAATCGTTTTAGTGCAGCAGAGAACTGGCCTGAGATAAAACTCAAGGTGGCCTGGAACCAGTATGGTGGCACGCCCCACTTGGGGGGTCTGTTTGGGTGTCTGGCCTCTGATATTAGAGTGATGTCTGACCTCCTGCCAGACAAAAGCTTTCACTCAGAGTGCGGTGACTGTTGCATTATGAATGTAGCAGACAACCAGCAGAGCACTCCATTAGGAATGACTCAGCAAAGACTTCCACATGGTCTCAAAGTATCACTCTATGCATAAATGACTAGAGCAAAACAGCTATGAGTGGGGTCTGCTGAAAGCATGCAGGAGCGCCGACACACATCAGATGGCACATGAACACAACACAGAAAGCCGAATATAGACCCGGAGATTGAGCTGAACAATCTTCAGATCTCAATCTTGAGTTGAGCTGTCACAATTCAGGGATAGATTGTGGTGGCCAAAAAGTAAAATGTGCATTTGTTTGATAACTGAATTACCAGAAAATATGAGTTTAACATGACACAAAACAAACAATTTACACTTGATGGGAAGAGAAAAGCCACCAGAAGAACTGATAAACAAAATACCCACAAGGCCTGATATCTGCCATGATACTACCATAACACACAGCAGCATTTAGCTCTATAAATACCGACACCCACAAGTAAGTAACAAGTATTTGCATTTACAGTCAACATACTGTACCAGCAAGGCCGTTGCTAGGAATTCTGGGGCCCCTGAACGAATACTAAAGTGGGCCCCTGACTTTTTCACCTTTTTTTTCTTAGACTATGTATGTATTATCATTTGTTATTTAGCCTACTTTGTTTTGATGCTAATGCAGCATTACTATGAGTATTAGTCAGGATCTTATGCAGAATAGTTCAGTCATACAAAGATTAGACTACTGGGGTTTTTTGTGCACCCTACTGGGCGCTGGGCCCCTAGAATTATCATCACCTTTCTCCCCTATACAACGGCCCTGTGTACCAGTTAAAGATTGGTTTAATAATATCTCAGTACACCAATCGACTGATTAATTGGGTCGTGGTATTCAGATTGTTGTGACATCACTGAAATATGATTGAATAAACCCAGAATCTGAAGACAACACCAAGATCAACAGGATCTGGTTTCACAGCCCCAGTCTGGACCTGAGGAGACGTCTTGAACCTCCCAGGTCACAGTGACACTCCAGACACACTTGATCATTTTTTGTCCAACTCCAACAAGATCATGAGGGGAAACTCATCAAATACAAACAGCTGGAGGAGCTGTGCAGAGAGCAGAGCTGGCGGGGCTTGCTCTGTCCCATTTGATGCAGGCTGCCGAGGTTTTGCAGGGGGCTCGTTCACTCTGAAAAAGTCAGAAATGTCTAAAGTCATATACTCCATCACTGAAGCTGCAGAGAGAGAGTCCAGGGATTTGATCAACCTCAGCCTGGTCACATGGGTAAAGACCCGAAACCCCTCGGAGCATCACTGAAGATAAATACTGGCACATCTGAGAGATGCATTTTGCAACTGGGCAGGAATATATACAGCTCTGCACAGATATCAAAGCAGCAGTCAGTTTACTCTCTGCTTTCAAAGGCGAGATAAACTATACATTTACATCCCCCAGGATTGTGCACTCACATATTTAATTGGCCTACAAAACGGTTTGTGATAAAAGTTCTGCCAGGTTTTTTTTTATTTTTAGGGTTTTTTTTTGTTTGTCAGAGCTCTATTTGTTGGGAGCCCCGCGGTGACACTGCAGTGGTTTCATGAACAAAGAAGCTGCATTTATTTATTTATTTATTTGATGACGGCAAAGTCTTTGCAAACATGTGACATGAAATGGTGGAAAATGCGCACGAGAGCAGAAGGTGTCAGCCTCAGATTGTGTGTGTTTTGTCAGATGCTGAACCCACAAAGTGTGCTTGGCGTACATTGACATAAAACTGAGGAGAGCAGCAGATCTGCACACTGCGGAGGCTCAACCCAGAAAATATTTATTGGAAAAACTAAAAAAAAACTTTTAAAAAATCGACTCAATTCTACGAAGCAGGCTGTTAAATGATTAATCATTCCAGCGTTAATTAAATCAGTATTTTCCTTCTTTCTTCATCTTTGGATCAGATTTCCAGGCTCCATTCTGCAAATCACTGATTTAAGAAATCCTCTCCTTGGCTCTTTCTAATTACTCTGTGACAATAGACATCTCTTTCTTTTTTTTTTCTCCCAGCACTGAAAATCTCAACTTAGAGGACAGAGCCCTGAAAGTATTTCCTTTTTCAGAGTGAATGCAGGGTTTGATTGTTCTGCGACAACTGCTGCATTAATTCACAGAGGTCAAAAGGAAAAGCCTCTGCTCGGCAAGACGGATCTAAACTAAAGTCACTCCCTTCAAGCTGAGTGGAAACTGTGGGAGCCATATGTTTAGTCCTAATGCAGCAGTCGCAGTGAATGTACACCCGGTTGACATCGCAATCTGGAGCCGCGCACAACACCGTGTAGTTTAACGGATAATGGGATGCGAAACTGGTCACATTTCACATCTGTGTGAGCGCGCTCCTGCTGACGCTCCCCATACAATGTGTCACAGTCTATTACTGTCTCCACCACACACACACACACACACACTTCTCTCTGCCATTCTTTTGTGTTAATGCATACACAAAATAAAATAAATAACTAAAAAAAAAGCCAGCTCACACACGCACATTGATGAATTCTCACACAGACACACACAGAAGTGTACTTTTTTTGCACTCTGCTGTGTGTCCCTTTCAAACACCTACAAACCATTTCACTCTCCACTATACATATCAACTCAGACATGCACACTCACACTCACAAAATGAACTCTCAGCTTGAATAACAAGGCAGTGCAACATGCAATATTTCACTCAAGGAGACAATTCCTTCCCCCTCCTCCTTATTTAACATGCAGGGCATTAATTGTACGGTTGATGAATTGCAGCCATCTCTGCAGCACTCCTGTGACATATACACGCGGGTTGTTTATAAGCACAGATGTGGCAACATAATCTCTGGATTCACGGGGAGAATGTCAAGGGGGAGCTCTCTCTTATTCGCCTTAATGAATCATGCTATAACTTCATTTTCCAGGAGCAACAACACATTTGGCATATGTGCTGAACGAGCGTCAGCGCGTACATCATGTTTGATTATGGTGATGTGACTCTGGACATATATATTTATTTACACATGCGGCAGGAAGCTGTTGACTTGTTTTTAGGATTTAAATGAAAACGTGTTTGATATTTAATTATATGTCTTGTGCACGCTCTCTATTATCCTGGTTTCTCCACACTGTATGTGTCAGAGATTACTTGTCATTTGAACAACGTGGGTGGCAGGGAGATTATTTTTTTCCCCCCTATACTTGGATGCAGGCAATTTGATGAATGCAGCAAGAAAAAAAAAAAGGATCATAAGGTGAGGCTGTGTATTTGTGACACATGAGGACAGACTGAAGCGTGTGTGAAGCATGTGTTATTCCTGGAAACTGGACTCACCAGAAAACAACGGCTTTACAGTAGTCGACCTATGTCAACATCATCCCAACAAAAGACTTCTTGCTGCAAGGTGATTCTGTCCTCTTCCATAAGACACTGTTGGACAAAGGACTAAGACTGTGACTGTGCAACAAAGAAGGAGGTATACATGATGACAGCAAAGATACTCTACTAAGACAACATGGCTCATTACAAGCTGCATCAATGTTATGAATATGGACTGCTCTGCCAGGACATATCATCCAAGAACATAACAAATACAGATTTCAAGATCTACTGAAAGATAGAGATAGAGATGTCTGATTTACTTGAAATATCGTAAGTCTGCTTGTGTATTGGGTACTGTTTCTGTAAGTTATTGTAATTATGAGGAACATATGTTTCTGAACATCTGATTATTTCACAACTATGGTAATAGCTACACTGTGGAAATGAATAAGGTCCAGTAATATGTTGTTTGTATTGTTTTTGTTTTGTTGTTTTGTCTGATTTGTCTTGTATATCGTTGACAGTTGTTGTGGTTATGGATGTTGTTGTTGTGTTTGTGGTGTGATGTGTTTCTGTAATTATCTATTGCAATGAATAGTTACAGTAATCTGTGAAAGTAGACTCCAGAAAGAATAGCGATGGCCTCTGCCAAAGCTATAGAGCTAAATAAAATGAAATGGTATACACTTCCTGTCTCCGACTGTAAGTGAGTGTGGTCACCCGTACCCCCACCTTGTGTTGTTAACATACAGTTCAGTATGTGTGGATGGATAAAAGTTGTCGGTAGAGGAAAGTGAGTTATTATATATTATTTTATTACAGTAAATATGTACATAGCTACCAGTCCATATTTTGTACTTCGCAAATAGGTTAGCGTGGGCATTCGCAAATGTTACATAATTGACATAACCTAGGTGATCTGTGCCAGATATGTCAAGACAGGTCCACAACAAAGTTCATTTTCTCCTGATTTGTCCATCTGAAATTAGCCATTTAGAAATGTGTTGCGTTATGCAAATATCCTTTTAATCAATTTTTATTTATTTCGACTTGTCTGTTATATTTTTTTTTTACAGTGTAGATGATACTTACAGCAAGCCTTTGACTGCAACAAAACATTTATGAGTGTAACCTAGGATGTAGAGAGACGCTGAGGGATAGAAGCCATTTTGCTGTTTACTAAAGTAGACTTGTTGCACCTAAGCTCATACTTGAGAGACCAGATGGCTCCTTAAAACCAGAGGAGAGACAGAAGAGGTATAGCTCGTGATTGAACTGGGAGAATGGAGGGTATAAAAGCAGTGATGAGAGAATGAATGGATGTGTAGACAGTGATTTAGGAGGGTGGATAGCGGAAAGGGAGAAGAGGGCGAGTGTTGGAAGGTGAGACAAATAGGGGAGGCTGGGTTACTGAGGCATAGGTGTGACAAAATTTGACAGTGTGTTGTTTCTTCTAGAGTTTTGAAACACATCTTCTACTCTTTCCTAGTGAGGTGGACGGAGGTTGCTCAGTTTCTTTTATTTAGATCATGCAATGGAGAGCAGACAGGGACACTGTTTTGCATGTATACAACTCACAATGTCCAAGGCCAGTGTGCATTCATCAGTGCAGTTTCATAACACAACAATTATTTATTGTCTTCCCCTATTCTAAACTATTAGAATAGCTGCAGACCCAGCAGAAAGTGAGAGTTTATGAAAAACCCTAATCTGGTGTTTTCAGCATTATGCTACACTGAGCACCATTGTCGTCCACCTCGTCTAACAATAGCACATCTATAAATCTTTAGTTCAGTAGAGAGTCACTATTATCGAGGTATATCAATTCACTGAATCGCCTTATTGATTCACTGGACACTGATGAGTCCCTGGCCTGCACAGTTCTGATTGTGGCATGAATACTTTTTTTCTTTGCTCGGCTGACGATAAACGCGGCGAGGTGCACAGAGGAGAGGACAGTAAAACGTCTGCACGCTGCCACTATTTGACAGTATAACAAATTTATTGTAGCACTTTGGAACAAAAGCCTTATCTATCCCCAAACTGTTGCAATCATTTCATTTCACTGCAACTTTATTGTCACAGTGACAATGACAATGACATATTCCCCACATGTTCCAGAGTGCATTATGAAAATAAGTGAATAAACTTTTACGGAGTGATTAACATACTTCAGCCATAATTCAATTATTACATTCAGCTATCCTTCTTCTCTATAAGAGAGATCATTAATCTTTGTGTGATTTTGTTTTTTTGTCTCTGTGGCTGAATCACTCTTGTACTAGAGGAGAATTTGCACTGGGAAAACCCTAGAAAATGTCTTATTTCCTGGACAGTTGTATACACAGAAACTAGGGATTGGTTTGAGACACAGCCAAGGTTTTCTTGTTGGTGGTGGTGTTTCTTTGTCTGTACAGTCATGGTGACTAATGCTGGAAATCTACACTCCTCTGTCTGTTCCCGCGGCTCATGCATCAGTTGATTTTGTGCGAGAAAGGCCGAGCAAGCAGACACCAGATGCTTGAAACTGCAGATGCGGGAAATTTTTTATGAAGTGGTTAAAGGTTAAGTTACTGTTGTGCTACACCAGTCCATGAGAGAGAGAGAGAGAGAGAGAGAGAGAGAGAGAGAGAAATTTAGAGTGCATATAAAAATGAAGTGAATAACAATTTGCAAGTAGATTATGTACACCGAACATCTTGCAAAATGAGTTATACTGTGGTAAAAGGAAGTAGCCTGGATTATAGCACAAAAGAGCAGAGCTACATGTATATAAATAGTGTAGTGGCATACGTTCCTAACAGAATTATAAAACATCACACGCAGCCTCCACATGGCAAAATATATGGGTCTGCTGCCTTGAAGTGTAAATACAGAAAAGGAAATTGATATTGTGTGTATGTGTGTGTGTGCACGCACTTACAATGCATTCAAGTTGGCTTTACTGTGTGTAGCTATAGAAACAGCTGGGTTTAACGATCTTGCTGTTGAGAAAGGACTTTGTCGAGTCATTTTGATGAGAGTGAAGCACATTTTATGTTTTTAGTGTCCATTATCTCATTATTTCAGGGTTATTGTGTTTTTGTTTTTTGTTTTTTTACTAAAATGCCACTTATCTGTGATACACTCTTGAGACTGAATGATTTTAAAGGACTTGAGTTTTTTAAGTGGAACTTTTTATGACAGCTTTTATTTGCTCTACCTGAAAGAGGATGTTACATCAAAGAAACTCTTAATAGAACCTCTTATCTAACAATGTTCAGGTGAATTTATTACTGCAGGGGCACTTTAGACATAGCACACCTCCACAGGTGCAGTAAAACTTTGAGCATGTTGTATGAAACATTCATTGAGCTGCGATAACTCTATTTTTCATACCTTTACACGTGCTTATTGTTCGTAAAGTATCAGATCATCTCCTCTGCATAGCTGTAAAACATGTTAAAAAAAACTTTACCATGATCAACTATATGCTATGTAATGCATTAATAATAAAAATAATCTCACACTGAGGCTCTTGAGATATTCTTTTGTATTCCTAGTACCACATAATTGCAGCTAAGTACAAATACACTTTCCGCAATTGATTACTAAGCTATTAACACCAAAAAGCAATAATAAAACATTTTCCTCGAAACCATTTCCTATTGCTGAATTGATTACTCTTCTAATTAGATACTGATTTCCTCTTTAGAGAGTGATCGATAAGGTCTGGAGGAGAGACAGAAAGAAAGAAAGAAAGAAAGAAAGAAAGAAAGAAAGAAAGAAAGAAAGAAAGAACAAACGACTCGAGAAAAGCCTAAATCTGACAATGCGCTGGTTTTCAGCGATCATTCCTCCCACATGATGATCACCTGGAGGTCACGCACTGATGCTACAGCGCGGTGATGTAGTGCTGAATAAAACGGTGGATACAGCCGCTTTTTATTCTGCACTCCACACGCGTGTGTGGACACGACTTGTGTGTGTGTGTGTGAAGGATAGAGAGAGAGTGTGTGGAGCAGCCATAAAGAAACCTTACTCTCTCTCGTCCCCTCTCTTTTCCTCTTCCTCCCCCTCGTGTTAGTCAAGGACAGTTTTGGTTTTGGCACAGAGCGACTGAACCGCTCCACATTCCGTCTGTCAGACTGTCCTCGTTTTCGGTTGCTTATGCTGCCTACTACGGGATATTCGTGATTGGTTCATCCCTCCCTCTCCTCCCTCCCTCCCGCGTGATTGTATGTAAATCCGGTCGGGACTGAGCCAGTAGGTGAGGTTGGGGCTGGTGGCTCCTGCCTCGGTGGCGCACACGAGACCGGAGAGCGGCCGAGGTGAGATCGCTGCGCCGTTGGAGCTGTCCACTCTGCCGTGGTGCTGAACTCCACGTCCGCCCCCCCTTTGCTCTTCTTCTTCTGCTTTCTGCTCTGTTGGCTCTACTGTACATTGACCATATTTTGGGAAAGGATTAACAACCTCCCCTTTGGGCTGTTTATAGATACAAACACCTCTTCCTTCTGTCTCTACACATCGGAAATTACACTACAGCAGCCGTGGATTTGACCGGAGCTCCAGATTGTCATTAATAATACTTTGTTGAGAAGTCTTGCACCACTAAATCTCGTTTGGATTATTCTCCTGGATGGTTTACATCTGGACACACAGGTAAAAAAAAAATAATCTCTATATAAATATTCTATTTGTGTGGTTGTGTGTTTTGTTTCTTGAGGACTAATTGTTCCCATCCCATCGGAGCCACAGCTGAGCTCCCTCCACTAAAAGTATCCCTTCTGCGTCTGACTCGCTATCAGACACCGAGTTTAACCCGCATCAGCAGTGAGGCGCCACAACTCTTTTCTAGTAATCCATCCGACCACTCTCCTTGAATCAGAGAATATCTTCTGCCTTGAGCCTTTTACTGTCTCTATTTACTTGTCGCCTGGTCCCAAAGGCTCAAATCGACTGATCTGAGGATGGCTGAAGTTGAGATTATACTTGCTGCTGTTATTCAGTCCTCGCGCTGAAGCACCAACACTTCCCACCGATGCACAATCGATGTTTTTTTTTTTTTTTTAATGGCTGAAGACGCACTATGTTGCTCTGGGCTTTTAATTCATCCGCGTAGTACTTAGTGTGTTATTTTTTTTCCTTGGCACGCTAATCCTTGAGTGACACCGTTAGCAGCAGAGGGATTATACTTTTGTTTTTCATCCTCAGCTTTGCGCCTGACTCATTTGGCAGTATATTACAAGCTCTTGCGCCGGGGATGGCCATTAATTGTGTTGTTTGATGATTTGCAGAATGAAAATTTGGGGTCTTGTTTTTTTTTTAAATAATTATTATCATCGCCACGATAGTGCAGCAGATGGAGTTAAAGCCAACCTTAAACCAGATTAAGTTCTGCTATCGATAGGACTCAGATGTACAGACTGCAATCCTTTGAAGAAGCTTCTGTTGTGGGAAATAAAGCAGCCTTAATGTTAACTGGAGCAATACACGATCAATACAGCACAATTAACAGGACATAATTAGTAGATAAAGCTCAAAGGAGTTCTAAATGGCCTATACCTGACACATTTTATCATTATTATTATTGTAATGAGCTCTCTTCAGCTTTAATTGACAAGTGCAGATCTTGCAATATTGGTGCCACATTCTTCTAGATAAAACAAGCCCAGTAAATACTACACACACAAAAGGTACATTTATGTGTGGATAATATATAAAAAACATAACATTATGCAGTGACTTTACTTTTCACATTACAGATATGTTGTGAATAGTTTCATATAACATTTTACTTGAATCAGACGACTTGGAAATGATTTGACAACTTCTTCCATCCACGACAGGGAGTATATTACTGACCTTTACTTAAAATAAGCACTCCCTTTCTCACTATTTCTGTGGGGAAAGATGCCTGATGACAACTTTATCATTACACAAGCACAAAAAGACAAAGAATGTGTGCACTATTATTGATTTACACTCACAGATCCCTGGCAGTCCATGTGTTTCCTTGACAATATTTTGACTCCCTTTGTATTTCGCTGCATGGGCACAGAGAAACTAACGATCCCAGCATAATTTCTAAACTAATTGCAACAGTAATTGAAATTCTTGTCGGGAAAGTGTGAATGCTACAGAAACCATGCAGTTTGAATGCTCAGCCATCTGTAGGCCTTTACAATCCAACTTCAATCCCTTTATTCCCACAATGCATTCACTTTATCTGTGAAAGCTCTTTGAAACCGCAAGATAGAATCTATTTCCAGTTGGCGCATCGGATGAATGAGTGGATCTGTTTTTCAAGGCTGCATTCATTAATTGATTCTCCACTCGAATATGAACCATGAGACCAAGTAATGTATCATTAATGTAGGATATACAGATATATATTGTGCTGAGTGTAGTGGGGAGACAAGATGTGCCACAGTCAAGATTCAGCTGGAGAGGGTTGTGGAAAGAGACGAAAGACAAGATAATGCTGGTTCTCACACTGACTGACGGCTTTTTTGCACTGAAATGATACTGATGCTCTCACTTCACAGGTGCACTCAGACAAAGCCAAACAGCAGTGTTCAGAATATTCTCACCCGCACAAGATTTTTCCTTCACCACATCACCAGCAGACTTGAGAAAGTCTGACCATCCCTCCACCCCCCACCCCCAACCTCAGATCCAATTAAACCATTTAACAGCAGGTAGAAGATGGAGTCAATTGAGCACGTAGACGTGTGAGTATAGGGCTGATCTGCTTTTCATTACAATGACTTTCTCTGAGCACCACAGGGAGGCAAAGCCTTTTGAGCAAATATGACTTTTCTCTGACGGAAGGAAAAATTCAAAGGAGCTGACCGAAGCCTTTTCCGATTTGGAAAAGCACTCAGTATAAAGGTGCCTGTAATGATAAATGGTGGTGGTGGGGTGGGGATCTGGATAGTATGACAATAAAGAGGTATGTTTTGTAAGGAAAATTGCACCGCCAATGGAAAATGGCACCAATTTAGGGTCTTCACAATGATCCCAGGTGTCCTGGCTTCCTAGCACAGTCAAAATTCTTTACCTCTGAGATGTTTTTATGGGCTGATTTAAGGAGCAAACTGGTTTTAACAAGCCCTGTTTCTCAGCTTTATTGTTGTGGCTTTTTGTCCAAAAGTCAGGTGCATATCCGCAAATCCTGTGGCTCACTTCTTATTTCCAGGTCAGATCCATGAATGTGTCCAATCCCACCACTGATATTATGATATTCCAATAGCCTTTTCAGGGCTAGTGCTATTCTGAGCTTCCAGTGGTTCCTACTGAGACTGAATAAACATGGGAGATCAAACTGTACTGGAACCCTGACAGCTGCTTTTGAAAGCAGGGATCTCCACAATCCTTTTGCCCTTCGATCATGTAGCTAAGCTACCATCATAATGCTACAAAGCTAGATGGAACATGGTGACTACTGCGAATAGAAGTTCTAGTATATACAATCATCCACTGGCATTGAATGTCAAAGTAGACAAAAACAAATGCTTCATCCTTCAAACCATCACAACTACAGCCTCCATTTAAATTCCAAGCCCTGGCTTAGCAGTGAGTTTAATGTAAGATAACTTTCGCTAATTCAACACATTAGTTAGAGGTATAAGTCAAAATCAATTCTTGATTAAGGTGATTCACCTGTGCAGAAGCACACCGTCAATGGTCAATGAAAATGCATTTAAATGCCAAAATACATTGAAACGCTCTTTTTAAATTGTTTTTGTCCCCTTTGAAATGTTTTTTATGACTTACATAAAGTTAATCCCATGTTTGTCCCATGTTTTCGGTTATTCTGTACATGCAGTACTGGGGCGTCATTTCATCTAGGAAAGATCAGAGTTCAAACTTGTCTTGAATGTAGCATTACCTACTGTAGAGGAAGTGAAGTGAGGTCAGGATCTTTACGGCTAAGTTAACGGCTAAGCTATGAAAACGAAGTTAAACTAACCGGCTACACTATTTTCATTTCCAGTGGCACGATACAATATGTGTAAGTTGAACGGACTGCTGACTTTATCATGTGTCTTCTTTATCAGTTGATTCTACAGTGCAGACGGTACATCGGCAGCTGCCGCCGTTAACTTTTAAGGTGGAACGTTTCCTTGCTTGTTGTGACTCAATGCATGATACGTGTTCAGAAATCAACCAGTACACCTTAAATATTGACAAAGTTTAATTAGTTTGTTCTTTTAACACACATGGGCAGAAACCAACACAGCACCATGTCGGACTGGCGAGCTAAACTCGGGTCACACAATGTGAACTAACACTAATGCCCTGAAGAACCTCAATGTTTTCTTTTCTTTTAATTTGTGAATCGCGTTGTAGTGTTTTGTTGTTGTTGTTGTTGTTGTTGTTGTTGTTGTTGTTGTTGTTGTTGTTGTTGTTGTTGTTGCACAGCCTTAGGTAACAGCAAGTTACCTTTGTTATCCTGGCTCTATGGTTGGACTGGAAAAGAAGTGCTGTATGTGCACCATTGCAGGAACGACACTGACAGAATTGGTAAAAAAAAACAAAAAAAAAACAACAAAACTTTATTTTAGCAAGTAGCCTACATATGTTCACACCTGGGAGTTGCTCATTACAGTCAAGAGTGACTCCACTGGAGCAATTTAGTGGGTGAAGCCCTTTTTTAAGAGCCCAGCTGTACTATTGGTGTTTACCTCTTCAGTCTTCTTATGTGGCCAGGAACTCTTGGTGTGGATCGTGACTGTGACTCGTTTTGGGAATTTATGTAAGGTTATTAAATAATCTAAGTAATAAGAATCAGCTGAACAAAACAGAGTCAAAACAGTGAGAATATAATTTTGAAATGTTTTTAATGTACATTTCAATATACCAATCGTTAGCGTCCCACGTTTCATCTCTCAGTAGCTCAGTCCAAGCCCTCCCCAACAAAAAACACTTCCCCCTTTGCATCTTCTGTCTTTGCACTATATACTAAGCTAATCTTTAAACCGCTGCCAACTCCCATCTGGGTCTCTGTGTCCGTCTTTGTTGTTCCCCTCTTCAGTACGTGGAATCGTTATTGTGCAGTAGACCCACACACATTGAAATATGTCATCCTTCTGCCATGTGTAGGAGACACTTCCTCCTGACATTCTTCTATCTCCTGGCAAACAGCAGGGTTGTTTGATGATGTCTCCTTCCAATGTGCACGCCGCATTTATCTTTTATAGCTCCTCACTGTTACTTGAAAGCATGAAGCAGTTACAGATGAGAATAATGTAATGTAGATTATTAGCACATGCTTAACCTGCTGTAATGATGTATGAAAATGTCTCTCTTTGCAATGAAGTCAAGCTTGTATCGTTTCCATTGGATCACATTTCTGTTTCCTTCACTTTGAGGATACTGTATAAGGCAAGTGTGTGAGGTTCTGTCTCAGGACTTCTCCAACAGCTCCAGATTTCTGAAGCATGACCTCTTCCACTCCCACGTCTTGATTGAACTCCAAGTGGATTGTTAAATTGTTATTGTCATAACCTATTTCATATGGTACAGCAGAACAAGGCTTTGTGGATTCTTTTAAAGCCAAGGCAGGGTGAAATATTGAGACGGCTCTCTTTCTGTCTCAGTGCTCTTTGGCAGATGGTCAGACCATAATAGAAGTTGCACAGACCTTAAAGGTGAGGGTCAACACACTCTAGGTTTCTGTGCTAATCCTGCAGGTACTGCAAGCACAATCATGGCACAGTGTGGCTTGAGGTGTCACGTGTAGAATATGTTTGAGTGAGTGGAGGTGTAGGTGGTGCTGGCTAAGGCTGGACTGCAGTCGTAACAGTCTGTCTCTGAGATAATAACGCTGTTGTTCGCTGTTTGTTGGAAGCGTATCACACTTAGGCGGAGGTGGGAGCTGGGGTGGTCTGGCCATGCGTTGCATTTTAATGGCATCGCAGGTCGCAGTTCACTGTTCATTGCCATCGCGGCCAAGTGTGACGCCATTGTTCTGGGCACAGTGCAGTCGATCAGATCAGTCTGATTATGTAATGATTGTTAACAATTGTGAGAGCCGTGCGCCTCTGCCAGGTTTCTCCTCTCCTGCAGAGTTGTGGCGACAGCCTGGGGCTTCACGACATTTGAAATGGTCTATAAATTAAATGCCTATAAAGGAAAAGTCAAGGTCTTTCCCGCTACTGCCTCATATGTAGAGACTCCTGCGATCATAAATGATTGTAATGTGGACCATATAATGTCCAAGTCCCCGTTGTCAAACCTTTGTCACACAGAACTTATGAGGGCACTCTGGTCGCAGCACTAAAAGGTCTTCAAACCTCTGCTGTGCAGGATGACTGTTGGAAGTATTTTGTAATCTGGAGCTCACTCATGCTCTCAATTGATAGTAATTGTGGCTTTCGGATGAATCCAGGGGTACAATTGGAGCTCATAGTACACAGTAGGCTGTTTGTAATTCTCTGATGTCATGCCAAGCTAGACAGAAATCTTGTGCATGACAAAAGATATATTAGAATCACTTCATTTTCTCACCGGGTGGTTATCCAGAGTTGTGATGAATAATGTGCACATTCCCTTAGGATGAATTAGATCAAATTTTCATATCGTACAAACCGGCAGGCTGAGGAGTGGCCACACTGAGCTATTCGACTTCTCTAAGAGGACTGCCTGGGTGGATCAAAGACAAACCTAGTCTCTTTACAAGAGATATTTAAGCCTGGAATCCAGTGATTTCCATACAAATTTAAATCAGTCCTATTGTAAGTGAAGTTACTCTGATCTTTTCTTTAAGTTTTGATAACGAATTGAAATTCACACGAACACAAATACTGCATTCAGTGGCTCTTTCTGGGCCTTTCTAACAGACTCTAACAGATTGTACATGTTTCAAGTTTCAGTTTTTATGAGGACCGTATAGTAGTTTGACATTTAGGCTCAGTGCACTAATTCACCTTCTTGCTGAGAGTTAAATAGGGTGCAGTAAAAATGAAGCTATATCAAGCAGGCGGTAGCTTAACTTATCACAAAGACGAGAGACTGGTAACCTGGCTCTTGTAGGTGGATTTTGTTGCCTTAAGCTCCAATCACATGGGATTTATTTCTCTGGGGAAGGTGGGGTGTGTTTAATGTTACCTTCTCTGGTCAGTGATTCTTAATCCAGTTCGAATATGAGTTATTTTTCACCCCCATCTGGATAAGATTAGATGAAATGACCTCTACTGTCTTTCAGTGAACTCACAGGCCTGGCTGTAACTTAAATCCAAAACACTGTCCTTCTATTTTATTAAAGAGTTTGTATACTGTAGTTCCAGCATGTGTGTAATTTGGGTTTTGGATGAAAATGTTCCTACCAGCATCATAAAAAAAACAAAAAAACAAAATTAAAACTGTAGTGATGCTCAGGCAAGCTCTAAAACATGTCTCTTTTATGGTTTATGTGCATTCCCCCTGAATGTCCATGTCTACTACAGACCACATCCTAAATGTCACAAAGTTAAACCTGGAAACATGAGCTAAAATGACCAGAGACCAGAGGGAATATTTTAACCTCCATCTGCCCCCTGTGTTAATCCCATCTGAATGGGATTAACCCTGTGCTTTGGTCAGAGCCTGGCTAGCTGTTTCCCCCTGTTCCCAGTCTTTGTGCTAAGCTAAGCTAACCAGCTGCTGTCTAGTTTCATATCAACTACAGACACAATTAAGTGGTATTAATCCTATCGTCCTGTTGTCAGCAAAAAAAACAACAACACACGCAGAAAAGCAAATTTAGTGTTTTCCGAAACACAGCGATAACTAGCAATAATTAGTTTGGTTAAAAAAAAAAAAATCAATTGTTACTGTGTGTGCAAAAGAGACACTTCCTCCATATTTTCATCATGTTGATGTTTTAAACAAGATGGAAAAAAATCCCAAATAAAATTCAGTGTGATGTTGGAGTCCCCTTGGGATCCATCAGCCTCTCAGTGATCACTGAAAGCCCACAGTCCGCCACATAGACCATCTAGTCCTGCTGAGAACAAAGCAGGCTGCTAACTTAGAAGCACATCAGAGGCTCATTAACGCTCCAGTGTTTGACCATCTGAACTCTAGTTACCCTAATGTCTTGCTTAATGTTTCCCCTGCGCTAAATCCCTCCCGCCTCCTCTCAGTGCATGCACCAGTCTCGCACAGTTGACATCTTCATGATCTCGACTCGAGCCGAGCCAGGGAATGGAATGAGATGCTTGTGTTCTCAGGAACTGGGAAATTCCTTCTTTGTTTTGCTCCTGGTATTGTTGTCGAGTGCCAGTGGAGCTGCGACTTTCTGAGTGTGAGGATCATTGAAATTCCACATTTGGATTCAAAAAGTTTCTCTGCCTAGATTTGGACTGCCTGCCAGGATTTATTGCAGATTAACTTTGAAAGTGATTTAGCTCTCGGCTTCTGCAGTTGCTACCAGGGCTGAAAAATAACTTTTTCTCATCCGGGTTTTGCCATTCCTATATACCGACTTCCCTCATTCACTAAATATTCCTGATATGTCAAATGAGATCTGTTTGTGTGACCCTAATAGTGGCAGCAGAGTATATCAAAACTTAATTAGGTCTGGGGTGTGAAAGGAGATGAGTGACAGTCATGCCGGCATGAATGTAGAGGCACAGCACTGTACAGGCATTATTTAATCATGCACACAACACAATACACACACTCCCAAGTGTTTTCAACGTTTTTGTGTGAATGGTAAAATGCACTGGGGATTTAGAGAGAAGACACAATACGGCAGCATAAGTTCAAAGCTCAGTGTAATCACATTTTATGCATTTGGATAGACATCTGAATGAAACAGATAAGGGCCTCATAAAAAGGGGATGGGGGGGATAATGAATTATGTCATCACAACATGTAGCCAACAAATTTACACAAGGGCCTATCTATGTCTTTATCTGTTATCTGGTGGCACGGGTGCACCGCTGTTATCCGCCTGGCATTTTGAGCCATGCGTCCTCTCTAATGAGTCTCGGATATCGGAGCGGTGCTGTCCTGAAGGGTTCAGAGAGAGAGAGGGTTGTAGACGGCAAGTTTTGACTTTGAAGTCCAAAGAAAGTAAGGGTTCACAAATCTAAAGAAATCTGCACTAATTATTTAGTGAGCCAGTGAAGTCGGAGGCTTGTAACTGAAGGAACCTGTGATTGATACAGGGGTTTTTTGGAAAGATGAGACATATTTCTCTGAAATCCATCCGCACTGGTATTCAATACATTTAAAGGACCCTGCCAGCAGAGCGCTCACAAATAATTTTGCTGCTGGTGCAGAAAGAAGGAAACGACCCCTCACTAGTTTCTCAGCAGAAAACTCTCTCCCAAGTCTTGAGATTCAAAGTTTGTCCTTGACTTTGTGAAGAAGACTACTTCTGGTGGAGAACTTAACTAATATTTTTTTTTCCAACAGTTTGGTTGAATCAGGAATTGTTTTGTCTGATTTGAGGACTTTCCACCAAAACTAGTGTAAAAGTTGAGGTTCAAAGTGCATTCTTGACCTTGGGAACCACACGTGGCATGACACAGTCTCACCTCAGGTTTCACCGAGTCGCTGCTCGGGATATTTCAATTGTCTTTTTGATTGCAAAATATTTGTTCAGTTGCCAGTTGGTATCAGGCCAAATCAGAAGCAGAGCTGCCGCACTGTGATGAGTCCCTCCCCCCCTGTGCCACCCCAGAGTCTGATTCACAACTGATCTGAAAATTAAAAACAGCACAGCAAAATAATAAGCAAACATTTATTCATAAATTTGATAATTTGTCTATTAAGACTCAGGTGTCAGATCTGATTTAACACACACGCAGGGCTCGTGGAGCATGAGAGGAATACAACCTAATGTGGACTACAGAAGAAGAACTGGATAAGGGATAATTAATCTGGATAAGGTTTATTCCGTATCTAAAAAAGAAACACAAAAGGAAAGAATATGGACAACATGAAAATACACAACAGTTTTACATTGGGTTAGAGAAACTAATACAGCTGGTCAAGGTCAAGAGAGGAGAGATGACCCAAAGACAGAAATTCTTTTTCACATGACCATTTAAATTTCGTTTCACCAGACACAGGTTTTAGGTTAAGTGTATATTTTGTGCTATAGATGTGAAATATAAACACCTCAATGTGCTGTAGAAAAAAGTCTTAACCTATGGGTAATAGAACCTAAAATGCTTTAATACTCAAATCAAATGATGCAGTATGAGAATATAGACCTTTTATATAGTTCTCGTAGGTGCTGTTAATTATTTTTGCTGTGCTGAGGTGACCTATCCCACTTCAAGGACTCCCACTACTTCTCACTCTTCCATTGCCATAATGTTTTTATCTCCTACAGTAACAGCACATGGTGCAAGGCGCCACATCATCATCTCAGCGACTGCCTGTCATATTTAATACTCAAACTGCAGGTCAGTGGATCACCTCACCTGCTTTTGGTGCATCTTAATGCATAAATTTGCATATAAAGAAAATGCTGTTTTCCTCAAATTAGTTTAACTCTTTACATCTTTACGATGCAGAGCACAGTTGCTATTTACACTTGCATGTTGTATGAGGACAATCACATTGACATAGAATATATACAAATTAGTGCATTAATTAGCTTAATGAATTTTCCCCATTAGCATAACGGGTCATATTTAATATATCACAGTGATTATGGGAACACATTAGACACCTCAAGTGCCTCTTATTTGGACGTGATCCAGAATATCTGAGGGATGATTAAGGACGTGCCAGGTTTAGGCCTCAGCATTTTCAAGGCCTGTTCAGATTTGCCTCAACTATTTGGACTCAATTTAAGCTTCACAAAGAAATCCTTCCTCTCTGAAAATTGCTCTTAAGATGAAAAGAAAGAAAGAAAGGCACAGCTATACTTTTTCTTTTTCATACTTTTTTTTCATTTTAAAGCTCACTTTTCACACATTCTTCATGTAATAACGACTGATGCTCATTATCTTGCTGTGAAAAGCACAAACCAAGATACCGATAATGAAATATAACACCTTTGTTGGCATTTCACCTATATTGTCTGACTTGTGGACTGTTATAACAGAGCAAGGTTCTCCTGTAAAGAAGAAGCCTATAGGGTGTCTGAGCAAGGAGCTTGTTAGGACCATTTTACTCGTTAGGGACTTTCAGCAGTTACAGTAATCGAGACGAACAAAGCAGGAAGTCGAGTAATTGAGCAATGGGGAAGTTTGGATGGATGGATGGATAACCCCACTGAACTTTGTTGTTTATTATAACTATGAATTTACCATAATTCTTTTACCTGAACCTAACCGGCCTAAACCTTACCAAACCATTCAATAAAGTCAATCACGTGGTCATTATTGTAACCACGGTGATGATACCTGCCACGACGACGGTGCTGTGTTCAGCTGAGGTCAGAGAGTTTGATGTATGGAGGAGGTTTATACTGTAGGTGAGTTCAGGTTAGCCAATGTGTCATGGAAGCACTGATTTCCTCAGAAGATGAAAGCAAAGTAAATCAAAGGGAGCTGATTAAAGCATCACTGACCCGTTCACTGCACTTTCTAAGACCCATATAAGCAAAGACGTTTAATTGTTAGAGACTGCAGGATATGCTAAAGGTCATATATGAGTCTGCCTAGAGACACACGTTAAATATGCAACTGTTTCTTCCAAATATGGAGATTACCGAAAAAAAATTAAAGTCTGCACACAAAGCAGAATCCATGTTAGCTGTCAGCAGATACAGCTGCCAGCACAGCTGGGCGTCTGCAGAGGAAGTGCTCTCGTAGCAAAAAGATGCCATACATCCTCTCACCAAAACATCTGTCACCATGTCATTTCAGATGAATTGCCGGTGATTACACAATGATGGTTTTGTCAGGGGGGTGGCTTCCAACCACCTAATTCTGGGTACATGACAAGACTCTTCAAGTTGCCTTATTCTTCCGAGAGAAGCAGCGCTGATGGGACGTGTTGTAATAGAAGTTGCAATCTGATACTTAGAAGATAATGTATTCTCATCAGAGCTTTTTGACCAAACAGTCCTTGGGGTAAGGAGCTAGGGGTGCTAAGAAAAATATGGAAAACCTCAGGGGTGAAAAAGTTATTGTTGCACAGTGGTGTTTTGCATTTCAATAATGGTAATTATGCAATTAGATGAGCAGCAGCGAAAGGAAATTTGAAGCCACAGGAAAGATTGGTCTTTTTCTGAACATCGTGGCATGGGGTGACGAGACATATTCATCCATTCTCCTCTGGTCAGCCTGTGATTGACCAGTCAGTGTTGTTCCTGAAACATCAGAAAAGTACAACCTTGGGAGCAGGAAGAGGAACTACCACCTGAAGGATTTTTTTTCTGGGTTCATGGAAAGGTTCCTGCTGAAAGGAGGGAGGAGATGTTTTCCTCTTTATTGCCCGATGATATCACAGATTCACGAATCAAAGAACATCCCAATCATGAAAGCTTTCACATTTGAGGTTCTAATCACCTGGTTTATAGTTCAGGAAGAATTCTCTGGCACATAGGAAGTAATGTGTTTTATGTTTCCAGCTGCCACAACAGCTTGGAACAAACAGAAGGACTGGGCAGTTATCACAGGCAGCGACAGTCAGCTGAACAGATGAAACAGTACAACTTACAGGAACCAAAACATCATCAACATCACAATGTCAAAGGAGAAAGTTTCAGCTGTATTGGACAGACGATTTAATAGACAAGTGTTCTGCGGTGGTGTAGTATTAAAATTCTACAACGGTGATTATGTAGCTCCCAAGTTGTTGCCAAAAAACACGGGAGGCAGACCAGCACTGTATTTATGCTTTACTGCACAGCGATAAAGCACTGTTATAAAATACTAAACTGGAAAGTAACAAAACAATATCTATCACTGCAAAAGGTGGCTTTCATACAAATCCATATTTCCGCATCAAAGGTAATTCTTTAGTGGTTTGACAAAACTGTTTTAATTCACATTTCAACTTTTTTATTTGTTTTTTTTGTTTTTGTGTGGCCCCGAGTCCTTTTACCATATCCAACATTTCTTATCCATTGTACTAACAAAGTCAAACAGTACTTTAAAGCCAGTACAGACAAGAAGTCCCAAAACTGCTATGAAAGAAATGGCAGTAGCAACAATGGAGCCGTCTTCACCACATGAAGAATATGAGATGAGCAGATCATCCAGGTCTCCTAAAGGAGTAATCTGCATTTAAAGACAAATCAATGTAAAGTAAGACACAGTGGATTATCAGAGTCATATCAAGGCAACTGCCTGTCTTATATTTTAGTCAAATAGTAAAAACTGAACATGAATAATGGACATTGTGTCATCCTACTGTACCATCTCTCCATGAACAGCAACCCCACAGAGTGAATCCTGTGTGTGAAATAAAGGTACATAAATTAATGTTACATGATATGATTCAAGCTGTTTTGGAAATGCCCTTAACAATCTTCCATTCATCTTAAATTACACATTATACGCACAGGCCTCTTGTGTCAGTGACAGAATTAACAACTTTGAGTCTGGCGTCCCAGATGTGAGTGAGCAGAGAAATGTATTCATGGCTTCATTCTGAAAAAGGTGGATAAAAAAAATCTGATCCTGTAAACGCTTTACAGTCGACATACAGTTCAATATTAATTTTCGGTTTATAGCCTATACTATATTGCTCAATTTATAGCATAATGTTACAAGGCCTGTGTTTGGAAATGTGAGGTTTGTGAAATAAGAAAGGTCATCATAAAAGTATAAATCTCTATCTCCTCCGTGTCTGAATATCAGGTTATGGATTTCTCTCACTTCCTTGCTCCTGCTTTCAACCAGTAGATATTTGGTTTGACTACAGTACCTTAGGGAAGTCAAAACTCCAGCAGCACTTGTGGTATATTGAACAGCTTTATTGTTAGACCGAGGCTTTTCTGGCTTGTGGCCTTCATCAGGAGTTGAGTTCTTGTGTCCAGGGGGCGGGTGGGGTGGGGGGGCTCAGCAGTGTCCTCTGGAGGAGGGGGAGACTGTTTCCCATTCAAACACCCTGCGTCTCTGAGCTGGTTGGAGAATACTGTATAAGTTTACAACCTTATATGCACTCGCCAACTCCTCTAACCTCGAGGCAACTGCTGCCCCTTTTGATGAACCCACTTTGCCATTTATTAACTGACTCGCTGACTGCCAGTCTTGCAGAAAGAAATGTAGTATGGTCCGTTTGAGTTGTTAGGAGTTTTTTTTTTTTTTTTTTTACTTGTCTAGAAGTGTGGTAAAACGCTTTATTCTCACCCTATGCAAAACATTATCAGCATGTCCTTTTCAAACCTCAAGTGTTTCAATTTTATGCACATCATAAATGTGCAGACCACAGAGACAGCGGCATTTCCTTTATGCACCAAAATAATAACAAAGCAGTCATAGGATGGAAGGAAAACGATTCATGCAGACCTCATGCAAGGGCATAACATGAATACTATATGAGATACTCATTTAGGCATGTATGACATTCAAAGTCTTCCCTCTGTTCCTTTGTTGTAGGAACTGCTCCATCTGAGAGATTGGCAAAGCATTTTTAGCGTTTGTAAGGCAAGAACAGGGACCAAACGGAAGCACTACCCCAGGGGGAAGAGTGTCGCCTGTGGTTTTGGACGTGCTTTGAACTTGAAGGAGTCCTTTATCAGTATACAGTGCTGCCGGGGATGTATGAGTATGAGAAGTACCACGATAACTCTGCCAAATAAGACATGCTGTGGCGGGGTGGTTGGGCAGCAAACACACAGCAGATGCTCCAGTGTTCTCCAGATATCTCGGAGACAAACTGTGGTACTTCAACCAAATTGATCTGTACATAGAAATACCACTGAGTGTGCTTAAAGAGAGCCGCCCACAGGGGGTCAGGAATGTGTCAGCTGAAGCATATGGTGAAAGAGGTGGGGGGAGAGGGGAGAGCGGAGCAGTTTATCTGCTGACTTCAAGTTCCCCTCCAGTGACCTCGCTGACAATTTGAATAATTTCAAACAAGCTTCTCTAGGAAATCATTGGTTTACAGAGCAAACTGGGAGCAACCACTGCAGCCCCGCCAGCCGAAGGCCCCCGGAGCCCCCATGGCAATCCAATTTCTCACCCGTACAGTTGGCCTTCATTTAACTCAGCCAATTGAAGAAAGTAATTTTTATTGTATTGACCATCCACTGGAGCCTGGAGTCATAAATAAGTTTAGGTAAGTTCAGTCATCCAGTCGAAAGTTGACATTGTTGTTGATTATGAAGTTCTGAAAAACAAAAAAAACAAAACTTAGGCCTACTGGTAAGCCACATTATGAGAAATTTCATAAATTAATTTATATGCAAAGTACACCTCCTGAAGTAAAGATCCTCCTGGAGTGAATCTGGTTATTCTAGAAAAATAAAAAACAAAACAAATAAACAGATGTTTACATGCAACTAACCATTTTGAAGTGCAAAGATCCCTGCCTTGCTGATGACAATGCAGAAATAAAGAGTAAATCCAATATCTTGAGTGAGAAAACCCTGCTGCTTTAAAATTCACCTTTGTTTAGAAAGCCTTTCTGTGTTCACAAAACTGGCTGCAGCATTTTTTTGAAAGCAAAACAAAGCCGTCTTCTTCCTACTCTCCAGGCTGTTTTACCTACAGGCATCTGCTGGAAGCATCACAGAATGGATATTGAAAGAAAATGAGAGCATATTGTAAAAAACAACAATTGAATATAAATGATTGATAATGATTGACATTAGAACATTCACCAACATGGTTTTTGCTGGAAAATCAGCTTTTATATCCACATTCCGTGACTAAATACAATGTTATCCAACTTAAAAGAAAGGAAAGCAGAGAAATGATCTCCTACTGTTTGAAAAATGAGTTGGAGAAGAAAGTCAAAGATTTATAATTGGCTCCCTATTCAGTATCCCCCCTGCAGTAGCCTATATGTAGGAAGCGAATATTATATCTTAAGTATATACTTCATATGCCATACATTCTTGTTTGAAAACTTTTCGGCACTTTAGATGTTTAGATTCTTATTCAACCGGGAGGCTGCCAGTCTCAAAATCACTCTGCAGCATGACAACTCACGATAAACATAGAGACATAACTATCTTCAGAGACAAAAAAAAAAGACAAACAAGCTGAGTCTAACAACAGATGGCCTGGAACCCCACAGAGCCCTGATCTCTACCTCACGAAGTCATTCTGGGATTATACATGAAGAGGCTGAAGACCCTGAGACAGCTTTAATCCACAGAGGAACTGTGGCAAGTTCTCCAGGATGCTTGAAACCACTTAACTCACCAAGTAGCCTGGAGTGAACCAGGGAGAAAACATGCAGTTTTCACAGCAATGTCTGGTCACAGCAAAAAATGTTTTTTGTTTACTGCACTTAAAATTAAAAAGAAAAAAACACATTAAAAAAACAACTAATAACTTGTAATGTTGGCTTCTGGCCAGAGGTGGCAGCACTGAGAAATGCGCACACCTGGGCATACTGAAATGAGCCAGCGCCATCTTGGATTTCCGCAGGTTGCATGCAGGTCCACCTGCAGCTGTTTGTTGTTATTCTTTAGGCACTCAGACGACAAAATGAGCTCTTCAGAAACGTCGCTGGCCACAACTTCACCCTCTGTGGTTTTGTTTTGTCTTGTTTCCACGTGTCCAAATCAACTTTACTGTCACGGAATGACAGAAATGCGTTCCTTACTGGGATTTTCTACACCAACGGCTCTGTGTCTGTAGGTGAGTCAGCGACACTACCTAGCCAAACATGATAACAACATGCTATGTTTTACAGCTTTGAGACCCATTGATTCTGTGGATTATTATTGACGTTTTAGTTCTGTAGGCTAATTTAAACTAGAGTTGACATTTTTTACTCATTAAATATTCATGAGGTAGCCTACTAACGTAAACGCTCTTGTCTTAATGGGCATTGGGTTTTCTAAATAAGAGAGAAGATAAATCCTGAAACATTTCAAATGTGTTCACAGGAGTTAATGTTTCTCTGAGCATGTTTGACCAATGACAATATGAGTAAAGTAGTAGCCTACTAAAGATTCAAGTAGGGGTTACTGTTAAGTCTATATTACTGTGAAGAACTGGCACAAGTGATACAGATCAGTAAATTAAATAAATAATTGCACTTGGTAAAATACTTTTGATTGATTTTTGATCAATCTCCTATATACCTTGCAAAGTAAGTGAACTCTATTCTGAGAGGCACAAAAACTATAGAGACCAAATAACTGTAAGACAACAAAAAGGACATTGGGTGATCTTGAAAAGTCAATACACCCTCTATTCGTATAACTATGACTACAGTGGCACTGTTGAACACAACACTGAAGATTTGGTACGCACTGCTCAGCTTTGTAACAATTCTGATTGTACTGGACTGCTCCCTGGAGTAAATCTGCATGACTGGCCGACTTTGAAGTATGATGACTGCAGGAAAAAGCTTATGCAAGCTCAGCAAAGTAGATAAATTAAAAGTGAACAAATGAAAAAAAAGAGGTTATTTTATCCCCTTGGACCCTTCGTATTTTATACCCATAAAAAAAAATAGGATATACCTTCCAAAGTGCTGAAAAGTTGCTGTCACAGGAGAACAATGAGTGACGCCTAAAATGTCATTTCAACACATGACAGATTTCAAACACAGTTTGCAAAAATGGCATTTAAAGAATGATGTAGAAAACCGTCTATGCTGCAGAACGGACTTCTTCTGAATTACCTTGGTTCCAAACTCAAAGCTTTTTTGCTGTTTCTTTCTATTGTATATGCCATCACTTAGTTCAGTGACAGCACAAGAATAAAAAATAAGATATGCTATGCTGCTGTAGAAGAAAGAGTGTGACATTAAATGGTTTTGATACAAACAGAATATCTTGCACTTGAGAGATGTGACACCAAGAGACAAAAATGAGTTTGAGACAGATAACTGGTATTTTAAAGATGATGAAATATGAAAATCCTCCAAAGTATGTTCCAAAAAGTTTAATTGTCAGTCTCCCACTTTTTTTAAAATTGCTCCGCTTTCAAACAACACTCTGACCTTGAAGAAAGCTGCAAGTATTTTAGTGGCTGGTTGGTTTGGCAGGCATCAGTTCATTGAGCACCTGTGCCTTTTCAGCATCGCCTTGTTCTCATTCATAGATGTTTACCCCGCTCTCACTTGGGAGCTGTACAGTGCAACCACAGTGGTCCACTGATTCCAGTTGAACGGTTCATTGTTCACGACTTTACACTCGTTCATGCCTTTTGTTCAGTTTGTTAAGGAATGGGCAAAGATGTTTTTATTTTGAGAAAGTTTCTTGAAAATAAAGTAGCAGCACAAAACAGATGAGAGACTTTCTGTGGCTGTTGTAGCAGAAATATTTTGAGCATTATGCTAGAGGGTTCAGTACCCTTTTGGATATTGAAATATATTAGCTTGTATTAATTGTTGACACTATAGGCTATTCTCAGGATTGTTGTATAAAACTTAGACTTGCTACTATTGTTGGGAAGGGGAAAAAATATTCAGGGAAGAAACTTGGAAGTACCCAGTTGACAATCAGCCTTATTCAGAATAGTACATTTCTCAAGGGCTTTGTTCAATTATATTTGAGACAAGCTGACTGTAATTAAAAAGCTGTAAATTGAGGAGTTATCAGCAATAAGTCAGAATTAGTGTACTGTAAGCTGACATTACGGTATAATAGTCATGGTGGCAGAGGAGGATTCCTGAAGGCCTTTTGGGGGGAAATCATGCAGAATGTCAGGAAAATGTATAGCACGGCTGTAATTATGTGTTCCTATTTTCCAGAGGAAAGTCAACCAACATGCATGACAGCTGATAGTGGATTACATTTCTCCAGACCCTGCTAATGCAAAGTGTGGTGCTGTTAACTGGCTCATACACACGGTGCCTTCAGTGTGTGCAGCAATGTACAGACATTTCTGTTGTTCTGCTTACCCCGCGTGCATTGAATGGCAAAAATCTGCTGAATGAGATGGATGGTGGGGAGGATGAGGGGGGCGGAGGGGGGGGGTCGACTATGAGCTTGTCAAGACATGATGCATTGTGTACATAGTGGGAAATGGGTAGTCTTCATTTGAAAGTCAATGCCAAAGCTTAGACAAGCTCCAGGGGATTTAAAACCGCGAGCCAGAGTTGTGATGGTTCTCCCTTGCCCCCCCATCTGCCCCCCCCCCCCAGGTAAAACTTCTGGACTGCTTTTGTCTCCAGTGCTTTCAAAGCAAATAAGTAATACTCCTGACTTGCAGTATTTACTCAAATACACAGACTTAGTGACATTCAAGGACTTGTACTTAAGGTTGGGCAATCTGACAAATACATTGGCTGTTGGCGGATCTGAGTCCATCTGGCGGTGGTGGGGGTAATTTCCATTATATTTTTGCTAGTTTAATGGTCTGTGTCCTTGAATTCAACTCAGTAAATAATTTATCTGTAAAGCACAATTCAAAGTGTGCACTAATAGGAGCTGGCAGTTGGACTTGGGCCATGTTATGTATGTTCTCATTGCACTGATTTCTGTCTTAAATGACAATTAAGCCGTCTCCAGTAGTTGTTGTCCAATCGATTGGTGCTGAAAATGAATGTCCATTCATTAATCATTTTTGAAAGTTAGACCATAAACTGTGCGTGCGCTTATGCAACCAGATCATTTAATACCATATGTTATATGTCCACTTGTTTTTGTTTACTTGGAAGCTGCAAGGGAACACGTCCTTCATCTGACTCGTTTTCAGCTAGTGTCAGACAGATGTTCTGCCGTTCGTTATAGCTTATTGGTTATCAAACACCTCAAGGTTATTTTCTTTAATTAGAGAAGTAGTTTACAGTACTGGCTGTCATCTACAGTTAAATTAATTGAGAGAATGTGGGAGACAGGATAAGGCAATGGTAATCAAATACATTTTTAACATCCCTGCTACTGTAGAAGTAGGATAGGGAATAGGGATGACTTGATAAAATGATGATGAATTGATAAAACTGTCACAAATCCCTTGAGAGATTTTTTTTTTAATGTTTGCTTTTATCAAACCAAATACCCAAAACCTTAACACAAAGATTTCAGAGACCTGTTTTGATTTAATCTGACAACCATTCAGTTACATTTCGTGTTGCTGTAGAGTCTTATTGAGATAGCTTGGATGGAAAAATACTGCAAACATTTCTGGGTAAAGACATATTGATGTAAACTGAGTGTGAGCTGTTGATTGTTGCTGTTCATTATGACAGTGTCTCTTTTTCTTCAACTTTTGACCTCAATTTTGCATCCATTCCTTTGCTCTATGTAGTTTGTCCTTGTGCCAGTCCTCTATTAACAGTAATGGTCCACAAGATGAAAAAAAAAGACTCATTGACAAGAAAATTAATTCAGCAGCAGCAACAAAACTCAGAACAATTCTTTGAGCACAGGGAGGATTTAAATATGCATTGTTCAGCCCAGAGTAAAGACAATTTCATTAGGAAAACAGCCTCTTTTAATGAAATATGAAATGGCATCGTTTCCAGTTTTAGTAAGAGAAGTGATGATTTAGTAGAAAAGCTGGAAAGTTATTTTATTTGTATGATTTGCAGTTGTAAACTGATCATAATGAGTTAAAGCATGGAGTTAAACTTCTTAAAACTGTGCATGTCTCCGCCTGTGACACAGCATCCAGCAAAAGTTAGTCCATTAATAACCCATTTAACACTGGGACGCCGCAAAGAAGTTGATTGATTGTGCTAGCAGATATGGTAATCCACCTAGTGTGGCTAAAAGACTGTGTTATAGCAGAGAAGTGGAGCAGCAGCTGCTGCAGGCAGGGTTCCTACCTGGATCTGGAGAGTTAGGAATGCACAGAGAATGAATATGTTCATATTAAAGAGGCAATAAGTGGGATTTCTTAATGCCCCATAGCACAAAATGACCATAATATGTCTGCAGGGGACTGGCGAGACTGTTGATCATTAGCTTTTTTTAACAATTACTTTACAAGGTTCAGAGATCTTTTGGATTTCCAGACCTGTATTATGGAACAAAAACAGCCCGCCCACGAGACTATTAGGGAACTTTAATGCCCCTGCTGTTTTACCCTGTTGGGGACTGAAGTGAGGAAGCATTTCATCTACAAAGACTTGGATGTATTCTGAAGAACAGACTAAAGACCAAATCTAAAGGTGATACGGTGGCGTGCTGGATATGACATGTACCACACTCGAGTAGCAACTGGATGGTTTAGTCCAGGGGTGGGTGATGGAAGATATTACCAAGTAAGCCAGGGTCAGAATCTCTGATATCAATACCAATAGTTTTTCAAGGCTCATGCATTCTCATGGGAGGAAGAGCCGTGTCATGATTTAAGGCTTACGCTAAAGGCTGAATCTTCATGCATCTGTTGGCAGACTTTATACCTGCTACCTGTGAGATCTGGGTTTGATTTGGTATGTAGCAAGTGAAGCAGAACAAAAAGTGGCTTCAGCCATTCATGCATATCTCTGTATAAAAAGTGCTAATGGATGACAATGCCCCTCTTTCGTGCAGACATCACTGCATTCATTTTTTATTTGTTATTTTTTTGGGCACTGCTCTAATGTGGGACGGTGTGTGTGAGAGAGAGAAAATAGGAGAGCTGAGAGAGAGGTAGGGGGTGGTGGGGTTGAAGTGCAGAAAATGGCACAGGCAGGATTCATACCTGTACTGCTGAGGTAAGGACTGAACTTAAAAGGTAGGCCTACGCTCTCAACGCTCCCAGGCACTCTGGTGTTGCTTTCATGTGTGTGACTGTTTGCACAGACTCTGGGCATCACAGATGAGAGAAACAGAAACTATAGATCCTATTCATGCTAGAATCGATCCTCTGGGAGAAAAAAGAGACGTATCGAAGGTATTGATATTGTGGAATTGATTCGCCCCGCCCTAGTTTGCTTGTTGGGTGGGTTTGGACCCCTTGAAGTTGGTCTCTGAAATGTTTGAAGAGCATAGAGTCTGAAATGCCAGGGTCTCTAAAGGTGAGACCAGAAGTCTGGAATAGGGTGTTGAATCTGGACATCCACACACTGCGCTTGTTGATATTTGTTCTTCCAAGGTAAAGTCACATTCCCATCAGAATAAATGACAAACAGTGTACACACCAGGTTCACGTCTGCTCATGAGAAAACCTTGGGTTGAAATGTAGAGGGGAGGGGGGGTTTCAAAGCAGAAACCAGTGTGTAGGTGTCAGGCAGCTCACGAAGGCAATAAAAGTCACATAAAGTCACAGAAATAAAGTTTCAGCGTGTACCCTTTTTTTGTCCGGAACATCACAGTGACATGCCGCTCCGCTGCCGCGACCCCCTGACCTCCGGTGAATAGCAAGTGGGCCCACAGAGCTGCCACGACATTGCCATTGTTGTCTGACTTGGTGTCACTCCAGAAGAACAAGGCAGGCAGGGTCACAATCCTGCTGTCAGTCATTTTCCCTTCACTGGAGGATGATGAGCAGACACTGGTGGCTCGAGAGGGGCTTATGGAAGTACAGCTCAGTGTTTGTCTCTGCAAATCAACAAGTCAAGTTGTGTCAAATGTATTTATAAAGCTGCTCTAACAAAGGGGGTTTTCGCAAAGTGCTGCACAAAGAGGCAAGGGCATACATGTGGATAAAGAAGACAGAACAAACAGAAACAGAAAGCGTGTGTGTTAAAGCTTTTGTAAAGAAATATGAGCGTGTCGGCGTATTCCTCTGTATTATCTGCATCTTAACTTCCTTGAACATCGCTGCTTCTGAGACGCACACATTTTCACAGGGGATGTTTTTTTTTTAGTAGGGATTTTGTTTAATTCATGTTTTGGAAAAGGTCAGACTTGTTTTCCTGCCTCTGTAGCGACAGCAGTCTGTCTTTCTGTCCTGCTCTGGTGGTCGTGATATCTCAGTAAAACCTTCTCTAATTTTGCACAAACATGCACCAGAACTCGAGGATGAACTGATTAGATTTCACTGGTCAAAGGTCAAGGGCACGGTGACCTCACAGTACACTTTCTTTTAGCCGTTTACTTAAGACTTTACTCTGCAATTACGACAAAATTTCACATTCACAGCTAGTCTCGTGGTGGCAGTAATTCTAGTTACACACTGTGATGAATAATTGAAAACGCAGGTATGTTGGGGGTAAAGGTAAATAGTCTCTCTCTCCCCCTTGAATGTGTTTTGGTTGTCTATCAGCGCGGGTGTAAGGAAACAAAGATGTAATCTCTGCGCTACATCACGGTTGCTTGACTTCGACACTCACTAATTAATCCAAAGCCCTCGCTTTTAATTACCTTAATATATTGGCTCTTTGTCTCCTTTATTTTGATTTTCACATGGCGTCTAGTTCTCCCTAATTGATTCAAAAGGAGATCTCATCTCCTCGCCGAGTGTGGGGCCACGTATTGATAGCTTTACTTTAAACAAGCGACAGTTTTGCGGTTCCCATTGTCTGCACTAATTACAGCCGACTTGATGTATGGTCTCGCGGCCAACTGGAATTGAACCTCCAGAGTGTTGGAGGAGAGCTCTCAACATCCTTGTTTTGTTTTTGACAGGAAAAGACCAATGAAGACAGCCAGATGGTGGTCGGCGGCAATTTTACTGTTGGGGCTTGCTGTGCTTGGCGCCGACGGGAGACCCAACAAGGAGGGATTCGGGTTGCCGCCCTATCGACCAGTCGTGAGATTCCGACACAAGGTATTGATTGCCTTCTTTTTTAATTTGCTGTCTGTAACAAGAGATCTATCTGCTTTTGCCAAGTATAAAACTAATTACAGTGGCACTTTCTTGCTGCATCAGATGACTCTCCCGCGGTGGTTGTTTTTCTGCCTGCTGAAAAATACTTGATGAATCATTATCCCTCCCTCAGTGCCAGGGGACTGTCTTTTCAAAGACAACATCAGATTACTGCGAAGACACAGCTGAGCAAAGATGAAAACGAGCTCTGAATGAAGTGTGGATGCTCGCGTGGCATTTTTAGCTGAACATTTAAATTAAAAGATGTAACTAAATTCTTATTCATGCAGGGCAGACCCCGCAATAAAAATCTTTTATTAATCCCTCGCTGCATCTCAGTGAACCGGTCGACTCCTCTTGTTATTCTCTGCGGCTCCAAAATGCCAAAGTAACAGAAGGATCTGTCAGAACCAGACTGTGAAAGAAATGGACTGTTGTGGCAGAAGGGAACTTGAGGAAAGCAAAGTGTTTTGTCAAGAGGCATTAGTTGGATTGTGGCTCTTCAGCACACATTTCCCATAAGCCCGCTTTGCAAGTCTGTTCACTAGTAAACACATCTCTACATCCAATCCAAGATAAATATTAGCAGTGACTGAAGAAGTATGAATTTATTTTTCCTTTTTTACTTCAAGGCAATCGATCATCTTCAGATTAAATACAGCATTTGAAATTTGTTGAAGTCAGCTTTGGTTGCATCTGCATGGGGAATGAAAGGCAAAGGCAGTGGCACTAAAGGATGCATGGGGTGAGAGGTGGCTACACGGGGAGGGAGACAGGGAGGGAACAGATGGTAGGAACGTCATAGGACTGCATCACAGTTGAGTGTAATGCCGGGAGAGATGCAAAGCTGTTGAATCGACGCAACGGGCAAACACATTCTGACCTTTTTGAACAATTTATTCAGGGAGATGTTCTCGAAATGCCACGATTGGAGATATCAGCTGTACAAGATTTCTCCATCTCTCTAACCACCAATACCCAGGAAATGTTGTGTGTGTGTTAAGAAAGCGAATAGATTTAAACCTAAGTGCCCTACAAAATGCAGTATGAATCAGTGAATGATAATGTGGTAGTCTTGGGATGATGCTCTGTATACAAAAGACAAGAGGGAGGCGCGTGATCCAGTGTCAACCTCTGTTTGTATGCTACTGCAGTCAAAACACCACTGTTGAAGATTATAATGGTATATCTGTGCACAGTGTATTTTTGCACTATTTTCATGTCAATACGTGGTAACCTTTCACATCCTCCACATCCAGGGCTAAGAGGCGACAAAAACTACTTTTCCAACTAGGCCTGTCACAGTTGTTTTCCGCCGTTGTAGGTTTGAATGGTCCTCTAATGACATCATCACATTGAGCCCCCTTTCTTCTTCTCCTATGGTTTAATGACCACAAACTGTATCTTGATGATGAGCATCTATTGACATAAACATCATGAAATGGCTCTTCTTCTTCTTCCTCTTCTTCTCCATGTGTATTATCAAACTAGGTTTAGGCATACACAATTATAGTGGGTTAAAATGATAAAGATAGTTAAATCATTCATTGCAATTATTTATATGGTAATTAATCATCAACTAAAATTTCATGATTATGACGACAGGCCTATTTCCAGATTTCACTGTTGCACAAATTGGAGGATGAAATGTGTCACCTCATTTAGATACTGGAGTTTTGAGACTGGCGGCCCTTTCTGCAGATTTGTCTAACTCATTGCTGAATTTACAGGATGTACAGGATCTATAAAAGGTGAAGGAGTGCCCTAAAAACAATAGTATAACAGTAGAAGTCTAGGGATTAAGAAAACAAATGTGAAGAAGGTAAAATTGCTGAACTAAAGGTTTGGTCAAACTTTGTTGCCATGAATTCTTTTGTTTCTTTTTTACATAAAGTTGTGTTGCACAAAACTACATTATATATAGAGATTTAGTTTTGATGAAGTTGTGAGTTTGGGGATTTGTAAATACACATAACATAAAACTGATTTTTTCAGACTGTATCTCAAAAACATAACTCTATAGTAAGGGCTGAAAACATCTTTGTGAATAAATCCTTCAAATTGTGTTCTTCAGACAAACAGCTAGAGTTTTAGAGGCAGTTAAAAAGACTCTGAAACACAAATCTGTTTTGCTCTAGTGGCAATTGCAAATTTGCATTTCAGATGTTTTTTCCCCCACTTGAAACTTTTTACTGGTTTTGTTTAAATCTTTTGTCCCCAGCTCAGTCCTCAGCATCCCTGCTTCACCTTGTGGTGTGTGTGTGTGTAAAAGAGAGTACACTCTCTCCTGCTGAAACTAAACACTTTTGACTTTCTCTCTTTTTATTGCCCTGTTTTGGAAGCAGCGTGACTTTAATAATTAAAGTAATGTATGTCCACATGTAGCGGGAATTTGACAAGAAGCTACAAAAATGATGTATGTTCTTTTCCACTCCAATGAAATTAATGTGCCAGGCACTGTGATTACATCGCAGAGGAATGTCATTACAGCATCTGCATACCATTACAATTCGTCTTGTGAGAGGACAGAGGTAAACTCCGCTCATCTATCCGCCTGTCAAGCCAGGCTGTGGAAATTTACAACCCTTAGGTTAAAAAATTGCCACATTTGAAACTCCTTTTTCCAAGAGAGGTCCATGGCCTTTTTGTTTCTGAGAGACTTTTCTCCACTCTTGAATAAAATAGAGACGGGCTTGGATCATCCCCCCCTGTCAATACAGTTTAGTTGGCAGCTCAAAGAACAGTTGTTTTAAAATGAGATATTATCATAAAACAAAAAGAAAAAAGCAATTCCAACGTCTCTTGACAATTCATGCTCAGATTTGATGCTTTTGTTGCTCCTCTGAAAGGTAATGAAAGTCTGTAATTACAAAATGATGAGATCCATTTCATAATTTCTACTTTGCATTAGATATATATATTTTTTTAATTAAAACCTTGTCACATTCATCTTTTGTAAAGAACAGGGTGATGCAAAACATGTTATTACTGACATAATTGCATTCATTTCCTCATCTGCACGTTCCGAACAGTGGCATGTGCTTTCTTTCAATCTGTAACACTAGTGGCTGTGTGTGTTAATGCTGGGTCTTTGTTTTTTGAAGGACAGTGTTTGACAAGGGTAACAGGATCGGATACGACCTTATAAGCTTTCCTTGCAAAGACTTCAATCACCGGGAGGCACTCGGCCATAAACAGCTGGTCACATGCTCTACCCAGAATTCCCCTGGTATTGTTTCAGAAATTCACATCCACATGGGCTCAGGTATACAGGACACACATCCTGTGCAGCAGAAAACAGCAGGAATAATTGATTTTAATGAGAGTACTATGATGTTTATTGCTCTTGAGCTTCTATAAAGTGGAGATCTTATTCTATACGCTCTTATTTTTTACTCGGGCTCTGTCTCGAATTCACTTCAAGAGTGATGGTGTGGCTCTGTGTGTAATTTGTGAAATCTGTGGAAAAGTGTCCAGGTTTGCCCGACACGAGGGGACAAAAGCAATTTCTGAGAGTTTGTCGCTGTGACATCATGCTGTTATGTCAGGACAAACAAAATGGAGGCAAGGACAACTGTGCAAAGCCCCATCCATCCAGCACTGGCTTGGCCACATGGCAAATCTAGATTAACAGGGGATAAGCAGAGAAAGAGAGGGAGAGAGGGAGGGGGGATGACAGAGAGAGAGAGGGAGAGAAAGAGAGGCAAATGAAATTGAGATAAAGAGACAGGAGATGGGGAGAAATAACAAGAGTAAATCACAGTGTTCATAAACAGCTTGATTCACTGTACTTAAAGCTGCAGTAGGTAATGTGTGGCTTAAATGTGACCACTGTCAGTATTATTTACGCACCTCCTCCCCTTCAGCTGGTCAGTTTTAGCCCCAGCCCTTGTCACTCATCTTGATGAGCTGTCTACTTTCAAATGGCAGCCAGCCTGAGGGGGGGAGGTAACCAGCTTCTGTACAGTCTCTCCACAGGGGCAGGAGAAGCAGACACTGTATGGAGCCAATCTGCCACAACAACAGGATGCTGATGCCCATGCGGGTGTTCATCTTATATTTCCCCGAGTCTCTTTGGCTGCATGCTTGTCTCTGCCATCCCTCGGCTTGTTATCTAGTGTGCTTTACCTGCTATTGATATATGGACCTATTGTTGTGCAGCCTTCACTGCCTTCTGTTGTAAATAGCTCCAACTCGGCTAACCACAGGCCACATACATTACACAGAGAGTCTCTTCAAATTTCAGAGTAACAGAGGGGATTCAGGTGTCAGGCTTGGAAAAAAGGATCAGGCCATAAATGCACAAAAAAAAAAAAAATGCAGCGGCCTGATAGTGTGGGTGTATTGCTACAGGTAAAGTCTGTGCATTGAAAGTTGTAAGCTCCCCGTAATGCAACATTTTGACTCGGAAGAAGATGCCAAAACGCCTCTCAGCAGTTTATAATACCACTAGGACACCTCCTGTCAGTTATCAAGGTGCAAAATATGCTCTTGTTTGGGCTACAGCTATAGGTGCATCAGGACTTTTTTTTTTTTTGCTGAAAGCACTGTTTTTGTTTTTTCCTTCGGCCATCTGCTTCAGGACTTGTGGCGTCCCAGAGGTGTGGTTATATAGAAGTGGATTTTTTTTTTCTTCCTCCACATAGCATTAATGGATAGATGTAGAATGACTGATAGGACATATAGTATGTTAATCATCTACTCAGTATGTTGCAGTTGCAATTTGTTATAAATAATTTATAAATTATATGTCATTGATGAAGCGTACTAACGGTGTAGAGGAGTGCGGGATGTGAAATCTGAAGCTGTGCAAGAGAGGGCAAGGAGGAGGGGGGCGTTGGTGGACTAAAGGAGTTGGGAGATAAAGCCACAGAGAGAGAGAGAGATGTGGGCGGTCAGCCAGCTAGATATGACAGGGGCAGATGAACCTCGGGTTGTACAGCTGGGTGCTTCACCGTCCCCAGAGTCTCAGGGCAGCAGAGACAGGCCTGCCAGCGACCCTGGGGAAATCACTCTCTTCAAACAAATGAAGTGTGAACAGAGTCTGCCATATGCAAATAAGCCCCATTTGATATCTTCCCTACCTGTAGTGCACTTCTAAATGTCACCTCCTCTAGAGGGGTGGCGGCAATACCAAGAATGTCAGGGAGCCACAGGTGTTTGCTGTGATTTGTGTTTACCGGGTTGCTGGTTAAC
The DNA here is from genome assembly GCA_030347415.2 of Decapterus maruadsi. Lineage (NCBI taxonomy): Eukaryota > Metazoa > Chordata > Actinopteri > Carangiformes > Carangidae > Decapterus > Decapterus maruadsi. The sequence goes on from CM064903.1 coordinate 6,176,682, forward strand.
AGTGTTTTCTGTGACATCCACACAGATGCTGTGCAGATGGACCACAGTGTTTAACTTGGCTTCATGGTTTCATAGAATAATTTCAAGCTGCACGGCTTTTGGTGGTCGTTGGCAATGTTGGTTTGATCCCTCCGACCACTTCAGTTCACGTCGACATGTCCCAGACTTTGTAGTGACATTCATGAGGCCTCGACAATGAATCCTACAGACTCTGCCGATCACCTGGCTTTTCCTCTAAAGCCACCGCCAGCTCTGTGTTTGTTGTTCAGAGTGAAAAGTCTTGGATAGGTTTCAGGGAGTTTTGTACAGACATTCATGGTCTTTGTGAACTCTGGCGATCCCCTGACTTCATGCAGCTTCTGTTAAAGAGTTTCTTCATAGTGAAACCCACAGAATCTGGCTATAAACAACAATAAAAGGACAACAAAAACAACTAGCGGCTTTGGATGTAGCCACAGTATTGCATAAGTCAAAGTAAATGGTGCATCTTGATCTTGATTATATATCGTTAAAAACACAGTGAAGAAACAAAGCAACTACCACTATCAATCCACTGGACAAAATAATGAAAATATGAATTCATAAAGATTAAAAATGAGAAATGAGGCACTACATCAATTCTTGAGCCTAACTTGTTCATGACGTGGTGCTTTCTTGTCAGTTTTCTGCTGCAGTACATGAACACCAACACTTGCATTTAACAGCCTGCCTCCCAGAGGAAATCTCTACATCCAATATACTGTAAGGATGTTAAAAGTATGACTCTGCTCATGTGGGTGTTTTTTTTTCTCTGATAAGTGTCTCATTAGTAGCAGTAGTTATGAATGTAAGTGTACAGACTAAGTGCCATTTTCATGGAAGTGTAAAAATTACAATATGAAGAAAATGGCACAGACAGAATCACTGTCAAATGATACGCTATGTAGCTACCGAGATACGATATGAGCTGAAAGATTTATTTGGGTCAAAATTATGATTTTTATTTCACAAATCTCTCGGATGAAAAGCATTTTACACTTTGTGTAACTGTACCTATCTCATTCTTTATTGATTGACTTATAAAAAAATAAAGGAAATATGCAGTATGCAGATTTTGTGGGCAAACCAAGGAATTGGGTAATCCACTATTTTTAGTAGATAGTCAGGGCCAGTTCATTATTTACAGTAGACCTGTTGCATTATGCATCTTCTTCATAACATCACCCTGCTGGAGCTTGTTGGAAAAGAGAGAGTGAATTTTCTGCAAAAGAACGAGGAGGATGAGCTACAGTATGCAGATTTCACTGTCGAGAAATCAAATATTTATGCCTCGTTCTTTCGTATTCATGGTTCTGGGAGAGCAGCTACTTGGAATAGCCTTGATAACAGCGTTGTCTACAACTGTCATGACTATGCATGTTCTAGATGCAGTTGATTTTATAGTTCACCAACTCAGGGGGTCATGATTATTTGCTCTATATACGTCTCTTCACTATGACTCCATTGAGTGACTTGTCTATGTCTAATCCTCATGTCATAGTCGGTGCCACTCAATTATATTTTGGTTCATCTTAACAGGCAAGAAAGTGAAAAGGAGAAGGAGATAACCAGCAGTATTGTTGTTTCAAAATGAGAGTCAGGAGAAGTGTTAATATTAATAGTGTATGAAGGAGAAAAACAGAAAGCAAGGAATGTGAAAAAAAAAACACAACATGAACCAGATTCATAAAGAAGGAAAAAAAAGGAAAAAAGCTAATAACAAGAATATCTCTAGTATACAAAAGAAAGTCAGAGGGGACCGGTTCTCGAAGCCTATTCATTAATTAGCGTGAATTAAGTATTAATATTGTGAATGTGCCCGAGTCAAACAACCACTTAACATAAAGGCGCATCGATATCTGACTTGGCATGAATGCATCCTTTACTACGACACTGTATTGTCTGAGACACGTTCCTGCCGCTGCAGTGAGATCCTTGAAGCTTCACATTTTGCCTGCATTGACATGTGAACTGTATTACATGGTCTGCAGAATACAATTTCTATGGTACAATCACCAAGGATTTCACTCATTCAGCTAAATGAAAACAGCTTCCTGTCCTACTGTTGATGCAGCGAACTTGTGGTTTATTATAACCATGTTCTCTTTTTTTGTGTGTGTGTTTGCTCCAGCAGGATGGGATCCCTGAGAGCTTGAGGATAAAGGGTGAGTTTCCGTTTTCCCTTTTCTCATTTCTCCAGATTTCCCTCCTCCTCCTGTGATATGCAATGTTCAACCAGCATCAAACCTCATGCATGTTCCTGTGGGTGTAGGTTGTTGTTGAGGCAACATCACAGCTTTAGCACAAATGCAGTTATTTTTATTTATTTAATTTTTTAGATTATCTATGCTGTAAAGGGTGTAATTACTTACGTTTTAAAACAAAATCACAAGGAAAAACCTGATTCTTACACAAAAACTTCAAATTAGGAAACATTTTAGAACCACAGTTCGCCTGGCTTTACTCAAAATCAAGCTCAATACAGTCAGAAAACACCACTGTGATTCTTACACAAAAACTTCAAATTAGGAGACATTTTAGAACCACAGTTCGGCTTTGGCCCCTTAAAAAAAAAAGTCTGACCCCCGCGGGGGATCAGACAGATATCTCACATGACAATCCGCCCGCAGCGGAGGTCTGTCGGCCGAGGCAGACGAGGCGTCTGGCCGGCCTACAGAGCACCTGGACCGCGGAGGAGAGCGTGTCCGTCCACGGCCATATGACGGCTCGTCCGCGGCACTGTGGCACAACACGTCAGTTAAACCCTTATCTATGAGTTAAACACACTGTAGTTTCTTTTCTTTTGTTTCAATTGTTTTCGGTCAGTGTTGTTTGATCTTTTAATCTCAGTCTCGGATGCGAGCAGAGCTTTGTTTTGGTACGTGCTATGAGACGAGACCGGCGCGATGACGTGGCGTCACGTAACACTCAACGTCGTCACGTAAATTAGCGGGTTGACCCGGGTCTGGCTTTCCCATCCGAGCTCCATTAACCCATCAATCAGTCAATCATATCAATTACATCCAGTTTGCCTGTCTACCTGCTGGCTTACACCAACATCCCTTGCTCTTCCTATTATTATTATTTTTTTTACTATGTTTTTATTTTAATTTGTATCCTCAGTATTTTACTCTATTCATTGCACCCCACACTTCCTTTCTCTCTCTTCTCTTGGATTTGTTTCCCTCTGTTGCTATTTTATTGTATATTATGTATTGTGTATGGATGTTTTATGGCAGCTGTCATAACTCCCTTGCCCAAGACAAATTTCCCCTTGTGGGACAAATAAAGTTTATTTGATTTGATTTAATTGGTTTTGCCAGGTACCAATGGGTCCAAGATAAAATTAAGAAAACATCACTAGTGTCTTAGTAGTGTGCTGCAAGAACAGCTTCAGTGTGCCTTTACATTGACCCCCCGGACTGTACTACTACTACTACTACTACTACTACTACTACTACGACTCAAGCACTTGTCCACACCGAGGTGATGTAACAAAACACAGATATCACTCTTAGTAGGATGTGGGAGATAAACGTGACGGAGGCAGCCCAAGAATTTAAATTACAGTATATGGTCCACAATAACTTGCATTATTGATTATTTTGATAGTTATTGATTAATGGAGTTGACATTGAAATGTCTTAGAGCTTTAATCAAGAAGGCACAGATATTTGAAGTTTTTAGTGAAGTAATGAAGTGGTTTGTTACACACGGTGGAACTTGGAGCATGTGAATCACCTGTTGCAATGAACCCATAATTTAAACAGGCCTCTTGTTTTTTCTTGTAAGTGCAGCTTTCTTCTTGTTGTCGGGTCTTCTGTCGTGGCATTATTGAGTCTTTCCCGGCGACGTGTGTTTTTTACTCTCTTACGCTTGTGGACCTGCCTGTCAGTTGCACAGCGCTGGGAAGAGGCAAAGATGGAAGTGGCGAAATTCCCCAAATAAAACGAACAAAAGTGTAAGTTAGACAAGAAAACAATTATATATTTTTTAATTCTCTCTCTGCGGCCCGGTACCAAATGATCCCTGGCCTGGTACCGGTCCCCAGCCTGGTGGTTGGAAACCCCTTCATTAGAAGACCAAGGAGGCCTGCAAACATTCACACTTGATGACAACTTTTCAACAATTTCAAGTTTTCCTGTGATGGGAAGTTTCACCAACTATTGACATTTGATTCATATTGTCCACCCATCTTATATAAAGCAGCTTGTTAATTAGTGTTTGAGACATGTAAATTAATTTATAATGAAGGTAAGCATCAGGAGGACCTGCAGTTTGCACCGTTACCCACGACTAACGTAATCTACCGGTGTGGTGCGGGTGGTGTGGATGCATTAATGTGCCGTGATCCTCTTGCTGGTTGACAGATGTGCCTCATCTGTCAACCTGTCACCTTTCTAATGCCTTTTCTGTCTCCTCCAAACAAGAGTCAATGTCAGGCAAAAGGTGGTCCTGCTGCCCAACATGTCTGCCACTAAGTGTTTGCAAGGGCCGCTAAATGGACGTCTCCCCATTTTTCTTCACCAGGGAAGGTCGAAGCAGTAATTGTAGAGGGTGCATTACCATAAAGGGCGGCCCCAGCTGTCTGCTGTGATTCACTTTAATGCGCTGTGTTCTGTAAGCCGAGAGGCGAGATCTCACTTTGGCCAGTTTTCAGCAAACTCATTTCCAGCCCCAATAACGAGAAGGCAAGCGAACTGTAGAGGAAATCATAAATAATTCAGCCATCACCCCGTACATTGGAGGCTTCTCATTATTACACAACTGAGGTCAATTTACCATTAAAACTTCCATTTTACAAGCAACGTCACAAGCTACATCTTCAATGGACATCTAGCAAACAAGAGGGAACACAGGAGCCAATGAACGGAGAGCACAATGACAGTTACAATAAAGTGCCAAATGGTTCCTGGTGGAAAATAAGTGGAGATTCAGTTTTATGCAGAACTCTATTCTGTCATTTTAGTTATAGTTTTTCACATGATATAGTATGTCCATGACCTAAAATGACCTAGAACTGGTGCCTCAAAATCTAAAGGCAGTCAGTTATATTGTAGACGGGTGAATTCCCTCTCAGTTCATTCCCCTTCATTGCTCAGTTGCCTGAGATTATTATATTCCCTACTCTGTGATAGACTGGCGACCTCTTTCTGGTGCATCCAACCCACTCTTTCACCTAATGTGTGCTGTTACCCTCAACAAGATGAGCAGTTTTGGAAATACACGGATGGATATTTACATTTAGTGCGGATGATAAGGCGAGAAATAATTATAGATCGAGGGGAACGCGGCGGCCTATAAACTTGAACTGGATGTCAGCACGGAAGAGACAAAGACAGACAAATGCGGGCTTTTTTCCCGGGATGCTCCGTAATTGGAGTCCCAGAATGAGTGTGTGCCAAACCGAACGAAGCTTGTTATGCAGACTGCAGCAAGACCTTGGGCTGCTGGTGAAATGCATTTTAACAGAATAAACAGCCTGATTTAGTCACGTCAAGTACCTGATGGGACTTTTTCAGATAATCTTACCATCCTCATTAGATATAAAAAAATAAACTGTCAGTGGTGGCAGCACAGGTATGAGGGCTGATCTGTGCTTGTGCGCTCCAACATTATTACTGGTGTTTACAATCCATCTTTAGCGAGACCAATCCCCTGTTATTTAAAAAAAAAAAAAAAAAATGACAGAGCCAGTTTGGAAATGTAATGAAAGTGCTTTGTCTGAGTTTCTTTGTCGTAAAGGTTTGTCACTGAACATTTGTGAGATTTTGAGGCAATGATTGCAGGCAACAACAAAAAGATATAACGCTGTATCCTGAGCCATAACACAGCTGAAACCAATATAAATTTTAAAGCTCAAATTCAAAATGTTTTTCCATCAGCGTTAAATTTTTAGATGAATCTTTACAGGTGTTGTGGAGCATGGTTGAAACATGACACATTTACTGTATCTGGGGACGTTTTCCATAATCTGCTTGGGAGAGACGTTGATCAGGTTTGTCAGTTCACACCTGTCCAGTCGCTGGTGCCAAGGAAGTCTAACTTGATCACTTCAGTAAAAAAATGTGTTTGTGTTCACATTACTGTAGCTGTTTGGCCAATGATATGTTCACACTGTGCTAACAACAGTGAGCGGAAACAGCTATGCAAATGTGACTTTTTATCACATTTGCTGTATTGTTTTTGATTTACATAATTTTATGAGAACAACAAAATTCAAATTTACTAAAACTGACTAAAACTATATGTATATCCTTTAAATACTCTGCTAATATGGCTTCACCTGCTTCATTGCATGTTTTGTTTAGGGATTTTCTGTGGAATCTGTAGGTACTGTAAAATAGTTTATGCCATGTTCCTGTGTGTGTTAAAATAGTTGTGCAACATTTGTCAACTATGATACTTGAGTCTTGTTCATGATGGACAGTTTGAGGTTGTTGCTGTTTTTTTTGTCTGCAGAGAGTCCACGGTAGAGATGCACACATTGATCTGTTTTGTTCTTTGCCTTTTGCTCATGTAGTCATTGCTGTCCACTTGTCATCAGTTGTGTACCACACTACACATAGAGGGACTTCAGATAATTTCACATCAAGCACCAGAATTGGAAGAAAAAAAAGAAAACAAGTGATCTCAGTAACTTTGACTAAGGCAGTGATAATGGTTACTAGATGGACTGGTTTGAATATTTCTAAACGCATACAAAAGTCTGAGTGGCAGATGCTGCAAGTGGATGAAAACCCTCTTGTTGTTGAGGCAGGTCAGTGGAGAAGGGACTATGACAGAACAATGACAGTATCCCAGATGACCACTCTTTACAAATATAGAGAGCAGAACAGCTTCTCAGAATGGACACAGAAACACCAGCAGAAGACCACGTCTGGTTTCAGTCCTGGCAGCCAAAAACTAAGACATATGGAACATTTATCATCGTAACTCATGAGCGCGTATGCTGATTATGACATTTGTGTCAAACAAGAAACAGAATAAAATGATGAAGTTGTGCCATTTTATATCCAAATCTTTAAAGGTCATCCTGCCTGTGACATAATGTTCCCCAAAAACACTTCTGGTCATTATCCAATGCTATTACTGAGGAGGGAGGGGAGGGGGGAGGGTGGGGGGTGCAGGCGGTTGTGATATGGTAAGGTACAGCATCAGCATTCAGCCATGAATCATCCTTGTGATACCAATTCCTGGTCTGAAACTTCTGCTAAGGCATGGAGCCGGGAGGGTCAGATTTTTGACATCAACAGCACAAATATTTGATCCAACCTGCCTTTGGGCGTTTTAATAACGATCAGGTATGATCTGAGTGCTGCAGCCCATCTGACTGTTGTTGCTAAACATGCACATTCCTTTATAGCCACAATTGACCATCTTCTTGTAGCTCCTTCCTGCAGGATTATGCACCATATCAAATAAAAAGAACTGTTGACATCACGTCAAACTGGTGTCACAGACATGTCAGTGAGTCTAGTTAAGTTCAATGGCCTCGACCTTTGCAATTTGTTAGAACATTTCTAAGTTTTCTAAACTCTTGTGAGGACTGTGCTAAAAACACCCGACAAAAAACATGAAAAATATAAACAAAGCTGTTTTGTGAGTCAATAGAGACTCTAGTCAGTATTAGTGTGGTATTTCTAGCAAAGCACTTACCAAGTGTGTGATGACTGAAAAATCAATGCACAGCAGCAAACTTCAGCTCATAGTGATGATGGTACTTAAGAGATTTCAGCAGGGGAAAAATGTGAAAAAAGTCCTCATAGCTTTTCATGAATATATTACAATGCCTTTGTTAATTCTGCAAGTATTCCTGTACAATATATCTGCAGGAGGTAGCCTTTTAGTCGGCTTTCTTATAACTTGAGGACGTGGTGGTTTGTTGAGTACCCAGCTGAAGTGCAGTACTCTTGCATGTGAGTATGGCCATTGAAGAAAGCTTTCCCCACAGACACATCACAATATTAGCCCTTAATAACAATCAAACTCCTGTTGATTATTCCTATTAGTGTGGAGCAGCCTTTCAGGGTTTGAACTCTGCACAAGAGCAAACATCTTGTTTTGTTGCCAGGCATCAATGTTTGTGTTCCCCTGAACGGTGTCATCTCCCATTCTTTACTATACTGACATTATATACAGTATTAATTTGTATGCATAGCAGCTGCTTTGCCCCCACCAGACCCAAGCCCATAGCAGCAGTACATTTGAATAATTCAGAAGGAGCAAACACCAAGCTCTAAATTGTATATTAATTCTAAAATTACACACCACCCCCTGGGCCCCGGTTACAGTTTTTATAACTCGTCACAGCGGTACAGTGGAGCGGTGGGCACTGCGTTGCCCCGCGCTTCTCTCAGACAGGATTACTGGAAGCCTCCCTGTTGTTGCATCTAGCCTTTCACTGTTTGACCACAATTTAATTTGTAATAGCTTTCATACAGTGGGTCTTAATCAAGTTACTGTAGATGGGGCGCATTCCTTTTCTGGGCAAGGAAAGAAGTCGTTTTTTAAACACAGGCTGTGGGACTGCACTGCACCATCTGTGTATGAGCACCACTGTCAGCCACTTAGAGGAGTTGCTGAGTATTTTTTTTTTTTTTGAACGCCTATAGGATTTTTCTTTTGAATTCCCACAGGACTTTGTTGCAAGCTTTACAGGTCACTTAATGCTCCTTGACCCACTAAGCCATAAGAGGATGGTAAATGTATGGCCTAAATACTGTACAGTATGACTCTTCACCTCCTCTTGGGGGGAGGGAAGCCAGCTGTACCTTTCATGGTCACTTTACACTTCAAAAAAGTATTAACCTGCATTTGCACTGCAGATTTTCCATGCCCAGTTTTAACTTTATACTCACCTCTGTGCTTCTCACGGTGACATTTATGAATCTTTGCATATAGCTCATAAGTTATCTGATAGCAATACGACCTGACGGTGATGTCAGAAATACACCCACGAAAAAGATTTGCATAATATTACATTTGGTTGTCTGCTGCTCATTCATCAATTCTCCTCTTAAGCTCATTCGTTGAATATGAAAAATGCTTCTAATACAAGCTAATGCCCTTTGAATGATGCTCAGTTTTTGTCTAAAATGACATTAAATTCACACACAACACAAGTACCATCTGATAGAGACCCACAGGAATCTTAATGGTCCTCCTTGAGAAAAAAAATGCTGCAATGTGTGCTTTCAGGCTGCTTGTTAAAAGTTAGTGGTGAGAAGATAAAAAAAAATAGTTTAATCCAGGTTGAGTTGATTAGGTTCTTGAATTTCAATTAGGTTTTATTGTTTGAAAGTATTCTACCTGCTCTGAATTGTTTTCCTGGGTGAAAATTAGCCGCACTTTATCAGTCTGGTTTTGTTCTTTTTCAGTTTCCACCTTGCAATCATGATAAACTTTAATCGTACATCGAAAAATTATTTTCTTCATCTCCAACATCCATTTTTATAATACAGTTTCAGTTCTGGTACAATTAAAAGACCTTTACTAATCTCACCATGGATATTTTGATTAGCAAAAGCACAACTGTTACTAATAACATTAATAATGGTCTCATACAGTGTTGTTTTTACGTTTTTATTACTGTCTAATACTTATTAGGGATTGTGGTGGCAAAAAATGTTGTTCGTTCAATAAAATGTTAAAAAAGGATAACTTGACACGTCAGCTGTCTTTCTTGAGTTTTAATAAAGGCATTCATGAATGGAGATGGAGTCACACAACCGAACAGGAGAACAGTCTGTGAGTGAGTGGCCTGAAGATGTTCTCTAATCTCACCATGGACATTTATAGTTCCCAAAACACTTTGAACAGAACATTAAAAATGGTCTCATACAGTGTTGTTTTGCTCTGTCTAATACTTATTAGGACACAATCAATTACATAAGTAATTTTCCATCAAAGCACTTTGATCAGGTGGAGTAGCCCTGGCCAAAATTCGGCCTGCCAATCAAATTAGTCTCAGACAACTTTGGTTGTCAGTCAAACTGAAATGGTATCTGTTCCAGGACACCTGGTGGATGTCACACTGATCAACAGATTTGAAAGGATTAACTAAGAGAGTGTTCACTTTCACGTTAAAATGGTCTGGTGCCAGAAACTCTTAAACACAGTTAAAATCGTTACATCCTCAATAAACCATTTCCCATTACAGGAGTAATCAATTACATAAGTGATTTGTCATATCAATAACGAAATTTGTGTAAATCCAACATGGCGCTGTTCAGGCCGCCATATTTGAGTCACAAAAACGACTCCCCAAAACCAGTGGGTGACATCACGGATGCTATGTCCATATTTTTTACAGTCTGTGGTTTGCAGACGCGTTGTGGAAAGCAGAGAGCCTCCACTCTCCCTGTAACAAGTTCCAAGTCATTTATCTAACATCAATTAGTCCCAAACTGTTTAATGTTGGTAAAAATGAAACATAAGGTAAATATGCTGCGTAGTTCTTCTGCTCTGTCGGTCTATTTAACGGTTTTGCTGATACCTGATTGGACCGAGTGGGTGGGTGCTTATCGGTTGTAAGTCCAGCCACCTGGGATGGTGACTTTAACTTAATTGTCAAATAAAAATCATGATTAAGTGCAGAGTCTTTTCCCATCCAATCAGATCATTAATCTACTTAACCTGAGTCCCAAGTGGTAATCTGGTTTCTAATTAGATAGCTGCAATGTAAACCTGCACCACATTATAAACCATGTGTCGAACTGCTGAACTATTTGTGGTCTAATGAGCCACAGTCGGCGAGAGAAGTGATTGTTCAAATAGTGTTTCTTTAAGAGCAGTTTAAACGACTCGGCTCTGCTGCTGCTCTCACCCCTGCATGGACACTCATTTTTTTTTAAATGGTGGGGTTAACTGTTTGACTGCTTTTGCCCTCTGGTTTAGAGCAGTACGACTGTTTTTTTTTATTAGTTTTGAACTGTTTCATTGAAAATTAATTCCAGACAGATTTTTTTGTGGACTTTGTGAAACATTTGATTTCTCTGCAAAGCAAATGAGCTCCACAGTCCAGTTGTGTTAATGAGTTCAGATGTAGGAAATTCACCGTTACCTTCAGGGAGAGGAAAAAAAAAACAACCTCTCTAGTTGCGTTATGAGTTACTCTGACCATCACCTCTTTTTATTTGACAGATTTGTGTTCTACATATTTCTGATTGCATAAAATGTTCATATTACATTCATCTGGCTCCTGGCTTTAAGGGGGGAATTATTCATGCTCATAATAAACATTAACTGACAGCCCTTGGCCCTGCATACGAGTAACGTTTATTAGCCATACTGTACTTATACCGCACCGTGTAATTTATTCTCACGTCTTTGAGCTGCTTAATGAACTTTCAAAGAAGTTACCCAACCGCTTATTTGAAAATAATAACGGACACCGGCCGGGTGAAAAATAGTTTGATAGCTGTCAAGACGACCATCGGTTCTGCCAAGGGAAGCATAACGTAACCAGACATTTAGCAAGATCAACAATATCACCATCAACACTCAGCTTCATCGTATAAACGACTCCCAGGGTGTTGATACCCATAATTTTTTGGCAAACCATATCCTGAATATGTAGAATTAAATGGAGTGAGACGAATCTAATTGAGATTCATCAATAATTCTTAGTGATCTGCACGAACCCGTGCGACTTACAGTGGATAATGATGAAAGCTTGGCAATAGCAGTGCTTTTACAATCTGAAGGTCAACAGAGTAATCATGGGATGGGACATTATGTTGAGAGACAGCTCGTACTCTGAGCCAAGACTAACTTAAATGTACCTTTTTTTATCTGAATGGCAGGGCCACATTAATGTCTAAACATGAAATAACTCCATAAAAAAACACTAATCTGTCCAACCTCAGTCCAAATTTATGAATGGAGGAATACGTTCTTTCCCATTTCCCCGGGAGCTTGACATGAATCGCCTCACTATAAAAACCGAAGAGTGCTATTTGTGGTAAATTAAGAAGGCATGGATAAGACCATGTGAATGGAAAAGAACAAAAGGTCCAGCTTGTCGACTGGAGCTCTTCTTTTTTTTTTATTGAGCTGTGCGTATCACAGTTTGTATGTAGAGAGATATGAAAAGTCAGTTTGATTGACAGTACTCTCTGTGTCTTGTTATCAGCAGGGGGTTTTAGATTATCACCGTTGTGTGTGTGTGTGTGTGTGTGTGTGTGTGTGTGTGTGGTGGGGGAGAAAAAAAACCTAGCGCAAGTTTTGTTTCCTTGTGTTCCTCCATGAGCTGATGGTTTTTCATGTGTTTCATCATCACGAAAAATCCCCCCTCTTCTTTTTTGGTGTTTTTTTTCCTTCTTTTTCTTTTCTTTTTTTGTCAGACAGGAGCAGCGTATGCTTTAATCTCCTCACACACTGTGACGATTCTATTCCACAATCATGCCCCATTTTTTGGTGGCACAAATTTTTCTTTTTCCACCCCACGAGAGAGGCCCCTATTGAATTTAAACGGTGTAACCCACAGAGAGCTGTAGAACAAAAGCCTTGATCCGGCTCCTGAGCTTTTCAACCTGAGACAAAGGCCATGAAAAAAAAACAAAAAAACAGTCCATCTACTGCTTTGGTGGCACAGTGGTTTTTACATTGGTCAGCAAGAAGGTGTGCATTGCCTGTCTGCCCATCATGCATGTGCGCATGCAGGTTGGTTTAATTGATTAACTGGTTAATTGGAATCGTTGTTAATGTAATTTCAGCCCTGAGAGAGACTGGCTTTATTAGATTAGTTTTTCTGTCTCTGTGTGTTTTGAGAAATATTTGTAAGTTATTTGTTATTCTCAAAAGCTCCAACTCACGCACACAACATAACCTTGAACACAGAGGCAACTGCTAATGCTCTCTATTTAGTTTTGAATATTGAAATGACTTTGAATGGTTAGATGAAGTTTGAAAAACGTATTCATTGTGTTGATTTTTATTGTATGTGTGTGTGTGTACAGTATACAATACAGTCCACTAGTACATATGTTTCACACAGTCCTGTTCTAGCTGTAATCCTGCGTCCTTGCTGTTAGCACAAACAACATTGGACAGAAAGGACTAGTGTGTCCTCGGGTCACTATTTTCAGATTTTCAGATTAAAGCTGAGGAAGGCAGGCTTTGAAAAGAGCGCTGCCACTCTTCCTGCAGCTCTCATCTCATGGACGCATGCATATGCTTCATACAAACATGCAACACACGCTACACAGCCCCAACGATAAGATTTAGCTGAGCTGCAGTATTTTTGCAATGTTCAACAGACACTTATTGCCTGCTTTCACACTACATCTAATCCACCAACCATTATAACACATTGAAGTTAAGAGTCTTTTACCTGAGGAGAAGTCCTCTCTGTCTGTGTAACACTTCACAGACATTGATGTGTGTATCCATCTAAAGGAATGTGCACATCCACAATTCTGATCCTTGATTATAGAGACACAACAACACAATCATAAAAAAACAAACAAAAACCATTAAAGCAGAAGAGAAAGAAGAAACCCCAAATATCAGATATGGAAAGAAAAATAGCTCAGCTTTCTGCTGTTTGCGCACCAACCACACAACTCACTGTAATGTGAAGTGGTAATGGGAGTAGTGTGGGGTGCTTACAATTAGTCTGCAATCTCTGATAAATGGGGTTGTTGGTGGAAATGCTCTAAGTGCTGCATCCTGATGTGGACAGAATGAGAGAGGAGACGGGCCCACGTTCAGTCATTAGGCGGGGGAATGAAATGGGACGGAAAGTTGCCAAGTGGCTGCCAGGTGCTCTCATATCCACTCTGTAGCACACACACTCAGCCAGAGATCGGCACACACACACACAGACACACACAGATACACAGACACATGCTGGAAGAGGCTGGAGGTGACACATTTCTTTAAACCTTTTTACTGAAATTGACAACTGTTTTTTTTTTTTTCCCCGATAATGACTTAAGTATTTCATATGGCTGCGTTCTACAGCGCAACTGTTCCACAATATGTTGCATAACTTCTGTGAAAGCATTACACAAATTGGACTAATGCAAATATTGTAGCATTTGCCGAGGGGCGTGTAAGTGCTAAGTTCACTATATCTTTCACAATGTAGAAGAAAACATCAAGTAAGAAGTGCAGAAACTCAATCTTGAGCTTACGACTAATTTAGAAAATAGCATCCAGCGGAGCAAGTGGAAGTACAGAATTATTCATTAAATATTGACATTGTATTTTACCTGCTAACATGGAGCAGAGTAGAGAAATTAAAGGTTACCATTTGTTTTAGGAAGCAAGCCGTGCTGGCACTTCAGACTGTAAATGGAGCATCGGATCGGCTTTTCTGATTCCTCTCATGGCCTCACTAAATTCAATTAGCCTGATCTTTTAACAGTTGTAAGTGACTTAAGTTATAAATAACACTCAAAGGTTCAATTAGCAACTGTAATCACATTTTGCCAGCTGAGAAGACAGACACTGCAGCGATTAATGCTCGCCTAGTCATATTCACAACCTGTGAGATACAATCTGAAAAAGGGATGAGGCACACAAGATGAGAAACGCTGATTAAATGTTTGTGACAGCTTGAAAACCCCAGCTGCAGCGTTTGCGTCAAATACTGGAAGTCACAATTCATTCTGTACAGACAGACTGCAGCACCTGAAACTCCTTTTGTTCAAGGAGACAAAAACACAATCCACTTGTGATTTTCGAAGTTACTTCTGACAATAAAGTTAATTTAGCTAAAATCGCACCAGTTTATGACATTCCTCATCTCTACAACTAAGACTTGTTAATCTTGATAAAGTAACCATTGAGTACATGTTTACCCAAATGCTCCACTCTAAAGGTTTTCAGTATTTGGCTAACCCTCCTCCTGGCCATGTGCATTTGTTTTCATTGAGGCCGCCGTGAAGGTAATCCATGCAGCGATAGATAGCGTTACAGTGTATATATACGTTTTACAATGTGTATATTTGTGTAGTTTTATTTGTCATAAACAAGAGATTATGCATTATGGGGCACATTTGTGTCGTCGTGCCACAGACACAAGAGCTGGGACAGAGATGATGGTATGACTATAACAGACATAGTGTCTGTCAAAGCAGGTTTTCAGTAGATTATTTTCAATTTTTTTTTAGAATGCATAAAAATATGATTACATAATTACTCAAAAGGATAATCTCCACAATTCAGCATTTTTCACCATATTTAAACCACATGCACATTTTGTATAAATAGGAAAAACAATGTGTTTTTATAGTATCAGAAGTCACAGTTGTGTTTAATATGTGGACTTGATATCCTAGAGTGTTAACGTAAATAAAAGGCTTCATTTTCTTCATGATTTGAAAACCTCATGGAGAAAACAAACATCTGATGTTTTTCACTCCAAAAGAGATGCAATGTTTTCAATTGTACCTCTAAGCCCCTTCTTTGTGGATCAGTGTCAAAGGAACCTAATTAATCTGTTGTGATTCAAATGTAGTTATAAAACAGTGAAATATGAAAAAAGTGCATCACCGTGGAGGAGGGGTGTTGTTAGGCACAGCTGTGGCACGGCTATTAAAGTCAGCATTGACAAACTGGACTATATCCCATGTGTAGTTTATTCATGTAGTTTTAATTTGTTTTTACAGTATGGGCTTTGTAGTGCTCAAAGTGTTTTTTGATGAATGTTTCCAGACAGTATTTTATGTATAAATTGAACGTTACTTGATTTGGATGCTCTCTTAGATTCCACAAACACTCAGCGCAGTCTATTCATGTGCTGTCAGTTGTGTTTTGTTGAGTGCAACAAGATGAATGTTCAGTAGTAAACAACTGCCTATCCCATATCTGCCTCTTATACCTGCCTGGGATCCTTCCTGTGTCGTTTGGAAACACATCACATTTTCCCTTGTCGCTGTACATACTTCATCCAAGGCTTTACCATCATCCCACGTGACAATTCAAGACACATTTTCTTCTCCAACTCCCTGTCAACATGAAATGACTTTGACCTCTGCACTTTTCCACTGTGGTTGCTTTTTATTATTGAAGAAAAAAATGCATTTTATTGTTCAGTCATTTCATATAAGGCTTGAGTCTCTAAAATGTGAATGCAGGAATTCTCTCTTCACATTTTCATGCTTCCTGTCTGTGACAGCCGTGCCCAGAGGCATTGCTTTCAGTTTAATGTACGTCCATCCATACATGCATCCTTTTCTCTCAGAACAGACTTTTTTTTTTAAATCCAAAAGGTCAAAATTCAACTTAAATGACATTATAATGTTCTGCAAAAAGCCAAGGTGGGAGATCCCCCCTTCTCCCTCAAAACTGCTACATGCACATGAGAGTGGAAAAACATGCATGTTGTCCGTAACAGGAAAGGATGATGGAGGTATAGAAGCAGTTTACAGCTAGAAAGCAGAGACACACGGAGTAAAGCTGGCGAGGTTTCAGATCTGCAAGTTGCACAGCAGCGCTTTCATTAAAAACAACTTTAACTACTTTATTAATGATACCAAGGATTTGCCGTCTGTTCATGCTGTTTGGTGAGATTGAATTCATTAAACATAACAAAAATAGCAAAAGAAAAAGAACAAGGCCACATGAATATAAAGCCAGACTGTATCAGGTCCAACCACGCGACGGTATGAAACTAGCTCCAAGATTTTTTTTATACGTCTGCCTACAGTGAGTTATGATAGACAACAAAAGTGTGAAGTTACTAAATATGAGAAATGGCATCACACTTTTATTTTAAATTTAGCTTGTGTTTTGCATTTCAGAGGCAGGACTATGGGACGGACTCAGTGAGGTGGAAGGGAAGTCATCAATGTTTTAAACATAGTGGGTTACTCGGCTCCAAAGGGCTGAAAAAGCTCTCATGCCTCAAATAGCTACTCATAAAATGTTCATGAGTTGTTTATGCCACCAGGAGTAAAAGTGTTGTCACAGTGTTGCAATTAGTGTACGGTGGGGGGGAAGGAGACGTCGTGCATTTCAGCGGTTGATAACAAAACACCTCCGTAACGGTGCTGATAGATACGGGTCCACACCTTGGAGGCAGACAGAAATGAGTCTTTGACTTGACACGCATAAAGCTGGAGAGATAACAAAGCTGCAAACTTGCTGCTTTTTTGACGCTTATTTCCGTCCGACAACAATTTTTATTTTTGAAGAACTTTGTCAAGAACGCTTCTAGTGAAGTCGCTGGATATATAAATATATCTTCTGCACTGACAGCTGAGTGTGCAAAGATGATTATGCACATTTACACTTAAATAGTGTATACAAGTGTAACCTAGGCTGAACCTTCCTCTAGACACAGACAGTGTACAGTGTTTAATGTGTTTGGCAGGTGATCTTTTGAGGAAAAAAGCACTCAAGGAGCCTCTGAAAGTTAAATGTAGAAACTAAAAAAAAGAAAAATAGCATCTGATATTGAGTTATTTTAAGGCAAGACTTTTAATGATAGCCCATGGATAGCAAGCAAAGCAAAATTTTGCATTTTCAAATGATGAAAGTTACATTTCATCAACTGAATACTGTGAAAATACAGAAATGAGTTTGACTTACATCCTCAAATTAGGAAGTGTATTTCTATGTGACAATCCTCTGGGGGTTAACTAATTATTCGAAAACCCCCCAACAAATGGTAACAGGTTTGTTCAAGTGTCTTTAGGAGCAAAAGTAAACCCTTACTGGTTCCCCTTGTTGCACATCTGAAATTAAATCTACAAAACTGTGGATAGCTACGACTCAAGCCGGCTGAAAATGAATTGAGCTTTAAGCCATTAATTTCCTCTCTTCATAAATACTCCACTAAAAAATAATTCACTGTTAATAAATTGGTGACATTCAAGAGCGCACTGTTCCGCTATTAGACCCGAAGACGCTGCCTAATGGTCACATTTTAATTCGGTGATTGTTGGAGTAAACCTTGGGTGATGGCAGATTGAATGATGTCAGACCTTTTCGCCGTTTAATACGTTGAATCCATTGAACTTTGTTATTTGCGTGACAGCAGGTTGGCTTGCAATCTACTTAACTGCTGCTACTGTAGATGCATATTTTAGTCCACTCCACACACACAGAAACACACACATACACGCACGTAGCCTCATGTAGCAGCTTGGCTTCTGTTGAGACTTTCAAAGAACTTAATCAAGCAAAGTGTCAGCTGGTTTGAGGGAATGTGACATTGTTTATGTGCCATGTAAAAGTTTTAGTAGTTGTTTATTCTGATTTGCATCCCCTTGTTCCCCTTCATGGGCCTTGTGGGCCAGCTTAACTTGGTGCATCGAGTGAGCTCAGAGCCTCTGATTGTTGTTTACCACACTCTGCTCGCTCCCTCAGGACTCTGAGCTGCTGTAATGGAAAACATCAGATGGGAACCAAACGAACGTTCTTAGTTTAAGGAAGAGGAGAAAAAGCCGTGCCCGGAAAAAAAAAAGGAAATGGAGTATTGCATGTTGAAAAGGAGACGCTTGTCTAAGAGTAAACATGCTTTAAGACATCGGGGGCATATTGCTTAAGTGGATGTGAGCATTTAAATTCAGAAAGTAGCACCAGCGATGTCAGACGGCAGCTTGAATGACTTTACAAAGAGAGCGCGTTGTTGCACATTTGTGGAGGGCAGTTTCCATTATGATGCTTTTTGTGTTGCTTCGCGGGGCCTGTCTTCTGCTGTGATATCGAAGCTTTGATCCATCTGCAATGACAATCTGATTATGTTGGCCTTGTCCAAGCGCGCCTGTTATCCCTTCGCCCCGTGTTCACCTCATTATGCCTGCAACGAGGGAGGACGCCCTTCAAACAATGCACACTGGTGTAACATATGTCGGGACCTTGGTGTTGCCTACATGCTCAGACTAAAGGTTAACGTTTTACCTGCACGGGGCGCGTTTTCTGCCTGCTTTGTTTTTAATGAGACAATTCAGACTCATTTTCTTTGCATCTAAATCCATTTTCTACACTGAAGTTTTTTTTTTGTTCTGCCTTTTTAAAATCCTGAAAGTGTTGGTTGTTATTGATTGTTATTTTAGAACTTGATCAAAGGTCATATGGTAGATTAGCAGAGTGCTTCATGTCCACTGAACGAGTTGCTGTAGTAATACAAATGTTAGATGTTGTTGTTTTATGGCTTTAACCATGAAATAAACAAGCCTTTTTTTGCACATACACTATTAAGGTGATCAGCTGTCGTCTGTGTAAATGATGGATAGCTGCTCATCTGCCCGTGAATACAATCTCTCAATGTTACGCCCCATCCAGGGGTGGCTTGAGTGCAACATGCAGACCCCGTCCTTCCCAAGACTCAAGCAGCTATAGAGCCTCAGTGGAAGGAGGAAGTAGCCCAACCCCTTGGTCGCACTACACGCGGAAGTTGAGCGCGCGCACTGCACACGCCTTCTGGGGCGCTTAGGTGGTCGCCCTGGGAGCGTACTTCTCCTCCTGTCCTCGCCTGTCAGACATCGACAGCAGTCGCTCATACTCGTATTCACTCGGTTTTCCACACACGTGTCATTTTAATCGTGTGTGTGTCTGGTGTGCAGACGTAACTGACAAATATTTAGGCTATAGACGGACAAGCAACAACTTAATTCATCATCATTTCATTTATTTTATTTTGAAAAATCGACCGAATTCTCTCGCCTTTTCTGTGCCCGACTTCCTGTCTGGTACGATCTGGTTTATCCAGCTTGACAAACGGCGCTCTTGGAAACGAACCGATCTGAAGCGCTCCAGGGGTGCGCACTGCGCTCCACAGCGATGTGCGACCAGGCAGACCAGTTAAAGCAGATATCAGCGGTTCGGCCGTTTTGGCTAATGCTGCGTTCAAGGCACGTTTTTGAAACCGTAAGTTACAGCTTCAAGTCACAACTACAACTTTGTAGCGATCCAGGCTACCTGTAACTCGTGTTTTTACCGTCCTGTTGCCCGTGAAAGTGCACTATAACGACCACTCGTAACTTCCGATCCGTGAACTCGTACCAGATCAAACTGGTATGACTTCACAGGAAGGAAAAACACAAGTAAGTTTCCTTGAACGAATGAGTTAGCAGCCCCCGCCCTCGTCAGGCAGCTTTGGTCCTATTATGACCACATTCATCCCTTGGCTGCACACACAGCCCTTCATGCCGTTCTGGATAACACTTGTATCCCACAAGGAAAATTTTCTCCTCGGGTTACAGCAGAGCAGAGAGACGGAGAGACTCGTGTTTCGGCTGAAACACTCCATGTAAGTGATTGCTGACGGAAAATAGGACTATTTAGGACTTATATTAACAAAAACATTCCGCTGATATCTGCTTTAACATGTGCGCTTATCTGAAACTGCCTCCACTCCAGGGCGCTGCGCTTCGGTTCCGCATCCAGTGCGACGGAGCTGTAACACTCGCCATGGGACCACAATCTGGAAAAAATCTCCATGTAAGTGAATGGAGCTCAAAATTTTATTATTATATTATTTGATCTGATCGAATTGTGCCTTTTAGAAAAATATGACCTCTACCTGTTTAAAACATTGCATTTCATGCCAAGAAATCAGCAGTTTGTTGTAAAATCTGTAAGACTGCAGGTCGCATAGGGAACGTCACTCACCACATGCCGCCCTTTCTCGTGTCAGCTACTCCACTGCCTGTCACTAGTCAGTCTCTGACTCTTCACAAACTTCTGATTTTTCGGCATAAAACGCAATGTTTTAAATAGGTTAAGGTCATTTATTTTTCTCATGACACAACTCAGTCGGATCATGAAATAAAATTTTGACTCCCATTCACTTACATGGAGATTTTTTCAGAATTGAGGTCCCATGGCGAGCTTCTCTTCTGCTTCCTCTTAGGCTCTCTATTGCAAAGTTCAAAATTAGAAAAGAAAATGTTTATTTACATAAATAGAAATTACAATAAACTAAGAGAGCTTCAGGGTGGACCAAGGCCAAAACAACAAACAGAAGGAATCTAACTGAGGGAGGAAACTAGCCTGTAAGGAAATGAAGCAAAACAAACAACATCGACTAATAACCTCCCTAACTAAGGAAGATGCATAGAAAAAAAGTCCAGCATAAATAGTAGTCCATCCCTGCAAAAACACAATATCACAACACAAGTATAACTGGTTGGGAGAGAGGAAGGGATACCTATGGGGAATTTGGCTCTTCCTCATCTGAGGATGATGAAGTCGCCCAACAAAAGCACATAAACCTAAACTCAGATTTCATGTTAATAATGATTCAAATTCACAGTATCTAATGGCATCATGACATTTTATATCCAATAAGTCAAAGTTCAGCTTAACCGTGACTGTTACATTTTGGTGCATGTTGTGAACACAGACACCCACACACTATTCACAATGCGGTCGACACACAACAGGGACAGCAAATTTGATTAAAGTGAAGTCAAATAAGTTCAAAAACACATCCCAAGTCACAAGTCAAAGAGCACACCTGGTAGTTTTTACTAAGTTCTTACTCTGTGTTTTATCTCTGAACTCTGGACAGGGACATGGATGTGAACTGCATTTTCAGTGGCCGGCGCAGGCGCACGACTGACGCCGGGTTTTCGACACGACCCCGACTCTGAGCATCATGTATTTCAGCCCACGCTCTGAAAAAGTAACAGGTCATCGATAAATGAATGGCTGTCCACAATTCCTCATTTGTCTCTGATGTCAGCTGATGACCAGACTGTTGGATGTGCATACTGATAACAAATGACTGCGCCCTTCGCTGACCCTGCTGGTGGCAGAGGATGCCTGACTGCGCGACACAAATTCACTGAATAATCATTATGCCAGGGCACCGCAGGGAATTAATAAACTAGCAAATTGACTGGCTCCAATCAGGTCACAGTGTACACACTCGTATCTCGTCTAAATCCTCTGTGACGGCTAGAGGATAGTGCAGGACTGTGTGTGAGGAGATGTTATGGATGCGAATGAGGCTTAACTCCTGAAGTCGGTTTGTTTACCCCGACGTCCGGCCGCTGAAATGAGCACATTTAATTGAAAGTCACATAACTGTCAAATGGGAAATTCAAGGATTTAATAATATTGAAGTTCTCGGTGAAGCCCAGGAAGATTTGAAATTCATGGTGTTTAAATAGAAGGAAAAACAAAGCCCTGCAGTTATGTGGCTTTTATCTGTTAGCAGGATTACATAAGGCTCAGAAGAAACAAACTGTGCCAAAGTAACCGATACTGACTCCTGAGTGTGTGATGTATCTGTATCTGACCTAAGAAGCAGTGTCATTTCTTTAATGCATTACTATAACCATCTGCTTAGGCTGTCTGTGCACACTGGGAGTGCATCTTGCTTTCCATGCAAGTCTGTTTATCAGTGGATCATACTGCTAGAAGCCAAATGCATCATAGATTGTAATTAATGCATTGAAGCACTGCTCTCTAGTCAATATTTATTGGTCAGTAATGAAACAGAGTGTGTGCAATGTGAGTATAAAGTTAGTGGATGCCAGTCTGTAAGCTCCTCAGTTGACTTACTCCTCTTTTTTTTCTCCATGACAGTGTTGCAGGCCACTTATCCAGACTAAACGCAGTACAAACCCATGCTCGACAAATTGCAATCTTGTGCAACTAATTAGCATCGGCTAATATGCTTTGGTGGAAATGTAAAAATGCAAAACTTACACTGGCAACATTTGGTTTGTTTGTGAACATTGTGTGGCAGCCAAAGGAAGTATTTGACGTGGATGATTGGATATGGAAAGTGCATGACCTAAACACTCGAGACAAGAGCTCTTATTCTATGTCATGCTTTACTTGATCAATATGTGATGATCGTTCTCCAACAAAAAGCAAGTGCTGTGATTTGCTTCAACATAACCATAAAAAACAAGCCTTCCTTCCTTCCTTCCTTCCTTCCTTCCTTCCTTCCTTCCTTCCTTCCTTCCTTCCTTCCTTCCTTCCTTCCTTCCTTCCTTCCTTCCTTCCTTCCTTCCTTCCTTCCTTCCTTCCTTCCTTCCTAATATTGTCAGTAATAATAACCCAGATGGCTTTGTTTCTGCCATAAAGGGGCTAATAAAAGACACGGCTGCTGCAATAACACAAAACAAAGTTACTGTTTTCATAAATCAACATAATCAATTGTCTGGCAGGTCCAGGCGGTGCTGGTCAGGTAACGTGTGTTTTTAGTTAGACGCAGCTAAGATCTGAATATATTCACTCATGAATTGTTTTGTACTGAAGCTACAGTGAAGTAACCATGAACTCCTGAAATATGTTTTATATTGTTTGTGCCAGTTGTTACGCACTGAACAAGATGTTAACTTGAAAGATAACAAAAAAATAAAGAGGTATAGCTGAATAAAGTTTGCAGAAAATGAAAACATAACTCACAGTGGGGGCACATCTTTTGAAATCGAGGCCATAGAGGTTTTCAGACTGAGCGCATGAAACATTGATGTCCACACCATCAAACCCAATGTCTCCATCTAGGCTCATCTCCTCTGTCTGATCCTCTCATAATGATGAGACATATGCCTCTAAACCCAATATTCACAGGGTGTGTTATGATTTATTTTGTGCTCATTAAAGAGGACTTCATGAGGCAGTTTATTGTGGTGCCGCCGAGTCTGTTATGTCAGAGCTTTCATTCATCAGCTCGGTGTTTGAGTCTCTTTTTGGTCCTTTTGTTTGGATGTGTGTGTGCGAGTGTGTGCGTGTGAGCATTTCAGCTTTGATTGTAGCCATTAAAATACTGTTTGTCATGTCATTAGAAAAAAATAAAACCCTGAGATACATTTTTTTTTCTCATTGTAAGCCTATTACCTGGGCAGTTTCCCTAAAGGACAGTACACTAACAAATACAGTGACCTTTTCACAAGCAGAATAAGGAGTGAACAAACCTATAATCATTTTCTATGTGCTCATTGCCACCCGTCCCTTCTGTTCATAACTCTGTGTAACGGTGCAGCCATAAGACTCTTTTCTCTTTGATGGCAGAGATTTTTATTTCCTCTGCTCATCATAGCTCCACACCTTCAGGACATTTTCCAAAGCGCAATGTGAGTGAGTAAAGCTGCTATTAGAGAGTCGATATATTTGATGAAGTTCATGGGTTACTGTACAGACCGCTCTGTGGCCTGTCAAGAGGTTTTAGTGTCTGGAAAGGCAGATCACAACAGGATCCTCACCTCTGAGAAAACGACACTAAACTTTTGTCTTTGTAATGAAGCTATACCTTCACATTCTTGCAATATATCACTTTAAAATGATATTCTCTTTATCCTTTCTCCTCCCAAATGCTCCTGGAACAAGCTGCACATTTCACCCCTGTTACTCCACCAATTCCCAGTGGAAAACTCCTCCTCTTGCTTCTTCCACACAGTGGTCAGAGTTCAAGGTCTGCTGTGAAGCTGCAGCCATAAAGTCAGTCAGGGATACTTGCATACATTTTTGCTTTTTCTCTCATGTGTAGCTGTCACTTTTTCAGCGCTTGGATCGCA
This sequence comes from Decapterus maruadsi, assembly GCA_030347415.2. Taxonomy (NCBI): domain Eukaryota; kingdom Metazoa; phylum Chordata; class Actinopteri; order Carangiformes; family Carangidae; genus Decapterus; species Decapterus maruadsi. The sequence goes on from CM064903.1 coordinate 6,201,134, forward strand.
TGAATACTCGGTGGCAATTTAGTTTCTGTCATTATTGGGGTCACAGTGTCTAAGACAGAAAAATAAGCCACCTCTCTCTTTCTTGAAGTAATTTGATTGCGCTATATTTAAGTTTACATGACATCTATGCCGTCTTTTTTCTGTATGAGCAAATATTAAATGACAAAACAGATGTGTTTTTCTTGCCATTGCAATTTCGGGTGATTTTATGCATAAAATGAATACAGTTTTTTTTTTTTAACACTCCCACGGTGGGTGCTTTGTAGAGAACTTGACTCGCATAATTTATGGATTTGACTGACACGTTGTGTTGAGAAAAACACCATCCAGTATCGATGGGGAATCCCTGAGGGTCGACAGGACTGAAACGGCCTAAATGAAACCCAGTCTGTAACAAGAGTGAAAAAAAAAACAGGCTTTCTCTCTGTTTTGGCAGATACAAGTGTCAATGACTGGTTGTACGCAGACAAAAATCGAGCTCTTTGCTTTTCTTTTTTGCCTTCACGCCCGGTGACAGCCGGAGCCGGAGGCCTGTAGTTTTCAGGTTTGTCTGTCTGTCTTTATTCACGGCACATTTTCATGGACACAATTATCCAGCATCACCGTGATGGCATTTCTTCTTTTCTTCTTTGGCACAAACACTCTCCTGGGCTCAAGGATGATGATTAGATTGTGGGGGTCAAAGGTCAAGGACACAGTTTTAGCCTTGTGATATATTGATAGTGTAGAAATTTCCACAGGGATTCAAGGGCAAAGTGGTCCAAAGGTCAAGGTCACGTTGACATCAGACTGTTCTCCTGTAGGCGATAATCAAGAATTTACACAGCAATTGTGACCACATTTCAGACAAATTGTGAATATTTTATTTGAGATAATTCTCCATATGTGACAGGAGTGGTGCAGACAGACAAGTGCGAGGCAGTGATTGCGGTTTTTTTTGTTTTCTGCAGGTTTCATCGGACACACTGGCTACCCCGGTCCTTGTGAACACAAGTACTGTGGCCTGGGGCGTCACTGTGTGGTCAACCATGAGACAGGCCAAGGGGAGTGCAGCTGCTTGGACCACTGCAAACCGCACTACAAGCCCGTGTGCGGTTCAGATGGGAAGCTCTACCAGAACCACTGTGAGCTCCACCGGGCCTCCTGTCTGGGGGGACACAGGATTACCATCACACACAGTGAGGAGTGCTTCTACAAAGGTAAGAGCTCCCGTGACCTTTCTTTAATGCAGGCTGTGTGCGGACCAGTGGATACTGTGACTTGCTCTGTACCTTTTTCGAGAGTGATTTCCATATATATAATTTGACTTTAGCTTCTCCCATGCATACACAAATACTACAACACAGGACTGTTTTGCTTATGACTTAAAAAGAATAGATACATGAGAAATGTGAATGAGAAAACTTCATCAGTGTAGAAATGGAGAAATAACTGAATCATCTACGAGCAAAGAGACTTGAACTGGGAGGGAAATTACAGTCAGCCAAATGCTGGCATCCAAGCTAGTCTTCTCCTTCAGCCTCATTGGCAAATTACCAACCGTCATTAAGAAGTACCCGTCTGATTTTCCTCTTGGCTGGTAAAATCTCCATTTTGGCATGTAGGCATAAATAGTTCGTACCCTGGACCTAAATGACTTATTGAAAAGATTTCAAAAACACAGCAGCAACACTCTTGGGAGGAGAAAAATCAGCTCACCCATATTCAGTGAATGGACTTCAGAAACAAATTGCTCATCATGTCACACAGATGGCACACATGAGCACATGTTTCTAATTTCACATTAAAGGACACCCAGCGCACTGGACTTCTTGCACGTCATTCTCATTAAAGATACCCTGAGAAGTTTGCTTTAAAGCAGATATCAGTGGAATGTTTTTGTTAATATAAGTCCTAAATAGTCCTATTTTCCGTCAGCAATCATTAATGGAGTGTGGATGACTGCAACCCGAGGAGAAAATTTTCCTTGTGGGATACAAGTGTTATCCAATGAGGATGAAGGGCTGGGTCATTTTAGCACGACCACATATATCTGCTTTTGTCTTTTTTCCTGTGAAGATATCTATTCACGGGTGGTCCAACTTTCACAGACAACAGGACGGTAAAAACATCTCCTGGTTTCTGACTTGAAGCTGTAACTTACGGTTTCAAAAGCCTGCCTTGAACGCAGCATTAGCCGAAATGGCCGTGCCGCTGAAATCTGCTTTAAAAGAGTCTCATGTTAATGTGGATGAGTCTGCATTACCCATAATGGGTTCATTTTCGATACATATATCGTTTTGTCTTTTTGATATTATTGGTGGTCCACTCACCCTGCATCTCCTGGTTTCTGCTGCCTGGCCAGTCATGGGAATGACGCCGCCGGATCGCTATAGTTGGCATCGTTAATATCTGGAACTGCTACTTTCGTTGTTGATTAAAGTCTGTCTTGCGTCGGTCCAAGAATTTCACCGTGTGCGCGGATGCTCATCAACCTGTTAGCTTAGCTTAGGCTGTGGAAGAAAACCACGGAAACGCGTATCCTGGCTCTGTCCCTCGTTAAAGAATCACTCTCAGCACCCACTAATAAAGTAGTTTCCAGGCAACCAGTGGGAAGTCTCTGTTCATAGCTACGTGATGGTCTAGACATCAATTTTTTTTTCTTAAAGTTCACAAAAGTGTTGATTAGTGTGATTTCAGAGGAACCGCCTGCTGTTTTTTTTTTGGATGGATCCTAAAATGTAAATGTATTACTTTGTGGCAGCATCTTAGAAAAGGAAAGCTAGGACTTATGATTTCCTCATTTCCGTCCTTACTTTAGGATTCGGTATCACAACTTGTTTAATACACGCCGGTAAAGCTGCACACGGGTAAAGTGGCTTCATCAAGCATCTCACGCTCTCATGTTGTCATAGAGAAAAATAATGATGTTGGTGAATCCATGTGGGAATATTATGCGGGGAAAAACATGAAAAGCAGCATTGTAATTAGGATGCTATCTCTAATGTTCTCAGCAGAATAATTACCATTCTGAAGTAGATTCATGGTTTACTGCACGTCTTAATATTTCATGTCAAAATACAAACACATACATCAAATGACGCGAAATCACACGCCAGTGTAACAAAACATTTCAGACACGACGTAGTGCAGAACATACAAGATATATGCTGATGTGAACTGTTGACAAGTTCATAAAAAAAAAAAAAGCTGCACGGTAAATACTGCATAAAGAACAAAGGACACAGTCTTGAACCAGTCATATAGCTGTTTGTGAAATGCACAGTTCGGTTTAGAGGCAGGAGCAGGTGGTAGAGCTGCAGCGTTCATATTTCCCCAGAGAAGCTTGACTGCTCTCTGCCATTTATTGTATAAACACAGCAATTATTCTCTGTCCCTGGAAACAAGGCTACTCTCCCTTTTGTAAAAACTAGACATCACTAAAGTAAGAGCTCCTGACACTCTGCACCTTTTGTTTCCCTCAGGGTAAAGGGGAATAGCTGCACATTGCTCACAGACAGCATATTCATAATATTCATGAGCAATTCACTGTGAGTCTGCAGTGATTTGATAAGGTTTCTTACCTTACTTGCTTAGTTTTGAACACTATCTTCATAGATGACTAGGTATGGTTATGCATCTTTGTATTGTTGTACATGAAACTCTCTGTGGTCCTCCATACACAGAGCTTTGGATGGGGAGGGTAACATCCTTGTATTGTTAAAACCCAAGACAAAAAAAAACACAGCACATCCTCCTTTCCAAGTGCGCTGCTGAAATGCTCAGTTTAGAGATGAACAAAGCCAAACTGCAAGAAAGGAAAACGTGTACAAGCTTTTTTTTTTTTTTTACAACAACTCCCAATGCTTCACAAGTGCCAATGCACAAAACCATCTGAAAACAGCCACCTCATTGTTTGGCATACATTAAGAACAGCATGTGCAGACACAGTGCAGGTAAGCCACCGTGAACAACCAAAGCATCTGTTTGATTCCATCACAGAACCAAAAAAAAAGAGAGAGGAAAAAAAAGGCATTTGGATCAATGATACATCCCTGGTGGGTAACAATCCCAATCAGCCTCCCTCGTGTGCCCTGTCCTGTCAGACCACCCCTCTACACCCAATCAGCATCTATCCGCAATGCAGAGTGGGATATTTGACCAATGTCAGGCAATCAATATCAGATCAACAGGAGCCAAAGGAGGAATAAAAAAAAAAAACACAAGCTCTTTTTTTTCAAAACACAAGCTCTTTTTTTCTCCTTTCATCTTGTCCCTCGATCTGTCCAGACGGTTTTTCTTTATACTGTGACTGATGTGTAATCAATTTCTCATTGGATGAGATCGCCAGAAGGAGGAGGACGAGAACGGAACCTGTTGGCGTAATTAGCAATTGCAGCTAAAGACACCCGACCCCCCCCCTTCCCTCAATGCTTTTAGATATTCAAAAGATAAATTCATAAATCTTAAAAAATAAATAAATAAATGTTTTCCCTGTAAAAGCTTGACAGAGGCCAACAGAGGGACTGACTGAGTGATAAACAGCTGCAGAGAATTCGTTCTTTGTTAATACTACAAAAGGCACCGTGGTATTCAGAGGAAATGGATAATTGAGCAAATGTAATAGAGCTTACAACCAAATCTAGATGTCATTATGATTCAGAGGTTATTAGTGGGTAAAATGGAATGTGCCCTCAGTGGCATGTTAAATGTGTCACTTGATTATTTGTCCTCCAGGTAATGGGTTCAATTTACCTAGCAGTATGGAGATATACTCATTATCACAGTGTAATAATGAATTTCCAGCAGTTCAGTATGAGTTACCTCCACCAAAGAGATTATAGTTTTTGGTCCCATTTGTTTCTCTGTCTGCTTTAGGTACTATAAAATCTACTTAACAGATTTCAATTAAATTTTGTAGAAAGCAAGTGATTACATTTTAACCATGTTAACAGATGGCTCCAGGGATGCCACTGTCTGTCTGTCAGTCTGCCATTTTGGTCCGGCGTTAAATTCCTGAAGAATTACTTTGCGCATTGCCATAAAACTTTGTTAAAAACATTTAAGTTCCCCAGAGGACAAAGTCTGTGAAGTTGTGAGATTCCTTGACCTTTCCTCCAGGGCCATCACGAGGTTGACATTTTTGGTTTTTAGTAAAATGTCTCAGCAGCTGTTTGACTAATGACACTCCCATCAGCTTCAGCTGCACTTTGTATTTACTGCCAGTTAGCTAATGCCAGCATGCTAATAGGCTAAACTGAGGTGGTGAACACAAACATTAAAGCTGCAGCATGCTACTGTAACTGTGTCATATTGAACATGTTGTCTTAAGGAATGTTTGCACCTATAGCTCAGTTTAATTTAATATGACAAAATGATATTGTGGTCTGGTGTACTGTAGGTTTGTCACATGTAATGCAAACAATGAAGACTAACTAAAGTCCTAACTAAAGTCCAACATACTGGACTTTTTACGTGTCATTCTCATTTAAACAAGGCAGCAACCTGTTAGCTTACGCTGTGGAAGAAAACCATGGAAACGCGTATCCTGGCTCTGTCTCTCATTTAAAGAATCACTCCCAGTACCTGTAAAGCTCACTAATAAAAGTAATTTTCAGGCAACCAGTGGGAAGTCTCTGTTCATAGCTATGTAATGGTCAGGACATTAATTTTTATTCTTAAAGTTCACCAAAGTGTCAATAAGTGTGATTTCAGAGGTGCTGGTAGGAACCGCCTGCTGTCTTTTGGATGCATCCTAAAATATCAAACTGTTACTTTACTTTGGCTGCATATTAGAAAATGAAAGGTAGGTCTTATGATTTCCTAATTTCTATCATTACTTTAGGATTCTGTGTCACAACTTTACTGCACTTGCAGTTAAAGTGGCTTCATCAAGAACAAGACATGCACTCTCATGAGTGAAGTGTTGAACATGTTGTTGTGCTCATGCTGGCCACTATATTGGCTCTTGGCTGAATGTTTACACCTGTAGCTCAGTTTCATGGGAAAATTAATTACATTGTGGTCTGGCGTAGCTTCACACTGACTGTTTGTCACATACAAACCATGAGGACTAAATCAAGTCGTACAAATTGATATGTGATGTATTGATTGGACTATTTTGTGATGTATTTCTGCATCATCAATGCATCATCAGGACCAATAAAGGGGGGAAAAATGATTCTGGTGATTGACCGGTAGTCCATGTTTATTTGTAATTATATTGTCTAGTAACGACTCGCTCTCTGGAAAACAACTATTTATGATGATTTTAGGTGTTATTACTGGACGCATGCAAATTGATCTCGGAATAATGCGAGACAGAGATTAGGCGCTGCGTCTTCACAGGCCACAAACAAGTTGGATTTACCCTCACCTGTGATGACGCTTGTGGCATATCACCATGGTTACCAAATCATTTACACCGACGTTTGCTTATTCTGATCGATGGTGTAATTGCCTCCTGAGCAGTTCGCAAACACAACATGATGGCATTTGATGGCAGTTTATTTTGTCAGTTCATAATGAAAGTCTCTTATCATCTGTCACAAAATATGGTGGTTGGGGGATGTGGACAACTGAGACCCTGTTTTCATGTGGTCTCGGTCCAGTTGTTTGGCCCAAACGGAGTTCAATAGACGGCTTCTTCACCTGCGTAAATAAACCGCACCTAACTCATGAAAAGCACCAGAGTTTATTTTAACCTGACTGAAGAGCATCGTGTTTGGAGCTGGAAAAAAAAACAAAACAGCGCTTGATGTTTTGGCAGATGTCTATACTGTCTTAGTGCTTTCCTTTTGAAAATCCTTTTGAAGCTGAATCTGTCATTGGAAAGATTGTGTCATTTCTTTCCAAGAAGGTAGTGCACTCAGCCAATTGACTATAACGCTAAGCGTAATGCATTCAGAAGGATTTTATTAGGTTCATACTGCCAGTGTTTTCTAGCGGTGCGTGTGACGAGCTGATCGCTGATTGAATAATGCATTTTACTCCGAAACGACACATTTTGAAAATACAGGGTTTGAATGTAGCATTCAAATATGTCATTGTGGAGTGCATACATTAGCTATTTAACTGTCCAACTAGATTTTTTCCAAACATTATATTTGTAATCAGACATGACTTTGATGTTTATGATGGAGACATTCACTCGATTGTTGCCCCCGATGCAGCGTGGAAACCTTATCATTACAGCAACATAAGGTCTTCTCTCTGTCTAGTATATTAAACTGGTTGTAATCGTACAGTATGTCTGTAGGCTGTTAAATTCAAAACACAATGCCATAAATGAACTGTCAGTGCCAGATGGATGACATGCCGGCTCCACGAACGCTCTGCTGACTGCCACAAATTGGCTCATACTCTCCTTGTTGTTAGATATACAGAAGCTAATGAAATGGCGATCAGCCGGTCACCGATGGTCTATTTCCACCATTTATCAGCTGCTAACATTCGGTGGCCACACAATCAGTGCAAACCCCTTAATAATTAATGTGCAGGTCATCTTATTTTAGTTGCTTATGTATTGAACGGATCTGAAATCCAAGTTAAACCCTCCAGCCCTCTACTGCACTACTGCTGATTAAACACAAACCCCCTCCAAAGCAAATATTCATGAAACAGCGCATTAGAGTTATAGCCCCCCCCCAAAATTATTATATTGTGTTGATATTATGGATTTACATATTTATTTCTCCTGAGTACTGTATTATATTGCCAGTTGAGAGTTTGAAAGTGGAATTAAAGTGCAGTTCCTGTGGCTCGTTGTTTAACAGTGGCCTTGAGATTGTACAATTACCCACTGTATTCAAATGTCACAGTGACGTCTTAATGAGAGACCACATATCACCAGTCTGGGGCATCTTATGATCACTGAAGATTCTGCTTCATATTAATATGACATCAAAATAATTAGTCCCCATGTGGAAATGATTGCTCTAGAACTGCATCCATATGCAAAGAAGTGGAGCCACTGTGGTTGTGGTCCCAGTTGGATGGCTCTATGTAGGAAATGGACAAGACTTGTCAGTCAGACCTTGTCTGTTCCTTTTATCTGCCGTGGTAGACGGGATAAAAAATGACAGCCATGTGTTGACTGAAGCTTCTCATTAGCACTAGGTAGAGCATATGACCCCCATTTTCCCTTCGCTCCGAATGGCAACTTAGCCAGGATCGGATCTGATTGAAAATTAAGTGGTGCACAAAAGCCTGTCCAATCTGCGGAGGGGCAATGTGTGCATGAAGGCGAGCAATCTCTACAGCAGGCAATTGCCACAAGCGGAGACAATTAGGGCTAAGGTTGTGGCACATCAAGCAACTGGTTTCAGTGCATTCAGCACATCCAATTATCTGGGAGATCATACATTTAGAAAACCTTCAGACATTTGGCTCCCAATAAACCTCATGTGCCTGAGCATCTCAGTTTTTTATTTACTACTACCTACTGTACGGTTGCACTACATCATTTGCTTCGCGATTGCATCATTCGGTGGGGAAGACAGATCAAAGTTTTGCATGGGCTTTGTTTCAACATTAAAATGAGCTAGAGTTGTTGGATTTCATCATACCTGTATGAAGTAAAATACTCAAAATGGTCTGCTGCAGGCTTCATTTAGTCAGATAAAATAACGTCATGCAGAGTTTTGAAGGATCATATAGTCTACTCAGGTAAAGATGGATGATAAATGGATGGATAGATGCTGGAGTGGGGAGCTGAGTATACATGCTGGAGGAATTACTGACAAAATGACTGATATCTCAGAGCCCAGAAAAGCACTTTTACAATTAAAATGCAATTGCAGCTGCTTGACGACCTGCACTGTGCTAATGATCTCACCTGCACCTTTGCTGCTCATGTCTCTGAGCCTTTTGAATCCTCAGCCTCCTTAAGTCGTGTGTTTATCAGCTATTCCCTGTGTGGCTACTGCTAATGATTGCTTTCATTGTTAGTTATTCTGCTGATTATCTTCTTGATAAATCAGTCTTGTGGATAAATATTTGGGAAAAATGTGAAAAACATTCACTATGGTTTTGTGAAACTGTTCATGCTTCGCTGCTTACTATGACAGAAACCACAGATGAGGTGAAAAGATTTCTTGTCATTTTTACTTGGAAAACAAATTGCACCCACGATTACTCTGTTATCCAAATCCTTTTTCTAATTAACTTTCTATTTATTGACTAATCAATAATTGGACAGATTGTTATTACAGTCTAATTCACCTGGCCAAATGACAAGTGCCAACAAGCTTGAAACATGAGCCCACAATAACCCAGACACAATCTATTTCAACATTTGCTGTATTAATTACTGGAATAACAATCGGGTTTGCTTATTGAGTTTTATTTAATTATTTACCTTCTTTAGTTTTGTGACAAAATGTTTGTAGTAGAGTGAACTTGTTTCTGGTGTAGCAGTCAGATTCAGTCACTGGTCTGATGTATCTTGGAGTACTGTAAATAAGAAGGGTATGCTGTGGGCATGTACCCGAATACAGTACGTTATTCGGAAGTACACAAATAATGCTTTGATCCCGAATAGTTTTTCTGTACGAAGTTTCTCCTCCTTTTTTCTAAAGAAAAATAGATGTTTAGATGTGTGTTTTCAGCAAGAGGTTAAAACAAAACGGACCAAAACAACATGTTGGTGTTTATTTTGAGCCAATCACATCCATGCACGAGACACTACCACAGTTTGGTTTTGGCGAAGAGAGCCCTCAGGCTCAGTCCCTTACGTTATCACAGAGGAGCAACAACACATGACCAGGTGACTCTGGTTCACACCCCAACACAGTAGGTGGTGGTAATGCACTTGAACGGGAAAAGAAGTGGCTATAAAATGGTGGATACATTTTTTGAGTGTCACAACCCGCGGAACGACTCGTTTCATTACCAGAATTAGATCCATTCGTTTGGAAAATATCTGTAAAACATGAATATATGAACCTGTGTATTATTTGAAAAGCTTAGTAGTGAATGCAAAATAATAAGATATGTTTATGGCACTGGGCTAAGGTCAATATACATTTTATTGGCTAAGGTCAATATAAATTTTATATTGACCTTAGTAGTGAATGCACAATAATAAGGTATGTTTATACATGGCACTAGGCTAAGCTTTTCAAATAATACACAGGTTCATAAATACACAATTTTATACAGTCTCTGCTTCATCTCTCCATGAATGGGTGGTCCTTGGACTGAAAAACGTTGAAGACCCCTGTTCTATGGTATAATGACAGGAGTTGAGTGCCACAAACTGTTTATCTGGAGGCACTTAATTTTGTTTTGTCGTTGACCGCATCTCGATTAGCATCTATTGACTCAAGTTGCAAAGCCTAAGGGCAAACAGAAATGTAATTTTGATATATATTTTTTTTATATATGCTTTAATGCCAATAAATGATTCTTCTTCACCATAAGGTGTATGTGTATTATTAAACTATGTTTAGGCTTATACTAGTGGCATAAAGTGATCAGAAAAAGACAGATCATTAATCGCAATAATTTGTGTGATAATTATTCATCACTTAAAATTTCATGTGACAGCCTTACATACTATAGTGACTGTCATGTATTTCTAATCTCGTTCAGGGTCCTAGTTTAATTCAATGATGAATCACAACCTTGATTTATTCAAATCACAAATGGATTCAGGCTGTTTCTGACTTTTCTGCACGCACGCACGCACGCACGCACGCACAAAATATATAAGGAAACTGCAAATAAACCATAGGTTTAATTAATTCCTATTCTATATTCAGTAGTCTGTTCATGATAGCTTATTGTGTGTGTGGCTATGGGCTCTTACTGCATACTGTAGATCTGTGTGATGTGAGCACTGTTTTAAATCTTTATTTTATGTCTGATCTCTGCACAAATACTAAAAAACCCACAGAAGGTTAGATTTAAGATCTCTCTTTTAAAAGAAGAAAAAAACACTCAATATATCATAATTACACTTTATATTTTTAAACCCAACATGCATATGCCGCACAGCAACGATGAACATCTGTTATGAGGTTGTGTCTATGAAAGTAAGACTTGTTGAACTAGTGCTTTTGTTGTTTCGCTGCTTTCCTGGCGTCTCCGCAGAGTGAACTCTTTGTGGGTAAATCCCTCGGGGCGCTGCCAAGAAAAACATGCTTGTGAAGCATCATAGCTTTCCGGCCTCCAGAGACCCTCCACCTTAACGATGTGTCTGCGTCTTTCCCTCCAGAGAGGCAATCCACTGAGCTCAGCTTGTGTACAGTAAAGGGCTTCAGAACCTCCTGTGTGCTCTCACTTTCTTTTAATGACTCTGTGGCGCCATTAACGCTGCAACCTCTACATGAGACCTGGCATTGTCATCGACAGCAGTGCCAAAGAACAAGCTCCTCATTAAAATCTAGACCTGTGGATCATTAAGTTTGCAAGGACGTCCAAACCCATTGTGAGCTGCAGGATCTCGTTGTCGGTCGACTCTGAAGTTAGAGTTCATGTACTTTGTGATCTGCTTTGTGAATTGAAGGCTTTTTCCTTGAGGATGAGATTCACAGATTGAGTTATAGATATACTGTATGAAGGATATGTTGCGATGATTTTCGACAGATTGAAAAATAAGCATCACATTTTTTAAGACTTTTAATTCTGGATTTTGGATATAAAATCTCAAGGCTGTATCAACTGGTTAAATGTTCCTCAGGGCAAAGAAGATTAATGCGCCGGTCCAATCTATCCAGATTATGTGCTCATCAACTGTGTGTCAGATCATTTGATGCAGGATCAGATAGGTTTTTTTTTTTGTAACTAAGAACAGCACCACTCACAAACACAAAAACATAAACACTACGGAAACTGTGCGACTATCTTTGTTGTGTGTAACCCAACACCATGAAAAACTAAGCTTACACACTGCCACATGTTTGTTTTTTTTTGTTTTGGGGAAGTGGGGGGTGTCTGTTACTCTGAAAATGGATATTTGTGACTGCAGCCTTATCACAGTGAAGAGAAAGACGAAGGGGCAAACAAGTCATTACATGAAAGATAAAGATGCTAAGGGAGAAACTCACCAGCAGCCTTGAACATCCTCAGCCTGTACAAGTTCAGAGCCAGTCGTCATTGTGGCAATTTCAGTGGTCAGTGAGTGAATTGATGTTTGACACAATTCAGAGAATGGAGAAGCACAAGGCCGAGATTGTAAGTCGTGCTGCTCGAAAGAATGACATGAAATTAGTTTTTGCAATATTTTTCGAATGAATGTCGTCTCTGTGACTCACTTTCAAATGAGTCACTGAAAAGGCTAATTATTCAGAGCCATGACATTGAGCATTCATAAGTCCGGCAAATTGATGTTTCACAGAATTTCATCGTACAGTAGGAATTTACTATAGGAATATGTTGTATAAATCAGTGCCTTTACAGCAAAACAAAGATGTCGTAGTTTTTCCCACTTTTTTTCCCCTCATGGACATGGACATCTGCTAATGATGGTCATATCACTGAATACATGGCACCGTTATAGCCTCTCTTATTATAAGAAATGAAGACTGATGCAGTAGAAAAACAGAGTAGATGTATGACATAGCTGTAGGGACCAGCACTGGCTCATTTGTTGAGAACTGATAAGGTAAGGGAAATTTCAGAGCACAATGGTCTCATCACTCTTTGTGTCTCGGTTGTGCAGGAATAGCTTCTTCGCAAGCCGTAGTCAGGAAGGATGCATTAGAGAAAGGACGGAGCATAACCAATATTAATACACATGAAATTAGGTGCAGGAATGGGGAAAATAAGATGAGGGTGAAAATTCATGGCAAGGTGAATCAGAACTCCTGACTCTGTACACAGTGGAAAATCTTTGTTTTCTGGGTAAACTTTCTGCTGTATAACACAATATTTACAGTTTTCTACTTAGGCCTCCACAATCACCAGTTGCAATCAGATGCATTTGTCTTGCTTGTACAGTTTATCTAAGGGTGAAATCACAGAACTAGACCTGCAATCATGGGCTGAGTAAGTTTCATACAGTACATGAGGGAAACATGAGGGTGAGACAGTTAAAGGGATAGTTCACCCAAAATTGAAATTCCACTCATTATCTACTCACCCTCATGTCGACTAAGGGCTGGGAGAAGTTTCAGAGTCCTCTGTGGCTTCTCTTGAGTCACAGGGGTTCTCGGCGTAGCAGTGCATGTCCATATGACGGTTGCAAATGGATACCAACTGTCTTCGTAACAAAAACCTCCAAATACCTGCGAAATTGTCCTGAAAAAAAAAAGTCTATATTTCAAGCTTGTTTGTAGTGGAAGCTCCTCTTCCCAGTTCGTCCAAATTTGATGAACCGGGAGAAGCTTCCGCTACAAAACAAGCTTGAAATATAATAGACACATTTTTTCGGGACAGTTTTGCATTTCGGTGCTTCAACACAAGACGGACATTACATACAAGCAGCATGGAGGTATTTGGATGTTTCTTGGTGTGTCTTTTTGTTATGAAGGCAGTTGGTATCCATTTGCAACCGTTATATGGACATGCACTGCTACGACGAGAACCCCTCTCTGAAACTTCTCCCAGCCCTTAGTCGACATGAGAGTGATAATGAGTGAAATTTCAATTTTGAGTGAACTATCCCTTTAATGTTTCCTGAATGACACAGTCCGGCCCAGTGTTGGCGTTGACAAGGTTGAGTGTAATTTTAAAAGGCTGCACGTTCAGTTTATTCACAGCACCGACTCCTGTCAAAGTGACAAAACACTAAACCCCCACCGTGTCACCTAAATTAGCTGGCGAGTCATTGGTTATGGGGTTAAGCAGCGGCTCATGTCATAAATAGGATTTGTTAAAAGCTGATGCCTTCAGTCTCAACAGTAAATTATGGCTACCTGAGCTGTTTTCTCTGCTTCTCTGCATATGTTTCTGTATGTGTGTTTCAGTCCAAACAACGGGCAGTCTGGGTAAACTCTGAGTCCATTACACTTTTCAAAGGACATCTCTTAAAAAATATGAAGACATTAGTAAGAATCATAAATTAACAGCTGCCTCCTTCTAAAAGGTTAAGAGCAAAACGAGAAGCCCACACATTCACAAAATGCTCATTTTACTTTCCATTTCTTTTACTGATGCTCTGTCAAAAAACTGACAATTCCCTTCCCGATTTTCTCTTTATTGTTAAAAGAAAGTGACAAATAAAAAGGGAGAGCTGAATACAAGTCTGATGAATAACACAGTTGGTAAAGGTAAAGATGTAATTATATTGAAACCTTATTTTGTCCCGAGCTGTCTGCACCTGGCCATCTTGCTCTGTCCTCTCAGTCGAGCGTAGCCGTCATGATGACAGCATGTGCTGTCATGAAGAGATATACAGTGTAGGACACTGGACATTGGTGATGTCATCCAATACTTCAATGAGATCCATTATTGTCAATGTGCCCTTGAATCTCGTAAACATGATGGTGCTGCCAGTACTTCTAACGTGATTTTAATCCCATCTAGATTAAAAGCTTTTTTTTTTTTTACCCTTATCTTTCTGCTGTGTGTATGTATACCATCAATATACTGTAGACCTACATTATACAGGTCTGTGTTTCCCTGCAGTTCAGCATTAACAATTGACTGTATTTATCTGGTTTGTGTTCACCGCTATATGAAAAATTGGAGCTTATATCATAACAAACTAGGAGAAATCAAAAAGCAGCTGTTTTCACATTTGGTTCACTGATCCAAAGAATGTGAGGTGGAGCTCCATAGGGTTGTGGATGAATGCACTGTGTTCAAAATTATTCTCTACAGTTTTGATTAAATTTGTCCCACTACCCCCATCTTTCCTGCATGTGTGCATCTAGAAAGAAGTACTGTATGCACCAGGTTGCTTTTTTTAAATACAGAAAGGTTCCCCTGAGGATATTCCCACAAAAAGACCTGTAATTTATTCAGCGTACATTTAAGGGTTGTTGTGCCTCCCACTTCCATTTTCTATTATTTTTATTATTATTATTATTATTATGTGCATGTGTTCCTCAGTATTGCGCAGTCTAGACACCTGAGGCTTGATTTACCCTATTTATAAGTACAATTAGCACCAGCTGCTTCAAAACAAATTATTCTGGCAATCCTGCTTTG
The DNA here is from genome assembly GCA_030347415.2 of Decapterus maruadsi. NCBI lineage: Eukaryota > Metazoa > Chordata > Actinopteri > Carangiformes > Carangidae > Decapterus > Decapterus maruadsi. The sequence goes on from CM064903.1 coordinate 6,216,209, forward strand.
CTGGATACTGTAGTGTGTAAGATGCTTTAAGTTTAGCTCAGTTTGTTTATTGGCTTTTATCATGAACATGTCCCAGATAGTAAAACCACATTCAACTTCAAATACAAATGCAAGAGGAGCCGACTTCACAAAAGTAGACCATTGAGTTACAGTGAAACTGAATCTCAACATAAGACAAGAAAAAACACGAGTTATGATTTTTCTTTTTTCTAACTGGATCGATCACTGCATTAAAGCTGTGCGTTTTTTTTTTAAAACACTGCTCAACTGCAGTCAAAAGTTAGCTGTTTTTAAAGAGATATTTTCAAAGATAACCACAAGCAAATCATAAATATTACATAAAAAAAAAAAAAAAACTTCTGCGCTGCATTGATTTTAAGGACAACAAGCCTGGCTTTGATATTAAAACACGAACATGTTCCTTTTGAAAGAAATGCTTTAATTAAATATTTTTGACCTACAGTTCTGCTCACACTGCTGGAGGAAAATGATATCTTTAATTATTTCATGATACACCACACCTCTGCCATCCGACACCTACATAAGCAATTCTATTTATACAGTGGGTTGAACTGATGTACGTGCAATTTGATGTAGACACCACACCTCCTGCACGTTTACTCATCTTAAGATAAGGAACTTCTGTCTTTGATCGATGGGTTTATTTATAGCATGCTCAGCTTCAAAGCATCCGATATTCATTTGCATGTTCATTATGTGCCTAAAATGGCCAATTATTCCATCAAAGGCGTGTGCAAAAGGACTGGGCTGCAGATCCCAAACAATCATATGACAAATTAGCCAATTAAACATGTTTGATGTTCCTCCCCCCTGCAGTGCTGAATAAGAGGTTGACAGTGCAGAATAATTTAATTGATGTTCACAGGAGGAATTTCTGTAAAAAGGCATGTAGCTACACCCACAGTAAAAAAAAATATTTAGTTTTCTTAACCAGAAAAAAAAAAACGACCAAATTAATTAGCATCAATTCCAGCAACATGAACACATGTGCAGTGTTTGTTCTTTCGTCTCGAACTTTCCACCAAGGAAGTTTATATGACTCTTTAGGCTCTGGATGAGTTTGCCAATTGAATCCTATTGCAAGTGTGTTTACCTTGAGTCAGTGGGCTCCAAGACCATTTTTGCAGTCGGCACAACTTGGCCTTTCATTAATGCATTGGTTGTGCAGACCATTATCTTGAAAAGTTTTCATTTTGTTGTCCTCAGCCTCCTCTCTCTCTGTTGTTTCCACCCCCTTTCTTTTTCCATCCTGGACATTAAAACCTTTGAACAATTTGGCAAAATAAAAGTGAGCAGTCATTGCCAACATTGCTAGAAGCCTGAGTGGTTTGTGAGTAAATCGCAGAGAGAGAAATGGAGAGAAGAAGAGAGCGTAGAGGGAGAGGGTTGACTGGGTTGCTGCATTGTGGGCGTTTTTTTTTTTTTTTTCTAATATCAAAGCGTTGACTTCATTCTATGTATAACACAGACCTTCTGACCCAGTGACGTGACAAATGTGTTGGATTTTCAGAGTGCGGGACAGTGCAAGAAAGAGAAGCATGTATCTCCTCTGAGGGAGGGAAAGCTAAGGTGGAGAAAAGAGAAACATAACTATCTCTGTGTAAAACAAGGTGAAGCTGATGTTTAAATTCAGCCAGAGGTATGAAATCCCACTCAAATAATTACAACGTGACTGTAATCTTTTGTGCTTGCATGTGTAATTGCACTAAAGATTATTTTGCAAACTGTCAAGATGGTTTATATCAGAGTTTAGTGTCAGGTAAAGATGAATATTTTATCTTACACTGAACTTGATTTGCAGGGCACAGGTTCTCTGCACCATCCAAGGAGATCTTCAGAAACATCTGATCTCAGTAACAGTTCGTTATTGACCTTGGAAAGAGTCGACAAAGCAAGTTCCATCAAGGACCCACTCATTCACCATGTAACAATGCCATCTTTAGTACAGTATGTTGTGGAAAAAGCTCGATCTACTGGGTTTGAGTGTATAAAAATATAACATTGACACCAGCTTTTCTTCTTACCTAATATTCTGCTATCCCAGTGTTTGGTCTCTACCAGCTCCACAAACCAATATCAGGCTCCACAGCAGGGACGTTCTCTATGCCAGCTGGTTGCTATAGCCGATCAGGTAGTGTACAGTGGTCTTTATATCTTTAATCACTGAAAATTAATAAATGTTACCAAAAAGAATGAAGTGCAGTGAAGTTAGGGGCTGTGCTGCTAAACCACAAACTCACTTTTAAAGCTGTAAAACTGAAGGGAGCTGCAGCTTTGGATGATAAATCTGTAGGTTCATAACTAGAAGTGACATCGTTTGCATTAACATTATGAAAAGAGCTCCTTTAAAACTTCGTTACCAAGCATAATTATAATTTATGCTTTTTCATTAATTACAAATTTGTCTCCAACATTCTTCTTGGCAAGACCAAGGCAAAAGTAAACTATTACATGATGTAAATTTCACTTAAATTGATGTTAATTCAGTTCCTGTAGATATTTTGCACATCAGGTGCAGTACAGCTCCTCTGTGAATTTCGTATGTGGGATTTTTTTTTCTCCCTCACAGCACTATCAGTTTGAATGAGAGTCTGTCAAAAGTATAAATGACTGAGCTGGCTGCCAATACGGTGGATTACACCATAGATCAGAAAATATTCCTATTCCTGACAAAACATCAACAAGAAAAATAAATGTGCTGGACACAGGAGAAATGCTCTACAATGCAGCTGACCTGGCCTCGTTTGCTCCGCCCCTCGGTCGGTCAAGGTGATCATATAAACTTCAACAAAGAAAGAAAGATACGGGATTAATGAAAATGTGTCACAGTAATGTTAGATATTTCTTGGACCAAGGTTGCAACAGACAGAAAATGCCACATTATACTTTTTTTTTTTTTAAGGTATTGCAAGAAACTAGGAAATTAAAAAAAAGAAAGATTTTAATGGCACTGAAATGTAACAGGTGGTTTTTGGAGACATAATGAGACTTAAAAAAACAAAAAACAATCTGTGCAGAAAATCTGAAATAGTGAGCACTGGAACAAAACAGGCTTGTTTTCATCCTTGTTTGTGAACCTGGATGCTGTGTGACCTGATCAATAAAGGCTGCAGACTATGCCATATCTTGGGCAGCAAATCTATAGGATTCAGCTCTTTATGGGTCCAGCTATGAGTCGAGCAGCTAGATAGATGATAATAGAGTCCTTTAACCTAATGCTGACCTCACTGTGGGATGAAAAGCAGGACTCAGGAGGCAGTGTGTGTGTGATAAGCAGAGTGCACCAGTCAGTATAAGAATCTCCTTTATGGTCTGACAAAGGAGATGTTTTTTTTGTTGTTGTTTTTTTTCCATTTTTTTCATTACTGTTTGTAATATAATACAAGCCACCACACAAACCTGCAGAGCTTTGTTTTACTCCTTTGAGCCAAAGAACAGACTGGAGTTTTATTCAGTCAACAAAAACTTCTAAGAGGCTGAGCTTCTTATTAGACCAAAATAAACACCTATAAGCTGATATTCAAAGTCAAAAAGAAAAACCTTTTAAGATTACAAAATACTAGTTTGTTGAAATGTTAATTAGATCATTAGAACTTACCAGTCGGTAAAACAATTAAAGGTCCATGGGGGTAAATATGGGGATAACTTTGCAGTGCTCACCTCTCCCGTCGGCAAAGTGACGGTGGCCTCCGAGGACAAAAAAAAAACTTGTTTACCACGACTGCGAGGATTTTAGGAGCATGGAGCAGTGAGATGAAGCTTTAAACCATTTAACAATATGTCTTCTGTTTACCACTCCTTCTTCTGTCTTTCCGCCTTCTTCTTCCTTGGTTTATTCATGCACACAAACATGGCGATACTCTCTAAAGCCAGATGCTTGCTAAATGTATATATATAAAATAATCATTATAAGGCTACATATATTCATGGGTAGTACAGTACCGGTATTCAAATTTTGCCAATATATCTTGCCAATTATTACACACTGAACCTTTAACAGTTTTTTCCACACTAGTCTTTATAACTCAGATACAAATGATTGAAGGTGCAGGGGTTTACACAATATCCTCAACTCAAGGATCCACTCACTACTTCTAGAGTGAATAGCATGACATTTTACTATTTTTGTAGTCCTTGCATTGCATTATAATTACAGTATGTTTCTGGGTTGGTGTGACTCAGGATTAGAAGGATCAGTTGTGTCCATATTTCATTAGACACTGAAATGATGTTGAGCTCCTGTTCCCAGCGGGCGAGGATGTAAACTGTTAAAAATAAATACATCCACAGCCTCTTGCTACTTGTAAGAGCACCACAATTTATAGTGTTACATGTTATCCCATTTCCCGTATGACCACCAGGCTTCACTCTAACATGATTAACTCTTTACATCCAGCAGTTATATCATTTATGCCCCCAACACTACACACCTGAGAGGTGTTTCTATGCCGACTGTAAAAGCCCAGTCTGTCAACATGTGGCGCGACGGTGAGGGAAAGAGGGAAAAAAAACAATATTCCCCATGCAGCCTCACTGCGGTAGTCCAAATATAGACCTGCAGCTGTGTGTTGATTTGATATCTTGTGTGTTAGGCGTGTTCAGCCCCTGGGTCACTGTCCTCTATCATGTCATCAACAAGACCTGCCACTGAAAGAGTAAGCTCTTTGTAATCAACTCTACTGGGATCAGTTTAAGAATTGAACAAAGCCTCCTTGCCGTTGCTATCTCCTCCTCTTCTCCTTGTCTTTTCTTTCTCTGTCTGACTTTCCAGCCGAGTCTACCGCCATCTCACTCTCTTTTGTGTTTGTGTTGGTGGAGAGAGTTGGTGGAAAACTAGTTTATAACAATCTGCATCTCTTTAAGAGATTAAATACTTCTATACTTATTTAAAAGTGCCTAAAAGCATTTTGGTAAACCTTTAATTTCCAGTCGTTAATTAAGTGATAATGTCTAGAAATAGACAAGAAATAACTAATGTCAAGAAAAAGCCTGGAAATAATGGTCAATTTCATAGTTATGTCATTTGCCACTATTTCATAGAGGCAAAAGATCACACATGCTTTTCATCTTTTTGAATTTTTTGGGAAAGGAGAGAATTTTTCTCCACCAAGTCCTTGCAATTAACCAATATTTCTGGGCTATTGCTACACAATTAATTGTTATTTCTTGGCTATATTTCTCAACATTACTATGGAATTGACTGTTATTTCGAGGCTATAGACATTTGTTTACATTATCATGTAATTAACAGCCTGTAAATGAAAGGGTTACCAACATTTCTTTTTAAAGTCTAGAAATGCATTGCAACAGTATACAGTAATAGGACCTTAAATGTCATACTGAAAAAACAATGCAGGAGTCAGGATGAGTCAGATGTTTCACACAGGCTCGTTCACTGTCATTAAAAATGAACATGAGCTGTCAGAAGACGCCACAAAGCCACGGGTTAAAAATGAAATCCCAGGGAAGTGGAAGCAGTCTTGTTTCATGCTACTGTAGTGTGTAGTAGCAGATGGCAGGAAGGCTGAGATTTAACAAGGATATTTGAAGACCCTGAACACCTCTGGAGGCTTCTGTTAAAGCCTAGTGGTGAAGAAGAAGCAGCAGAAGAAGGAGGTGGGAGGGGGGAGAGTTGAATCGGGGAGGTGAAGTTGGAGTAAAGTCCTGGTGGATGATAATGATTCCCTCCAAGGTGAGAGAGGAGGGGCGTGTGAGGTAATACATCAAAGATTAAGACGTGAGGAAGAGCGGCGGTCCTGATGAAAGATGGGAGGGAGAGAATTACACCTGCATCCGGGGAGGAAACGATTTTGACAGAGACTGAATGAAGGGAAGGGAATCTGTCTGAGGCTGTTACCGCACACCCAGAAAGTTATCTGTGTGGCACAGAAACAAAGTTCAGTTCCCCAAGAAACCGCTGATCACAGACTCATCAACAACAAAATAACCTGTGATGAATAACTCCCTGCAGTGGCGCAAACAATGATGTTTACTCTAAGTAAAAACAAAGATGCACTAAGTGTGATGTTGTAACCATTATAATGTGAAGTGGTTATTAGTCAATGGGTATTAGAGGCTTTTTACCAAAGCACAATAGAAGTGCACTCCATTTACAATATTTACATAACTTTAATCAAGTTTTGTACCGTAAGGTGTAATCACCTACACTGTAAAAAAAATTCCGTAGAATTTACGGTAAAATACTGGCAGCTGTGGTTGCCAGAATTTTACCGTAGAAAATACGGTCACAATGTATGAGACATTACGGTATGCTGTTTTGGCAACCGTAAATTTCACAGTAGAGAACTGTTATTTGTTTACGGTAATTTGTTGTAAAAATAACGGTTATTATATAAACCTGTTTACGGTAAATTCTTTTAAAAATAACGGATATACTGTAAACCTAATTACAGTCCATCAGTGAAAAAAACACGGTAAAACTGTAAAATGTAGTACGGTATTTTATTGCAAAATTTACGGCAAAATACTGGCAGCTGTGGTTGCCAGAATTTCACCGTAAAAAACACGGTACAATGTAGAATGGAAGTACAGTATTGTATTGCAAAATTCACGGTAAAATACTGGCAGCTGTGGTTGCCAGAATTTCACCGTAAAAAACACGGTCATTACAATGTGGAATGGAAGTACAGTTTGTTGGCGTAGATTTTACAGTCAGCAAATGCAAATGGTAAATTATAAAGGAAATAACCAATGGGCTCTATGCACAGCTCCACCACTTCCTGAATTTAAGGCAGGTCCTTCATTTCCTGTTTTACATTATTGGACAAACTGATTAATCCAGGTGTGTCTGAGTAGTCACATGGTCAGACACACCTGGATTAATCAGTTTGTCCAATAATGTAAGACAGGAAATGAGGGACCTGCCTTCAATTAAATGGTGGAGCTGTGCATAGAGCCCATTAAGCCCATTTTAGACCAAAGTACAACTATAATTGACAAACTTCAAGAACCTCTCTTTGCATATACACATTCTCTGTGAAAACAGAAATTGTCCAGTATACTCACAAGACAGTGTTGACATCTTGAAACTCAATGAAAATACAGTGTGTGTCCATACATATGAAGGATAGTCCATGGTAAAAGAAATAAACATCATGAAAAAAGGAGCCACTTGCCCTGTGTTGATCAACACTAATGAGTCACTGAGTCCAGACTTGGCTGAAGAGGGCTCTTAACATGGACATGGTGTTCCAGCAGTCACCAGTTCTGCTTGAAGACTCATATGTTGTCCATTTGGTGTCCACTGTAGACTGGCATGATCCTCTCTGCAGCCAGAAAACAGAAACAAAGCAAGTTAGACTGATGCAGTGCCTGAGCATGGTGCCTACAGAGATAAATTCAGCCTTCTGTTGTTAAACTGACCTCCAATGAGCTATACATAGAATGAAACCAGCATTCTGGAATATACAGTAGTTTTGCAGGTCATCAAGAGTATTTCATTTATTTTATTGTATTAGTGTGAAAGGTAGAAACAGTCACTTATCAGGACTAAGTGATCATCAGTATTTGTTTCACCCTTGTCGAATTGCAGCCTAAATCCTGAATCCTGTCCATAATACTGATTTTTTTTTCAACTGTATGTTTGTATGAAGCTGTTGGCACCCTGCACTTGTGAGAGATCAATTGAGTGAAGTTTGAGTTGTGCTTGTATCTACTCATTTGCTACATAGACATAAACCATTGCTTACCTTGAATTAGCCTTGACAAGACTGGTGTTTGAGTCATTGGGTCCAGACTTGACAGAAGACAGGTGGGACGGAGTCTCATACAGACATGGTACAATTTTGAAGAAACTGGAACTTTGGGCAGGTGTTGTCGTCATTCCTCCATTCACCAGCAGTCTTCAATCAGGTGTTTGCTGTGGACTGGCATGATTCTCCCTGCAACCAGACAAAGAAAGACAACAAAGAAAAAAGTGTTAATGACAATAATGAAAATTATTATTATAGAACTTACACTGTTACAACGTGCTTCCTGCAACGACAACAACAAAACAAGACATTAATAAAAGAAGTTGGAACAGAAAAAAAATTAAATGGTGAATGAGGAGTAGGTTTAAAAAATCTCATAAAAAAGGCCAACTTATAAATATGATTTTGGGAGGCGCTTAAAACAGTAAAATCTACTAAATCTACCAAATCAAATCTACTAGATTGAGAGAGATTGAGGGAGAAACTGTGGAGGCTACAGCTGAAAACACACAATCCTTTGGATTTGACATCGAATCAGTGATTTTTATTTATTTTTTATTTTATTTTTTTAAGTATAGATCTGAGGATTTTATCCTTAAGGAACTCCAGATAAGTGGTGGTGGTGTATACAGGGAGATGGCATCACCTGCTAGGCATTTCTGTCAGTCGCACCTCCTCCGGTGCCCACGGGTCAGCTGCAGGGTCATCAGCCAGGAACCACCAATCACTGACGTTTCGCCCGTTTAATCCTGGAACATCTCCTGGTGGCGGAGCAGTGGCAGGGATGTCTCCCTAATATGGTAGTAGACATACATGAGAGACATAATTATTGATGTGGTCATGTAAGTATTTGACAGGTATGAAGAAACAAAAACATTTAATGACAGCACCAGGTCAGAAGCCTATCTATTTAAATGTACTCACTGAAGCTTAGTGTTGATAACGCTGAAGATGTATACTGGCCATGCCACATTCCCACAAAGTAGGCTGCCTTGCATTCTCCAGCTGCACCATGCTGAGGAGAAGTAAAATTATTTTGTAGTGTTAAAAGTGTACAACTAAGGGTGGGATGGTTCTGTACAAATCTGTATGTTGAACACAAAATGAACTCATGTAACACTTAGGTAATAATGATAATGGACAGTATCTACATGAATATCTGAGCAGGCGGTTTTAGGCCGGTGTATTTTCCCTGTTCCACACAAACACACTAACACATGACGCTAAGTTACCTGATGATGTTGCCTCTCTTAGCAAGTACTAACGGCTGCGGCCCGCTGCAATACCAACGACAGGGATCTGTCCTAGGACCCCTCCTCTTTATCCTGTACATGCTGCCTCTGGGTCGTGTCATCAGCCGTCACGGCATTTCCTTTCATTGTTATGCCGATGACACTCAGTTGTATCTCCGAACTGACCCCAACCTCAGCTCCACCCCGGTCCACTCACCTACTCTAGCCCTCTCCAACTGCCTGGAGGAGATTAGGGCGTGGATGAGTCACAACTTCCTTCAGCTCAACAGTTCCAAGACCGAAGCCATACAAATTGGCACCCCTCACCAGGTCCAGTCATCACCCATAACCACCATCTCCTTCTCTGGTCAAGACATTCCCCTCTCTACCTCAGTTACTAACCTTGGTGTGAAGCTGGACCCACAACTCACCTTTGTAAACCACATCAAACATCTGTATAAAACCTGCTTCTTCCATATCAAAAACATTTCAAAACTCCGCCCATCCCTCACCTTCTCTGATGCAGAAAAACTCATCCATGCCCTGATCTCCTCCAGGCTTGATTACTGCAATAGCCTGCTAATTGGTATTCCCAACAAACACCTCCAGAAACTTCAATTCATTCAGAACTGTGCCGCCCGAACTCTGATGAAAATCCGCAAACACGACCACATCACCCCCATTCTTCAGAACCTACACTGGCTTCCCATATCCTCAAGGATACAATACAAAATCGCTCTCATCACCCACCTCTGCATCTACAGCAACGCCCCACAATACCTCAAAGACCTCCTGACCCCTCACTCATCCTCCCGTAATCTCCGGTCCCAGAGTACCAACCTCCTCCACCAGCCCCGCACACGACTCCGCACCATGGGAGACCGAGCCTTCTGCTCTACTGCCCCCCAGATCTGGAACTCCCTCCCTGAACACCTACGCCAACCCCAGTCTGTGGCGGCCTTTAAAAAAGGCCTTAAAACCTTTTTGTTCAGGCAGGCTTTTTCAGGTCGCTCCTAGCTGTTTTTATCCTCTCTCTGTTTTTAATCTCTTGTCTTAGCTTTTTTTCTTTCTGCTGATTTTAACCTCTCTAATCTTTCTTTTCTTTTAGTCTCTTGTTTATTTTTTGTTTTTGTTTCAGGGTTTCTGTAGCACTTTGAGATTATTTTTATGAAAAGTGCTTTACAAATAAAATTTATTATTATTATAACGTCTGCAAGCGGGGGCGGGGCTTGACCGTCCAGCCGGTCAAGCCCCGCCCCCCCGCCTGCCTAGAGTGCACTACGTCATCGTGGTTAGTTCAGGGACACTCGTAAGTTCGGAAACTCGATAGAAACAGCGCCTAGATGGAGGATTTTTCCCCTACTGCTGTACATTTACTAAACGACTATTCGACTGAAGATTGATCACAAATTTTAATAAAACTTGTGAACATAAAAACTGTCTTTGCAATGTATTTTGCAGCGACATAATTTTAATAAACTTGTGAACATAAAAACTGTCTTTGCAATGTATTTTGCAGCGATATGTGGGGTTTTTCTATTAGGTTTGTAATTGTCATTAACGGAAACTGAGAACAGCAAAATGCAGAGAAGTGAGTGATTATTTTATAGGCATGTATCATGTATGCATCATCAATCAGCAGACTGTACAACAATCAAGGAAAGCATTATATAATTTTCCTAACCTCCAGTGATGTAGGTCTGCATCAGTCTAAAAAACATACCTTGGAAAACTTAATGTGTCATAGCCTTTGTTACTGTATGTGCCTGTTTGTGTGTGAAATGTATTTTGAGACTTGTCCAGTCCAGGTAATCAAGGGCAGTGGTTCTCAGTTGACTGGTTAAGAAAGTAAAAAAGTGCAAAAGTTTCATGGAATATCATAATGATAGATGATTGAAAAAAGCCAGTGATAGCAAATAGTGCAAATCATTACCAAAAGAAATGTTTCTATTGTTTCACAACAATGAACAGACACTTCAGATCAAACTATGAAATCTGTTAGCAGTTGGTCAGGCAAAAAATAAAAATAAAAATAAAAAAATAAAATCAGCATGCAGACCAAACTATTTCCCTGTAAAAAGGGGGGGAAAGTACAATTATTATGTATCCTGCAGTGAAAAAGGGGGAGATGTCCACCACTGCCTTTTTTTTCTTGATCCATAGGCTAATTAAGATGTTATGAAGTGGATGATCCTGGTGGTTGTTCTGAAGGCCTCTCACATCTTCAGTGTACAGTAGTTTACCCAGCTGCCTTGCATCCTTGTGTCTGATGCCACCTCGCCAGCAGAATGGGAAAAAAAGACAATCTTGCCACCACAGACCGATAAATCATCTGTATCATCTTTCTACAGATAAAATGACTCAAGGACTCAAGAAAATTGTTTTTAGTTTATTTCTCTTGTATTTCTCATATAGCGTCTTTGACTTGGGTCAAAACTGATCAGTAGAAGCAGTAGAAAGCCAACAAGAGGAAGAATTCAACAGGGACAATGATGACTTCAATCAGAACGTCTTTGCTTCACGTGAAGAGAATGTCATGTCTGTCACTCCTGAAAGGAAAGCATAACATGTTACTCAGTTTGCCATAGCATATTCTTGAGCGTGGTTGCAGCAGGACTGGGTGTGAGCATTGCAAGCAGAAGCACAGCACAGGTAACCTGGAGCATAGCTGCAACAGGTTTGGTGTCAGGCTCTGCTTTGGTTATTTGTAACCATATGAATGCTGAACATACCCAAAGCTGGCCTTTTACACATATCTAAAATACATTCTAGGAATATTAGCCATTATCAACCAGCGCATCCAGCGTTTCCCTTAATAAACGAGTCTGTGGCGGCCGCAATTCTCTCCTCCTCGCACACACAGGCACTTCCACACACGGCAGATAGCGTGTTGTGTGATGGTAACGTGCTAATGTTAGCTAACGTGTTGCTACCCCCCGGCCGGGGGTAGTTAAGTGGCACTCGGATACTGCCTAAGTCGAGCGAGTACTCGAGTACTCGGATATCGGCTGTAGTACTACAAACAATACGGCATCTACAATTAGTTCGCTCCGAACAGTGTTAGCTAATGCTAATGCTACCGTCGCGTAGGATAATGCTGACCATTAAAATGCCCAAATACGCAAACGTTAAACAACAAGCGCCGTAAGATGTGAATAAAGATTTTTCATTCATTGCATTTATTGTAGCAACGTAATTTCACTCACCGACATCACTTTCCAAACGGAGTTCATCCTTTATGTTTCGCCTGAAGGGAAGGAGGCAATTGGGGTGGACTAGGGGGCGGGGCTTGACCGGCTGGACGGTCAAGCCCCGCCCCCGCTTGCAGACGTTGGTATTGCAGCCGGCCGCAGCCGTTACCTACTCTCTCTTAGGATCTTCTGCACCTCCAAGAGACCAAGGCTCCTCTTCAGACCGTCTATCTCCCCTTACTAGCTTCCACATACTTTGCTCTGATTAGAAAACACAACACATAATGTTATATACAGGTATAGTGCACTCAGGTCCTGTCTCTCATTCTACAATAGCACGCTACACATGTAGTACATCCACAAAAACACAAGTAAACACTGTCTTCAATATACCCCCCAGCACAGGCTGTTTTACAAGAAGAATGTGATAAATTATTAGCGTTAACCTTGACATTATTGTCGGTGCTGCGGCAAGTAACGGTCCAGCTTCACATGTAGCACACGTGTTAGCGTTAGCATAGTGACCGTTAGCGCTATTAGCGTAAGGATCGACCGTTAGAGGTATTAACACATTCATGTATTAACATAACGATCGACCATTAGCGCTATTAGCGTAACGATCGACCGTCAGTGTTATTAGCATAACCATAGAGCATAACGACGTTAGCATTAACGTTAGCCTAACGACGGTTAGCGTTAGCCTAGCTCATATGCTAAACGGCCACAGTAACACAAACCACCATGCCCATTTTTCAATACTTACAGTTTGTAGCTTTTCCACGGACAGTTGGTATCGATCCAACCTGAGAAAGTCCAGTCAGATCCACTGACACTCGTTGCTGAAGCAGTCAGACTTTTTTGCAGACTGAAGCTGGAGCATTTCCATCAAAGATAAAATCAATCCACTCATGTCGTCTGTGGCTGGTCTGTGGCTGTAACCAGGATGTAACTATGGTAACCGCGCTCTGGCCCAAATAACGGATCTTGGTGGCGCGGGGCAAACCAACCGTTGAAGCAACAGATGGGTTGCTATGGTTACTTGCTGGGTCACCTGTGGCAAAGAGCCTGTGGGTCACCCAAGCTAGGTGCATCAAGCTTTTTTTTTTCCTTTTTAGATTTTTTAAATATTTGTACAAGAGATATTTGTATTTAAAATATGTAGTTTAACATAATTTCTAAACTCCACGTTTGCACATTTATTCTGAAATATATAATAGCCTGTATTGCACTTTATTTTGACTTAGTATATTAATCTTATCTTAATAATACAATACAGACAATAATACAACATGTACCCTATAGTTTTTTTCAATTGCATTAAGTGCTTCACATCGGCCTGATGCCTCTTAACTGTGATATATGCATATACCATGGCCTGTCCTGATGTATTGCCTTACTTTATAACATTCTACTTTCTATAGAAATGATTGTATGATTTAATGGTTGTATACCGTAAATTTAAACGTAAACACCAGCAAAATCTGTAATTCAGACAGAATGATACCATAATTTTTACGGTAATTACATGCTTGTGACATTACAGTATTTCACCGTGAATTTTGCAAACTTTTTACAACATTCACAGTAAAATTCCATATTTTCTACTTAGTAAGACCGTAAAATTTAAAGTTATTTACTGTTCCTTGATTTACGGTAATTCAATGTATTTACTACAGTGATATACTATTTTTGATTTTACGGTATTTTACTGTTGCTATTTGACAGTTTTTTACCGTAATTTCTACGGACATTTTTTAAATGTCCTCCATCAGTTTCAGTTTATCAAGTCTGGCAGCCTCTTTGACATGTGACTAACAATCATTTAGAGGCCTGTTCAACTCTAAATGTCATCGAGGGAGCTTGGCTCGTAGAAATTGGGTTTGCGGGCCTCCAAAGTTTCTCCAGCTCTGACCAGAGGTGTTGGAAATTTGTTATCAGTACAGCATGGAGAAAATAAAATAAATTCTGAGCAGATGAATCACTAATACTGTACAGGCAGGTATATCATAAACATAGGTATCATTTGAAAAAAAAAAAAAACTTTGCACCTTTGCAATTTTGTCATATGCGGCTCCAAAACAGATGGACAGACTATATCTACTGATCCAGACTGAGAGCTGAGGCTTTTCAAATCCCTTTTGGTGAATTAAGGTGGCTGAGTTCATTTTGAAAAACTGCTGGTTTAATTTAAATCTGTGGGCGAACATCAGAAGATTTTAAATGTTCTTTATTGATTGATATAGATTGTTGAGAAACACTTACCGATACTCATTTACCACTGATATTTCACACGCCACATGGTTCAAATCCTCGACACTCTGACTGAGTCACTATGAAGTTGATGTTGATGTAAAGTTTAAAGAGGACTCTTGCTTTTCATTCTTGTGGAGTGTGTTCATCTCTCTGTCATCACCTTGCAACAGATGCAAAGTGATGATGGTGAGATACTATCATCATTTAGAGATAATTAAGCAAGTGAGTTCACAGTGATGACGGACCACAGATTCTTACAGTTACTTTTACTGTCACTATGGAAGAGAAGCAACATTGCTAATGAAGAATGAGGATGGTATAGATATTTTCCTGAGTAAAATCCTGATCCAGAAATGCAACCTTGTTTTCTTTCTTTCCTACTGTTATCTACCCATATATATTCATAGATCCTCTCTACGGCTGAAAGTTTTATCCGAACCAAACTCTGAAATATTAGCAGAACTCCTCTTGCTGTGCCCGTGGTCTGCTGAGACTGAGCATTTCTTTTTTTTTTGCATTTGTAACATCTTGGAGCGTGTGTGAAGAGTCTGCAGCCCTACTGCCCAGATATCCATTTCAGATTCAGTCAGGTGTTGCGGCAGTGACACCTCTAGTTGCTCTTAAAGATTGCAATCAGTGACCTCTGATTTGGGTAACCCAGTTGTCACAGTGTGCTGTCTTGATGTATTGTGAGCCGTGGCAGTCCCCAGACCCCTGGAGACAGAGATGGAAAAGCTGGAGGAGGTGGAGGTGGGGGGCAGACTGTGGCGGGGCAAAGATGGGGAAAGTTTGAGCCGAAGTTGAGTCCAGCAATTCCACTTTTTTTTTCTTTGTATAAATAAAACAGTAGTGCTTTTAAAGGAGCAGATGGAAGAGGCGGGTTGGCGGGTTCACTCACGGTTATGGCCTCAGTGAAAAGTGGATGAAAAGGACATGGCTGGCTTTTTGCTTTTTTCTTGTTTTCCTCCCTCCCTCAGTTTATTATGTTTTCTAGGAAGGATTATTGTGCATTTTCAGCTGCGGACTTCAACAAAAACAACGACTAGACAGTGAAACAACATGAGCAGAGATTTCCGTGTCGCGCAGCAGGTTCTTTTAGATTTCTGAGCATTTTTTCTCAAGTCACAAAAAGCAACTTGTGATTCTCATGAGTGCCAGCTGGATTTACCGCAATTGTTTATGCAGGAGCTGTTTCTGTCTCGCACGGCACAGTACGCATCACTGGCTGTAGATTCGTGGGGCGCAGTGGTTTTCTCCTCAGGTGCTTAGAAAGCAGAAGTTATCACTACAATTTCAGACTGTTTTTTTTTTTTTTCTACATGCTGATGCCATCTCTATTCCATTACTCACATATCTGGAAAGAAGAAGAAGAAAAAAAAAGCTCTGTATTACAGCAAATGCAAACATTGCTGTTAGCCTTCATGCTTCATATAGCCCGCTCATCACTATCACAAAATGTGCCAGTGGTTCCCAACGGATGGGTGCCGCTATCTTACCCCGGAGAACGCCATTATGTTTTGGTTCTCATGCAGAGTTTTGTTGTTTTTTTGTCTTTGCAAAAGATTTTTCAGGTTCATTTGAGTGGCACGAGCCAAGAGTGGTGGACTACGTCTCATGATGGGGGCGTAATCGCTCAGCCACCAGCGGCTAAACAAATGTTTACGCAGAGAGGAAATAAACAGAATATATAACGAGTAAGACAAATGGATGAATGTAAAGACAAAGCCATACACGCTGTACATTTTTGCACAGCAGCACAAGTCTTTTATACAACCCACACATTTCTTTGGCTTTACATGAGTTATGTTCAAGCAGTAAAGCATTCATACTTCTCAGATATAAACCCCCGAAGCTAATCATTAAGTTGAATTTGGAGCACTGTAATTAAACATTAACTTGCTGTTAAACCTTATCCCCCATAATGCAGTTGGTGTAACAGGCTGCACTGATGAAATAAAACCACAGACCGTTCAGCAATGACTCTCCCTTGGCGCCGCCACAGGAAACTGAAACAAAGAAAAAGTGCCATAAATGTAGCTGCTGAATTTTGAATTGACTGAATATCTGAACTTCTTGGCCTGACCTTGTTGGCGTCTTCTTTGGGCTATGATTAATATTGAAATAGGTGGTAGGTCTCTGTCCTCTACAAATTGACCCTAGTTCTTACAATTGTACTACAACAGTGTTAAAAAAAAAAAAATCCAGCTTCGGGCCCTGTTCTGGCTCTATGTTAATAGCTGCAGGGATTTAATTAACTGAAGGGGTAAGACTTTGGTGCATTTTAAAGCATGAAGAGACGGTTGTTAAACTGACCAAACCTCCGAGACCATCTCCAGACAGTAGCTGCTTGACAGTTTATGAACCCCTTTAGTATTATACTTTAGATAATTCTGCTGTTTTACCACGATTTTCTTATTATATCATTGCCAGTTTTTATATATGAAATGTCAGGTTTATGTTTATCAATTCCATGTCCTTGTTTTGAGTAGTCGGCAAACTACGGGAAATAAGGAATCAGGGTATGTACAAAAATAAGTGAAGCCCAGCTGTGGGAACAGCACTGATTAAAGGAAAGGGGAAACAATCACCACAACTCTGCCCAGGAGTGGACGGCCATCAAAAATGTCACCAAGAAGCACCAGGAAAAATAATAAAATTAGGTAAAGGCCGACCCTCATGCACTTCCAGAGGTTTGCAGATGTCTCTGGCAGCATCTGGGATAAATGCACATGTGTCTACAATCAGAAAATAAATAAATAAATGACATTTATGGGAGAGTTGCTAGTTGTCAAGAAAGAACAAAGTTGCCTGTTTGAACTTTACCAGGGATCAAACTTGGACAAACCAGAGACCTTCTGGTTTCTCCATTCTCCGGACAGATGAGTCCAAAATTGAATCACTTCAGACACTTTGAAGCAGCACTGTGTCATCACAATGGAGCTTTATTTTGGTGCATTTCTAAATCCAAGTTGTTAATTTACATCTAGAATGTGTTTAAGGGTTTGTTTTTCACCTTTTTGACATAATTATTACATTTCCAGCTTAATGACATGATACGAGATTCAGGTATTCATCTTCAGGCTTAATCAACACCTCTTTTTGCACCGGCAGTGAATAAATATCACTATGTCAGGAACTGTTTCCTCAAAGAGAAATATCTGTTTCACAGAGAATAAGACGTGTATACTAATGGATAGATGGATGGATTGATGTCATGAGGAGGATGTGGACAGTTTTATTTCATTTGAAGTCACCAGGCGTGACTTCACCTCTCCCACGTCCGCACTGTGATATAGAAAACAGATGGGCGAAGTGATTTTCAATTTTCATGTCATGGCCCTGGAAAAGAAAGTCCTTCCTGTATTCATCCTACATCAATAGCACTTAAAAGCCATCTGCTCCGCCAGTTTAACATTACACCTATATAATGTAGTCAGACTCACGGTAGACAGATTTAAAACATGATCAAAACTGATGGAAGAAGAAAGATAGCTAATCTTTTTTTGTCCCGTTTATTCTTATCTTCTCCCTTGTCACCTGCTGCCTATATTACCCATAATGCAACTTGATCACAGTCAGAGTTTTCGGGTGTGGTAGGCTTTTAGTGGCTGATGTAGCTCGGAGCCGTGAGCTTCAAGCTGGGATGAGTGCGTCTGTGAAACTTGCTGCTCCACAGCACCAGACTTATTTCTTTTTTCAGACTTATTGCATTTCATTTCATGTTCAGGCTATAACCTGAACTAACGTTGCCTCATATTCTGTCCCCGGAGGCACTTTGTCAGATTTTCTGGCAGCTTGATCTGCTCTAGTACAAAAGGTTTGATGTACATTTTTATACATTTACATGTTCAGTATATCCTGCAATATCTATAAAAGACTTTTCCTCAGTTCTTCTATTTCTGTTAATTTAATAGAGGCCTTTATAAACAGATTTTTTCAATGCACTTCTACCAATAATTTATGATTTCTTTTAACTGAAACACAGTAAAGCCAAATTTCCTCCAAGCTTAATTGTAGCAGTAATTCAAAAGTATACCATTAAAAGTGAGTTTGACAACGACTGTAGCAGTAAAGCTGTTCAACTCTTGGCTTGGCATCTTATTAACAAGTCTCTACTCTCACGGGGAGAGCGGCTGGCCTCCTCTGTTGCCATGTTGTTCTTTTTGACAAATGGTTTTAATCAAATAAATCATTTGCCCCCAATCAGCACCGGCGCACATGAGCCCCCCCTCCCGCCCCCCTGACACGCAGCTCCATCTACGTGGAGGCTTGACCTCCACATCGAGCAGTTCAAGGCAGCTGATAAGAAGCAGGGGCTTTTCATGGTGGAACCTGGCCAGCTGCTTGTGCACATATGGAGCCGATGTGGTGATGAGAAACATTTTTCAAACGCAGGGTCATTGAGCAGTGGAAAGCAAACAGCAAAGCTATCTGCGACAAGTCTGCGTCCTTCATGTACCATTTCCAAACCCACGATTAAAAATGAACGCCACCCATCATCAAACTACCATTACATTTTGTCTAAAAGAATCTTTGACGACTGCTATGAAAAGATACTTTTACAAGGATTTATTTTCTTTTACAAATGAAAAAGATGGTGACACGTTGAGTACAAAGGCTCTTGTGAGCGAATGAAAAACTTTTACAACCAGACTTTAGTTATATCAGGAGGTTTCTATACAGTACATGACCTTTTGGCCCTGGACATTGTCTTGTGCTCCATCCATAATAAGTAATGTTGACAAAAGTGTCATTATGCTCAAGTGTTCTAGTGGGAGTCTCACCCTTGATGGTGCTATTACTAAAACTGTTACCTCTCCTTGAACAGCATTTACTCAGCCTGTAATTGGATGCTGTAAGCAAGGACTGTGTTGTCATTAGTATATACTATATATACGGCTCTGAAAGGAAAATTGTAAGATTACACAAGGGAAAAGGTAAGATTAGGCAATATTTAGTAATTAAGGTGCAGCAATTTCACAGCCACACACACAGCGGAGGTTGTCCATGGTTGGATTTCCTACCGTGGGGAAAAACACGGTCAAATGTAAAATTAAATTTTATCCATCTTGCTTGAGGTTGTAACTGCCTGCACAAGGGCTTTGGCTTGAGCAGCTTGTACTGTATGAAGGTCAAAGTGGTCGTAGTCTTGAATGTGTGGGAAAACACGCTTGTATGTCAGGGCTTTTTTCACTCTTTCAAGAAAATAAATAAATAAAAACCACACTTTCCCATTAACTGTGTAAAATCCATGTGCTGCAAGATTTATTAGATGTTCTGACATGGAAGGACACGTTTAAACTGGGCAGCTCCAGCTGAAACAAGAAAAGAAAGAGCTTCCTCAGTATATATTTTGTGCTTTGAATTCCATCATTTGATTATTTTTTTATTATACAGTTTTTACATACTGAATTATTTTTTCATTAGTACACCTTAATAGAAATTACAAATCCACATTATGAATGTCATTAGAGTAATAACACTATATTCAAGGTCACGAACAGTATAGAGCAGCTTCATAATAGATACTCACAGCAGCCACATTTGAAGTCTTAATTTTTTTTTTCCGTAGCTCGTGGTAAATGCAGGATCCTTATTTGAGATGTGAAAGCTGTAACCAAAAGAATAAAATTAATAAATAAAGTCGCTTTCAGCAATGAATCCTAATTTACATAACATGTTTGGATTCACACTTCTCTCCTGTGTGATTGTTGCTAATGCTGTCAGCCGAGGCACCAATGACTCCTGGCGACAGCAGAGAAAGGATGCCAATGTCTTGTTAAGTAATTTTGCAATTTAACAGTCAAGTAATTTTGAGTTCTGCAGATGCTTGCAACCTGCCATCTCCATTTCCCTGGTTTGAATCGTCTGTGTCGCATGGTTTTGCCCTGATAGCGCAGACATTCAAATCCCAGCCTCTCCACTGAATGATTGGAATCAGCAATGTTTACGGAGGCAGTCTGGGTTTATTTTAAAAAAGCATTTGTTTTTGCTTTATAGCATGAGATGGATGGTTGTTTTAAATTTTCAACTGTCTAGCCAGGACTGTGAATGTTATAGATTTCTCTATAGAGATGTTTTGGCGTAGTTTAATATAAGTAAAATCGTAGCACCCATTGTCTCATTAATGCTGAGACCACCCTATGCCGTGTTTGGGTAGGGGGTGTGTCAGACGTGTGTATGTGCATGTGTGCATAGCAATTCCTAAGTGCACGAGTGTGTGTGTGCGTGCATATGTGCCAGAACATGCTCCTTTGACGTCTGTGACCTTCATATCTCCTGGGTACGCCAGCAGCCATTTATCTTTTATTCATTCTGCCATTTGTGACCAAGGCAGCTTCTCTGGCAGTGATGCTTGTCAAAACAGACCCTGTCCCATGATATGCAGCCTGCCGCAGCCTCGGCGGCCCGCGCTCTAACAGTTGATGCAGTTTCCAGGCAAAGAATTAAACTTGTTGGTCCCATTCCCAGGAATTCACCAGCCACTCTGTGTTTTAAGAGCCAAAAACAATTTTGTAATTCAGTGGATCCTCCTGTTGGTTTGTTATCGGCAATGGCTGGTAGAAGAGACAAGCTCACCAGCCACCACTATTGTTGTTGTTGTTGTTCACACCCTGCTAGCTGCAGGAAGCTTCAGACTGAGCGTGCAGCTTGAACATCTGTCAACAACTCAGTTTGTCTCTCACTGACAGGTGTACCTGCAAAAACAAACTGAAGCATTGTTCCAGGGCTCCTTGGTTATGTTTAATTCTCTCCATCTGGCTCTGTGAGTTTTCAATTATTCAGCTCTCTAAGTTGTTATTAGAAAACAAAGCAGAGCAAGAGGAGGTTTACATTTTTCGGGTGATAGCATGACAGCCAGCGAGTTTCTTAAAAGACACCACCACATACAGAGGGGTATGACAAATTAAAAGAAAAATCAACACGAGACCCAAAAACAGCTTCCAGTCTCTGGAAAAATAATCTGTTGATCTAACATTTTCTGTTTATATGACACACTGGCTGAGTGGTGGGCTGCTGACTGTGAATGTCCCATGTAGGAATTCACTGATACTAAACTTATTTTCTAATCTACACTATTTTTTAGATTTGGAAAACAAACAAACAGAGCAGTAGCATTGGTATAACCTGAGTTTGAGTTATTATCAGTGTCATGGTAGAAAGCAATAACACCAGGCGCATCCTGAATATAGAAGAAACTACATTAGTTATGGGTTTGCCTTTGCTTTGTCACACATCTGTTGTTAAAATCAGAACCAAGTCATCTCACATGGTCGCACTTTCCTTCCACAGCTGGAAGAATATGACATGGAAATAATTCTGGCTCCACAAATGTCTTGTGTATTTATAGAGTATAAATCAAACAAGGACGGTAACTGTTGCATCTCGCACATTTCTCAGCCATAAAACTAAATATTTCAATGCCGGTAATAAAGTTCCTACACCCTGGGACTTTTTTACAAGGTCACACAAAATTGAGATGAAAATGAAAATGACTTGATAGCCTCTGTGGGAAGCCTATTGATTTCCCAAGCAGTGTGCAAGGAGAACTTCCTCCAGCCTCTTATGCCCAAGTGATGGTTTAGAGTCAGGATTACACTAAGCATCTCATTTAAGTGCCCGCTGATTGCTCGAGTTGTTTCACTGGAGGGAAAACTGAGAGGAAATTTAAAAGACAAAAATGAGATCCTACACTTCTGATAATGACACGACATTGGTTTCTGGTCCCGATTCCTTTTTAACTAGTCAGTTCTCACAAGCACAGACTCTATTGAGAGGAGATCTCATTACCCACAATCACTAAATCGCTCTCGTCTGTTCCAGCAAAGTTCATTTGTCTCACGCACTCAGACCTCATGCGGCAGCTACTTTTCCCCCAAGTAGGTGATCACACACTGTACGTCGGTTGGTTGGTGGTAGAGATGTCACCTCGCTCCCCTGGGATTTGGGAAAGCGTGTCGGTGCAAAGCAAAGTTTTCCTTGTGGGGCTGCTTGACATCAGCTAATATAACTGTTATTAGAGGAGAGACGCTTCCAGATCTAACAATGGGAATTTGATGTGATACGTGTCAACCTCTAGTTCTAGTCATTATTTTCTCTTTGCCTCGACTCGACTCGGCTGAACCTTTCATGTAGTTGACTTCTTTGATCTAGAGCCTTTGATGGCGGATTGTAAATACAACACCACCGTGTTTTCTGTTGCTGTCAGGGTTAGCTCTTGACACCTGTGTGATGGATTTGTGTGCAAGTTTCTTTGTGTCGACAGGACTGCTGCTTTCTTAGTTAGACGCAGTGAAACGCTGCACGACTGTCACCGTTTGTGCCCTCCCCCCTCCAACCCTCCTAGGAAAATAATCTTTTGCATTTGTTATTATGATGCAAACAGTCATAGACATGTTGAGATTTGGGTTTTTGCATGAATATAAACAGCAGCCTTTTGTTTAAAAATAAAACTCTTCAGGGGGGACTCTAGTTTTCACAGGTACTAATTGGCTGAGATTTGTAACATTGCATCCAACTTTAGGAATCATATGCTCACTGCTTTTAATCATGTGCCTTTTTCAGCACCGGGGAATCATTTACGAAATATCTGATTGCAGAGACATCCTGTGAACAAAGCAAAAAAAACATATTTCCCTTACAGCCCTGATGATCCATTTCCTCCCTCCTTCTGACCATCCTGCTTTTCCTTTTCCTTCTCAGATGACAACTGCAGACTGAGTGACTACCGTCGGCTGAAAACCAAGACTCTGGATCTTCATGACAAACGCTACATGGGGTCTCACCTCCATGGCGCCCACAAGGACAACATGGCTGCCCGGAAGCAACTCGTTGACATGATGTTCAAACGCTTTGACGCAGATAATAACGGTCGAGTGGAAGCCAGCGAGCTCTCACAGGTAAAGGCACTGAAAAACAATTTCACCACAAATAGATTGAGAAATAAAAATTAAATAACATACGTGCTTACGTTCAGTTAATTAAGGGCTTCAGGGTTAATGTAAGAACTTAACCTTGACTCAGTCTAACACCGATGTAAAATGTATTTAGCTACAGGAGCAGAAAGCTGCTTACCATTTCATGACAGCACATCCCCTTTTTTCAAGATGCACCACAGCTTCTCTTAAGGCTGTCAAGACGTTGTTGTTTTTAAATTCAAAAATAAAAAGAATAATCAAAAGGAGCCCACAAATGAACAAACAGCCCTCATGCCCAAGTGTTTAAACTAGTTGCTTTGATGTCTGCCATAATTGCGTCCATTTTATTCTTCTTACCCTTCCCTCTGGTACGTAGTAGCTGTGGTACGCGGCTCTAGGTAAATCTTTTGAAAAGCAATGTGGGTCAAAGGAGTCGTGTGCTCATGGGAGGCTGCAGCCTTTGACCAGCGCTGCCAAGAGGGATGGTTGTGAAAAGAGCTCTTTGTGGCTACCTGCGAAAAGAGGATATTCTGCGCATAATAAACAAAGCTTCCGAGTACCCCAGGACTGGTTTGATATAGAAAGTACTGGAATAATTAACAAAGGTAGGCAACCTGCGGTGGTTTTTTAGAACCATAATACAAAGTTCCTGCTCTGAGGTCAGTTTCCTGCTGACACAATAGGATATACTGTCTGTGCGGGGGTCACCTTGGCTTGCTTTGTCAGTGCTCTCTGTCTATCCCAACGGGGGTGGTCTCATTAGATTAATTTAGTATTTTGAGTTCAAAGCATCTAAATAATGCCTCAAAAACAGTGATATTTTTGCCATATTTTCATATTATTTACATATTTTTACATGTTTTTACATTCACACGGAGCCCTGTGCCAGCATGAGAGAAATCAATGCTTAGTGGATGAAATGCATAGTCAATAGACCATGTTGTGCTGTATTTCATGGAATAACATTGTCAGTATGCTGTGAATTTGAATTTGAATATGCCCTTTAAACCTATTCAATATTACCCTGGATAGATTCTCAGTCCTCTCTACTGCAGCAGGCCAACCTAGATGTACACCACTACACCTTTCCTGAGGTGTTTGAATGACAGAAGCAAATCAGTAATTAACACCCACATGGAGGAGCTCTTTCCAGGGGTTCCTCAAGGGCCGCTTTTAGTCTTCCGTCCTTTTTTTAGCCTTGGCACATAGAGTGTTGGCAGGATTTATATAGTGTCAGCTACGTAAATCAAAGTTTCAAAGAAAGCAGGAGAAGAGAGCATTTCACGGACAGTTAGAAATGAAAATATCAGCGGCTTGCAGGTGGCCTCTAGAAGACGTTCAATTGAATCCAAAAGAATTTCATTCACATAAATGCATAAATTAACGGTCCTGTTGATTTATAATCGTCACCAGTTTTTTTTTATTTTTTTTTGGTCACACTCTCATACTGCATCCCAAATGTGTTGTGCTGCAGTGACAGGAAACTTACACACACATCGAAATGACCTAAAAATGTTGAGAAGACTGTCAAGTCGCAACAAAATTACCACAGAGTAAATAATTGCATGACAAATATGAGAGCGAAATGGCTCCGTCAATCTGATAAATCACTTGATAAGAGACGGTAGTCATGGCTTGAGTGTGCCTCAACATTAGGGCCCCTCGATGTAATTATGGATTGGGTCTTTAATGAGTTTTTATGATGGTGCATTAAATGTCTTTCAGAATGTAATTTCAGAGTAATAAGAGTTTTAGATATCCTGCACAATACACAACCGTTCAGACTAACTTAGATTGCTTTGTCGGGACAATCTGCTCTTGTTTTTTAAACTTGAGTTGCCTGAGCTTGAAGTGCAGAGTTTTGTTTATTGACAAAAGATGAAAGGGAAAGAAGACGAGACGTTTATGCAAATTAAATGTTATTGTGAGCAACCATCAAAAGAGCACTACACAAGCAAATCACACTCTTATCAGCTGTTGAAAGTACAAAACCACGGCCGCCACCCTTGTGCCCTTAAGCGCCCTTTATAATTGGAGTGTTCTCAGATCTCATTTGAAATTCTGGGATGGAAATCCCTCATCCTGGCTTACTTGACTTGTCTGTGAGTGTGCACATGAAGGGGCACGGGGAGCAATTGTCACTGACCTTTGAGTCTTGGGTGCACTTTGGAAATGTCAAATCAAAACTTGTTTTTTCCCTATGTGTGGCTCACATTGATCATTAAAACAAACACAGGGTGGTTGCAATTATAGAGTTTACACAAAAAATAACAAAATAAAATAGCATGTACGGTTTCTGCCAATGTCTGTCTACTGTAAGCTGTCATCTGAGACAAAAAATGTAGAAACACAACATGTAGAGGACAAAGAGCATTTGAGATTTTTCCAGGCAAAGATTGTGTTAAATGTGTTTTAATGGAGATAAAGAGATTCATAGACAGAGATACATTATTCATGCCCTTGGAAAAATTTATTATTTTTCAATTAATCAGTTCAATTTTAAAAGTTTAGCTAAAGAATTATATATATATATTTTTATTACTTTTTATTTTACATTTTTATTTAACAAAGAAAAAAGAACATTTTCATGTTTTGAAGGTCATGCTTTTGTCCCTTTTCTGAAGTACAGAGAAGGTATTTTATCCTGTAGATATTGTATGGAAAAGAAAAGAAAGAAAAGAAAATTGAAAATGTTCAATTATGAAATAAGACTTAGAACAGATGACCTTTGCTCATACTTATTTAGTTATTGAGGGACAAATCTTTGGAAATTATGAGCGAAGCCATCAAAGGTCTTTTTCTAGGAGCCATACATATTCCACAAAACAGAACACGCTGTTCAGTTATCAAAGCCCACAACTTCAACTCCACTTAAAAATCTGTCAAAGGCCACCTGCGTTACTTTGACTCAAAGCAAGCAGAAAGACGAATCAGTGCATCAAGCATGTTTTTGTCTTTTAGCTTTTCTTTTCTCCTTTAAGATCTGCATGGCATTTTAAGAGATCGGTTTTATATTTGTTAGCTCAGTTTTGGTTTGGCTAAAAAAACAGACAAACTGTGGGTAATAGAATTGAAAGAGGAGAGGAATAAAAGACCAATTTTACAGATGAAATCAAACGATTGAAGATGTGAAAGACACAGGCACCTCTTGGTTATTTGTCACTTGTAGCATCCGTGGGCTGGACTAAAGATAACCCATTACAGGTGACTCCTCTTTTTTTTTGTTTTAGGGAAGGGAAGTGCACTGATCCGATGGACGAGGCATGATGTATAAAGCTGTCCCTTGTGATCAGCATTTTGACTGCTGATCTACTATGATGGATGTGTTCCTGCCAGGGCCAGGCTCAGGGTGTTGGATAGGATCAAGCTTTAGCAGGATAATGATGAAACCAGTGCAGTGTTTTTTGGGGGCCGTCTCACCATGCGATGTGACAGAACTTCAGTGACTCTTTAAGCTTGGCTGCGGTGAACTGACAGGTTTAGGGCCGTTTGTGCGTTTCATCCACTTTCACATTCAACACAGCTTTGCTTGGGGACGTAATGTTGACTCATTAGAGATTATATCCACAGCTTTCAAAGTAGATGAAAAAATTCAGTAAACAAACTAAGTACATTTACTCAAGGACGGTACATAACCACAGTTTTGAGACACTAACACTTTACTTATGGGGTTCCATTCAGTGCTTTAGAAAAATTAAACTTGTTCTTCTTTTCCTTAAAAGAATAACAGTGTTATTAAACTTTCAGATTGTGGGAGGTTTTATGTGTTTAAATATTAAAAATTGTGGAAAGGTTATATATGTATGCATGTTGTGTTGGTGGGCATGGAGGCGTGCCATGAAAAAGATGGAGGGTTTTCTGTAAGAGGTTGGAATTTATTAGACAAAAAACTAGCCAGTAGTGTAAAGGAAACATTATTGCCATGGTTACATATGAATAAATGTGTATTGATCATATTCAAAGCTGAAGTTTTTCTGTCTGAAACCGGGTCATGACCTTTCCGTGATGTTGCTGTCAGTACATGAACCTAACCATAAGAAACGTAATATTGCTACTGATGTTGAACTGAACTTGATATTACAGTACAATATTACTGTTATTGCAGCTTCTGTGAAAAGTATTTGCTTGACATGACAATGTAATAAAAACACAATAAGTACCAATGCATTCTCATTGAAGGTCATCAAGCAAGAGGGTCTGTCCAAGGATTTCTCCGAGTGCACACTGTTCGACCTTCTGAAGTACAACGACGTCAACGATGACGAACACCTGACAAAAGACGAGTTTTACACAGCTTTTGGTGAGTACAAACAATGTTTTGTTAGTGATAGATTTCTCTGTGATAAGGAAAAACCATTTAACCAGAATGAAAGCAACAGCATGTGATGTTTCCGCGCCGACGTTTTCCATTTACATTGTCTGAGAAAAACATTGATCCGATGAGATGGAAAAGATTTTCTCATCTGCAGAGAATAAGTCAGTATTTGTTGATTCCTTTGAAATTGTTTTATAACATTTCTTCAAATGTATTGCTCACATCGTATCATAATCATGAAGACAAAGACATTTTATTTTTCACCACTTAATCATAATCGACCTGGGCAGTAATGCAAATAATCATTATGAACAACCTGTAAAACCATAGAAACAACAACTACCTGTTGCTACCTGCAAACCACCACGGGATAGATATGTTGACAACATAATTAACATATATTTATACTCATAATGCTCCTTCCTAGTGCTTTTCTTTAAATAAACCTTATAGGCTCCTCAAAAGGAAAAGTTGATTTAGATAAATTTAGATTTTTTTTCACTTTGAAATCAGAGGAGCCACTGACGTCTGAACTGTCGTTTTTTTTGTTTCATTTCCTCGGAAACCCGGGCCATTCTTCAAAGTTGATAAAGGTGTTGATACACTTGGAAAAGTGTTTGATATCTCGCCAAAGGTATTCCCACTTTGAACTCCATATTGTTGCCAGCTGTGTTGTCGGCCTTCAGATGTTGGATCCACAGGGATAGATGGATAAAGGATTTAAACCTGGAGTTGTTGCCAAAGGAACCAGGTCACAACCACTGTGAAACAGTAGTTCAAACTAAACCCCAGCCTACCTCCCCACCCCGCCGCCCCCCCGTAATGATGACAAGTGCTCCGCCATATCCAAGTCGCACCAACAACAGTGCACCAGTTTCCTCTCTTTGTTTCCTCCTCGTGCTCTCTTTCATTGTTCTTTGCTTGTCTGACATTTTCAGTCAGCTCAATATCCTCTGACAGAATATCCTCTGACATTTGGCTGGCTTGACACATTTAACGGTGGTAGAGAATTCATAATCAACCTTCATCTCATCGGCTCTTTGTATTTAAATCATTTCTCAGAACAAGACAATACGAAAGAGTCACAAGAGCAAATGGCAAAGTGAAAGAGTCTCACCTTGTCTGCTAATCCCCACATCATACATGAATGTGTGGGAGCAAACCCCTTCTGGCAAACCATGGGAATAAAGGGACCGGAGCCAATCTGGGGAGAGCTGCACTTCCTTGAAGAGTTGAAGTGCGCACACTCCAACTACTTCCTCTTCAGTTTTCAGATCTCCCAGCTTAACTACTCACAAAGGAATGGGGTATTTTATGTAAATCTCTCCTTCTGGGGCAGTTTCTTTCAACCTGTTTCATTCTTCTCTGTCACTGCTTCTTTTCCAGTCTTTGTCCGCAAGTGCCACTAAATGTTGTTATTTAGCAACAGTGAATAGCTTTCCAAATATATATGAAAATATAAATATATATGACTCACTGCAAAAACTCTCAACTGAGGAATTAGCAAAAAAAAAATTTATTCAATAAAAGAAAAAGTAGCAGTTTGAATAAGTTAATAACAATCGAGGGATGAAAGCCGTTTTTGTGTCCTTTCGTTTCATTTCATCTCTCTCCATTCAGTGATGTATTTAGATGACTGTTTTACATACATGGAGGTCATTCTAGTTCTTAGTGGTTGTCTTCTGCCCACTTTCTTAACTTTGCTAAACACTGAGGTACTTTAAACAAAGACCCTGAGTTTGCCTGTGAGGCAGTTCAGAGCGAAAGACTGATAATAAGGTCACAAATTCACCTTCTCTGGAGACTAACAGCTGTATTCAACTAATTTCAATAGTACTCTATTTATCTTATCTTGAGATACTCATGGTGCAAAGGACTAAAAACTTTAAAAATCCAAGTGACCCTCTTCAAAAATGTTATCATCTGTCATGTGGTCCAAAGAAAGAAAAGTGGGTAGACAATAAATCTCTCAAACACAAAACACTAAAAGCTGCATGGCAACATGGAATATAAAATAAAGGTCTTGGACCCGCTCTGAAACAAGCCAGAGAAGAATACCTCCCTTAACTCATTGTGCCTGAATACATTCTCAATGAGGACTCAGTCTGAGGGGCTGAGGACAATTTATTCAATCAATTAAAAAAAGCAGCTGTGGAGGAAAAGAGCAAGAATATTATTAAAATGTCCTAAGAACAAATGCACACCAATGGAAACTAAAATGATTTGTTTACATGCTTCAAAGAAAATATTATATCAATAATTGAAAGTCCTGTTTGCACCACCTGCACCAACAGTAAAACACGCTGTAGCTGGAAACTGGGAGATAGATTCACAAAATGCTGTGATTCAACCACGTTAATATTTATGAATCAATTTCCAAAAAAACATTCAACAGCATCAATCCCACAGGCTAAGGATTGTCCTAAAATAAACAAGGCTTCATTTGCCTCATCAGAACAATGTTCCTGTGCGCTGTGAAGTCCAGTTCTTGTTCTCCCTCTAAAAACATGCCACAGTAATCATGTTGTAACACACAGCCATAAATCCCGTGGCAACAAAATGAGGCAGAGCCCAAAACGGTCTGACTCAGGGTCAGGTTTTCATCCTTCAAAAACCGATTTGACCTGTAAAGTCATCCAATCTAAACTAATGTCATCCAGTTGAAAAAAAAATCATCCATATCATTCACCGCTACGTCACCGTTCTGCATCTGTGCCTCACTGCGACACCCACAATCATTGAACATCATCTATAAGAGTCACATTAGGAAAAGAAAGCTAATTGAAAACGCATTACTTTTTACGATGGTATTGAATCGACTAAAAACACAAGTTGGTCAGATTTACTGAGCATGGCCAATCTGTTTTATTACTGTTGGTGCTCTTCCACATCCAGGTGATAAACAACCACAGCGTCATTTTACCTGTGTGGATGGATGTTGACTGGCTGTTGACAAAATGCAGTTGCAGGCATCTTCATAACGGCTTAAGTCAAAGACTTTAACATGCATCACATTGGTTGGTTGCAGATGTAGCCAGGAGAGACATGGACAGAATCCATGGATTTATTTGGGCTTATAGTTGATGCTCACAGTGACTGAGGCAAAAAAAAAACATGTGGCAGTCATTGCAATCATAATCTGTGAGTGGCAGCAATAAAAATCTATGCAAATACTTGAAGCGCTGTCGTAAACTGAGCACAGACAGTAAATCCGTTGATCCAGTGTGTCCAGAATTATGGCGCAGCTTTGAAACCAACAGCAGCAAATTCAGTCCGACTCCGCATGAAAACGGCACCTGTCTGACTGCTCTGCTAATAAGGACCCTTTGCACACCTTTGTGGAATATTCAAAGCGTGGCAACATTGTTTGTCAGGGCAGAAGATAAGACTTTAATGTCCATGCATTATTCATTCCTCCTTTGCATAGACAAGAAGGGGGTTGAGAATCAATTTGCTTCAGCTTGCAGTAAGGAAACTGTCTGGCAGAAGTGATGTCTTTTAATTAGATGATGTTACAGATATGAATGATGTCTGCCACACTACTGATAGTCAGCTCTTTGTCATCGTTCAATAATTTGGTGAATGATGGCCCATTGCATCATGGGTAAACAGATAAGGTGCCATCTATCAAAAAGTGTCATTAACTTTTGGTAGGAGTGTCACAGTACATTGGGGCCTTGACTTGCAGCCATTAACATCTGCTATATGCACTACCAAAACAAAAAAACACAAGCCTTTAGTATAACACCATTAAAGGCACAGCAATTATATTAAATGTACTTCGCTCAAGTTTATAGGAAAGTTTTGAAAAAACATAAATGTTATGAAATACATAGCACATTGCAGCTGTCACATAGGAAAATAAAAAAACACAATTATGAGCTTTGGCTTATGAAGTGTAGCACTTAATGCTGTCAGCCACTAAAGGTGAAATATAATTATTGCATTTCAAGCAGAGGTCAATTTTGTGCAGTGTGGCATATATAGCCACCTTGGCTGTGAGTGTATGTAGTAATCTGCAACACTCCTTCGTCTTGGCGCTGCATCCAGGACTGTCTTCACATCCGCCGTAACAGTGCACTCTGCTAAAACGAGGTGGCTGAAACCACTTTAGTGCAGTCAGTGCTCAGAGGGATCTGTCTGTCTTCTGCAGCAGACAAGTCAACGTGTGCGATCACAGCCAAACAAACTTAGGAAAAGGTCATGCTCGAAGTTTGCCAAGTATAATCTCTCCTTAAATATAAAAGAGAGTCAGGAACACAGCGCATCTGATGTTCGACTCACCTGCAAGTTTATCTGATTGTGGGTGGCATATGCAGGCAGTGTAAGCCACACTCAGTGTATAATTAACCAAGTTGGATAGCATTTTAAAGGCTGCTACACGTGATCCAGTCTGCGACTGCATCCTTGTGCCAATGTGCTTTTTAAGCCCTTTGAAGTTGGCAGTGCAATCACAGAGCGCTTTGCCTCTGCACCATGCAGTTTAAATGTTATTAGTTTGGTTACACCTACTACAGTTAATGCATTCTCTGAGTGTCTAGACGTACTGCTCCACAGACAACAATGAAAATGAATGTGCAAGCATTTGGAAAGAATCCTCAGTCTGAATGCTCCCTCAGGCTAGTTTGTTAGCATTGTAACTTGTCCCAAACAAAACCTCCTCTCAAGTCCTTGCACAGCAGATTTGCAGTGCACCTTGCTGTATAAACTACATGCAAAAGTCCTCACTACTTGTCGTGGTTTCATTTCAAGTCTCTGGCAAGAGCAGTAAGTAAGTTGCCCCACTTTATGCACTGTTATAGAGGTAATGACATTTTCCATCTCATTTTAGCCTGTATTTAGAAGTATTAACTCTGTATACATTATTTAGCTGAGTCACAGTAATGACCAATAAGTAATGCTATCTGTGCTGCACTGTGGGTTGTATCTCACACACGCTTATTGTTCTTGGGTGCCAAGATATTGATCTGAACCCTGACACCACTGACAGAGCACACAGCCAGGAGATACAGCTCTTTGATTTCTGCTGAGGTTAGAAGCCTTGGAGCGCCCGTCAGGCTCCTGAGGGACTGGTGGGAACCCAAGAAGGACTGTAACGTGATCCATCATATTGTAATTTTGATGATGCCACCACAGATAGCATGAGTTCAAGGTGAGGGTTGATATTGTTTCTATTAAAGGTAACACTTCTCTATGGTATGTTAATATCAGGGATGCCCCTTCACCATCTACTATATCAGTGAGTGACACCGCTTATACATAAATTCATCTTGAACTGGTCAGATCTTCATCCAAGTTGCAATTATGAACAAACACAACCTTACTGAGCTAATAACACACAAATAA
Source organism: Decapterus maruadsi (assembly GCA_030347415.2). Taxonomy (NCBI): domain Eukaryota; kingdom Metazoa; phylum Chordata; class Actinopteri; order Carangiformes; family Carangidae; genus Decapterus; species Decapterus maruadsi. The sequence continues at coordinate 6,249,197 of CM064903.1, forward strand.
ATCATTGTATTGTTCTAGTCCGTCGTTAAGATATTCACAGCATAGGCTGGATATAGCACATCAACCCCTCGGCTAATGGCATTAACAAAAGCTAATTGGAGTCAGGAGTTATCAAATCTAGAGTCAAATCAATGAAAGGATTGGAGGCCGGCCTGGACGGCTCCAATCATCAAGGGGAAAATGAATACCCAAGTTTATCAAGGTATCTGACAGGATAATGTCAGAGAGGCGGGCAACGTCCTGAAGCTCAGTAAAGGGTTGACAATGACTCCAATCATGAAACCTAGACCATAATCCAGTAGAGATGCCGTGGAAAGACTGAAGGAGAGGCACTGGCTAAGAATATGGCTGAGTTGAATTTCTATATGGCACAATCATTGGAATAATTAAACTGAAGCATGCACTGACACAATAAGAGGCAAAAAGAAAGAAACGGTCCATCTTTCTCCTCATGATTCACATATTTTCTTTGTCTTGCATTTACCATGGAGACATTCTGGCCAATTGGACAGGTCCTTGGGCAAATCATAAGGACATTTGAGCTGTGAAATGACCCATGGAGGTGACCCATCACTGCACGAACAGATGGTAGCCAGGTTCAATTAAAGGATTTTTTGTTTCTTTGGCACTCTAAGTAAAAAAGCACAACCCCAATTTTAGGCAACTAAATCATATTGAGGAATCAATCTTACCACAAGCTCCATTTAGTACCTGTTTTTAAGTTTTTAATCACATGATTCTCATCAGCAGATGGTACTTTTGGCACTTTTATGGAGGAATTACCTTTTGCCCATGTTGGTTTTACAGTAATATTCAACATTTGATGATAACATGAATCCTGTGGTGACATTGTTTTTTTTTTGTCAGTTGTGAACAAGGTCAGGTATGAATTTCTAATAATCATCAGGTAATCAAGTCTCTCTACTTGATTACATTCATATTTTGTTAATCAATTAATTGAGGCAAGGCCAAAACCACCATATACTTTGGTGGTCCCCCCAATATTAGGGGACCACCAATCTGTCCCCCCAATAATATATAAAAGTATGTGACAGACATTCTCTTTTTAAGAACCCCAGCTGTTAACACATCCCTCTCTTGTTATTTCTGATTTATCTGGCATTTAATTCTATAGTTTAATTCATTTGTTAGGGAAACTGTGTGTGTGACCCCCCCCTCCCAGCTGTGAGTTGGTAGCGCCCATGTAGCGCGGCTTGTTTGAAGTTCTGCTCCGACTCGGAGCCTGAAATGACGGGCTGCAGGAGCTCTGATGTCAACAGAGGGAGAGAGTCAGTCCACCTGTAGCTCAGCAGGACCAGCAGGTATCAGACAGTAGCTACTACATCTACTACTACTACTACTACTACTACTACTACTACTACTACATCTCTAAGCAGCAGTGTTGTTGTCAAAATGACTGCCATACATTTTGGATTCATGTGAAATATTAATGGCGTTATAAAGGGGCCAGTTTTAAAGCTAGAGTGAAGATACAGATATCATATGAAACCAGGAGACACAGAGAATCTGTTGGTCCAGCCATGGCATGAGAGCTGCTCAGAAAACGGGATAAATAATGCTCCAAAGTTCGGCTTTGAGATTCTGGTGGGGAAAACTTTAAAACTGGATCCTGAACACTCCTGTCATCCCTGTGCATCTCTCTCTCTCTCTCTCTCTCTCTCTCTCTCTCTCTCTCTCTCTCTCTCTCTCTCTCTCTCGGGGTGGAGCAGAGAGGAGGGGTGGAGGGATGGACCAGTTCAGAACTGGAACCAGCACCAGCTCCTTTTTGACTGAGCTTTGAGGTACTGGACCCAGACTTGGTGCTGCTGCTGGTGAAACAGAGGCTGGTCCTGGTCCTGGTCCTGGTCCTGGGACTGAAACTGGTGTTGGTTCCTGTGCTGGTTCTGCTGCTAGTGCTGGTTCTGGTATCCACTTTGGTAATGGTACTGGATTGGTACCAGTTTGGGTGTTACTTCTGGTAAGGGGTTTGATACCGGTTCTGGTATTGATTCTGGTACTGATAATGATTGATAATTGTTGTGCATGTAAATTCCTACACTGCTTCATCAGTTCATGTTCACGCCTGACCAGGCTGAGACTGGTCCAACTATCTGGTGTGGAGATACAGGTATTTAACCTCTTAGTGCCCTATTGTGTTGTAACGATGAGGGCACTAACGAAGTCGAAACCCAACTTTCCACCAACAACTGTTGCTGGCACATGGAGCACAAAGGGATCCAGTGACATCATCGGCCTTGTGAACGCCCTCACAGAGGTTCAATACCTGTATCTCCACACCAGATAGTTGGACCTCTATTTAGAAATAAGTTCTCCTCCCACCAATGGCCTTATTTGCTGTTGCAGGCCACACAGAGACATCAGCAGAAACTAGAGACTTTTGATCCAGTTACAAGTTCTTTGTAGAGGCTTCAAGGAAAATTGTGTGTTGTGCATGACAGAACAGTTTTTATCATATCAATTATGTGATTAAATTCTGGTTCTGGTACTGGTTATGGTACCGGTCCTGGTTCTGGTACCGGTTATGGTTCTGGTACCGGTTATGGTACTTGTTCTGGTACCGGTTACGGTACTTGTTCTGGTACTGGTTCTGGTACCGGTACTGGTTCTGGTCCTGGTACTGGTTCTGGTACCCGTTCTGGAATCGGTTCTGGTACCGGTACTGGTATCGGTTCTGGTACCGGTCCGGTTCTGGTACTGGTTCTGGTACCGGTTCTGGTACTGGTACCGATTCTGGTACCGGCCCGGTTCTGGTACCGGTTCGGTTCTGGGACTGGTACTGGTTATGGTACCGGTTCTGGTACCGATTCTGGTACCGGCCTGGTTCCGGTTCTGAACTGGTTCTGCTACCGGTTCTGGAACCGGTTCTGGTATTGATTCTGGTACTGGTTCTGGTACCGGCCCGGTTCCGGTTCTGAACTGGTTCTGGTACCGGTTCTGGAACCGGTTCTGCTTCAACTGGTGGAAGGATGGAGCAGAGAGGAGGGATAGAGGGATGGAGCAGAGAGGAAGGATGGAGGGATGGAGCAGAGAGGAGAGATGGAGGGATGGAGCAGAGAGGAAGGATGGAGCAGAGAGGAAGGATGGAGCAGAGAGGAAGGATGGAGGGATGGAGCAGAGAGGAAGGATGGAGCAGAGAGGAAGGATGGAGGGATGGAGCAGAGAGGAGGGATAGAGGGATGGAGCAGAGAGGAAGGATGGAGCAGAGAGGAAGGATGGAGGGATGGAGCAGAGAGGAAGGATGGAGGGATGGAGCAGAGAGGAAGGATGGAGGGATGGAGCAGAGAGGAGGGATAGAGGGATGGAGCAGAGAGGAAGGATGGAGCAGAGAGGAGGGATAGAGGGATGGAGCAGAGACGAAGGATGGAGGGATGGAGCAGAGAGGAGGGATAGAGGGATGGAGCAGAGAGGAAGGATGGAGCAGAGAGGAGGGATAGAGGGATGGAGCAGAGAGGAGGGATGGAGCAGAGAGGAGGGATGGAGCAGAGAGGAAGGATGGAGCAGAGAGGAGGGATAGAGGGATGGAGCAGAGAGGAAGGATGGAGCAGAGAGGAGGGATAGAGGGATGGAGCAGAGAGGAGGGATGGAGCAGAGAGGAGGGATAGAGGGATGGAGCAGAGAGGAGGGATGGAGCAGAGAGGAAGGATGGAGCAGAGAGGAGGGATAGAGGGATGGAGCAGAGAGGAAGGATGGAGCAGAGAGGAGGGATAGAGGGATGGAGCAGAGAGGAAGGATGGAGGGATGGAGCAGAGAGGAGGGATAGAGGGATGGAGCAGAGAGGAAGGATGGAGCAGAGAGGAGGGATAGAGGGATGGAGCAGAGAGGAGGGATGGAGCAGAGAGGAGGGATAGAGGGATGGAGCAGAGAGGAGGGATGGAGCAGAGAGGAAGGATGGAGGGATGGAGCAGAAAGGAGAGATGGAGGGATGGAGCAGAGAGGAGCAGGGAGAGAGTCCTCACACCATGTTCTAAACAATTTTCAAAAATTAGTATCATAGATTGTGGGAAATACCCCACCCCCCGGTCTCATTAAAAAAAAAGTATGAAACTCCGGACCTTATTTGTCATTTGGTCCCAATGTCTACACCGTGGTTTTGGCCTTGAGCTGAGGAAACATGTTCAAGGTCAAATTTAAGAAAGACGATCATGTCAGTGTTTCTGGTCATGGCTGCTGTGGATTTGCCAATATTCTAAGCAAATTCATCTATCAGCCTTTTGAATTATAGCAGGGAAGCATAAAAATGTCATTTATTTGTTTATTAGAATGGGACTGCGTATTAATACAAGATACATACACCGTATTAAGTACAACTGCTAGTTTCCATCCGTACTCTCAATTGCGTCTGTCTTGTTGTGGTGGCCCTTCTGCATTTCCCTTTTCATTACTATCCCTTTTACACGATTTGTAACATTTCTGTGCCTACTTTTTTTTAGCCCTTTTTATGTCATCCTTACTCTCATTTCCTTTTGGTCAAAGGCTTGACAGCATCAGTCTTGTGTGTGTTTCCAAGCCTGGTGTAATCCCTGCATTTGCAGGAAGTTTGCCAAGCTCAAAAATTGGTTGACTTACTGTCTCTACCTCTGTAAAGATTATAATTAGACACCCAAACCAACAGCTGGGCCTCCTTCCTTCAGTGCTTCCACCAGGGGAAGTTTGCTGTTATTTGGCACCCATGGCACAGCAACAATTAATGGATACGCAGGCTTTTACTTGGAAGAACCCCTGCTGAGCTCTCCATTCACAGGCTGAGAGAAGTGGTGTTCAAATGGTTTCATTATACATGGTTTCATTTTGAACATGTGACTTTTCTATCACCAGAATGCATTAGAGAGATTTAAAAGAAGTTGACTGACTTATTTTTCCTCTAAGTGATCCTTGAGCAAAGTACAAGGGCCAATTTCCTCAGCGATTCTGAAGGAATGATTGTTCTTCCCTTTGAACTTGATGACAAATTATATCTTTACTAGCTGATTTTTTCGTTAGAATATAAAAAATATTGCCCCATGGCCATGTAATGACTAAAGTTCAATTATGGATCAAGAAAAACAGACACTTAGCATTAGATAGAGTTTATTCGTCGGCATAAACCCAATAGAAATGAGACAGAAACACGTATATATGTAACACATTTCACGGAGGCTGTAGCTTCAGGTTGGCCTAGCGTGCCTGTTTTATTCTCAGCATGTCAACACAACAACGACAGGATCATAATACTCTTCACTTCCGCTATCTCTGCGCGCCAGCAACATACAAAACTCCCTCTGCTGTCGAAAAGTGGTACTGACCAGATTTCCTGCTTCATCACCAGCAGTCTTACACATAGCTACTAATCAAAACATAAACCTAGTTTATCTGCTGACCAACCCAATTAATGTTAATTGTAAATGTAAATATGAATAAACAAATATAAACAAATAAACAATAAACAAATATAAGGGGGGTGCCTCGTATTTAACCACTATTCTACACTCTCCCCTCCAAAATGAAATGGCGTCCCGACATTATGAGATGTTCAGTACACATTATGATTGAACAGTACACATGTAGTGTGAATGCATTGCATAAAGGAAGTTCATGTCTATGAAGGAGTCAAGAGTTCATTAATGTCCATGAAGATGCACAACTGTAAACAGTCCATCACATGACATTCATCTCCTGTTAATGCCACATGTTTTCAGCAGATGTTATTGTGCACGATAACAGTCCACTGCCACCTCCGCCATGAGCGCGGGTATCTGCATCTTTCCTGAGAGTAAGGTACTTTACATAGAAATAACCTCCTGTATAACTCAACATGTGACACAGTTCCTGAGATCACCTCACTGTCTGACATTTCAAATAAGTGCTTCTCTCTTATGTATTTAGATAACTTGCATAACACTATTCATATAACATCTAAATAACATATTACAACATATTCAAACTCTTCTTATAAATCTGTTCTCTACTCAATCATGTGACGTGGTAGGCTGTCCTAACCTATGGTAAGTAAACAACATTTTTGGTTTCCTCGTTCTGAAAGGATACTTTCTCTGTGGGACAGGAGGATGATCAGGATCATCTTCTTCATCGCTGGATGCTGAGTCAGGAGACTGCTCTTCATTCTGAGTGTGTGATGTCTCAACATCCTGTTTTGGTGACTCCATTATTTCATCCCCTGGTTCCATTTGTTGTCCCATGTTGTCCTCTTTGTGATGATCATCCACCACATCTCCTCTGTTGGGATGGAACTCGTGCGCCTCTGCCCTCAGAGCACTTTCCACTTGTCTTTCAGATCCCTGATTCAGTCCGATGATAGATTGCCAGCTGTCCTCGTCCTCATCTCCTGAGCTGTATTCTTTTTCCTCACGCCTGTGTTTATTTTTTACCTGCCTCTTTTTTCCAGGTGTAGGAGGTGAATCCACTTCTTCAACAGGGAGGAAGTCACAGGGTAACATCAGATTCCTGTGCATGACTCTCACACGTCCCTTCCCATTTTCTGGTTTGAGTTCGTACACTGGACTGTCTGAGTGTTTCCTTTGTGTGACAACATACACTCTGTCCTCCCAGAATGATCTCAGTTTACCTGGACCCCCTTTTTCATTCAGGTTCCGGACCAGCACTCTGCATCCTGGTGACAACTCAGCACCATGGACCTTCCTGTCATAAAGTGTTTTTCCTCTCACTCCTTCTTTCCAGGCTGATTTGGATGCCAGCTTGTAGGCTTCAGCCATTCTTGTCCTCCACTTCTCAGCATAATCTCTGTGGGATGAGCTCTGGTCTTTTGCTGTGAGGCCAAACATGAGGTCAATAGGGAGTCTGGGGTTGCGACCAAACAGGAGGAAATAAGGTGCATAGCCAGTGGCCTCGTTGCGCGTGCAGTTAAAGGCATGGATCACTTTTGCCAGCGAAGATTTCCAATCTGCCTTCGCAGCTTCTGGCAGGTTCCTGAGCATGGCCAAAAGTGTCCTGTTGAACCTTTCTACCTGGCCATTTCCCTGGGGGTGGTATGGCGTAGTCCTGGACCCCCTCACTCCACTGAACTCTTCTAGCTTGGCAAACAGCTTATTTTCAAATTCTTTGCCCTGGTCATGATGGAGTCTTGTGGGGAACCCAAACCTTAGCACAAAATCTCCATATATCTTCTCTGCGGCTGTCTTAGCTGCTTTATTGCGGCAGGGATAAGCCTGGGCAAACCGTGTGTAATGATCCATCACAACCAGGATATATTCATATCCTCCCTTTGATCTTTCTAGGTGCAGGAAATCAATAGACACCAACTCGAAAGGATATGTTGTGACGATATTTGTGAGTGGGGCTCTGGTTGGTCGGTTTGGACGCTTGTTTTTCAGACAGCTGCAAACTCGTGTGATGTAATGCTCAACATCCTTTTGCATGTGAGGCCAGTGGAAACGGTCTCTGATGAGGTTTACTACTCTCTCTACTCCAAGATGGCCCATCTCTTCATGGAGTTCTTTGTAAACCAGCTGATGGTATTTTTGAGGAAGGAGCAGTTGTGAACGGCTGGCTGTCTCTCTGTACAACAGTCCATCATCACCGAGGTGCAGTTTATGTCTCTCTCTTACCAAAGCTGCTATTTTGTGATTTTGGGGGCGCTTCCCACACTTTGGCCACTGTTTTGATGTCACATACTTGAATACCACTCCAATCACAGGATCGTCTTTTTGAGCCTCTCTCAGCACTGTTTTAGGGATCTTCCCCATGGATGTCACCTCATTGCTTTCCTCTTCTAAAGCTGTAGCAATGGTCACTGGGCAGAGCCACGGTTCGCTCTCTTGTGAAACCATCACAGCCTGAGTAACACTGTTCATCACATCAGGCTGTACAACTTGTGTGCATGTTGACATGTACTGCTCCATATCCATAGGCATGCGCGAGAGACCATCAGCATCCCCATTAACTCTGCCCGGGCGGTACTTGATGGAGAACTGGAAATCAGCGAGCTCAGCTACCCATCTGTGGGTGGTTGCGTTTAGTTTGGCTGTTGTTAGCACATATGTGAGGGGATTGTTATCTGTATAAACTGTGAATGGTGGTGAATAAAAGAGATAATCCCTGAACCTCTCACATATTGCCCACTTCATAGCTAGGAATTCCAGCTTTCCAGAGTGAAGATGGTAGTTTTTCTCTGGGGCTGTTAAAGTTCTGGATCCATACGCAACCACTACTAATTTTCCCTGCTGTCGCTGATAAAGCACCGCCCCCAGCCCCTCTTGTGAGGCATCACAATGTAAGGTGAATGGCTGTTCAAAGTCAGGATACCCTAACACTGGTGGCTGAGAGAGAAAGTCTATGAGCTGGCAGAGTACCTCTTGATGTTCTGCTGACCATGTGATAAGATGAGAGGATGGTAACTGGCCTCCACCTGGTTGTCTCTTTCCGTCTCGTCTGGTTTGTCTGCTCTTCCCCGTTGCTGGTTTATCTGAGGAGAGAAGATCATAGAGAGGCTTTGCAATGCGTGAGAAGTTAGGGATATAACTGCGATAATATGATATAAATCCCAAAAGCTTCCTTAACTCCCCAATTGTGGTCGGCGTCCGCTGCTTCAGGGCCTGCACTGGAGCAACGTCTGCCGGGTCCATGGTGTGACCATCTTGAGTGACCAGCCTCCCCAGAAATCTCACTTGATTTTTAAATATTTCACATTTTCTGGGGGTCAGTTTGACTCCATGGCTCTGATAACTGCGCAGCACACTCCTCAAATCCTTCAGGTGATCTTCAAATGTTTGAGAATGGACTAAATTGTCATCCAGGTAGGGCAAGCATATTTCATCCCTGAGGCCCGTTAAGCATTCCTCCATTGATCTCTGAAACTCTGCTGGGGCAGATGATAACCCAAAGGGGATTCTCACCCACTCATACAGACCCCAGGGCGTGATAAATGCAGTGAGAGGGCGGCTTGACTCTTCAAGGAAGCCCTGGTGATAGGCTTTTCCTTGGTCCAGGACTGAAAACCAAGAACTCCCTCTCAAGCTGTTGAGCATATCTTGTATGCGGGGTATTGGATGGCGGTCGGGGATGGATTTCTTATTTAACTCTCTATAGTCGATACACAGACGGAGACTTCCATCCTTTTTCCGCACACAAACAATAGGACTGGAGTATGGTGACTTGGACTTTGTTACCCAGCCTCTGTTTAACAAGTCCTCTAAGTACTCTTTAACTTCTTTGTGAAGGGGCTTAGGGACTGAAATGTATGTGCGTCTCACAGGTGTGGGGTCACTGAGGCGGATCTTGAGCTGCAGCGAGGGGATGGTGCCCACATCATATTCATCACGAGCGAAAGCTCCACATTCCTCTCTCAGAAGCCGTTTGACCTGCTGCTGTTGTGGCAGGGGAAGGTGACTGAGGGGAACAGGTGGGTCCCACTTGTGTCCAAGATCATCCTTTGTTTCACATCTTTGTGTCTTTTCCCCATTTCCTGTTTCAGGTGCTGATGTCTGTCCTGCATTAGAAGTCTCTGCGTCTGTCTGATGAACTTCAACTGGTTTTGTATCTGCAGGGTAGATGGTTTTAACCCACTGTGTTTGTCCCAGTATGGTTCTTGGGGGTAACAGGATGTTATGTGTAGTGTTGTTTGTGACTGGGATATTGACACGTGACCAGCTCCCTCTCTGCAGACGCAGTACCCCTTCTTCCATTTTTATCCCCTCCGGCAACAGGGTAGGTGGACAGGGTTCAAATGAAACATCTTGTTGCTCTGGGAGTGCGCCCGCTCGAACACTACACTTCACTGTTCTTGTCTGGCCAGCTGGGATGGATGTAACCTCCCTTCCCACTTTTACAGTGCCTTCACCAAGCCCATCGTCCCCACTTCTCATTACTTTCAGAAACACCTCTGTTTTTTTACAGTCAAAGGAGAATGCTGCACTGACTGCATTTGTGACAACACATGGTGGTTCTATGCCCCTTGCTAACACATACTCAATGACGTTATACCCAATGATTGGCTGCTCTGCCACCCCATCTTCATCTGATACCAAAACTGGCACTAGGAGTTCTAGCTGTTTGGCATTCTCTGATGGTAACTTGAATGTGATTTCAACCCACCCAGAAAAAGGAATTGGCGTCTGATTCACTGCTCGTGCATTTAAGAGATCTGGGTCCACAATCTCAGCTAGATCCCTGACTGTAGTGTGTGGAATTTGCTGTTGTCTCCATTTCTCATTCATGAGACAGACTTGTGACCCAGTATCCCACAAAGCCTTAGTTTCAACCTCATCTATCAGGCAAGTGATGATGTACTTTCTCCCAACTAGGCTGAGTAGCTGTGCTCTTTGTTTTGGGGAAACGAGATTGACACTAACTGCTTCATTTTTTTGTATAGCAGTGTTGTGTGCTTCAGCTGCCACTTTTGCTTCTAAGTGTTGAATTCTGTCAGTGACTAGCTTATACATGTCTCTACATTGTTCATTCTGATTGTCTTTTTCGGCAGGTGGTGTTGGGATGGCTGTCACAGTGTTAGCTGACATATCTACGTGTCCTGGTTTTCCAGTGTTTCTCCTTCCGGTCCGACATCCACGAGACAGATGACCACTTTGTCCGCATTTGAAGCAATGGTTGCATTGTTCTCCTTTGTTGTTGTCTTGGCAGGTTCTGCAGGCACGTCTCCCACTCGCTCGCTGCTGCACAGAAGATCTAGGAGACTCAAACATGACTTTTTTAATTTCTTCCACTTCTCCTTTTAATTGTTTGATGATATCAAGGAGTTCAGAATCTGCATGAGTCACAGGTGGTTGTGTTTTGACTGTTTTACCTTTTGTGAATGTGGAGGATGCCCTTTCTTGACCACCAACTGCTCCCACTGTGGCGTCTGGAGTTGCCTGTGCATCAGCTTTGATTTCTCTCACTTTTAGTTCTTTGCTGTTCTTTTTGAATTTTTGTTGTCTTTCCCACTCAAGACTGGCTGCCTCATTTGTCTTGGCAATCAACACGTCATCAGTGACGGTTACATCATCCAGGTAGGTTTTGAGCTGGTACTTTACATTGTCACTTATGAGTCCTGTTCCCACAGCTCTAAGGAACTTCTTTTGCACTAAGTCACGGCCATACTGTTCATCAGCACCGGGTTCTCTGGATGCAACTAACAGTCTCTCCTTCAACTCTATGGCCCTGAAGAGGAAGTTCTGCGGTGACTCGTTGCTGTCCTGGGTGATGTTTATTAGGCGATGGTATAGGTCAGTGGAGCTATCTTCTTTGTAATGGCCCTTTAAAATGGTGCGCAGTTGGGCAAGAGTGAGGTCAGACTTGATTTCCAACATATCACGCAAGTTCAGCCCTGGACTTATGGCTCTTACCACTGCTTCAATAATTTCTGCCTCACTGTGTTTTTTCTTTAGCCCCATGTCAATCTGATGGACCAAGTTAGAATAGGACAGTTTATCTTTCTGTCCCCTTTCTCCAATCTGACCATTTATTTTAAATTCCCTCCTAATGGTCACTTCTGGTGGTTGGGCGGCTAATGGGTTAGCTTGTTGATGTAACAGCACATTGCTTGGTTGCTGCGTGTTTACTTTCTTTGTTAGCCTGGTCATTTCACTTTCCAATGTCTTTGCAGCATCTTGAAAACTCAGTTGGAGTGCTGCATAACGCTCCTGGAGACGTGCCAATGCAGCGACGTCCTCACTAGCACTGTCTTCACCCGTCTTTTGTGTCTGTTTATCTTTTTCTTTCATTTCTTTAGCAGTTGCAATCAACCGGGCCAAAAATGCAGATGCCACCTCCTCTTCTTCATCATCTATGACTGTATCAGCCGTTTGGCTAATTAATCTGATCAGCGTGTGCTTCTTTGACCCTTTTTCTGCTTCGATTTTAGCATGAAAACACAGTTCTTGTAGCTGCTCACACTGTAGCTGCACCAGGGACTCACTCAACTCGTCCTGCAGTCTTTCCAGCTCCATTTCGCCGTGGTTTCACTCTTTCAGAAGCACCGCTGATCCCACTTCTGACACCAATTTTTGTAACACATTTCACGGAGGCTGTAGCTTCAGGTTGGCCTAGCGTGCCTGTTTTATTCTCAGCATGTCAACACAACAACGACAGGATCATAATACTCTTCACTTCCGCTATCTCTGCGCGCCAGCAACATACAAAACTCCCTCTGCTGTCGAAAAGTGGTACTGACCAGATTTCCTGCTTCATCACCAGCAGTCTTACACATAGCTACTAATCAAAACATAAACCTAGTTTATCTGCTGACCAACCCAATTAATGTTAATTGTAAATGTAAATATGAATAAACAAATATAAACAAATAAACAATAAACAAATATAAGGGGGGTGCCTCGTATTTAACCACTATTCTACATATATCTAACTTCTTCTAACACCAGTTTGTGCTAGAAAAAAAAATCCTTATCCTTGAAATAAGTGCTATTTTTTTTTTCATTTTGTGGAGCAGCAACAGAATTTTAAGTGATGCATCTCAAAGAACATGATAAAATATAACTTTCAGAAGCAAAACTGGTTTGACAGAACAATAAATCAGAATAAAAGACAAACCACAACAGTAGTCGCTCCATCAATCCACATCCACTCCCAAGAGAAGTGTGTCACTGTGTAAGCCCCAAAGTCTTTTTTGTGTAAACTCCATAGGGAGTGGTACAGATCACACAAGCTCCAACAGTACTTTGTTGTAAACTTCCCTTTCTTTTGTATTGATAATGGTCGTTTTAAGGGTCCAAGTTTGAGTATGAGCTCTTTGGTTTCACTGCAGCCGCATGCAACTATGATGAATGAAAATGAAATAAACGAGTCCAGATTAAACACTGCTGTTTGCTTCCTGTGAAACCCTGCTGCAGCTTACTTGAATTTCTGATGTTACTCAGCCTGGTAAGGATGAGTGACTGCCCTGCTGCTGACAAGGCAGCTGGTTCTGAGGACGGTGATGCTGTGTGGAGTCGCAATCTTTTCGGATTCACTGAATGAACGCTTCAGTGGCGCTCACCCGCCACCGAGAGGTCAGGTTTAAATTCCCAGTATGGATAAACCTTCTATCCAAATATATTTTCTGCCCTCTGACTGAGAGGTTCAACGTGCTTTTCTGGCTGTCAGGATTGTTAAGCATTTCAGTGTAAACAGATTGCTGCGTTCATCCTCTTCTCTCAACATTTAACATCTCCCGTCAACCAGTAGAAGGTGTTGACATGCACCATTTGCGGTTGTGCAGCTTCTCCAGTGTGCTGCGAGGCCGCCGCTGATGTCAAACTAGTAGAGGTGACCTACAGTGAAGCTTACTGCATTTCCAGCAGGTGAAGCTGATTGATGCGGGTGTTAACTATCCTGCCCCCACACACACAAACACAGGCATCACTCAACATTAAACCCTCAATAAAAATAAATGCTACAAGTTAAGAGCTCTACGGTTTCAGTTCTCAGATTTTCTTACTGCAGGAGGAGAGCAGAATTTTTCATTAGTTGTTTTCCACAAGGTAGCAGTGATAAAATTAGTCCAATTAGAGCTCCTCGTAGGTTCTGCTGCATACTAATGCTGGCCTTCCCTCAGGATGTCTCCCAACAGCTGTTTTGGAAACAGTCTTGCGGCTGATAAGCCAGCGGTAATGCACTCACCATTTGGCCAGGCCATTTGTTAACATTTTACAGTCATCATGATATTTGTAATGTTTGTGGGAGGGGAGAGGAGGTGGGTAATTATAATCTCCTCACTCTTTACCCAACCAGTCATTTCTGCATTTCTGAGCACTAATGCTATAAAAACACACATCTTTTCTCCAGGTTCACCAGAAGCAGAGAGATGAGACGAGAGATGCTGATGGTTTCTAAAAGCCTGGTCACTGTAGCTGTGCCTGGAGTATTTTCCTTGGCTTGGGACTGTTCAAAGCATTATAAAATAATCTCATTTAAGTGGAAAAGCTCAGATTCAACATCAAAGGTATTTCTGCCCTTAAAATGATGCCAAAGTTCTTTGACCTAAAGTTGAGCTCCAGAGTTTTTTCCACGTTGACAAACACATTTACTTACACTGATGAATTCAGCTCGTTCAGAAATAGTGCACAACCGTCTCAGATGAAGTTATTACCTTCAGAAATGCTAAGAAGATCATTTTACAGCTCTGTGATCTTGCAATAACAAGCTGACATGTACATCTGTTTTTATTTTTGGTCTTGTTTTTCTGCTTTTGGGTTCGTTCGTTCGTTCGTTCGTTCGTTCGTTCGTTCGTCATTTTGTACACGCAACACATGCTACACAAGAACATCTTTGATTACAAAACTCTAATGGTCAAATTAAAACCCATAAGATCAAACTACGAGGCACTGATCTGAATTTAAACTGAATAAATACAGAAACATGAACTTTGGAATTAACTTCTTTTCTCCTCTTGTTGGTTTCATGTAGAACACTTTGTTGCGAGAATACGGCTATATTATCAAGTTAATTATCATTGTTAAATCTCAATGTCAACGCAGCACTCGCAGAAGAGGCTCCCACCCTCTTATCTTATTTTACAGGCCTGTAAAATTAAATAGAAGGGCCAACATAATATGCATCTACAGCAGCCTGCCTGCAAAACAAAGGCAGCAGATAGCGTGGTAAAGGTGGTATACAAAAGTAAACACAATGTAGACCTGATTGGAAAATAATTATTATATCTACACATATTAGAAAAGAGAAGAAATAGCCCGCACAACCTCGTTTTGCTCCAGATATTTTACTGCCAACGTTTCGGGCTTCTCAGCCTTTCATCAGGTCATCATCATGACCTGATGAAAGGCTGATAATGACCTGTTGAAGGGCTGAGAAGCCGAAACGTTGTCAGTAAAATATCTGGAGCAAAACGAGGTTGTACGGGCTATTTCTTCTCTTTTCTGCTTTCTCCTTGGCCCAGCACCCTAAGCAAGTGATATGCGTATATTTTTTTTTTACAATTTTTTAATCTACACAAATTAAAATTTGAATTTGGAGATCATATGCTATAGAAATGATCCCAAAATGGACTGTATAGTTTCAATCATACAGTATATGATGAATAAACAATACAAGATATAGGCCTATTCCTGACTACAAGGTATCACACACTGTTTGGAGGTCCCAATGGGTATTAAGAAAACTATTATTAAAATGTGTACACTATTTTTTATATTTCAACTGCCTCTTTTATATATAGTAGTTGAATAGATTATGCAAAGGTGTTATCTTCCCCCTGTCAGCTTTGGGTGTGCTTGAGTCAACTCATTAGTTGTTTTTTTCTTGTTGTACATGAAGCCACTTTGTTAGTGTCGTGGCAGCAGTTCAACATCGAAAGCAAAAAAAAAGAAGAAAAAATAGCTACAAAGGGAGAATGTGAATTGCAGCATTCAAACTATTTCACTGAGTCACTCATCCAAAGTATCAAAAACAGAGACTCCATTCTTCCTGCTTTGGGGAGAGAGTTTGCGCAAATCAACGGAGCCAAGATCAGAGCGTGTTCACAAGGATGTGAATTCTGTTATTGGGATGTTTTTTCCCTTTTGAGTCTTTGCGCAGGGGCTCTGAATACTCAACATCAGGGAAAATACTTTTATTTCCACTTCAAAATGTCAAACTCAAAAGCAAATGGGGGGGTACACAACCATTCAGCCCTGGTAATATTGAACATCATTGAGAGGGAGACAGAGAGGGAGAGAGTGCGTTAGAGGAGTGAAAGACCTGGTGGAGAGAATCAGAGCAAGGGAGCATGTGTTTGAGAAAGAGAGCGACAGAGCATGATAGAGGATGGAGTAAGGAGGTTGGCTGAGCAACGTCGGTGCAATTTGTCTTCATGCAGCTGGCCCCTCGCAACGTCCTGCAGACCCAGGCTATTTTCCCTGACAAGCTTGTTGCCTCCAGTGCAATAGGTGATTTACCTCTCACCGTGGCACTGACCAACATCCCATTCTGGGAGAAGAACAGAGTAAATCAGAAGTCAGGACTTCTCCCGTTAATCACTAATTACAGTACAGGTTGGATGCTGAAGGTTGATCCATCCCAAGAGGTCCCGAGTCCCTCAGGCCTAAAACCAGACCAGGCGAGGAGCCAAGGCCACTTCCACCTCTGATAAATCTCTCACAGAGGAGGTGCTGGACTGAAAGTGTTTGAGCTGGCTCCAACAGTCCAGACTCCCATCTCTCCGAGGAGTTTCTCATTCAGGTCGGATGCTCAGCCCCTGACTTCCTCCTTCCTAATTCCCCTCCTTCCTCCATCCAGCAGCTAAAGCTATACGATGGAGCCAGGCTTGGCTGTCTGTCGCCCACTTTCTTCTTTAAATTCTTCCTATAACTTCACACATTTCTATCCCCGCAGGGATCAGCAGCAAATCGAGTTTGTTGCTCGCAGCGTATTCCAAAAGCATTAAGATACAAGGGGGCTGTAATTGAATGGTTAGGGAGGACATTATTGAAGGAGATTTTTGTCAGCGTATCCACCTACCACCACCTCAAGTCCATGGAGAGCTGAGTAGCTGCATGGTGTGTTGATCTGCCGGCTGTAGTGTTATCAGTGTCAGGGGAGAAGGAGGATGCGTGACTGATGGAAGGTTCACTTTTCCTTTAATTCCTCACTTCCTGCGTCTGGGCTCTTTCAGTGTGTTTCATGTTGCCCCTTTAATTGTCCAATTTAGGCAGTTTTGTTTGTGTGCTTCTGTTTTTAAGATCCTTTTTAATAATTTAATTAATACTTTTTTAAATTAATTTTTGTAAGTCCACCAATTTACACTGAGGCCAACATTTTACTACTATTCTTATTCTGATCCATTTAAAATCTGCACCAAACAGCTTCAAATTTGCATATTACTACAAGACGAGACAATATCTAATCTTTGTTTTAATAGGTATTTAAACATTTGGTATTCGGTTGTGATTATCCACCGAACTAAGGGAACATAACAAATAACTTGCACGGAGAGCAGGCTGATAATAAATTAATCAAATTGTTCTTCATTTGTAAAAGGAAGGTTTCACCTGCAGTCATGTGGAGTTGAATGTGCTGCAGGTTTTGGAGTAGAGAGATTAGTTATTGTACCTGTTGCAGCTTTGTGATCTGAGAGAGACATGGGGAGGAGTTGAACTTGAAATGTTAACGTACAGCTGTGTAGAGACATAATGTTGTCAAACTGGGAAAAGATTGATAATGACAATGTTGAGAATTTCCAAAAAAAACACCAAACATTCATCTCCTATGTCATCCCCTTTTCCACTACAGCTCTGCTCAGGTCGACTCGACTCGGTTTAGGTCATTTTCCACAACTGAGTTCCTCCTCAGCGTGAGCGCGGTCGTCATAGCACGGCTGCTACGGTCTTGCTCCGTCTTGCTCTCTTTTTTCAATCCTCTCGTCAGCTCCAAACACGTTGTCTGCACCTCTTCGACGGACACATCAATAGCAAAAATTGAAAACTGTCCGTTTACAACTTACTTATTTTCCCTACTGAGAATATTTTTAGTGATATTACCAGTTTCTCCTGTTTTGAGTACAATGCTGTCATGATCAGATTGATCAGACAGTCAAAGCCAAGTTGTGATAAACTGTATCTGTTATCTGTTGACATCTGTCATCCCAGTTCTGTCATGTTACACTAAAGAAACAACAGCGTCTGACTCAACTCAGTTTGGGGCAGTTTGAACTTCAGCTCTGAGGGTGGATTTTGTTCCATCCTGTAAGAAACGTCCACCATAATTTAGTTTCTGTCGAGTGGAGCACTGATGTGTTGTCTTTCTCCACAGCAGATTTCACTCTGTTGAGGCATTAAAAATGAGTGTTACTACTTTGAAATCTGTCAGTAAGACCATTTTTTTTAAAGATCCTGCCGAAGTTGGACAGAGCTGAAGTTGCTCCATTGTGGCCTCACCGGGTGGGATACACTTTTAATAAGGCCTTGTAAAAGAAAAAGAAAAAAGAAAATGCAGTTTTTGTTCTCGAACATTTTTCATTTCCCATCTGTTATTTCTATTCTGTGTGGCCGTGATGACTCCTATATCGCCCCTGCTGACTGCTGTTGTCATTTATTACATACAAACAGTCCTTTAATGATCAAACATGTTCCATCAAACAACTTCTGTCACTTTATGATGTGCACAGGGGAAACGTCTCAGTTGATTATTTCCTTTCATGTGCCATTTAAACCCTTCCTTTTCTAGTTCAGTACGAGTTATGGGTAATATCCATTACAAGAGGAATTACAGTCTGCGCAGGAGACCAACGAATAACTCATGTTTGATTTTTAGAAATGAAAGACAGGCTCATTAATAGATGTTTGAGACCTGCTTCCTCAGTTCTTCATCTGCGGCAGATGATTTAATAAGCATACTAATATTTCCATTTCACCAATATTATCACAATAAGTAGATGCAGCTTTCGAATAATAAAAAAAAATTATAGTAGCACTTTACATAAAGAGTGGGCGTCGTGTGGCGTAGTCAGCTCCCCATTTCCTGATTCTCAATAATATCCAATATCATACTACTATATCCAATAAAAATGTCCATAAAATATTAAAAAAAAAACATACAGTGAAGGTCAAACGCATATACATCAATTATTACAACTTACACGGATGTGGACTCGGCAACAAGAATACCTGGAATATATGATACAATGATACAATCTGATGTAACATCCTGGCAATATACACTTCTATCTTCTTGGAGCTGTTTCTGTTCAATCTTTGTCAACTTTGCCACATAGCAATCGGCTCAACTCTGTGTAAACTTTTACATTAGTGGTGTTGCATTGAACTACATTACATGAAAATATGTTTTTTGCTTGCATTGTCCGCAAAGCAGTAGGCAAGGTTAAGCATGAGCAGCTCTTCATTGTGCGTCAATACAATGAGCTGTTTTCTGTTAAACGGCCTTCTGGCTACATACAATGACAGAAATATCTTGTATGAAGGTTCACGGATTTAAAAAAAACAAACAAAAAAAAACATTTTTTTCTCCATCAGCCAGATTGAATTTGCACGATTTCCACTTAGATTTTAGACCTCGAAAAGTTTTTGTTTCCTGCAAGAGGAGTATAGTGAAAATGAAGAGAAAATTAACAAATGTGAAAATTAACAAATGTAAATTAGCTGTTGATTATGCGCCACACATGAAACAGGTTTCATTGCATCCTAGATTTTTATCAGGAAGTGCTTTTCCAATTTTCACCTGTTGAGATAGTCAAATGAAAAACACTTACAGTAAGTGCCTCTCTTTTCTTTTTTCCTCTTTTCTTTTCTTTTTTAGTACACAAAACAAATCGGCCGAGTACAACAGATTCTCACAGATGACCACAGAGTTGCGTCAGCTCTTTGCTAACGGTGTAATTGTCTGAAGTTAGAGGTATACTCCCTTCAGAAGAAAACGGCGGCTGTTATTAATCCTCTAATTTTGATGTAAGCCTGGCAGTGATTTGCCCGGGCTTAAGCAGGGTTTCACGGGGCCAAATGAGAGATTATAAGTCTTAACTCTGAGCTTCCTGCTAAAGAGAAGTATGAGTTGTCTCATGGCTCTGGTCCGATCGGTCTGGATCTGATGGGTGAGCCGGGTTCACAGTTCAAAGACACAACAAGTGGTCCGAACGCAGCAAATCAGTGACAGGGTTTTATAATAAAAAAAACATTCAGAGGCCATTGGTGCAGGGGCCACTGGTGTCATGTCGTAATTGAAGGTGCTCTCATCCTTATTCTCTGGGCTGTGGCAAGTGAACAGTGTCTGCTGGACCTGCTCTTTCATTAGGTTTTGTATTTCATGCCCTTAGGAGCAGAACAAATTGAGTCTCTGTTTCCTTTTGCTCTGTTGCTCATTACCCCAGAGAAAGATTAAAAAGCATTCTCTCACAGGCCACGTTACATAATACAACCAAAAAACTGGATGAGTGTGCATTGTTCTCATTGTCTCATCAAAATACTGGACACACAAAAAAGGCATTAGCCAATCACTGACCTCTCACCACCCCCATCCCACCCTACCCTGGCCTTTTTCCTTTGTGGCGATATTTGCTCTCACAGTTTGGTGAAAAATTACCCGTGAAGATCTCGACCACATCCCATCATCACCAGCAACACGCTTGGAAAAACTTTGAGGTATTGCAGGAATACTGAGGCGAGCAAAGCAGAGACTCTGATCGAGGTTCTCGGGGTGTGTTTCCACGGGGGGAGGCTCTCCTGGCAGCACATTCATGTTACTTTCATCAGAAAGGATGCACTCCTGGGCTTTTACAACAGCGTGGAGAGCCGAGCTTGTTTTAAACCCTCAGAACACCGAGCACGTTAAAAAATATTCCAACTTCTAGTTAAAAAGCAGTGAGCTTGAGATGAGATTTCAGCAGTCAGCAGACCAGCAGCACCGGTGCTCTCCTCAAGTGTCTGCTTTGTTCTGTTAAAAAAAAAAAAAAGGTGCATGGGAGAGGAGAGCAAGTGGAATTTCCATTATACTGTTATCACATAAATTATGCAAAGTATTTACAGAATATTAAACTCGATTCACTCTCATTACTTTGGAAATTGAAGTAAATGTGCAGCCTTGGTGGATCTTTAACCAAACAAACATCTGCCGCAGCAGCTTAACAGCACCTAATGGAAACACTCATGTGCTTTTAGGTATTCTTCTTTTCAGCCTTCATGAAGAGAAATTATGAACAAAACATGGAACTCGCATTGTGAAGTATCTCCGTGGGTTTTTATCAATGCATTAAATCCCAGATATTAAGTTTACTGAGAACAGACTTTACCTTGTGTGGAGTATCTGGCTCAAACTGTAAAAACAGTTTCACAAAGACCTGAATTGTTACTTGAATAGTCTGTTTAATGTTGTGTTGTTTATTTTCCAGATGTGTACCTGCTGAACCTTCCCGATGACCAGAAAGTGAGCGTCACCACAGTAACAGTCGGCCAGAGCGCCGTTCTCACCTGCGCCATCACAGGGGAGAGGAGGCCTCCAATCCTGTGGAAGAGAAACCACCAGTCTCTGAACTCCTTGAACCTGGAGGACATCAATGTAAGAGCTGCTCATCATCACAGGCCCACGGATATGCAGACACAAACCTAAGTAGACACACAAGGACATGATATAAATACACTGATACATATGTTAATAGCCACATAATGAGATTTATAGTTGAATTACTCCAACACATGCAGTGAGAAGATCTAATTACGGCGTTTTCACGTTGTGAAGCATCATCAGTTTTTTAACGACGGTCTGGCAGACGAGCTGTAAATTTCTGATAATTTCATCCTATGTTTCTCTCTCATCATATTTCTGCTTTATTTTCCTTGGCAGCGAGTCAGATTGTCAGCACTTTTTATTTGACTGTTGGCGCCGGCTTTGTATTGTAGGTCTGACAGTAATCCAGGATGTCAGTTTGTATTCTTGGTGTCTGTGTTTAGAGACTGCTGGGAGGGACAGGGATTTCAGACAAAAAAGGAAGATGAAGGGGGATACCAAAGGGGTTCAGCCCTAGAGGAAGAACCTACTTTTACAACTCAGTGAAAACCTCTGTGTATCTGTCTTTCTGTGTGTGTGTGCGTGTGTGTTTTAATCTACATGCATGGCTTCAGACAGCCCTCTGTGTCACTTTCATCCACATCAAAAGGAGCAAGGGTACTTATGTGGCGAGGTGCAGAAAAGGCGGCAGACCTCTTCTGCCTTACCCTTCCCCTCTGTGTGTGTCAGGGCTGACCAAGATGAGTGTGATACTGCTGTGCATAATTAAGTCAACACTGTCGCAGTAGATAAAGGGAGGCCCAGCGAAGCCGCTAATGTAACATTAAATGTTGATGACCCTTAAAATGAGTAAGAGGCGCCCAGCTGTCGCCAGTCATCCTTGGCACCATCAACTGGCTCTAAAGTAGTGTGCTGGTTCTGGTTGTTGATGATGTGTGATTTCCATAAAGAGCAGCTCCAAACCACGAGGTAATCTTTCGGCCGTAGACGGTAACAGCTCTTCCACCCGTTTGCCCTTTTTAGTCATTCTGTATTATATATTATGACTGCTTCTAAGCAATTCATAACCCCCAAAAGAAGTCAAAAGCAAGTGCTAGATGTAACAAAAAAAGAAATGTCAAGTTAGATTATTTCTTAAAAACACCCTGAATATCTTTTGGTGGATTTGTGGGAGAGAGAAAAAAAGACAAAGTGTGAGGTCTTTTAAGGTTACTGCAGGCTTTGATCTATCTTTCATATTTATCCGGGAACTGTTTTACTTCTTCCATTTTTGGCAGATTCAATAGACGTAGTTTTTGTTTCATCACCTGATTTCGCCTGAAGACACAAACCAGTTCAATGTCCCGACCAGAGGTGGTCTTTGTCTGCGGCTCTCACACCGTCATCAGTTTCTCCGGAGACTAATATCAGATCTTTGCTCCGGTGTATTTTCAATTCAAATGTCACCTCGGGGATGAGAACGTCTGCAGCCAAACGCTGAATGCTGTTCCAAGTAGTTCTGTTGAAACTCATCAATAGCTGGAGCGGAGACAGCACATGCAGTAGGTGAGGGACTTGAAATGACCTTTTATCCTTTAAAATAGTTGGACAATGTTCAAACTGAGCATCAGAACCTCTTTAAAAAAAATGTCAGTTTTCATTTTCCTCACCTTAAAACCATTTGGTCTTTTGTGGTCTATAACCATTTTCCTCCCGGAGAGAGCATCAAATTAGATTTCAGTCCACAGAACTCAAAAATAAGCTCAGAGATCAGAGAGAGAAAAGAGCCGAAAGAAGAAGAAGAAGGCAAATAACAGTTTTAAGTGTTAATTACCCTGAACCACAGTTGTATCCCCAAATCTTTAAATTGCCCACATTTATGGCTGTTGCATAAAAATTACAGCTGTTGATGTAGTACGCACAGCATTTGTTGATGGCAGTGCAGTGTTATAAAGTGAGAGTGAATTAAACTACTACTTTACCAATCTGTGTCTTCAGACAGGGAGTCCCTGCTGTACTTTGCAATTGTCAGATGTGACTTTCATTTATTTTTTAGTTTATGCCTAACAAAGTTTGAGTTTACAATGTTCGCTAGCGCAGAGATTACCTCCAGAGAGCAGATGCGCTAACACTGAACACCAACCAGCAACAAAGCAGCACGAGCACCAACGCTCTCCTGTGGCTCGTCAGAAGGAAAGAAAGAAAAAAAAATGTGTGCAAACGGCGCAGCAAGCACCAAGAAAAAACTAACCAATGGAGCACAAGCGGCACACCAACGCCGGCTTAATCCAGATTTATATTTGGCTGTGAGACGTCCAGTCAATCATTGTTGTTCCTTCCAGAGAGGAGAATGGATTTTGTCTGCACCTGGCATCCGCAGACCGGTTCTAAATTGCCTTGCAGACAATTTCTGTATAATTGCTGGCTGTTAATATTTGTGAGCATCCACTGCCAGCCTTAATTAGAGTCATATTCCTGTGAGTACACATGGGAGGTTTATGTATTCTAATCTCGCAGGCCTTCCCAGTTTAGAACGTGGTTATTTTAGAGTTTTTTTCTTTCTTTCTTTTTTTTTGTCGACATTCAGACTTAGTGAATCGCGTATTAATCCCAGCGGTGCGCTTGTATCCCAGAGTTCAATAGAGCCTCTCTAAATTTTGACAAAGCAGCTTACTGTAATTCCATGAAGTTGACAGTTGCTGGCTATTGCATCATCATCCAAGGCTGTCAGTATTTCAATCCTCCCTGAGTGGCCGAGCAAAAAGACACAGTCATGTACTGTCTATGCCTTGGTGAGCGTGTGAGTGTGTGTGTGTGTGTGTGTGTCTATGTGTGTCTATACACATTCATGTTTCTGTCTGGGGATGCTGAATCTGTGTTCCCGGAAATAGTTCAGAAGAAGAAAACTGCATTTGATATTTTGTAATTCTTAAAGAGTTTGAAAATGAAATGTCAAAGTTTGTATGAAGAATTCAACTTTTCAGAGCGCTGTGTCCTCATTGGACAAGCAAAGTTTGCAAGGTCACAATAAAATATGTCCGAGTTTGCAGGCGAAATCTTTGAATTTAATCATGAAAAAAACACAGATTTGTTAAAAATAGAAAATATGTTTTGAAGTCTGTGGCTTCAGCAGGAATAGATACGGGACAGGAAGCCGTACAATCTGAGTTCGATCTTTCCTCCTCTCCTGTCTTATCTTGTCCATAGGAAAAAGGGTTTTCATCTCCCATAATACCCTGTGCCTTGTGCCGTTAGTTTCCACTCTGCAGGGAGGAGATGCACCTTTTATGTAACATTAAATGTGTGTGATTATTTATAATATCTATGTTCAGCTTTGATCAGTTTGAGCCACGCCATGTAATCCGATTTGTATTGTTTCTGTGCTGTTTTAGCAGGATGAACAAATCAAGCTGTGCAACATCATGTGGCAGATAACACATGAATCTTACTCAGTCACAGTGGCCTGATTCATTAAGCCTCCAGAGCCTGTCAAGATGGGTGTTTGGTTAAATCATGTATCATGTGGTGTGTGGGAACCTACAACCACAGTCCTGTCATATTACCCTGACATTAGACCTACACCATGCCACATACTGAACTCAGTCTACAGTAGGGCTGCTGTATGGTAAATGTATTTATCTGCTGATTATCTTGTGATACAAAACAAGACAAAGCTGATGCCATTTGAATTTTTGCTTCATATAATTTACTTCCTGACTGAAACACCAGCAGAAATGTCACCTGTCCACTTCTGATGCCTTAACATTGTGTGATTTGGAATAAACCTCTAAATGTTTGACATCTGTTTTCTCCCCTACAGATCCCGTCCCAGGTAGGGTGTTTTTTTGTCTCAACAAACTAACATTACCTCACCCCCCCTTTTTTTTTTTTGTAAAACATCTCATTCACAAAAAGCCCACAAAGCTAGTGAAGTGCCTGCATGCATGATGCTGTATTCCACATCACTAACCCGTCAGAAACACTGAAATGCAGAGAGCAAGTTGTTGAGATTAAACATTACGTTGCTTCACTACAAAAGGATTTGACAACAAAGCAGAATTTTATTTTATTTTAAAAGTTTTTTTGCTGTTTTTTTCTTCCCTCGTACACCATAGTTGTACCAGAAACCTTGTATTTGTTGGCTAAACAAGAAATATTACTGTGAAATTCAAAAACTTACACCAAGACAGAAAAATATTTGTACACATGAGAAATGAAACTAAACTCATAGTTGACTTTGAATGGTTCAAATTATTATTTTCACAGTTTCAGGGTGTTAGTTCATCCAAACGAAAAAAACAACAACACATTCTCTCACCTCCTCCGGTGGTGGTCGACCATGCCGACGGTGCAGTCATTATATGATAAGATTTGAGTTATCCATCTCAGACTTCTGCCTCAATACAAAGGCAGTGAATGGACTTTTGTTTGATGGTCATGGCATGAAAACAAATTAACCCCAGCAACATCGTCTCTCTGCACACACTGAGGTCCGTGGACAAACACATGAATCTGTTTTTACTGCTGTGAGCACCACAGATTAAATATCATTCACAAAATTTTTGCATGGTAGAGAGTATCTGCATGGCTTGATACGATCAGAGGTGAGAAAGGAAATGTTTATTCATGTTTTGTCGTTTGTGTGAACAGCACCTTTATAAAGATCTGTTCTCGGCCGTGTTGTGTCGACTCCTTTACATATTGTTTTCACCTTTTCTTCACACCGGAGACGATCTTCTCTCCACGCGTTCTTTCTCCCTTCACAATGGTTCATGAGGCCGAGCTGGAAATTTCTTCAAAGGCCATTTTGTGAAATGCCTCGTCACTACCTGAGGTTAGCTATCCAATGAGGTGGCTCTTTAGTGCCCCTTCAGAGGTGACCTGGCACTGACAGCTTTATTAATTATAGTTTCTTGAGGGCTATGGCCTATTTGTAAGTCCACCTTTACCTGCCCTTGTCTCCCTTCTCTGAGTACAGTCCTACCTGGTCTCTGCTTTGTCTGCAGAGAGCTGGTCGCTGGGTGCAGCTGATAGCTGAGGTGAGGTGGAGGAATCATGTCGACAGCCTCCGCCGTGGCTCGTTCCACCCCTCTGAGTTTCATTTCTCCCCCCCATTCATTTTTCATTTAAGAAGGTGACACAATATGCTCTCAGCCCAAGGGGCCAAAACGCACCATCGATTTCCCCTCATATTGTGAAGCTCTG
Organism: Decapterus maruadsi; assembly: GCA_030347415.2. Classification (NCBI taxonomy): domain Eukaryota; kingdom Metazoa; phylum Chordata; class Actinopteri; order Carangiformes; family Carangidae; genus Decapterus; species Decapterus maruadsi. Next base: position 6,275,297 of record CM064903.1, read on the forward strand.
ATGCTTCACTCAGCCCGAGCTGTTACCGAGCTCGTGGGTTAGATCGGAGCACACCGGGACGAACTGATAAACACACTGTTCGCCTGTAAACACGACGGCTGACTCTCCTCGCTCGTCTGTAGACTTTTTTTTAAGACGGGGAAGCTGAATGTCGAGATGTAAACAGCCAGCGAAGATGTGATCCAAATGCTAAAAGCGCTTTAATGAGAAAAGGCATTTTTCTTATTATGAACCTGTCTGTAGGAGGACTAGCAATTAGGGCCGAGTCTTTCTTCTACATAAGAATGGTGAGTTCAGTCATAAGAAATGAGGAGCACAGGGGCAGAGTCATGGACATTCTTGAGAACAAAAGTTAACACCACTAAAGATATCTGAATGTTTTTTTAATGCATGGCGGCAATGAGGAATGAACACGTTTTGGCACTTGGCCTTCATCAGGTTAGTGGGGACTGAAGAAAACCATAATGAGTGCTGCAGCACGTTCATCTCTGAAAAGCCACTGTGCATCGGAAAATGGTGAAACCTTTTATTATTTAAGCTCAGGCAGTTCTTTTGTTTCCAAGTACTTTTCTAAAGACGAGTTATAGAGTCACTTGATCTAAAACAGGTAATTAACTATGGATTTGAGTTTCCCACTGAGAGTCAACACATTAACACTTCAGATATATTTTTAGTTCCAATGTTTGAGATGTATTTTTTAATTTAACATGACAGGGTTAACACTAAGAGAAAAAAAAATGTATTTATATAAATCTCTATACAACAATAGAAAACTGTCTAAAACAGATATAAAATCAAAAGGAAACAACATCCTGCTCCCAGTAGATCTATCAATAAGTTAGCTTCACAATGGAAAACAAAATCACCTTTACCCTCATCTAAAAAAGAACGATGCTGAGTTTTAATTGTCACTCCAAATCCTTCATTACCAGTGTGATATTGTGCAGTCACTCCAAAGCCCTCTGCTGAGTCACTGCTGCAGCCGTCGATGACCTTGACCGGTCACTCTCCACTTCACAGACCTCCTGAGGTCTGAACATTTAATTTTTAGGTTTGAAAGAGAAGTTTATATTTGCTTTTTAAATGTTTTATCGAGTTTGAAAGTAAGGAGGAAGAAAGCTTTCTACTTTTACCTTCCATTCACAAGTGCAATATTTTTGTCTTCATGTTATGGGCCCAGAGGACATGAAAGGTAGATTTTAGTTTGAAAGGATCAGCACCACCTCTTTTTGTACAGTTACTTTATACTTGGGAAAAGCCCATTACAATGTCTTGTGAGGATGACTTTTTATCGCAGCATGATCTCACCAAGGTGGCAGACATTTGCTCTTTGCCGTCGTTTGTGGGCTCAGTAGCTTTGGGGGCTTTCTCTCCCTGCCACAGCTTGAGAAATGTATTTCCGTCTGCTGGCTTTCTTCGTCTGGCACCATTTTTTTTTGTTTGTTTGTTTTCATTTGCTGGTAAAAAAAAAAAAATCATAACATAGCATGAATTAATCATATTCAACTTGCCTCTCTGCAGTTCTCTGCACAAGTTCACACAAGTTCTTAGTTTGAAAGTCAAAGAGCAGCATGTGCAGCTGTGTATTTGTGTGGCGAGCACGTTGACTAACACTCATTTTGTCCTTATCAGGCACAATGACATTTGAATGCAGTAGAAGTTACTTTGATTGACTGTGTCTGTGTCTGCAGCACTACGTTTCCCGGTTGTTGTTTTGCGAGCAGTTAACACAGTGTCATTTTATACTAATCAATTACTGCCTCCCTCACCATCAGATCACTTTCCTCTGATTGGGAAAATGTGACACGTACCAATTTCTCTTCTTTCTGTCTCTGACATCTATTTTCCTTTTGAGTTCTTTCGTGTCACCAAATGGCTCCAACTTTGAATGAGATTTATGGACATTGCTACACGATGTGCCTTTTTGAGATATTGTTGTATTTTTCATTTCCTACGCCATGAAACATGTTTATCTTCTCATCTGCACATGACAGGCTTGTTGCGTTTCCCACTGAAACAGTTCATTTCATCTCTCAATGCCGTGAACCATCACTGCTGCCTCTAGATTACCAGGAGTTACTCAGACTCATCCAAACTCTTTTTTTTTATGTGTCTGGCTGATAGGATTTTGGAGATGATGGCTCACTGTACATCACCAAGGTGACAACGACCCACATGGGCAACTACACCTGTCACGCCGACGGCTATGAGAAACTCTTCCAGACCCACACTCTTCAAGTGAACGGTAAGAGCTACACACTGTTGATGCATCAAACCTGACTTTACCCTCAACTCTCACCTGCTCAAAAAGTTTTTATATTTGACATTTTTAATGTGATAATCTGCAGCCTATTAGTGCACGGCATCTGTTGTTGCACAAGATCATTGTTCTAGTGTTTTCACATTTCAGTCAATAAACATTTTGGATTTTCTGTTGACAGACTGAGGGTCTGTATTTTCTCTATTACAAGTTAAGAGTGTTTGCTGACAGGAGGAACAGATATTACACTATTTATATCTGTATCTGTTTAATCCAAGAATGGTGTCAGCATGTCTATTTGGTGTTAATTGGAAGTGGGTATTGTTTCTACTGGAAGTCCTTTGTTTGTTTTTGTTTTATTTTTGTTTGTTGCAGTTTTTTTGTAGCTTTTTTATGAACAATTATTACAAAGTAACATAGGATTTAAAGGGGAACTATGCAAGTCTGGTCACTTTTCCACCATTTTACTAACTCTCCTGGCCATATGCATTTGTTTACAACAAAGCTAGCAAGAAATCAATCAATAGAGCCACAGATAAGGTTATATATCATATACAATGTTACAGCGTGTATATTTGTGTAGTCTTATCTGTCATATACAGTACAAGAGATTATGTGTTGGGGGGCGCGTTTGTGTCACGGTGAGCAGAGACGAGAGCAAGATCAGCGGTGGCACTGATCTTGCAAGGTTGGTTTTCAGCTAAGAGATGCTAGATTGAAGGCTGAAAGCCTCCACTGTCCCTGTAACAGATCAACATGGCATTTATCAAACCATCACAAAGTAGTGTAAATTCTGGCAGTGCAGAGGTCGTATATTGCCATGTAAATAATAACTGTACTTTTCATCTGCCATAATTTGCAAAAGACATAAGAAGGTGATATAATTCTAAGATTAATTCCAACGTGTTTGCAGGAGAAAAAAAATCCTACCAGACACTTTCACTGCAATCAATTAACCATTAATGCCTCCTCCACCAATGGGAGACAATGGCATGAGACTAGACACACCACCGATTGGAGGTGGGCTACAGTAAGTCACAAAGCCAAACTCAAAACAAACTTCTCATCGGCTTCAGTAAACAGCCATCCCAGAGGCAATGTTACAAAGTCAAGATCATAACATGACATAGAAATTGGGTTTTCCTTTAATTTTCTGAATAACGGTGCAAATATTTGGGAATATTCAGTAAAAAATATTCAGATCCGTCTTATTATCCGTGCCTTTCTAAATATATATTGAGATGAAGCCATAGACCAGTGCACGAAAAATCTCCTGACCCTTGTTAGAGCCAGGGATGCACCAATCAGATATGAAGTCAGTAGTGTGTCTTAAAATCAACAGCATATACTGTAAAACAAGTAGGGAAAATCTGTTGACTTGATCATTATAATTTTTAGTAGTAGTATTTATTCCACAGTCACACAGTGCTAATTTCCCACCACACCAGTGCTTCTCTTTGAATTTATTTAAATAGTGGGGAAAGCCACTTGTTAATAGAGGCACTATAATAAATAGGTGAGCTGTGTTTATCTGTGTTGAGCTATGTGCTGTTTTAGCGACTGCTACAAATGACCCTAAACACACTAGAAACTGCAGTGTTGTTCTCACCCACTCTTTCAAATATAGAATCACTCTGTTCCGTATTAATTTATTTCCCAACTCACATACCTCATGTTCATTTCAGCTGAAGACCATACCTTAAATACGCATCAATACCTATAGCCGAGTGAAGAGTTTTATATTCCCCTCTGTTGTAATTGGTTTGTGATAGAGCTTTCAGCATGCTGAGTGAACCTTGTGGAAACTGAAGCTAGAGATATTATAGAACAGGCAAAGGTGAAGTGGTGGCGCCTGTGTGAATGAGACTGTTTTCTCCCGTTCTGGCCCTAATGAACTGAATATGAATAAATCACAACGTGGTGTGTCAACGTTGAACACTCGACATCTTCATTACAATTGACAGACAGTTGGTTCATTATTATTCCCCTAAAAGATTACTCTGAGGTTAATTGCAATGATATACTGGTCTTATTATACCAAATATTGTGTTTATGGAAACAGAGTGAATCTCATGAGACAGATGACTTGTGTTGGTAATTGATAGCAAAACTTCCACATGACCTTTTTTTTTTTTAAACCGCAGACTATGAATTTCACATTCTTAGTCTGGGTGAAGCCTCCAAGGACCCACTATCACTCTGCAACCACTACTGAGATTTTTCTAAAAACTCAATTAAGAAACGGCTGAAAGAGAGGGCAATTCTGGGAAAATGGATTCACAATGCCATCCATCGCTCTGCAGCCACAAGAGAATGACAAGATATATATACCATTCAGGGTTTTTATTCAGAGGAGCTGATGGAGTTTGGACTGGAGCTACTTTGAAAAGTACTTTTGAATTCCCTGTGAAGCAGGCGCAGAGCAGAGGGGTTTCTGCACCGGAGGCTATGTGTGATGTACGCATTCATTTACTTATTCTTATAGACTCGATACACCTTTCAGTCCTTTTACACCTGCATTTGTCCATGAGTATTTATCACCGTCCAGCTGCCTGGTCGACCTCATCTTGATGAAGACACTGTAACGCTGTCCTCAATGTGCTCTCTTATCTTGAAGGTGTTCATTTTGTTGTGATTGTTTGTTTGTTGTCCCTGCTCTTTTTTTTTTTTTTTTGTCTTCCCTTCCTTTGTTGTGGTGACCACACTTTACCCACAGGAATCAATAAAGTTGCATCTAATTTGTACTGTGGCTGGGAAAACAAATTGTTGTTTGGGGTACATTAATGAAAGCCTTGGTTGAATTGTCAAGTTTAGCGACCAGTTCTGTTGCTGGAAGAAAAATAAATGTAGTTTTTCACCCTGGAAAAGCAGCTGCACTGGTTTTGAAAATGTAATTTGAAATGTGAGTATTTCTAATGGGTAAAATGTAAAAAAAAAAAACAGTGGCTCCTAATGTTGCGTTCACTTGTGCCTGGGAGCATCATCTTTCAAAATATATTGCTGCTGCCGTATCTTTGCTGCCCTTTCACTGTATCCAAGAATGATTTGATTATATCCTTTTGTCCTGGTGGTGGGGGGTTGTTGTGGTCCTGTGACTGTGGCTGGTGTCTTATTGGGGTTAACGCTACTGGGTCTCCAAGGTGAGGACGGTCACATTAAGAGTAATTTTAAAGACTCGGCGCAATTGGTGGCCAAGCCTACAACCATTGGGGGCCTTGCTGAGGAGTAATGAGAGACTGCCTCCATTAAGGCCAATTCAGTGCAAGGCTAGTTGTGGATGGCAGGCACAGAGGGAGAGAGAGGGAGGAGGCCATGGCGTGCTGATTCCTCACTACAAAACCATCCCTCAGGACCTGCAGTGTCATGTTTCTTGCTGGGAAGAGGCCAAAGCCAGATGATGCACAGCAGCAGCAGCAGCTCCAGAACCAAGGTCCGACTCGCTCAGGGCTGGAAAAGTCTGGACACATAAACCCACAAGTACCTGAAACTCTGTTGAGGTTTTTTTTTCATCCCCGGAGAGCCAGAGGGCAGCCCACATGAGACTGTGTTTTGTGAAATGTCGCTGTTACCGGGCACTGAGAAGCAGGTCAGAGACGACACAAGACTTCCAGAGTGTCTGGCTGAAGGGTCTCGGGGAGGGAGACACCGCATTGGGGTCGTCACAGTTTAGCGTGGAGTGGAGTGGGTTTCTTCTGTGATAGGCGAGGCTACTGATAACAATGAAAGAGTAAATCGGCAAACATATTGTCGACGTTGTTGTTATCATCTCCTGCTTGTGTGAGAGATTTCAGTTGATCAATACATACAAGGTAAATTCAGTGCGTGTTGTTCAGTATCTGGTGGTAGATTATTCAACATGAATTGTTTTTCCTCTGCTTCTTGAATAAAATGTTAACCCAAATCAAATCAGATCATCTCACATTGATGTTCTCTCACTTTTAGTAAGTGTATTGATAATTGAAGAATAACAGAACAGGAATTTGTTAGAAAATATATCGTTTTCTTTACTTTCCATTGTTTCAGGCTTCAGATTCTCCGTGGACTTTATTTAATTTTAATGTTATTATTTAGATTCCTTGTCATAAATAATAGATCAGACTGAGGTGTACGAGGAGTCCAACCCATGCAAGATGAGAAAAGACAGAGCATTCAAACATGAATCAGCAAAATTCCCATCAGGCCTCTTAATTACTGTCCTAGATCGTATTTTATCAGTTTTACTTGTTTTGTTTTTTTACTTTTATCCTTGAGAAGTACTTTTTCCACCAGCTATGTGATGTGCATGCCATTGACTAGATTCCTGCTCTAGACAAAACTGTTGTCTGAGCCGGCGCCGCGGGAGGAATGACGCCCATGTGAGCTGAGAGAGGAAACCTGTGAGCATATATTTGTGGCGTGTGTTTACGGTTTATGATTCTGTGTTTGTGTTCATGTGATGGAGAGAGAAAACACAGGACGTGGTCGGTTCAAACAATTCGCTGCTTATGTGACTGAAACAATTTTTTTTGAGTCTCAGCCATGAGTTCAGTTCGATTGAAGAGTTGTAATGAGTGCGCCAGGCATAGTTGGAAATCTCCCAGTGGTGTGATGGCGAAGTGGTCTCCTGCCATGGTGGTGTTGGTGCGTCCTCATCTCTCTCAGCGCACGCGCCCGTGGTGTGTCTGCTGCACGCCTGCTCGTCTTCAGCGGCACCATGGCCGACGGGAGCCTTGCTGAGTGATTGACGACTGGCTAGGGAGCTTTATGATGGAGCTGTCAGCCCTGCTGTGTCGCATTCTCCTGGCAGTGACTCTCCTGACACTTTCAGAAATGCAGCTTCTTTCACATCTTGTCTGAATCGAGTTTTGAGTAGAAAAATATCACCGACCGGCGCCGTTCCTTTTCATTTTCACCACTGTCCAGGCAAAAAGAAATTCTAATGATTTTCACACTGGGATTGGGTTTACACATGAGCACTGCTGGAGTGTGAGAGTGAGGTGTTTCTTCAAAAGGCAGAATACCAAAATACCCCCCTTCCCTCCCTTTTTAGTGTGAAAAGGAGAATTTCAAGGGTCTGTGAAGCTGCCTTCATCAGCTCTTGTTAACCATTTCCATGTTTTGCATATTCTGTAGTATAAACTGTTTTCTTGTCTGTATACAACACCTATACTGCAGGGCTGCCCGTCCTGGATGAGGGAACCCTCCTCTGTTGCTCACCCTGAGGTTCCTCCATTTTTTTCCCCTGTTAGAAGGGTTTTCTTGGGAGTTTCTCCTCAATCGATGTGAGGGTCTAAGGGCAGACGATGTTGTTATGATGCTACTGTATGTAAAGCCCTTTGAGACAAACTGTTTGTAAAAATGGGCTATACAAATAAAATTGCCTTGCCTTGCTTAATAAGGCATTTGGGAACCTGGAGAAAGAGGCAGGTTTAGTGTGAAATCAAACAACAAAAGTACTCAGTCTGAGAGATTTTTGAAATGCTTTCAATAATTTATACACTCGTGTTATCATTTTTGTCAGCACCTTTTTTTTCTTTGCCGTGTCGTGGCACACTCTTGTGTCGAATCTGGCATATGAGCATGAAATTGTCTTGTGGTTTACAGAATCTAGAAGAAAAAAGTGAATTTCCCAAAGAAGGTGTTTGAAGTCTAATTTGTTAATTCTCCTCCATCCTTAGATTGATCAGATTTGATTATAACCCACCTACAGTACGTATTCCACATCCCCCATAAAGCCTCATCTCATTACTGTAGATAAAGATGCACCGGCAGTTTCACTGTGACTAAAACTTTATCATGTAACTCATTCAAACATAATGACTGTATGCCTCTGTGTGGGCCACAGTCGAGATTACAGACGTTATGTTTTCAGGTTCTGACTTTTCTGTTGTAACTAAAGAGCAGAGCGTGTCAGGTATCAGTAAAATCTAAAGTGTCAGGGGAGCTCCTAGTTTAAAATACCAGTTTATCATATCAATATCAAGGACACTTGTGCACAAGCTAGACTTCTGTTAGTCACAAACACTGTCAATAATTACACTAAATTTGGTTTAATGGTCCCATTCATTAATGTAATGCATAAAAAGCACTCACTGCGTAGATAATTGCTGTGAGCAGCAAGCAGTGCTTCTCCTAAATTGACAATGATTATCACAGACCTCCTGGTACAGGATCAGCTGAATTAGTTTTGATGGTAAATACCTACATGAATCAGAAATTTAACAGTGCCATCATCATTTTGCACAGGTTTCTAATGAAGTAGATTTTCTGAATTGTTTAAGACTTGGCGAACATGGAGAGACACGATCTACAGCAGAGCAGCATTCACTCTCACCTACAGTACATTCACGGTCACAAAGGGAATTCACTGACACAGGTTTTAACTCAAATAATGGGCCTTTAACTAAGGAATGACCTTTATTGGGCTCAACGGGCAGAAAGTGGGAATTGCAGAGACTTTGATATAACTTGGTGCCTTCTGCACGGATCTCTAACAACCAGCCCCCCCCCTTCCTCAGCCCCGCTGTCCCCTGAGTAACAGCAGTGGCCTGTAGCTGACAGACAGCACCCACATTTACACAGAAGAGATCGGTAAACTAGATATTCAGAGTGGATACCTGGAAGGAAAATCTATAAGATGTAATACAATGCAGACTGTGGTGACACAGCATTTTAAACAGGTTTTCAGGCTGAAGACTGAGTTTAGAAGTGATGCTGCATTGTCCCACTTTAGTAATTAAAGGCAAACAACCACAACGTTTAGTGAAGATGAGATTCATCCAACAAAGGAATTGGGTATGATGGTTTAAGAAGATTTAAGGACACCCTGTTCCCTCTTTTGAAAAATTCACTGTAAAAACTCACATTAAAATTTTACTCATGCCCAGTTTTCATAAAGGAATCCTTGTAGCGATGGACCAAACAATAACCTCAGTGCCAAGGCCAAGAACGATTTCTGAATCTCAACTTTTCAGCCAATGTGAAAAAAAAAAATCCTGGACAGGTCAGAAATTTTGACTCTTGAACATCTACAGTTCTTTCTCCAAGCTATTGGGGTTTCACTGTTAAACTGAGGGGCAGGCTAGAGCACTGGTTGCAGACAGTATTTAGAAGTATTCCCTTCAATCAACACATTAAGGCTGTGCAGATGTTTTTTTGGACATAGTGTAGTAGGTATGTTGAACTGAGATGGGGTGAAAACCTGTATTGAGGAAACTGAGTTGAGTTGTGGAGGTTTTGGCAGCAGCTGCGCTCCTGCCGTTGCAGATGTTTGGTCGAATAAGGTCCATGAACCTACAGAGGGCTTCACTCCAACTTCTGCTTTGCCTCAGCAGAATACGCCTGTTCTCACTCGCTCCGATTATACCTTCACTTACCTGCTCTGTAATTACAGTACACCTCGACACACTGCACCCTCACTGTAACCTGTCTGCCTGCTGTGGTGCTGTTACTTGGTCTGATTGGATGACGGGCAGAGACCTCCAAAGTGACAACCAATTCAATCTTCTCAAATCACACAAGCAATTTACCCTAAAAGTGTATGGAATTAGATCTGAACTTGATGACATGCTGTCCTTTTTTTTCCAATTTTCCATCAGCCTTAATAGCATCAGAAGATATTTCTATATACTGTACTGATCCCACAAAATCACTATCCTCATCATCAGATGACTCACTTTGCCCTGCTATTCGGCATCTGGTTCCAGTTCGGTATAAGAGAAAAAAAAAACATCTTATAATACATAGATCTATGTATTATAAGATTTCTTTTTTTTTCATTAATAAAAGCATATATAAAATCAAGTTATTAAACATTCAATATTACAAAATGAAGCTTATAGTCAAATTTCATTTTACCGTGGGGATTAATGTATTAAACCATCACCAACCCTCTGGAAAGCACCTGCTGAATTTACATCCAGATCATTTTTTCTCTGACACTGTTCACCACCATTATCCTCCACAAAGAAAAAATGTAATACATGTAATTACTTTTACATCAGGACCTTAATGACATGTTGTATTCTCTGCTTCTTCTGTCTTTTAACCAGTTTCTACAAAAGAAAAAAACTATAGGGAACATGTTCATCCATCCTCATGCTGTGTACACACCATAGCCACTTTTATTTGTGGCGCCCCAAAATTACTTACAAAGACGATGGAATGACACAACAACCCATTTGATGCCACGTCAGAGTGAGCGCGACTTGTTGCACAATTTCAAAATATTAAACTAAAGTCCGCCCCATGACAGCGGTGACAGCGTTGAACAAAGCGTTGTCAAACTGGGCACCGGTGAGCCTCAGGAATCTCTGGAAACATCCCTGGAGAAGGTGGTGTAACTCTCCAAGCTGTGTGCGCCTCCGCGGGATGTCGTGCGCGCACATTTACACGCTGTCGCTCCTCGGCAAAAGGCGTGACCACGCACATTGCCACTTTGGTGTGTGCACAGCTTAAGAGAACACTTTTTTTTTTTTACCTCCACACCACTTCATTCATGAACAGCACAGCAGGGCAGCAGGGAAATGCTTATTATCTTGCACATAGAGGTTGGGAGCTGTAGTTAATGATCACATCAAACATCAGAGTGCGAGCTCAGTTGCTTTGACTGTGGTGTGATTGCTGGTGACAGATGGCTCATTGTTTAAGTTTTTCTAAAACAGTTGATCGCCTGGGACCCCCCCCCTCAACACACACACACACACACAGAGAAAGTCTGAGCAGCAGGTCTGCAAATGAAAACGCACTGTGTTGATGAGTGAGGTCAGAGGAGACAGGTCAGACTGGTTGCAGCTGACAGGAAGGCTGAGATAACTCAGATCCCCATCGTGGGCACAGCTCGAGATCCTGGTCTGATGATCCTGGGTTTCTGCTGAGGGACACAGATGGCAGGGTCAGAGTTTGGCATCAACAGCATAAATCTAAGCACCCAACCCAACTTTGTGTCGACAGCCCAGGCGGGTGGTTAGTGGTGTGATGGTGTGGCGAATGCTTTCTTGATGCACTTTGCCCCATTTTGTACCAATCAGTCATGGTTTGAACACCACCGCCCTCTCTTGAGTGATGTTGCCAACCATTATCGTCCTTTACGGCCACAGTTTAGCACCTTCTAATGGCTAATTCTAGGAAAACTGTGCTCGATGAGTTCAATTTACTTCAGCAGCTGAATGCAAAAAAAAAAAGAAAAAGAAAAAGAAAAAACCTTTGGTAGGTGGAAGTTGAATGGATGATTGACAGCGTGAATGTGCAGCCGCTCACGAATCTGTAGAAATGATGTGTATTCATTCTTGTCGGTGTGGACCAGAGTATTTCCAACATCATGTGGAATTCATGCCTCGAAGAGCTGAGGCAGATCTGAGAGCAGTGGGAGGCCCTGCTCAGTATTAGTGTGGCGTTCCTATTAAAGCTCTTGGTGAGCGTGTACTGTATGTGAGTGTTGGAGCTTTTCACTCAAGTGAAGTATCCCATCCCGACTAACTAACCTGGATGTCACTCTTACCAACCACTAATGCAGGAAAAGTATTTTTTTTTCCAGGAATAAGGCTTGTGGATCTGTCCTAAATTTAAATTCCAACGCACTAATTAATGTAAGTGTGAGATTGCCTGAGAGGTTTTATTAATGAGGTGTTCAAGCGGAAACCTGGTCTATCCATGCTCACAGTATACAGCTGTTGATTAATAGGCTGCTGAAACAAAAGTACATGTCATGCCATGTCTGCTATGACCTCAAATTCTTCCCTCAACATCACACACACACAGACACGCGCACACACACACACACAAACATCCTGCCAGTCAAGCTGAGAGATCACAAGGTGGACAAATTGGTCATTTATATCTTTTAATTCTAAACGGGATCAAAATATTTGATGTTTGTGAAGTTTCGTCTGATCGTGTAATATTTTTAAATGAAGTACTGAATTTGCCATGAATTTACAACACATGGATCAAAATGAGTGCGCCTGTTTCATAAAGACACCTGGCTGCTCAGCTACATGTCTTGTGTACATAATCTTGATTATACAGGTTTCTGATTATCTGCATCAGTGCACGTTTGTTTCTGACATGCAGAAAATCTATAATTTCTGTACTGACCGAGTTACCCAGCGGCTGAGGATGAATCGACTGCACGGACCCTGCTGCAATTACCACTCTGCTGAATTTAGCTTCTTCATTTAATCGTCAGTAATGGAAAACTAGAGCAAAGACGAAATTAATCCTCTGGAGGGCTGCAACTAAATTGTTTTTGTAATTGATTAATCTGCATATTATTTTTTTGATTTATTGTTTTGCCTACAAAATGGCAGAATTGTAGTGTTCCTGAATCCCAAGGTGAACTCCTCAATTTGCTTTTTTTCCTATCCAACAGTCCAAAAGCCAAACGTATTAATTTAACTGTTAGGCGATAAATAGAGGCAAAAAATGTTAAAACGTGATTAAGAGGCTTGAACGCACAAAAAGCACCAAAGTTCTAACTCATCAGTATCTCAAGGCAGATGTGGCTAAATACTCTTACCAGTACCACACTTTCATTTTGTATATTAGTATTTTTGAAAGTGAGGTGGTGCCGTCCCCCCAGGGGACGTTGGGAGCGTGTCGGGGGGAACCTGGAGCAATACTATGGGTGGCCCTGAGATGTCACTGGGACGCAGTCAGCCGGTTTGATCCAGCTGAGTTGAAGGAGTTCACACTGCTAGAACTTCTCTCTCTGCAGTGTTGTAAAACAGTTTTGTCAAACCATGAACTTTACAGCCTTGGTGAAACGTCTTCAAGTATACGATCTAAACCAAAGGTGAATAAAGCGTTGTCAGACCAAACTGTTCAAGCGTCGGATAAAAATAATTCTTTATTCAATGCCAAATGTAACAGCCTGCATAATATGTGACTAGTGACCTTTTTTGAAAAAGAAAAGAAATATATATTCTATCAATATTAATTATGCTTGTTTTCTGTTGGTATAATTAATAAGCATATGTCTTGTCTGGCATTTCACTATCGGCTGTTGTTTGTAGAGTTTTAATGTCAAATTTTTAATGGTTGCATGTTTAACACTCATTAATTTATGATGTCTATTCACATGGCTTTTTTTGCACTCATGGAAAAAGGGACAGTAACATTTTAACTGTCCAGTTAAATCAGATCAATTATTCTGTAGCATTCTGTTTCCATAACACATGATGATTCCAGAACATTCTAGGACATTCTAGAACATTCACTTCAACTGGTATAAGAGCAAAGTCTGGAAGTTCTGAGATTTTACTCAACCTTTGCTTTATTACTTTGTCATGTTTTTGTCATATTTTGTCAACTACTGATGAATACAGTACCTTCTGTTAGGAGAGGAGTTTGTTCATGAAAGAAGCTTCAAAACAGAGCAAGTCTGGAGGATGCCACCCGGTTCCAGCTAAGATGAAGAGGTAGTTGCTGTGCTGCCGGTGCAAAGGTTAAAGGCTTGGAAGTGGGGATGTAGTTGTTAGTCATCATGGGAAATGTCAACTCTCTGCCCAACAACAGTGATGAGCTGGAGATATTGGTGAAGACTCAGAAAGTAGACATGTTACTCATATCATGATGATACAACCCACCCAAGGCAACTTCCATGTGAAGTTCTCCATGAAGTCGTTGCTGGCATGCAGACTAAACATCCTGAGGCGCTTTTAATAATATCAGGAGACTTCAATCATTTTCCCCTGATGGATTCACTGGGGGATATGAAGAGATGTACACTGAAGATGGTGGAGGCTATACTGAACAACTCCGATCATCCACTTCATAACACCCTCATGGACCAAGAAATGGAGGTGGTGGACGGCTCCACTCTCTTCACTGCAGGACGGAGAAATATAGAAGATTGTTTGTACCTACAGGCATCAGGCTTTTTAATTCTTCTGCAAATGGTAGATGAGCTGCCAGACAAATACATTTCTCTTTGGGGATTAATAAAGTATGTCATACCGTGTGGTATTGGAATTATAATAATCAACATTAGAATTAGGGGAAGACAACTTTATTTATGAATATGAATTTATAACTTTATTAATCCCTGAAATTAATTTGTCTGGCAGCTCATCTACCTTTACCTGTATCTCTCTGTCCTGCAACAAAGAGAGAGGAGCGTCCACCGCCGTTGTTTCTTTGGTCCATCCAGGTGTTATGAAGTGGGTGATCCGTGTTGTTCAGGAGGATGACCTCTACAGTCTTCAGTGTGCATCCCTCCAACACTTCCCCCAGAGAGTCCATCCTTTCTCCAATCATAGAGCCAGCCTTCTTGATGAGCTTATCCAGCCTCCTTTTTTCCCCAAACAAAATTTGGTTGGGGATCATAAAGACTGTCCCTAAAGTAAGCTGAGAACCACTGGTATAGATCATAATACCATGCTCCATCATCTTTTGTTGTATTTTATTTTTTGGTATTCTGTCTTACCACCTCAAACCTGCAAACACATAATATTTTCACCCTAAGACATGTATCAGGTGTTTTTATGCCACAGTAAACCTCCACAAGAGGGTTTTTTTAAAAACCATGATAACATGCTGTTACAGATTTCTGACACCAGGTTATAACATTTATATGCACACAACATGACGGTGATTTTCCAGCCAGGACACAAGAGTGGTGCTGGATGAGAAGGTGCTTCATGTGAAATGTGCAGGAATTTCCCTCTGCCTTAGTAAATGCTGTGCAAAAGACACAGGTTATAACAGCAGGGATCCCATTCTCAGGTGGAAAATGCAAACCACAAGAGCGAACCATTGATTTAAAATAATACATCTATAGAGAACAGTCCCTTTATTGTGTGCATTCAGAGGGTCTGATTTCCAGATGCAGCTGTAGTTTCAAACAACCTGTATTTACAGAGCAACTGCAAC
Organism: Decapterus maruadsi; assembly: GCA_030347415.2. Lineage (NCBI taxonomy): Eukaryota > Metazoa > Chordata > Actinopteri > Carangiformes > Carangidae > Decapterus > Decapterus maruadsi. Next base: position 6,290,406 of record CM064903.1, read on the forward strand.
AAAGACCGCTGTCACAAATTGATTTGCGGTAAACATGTGTTTCAAAGACAGATAAAGGGAGAGGGGGGAAACTAGTGGAGGGACATGAGCTGCACACACAAAGAAATGAGGTCGGAGCCTGTGTGTGTGCTTGTATGGGCACGTGTCATCACTCAGAAAGATAGTACAAAATAATTGACTCCATGGGTTGTGTTCAGCCAACCTCGTTACTGCTTAGGGCCATCAGCGTAACTGGAGTGTCTCTGTGACTGTGATTGGTAAAGTAACCTGGGTGCCATAAGAGCCCTTAGTGGCCCACTGTGGACGGCGTGTTGGCAGGCAGATTGACGTGAGCTCCAAAGCCCGGGAGTGCCATGGTTACCAGATGGCCGTGGCAGCAATCTTCAGGCCTTTCACTCACCTGGCTGAGTAAAGACTTCCTCTAACCGAGTGCCCACAGGAAACGGTCTCTACAGCACGTCTGCCTTCTCTGCTTCTGCCAAGTCTCTCACTTCGATCCTGCGCTTGTGTCTCTGAAATCTATTTCAGAAAGAAGTGGGGAAAAAAAGAGGACACTGATTTGGGCCACAGAGGCCACAAGGGACTTCTCAAAACATGATGGCAAGATAGAGAGATTTGATGTCCCTACTTAAACCACAGCCAGGTTGCCATCCGTATACGTGACAGGCTGTTGTGGAATGAATGATGCTGCTTTTTTATGGTTGCTCAGTAAACAGCTCTTTGTCAGTGTCCAAGTCTCAGTCGCTATTTCAGGAGGAGAGTTTCCCCCGATAAACCACTATTCTTTTGAAAGGTCTTATCGTTGTTCCACCACTGAGAGGAAGCTTCTTCCTGTTAAAGGATTATTCAAATTCATGCTTTTGATATTTCCCATGTTTTGTGAAGCAAGACTCCAACAAGTTAGCCCCCAGGGTGTCGAGCAAAAAACTTGTGGCACTTTCTCAGCCAATGCATAAATGCATATTATTAATGTATTTGTGTGCTTTATTGATTCATGTTGATTTATGGTACTTGGAAGTACAGTATGGAGGAGACTTTTTGTTTATTTTTGCCTCGGGGTAAAGAAGTGAAACTCGAATGACAGTGGCACACTGCGCAGAAATATGTAACGTCAGGTCTTGTAACAGTTTGTAGAAGAGACAGTGACATTTAGTTTTGTGCCTTTTCTTTCTTCACACATTTTGTTTTCTCTGCTTCTATCCTCTCATCTCCTTCCTGACAAAAGGTTACAAAAAATCAATGACTGCCAAGCCAAATCCATAATGTTCGAACAGAGGTTCTCTCCCCTATTTATCTATCTGATTTGTTTGGCTTCAAAGAGCATGTTAACCTTATCCAAAGGCATTGAGAAACACTGAAAATGTGCTTGATCTGAATGATAGTGTGAAGTTTAGGACTTGGTAGTTGTTTTAAAACTTCTCCTTCAATAACGTTGCCCTACTCAACAGTGTGGGATCATGCAGCATTTATTCATTTCATCAACCCACCCGCCTCTCTCTTCTCTCTCCTTCCAGTTCCTCCTGTCATCAGGGTTTACCCAGAGAGCCAAGCCAGGGAGCCGGGCGTCACTGCCAGCCTGCGCTGCCATGCCGAGGGTATCCCCAGCCCCCAGCTGGCCTGGCTGAAGAACGGCATGGACATCACAACCAAGCTATCCAAACAGCTCACGCTGCAAGGTACAGAGGGAGTTCAGGGTTTACTGCTCACTGGATGTACACTTATCTGCTTTTATTGCCACTACTGCTGCTTCCATTATTATTTTACTACTGCTGTTACTAACACTTTAACTGCTACATTTACTCCTGCAATTGTTACTACCACTAAGATAAATGTCACTATTATTCATTCCCCTACTAATACAGCTTATGATTATTATCTTTCCCTTTGTAACATATGACTGGGGCAAGATAAATGAACTTCACAAAAGAATAAACATCAGCAAATTCAGTTTTATTGTGTTGTTTAATTCGATAATAAACACAGAACAATGGCGTCCTTGCAGTTTGACTTTCTGGATAGATGTCATTGTTGTTGTTGCTATCTTTGGTTAAAAGATGTTGGCTGTAAACTGCGATATGAGTACTTCAACAAACAATTCATGAGCTCAGCATGTAGACACATTTCTCGAGCCCCAGTATCAAATGTTCACATTTTAAAGTTATTCAAAGTTGTTTCGATAAACAGTGAAGACAAATGCTTTTCTTTAGAGGCTGTGCACAGAGTCGCAGCGTGTGTCAGGGCCTGAGCCACTGTCTTACTTTGAACTCCTACCTTTTTGAATTTTCTCTGAAATCAACCTCTCACCCATCCTCCCGACACGTTAGAGAAACGTTACGTAACAGAGTAATGGTAGGAGGAGGATGGTAGCATGAAGTCGCCTTTCATCTCAAACTGTCTTTTTTCTTGTCTGTCTCCTCTCTTGTTCCTCAAAGCTAATGGAAGTGAGGTGCACATCAGCAACGTGCACTTTGAGGACACCGGCGCGTATACCTGCATCGCCAAAAACGACGCCGGTGTGGACGAGGACATCTCATCGCTATTTGTGGAGGACTCTGCGCGCAAAACGCGTATGTATAAGTCATGCTGTCTGTCTCTGTTCTTATTCATGGAGCCATGGAAATGGAGGTCTCAATAATTCATCCCGTCAGTTCTTAATAGTTTATATCCTGCGATGCGATGATGGAGCCTCTGTGAAGGAGGTAATGGTGATGCCGTCTTGACTCTCTATCATATCCCAGTTTGGAAGCAGGAGAAACTGTTTTTGGCTCCTTTTCATCCACCACTGGCGCTGCGGCTAGGAATTATTTTGAAAGTTGATCTCAAGTTGTCAGCAGTTTTGCTAATCAATGACAAAATCCAAACATTTATAGCTTGTTCTCTGCCTGAGAGATGAGAAAATATTTTCTCTATATTATATCCTCACAAATGAAATATATATATATTTTTTTACCTTTTTTCTTTACCTTTTTTAACCTGTTAGTCAGACAGAAAATACATTTGATGATAAATCTGACAAACATAGCATGCGCATGTGTGCACAGAATACTTACTTATTGTCTTATTGCTTATAAACAGGAAAGTAAAGTGGATATTTGACATTTTTGACAGATGTTAATTAAGTGTTAAAATGATTGTCTATTGAAATGTTCAGGTCTTTTATAGTTCAGCACTGCCAGCTCCAAAATGTCCTGACTAAGTCAAGCTCCACGTTAATGATGTGTTGCATCAGTGAATCATTGATTAAGGTGGTATTTGGCATTCGCTATCACTTGTCGACTGTTTTAACATCAGGGCTGTGGCACAAGTAACCTTCTTATTCAAATGTGGAAGCAATTTTCGACACAAACAATCTCCTCTTGTTCCCGCCCATTGAACAGAGTCTCACATGGTAATTAACTTTGACCTTCTTGGAAATGTCAAAATCTGTCTTAGGGGTTCGAGACCAGTTGTTGGTTTGTTGTATTTTCCTTTGGGTAATTAGGGTTTTCAAAGAGCGTGCGCGCAAACACACACACACAGCGACTCTGCAGGCAAGTCACACACACACCCTGCTCCACACCTCCGCCAGACCAAACGCCTTCAGATGTCACTCCCGCTGTATGACACTTCCTCCACCCAGCCTGCCACACATTAGAGGATCATGCTCGGCGAGGTCAGAAGTCACTCGTGTGCTTTGAAGCTTTTGATGCTCCACCGTGGGTCAAAACGGCGATAGGAGCTGGATATTGCAGAAGCCTTTTGGAGTGAGCAACCCCACAGGACACAGGAGTTCAAAGGGATGCCAGCAGACATCCAAATGCCGCTGTACTACTACGCTACGAAAGGGAAGGAGAGAAGAAACCGTCTTAGCCGTAGTCTGGCCTGAATATCTGACTGACTGTACAGTGTACCTGACCCAGTCTAGTTCTCCTGTGAGGATAACACCTTTATTCAGGAACTAGTAGAGTAAGTAAATGGAAGCTGACTATTTTCCAAGGCCTGGCCAGCTCTCTGAGCCTGAGGCTGCAGTGGGGTTTTGCCTCACACTGGCTGCAGCTCTGAAAGACAGAAACTCATGCCTCTAAAAACTATACATCCTGATCCTGTCATGTACCTGTTGTTGGGCAGACTCTAAAGATAACCAGAGAAGTTTGCTTTTGGTTATAAAAGAGTCTCATATTAATGTGGATGAATCTACTTTACCCATACTTGTTAATGGGTCCATCTTCGATAAATATGTAATTTTGTCTTATTTTTTTTCTTCATATTGGCAAGAACCTGAAATGACGAGAGAAAACTCTCTTTAACCTTCACTTAGCTCTCTACTGATAATGCGCTTTCAATGTTTTGCTTTCTCATCAACTAAGTTGAACCCTCATACGACCCCACGTCAAACTATCCCTTTAACAAAGAGACAACAAGAGGATCTGGGATAAGAGGCAGACAGAAAGACGACAATCTAATTGTGTGTGATTAGTTTAATAAGTCACAAAAAGGCCATGCAGTCACATGTATTTCCTCACTACCACAGTAATTCAAAGAGTTTCTAACATTTTTAAATGGCAATGTACAATGTTCAGCTTTCTGCTTTAATCAATAACTGCAGGAGAAAGATTTGATCAATCAACCTTCAGATGTGTTAGCAACTAAGTTTCATGTACATGTGGATGTGGAGAAGAAGATCCGCTGCCTGTAAGGCGGTGAAATAAACACAAAACTCATTAAATCTGTGAGAAGGCTGCAGGTTTGAGTTTTGACCCTCTTGTTATTTGCATTGTCTTGGCATTTGATTAGCCACTGCAGATGGACAGATATTCTTATTGGGCTCTCCGATAAGGGGCCAGCTGGGTGATATTTTCTAGGAAAGCTGCCAGCTGCTGTCAGTACATCAGCGTTTAAGGCCGGAGCAGGGCGACTGGGAGCCTGGGCTGCTTGTGTGTATTGTTGATGTCCAGGGTTAACAAAGCACTCACAACAAGTGTTAGTGTTTACCGCTGCTGACTTTAGTGGAGCCTTTATTTCATTTTCTTGTTAATGGATACTTATATGCTAAACAAGAAGCTGTTATTAAAGAAATAATAATATCATGGCGTGTTGCGTCAAGTGCAAACAGATGATCTTGCAGTGAATATTTATAGCTCGCTTGGCTGGTGATATTGTTGAAGTTGTTAGATGTTTGACTTCAACAACAGAGTCTGTATCTGCATTTTATGCACATGTTGGCGCTCGACGCTCACACCCAGCCACTGCTTTCACTCAAAACAATGATGTTCTGTGAATATCACTGAAATTATCTGTGCATATTTTCTCCAAACTTAACTTTATTCTCATAAATTCAAACGCATAAGTTCCTCTTGATTAAATCCACCTCCCATTAATTAATGGAGATTTATTTCACACATTGAAATGTGACAATTCACGCATCCTAGCGAAATTTGTTTTCTGGTTATTGTTCAGGTCATTCATTGTCAGCTTTACTTTATTTTTAGTAATCAACAAGCAAACAGAAAAACATATCCTGCAAAACTTTCCACTTGCTACAAGAACAGTTCAACCAAAAGACAAAGACAACATACGATGTGTATAATCACAAATAAGATTGAAAAATAATATATAGTGACTCAAAAAAAGAGGAAAAATAAGATGGCATGAAGTTGAATGGGTCATCGCTGAATAGAATAAAAAGTAAATGTTCCTTCATTGTGCGTAAATCTTGATCAAGATAACCTGACCACACAGCCATGAAAACAGATTGAAGGAGGCTGATGTTGTTCCAGGTTGCTGAACTAAAAGTACAGTCTGATGCTCTTTAATCAGAAATGGCAACAATTACATGATGACACAGCACTGAGAAATACTTGCACTCAGTATATTTTTCTCCTGAGCGCAGATGTTTCCATCAATACCGAAAGCCTTCCTGTTCCTGTCCTCTCTTCTCTCTGGTTCCAGTCTTAGACATAAATTAACTACATGGCGTACAATCAGGAAGAGGACGATTTAACCTGCCATTAACCTGTGATCGCTCGGTAATGACGTAGTTGCCAAATGCAGCCAATGCACTTGAAGTCAGCTTAGTATATACTGTATATTGATAATGCCGTTGACTGACAGAGCAATCAACACGAGGACCCTGAGGAAACAACTTGACCTCTGCTGGATGTCGACCTTTTGTTTCATTTCCAACCATCTTTTCTTGCCTCACTTCTCTCTAACGCTCAATAACCAGTGACCTCTCAGTGACTTTGACCACTCGTCTCCAACGCTCAGCTGGCTCTTACTAACTCGCCAAACCCTGGGCCACCTTTCAACTGAGAGCTTTTCACCAGCATGGTCCGTAATCCAGAGCCCATTTGAACCCTGCTACTGTAGCAATAACTGTCAAACTGTGTTAGGCCTGTCACCTGAGAGCACAAGGCAATGCAATCACAAGTGTTTACAAAACGATGGTGAAGGTGGTTTTTGGAAACCAGTGCTGAATTCAACTGCACTACGGACACAGAAATTGTACTTTAGGTTTTTCTAGTGCTATATTCCACAACATGTTTTCATCAAAATGTGCCACACTCTGCAAATAGTAGACTATTAACTGAAGTTCTTCAGCAAGCACTTGATCAAAATGCACATAAATGTGACCATGGATTTCACAAAGCTTCATGTTATAACTGCTCTTCACCAATATGTGACATCCAGCTGCACTCTTTGTGACCCTGCCAGATTAAAAAAAAAAGTAAAGCCAGTGTATCCTTGGCCAACACTTGATATCTTGAGAGATTCAATAAAATGAGACACTCATACTGCTTAGTGAAAGTTACGGCAACGGCAGCATGACAACCAACCCCAGTAGTGTTTACAATAGGTGTTGTTGCTCCCTCTCTCCTGCTCCAGGTATGGCTCCTCCTCCAGGGGAGGGGAGGAGGTGAGCTGCACACAGCTGTTCCCCCTCATCAGGCGGCAGGAGACTTGTGTGTTGTTGCGCTTCGTGCTGTGAAGGAGGGCGCTTCGATATGTGAATTACCTGTGTTTACTTCTGTTCTTTGATCTTCGTTTAAGAAGCTGAAGCTGCTGTGAAGTGTTTGATAGTTATTTACAACCAGCACTTTTGGTTTTCTAGATGCAGCGGTTCAGTTTGTTTTTTTAGGTTTTAGATTTTAGTTCCTCCTGATCTTTCTTTCCTCCTTGGACACTTTTTATATTTGATGCAGCCCATCATTGCCTCATAATTATAGTCGTAACTAAATCTTTTAGTTGTGCATCCATCGTTGGGTTAGGGTTTGGGTTAGGTTACAATAGAGGTTCTGAACTACTGTAACCTCTAAACTGAAGGACACATTTTGGCCAATGGAAGTACAATATGTAACTCATAGCTTACTGGAAAACCTCAAACCTGCCTGTATGTCAGTTTTCATTTCTTAAAGTGTGAGCTGTGACCAAAAACGACTGCAAAACAAAAGGTCTTACAATAAAAAAAAAGAACATTGTAGGTCAGATCATCAAGTGTCTGAACAAAGATTACCTTAAAGCATCACGCTCAGAGCTGAGACGCTCTTTAAAGGCATTTCTTATCACACATCTATAGTGCATCTGAGTCAACAGTGTAGTTTCCAGGAGAGACAACAGGACAATATGATAGAAATCAAAGAAGAAAATACAACTCTTGAAAAAATAAAGACTATAAAAACTACTGCCGTGTTTGCAAATTAGAGCTATTCCAGCAATGTTGATTTCTAAACTCTTCACAAGTTGAAACATGTTGTTTAAAAAATGAATATGAACTTGTTTTTGTTTTGTTTTTTGCATTATTCAAAGGCTGAAAACACTGCATCTTTTTTGTTATTTTCAACCAGTTGTCATTTTCTGCAAGTAAATGCTCTAAATGATAATATTATTCTCATTTCAATTTTGGGAAAAATGTCAGTAGATTATACTGTAGAATGAAACAAAATTGTTTTTTAACACTTTGAAGTGGTCTTTTAATTTTTTTCCAGAGCTGTACAGCCTCAACCTTATACTGTAGTACCAACCCAAGATCTACACTTAAAATGACAGATAAAATTATTGACATGTAAGTGTTTCATAGCATATTCGCCAAATTATAGTTTTCAAAGTCTATCTTGAGCTTTCAATCTGATCTAAAAGAGAAAAAAGCTTGCAATCTCAAGCTGAAAGAAGCTTTTGTTCTTCTACATATTCTAGCATTAGTCCTTCTGGTTTCCCAGCTGCAGCCATGCGTACTGTACTGTACTGTACTGTACTGTATGTTCACAGACTCTGACTTAATTGTCTGGAGTCCCAGGAAGGAGATCGGCTCTATATTAAATTGGATGGAATTTGCCTTAAGAATCGAGGATGCTTTCAATCAAAAGCTCCACAGTAGGTGCGTTTACATGGGTCCAAAAATCCCATTTACAATCAGATTAAGAGATCAATCAGATTGTAAATGTCTCATGTAAACACCGGACCGGATCCGATTCACCCGGATCGGATTGTAATTCGGATCGGATTGTAAGAGGTAGTCTACGCCGATTGATAATCAGATTCATGCCGCATGTAAACGGGGATTCAGTTGACAGAGTGGATTATTCATTCTATGCGTACATAGTACTTGGCGTCACTATTGACGTTTGTGGGCGTGCCGTTGTTGTTATTAGCAACGTAGCATGCTAACCAACGTTAGCGGCTCTCCGCCGTATCCTCGCTCTGCGGCCGGCGTGGAGGCGCGGTCGCCCGCTGAGCCGCACGGCGAGGAGCGGAGGAACGGAAGAGCCGTTGCAAGCAACACTTTCCCATGTTTAACGTTAGGACATTGTTTACAGTCGGACACAATCAGAAAAGACCGTCTCATACTCATTTACCGGCCGTTGATGCAGCCTCCAGACGAACCGGAGAACCAAAGTCAGTAAAAGTCGCTAGAAGTCGCTCTGTCGATGAGGGGAAAGGGGAGGGAGAGGGGGGAGGAGCAGCGGCGATCTTCATGTGTTAATGGTGTGGTGGAGGAGACAACTCTGTGACACCAACTGACAACCAGCGCGTGTCTGCTCGTTAAAACTGTAATAACGTGCTTTCAGGTCCAGAAAAAAAACGTTTGTAATATCACTGCAAAAAGTCGCTAGATTTGTCCCTAGTCGCTTTTGACAAAAAAGTCGGCAAGAGGGTTTGGAAAGTTGCCAGATTTAGCGACACTGCAGCTGTTTACAATCGGCTTCAGCTGGGTCCATGTATACGGGGATTAAATGTGGATCGCATTATTTAGGGTTCATGTAAACAGTTCGGATACGATTCATTTAATACGATTGTTTACAATCAGATTGAGAAAAACACTGCATGTAAACGCACCTAGTGTGAGAAGCTGAGATGCTGGTGGGCATGTTGTGGCAGCAGGCTTACCCTTGATCTAACACCACTGATCTGAAACAGTCGCATGGCGCGTCGTGATTATACGTGGAAATGTTTTAGAAGTTTGACTTTGTGCGAAGCAATGATCGCATTTCTGTGAAATCATGTGTATGACCTGCCTTGGGCCTCTCGCTGAAACACTCAAATAAGAGAGACAGAGAGAGCTGGATAACTAACGACGCCAGTTGTCAAAGGCCTGAATAAGGTATTAAGCAGGAGATGAACTAAAAAACCTGATGTGATGAGTGAGGCACGAAAAGAGCTCCTTTTGATGAATTCACCTCAGACGAACTTGTAGGTCAAAAGCTTGACTTCACAGGGGCAACGACGCTGGAGTGAATTGTTTTTCTCTCAAATTTACTCATGCACTTCGTTGTTTGGGGAAAACATAAGCAGTCACTATTCTGGGATCTCTTTAACAGTCTGTCACCAGCAGGCAGAGCACCATCCATCTCTGACAGTCTGCCGCTAAACTGGCATAAATATCTGCCCTTCACAATGTGCCAATTATTTCTGCAGTGTCAGAGGATCCGCGAGGCTCAGAACGAGCGTTGTTGCTTTCGTCTCTGCACTTTACGTCTCTACATTATGCTGCACTTCATGCCTCATATCAGGGACTGGCAGAGTATTGCACAGTGGATATAGTGGCTCAAACTGCTGCTCCTTTCCCCCCTTCAGCTCAAGTGCCCTTCTGGACCAAATAAAGAAGTTTTAATTATAGAACCATTCACTGAGCCGCTAAAATGAATTTGAACACTGCCAGTCAGTGAATGACGAAAAAACTTTTCCATTTGTACCTTTCTGTCTTCCTTTGTGCACGATTTCACTGTTAATTAAGCTAATTAGCACATAGAGGATGCAACCTGGCGGCTGTTGTGGTGTTTGGTTTGTTGTCACCGTGCTCTAACACCGACCCTTGATGAAACTTTTAAATCAGTGAGTGCATCGTGTCGCACTAGATATCCCTGCGCTCGGAGTAGCAAAACATTTTAATGGGTTGACAGTTGACTGCTTGGCTCAGGTTAATGTTGCTTTTTAAAAATAGATTTTATTATTGGATGCACATTGTTTACAGTCATAGTGGAGATTACACAAAGGCAGAGACAAAAATCTGGGGGAAGGCAGCTTAAGGAAGAGCCTGTTATGCAAACCTGGTTTGAAAGAGATGAATGAAGTCTTCAGCCTCTTTATTTCACACAGTTTACATCCTACAAGTACTTTTGTCTCCGTATTTTGATGGGACACAGGAAGTACTAGTGCAGGGGATCTGTGGGACCTCTTCACCAATCAGTCTGAGACAGTGATGATCTATCAAGTCCACGTGAACTTTCCTTTGTTGTGAAACAAACATACTGTAGATGCCAATCTACTCCACACTGTTTCATCTCTTGTAAATTTGATGCATAACGTCTTGACGTCTGTGAATGCCCCTGCTCCACACTTTGCCCTCTCCCCGCTTCATGACTCACACGAGAGTCTTGAAACTCCAGTGGGCAGGGAAACAAGTTCATACAGAGCAGAGACAACTCGCCTCAGTCGTGAGTCAGTTACTGAATCTTAAGCACCTACTGATGTGACACTTCTGCACATTGGGTCAAGTGTTTTTTGTCTTCATCCGTTCCCAAGACATAAGCTTTTGTTTGAACAAAATCTTAAGTACCTACAGTCGTGATCTTGACTGTAAATGCAAATGCGATCATTGTGGCACTGAGATTAATTCTGAGAAGTAAACAAATCTATATAAGACAAACATATGGGAAAGTGTAGAAGATAAGAAATTGTTTGATGAGTAACTCTTCACTTTCTTCAACTCTTACTTACTCTACCGCTCTGTTCCATCGTCTTGTTGCTCGCCACCATTTTTTTTAGCGGCTCTAAGTTTGTAATCGTTAGTTCCAATCAAACACGGCACCAGTTGATTTCACAGATTGAGGCAGAGAGGCAGAAGATCCTAATCATTGAAATCTGCTGGTGAAGTGATTGGTTGCAACAAAGCCCTGTAATCCCACACGGATGACAGCGACTACCTCACACCAAAGTCTTCACAAAGCTGTTTTATTCTACGCTGTCTGCTCCATATCCTCTGAATAGAGGAGATCAGCTTGTGCCAGAATAGCGTCCATGTTTCCATCAGCGGAGTCCCTCCCATCACAGCAGGCTTTCACACAGTGTTGGACACGCTGTCAGCAACACAGAGCTCTAACCAGGCAGTGACGCTATCCCCGGTGTCAGCAGCCTACTGCCTGTCGGCTGAGTTTCATGCTGAAGGCTTTGTGAAATGAATATTGCAAATCCAGAGAAAAGTTTAAACGCTGTTTAAGCCGCATTTACAACATGACAGTTTATGAATATTTTGATGATATAATGTGTAAAAGACTGACACAAGAGGACTTGATCCCTAGAGACAATACTCATCTTTCAATCAAGTAATCAATAGAAAACAAGAAGTGCACAGTGGACAAAGCAAGAACAGACATATAAAGTAAGCCTTCATAGGGATTTATTTGACATTATGTTCAAGATTAAACCAAGTACATTAACCTGAACTGCTTGAAATGTACTGTATAGTATTACTGTAGTCACCTCTGTGACTTTGCAAACATTTATAAAGCTTTTAAAAAGCCATTTCAAACTTGATTAAGTAGCAGTGCTGGTGACTGACATTGTTTGCACAAACAGATATTTATCTCTCCATGTCTCTCGATAAGAGTTTTATTTTTCAAGTGTCAATGTTTCAGGTTCTTTCCAGCAAGTTGTACTTATTTGAAACTCTCAAGGATTTTTCTCTGAGGATTAAGTCTTTTAAATGCTTTTCCTTTTAAAGAGATGATACAGCCATCAGTCCCCCACAGGCATCCAGCTCTAATTCTAGTGCAGGCAGTGCTGTTATTTTCAAAGTTTCTCACTCTACAGTACGTGACTGTAAATCGTACTGTTTGAGGGTTGACCTCGCCATAGAGTCTCAATCTCCTTAAGTACTGTACTCGAAGCAGCAAGTTGCTAAAAGTGAAAAAAAGCTGTTAAAAATCTCAGGAACTTTCTGTCTGAACAATGGGTGGTTAAAGTATAAAAAAGCTGAAAGACTTGATCCTTAGGTGAGTCATGGCCGTGGTGTGGGAGAGACGAAGACAAGTGAGGACCACAAAACTCTGAAACTGATTTTTTTTTTTCTTTCTTTCATTTGTATTCACTTTAACATTAGAAACACCAAGACACTATCAGCTGCTGGTCTCTTTGAATTAAACATGAAGAACCCCAGTGTTTAAAATGACCATCACATTCCCTGGCTGTCTTTTTTTTTTACATTTTGCTAATTGCACAAGAAAAATATAGATTTAGTTCTGATTGTCTGGTAAAGTTACAACTGTATAACCATCTCTTTTATTCCAAAAACATCATACTGTAGTGCATTTTAGCTGAAGGGACAAAACACATGGCCGTTGGTAATTAATTAGTTACTGATTACTTCTCCAAGAATGTAATCCAGGTACTTTACTTATTTTCAGAAGTAATTACTTACTTTTCAGAAACATGATGCACCTGAATAAACTATAAAGCAATAGACCATTCAGCCTTACTGTAGTCTATTCTTTCTTAATATTCCATCATATAAAATCAAATCAAATGAATTTAAAAAAACTTGTTTTATTAGTTTCAATCTTTTTACTTATGCACAATGCAACCAATTTACAGATTTTGTGATGTTCTGGGCAAACCTTTGTTTTCTGTATTAGAAGAGAGTCAGCCTTATTACTGTACCATGTGAGTGAGAGATCAGGCTTTCCTTCACTGAGCTTCTAGACGAACATGCCATGCCATGTCCTTAAGAAAATAAAATAAACTTTGTCTGATTCTGATGAGAGAAACAAAAACTACTTCTTTACAGGAAAAAAAAAAAACATGAGAGAAAGACAAGGCCACTGTGTGAGGTGGTACAATCCAAGTTAATATCGGGGAAAAGAGAGATGCATTAGAGAGAAAAAAGGAACAGTTGAGAGAACAGAATTGAAGTTAGTGTTACAGACGCCACTGATAAAGATAAATTTCTGCTGATGTTCAGCTCTACAGGCTCTGGCAAAGACCCAGAGCAGGGGGTCCAGAGGCATCTTAATCCAAGCCTGGATGTGTACTGTAAGTGGGTGTTGGCAGGTACATCTAAAATCCTCCTGGCACTGCTACAGTAATGGGAATGTGGTGTACCTGCTCTGCTTGTTATCAATCACTGCAGTGAAAGGATATTTGTTTTGTATCAATGCAGATGAGGAGGGAGGACAAATGATTTCTGCTTCTCCATAACTGTCTCCAGCAGTGAGCGGGCACTAGACTCCTGACAACAGTTGCAGTTTTAGTGATAAAGTATTGTTGTTGTTCTGCTCATAATTAAAGCACAACATAAACACACTGCAGGGGTCAATATTTCCTAGAAACTTCTTGGATGATTTCTGGGAAGAGCAGCGAAAACGTGCTCACCCAAGGCAAGTCTTCCCGAGTTACATTTTGCATTTGCATCTACTCTGACCCAATTAGTCTACCTATATTATGCATTCGCTCCCCTCTGCCACGCCACTATGGTGAACACCACAGGCTGTTTGGCTGACTGTCGCAGCAGCTTGCTCTTGTAAACAAATTGAATTTATGTAACCTTGCTGACGGGTAAGAACCGCAGAGTCCAGGCTGGTTGGGAAAGCGTGGCGTTCCCAATGTTTTGGAGCCCAGTGGAAACAGTTATTACGGCCAGAAAGAGTGAACTCACCGCCTACAGTGGCAGCCAGCTTGTTTTGTTATATGGATGATGAAGTTGATGTATGGGCCTCTTGTATGCGCAGAGCAGCCGCGGTCTTTCTGCCAAGTGATGAATAGCATCAATACTGTGGGCTATTGGAAAAGACCGGGGTACACAAGATCTCATCTCAACTCCTCTTTTCCATTTTCTCCATTTTCCATTTTTGGCACATCTCAAATAAATTGTATTGTTTTTCTTTTTGTTTTGTCCTTGGCTTTCATTCCTTCCTTCCTTCTCCCCTTCCCTGTCCCTCTATCTAGTATAGACCCCGCTCCTTTTGTGCAACTTTTAATGAGCTAAAGGGTATGCAAGAGTGCACAGGAAACACTTGACAAAGCACTTTTGAAAGATTAAGGCTGACTAACGGCACAGTGGTGTCTACTTGGCTTTGTCTCCTCCCTTTTCTTTCTCTGCATCTCTCCACCCGAGCAAGAGGCTGGGAGAATGAGCATTGCATTAGAGGCGAGATTAGAATCGGATGTGAATTGGTCTGGAGATTGGTTTGTAGACTGAAAATGCCTGAAAATGGAAGATGGGATGGCGGAGCGGAGGGAAGACTGGGGACAGATGAACAATGAGAGAGAAGGTCACAGTTTTAAAGCAGGTGTGAGGGGACAGTAGTGCTGCTGGTGGGGTGGAGGATAATACTGATTGAATGGCAGGATTTGCATAAAGAAGTAAGGACACAGTGAAAAGTCTGCACACCTCCTGGCAAATTTGTTGATTTTTTAAAAATGAAAAGAGGTGAACTGCTGCAGCGAACCTTTCTTTGGTTGTTCATGCACGTCATGTTCATGTCTGCTCCAAAGTTATTCAAAAAACATGCCAGTGATCATGACTTGTGCAAAGTTACTGAATCAGTAATCCCCTCTCTGACAGATATCACAGCTTGACGACACGTCTTGCAGTGAAGACTCCCTCTGTTCTTGATTTTATGAATTCTCACTCAAACTTTCTGCAGATCAGCTCAAAGTTCTTTGATATTATTAAGCGATCACAGCATGTTAAAGATATACCCAAAGACTCTCAAAGATGTTGAGGTCAGAGGACGGTCAAGGCCGTTTTTGTTTTTCCTTGAAGGGATAGTTCACCCAAAATTTAAATTTCACTCATTATCTACTCACCTAAGGGCTGGGAGAAGTTTCAGAGTTATCCTTGGCTTCTCTGAGTTACAGGGGGTCTCGGCGTAGCAGTGCATGTCCATATAACGGTTGCAAATGGATGCCAACTGTCTTCGACGGACATTACATACAAGCAGCATGGAGGTATTTGGATGTTTTTTGGTGTGTCTTTTTGTTACGAAGACAGTATCCATTTGCAACCATTATATGGACATGCACTGCTACGCCGAGAAATTTCAATTTTGGGTGAACTATCCCTTTATTGACTTCTGGTATATATTGTGGTGTAATCACTGTCCTGTTTACTCTCAGTGAGACTGTCTTGATTGCCTGCAGGACCATCGGTGCACCACCACCACCACCACACCCTTGTCGACTAAAACCTTCCTGCATGTGGGCTTTTTTGTTTTTCCTTCCTGCCCAACAGACGTGTCGTTTTATCTGAAAGTTTTCTCTCCTTCCAGATCTTGTCTTGACTTCCACACTTCCTCACAACTGTCGGTTCTTAATGACATTTCAGTCAGAGGAAATTTCAAGATGGAAGTGCTTTGATATCTTTTTATAGCCTCCTGTGCTCTTCAGGCTTCAGCTCTTTGGTTTTCAGATCCTCAGCCAGTAGCTTAGAGGAGCCTGCAGTTGACAAGTGTTGCCAAAGTGAGAAGAATTCATCACTTCTGGAAATGTGATCAGCCAACAAATCCTCTAATAAAACCTCTTGACCTGCCTTTAAAGGGATATTTCAACAATTTGCCTATTGCCATAATCCCTATAGTTTAGGAGTAGGTTCATTAGGTTTAATTGTCAGTGCAAGCTGTTTTTCAATCAGCAGGGCAGAGACGTGAGCTGCTCAGCTAACGCTAACAGAGGCACACGGTATCTCCATGTTTCCCTCGTCAAACTAAATACACAATCCAACAAAAACAACTCGCCTCGTAATGTTACATTATTATCTCATAGTGTGGTGAATGTGCATGTCCCAACTTGTCCGCAAGAGCATTTTGTAGATGTTGGATTGTGTATTTGATGAGTTTGATGAGGGAAAGATGAAAATACCGCGCCGTGCAGAGATCATGTCTATGCCCTGCTGATCTAAAAACAGCTTGCACTGGAAATGGACTTCTCCTAAATTATAGGGATTATGGCAATAGGCAAATTTGCCAAAAGGTTGAAATATCCCTTTAAAAGTTAAAACAATTCAATTAAGGCCACCTTAATGATATGAAATATGTATGTTAGTTGTATTTGTTGCAGCGGTTGTATTTCCACCCTTTCACTTGTCAAAGCCTTTCTGAAACGTCTGTAAAATAAATGTTTCCCGATTTTCTTCTTGCCACATCATTTTTTTTAGTCGTACGATGGCGTCTGGTCTCTGAGTGCTCAGTGTTTGCTCAGAAAATCTGAGTTTTAGGTCGGCCATTAAAGCACTCAGGGTGTTATGTGGCTTTCTTTCCTCTTTTCGTGTCATTAGTCAACTCTAAGTGAATTTAATGAGAAATTACCTTTTATAGGAGCCAAACTGGTTTTGCCACAGAAGGAGCAACACACTAATCTGTCCTAATGACTTATGAGAGTCATCTGAGCCTAACACCTGTGGACTACTCAGGGGTGTCAAAGGCAGCTTATCCCTAAAACTCATATTGATGAGTAATGATCTGATGTCTAAGGTTTTATTTTTTAATACTTATCCACATCAGCATACCTCGGTTGCAGCAGCCTCAGCTCCGTTGTTACAGCGCTTGTAGTTTGTTGACTGCACTTCATTTTCCAGTGTTTGGTATCAAATTATTTCCAAGCAGAGTGCTCCATCGATTGTCTGTTGCAGTAGGTGTCAGAGAGACCGTTTCCATAAAACTTTCATGTGGTCTGTTTTCCTTTTTCCCTCAATAGGAGTTAGTGTTTGGGTGTTAGCTCTTGCAAAGGAGATCCTATTGATTCTTGCATTCATTTTTAACTGTGCTTTCCTCTTTCTCTCCCTCACAGTGGCAAACATTTTGTGGCGAGAAGAAGGTATGTCTAGACGGCTTCTACTCCACCATAGCATTCATTAAACTGTGTTAATTGAATTTTTGTAATAGGGTTAGTGAACTGTGATGAGAGGGATTAAATGATTTGATGCCTTGGAAGTAGATAACAATGTTGTAGGCTTTATTACAAACGTTCACACTGTGCACGAGCTATTACAGGTGTGTGACAGAGATGTGTTTTTTTTTCTTACTCTCCTGCAGGTCTTGGCATCGGCAACATGTTCTACGTGTTCTATGAAGATGGTATAAAAGTCATTCAGCCGGTAGCGTGTGAGATACAGCGACACATTAAACCCAGTGAGAAGCTGCTGGCTCTGCAGGTGAGTGTTTGGGGAAAAAGAAACGTGTAGAGAAACAGTGACTTAATTTAGCTTTTCCTGCACCACTGCAGGCGCAAAGATCATCACTACTATCTATGCACTAAACTCTCGAATGAGCGAAGCTGCTGGTGTTGGTTTCCTTTGTGTAATCTCCTCAATGGTATTCCACACAGCCTCCAAGGTACTTCAACAATACTCACGCTATAGTGTTTTGGTCATCAGGCTGTTATTTCAGCTTCATTTCTGAGTGTGGTTGGTTTGTTGTTTGTGTTCTTTGTTACAATTCTCATATAATTGTTATGCAAATGAGTCCAGTTGCAGGCTCGCACAATCAGTGCAGCAGCAAATTCAGACCCCGTGGATTTGTGTAACGTTGATCTGAAGAATGAAAGAAAACTGAAAGAAGCGAATGTTTTTGTCAGGTTTTTACAAATGATCAGCTTTACAGTAGCTTCAGCTCAATTTGAGTGGTGAAGGCGTGAGACTTTGAAGAGTTTTTGTTTTTTTACCAATATGCTGCCAGAGTGTCATGGCTGACTTCTCTTTTTCTAACAACGGATCAAATGACTGTGCGCCCTGACAGACGTCGGATACAGTGACAAACCCACAGACAATTATCACCACACTCAGCAATTCCTCTCAGCTCTGTGAAACTTTTAATACAGATAAAAAAAGTTTTATTCAAAAGTTATAAAGTAACAGCATCTTTGTTTCAGCCGTCTGAATATCACACAACTCTCCTGTGTCATATTGATGTCGTAAGAGACTAGAGTGTAGTGAATGTTTGGCATCTAGGTTGTGACCTCGTCAGAAGGAGACTTGGCAGCTCCACCTCAGAGTCTATAGGTGGATGTTGCAGTAGAGGTGAAGCTGATTAAATTGGCAGCAGCACATGTTAGGACTTTAAATAGGTCGCCTGACTGCACAAGGTGTCTTGGAGACGTGTTGCGACTTAAGCTGCCTGCCAGAACTGGCTCACATGTCGTTGTGCAATATTTCATGGTATTATTTGCGTACTTCCAAAGTAATGCATAATGCAATTTCAAATAATCAAAAAAAAAAAAAATCTCCTTGTCCAGGAGCTGAGTCCAGAAAACGTGATGATTTATTCCCGTCAGACTCACGACACCGCTGAACGCTCCCTTTAAAATCCTATTTTATTATGTGAGAACATTTTGTCAAAGAACCAGATAGTGTAATAAAGAAAAGAAATGTTATGGAGAGCGTGGCAGGTCCTTGGCAGACATAAATCAAGACCTGAACCTTCTCCTCCACGAAGTAAAAAGTGCTGAAACATTCATGATGTCGATGTTGTACAGTGAACTCCTGTGGGGAAATGGGAAAGTGTTCGCCCCCGTGTCTTTGAATGGCCAAATGTGGATGTACGGGACTTGGTGATGTGATTTGAATTGCTGGCCTTGACAACCAACACTTGAAGTGTCCAGCTGTCTAAAGATGCAGCTGCTGAAATCAATCGTTACTGTAGCAGTCAATATAGTTTACACTGGGATTTAACCGAGGCCCTGTCTCAGATTCATGTCATGTGAGCAGGTAAAGGTTCAATGCCCTAGACCTCCTGGACCTCCATCAGCTTAGATGTAGCTGTAATAGCAGCAAGATTTACCGTTCACTGTGTATGCTGAAAAATAGTGATGCCACCCTCACCCTGAAAATTCACATAAAAGAGTTGTATTATAATAGAAGAGCAAAATGAGTCCAGTGAAAAGCACTTCACATTTAAATTCACATTAACTGAAGAAAAAAGTGTTCACTTGTGGCGTTTATTTCATTTTATTTATTTCTTTATTAAACATGTTTTCCAGCAGATACAGAACAAGAATAAAATAACAGTAACATGGCAACATCATAAGGGACAGTATAATAGTAAATAATATAGATATTGTTGAGTTTGTTTTATCAAGTTGCCATCACTCCAGCTGTGGACACAATACAGATGTTTTATCAACGTTATCGTCATCTGTTTGGATTCATTCATACTTTCTATCAGTTCATTATTCACTCAGTCTTCACAGAGGTAAACATCTGGCTCTTACGCTGCCACATGTTACATGCAGGTTTATTATTGTAGTGTTAGTGTTAAGACGTGTGAGGACAATGAGCTGGAAGAGGCTCAGAGTGGAGTCTGTTGGATTGATGCTACAGTACAAACAACACCTTTATATAACCCCAGTAGTATTTTCCTTTGATAATAATAAAACCATTGATTGGTGCAGCTCTAAAGTGGTTATTGATAGTTACACACACGTTCCCCTGGGCAGTGAACACAGCGGCCATCTTCCTGCCGCTCTGTTTAATTTAATTCATTGACAAACCACATGTACTCAGTGGGGGGGTGTCTCTCCTCTCAGTTTCCACCCCACACCCCTCTCACTGACTCAACGTTTATCGCTGAAGCTCTCAAGCAGGAAAAATATTCCAAGTGTCTCGCTGATAGATCCCCGCTTGATTCACACGGGTTCTCGAATGGGACGCTTTTCCGTCTGAGCTGCTTTTCATCCAGGAGCGCGGTTGCTGATTGGATGGCTGTTCTACATAAAGATATGCCCGTGAACGCACAACAATCAGCCGAGCGTTCCTCTGAGAGCTGTTTGTATTAGGATATCAATCACCGTGAGCGCCGCGGTGCCAGCTCCAGTGGCGTCTTGGGGGGATTGCTGCGCGAACACATGGCGGCCGCTCCCAGCGTGGCGCTCAAGTTTTCTGAATTGCAAAAGAGCATTGATTGATTTGTTTATGGTAATCGCAGAGCCAATCCATTATCCTTAACTACCATATAGAGTGTTTTACTGTGATACACAAAGTATCAAGGGAACACACTGATGTCCAATTGTAGGAAACTCAGTCCAGGAAGTGTCTTCATTCAGCCTCCGCCTGCAGCACAGGAGAATCTAAAATCTCAGCGTGCGTCCCTGAAGGGATGTAATCAACCACTCATTTGCACTTTCTCTCAATTTTTCACTTCACTCTCCGTTTTCCAAGAAAAGCTTGTTTACTTTAAAACCATCAACAAGTGGGTACATCAGGCAATTTTGGATGAGTGAGGGGAAAAAAAGGAAAAAAAAAATCTGCTCTTTAAAAAATAAATAAATAAAAGCTGGGATGAAAGTTGGTAAATAATGAGCCTCGTGTGGATGTGATGAACGTCGACATCAGGAGAATCCGTCTCAGTGATATTAACGGCTGCGAACGCCTGAACTCCGTCTGACTCATCTCCCGTATGGAAAAGCTGCACAAGATATTATGAGACGAGCATCGTGTCATGCTGTAAACTCATCGCAGCCTGGATTGAGATGTAGTTGAAGAACAAGCGGTGAATAAGAATGCATGTGTGTGCGTGTGTTGCTATCTCCCTGTAAACTTCCTCTTTTTGACACATTGGATGTTTCTGCTGTCTAACAGGGGAACATCTCAGCAGGACTCTTTTAGTGTCGTCAATCACATTCACAACTGTAAAGACATGAAAGTCTTTTTTAAAAATGTTTTTACAGTGGTACTTTTTTTTAATAGTGTATGTTTAATAGATACTGAATAGATAGATAGTGTTGTATTTTATGTGGATTGTTTCCAGTGCTGCATAATGTGATGCACACTGAGGATTTTAGTCAATCCATGAAATATATATATAGTGCAACAAGGAGAGTGTAGGCATTACCATAATAAAGGGAGGGGAAAACACACATCTCACTATTTAGAAGCTGTCAGTTACAACATAAATCACATACATACATGCACCCACACACATCCAGACATATGCAACACACACAAACACAGGGAGGATTACCGCCGCCTCCATTTACACCCTCAGCTGGGCATCAGATGTTCAATTTCTCACCTCTTCAAAGGTGCGATAAGTAAGATTTTACCGCCATGTAACACAAAGTGACCACAGTGTGGGTCTGCAGGGGTTTCACAGGGTTCAATACCAATGACTCAATGATTACTTCAGCAAGTGCAGCCATTTCTGGCTCTCAGATCTGCCCACCAACCCCCCACCCCCAAACCTGTGTTGGATCTAAAACACAAACAGATGGTAATACAGCTGGACCCTGAAAGACACCACAGATACAAAGAATTAAAAAAGCTTGTTAGGAAGCCAAAGCGCTGTCATTGTTTTAGAATAGTCGAATTAACAGTTTTAACCCAGCTCCAGAGAGGAAACCCAAGGTGGCGAGGGGGCTGCAGGACTGGAGGAATGAGATCAATTCTGTTGGTGTCTCTGCCCCCCCAAACCCTCCTACCCACTGTCATCTCTAATCCTGTCCATAGTTCACTGTAGTTCATACATTACCTAATGTCCTTCTAACTAAGAGACGCTGGCCTTTGGGAAGGCACCTGTCATGGAATGCCACTGCGGTTGTAAATATTGGAAAAAAAATAAATAAATAAAAGTTCATCCCGCCATGCCGGAGCCCTTCATTCATCCTTGCTTGGCCAGCAGCTCCCTCAATCATCCCACAGAGTCTGGAACAAACGACTGGGCACAGCCTGGAGGCTTGGAGGGGTTGGGAAAGGGGGTGAAAGGGAGGAAAGCTCCAGAGACAGAAGGCCGGTTTAGGTTTTCCATCGGCCAGGAAGGCGAGTCGTGCCAGGACTGGAAGCTGCACGGCCGCAGATCGTCTGCAGGCTTTGTTCTGTGGATTACGCTCGGACAAATGGGGGCGATTAAAGAGATTTCACAGGTCCACGCAAAGCTCATTTATCTAAGTTGCCAAGATAACACAACTCCCATCAACATAGGTGATAAGACTGCGAGTAGTTAACAGCACAGAATAGCGACTGGAAGAAGATAATTGTTTTTTAATGAGCTATGTTTCCTTGTGATATGAGAAACAATAGATTGACAGTATGTCTCTGTGTGTGTGTGTGTTTGTTTTTTCCAGGAGGAGGTGTGTCCGATGTCACCAGGAGAGACGGTCCAGAGGTGTGTGTGGTCATCAGCGGTCAACGTCAAGGACAAGTTTATTTATGTGACACAGCCGACCTTGAATCGAGTGCTCATAGTCGACATCCAGTCTCAGAAGGCCGTCCAGGTAATTTCCAGGCCAAATTGGAAAAACCAGGTTCATGTCAGTTATGCAAACAACACAATAATAATAATGTGAAAAGCTAGAAATTTTACATAGCAAGCGGAAAAATTTAATATCCTTTCCTGTTTATGCTTTTTTTAAATATATATATAAGGCTGCTTCTTGCACAACTAAAAAAAAAGATAAAGTAAAAAAAAAAGCCTCCATCTGTTCCAACAAAACTCAAGGTTGGAGGAGGAAGGAGAGATTCTTTCCCTTCTCTCTGACTTATTTTGTCAAAGTGAAAAAAATGTGTTTGTGTGTTGATTTGAAGGCAACATATTTCACATGAAGCTTAGGTAACTTTAAACTCCATATACAGTAGGTGTCTGTCTTTTTTTTTGAGTGAAGGTCACATTCTTTTTCATGAAGTTGCCCCCTTCAACTGAGGATTCATTTTGATACAACAACACATTGTCCTTCATGCAGAAACACAGTCATTTAAAAGCAGAGAGCCGCACTCTCCCTCACCCAAACGGCATCCAGGGTTTCTGCACAAAGCCACAAGTTTATACATGTTTGGTCTGAAAATACTCAACTTGAGTAATAATTTAGTAGGATACTTATACACAAGAGTGAGTGCTGTGGTGTGTTTATACTTATCATGTACTTCAGATGCAGGAAGGACGCTGCGTAAAACACAACAAGTCTGACACTTTGTTCAATCTAAGCATCACTTCATTATGTCAGTAACATGAGCCATGTTGTACGGTTTAATATCTGCCACCTTCAGCTGATCACAGGCTCATTGAGACAATAAAGCCTGTATATAGTTAAATACAATCCTGAACAACCATGATTGTATGTCTTATACTGAATACTAGGGGTGTAACAGTACACACAAGTCATTGTTTGATACAACAGATGCTAATTGAATGAAAAGTTAAAAAACATCTTCTATTATAAAAGTAAAAAATAAATAAATAAAACAAGTGCATTAGAAGTGTTATAATACCATTCATTAATTCTAGAGGAAAAAAGCTTGCACTTGACAACTGGCAACTGTTGTAAAAAACTTACATCAAGGTTGGTTTAGTTAATTTAGACGAGATGCCAGTTGTTTCTGGTCCTGTCTGTTTTCATGTCAAGAGGCTTGAAACCAGTGGGGATAAGTTGTTGCACAACTTGTCTTTTTCCTTGCATCAGTGATTGACATATCGGGGCGATGCCATCTTATATGTGTTAACGTGCAACATTTCTAACGCACATCCGTGAAATATCACCAACAGACTTTGTCCGGTCGACCAGTCGCGAGCCGCCGCCGCGTTTCACTGAGAAGCCACACAGTGACATGAACGAGGCAGGCGACTCCTCTAACTTCACACTCTCGTCACTTCAATCTTCTTCGTCTGTTATGACAGCTGCTGGCAGCTTTTAGGCTCATTACCGCCACCTGGATTGGAGTGAGGACTCCACTTTTTTTCACTCAGACGTAATCGTCGTATGACCGTGTGCACTGAACCGTGACGGATACAAATACCATTACACCCCTACTGAATACTAAAGGTCTGAAATGTCAAAGTGTATGAAGAGCTCTGATGAAAACCTCGCAGTCGCCTCAGCGTCGGCTCACGTCATGTTTTCCTGGAACAGTTAACATAATTGTATTGATGCATTTCAGCATAAATTGTCCTGACTGGGTAATTATGTCCTTTAACTTCCTGGAAATGGGAACATGTTGTGTTCTGAAAACACCTGCTGCTTGTTTTATCAGCATACAGTTACAGAACATTTACATAGAAGTGCTAATTTAGTCTGTAAGGTATGCTACACTATGTGAAGTACAGCCAATAATGAGAACTTGAAGCCACAAACAAACAAAAAATAAATTGAACAAACTTAAAAACGGCCTCATTGCAGTCAACACTTTATGTTTGATTTTGACATAGCAACAGTAACTATGAATCACTTGGTTGCCTGGCGACAGGCGATGCAAACAAAGGCAGGCTTTCTTTTATAGACATCTTCATCTGTCAGTTACTTATAATTAAAGGTTCAATTTAAAAGCTGTCATTCAAAACAGCCCCTGTGTCTAAAATCCTCGGCTTCCCACCCACTCACTTCTCTTCGTAAACACACGTTCAGTTGTTTGCTTAATTTTGAGCTTGATCGAGATTTCAGACTCCTGCTCTTTTTTGTTCTAGGCTACATGTGCGTTATCACCGACAGCTGATCACATCTGGGATTTTTGTAGATGTAAAATGCGACACATTCATTTTTGTGTTGTCAGAAAAAAAGAAGTGTACATTTGTTGTGTTTCTGAGGATCTTTATTTACACAACATGAGCTGAAATTTGAAGAAGTCCATGTTGCACTGGAGTCAAACGCTTTGTTCAATTTCACAGTCATGTAGAGAATATTTAGGTATCAGGCTCCACATTCAGAGCCAGCACCGACTGCTGCTTCTGCCGATTAAAATCTTGAATATATCAACTAATTATCATTAACATCGTGAAGGCTGAAATTAATACAGCTTTTCTCTCTGTGAAGGGCTCGTCACAAGTCAGTTTCTACGCTCAACCAGAGATTATTAGTGAAGGAAAAGAAACATCACGCTCATCATAACAAGTGACATGTAAACAAAATGCTTGTGTAGTTTCTCAGACTTCTCTGGGTGAATTAATCCAGTGAAACTCGCATGGATGTTTTATTCTATCAACTGAATGATACTTAGAATACTTTACTTTTGTAGCACGGTTCATAACATGAAATGCAGCTAAACATGATTTACATGAGGAGAAAATATGAAGTCCATTAAAAGTAGGGATGCCCCGATGCAATATGAATAAATAACTTCATTAAAAATACAAATTTGAATAAATATCACCATTAAAAGTACATCTCTATATCACTGAATAAGAAAATACATAAAAAGTAGCATTGATGGAGGGATTTGAAAGAATTCAGATTAGATCAAATAACCTCCGATGTGACCACAGATTACAGGACTTCATGGTGTGATGGATGTTTCCTCCAGGTTTCTCTCTGCTCTGACATCAGAACACCTCTCCTGCTTCTTCCACTTACAGTCTAAGAGCTTTCCAGCTCCTTCACCTTTATTTGAACCGCTGACCTCTGACCCCAACCCCTTTCATACATACTGCACATGTCAAGAGTCAAACTTAACCTCTGCATCGATGTGGTGGCCGAGTAACCCCTGAGATCCCGCCTCTCCGTGGATACTGTAACCTGGCAACTCCTCACAGATATTGCTACTACATGGCAACCCCTGCAGTTTTCTACACAGATGTTGAAAGGGGGGAGCGAGGGGGGGGGTGGTGGTAATCCCTCAACTACTCTGCTGCCACCTCACAGCATCATTTACTCTCCTGAGGGAGTTTTATTTTTTGCGAGGCGGACTCAGGAAGCGGCACATTTCCTGCATGACAACGCTGAGCGCATTTCTCATGAGCATCATCCAGTTAAATCATCTGTGTCAGTGGGTTTTTGGGGTGTGCCAGGTTCATCCATGGTGGCTCAGATCCCTGCAGATGTTCCTGACACCATGATGGCTGTTTACAGCTCACGGGCCCCTCAGGGACCTGCCAGCAAACACGTCGTCGTCTCGGAGACTGTCACAAGCTCATTATTCAGCCGCCTGGGGGTTTAGATTCATTCGCATTATATTAGAAGTTGATAATTAACCACCTGAACCCATCCCTTGTCTTGAATAGTAAGACGGGCACAAGTTTTAGTTTCCATTCTCACATGAAATTTTAATATGATTGATGTGCATGAAGTCATATTAATAAACAAATTGAATTTTTACATTTATAACTAATTAAATATTGTGAAGACTGGTTAATGAGCTGATTGCATGCAAAGTGCATTTCTGACAAATCCGTGTTCGGAGCTGAACTTAGACAAGCATATTGGATGAGGATCCTGATCATCTTCCTCATCCAGAAAGAAGTTGTTAGTCAAGAGAAAAAAGAACAACATGAACACCTGTTTTCTCAGATGACTACATGCTCAGAGATTAGTTGGGATTTCAGGGATATTCTCATCTTTTTTTTGTGCAATAACCCTCTCAGGAGCTGTTCACTCTCAGTAAAACAATATATATTTTGCCTCAGTAAACAACACTATTAGGGCCTCCACAGCAAAAACAAATATTATAGAAAGTAAGCTGCAGTCAAAAGAAATTGTGGGAATTCAAGGCTGCAATAATTTCCTTGAGAAAAGATGATTGCCTTCTCTGGCTGCTGCTCGCAGGGAAGAGACTGCACGCAGTCTTCACCCTGATACCTTCTCCCATGTTCCCTTTGAGCCGGCTGTCTATCTGCACTCAGGTGGACATAATGCATAAGGAGCGTTTTCTGTCACATGCGACTCATCTATTGTTCTGACTGGGAATATCGCAGCCGTGTGTCAGGGAACGGATAAAGACTGAAAGCAATTACTTCAGTGTGGTAAAGCAATTGTGTCTGTCACCACTTGATTTGAAATGCAGCTCAACACCAAAAACACCTTATACATAAAAAGCACATCTCCGGTCCGCCTTGTTAAAAGAAGGCTTGCTCCTGTCAGCCCCCGACGTATGTGTGTGCAGTAAAACTTTTCAAAAGCATTACCCCCGCACATCAAAGAGGGATCTCTTCAAAAGCAAAGTCTAGATTGCCTTGAATTGTTATTCCGTGTCCCCGCTCTCTTTAAAAGCTCAGTTTGGTTTGATTGTATGTGTGTGTGTGTGTCTGTCCCCAGACGGTCAGCACCGACCCGTATCCTTTGAAGCTCCACTATGACAAATCTCACGACCAGGTGTGGCTGCTCAGCTGGGGAGACATGGAGAAGAACTTCCCTACGCTGCAGGTAAATCCACACGTTGTTGTTGTATGTTGTTGTTGTTCCTCTGCAGAGATGATGTGTGTGTTTGTCCAAGTGTGACATTTAAGGAACAGATCCATGCTTTGTGAAGAAGCAGCATGTATCCAGTCAAATTATTAACTATTCTGTAATTTTGATAATTTCTAATAATGACAGAAAAAGAAAGAAATTGTCTGTTTCTCTGAGTCCAAAGTGACTTCTCCAAAACAGTCCAGATGCCAAAGAGTCAATTTACACACAAGATTTTTTATTTTGGATTTTTTTTTTTGACTGACAATCAATTAATCCTTCAAGTCACTTAACAAAACAATGACAAATTCAAACCACACTACATGATTATAGCTTAGTGCTGATTATAATAAGAACTTTTTTTTTTCATTTCGACTCTATTCTGAACAAAGAAACTGCAAAGATTTGTCGAGACAGAAAAATACACAAAGTCTAAGGTCATGAGACTCACACTGAGACTTTATTCTAGCTTCAACTAATTGTGAAACTTCTGCTGCATTTTGATGTAAACTTTTATATCGCACACACAGGCACACACACCGTGCATTATAAATAACCTTATTATCAGCCTGTTAGCAGGGCATGACAACTAATTATATGTGAATTCCTTCAACTTGACTTGTTCCTCCCCTTTTTCCAATATGACATGAATGTGGCATTAATCACTACAGCCTCTCTGGGACGTTCAATTGTTGATTTGTTTGTTTCGGCTGATGAGGGTAATTAATAGTCACTTACAGTGCAGTGAGCAAGTATTTGGACAGTGACACATTTTCAATTGTTTTGGCTCTGGACTCCAGCTCAGTGGAACTGAAATAAAAACTCTGAGTCAAAGTGCTGACTCTGAGCTTTAATGTGAGGACGGTCACATCTATAATCTAATCAATAATGGATTTTTGAGGCCTGCACCAACAGAGAGTTTGTGTTGTGCAATTTCTTCTCATTAATTGTTTGATAGTTACTTTTTTATTTACTTCAATATCAGAAACACACACAAAAAACGTTTTAAACAATCAGTTGGTTAGTCACATGCCAGAAAAACAATCAGAAAGTAATATACATTTGATATTACCTATTGATTTTCTCTCTTGATACTCTCATATACTGTTTATGAGAGATTCTTTAGGTTTCTGGGCTGTTGTTGAGACAATAAAAGACAGTCAACACCTTGGGCTCATGGAAATTGCAGCATGCATTTTTCACAATGTCTGTAATCAATAAGATTGGCCATTATTTGTGATTTTTATAATGGGTATATCTGCAACAAGCTAGAATCGGCTGATACATAACTGGTTCTTCAAAGGAACGTTAAAGATCATAGTTGAGTCTTAGATGGATGTAAACACTTTGATGTTCAAGCAGAAGAACTCCAGTGTCAGACACTTAAAGATTACACTGCGTGACAGACAATGAAAGAATACGCTATAAATAGAATCAACAAATATGTAAAGATTTTTTCCCCCCTCGTCTCCTCTGAGATTCATCTCGAGTTGTTTGATTCGAAAACCCTGCACAAGAATTCATGGAGCAGAGTTTGGTCTGAGGCAAATTAGTTTTTTGTGCATTGTGTGGTAAAAATCAAAGCAAACCCTGCCGACAACCGAGCTGATGCCTGCACAGCTATCATTTAGGAGCCAGTGACAAGAGCACACATCATGTTAGCAACACGAGAAGAGGCTTTCAGGGTTTTATCTCAAGTCTGTGCAAACAAGCAGCAAGATAAACATGAAGGCAAAACACAAAGTGCTATAGTCGAGTGGACACTGCTTTTATGAGTCCGTCTCTTAAAGATAAACATATTTATTGTGCAAGTATTAATGTGCTCTGGTTGTTACGCTGCAGATACGTGTGAGTCGGAGAGCTGAGTGAGTAGAAAGCAGCAGCACTGAGTGTATTCATCAGGCTCATGTTAAACACCCACCACCTCCTCTGTTGGTGTTCACCAGGTAATCAATCAGGCCAGTGGAAGAGTCTCTCACCACACCGTGCACACGCAGCCGGTCGGCCGGCGCTTCGACAGGGTGGATGATTTCTTCATTCCCGCCTCCAGCCTCATCATTAACCACATCAGGTACGTACCGCGTGATCCAAGAACACTCCTAATGCAAATTGATTTTCAAATTAAATTCACCCCATTGGCATTTTATTCACTTTTTTTTCTCTTTTTCCTCCAAGACTCAATTCTGCAGTAATGATGTGGATGGGTGTTTTGTGTGTGAGGAGGAGTGTGTATTTGTCTGTTAATAGAGGTTTTGGGAGAAAGGTCCAGTGGCTATCTGTGCTGCAGATGAGCACATGGCCACATCCCCTCAGCACAAATCCTTGTTGCATGAGCCCTGTTGAATTAATCGTTGATATCTGATTATGTTATGGATCCAAAAGCAACAAGGCCAGTTGACAGCAACTGATTTCTTTTAATTACTAAAAGTCCAGACGGCTGCAGAGCTACACATGGTTCCACTCAAACTATTACTACTACTATTATGCTCAGCATTTCCCCACTGTCGTTAACCAACCTATAAAAAACCAACAAGGAGAAGGAGATAACGACATGAAGGCAGAAAGAGAAACTATAATGTGTGAGCGCTCGACGAGAGCAGCAGAATAAGGGCAGGAGTTCAAAGCCTTTTTGCTCCTTTGTATCGTTTCATACAGGAATCATATAAATGAGTCTCCTCTCTCCAAACAACTCTCCACTTTGTTATCTGGAGCATTCGCAGCCCACATGGACCAAAGAAGACGCTCACACACACACCATGTTTAGATCGAACATTAAAGAGGCAGCACGGTCGTGTGATTTAAATAATAGAAACTCGACGCTTCAGAAAGAATTCCTTGAAAGTGAAATTAGGAACTTTACTATACTGTCGTGGAGTTACAACTCCACAAAAGTCAAATGTCAAGATGAAATGCGGTGGTGTCACAGCAGCCTCCAACATAAAATGAGTTAAAGGGGAACTATGCAAGTCGGAGCTCCCCCTGCTGGGCGGGTGCAGAGCAGCGCAGTCTCCGCCCATCACTCGCATTGTCGCATTGCTAATGAGCTACTGGAGCCCTGGGAAGTGGCACAGGTTTTGTGATTTTGGCTAAAGACCACAGAGAATGCTTTAAAATAACTAAAAAGGGTGGTTGGAGGGGGCTTTAAGAGCAGAAGAGCTGAGGTTGAAAATTAGGGACTTTCAGCCGATCAACACGACTCACTGAAGACGTAAACTTTTCACTCTGGAGGATTTATGAGGATTTTAAGGAGATTGATGAGATTTAGATTTCTCTTTTGATTTTTTTTTTCTCAATTTCTAAATCAAGCAGCAGGGAATCAAAAGCTTTGGGGAAATCTTTAATCTTAAAACAAATAGGAACTGAATCTACACTGAGTGGCCACTTTATTAAGCTCAATCCATCTCAACAGCTCTGATATAAATTCAACCCACACAATATTTGTAATGTTCAGTTTTATTGACAATAAGAAACGTGTTAATTTGAAAATCTATCTTGTGAGGTCATCAGTTGTCGTTGGTATAATGTTTCGCTATATGTTCAACATTACAAACACCGCTGTAGATAATGTAGTTCAATACGACACAACCACTAACTACATGACCTCAGTGCTAACACATGATTCAGTGAACAGCTCTGTGTCAGTGGAGAAAATCATTGAAGCACATTTCAGGGCAGAGTTGTAGTGTAGCTACAGATCTGCCTGATTAAACGACCCCCGGGTGTGTGCATATATCTCATAATATGTTTCTATCCACTAATGCTACTTAAAATAAAGTATTCCAATAAAATCCTCTCCCACATCGCTCGTCCTTATAAATATCTGGTGGTGTTGAGGACTGTGCTCAGTGATTAAGCACATTGTTTTTACCGGCTCTATCACTGAAACAAGGATAGGCATTTTAATTGCGTTGCTAAGCGTCCTGAATGGTAAGTAAACGCTGACGATCGGTGAGTCTGCTCGGTCTCATAGTGAATGCAATGCAGGTCGCGTGTGCTAATTTAAACAAAGAGGCCACACACACACACAGTCAGGGTGAACTTTAAAACACACTTACAGTATAATGTTTAGATCTATATTATGCTCAGACTTTGTGTCAATAGCCAATGAGGCTTTTTTTGAATAACATTAATCATTAACAGCCTTGAGTCATGTTTCCATCCACCTATTTCATGCACATTTTGAGTTTGCGCCATGGATGTAGGTTCGCGCTTCAAAAAGCCTCAGTGGAAAGTGTGCATCACATTTTTTTTGCACCAGGGGGAGGTGGAAAATTTGCTGTATTGATACAGATGATGGAAATGGATAAATGACCAAGCAACCGTTTGCCTTCTCCAGTGTCTCTGAACTGCTCCTAACACGGCCATATCCACCTTTTTCCGAACGTCAAAAACATAAGCCTGTTTTGCCAGTTTAGCTCTTCCGATGGAATTTTATGTTTACGTTGTTAAAAGCCAGCGTTAATAGATCTATGCGTTTACCGCAACTATGACAACGACTGAAAACCATGGAAACATAAACGTACCATTCCACCAAACCGGAAAAATTGGCTTCCGGTTTTGTCCATAGATGACGTTCGGAAACTTGTGGATAAGCAGACATGGCTGTTATAACTCTTCCAAGACCACATACTGTATCTGGAATAGCAAATCCTCAAAACTGTTCTTTTTTTTTCTCTCTCTCAATTTTGCTACCTTTGTTTTCTTTCGCCATCGTGCACGTCATCTTCTTTCTCCTGCACATTGGCAGCTGACTCGAGA
This sequence comes from Decapterus maruadsi, assembly GCA_030347415.2. NCBI lineage: Eukaryota > Metazoa > Chordata > Actinopteri > Carangiformes > Carangidae > Decapterus > Decapterus maruadsi. The sequence goes on from CM064903.1 coordinate 6,322,707, forward strand.
ATTAGCACTAAAACTGTGGTGGATGGAAATGTATGCAAATGTGCTTTTAAAAAAAATAATAATAATCTTGAAGTTGATGATGAATTCAATCACGTGGCTGTTGTCACAGTGTGGCCAGGAACGAGCTGGAGGTCTGGAGGCTTTGTGAGTGAGAGTCCAGTATGTGTGCGCGTGTGTGGTGAAGCTGAGTTTGGTGCACTGTGTTGGGATCTAATTTCATCACAGCTGTAATTAGACCCTTCGAGACCTGCATGGAAGATTGCAGGACAGTGTGGCTGCATTTTTTTTTTTGCTTTCTTTTTTTTGCTTTTGAAAATTGTCGTCTTTACCAGCTCATCATGTCTGAAGCTCACAATAAGCTCCTTGTTGCTGCTGGAACATGTCTGTCACTTACATAAACACACAAACACAGCACATTGACGATTACAGTACCTTCAGACAGTATGGATGTTATTTATCTCACCAGTGAATGGTGTGTCGGTGTTTAACTGTACAAACACTGTGACTAAAGTGATTTGTCACCGTACAGCTACGTCCCAGTGGACAAGGCAGTGTGGATAAAATCCTCCCAATGTAACAACATCATTTTAGACCATTTTTATAACCAGTCATTTTCTTAATCAAGTATTTAGTCAGAAATCTGTGAAAAACTCCTCTTGTAATTTCTCTAAACCGAAGGTGATCTCATTGAATATTAATGACCCGTTATTGGCAAAAGGAAAATATTCCATTTAAAGGAAATTACTCAGGTGTGATTTCAAAACCAAGAGATAAACAGATTACCACAGTGAGAAGACAAAAATGATAAATTCTTACTTTGTGGAAGCTGGAAACGTCAACTATTTGACCTTTTCACCTGTAAAAACAAATGTTTATCTAATTGACTAACTGCTGTAACTTTCATTATCAATTAGTTTTGTCTTTAAAACTTGATCCCAGAGTCTTAACGCCCTCTTTTTGTCTGATTTTCAGTCTAAATCAAGAGATTATGTTTAAGATGAGACAACCCAGAGAGCAGCAGCAGAGGATGTGTCACATTTCTGATGCAGATTTACCTTTCTGTCCGTTGACTAATCCATTGTTACGAACGACTCATATCTGGTTCATCCAGGAAATTAAATACTTAGCAAATTCCTGGTATCTGTCCACAACAGAAAAGACAGTGTTATAATGCAGCATGTTTCATGTCTGTTTCTGCCGCCTTGGGATTATGTTGAAAATAGATGTTCTCACTTCAATATTTCATGCATCAGACTGGTGTTTTGAGCTTCCACTGAAAATATACAGTAAACAGAGTCTCAAAACCTTTTGTGGTTAAGAAACTTCAATTTTAACATCTCCAATTCTATTATGAACTAATTAAAATACCTTTACAAAGTTCTTCAGTATTAAATACAGTGGCATTGTTGAGGTTATTCATTTTCACTTTCAGGAGTCATTTAGGTTACTGTTGAATTCAACCAAATTAAATTGTTTCACTTCCCTCCAAACAAACTTGAATTTGATTTTGTTTGATTTTTGTGTTTATACTTCTACTATAGTCCTGAAGTTCGTCCTTGGAACAGTGAAGTGGTCGTTTTATATCCAGAATATCTCAGTTTACAGCTGAAGTACACAAAAGGCTTTTGGTTGCGTTCATGTGCGTGGCTGTTGTTTATTTCATCTCGACAGCTGTTTTTATTGCAGATATTAGGAAAAGCTTTAATTAACTGCCGCCTCGTGGCTTTTCTCTGTACCCACACAGCTATTTGTCTGCAGCCAGCATCGCAGCATCGATTAGTCGATTTAGCAGCATGAGCAGTGTGTGAATAGCCGACATATATTCACCAACTTCCGGGAATTGTTTAATGACTGGGGATTCCCTCGGTAGCTACTACAGAGCAGGCGGGAACTTCTGGAGGCTGTCATTCATTAAACCTATCGAGTTACAGTCTGGGGACTTGGCTCGTCAGCAAAAAAAAACAAAAAAAAACCCTGTTATTTTGTATTTGCAGCCACATCTACTGCTCCCTGCAGCTCCGGCTTGCACCTATTTGTCACAAATTTCTGATCATTGCACAGACTGGCTCTTGGCAAAACAAGCCGAGCGAGATGTTGATTCACTGTTTTTGTGATGCAGGACGGGTAAGTGAGAGTTGCTGTGCTGTGGATATCTTTTCCTGTGCAGCGTTCACTGCTCTGCCCTGGGTTCATGAATTCTGGCCTCTGGATCTATAACTTGAACCACAAAGTAAACAGTATATAAGGGTTTGGCGTTCACACACCAGCCTATTGCCGAACTGAAAACAGGATAAGATAATAAAATGTGAAGGAGCTTCATTTGAACACAGTCGTGTTGTTCCAGAACTGGGGAGAATCTTTCATGTATTAATCAATAGTAGAAACTAGAAACGACAAACAGCAGCTGTCAGTTTGGCTGAGTGCAATCTGGGGCTGCCAATGAAGCAACCCAGCTGTGTTCAGATCACAGCAAGGCCAAACAATGTCTGATTATGAATTTTTCATACATGGAAAAAAAAGTCTCACTGTTGGTGAAAATAATCTCTTCATTGCGGGATAAATGCACCATTGACCTTTAGCTTCTAAGCATGTTACCAATATTTCACAGCATGTGAGCACTTGTCATTGATTTCTCACAACAGCCACAATATTGAATACAACCCATTGCAAAACAATTTCAACAGTGTTTGACAAGCGCAGTGGTAATATCAGTCAGTAAATCCTCAGCTGCGTCTCTGAGTGGATAAGAGAGAGACATGTTTGTCCAGGTTTAAACTGCACATTTAAAAAAAATCAATGAGAGCTTATTTCTTTAATACCGGTTCATGAACCAGCCATAGAGTTTAATCTAACACGTTTAGCTTTCCAAGTCTTATGAAGACTCTTCAGTTGATTTGACATAATCTCATAACTGTTGAATTAGAAGATGGAATAAATCTGTCTCCAAGTCACTTATGAGTTTAAATGAGACTTATTTCAAGAATAACAAGAGGTAAATGTAGCCTGGAGCAGGCAATTTCACTTTTTCTTCTGTGACGGTAATAATAGTTATGAAATAATATTCAGTTTGAAATAATATTCAGTTTTATTTAAAAACCATGTACATGTTAATTGCATCTGAAGTTCTGAGATGAGATCATTATTATCTGTAATTAAAGGATTTAATATAAGTTTATGTGATATGAACGGATGGAAACTTGTAGCAGTGAATCACAGGTTTCATAGTTTGAACTCAACTTCTCAATTTAGTATCTCAAAGATAATCATCCATGTATTGACTCTTTAAAAGTCAAATGTCACCTTAATGTAGCTTCTTTAGGCAGCATGTGCTCAACACTCATGTACCTAAAAATACTGAATTCATTCCTTCTAGTGATATTGTTTTGGTATCACAAACACATTCAATACTTTTTGTACTGAATCTTTTGTTGTTGTGCTGCTGCAGTTCCAGTAAAATATTAATTTTTGTTTTTCAGTACTGGTTAGCTTTGGCTGCTGCACACACACAGTGCTGTGAAGGCTGTTGGCAGCGCAGTCTAATATTAACAGTGACAGTCGTCAGGCCAATGCACTGTCTAATCAAATGAGACACTCAAATGTAAGTAATGTGAGATAGTTTTGTTCTGGACTCGCATTAAAATCCAAAGCTAATTCTTTCATTGTTATTTATAGACAACCTCCCAACACTGACAGTCAACACAGCTCCAATAAATTAGTACATAAAAATCAAAGTAAAAACTGACTTTCTATTTTTTTATTCTAAAACAGACTTCCAATATTGGACATTGAATATGAACAGTTTTTTTCTCTCTTCTTTTAGTTGTGAAGTTCAGCTTCATTTCTGTCACAGCACTGTCTAAGTCAAGACAACAGGTAGCCACCAAATGTAAAACGCTAGTCCAATAACGATAAGACAACTTCACTCTGGTTTATGATGGATCTTTTGACTGCAGCTTTGTGGGGAGTCTGATTACAGATCTGTTCAAACAGTACGACGGCAGACTAGAATTTCTAACCTAGCAGCAACTCATCAAGTCAGCAGCAGCGACAAATCGAAGGAAAACAAACTTGGCAGAAATCTATATTGAAATTTGTCGGGCGGTGCCCAATTCAAGGCCCGACTTTGGCTCAGTGTAGTGACACTAATATCAAAGACAGTTCAGCATTAATGTGTAATTTGTTTTTTTTTACATAAAAAACAAAAATACAGTTCAGATCAGTTCAGGTCTCATCTTTTCTGGCCCAGTGCAGCCTCCCGTCTGGACCTGGTGGACAGAATCATCTCTGGATCGATGGTTCCCTCCACAGGGATGATAATGTGTTTTGTGGCTTTCCAACAGCCATTTTCTGTTCACAGGTACAGACAGCTTGGTGCTCAAATGGCATGAAAGATGATGAATAACGGTGAGATCGAAGTGCCTGTCAGCATCGATCAGCTGGTATTCACATTTAATTGAGGCCTGTCAGCTCCTTGCATATTCCCCCCTCTGCCCAGTCCAGCTGTTAAAATGTAATGTGCCATTAAGAGATTCTTTAGGTTTTTGTAATGAGGAGCATTTCCACTGATCCATGCCCACATAAAACACTGCAGTAATTCTATTAGAGGGGAAAGTAAAGATAATGTTAGACTGCCAATATTAAGATTGTCAGGGTCCACAATTTGCCTGTTCAAGTAGTTAAATGGACCTCTCAGCAACATCTAATTTTTTTACCCCCCTCCTGAACCTTCCTTGAAAATTATGCCAGTCCAAAGATTCTTATAATTACCCTGTGGAAATCAGTTTGCATTTCTTGTTTCAGGTTGACGTCATCTTGATATGTAGATGGTGCTGCTCTGATTCAAGACGTTACCACTTACTGCTGGAAATTTCATAAGCCATGGAAATAAAACGAACCTCAACGTCTTACTGATATATTCCTCATTTAAAACAGGAAATAATATATTTTCATACACAATACTTGGTCAAATCTGTTTTACTGTCTTTTACTTTAAAATTGTCTTGATTATCCAAAAATTCAAGCCCTCTAACCATAAAATTCATATTCATATTTAGGTGCAAGAAGGTTGTCAGTGTTTTGTATTTTGTTTTATAGCATCACACAAAGTATTGTTGAGACCAATTGAGAAGTATTTAGTCATTAAGTACTGGATTAAATGAAATTGTAGCTTCATAATGGCCTTTGATGAGGAAATAACAAAGGGTCACCATGATGATTGATCTTGTGATGGACATAAATGTTTGTGGTATGTCATTTAAAATGTGTGATACAAATGTCAACCTCATAATAGAGATGACAAAATGATTGAGTTTGCATGTTCTGGGATCCATGAATGTCCAATACTTTGTACATTCAAAGTGGGTACTGTATATGTTGAGAGGATGGGTGAAGTCTTTAGACGTACTGCGATTTAACTACTATTGCAATCCATCCAAAAGTTGGTGAGACATGAGGAATATCAAAAAGCAAAATGAACAAAAAAGTAAATCTTGCGGTGGCACTAGGAGGGAAGGTTGGTAGAAGTTGGTAGTCTTCGCTCTCGGGGAACATGATTCTCAGAATTAATGGACGTTTTGACATCAAATGTTCTTGTATAAATAATTTGAGGTTTTACAGAACAGGAGTGTTTTATTGATTCAATCTTTGTTTTTCTTTAAATTCAATACAGGTTTGGCCTCATCATTCATCGAAATGAGCCTGTCCTCCACAAAATCGACCTGGAGACGTTGTCGTATGTGAAAAACATCAGTTTGAGGGAGTACAACTGCATCCCCAAGTCCGTAGCCTACACCCATCTCGGCGGCTACTACTTTGTCAACTGCAGACCCGACTCCACCGGCGCCACACAACCTCAGCTCATCCTGGACAGTGTGACGGACAGTGCGATTGGCCAGAACGGCGACGTCACCGGCACTCCCTACGTGTCTCCGGACGGTCATTACTTGGTCACCGTCGATGACGGCGACGGCCTGATGAGGATCCAGACCGTCTCCGAGCGTGGCGAGATCCAGGAACCCTTCGACATCCACACCAACCTCCACCTGTCTGACGTGGCGTTCCAGCGCTCCTTCACCGAGGTCCACCAGTACAACGTGTTCGGCAGCTCCGGTCGCCAAACTGACGCTCTGTTTGTGGAGCTGAGCACCGGGAAAGTCAAGATGATCAAGAGCTTGAAGGAGGCCACCAAGTCGTTTGAGTGGCCGTGGAGCAGTAGGAACAGGGTAATGACCAGCAGCGGACTGTTCGGGCAGTACCTCATGACCCCGTCCAGAGAGTCCCTCTTCATCCTGGACGGGCGGCTCAACAAGCTCAACTGTGAGATCACCGACGTCGTCAAGGGCAACGTCGTGGTGTGGGTGGGGGAGTCTTAAGTCGTAACACCGACACCCAAGGAGCTTTGTTTTCCTCAAAGGTACTGTTGCACTGAATTCTGTTGCAGATTCTTTAATTTTTGTGGAAGCACGATAGTGAAAACCACAGATTCAGAAACCAAATTGACCATTTGTAAGTCTATTGGATGAAGAACTGTCATCCGTGAAAAAAAAAAAAAAAGAAACAAAAGAAAAAGAAAACCACAAGTGAGGAAGTAATTGATTGACACTGTCTCAAGGCCAAGTTAATTTTGTTTTGTTCCACCCACTGGCAGGTTTGTCTCTAAGTCGATATAAAGTTGCTTGCTGGTAACATTTTCAGGAAAAATTGGTATGACTCCGTAAATCTGTGCAACTTTGCGTTATTATTCACAGTCAATTGTATTCAGTGTGTGGGAATGCTGTAGATAATCTCTGAATCTAAAACTAATGCATAAGTGAATTGGCAGAAATAGATATATATACTGTGTATGTCCAGGTTAATTCTTGTAATTTAAGTTTACCCGTCCCCAACTTTTTCCTGTGCCTTGAAGGAAAATTGCCCTCCATCAGAGGAATTAGTGTAATTATTCCCAGAATGACTGCAGACTACATCCCTTCATTTGACTCCTCCATTCGTAGTGAGTGTGGTTTCTCTCTCGTCTATCTGTCCATCCAACACGACCGACTCAGTCTAATTAAAACGAGCCCTCGCTGTGATCCCATCCCGTTTGAAGTGGAGGCTGAGACACTGAGTGGTTCATTATGGTCGTGCGCTCCGTAACCTTTGATCCAAATTTATAACCAGCGTCGGAAGGTTCTGAATGATATTTTTTATTTTTAGTCCAAAGCAGAATAATGAAAGTCAGCGGAGATGTTAGTTAAATTGTACCGGCTTTACACGCTGCACATTGTGAGATTTAAGTATTTCAAAATGTTCCTTAGCAAAGAGTCAATAGAGCACTTGTGTGTGTGAAGAAAATCCTATCATAACTTCAATATCCCTTGATCCCAAAAAAAGATTAATTTAAAAAAAAGAAAGAAAAAGCAAAGCATAGTAGAGTAAAAGAGAGCAAAGAGTGGAAACCATGCACTGTCTGCTGTGTTTGACAGCATGTTTCAAGTGGCTGTTTTAATGTGAGGTAATGACGAGCTGACACGCTGAGGGCTGCGGTTCCACGCGGTAGAGGCTGTGAACGTTCCTGCTGTAGAGTCGTAGCTGGTGAGTCAATGAAAGCGTTTTCCTAGCTGGACACATTTCTATGCATTTTCACCCTAGCACTCTATGACTCTGTGAATCACAATGGGCAACTGTATTTCAAACTTAGTATGGACTTCTGATGTGTACAGATTATATAAAGTCATTCCGTCCTTCCTGTTAAACCCTACTCGTATATTATTTTGAGGCTTTTTTTTTTCTCCCCATCACACGTCGTTTTCCGACCTTTAAACTCGACTGTACTGCTAATGACGACCTCTGACCTATCTCTTTCTTTCTGTTCTGTACATAGCGGCTTACTGTGAGTCCATTAGTTTCCTATGAATGTACAGGTTCACGCAGGTTCTGTTCGTTTTCCCAGCACACTCCTTTTTAAGAAATGAAAACATAGCTGTCATTACCGACATCCTGTACTCAAGTACATTGTGATCACAGACACTGCTGTCACCTCCATAGCGCCACGTCTTGTATGTTTATTCATGTGATTGTTATTTATATAGAGAGAACACGCTTGTCATTTTACCCAATAATAAAAAACTATACCATGAAAAACAACGTAATGTTGAGTGTTTTTTCTCATTAAAACGAGTTTGTGGAGCCGCTGCTGCTGCTCTCACAGTTACGCATTGACAAGTTTCCTTTAGGAGCTCGAGCAGCCTGTTGCCAATTACTATTCTACAAGAGACGCCACAGGAGCGAGGTCAAGACTCCGCTCTAACCCTTTGGGCATATTTATTTTGCAGCAAAGGAAGCACTATAATGTTCACTTATAATTAGCAAAGACAGAAAATACACATGTGGGACAGAAAGAGCAGCAGACTGACCTGCTGGGACAGCAGGGGCACGATGCACAAACTTTTATCTTCAGAATTATTAACTTGTGCGACTGCAATGCAGTCTGCTTTAAAATATCTCACGTATTGAGATGTTAAGCAAATGTGCACGAGCCATAAATGGATGGTTTTAACAAAAAAAACACCACAAAGTGATCAGACACACAGAGAAGAGAAATCAAGTAGAAGCACAAGTTCACTTATTGTGACCCTGAGGTGCATTAAAAGCAGGTGCAGGTTGTTAAATCCCTAAAATATTAAAACATCATAAAAAACAAATCATATAATGACTCACAATTAATAAGGATATTAAACAATAAAGAACCACTGAGCACACCAACAATTACCGTTACTGCCTTTACACCACAGCCAACCTTGATGACTTTGGAAAACCATGTGCATAGTTGCAGGAATCATGCATCTGCACCACGTCAGAGCAGTTTGCAGTAACTCATCATTTTGTGCCTTTTTTTGTGTGAAATCATTTCAATTTTCTTTGACATGAAATGTCTGTGCATTTCTTGACTATATGGAAAATGTGATTGACAAGGGCAGGACTCAGCCTCTAACTGCCTGAAGGAGAAATAAAAGAAATACCCATCCTGTTAAAAATACAGTTCTTCAATTAAACTCAGATTCTCAAGTCTGTTTTGTTAGTTTTACCCTGTCTCTACAATTATTTATAAAAACCTTAACATATTAAAGAGGATCAATGAAGTAATTCTGATTCCAATACAGTATAATAAACCACATATTTAATGTGTTTACCATATAAATATATGATCTTAAAGTATAATATCTTCATGGTTTGGGGTTAGTGTTATCAAACCTCTCCTGGTTTGGACACTGTCAACTTGGTTGAGGTTCAGGAGAGATAACAGTCTGCAGACTGACTAATTGTTCTAATACGTGAAGACAAAATGTTTTAGAGTCAGAGAAATGTCAGAGCTGCCAGTTTGATTCACCGACTCTCTATCAGTCATAACCTTTAAAGACAAATCAGTCATCATCAATGAAATGCCATTCCTACTCAGCGCTTTGTGTTCAGGCCCACGTCACTGCATTAAATTGGATCCAAGAGGTGTGGATCTCACCACAGGTAAAAACTGTGTCTTATTATCTGTGTGTGTGTCTTTTTTTTCTTTTCTACCCTCTGGGCTTCTTCGTCTGTATGGCTGCAGGTGCTGTCAGGTGTTTTGGATAAAAGGCTCCTCCAAACTGCAGAAGGCAGCGCACTTATTGAAATCCATGTGGAGAGGTCCTTATATCTGAACAGCTCTACATCAGAGCAGCGGATATAAAAACCTACAGCGTTCAACAACGTCTGTGACAAAGAGGAAGGGATTTTCTGGATGATTATTATATGATTCATTTTCTGTGATGTAGAAGTGGCCATACTGCTGTGTCTATGATTAGTCTGTAGGCGTCAACTAGGGTTGCAGCTACACTGTTTCATTAGCCTGTAGATAGACTCACAGGAACTTATAGAGACACTTTTTCAGCAGAACCAACATCCCACTGTTATCATAACAAAATTCATTATTATTGTTTCAAATCAACTCAATGGACTGGCAAATGGACTGAAAATGAGTGAAATCAAGGCAATATTGGCCAATTATAACTGGCTCTAGTAATCAGCAAAAATAATATTTAATTATATCTCTATATATAAGTCTTATTGATAAAACAACTGACTAATCAACAAATAATAATAATTATTGATAATAATGAAGTAGTAATAATACTCTATATGTAGCTTAGTTGATAAATGGAGCCTTTTTTTTTTTTTAAAGTTTTGTCATATTTTCAACAGCTGATTAAACAAAAGAAGACATCTGAAGGCCTCCCGTGGGATTCTGGGTAATTGTGATGAGTGTTATTCACCATTTTCCCACATTCGTTAGACAAAACAATTAACTGATTAATCAAGAAAACGATCTACATATTAACTGATAATTGGAAAAACAAAAGAAAAAAACAATAGCCTTGATAAAACTAGAGCGCCTTTAATCATCATGGATAATAAATGTAGGCAGAGTTTCACAGTACACGCTCATGCATAATACAGCGACGTGGTTTACGGTCTGAGGGGACGCTGTAAAACAGACAGCAGCTACTCTCTGTGTATTCTGGAGAGGAGGCTTTTGAATCGCACAAAGTATTAAAATTTATGTGTTATAATTACATGATGTAAGACACGTGAGGATCCAGGGAGAGACGACTCTACTGTTCTCTCACATCTGAGTGGATTATGATGTCTCAACACCAGTGTTGTGCTAGTTACTCAAAAATAGTATCTAGTTACAGTTACTAGTTACTTCATAAAAAAGTAACTCAGTTAGTAACTCAGTTACTTAAACTAAAAAGTAATGCGTTACTGAAAAAGTAACTTTTTCGTTACTTTCAAAGGTTTTTTTTTCAATGCTCCCATTAAATAAAGGTTGATTGAATTCCCCTCAAACCCCATGTCAGTTCTGTAGCTACTGATGCTGATGAAAAAAACCCCCATCTCGCGCGAGACCCAGTCGCCGTGCTCGGTGCATCATCATGCTGCATACACACTAAATAAGCAGAAAAAACTATAGCGTTTCCTGGTGAAATATGGTGAACGTTGAATAGACGTCCACAAATAGACGTTAAAAAAACTTTTACTTTTGAACCAATTCTGAACGTCTTTTCAACGGTTGGCATGAACGTTTTTCTTCACACGTTTTTTCAAAATGATAGTAACATACACCCCCGAGTTGAATTTGCGGTTGGCATAAACGTTTTTTAAACGTCTTTTCAACGGTTGGCATTTTTTAAACGTCTTTTCAACGGTTGGCATAAACGTTTTTTCAACGTCTTTTCAACGGTTGGCATAAACGTTTTTTAAACGTTTTTTCAACCAAAAAATGTTTGCTGGGAATCAATGCAATCTATTTTGAGAGCTACAACGGAAATGATTATCAACCAAAATTAAACAAATACGTGTTTTGCGACACGTTGACGTTCAAACCTTATATCAACCTGGTTTCAACCGGAAATCAACGTGTAACCGCTTTTCCAGACAGAACTTGAAAAGAGGTTGAAAAACGTTCAAACCTTATATCAACCTGGTACCGTTTCAGACGTCCGTCTGTCGGATTCGAGACACGGCTGCTCGGTGGAGTGAGTGCTGGTGTGTCTCGCTGTGACTCTGGAGCTGTCCGGTTCAGGGTCTGCAGCCTGAACCGGGACACAGCTTCGGTCTCGGATGCTGCGTTAGCTAACGTTACCTTAGCTCGCCGTCATGCCCTGCTCTGTCATGGAGCGAGTCTGGTTACGTGTGGGACGCTAGAGGGCGGCCACCAAGCACTTTGTTTCTCACAGTGTCACAGTGTGCTCTTTCAATTCAATGAAACTTTATTGATCGCTGTAAAATCTCACCAAAAGGAACGGAAAGGAACGGAGTAACGCAGCGTTTGGTAACGGGAACGGAGTTACTGATTTAAAAAAACAACGCGTTACGTTATTAGTTACTGAAAAAAGTAACAGCGTTACGTAACGGCGTTACTAATAACGTGTTACTACCCAACACTGCTCAACACTGGTAGTGGGTTTACAACCTGTTCTCGTTCTTCAGATTCAACACAAATGTTCATTTGACTTCAAGGATGAACTGAGAAGTGTTTGGTTGTCAAAGGTCACAGTGATCTCATATCCTTGTCAATCAATATAGGAACACCAATAGGGAATTTCATCACATTGAGCTCAAATAGTCACTCATGGCCCTTTTCCACTAGCACGACTCGGCTCTACTCTTTTTTTTTTGTGTTTCCACCAGTACCTGTGACCTGCTACTTTTTTGGTAACGCCTCAGCCCACGGGCTCCAAGCGAGCCGAGGTGATACTAAAACATGACATCAGCCAACTGCCTTCCACTGATTGTACAGAGCGTCGTCACTGGAAAAGTCGCGGTCACGACGTCCGACACTCGAATCAAACCCTCTAATTTTAAAAACACAGCACCCACTAATCTGTTAAATGACTGCTGTGTGGAAAACCACGCTGTGGTCCATAATCGAGGTGCAGACGAGTGAGTTTAGAGCTGACAAGAGGATCTAAAAAAGAGAGCGAGATGACACAGCCGTTGAGGAGGAACTGAAGTAATCGGCTATGAGGGAAAAGGACCTAAACTGAGTCGAGCCGAGCAGAGCAGAGCTGGAACTGTATGTTCAAGGGTCAAAGGTCAAGGTAATTTTTTAAACACTGTCGCTGAGGAACACACTGAGGGCAGTTGTGGCCACATCTCCTGCTACAAACACGTCTGTCACGACACATCAAGTCAAACTGAAAGAAAAGCAACACAAGAGCAGTTGTTGTCACCAACATCGACTGTAAATAATGGTGGACGGAGCCTCCATGACGTCTCCCTCAGGGTTCTGAGTCTGATTTTACTGGACTTACATGTACAACAAAAACAAAAACGAGCTCAGACTAGAAGCACATGTGCAGCTGATAACTTTAAAAATTTAAGTTGTTGAGTCAACATCTTCTGTACCAGGCTGTCAACGTGTTTACTGTATGAGCAACCCTCAAAGAAAAGCAAATCTTGAAAATGAAGAAGCATTCCTAAAGCAAAAAAATTCAACTGATTGATTAAAGGACAATTCCGGGCAAAAATGGGGCTTTAGTTTCCTAACATTTTAGGTCTACAAGAATAAATCTAAAGATTTTCTGATTAATCCAGGTGTGTCTGAGTAGTCACAATGGTCAGACACACCTGGATTAATCAGTTTAATAATGTATGAAAGGAAATAAAGGAGCTTGTTTAAGTTCAATAAGTAGTGGAGCTGTGTATAAAGCCGATAGTCCCAGATTGAATTTGCCTGGAATTGTCCTTTAAGTGACCAATTACTTCAACTTAAATTATGTGTGTGCAAAGAGTACAGTTAGGGCTCTGCATGGATCTGTGCTCAGTACAGAAATAAAGGAAAGTGAAGTAATAGCAGCACTAAAGAGCATGCTGCTTTTATACAGTTACAATACATCTACAGGAAGAGGGTTCGACGCTCCTCAGCTGATTTCAGCTGCTGAACAGTGACTCAATCGATGATCACGATCATGTTTTGTCCTCAGCTACAAACTAACCACACACTGCAGCTGTCGCTCGTCCACATAGCCCAGTTACTGACAGAGCAACAGGCCTCTGAAAACTCTCCTGATTCACCAGAGATCAAGTGTGTGGCCAACCCCCCACCCTCCCGCTCCTGTTAAACGCCCCCCCCCCCCCCCCCCTACTCCCAATTTATATTCATCCCCGAGTCACACAGGCTGGTAGTTTATATTAATATTCTTCCTTACCGAATCCCCTTTAATAAAACAGCCATGTGAATAGAAGAGAGGTGCTGGCAGTTCCTTAATTATCTATCGTCAGTCCTTTATCTTCTCACGGTCACATGGGAGGGCCTCAGACTCCTCCCCACCGCGCACACACACACACACGCACCCCTCCATCAGGAGAATTTAGCACCAGACTCTGCCTCTCTCTATTACTCCATTCATAAGGCGAGCAGCGTAATCATGCCGCTGGCTCCTTAATCATGTTGCCGGGGCCCTGCCAACAGTACAACCTCTCTGCTCCATCCATACCGAGGCACCTGATGACTGATTGAGGCCACTGGTGGAGCTGCACCTTGTGCCAGTTGTAGGTCCTCATCCTGCATTCTGCAGCCTGCTCTCCCTCTCTTTCTCTCTGCAGAATAATCAGTGTGCGTCTGTGAGCTGGTGGAGGGAAGCAATGGATTTGCTCTCAGGGAAAGAATGGACTTGTCACAGTGGTGCAGTAAGCAAAATGTAAATATACAGGAGCAACCACGCACACATTTTGCATCGCTGCAAGCAAGGTGGTTATTTTCATTATGGATTATTCTCTATGTATGTATTGATTGATGAATTAACTAAGTTTAAAGCAAATGTGTGCTAGATGTGGAGCAGGTGATAATGAGCCACAGTATTGTCTGGTATTGATTTCACCTTGTCAACCGTCTGGACTCTGCAAGATTCAGTCAATGTTTACTGACGTGAGATCGAGATGTCGCTGGAGTTCAAAAATGGACTCACAGTGTAAAAATTATCACCAAGTTTTTACACATGGTCGAAACTTACAGGAAGGCCAGCGAGGAACAACTTCAGTCAACACCAAGCAGCAACTTCAACAGAGCCAACAAAGTAACAAACGCTGCACTTATTCAAAAAGTCACCACAGGTTGACTCCAAAACTGAGTCGATCCCTATTGGCTCCTATATAATAACTTAATGTCCAGTAAAAGTGAAGACATTTACAGCATAGTTAGATTAGCTGGAATTCACCAAGATGACATGACACTGGAACAGTCTGAGATTCAACCCAGCTAACGTCAAGTCTGTATTACAGTCTGTGGTCTGGACTGATCAGAAGACAGAGAAACATTGTTGTTGCTGTTTTTTTTCCCCAAAAAGTCTAAATAAAAAAAATCACAATTACAATGTTGAGATAAAAAAAAGAAGCAGATGTTGCTTCCATTGCATATTTTTGTTGTGGTACAAATTAATTCACAACTTGTTTAATTAACAACTTGTTTAATGAGTTCAAGTAGATACTCAGGCAAGTTTTGAAGCAAGAAATAAAAAGTAAGTCTCAAAAAATATTGTTTCCTGTGGTCCAAACTTCATTGTGCATTTTGCATTTTTACTAGAAAAAGGATGATATTGATCAACTAAAAGCAGTTCTATAACACCATTTTTTTAATTGAGAGAGAAGTACTCATTAGTGCTGAGGATAACATTCAAACCCTGCAACCTCCTTCAGCAGGTGGAGTTTTCAGCTTTTCACTCATTAAGCTGGTTTTCTGGTTTCAGGGATCTACATGACAGTCCTTGCAAAAAGAAACTTTTAATAGGTCACTTGGTGAATCTTCACCACTCACATTTTAACTCGCTGGGTGATGCTGAATGGAGATAATGATGTTTATTATGTTTTATTTATATATTTATTTATTTACCTCAATTTAGAGGTGAACCTTTCATCCTAAAACCCTGGACATATGGTGATGGCAGCCGCCCAGGATGTGGTTTAGTATGCTGACAGTAGATGCCTCGTCCCCTTTAGCTGTCCTATTGTCATGCTGAGCTGGTTGTCATGACACCGAGGCCAGAGGACGCCTGTGGACGCTCGGCAGTGACAGGGACGCAGGCGAAATTCTGTCATCCGCACACAGCTGACTGATCCCGTCCTGATAGCGCCCAGGTCGACCATGACAGGAGCCACCACCTCCGCTTAACATGCACCTTGTCCGTCCTGTAGCTGCTCGCTGTGCTGCGAAGAGGCAGCGGAGGGAGCGTTCAGCAAGGTCGGGGAGCAGGCAGGCCTCAACAATGAACTTGCAGATCCTTTGTCTGCAGATTTTTAAACCACTCCTGACACATTTTGTCTGAATATCCAGTGGAACTATTTTGATCTGTGTTCTGCTGTTGTGGATTCTGCACAATAGGGACAGGAGCCTGCAAGGTTTTGGTTGTAAAACATAAAATAAAACACAAATTCAATCCACAAACTGACTTGTTTTGTCTGTTCAGCTCTTCCCAAAACCAAAAATTATGGTTCTTAGAGAAAGGAAGTGAACCATCAGCTGATTCAGCCTCTTTTTCTTTCTTTTTTTTTACCTATTTAATAAACATTCATTTGTTTCACTGAGAGAAGAAAACCTAAGCAGATTCTTTTTGCAAGTGAAATTGTACCCTGGCCTGCAGTGTGCACAGCTGTGTGATTTATGAGCAAACTCTATCTGCTGAGAAGGAGAGTGGGATATGATCAAAGCTCCAGAATGAGCAAATGAGTAGATCAGAGCTGCAAATTAGTCAATCAACATGAAATTATTATTCAACTAATTAAAAAAAAAAAAGAATTATCATTTGAAATTACCATTATTGTTTAACAAGCAAAAAGCCAAACACAAAGCATCTCTTGTCATAGATCACTGTAAACTGAGTGACTATTTGGACAAAACAAGACATTTGTGCTTCGGGGGGCATTATAGCAGGAAACTGCTCACAATTATTCTGACATTAATGAAAGAATGATTAATTGGAGAATCAAGGAAATAATCTGCAGGTTAATGAATAATGAAAACAGCTGTTGGGGTGCAGGCCTGAAGTGGATGACGCTGAATTGAGAAACATGGAGAAACGGGGAGATGACCTAGAGCTGCTCCGAGTCATAACAAGTTTGGCTCGGCTGCAAATGAGCAAACTCAATCTGCTGGCTGTGTCAACACGAATATTTCCCTCTGCACATACAGTAAGTAGAATAACACTGGGAAAAAGTACCTGAAATAACAATACTGTCTTGATTACATTTGCAAAATGACTTTCAACTTCGTACTTTTCTCCTTTAAACTGAAATTCCTGACTCCACGCTGTCTAATTTTCCAGTGCAGACTCTGTGAACGCTGAGCCTTTGAACAGAGCAGCCTGTTAGCAAACACACAGCGAGTTAGCCCCACAGTTCCTCCTTACTGTAGCTTCATCCCAAACTACTTAAAGTTAAACAGGGGCGTGGTTCCTGAGCCCTGAGAAAGGCATGAAATCACCAACGCAATTCTCAAAGCGCAGTCTGCAGCATATTCAAAGTGCTGTGCAGCTAAATGAGTGCACAGTGCTTCTGTATCTCATCACAGCACACGCCTGACTACAGCAGTTTTATTACTCTGTCAGTGGCATCCAGCTGAGATGACTGAGGGAAATAAGGTTGATATATACTGTATATATATATGAGACATCCACATGTTAGCACGCTGCTAACAATCTGTTTGGATGATTGCAGACGACGTCTTTGAAGTTTCATTTTCTCCTGTGGAAGTTGAAAGTTTCTCAAACATTAAACACGTCCATTCATCCACGGAGGAAACGGCTGCTCATGCTAATTATCTAAAATCTTTCAAGCATCTTTTGTCCTTTGTATCAACAGTTTTTTTTATAGAAAACTCTCAAAACATTTCTATGGTGATATGAAACTGAAATTCACTTTTTGTGTAAAGAAACAGTATTTTGGTATTGAAGCTATTGTGTAATGTCTTGTCTCAAAAGAGATAATAAAACTGACAGATTCAATCGCAGTGTTTATGTATCATTAGCAGTTTAAGACGTCTCTCTCTGTACAATAAAGCTGTCTGTAGAGCTGGAGCTGGACCAGCAGGAAGCGACAGCAGAGTATAACAAAGGAATATTGATCAACCTGATGCCCTTCTCTGTTATTTCAGTGGTTAAATAAGTGATTAATTGAACAATAAGAGACAAAGTGTGGACTTTCACGATCCATGGATACGTTGTAATGTCAATATCATCATGTTGTCCCAAGACTTAGCTAAGATTGCGGAGTAAATGACATTCATATTACAAATAAAATATGACCATGTGCCTAAATATTTGCATAAACCCTGAGTGATGCTACAGCTACAGCGTCTGGGAGCAGTTTGGATTGTTTACATGTATTTCTGCTGACACGCTAATGTTGCTAACGTTGGTCAGCGGTCTTTCCGACTCTAAGAGGAACGGCTCTGTGGCTGGGGCTGTTGGTAATTTATCGTTATTAACTACATCATTGATTTTGCCTGTGTGTGTGTGATGAACGGTGGAGATTTCATCTGTCCAGTCTGTCCGTTTAATGGCCTCCGACCATCACACTTGCGACGTCTTCTGTCACCAAAACACTGACGTGTGGAGTAATCTGTAATATCTGCCTTTTAAAATATTAGCACTTGAACCTGCCATCTTCTAGGATTTGTTTCCCTGCATTATTAGTGCAAAAATGTCAGAACAGCAAATATCAGTGGGTTCAATCTCTATTGTCTTTCATCAATAATTAATCCGGGACAGACATTCATCATCCGTGTGGCCAGGCCCGCTCACTGTTTATCTCGACAGCCGTCAGACCGCACTGTGTGTGTGTGACCTTGGAGAAAACAAGCAGCGGAGTGAAATGTAAGGCGATGCAGTGAGACGTGCAACAGCGTGTCCTGTTTCAAGCCCTTCCTCATTCTCATTCAGGCTACCGAGTAGAAACCTCTGAAATGTGTTCACACTTTCCACAAATCACGAAGGTCCCCCGTCTTTAGATTTCTCTCTCCACTAGAGCAAGAGCTCGGTCTCCTCCTCACATCGGCCCTGGCGGATCGGGCCATTGGCCAGCCAGCCGTCATTAGGAGAATTTACTCCTTGCCGCCGAGTGGAGGAGCAGATGTGATGGCCCTCTCCTGGGCTGCCAAACACAGTGAGACGCATCCTTCACCAGGGGGGAAACCAGTCTAGAGAGCAGCTCTGTCACTGCCAGGAGGAAACATCACACAGCTCTCTCCAGTTTGACGACACTTAGCCAAAGAGCCAGCTGTTAGAGAGGAAGTCTGAGTGCACGGAGAAGAAGCCACCCCGCGGTTTTCAGGCCGAGAGGGGCTCAAACAATACATGAAGCCCTCGACTGAAGAATGAGACTGCAGAACTGAATGAGGACAATTGTTTGAATTTGTTGCATCAACTGGATTTATTAACTGTAACTCTCAACGTTATACAACAAGACTGAAGCACATGTAGCCTATAGAATTAGCTTGGTCTTTGTCTTTTGTCAAACTACAAAGAAACAGCTATAATCCAGCACATAATGTTTTGTTTTTTGACTGATAAAATATGGTTATTAAATACAAGGTTGTTTGAATTTACAGTTTATGCTGTTGTTTCCAAATAATTATCAGCCACACCGGGAGCAAGAGTCCATTTTAATCAGCAGCATCACTAATTACACTGCTGTTAAATGTGGTAATCATCTAATAATCAGCTGTCATGAGCTAATCTGAGCCACAACGCTTTTGCTTTTGTTGTGTATTCAAATTCAATTTTGAAATTGCCATTTCCCTCCCATCACTTTGCACTCAATAACCTCTGGTGACAAGGTGAGAAGATTGATTTTAGATGTTAATGCAATTTATTGAAAATGTAATATCTCATTTGCAAATGTGTGATGCCGCGATGGCTGGAACTTGTTCATTCATTTTTCTAGATCACTGCTTTGCTAGCTAGGAGAGTTTTGGTGAAGTGACTACATGTATGTCATACACACGCCTGTTTATGATCCAATCAGTGTCAAGTGTAGCATTAAGAACAAGCCTCAAACTGTCCGTGGACCAGTCGACCATGGTTCAGATCAGATTAATATTCATACTTTCTTACTATCTATAAATTCTTCTGACTAATTCTTCTGACGTATTCACATTCTGACAGGACATTTCTATCTAAACCAGCTCAGCTTTTCTAGTCTTTTTGGTCTTGGTCACATGATGCGACTCAACCAATCACTGCGTCTCTGAGTCAGAGAACGAGACAGAAACACAAGGCGAGACAAGACCATAGAAAATGTCTGTAAATGGGCAAAGTGGGATTTAAGAGCCCTCGAAATGATTCAAATGTGTTGAATTTATTATAAAAATGGTTGAAACTGGATGAAGAAGAGAATGAACAAAAGAAGAGAAGTGAAGCTTCTTAGGCCCATTTCATTTTTTTTTTTTTTTAAATAAAATTAAGCACTTTATTTTAATAGTGACATTCTTTAAAGAATTACACCTCTTATTTAAGATGAAATGTAAATGTTCCGGACCTTCGCTGGAGGAAATTTCTGTCCGACTGGACGTCTTTGAATTTTAATTGATGACCCCCGGAGAGCAGAGACCTGAAGTTCACAGACGCTTCTCATCCAGTCTGACGGAGCTGAAGAGGATACCAGGAAGGAAGAACGGGATAAACTACCCCGACTGTGCAAAGCTTATAGAGACTTACCCAAGAAGACTTGAAGCTGTAATTGCTGCCTAAGGGTCTTTTACAAAGCACTGAATTAAGGATTTGAATACTTTTGATTTTGGTGTTTGAGAAAGAAATCGAAAAACACGTTTTCATTGGTTAAAGATTCAAATTTTATCTATTTAAATCTACAAAACAGTGTGTAAAAAGTAATTGTATTCATTGTATTGATTTATCCCTAAAACAATCCACACACACCACACATTCCTTGTCTCCTAATTTATCAAGTCAGAGTTTGAAAAGAAAAGTATTTGTTATTCACTGAGACACAAGTTGGGCTGCTCTGCCCTATGGTGTAGATGAGGTCAGGTCTCATACATATTTCTCATAAAACTAGTCATAAAGAGCATCAAGAGCCTCAGCAGGATCACAAATAGTGCGGCTTTGTTATGAAATGGTATGATTGCAATGTAAACTAGAAAATTTCCTCTCGGGAAATTTTGAAAGGGCACCGGGAGCAACTGCCGTTCTAACCATCTCTGTCAACATGGGAATCAAACCCACGATCTTAAGGTCAAGACAGAGCTGATCAGACACATGATCATCTTTCTATAAGCACTGATATGGAGGAGCTGGAATCACATGAAGTTACCTGTGTTAGAGTGAGAGAGATGAGTGCGCGCTTACGCGCGCATTTGATGTGTTTGTGTGTCTTTAACTGTAATCACAGGAAGTTACCTGTGTGTGTTAGAGTGTGGGAGAGGAATGCGCGCTGACGCGCGCATTTGTATGTTACCTGTGTGTTTTTAATGTGTGTGTGTGTGTGTGTGTGTGTGTAACTGTAATGACATGAAGCTGGTTCTAGAGTCTGTGTGTGTGACTGAGCTGCATCCTGTATCAGTCTGATTTAGCTGTGTGTCTGTGTTTACAAACATCTTAACGAGCTCCAGGTGGATTGTTTATGGAGTTAACGACCCTGGCCTGAGGATCAGAGGTTACCATGACAACTTGAGCTGGTTGCCCATGACGATAGGGGCCCCCAGGCTGAGGCAGACAGAAACGTCAAGAAAAAGACTGATTTTCTGCCTCTGCACTGGTCTCGTATTTAGGCTTATTCTGACAAAACGGTAGCTCCTATCAGAACAAGACATGGATCAACGGTGCCCTAAGGCCTTCCTGAAAATTTTGGTACGATTTGGTGTTTCTACAGTAAATATTTTGGCGACACGGGCAGTTTTAAAACATCGGTCCGTTCTGCTCCTCTCAGAAAATTTTTGTATTGGAGTCAATGAGGCAAAGAGACAGACATGGTCGCACTCGGAGGCTGCTAATTCAAATTCTGTAAGTCTCTCTGATATTTTGAACACATTGTGGGAGACACAACAAGTTTGTCTACAAAACTGTGAAAAATTATGTGTCTACAGTGTAAATTGTGTCCAAGAGGAGTGTGGAAAGAGAAAGAATCAGGAGTTTTTCTGGGCTCTCTCCCCACTCTAGCTGATGACATCACGCACTCTAGCACGAACATTCCGTGCAATACACACCCATTATAATCTCATAATTTCTCCAAAAATGATCATGGTCATTGATCAGGGATTGATCAAAAACTATTCAACCTATCAAAACGTGGAGTAATACACCAATACACAAGACTTGTGTCTACTATTTAAAGTTTAAATGGAGTCTCTAGGTGAAAGTATGCCTGAGCAGTAGACGTTTGTTAAACTCCAATGTTTGGTCTTTTTTGCTCCTTTTTTTTCGCTCGTCCCATAGACTTCAATGCAAAATTTTGCGCAGTTTTTCGCGACTTACGTCGCGAAAAATTCGTATACTGTTGAGAAAAGTAATAGCAACTCGATCCCGATCAGGACACACGTTTTGATATATAATATGTCCTGCAACTCTTCGAGTTGCAGGACTAGTAGTCGACAGAAAATCGTCCGGAAGAGGAAAAATAACTAGAAAAAGAAAGCATTTCCTGCAGAAAATGCGTGTGAATGCAGAAAGCAGCTGAACGCTGTTGCTGAAGCAATGCTGAATGAGCAAAAGCAATGCTAAAGATGAAGGAATTGCTGAATCAATGCTAAATTAGCTTAAGAAACTGCTAAAGCAATGTTGAGCAGCTGAACGCTATTGCTGAAGCAATGCTGAATGAGCTGAAGAAATTGTTGAATCAATGCTAAATTAGCTGAAGAAACTGCTAAAGCAATGTTGAAAAGGCTAACGCAGCTGAAACGTATAACTTGTAGTATGAGATGAATGTCTTTTAAAGGTAGAAAGCAGTAGAAATGCTAAAAGTAGAAGAAAACATTAAAATCCTGCATGTTTAAATCTAATGGTTGAATAGTTGAAATCTGCAGCTAACCTGACAGGAAGGACAACTGATGAACCAGCGCTAATAGCTGAAGCAATGACTGAGAGTAAATTCTACTGTAAAAAGTAGAAAATGTAAGATTTTGTATGAAATGTCTGGAAATTACTTGAATTGTTTGAGAGGATGATGAAGACACAAAAAGTCTACTTAAATACATTGTAAACTGACAGCAGAAAATCATTGTTAAAGCAAATAGATTGAGCATTAGAGTAAATCAGTAAAATTAGAACATGTAAACAACAGGTTTAAAGATGTGAAATGGTTGAGAAGAGGTAGATAGATGGAGAAAGAGAGGGACAGAAAGAAAAAAGTTACAGTAAAACGCAGATTAAGGGGGAGAAAGAAAGAAAGAAAGAAGAGATAGAGGGTTTGAAAGAGATAGATATATCTATAGATAGATAGATGTGTGTGTCCGTTTGTGTGTTTGCTTGTTTGTGTGTGTCTGTGTGTGTGTGTCTGTGTCTTTGTGTGTGTCTGTGTGACAGACAGAGAGAGAGAGAGACAATGTGTGTGCGTTGCCAGGGTAAGGTTGCCATAGTGAGGTTGCCATGGAGAGGTTGTCATGTTGAGTTTGTTACAACACAGGAGCAGAGCACAGCAGATCTGGGCTCGGTGTAGCTCCCGAACAACAGCCCATAATAAGAGAACCGTACCTCCTATCAGAATCTGGTAGAGACTGACAGGTTCACAAGACCTTGCTGAACGTGGTGATATGCATTAATTGTTTGTAGGGCAAAAACTTTTCTTGATATCACAGGTTAGAAAAGGGCTCATTTCTGAAAATCGGCTCCTACTTTTGTATTGGAGTCAATGAGAGGAAGGGAGGGAACTGGCCGCACTCAGAGGCGCCTAGTTTAAATTCTGTAAGTCTCTCTGGGTTTTTGAGCACACTGTGAGAAACAGGACAAGTTTGTCTACAAAAGTGGAGAAAATTATTTGTCTAGAGTGAAATTTGTGGCTGTGGGGACAGGAAAGAGAGCAAAGTGTCAGAGGATTTCCAGACAGTCTCTCGCTCTACCAACTGACGTCCCCCACTCTAGCCACGAACATTCCGTCCCATTGACTGCCATGTTAAATCTGAATTTTGTCAAAATTGATCATGATCAGTTGAAGGGTACTGATCAATAATGGTAGAAGATATGAAGAAGTTGAAAAATAGCTGAATAGTTGAAAGTTTTGTGAACATTTTAAAAGTTGAATCAAGTCTGTAGCTGAAAGTATGCTGAAACAGTTGAAGTTCAAAGAAGCACAAGATTTGAAGAGTTTGAAGAGGTTTTCAATGTATTCCTATGGGGAGAAAAATTGCAGAAAAAGTTAAATATTTTAAAAAGTATAAATAGTTGAAAAAAGTTGAATAATAGCATAAAAGTGCTGAAAAAGCTGAACGTTTTGATATTTGAATTGTTGAAGTAGCACAAAGTATGAAGAACTAGTTAAAATCTGAAAAACGGCGGAAGAAGTAAGAATAATAACTAGAAAATTTCCTTTCGGGAAATTTTGAAAGGGCACCGGAGCTACTGCCGTTCTAACCATCTCTGTCAACATGGGAATCAAACCCACGATCTTAAGGTCAAGACAGAGCTGATCAGACACATGATCATCTTTCTATAAGCACTGATATGGAGGAGCTGTAATCACATGAAGTTACCTGTGTTAGAGTGAGAGAAATGAGTGCGCGCTTACGCGCGCATTTGATGTGTTTGTGTGTCTTTAACTGTAATCACAGGAAGTTACCTGTGTGTGTTAGAGTGTGGGAGAGGAGTGCGCGCTGACGCGCGCATTTGTATGTTACCTGTGTGTTTTTAATGTGTGTGTGTGTCTATAACTGTAATGACATGAAGCTGGTTCTAGAGTCTGTGTGTGTGACTGAGCTGAATCCTGTATCAGTCTGATTTAGCTGTGTGTCTGTGTTTACAAACATCTTAACGAGCTCCAGGTGGATTGTTTATGGAGTTAACGACCCTGGCCTGAGGATCAGAGGTTACCATGACAACTTGAGCTGGTTGCCAATGACGATAGGGGCCCCCAGGCTGAGGCAGACAGAAACGTCGAGAAAAAGACTGATTTTCTGCCTCTGCACTGGTCTCGCATTTAGGCTTATTCTGACAAAACGGTAGCTCCTATCAGAACAAGACACGGATCAACGGTGCCCTAAGGACTTCCTGAAAATTTTGGTACGATTTGGTGTTTCTACAGTAAATATTTTGGCGACACGGGCAGTTTTAAAACATCGGTCCGTTCTGCTCCTCTCAGAAAATTTTTGTATTGGAGTCAATGAGGCAAAGAGACAGACATGGCCGCACTCAGAGGCCGCTAATTCAAATTCTGTAAGTCTCTCTGATATTTTGAACACACTGTGGGAGACACAACAAGTTTGTCTACAAAACTGTGAAAAATTATGTGTCTACAGTGTAAATTGTGTCCAAGAGGAGTGTGGAAAGAGAAAGAATCAGGAGTTTTTCTGGGCTCTCCCCCACTCTAGCTGATGACATCACGCACTCTAGCACGAACATTCCGTGCAATACACACCCATTATAATCTCATAATTTCTCCAAAAATGATCATGGTCATTGATCAGGGATTGATCAAAAACTATACAACCTATCAAAACGTGGAGTAATACACCAATACACAAGACTTGTGTCTACTATTTAAAGTTTAAACGGAGTCTCTAGGTGAAAGTATGCCTGAGCAGTAGACGTTTGTTAAACTCCATTGTTTTGCTCTTTTTTTTTCGCTCGTCCCATAGACTTCAATGCAAAATTTTGCGCAGTTTTTCGCGACTTACGTCGCGAAAAATTCGTAGACTGTTGAAAAAAGTAATAGCATAGCGATCCCGATCAGGACGCACGTTTTGATATATAATATGTCCTGCAACTCTTCGAGTTGCAGGACTAGTAGCGAATCGAAAATCGTCCGGAAGATGAAAAATAATAATAACTAGGAAAAAATCCACAGAATAACAATAGTGCCCGGCTTCGCCGGGCACTCGTCCCTACAGCTATTTCATAGCTGTTGGGTCGAGTGCCCTGGCGATGGCCGGTGCCCTAACTAGAAAAAGAAAGCATTTCCTGCAGAAAATGCGTGTGAATGCAGAAAGCAGCTGAACGCTGTTGCTGAAGCAATGCTGAATGAGCAAAAGCAATGCTGAAGATGAAGGAATTGCTGAATCAATGCTAAATTAGCTTAAGAAACTGCTAAAGCAATGTTGAGCAGCTGAACGCTGTTGCTGAAACAATGCAGAATGAGCTGAAGAAATTGTTGAATCAATGCTAAATTAGCTTAAGAAACTGCTAAAGCAATGTTGAGCAGCTGAACGCTGTTGCTGAAACAATGCTGAATGAGCTGAAGGATTTGTTGAATCAATGCTAAATTAGCTGAAGAAACTGCTAAAGCAATGTTGAAAAGGCTAACGCAGCTGAAACGTATAACTTGTAGTATGAGATGAATGTCTTTTAAAGGTAGAAAGCAGTAGAAATGCTAAAGGTAGAAGAAAACATTAAAATCCTGCATGTTTAAATCTAATGGTTGAATAGTTGAAATCTGCAGCTAACCTGACAGGAAGGAAAACTGATGAACCAGCGCTAATAGCTGAAGCAATGACTGAGAGTAAATTCTACTGTAAAAAGTAGAAAATGTAAGATTTTGTATGAAATGTCTGGAAATTACTTGAATTGTTTGAGAGGATGATGAAGACACAAAAAGCCTACTGAAATACATTGTAAACTGACAGCAGAAGATCATTGTTAAAGCAAATAGATTGAGCATTAGAGTAAATCAGTAAAATAAGAACATGTAAACAACAGGTTTAAAGATGTGAAATGGTTGAGAAGAGGTAGATAGATGGAGAAAGAGAAAAAAGTTACAGTAAAACGCAGATTAAGGGGGAGAAAGAAAGAAAGAAGAGATAGATAGATATATAGATAGATGTGTGTGTCCGTTTGTGTGTTTGTTTGTGTGTGTGTGTGTGTGTGTGTGTGTGTGTGTGTGTGTGTGTGTGTGTGTGTGTCTGTGTGTGTGTGTGTGTGTGTGTGTGTGTGTGTGTGTGTGTGTGTGTGTGTGTGTGTGTGTGTGTGTGTGTGTGTGTGTGTGTGTGACAGACAGAGAGAGAGAGAGAGACAATGTGTGTGTGTTGCCAGGGTAAGGTTGCCATGGTGGGGTTGCCATGGAGAGGTTGTCATGTTGAGTTTGTTACAACACAGGAGCAGAGCACAGCAGATCTGGGCTCGGTGTAGCTCCCGAACAACAGCCCATAATAAGAGAACCGTACCTCCTACCAGAATCTGGTAGAAACTGACAGGTTCACAAGACCTTGCTGAACGTGGTGATATGCATGAATTGTTTGTAGGTCAAAAACTTTTCTCAATATCACAGGTTAGAAAAGGGCTCATTTCTGATTTTCTCAAAAAATCAGCTTCTACTTTTGTATTGGAGTCAATGAGAGGAAGAGAGGGAACTGGCCGCACTCAGAGGCGCCTAGTTTAAATTCTGTAAGTCTCTCTGGGTTTTTGAGCACACTGTGAGAAACAGGACAAGTTTGTCTACAAAAGTGGAGAAAATTATTTGTCTAGAGTGAAATTTGTGGCCGTGGCAGCAGGTTAGAGAGCAAAGTGTCAGAGGATTTTCAGACAGTCTCTCACTCTACCAACTGACGTCCCCCACTCTAGCCACGAACATTCCGTCCCATTGACTGCCATGTTAAATCTGAATTTTGTCAGAAATCTTAATGATTTTAAAACTGCCAAATATCTGAAACAGTTGAAGATATCAATAAGTTGAAAAATAGCTGAATAGTTGAAAGTTTTGTGAACATTTTAAAAGTTGAATGAAGTCTGTAGCTGAAAGTATGCTGAAGCAGTTGAAGTTCAAAGAAGCACAAGATTTGAAGAGTTTGAAGAGGTTTTCAATGTATTCCTATGGGGGAAAAAATTGCAGAAAAAGTTAAATATTTTAAAAAGTATAAATAGTTGAAAAAAGTTGAATAATAGCAGGAAAGTGCTGAAAAAGCTGAACGTTTTGATATTTGAATTGTTGAAATAGCACAAAGTATGAAGGACTAGTTAAACGCAGAAAAACGGCGGAAGAAGTAAGAATAATAAGTATAAAGATTTGAATAACAAACAGTGTGAATGCTTTCTGCATTCACACTAATAAGTATAAAGATTTGAATAACAAACAGTGTGAATGCTTTCTGCATTCACACTAACTAGGAAAAAATCCACAGAATAACAATAGTGCCCGGCTTTGCCGGGCACTCGTCCCTACAGCTATTTCATAGCTGTTGGGTCGAGTGCCCTGGCGATGGCCGGTGCCCTAATAACTTCTTATTTTAGCCAGGGAGTCAGCAGAAAATATCACTGTGACTTGGCAAAAACTCTGCAGAATGCTGCAGAAGTCGATTCTCAGAAATGCAATTTAGAAAAGAAGGAAGATTTTCCTCTATGGTGTCCATACAGTATGTTTTACCATGTAAGCTCCATAAATTATAATTAGCTTTGTAAACGACAAAAGCAATAATAAAAAAGAAAGAAAGAAAAAATGTTCTGTTTGAAGAAGAAGCTCCAAAATAAACTTTTATTTATTTTATTTTGAAGCTGGTGCTGTAGTGCTGCTGCTGCATTACAGTATATATGGCACTGACACATGGTAAAACTGCTCTCTGCTTTGGCATGATGTGTTAATCAAGGTGTAAAATGTCAAAACACCTTTGCAATGATGATGAACTGCCATCACAACATACATACTGTAGTGTAATGGGAAATGTTGGTGTTAACCCATAGTATGCTTATGAGTGCTGTATGTTTGTAGGTGAACTTCCTTTCACCTTGTGGGAAGTTGTACTTACATTAGTTAATCCCTTTGATGACATCAGATACACCAGACAGAGTCCACTCAGGACAGGTTAAAGGTCAGGAGGCAAAGAAGCTCCAAGTCGTGTTGTATATTTTGTCTGCTGCTATGTGTTTTGGGAAACTATAACCAGCCTGAGAACATCTTCAGGCCACTCACTCACTGACTGTACTCCTGTTCGGTTGTGTTTGTGTGACTCATGGTACTTTATTGAAATAACATTTTTTGCCACCACAATGGCGACTGCTGATGGCAGACAGTACAGTAGTAGTGACTGTAAATATTAAGGCCTCTGATGCTTTGTGCTTGTGAGTTTACAGTTTGTGTATTTGCTAAGTTACAATAACTAACTGGAAAGTTGGTGGTTTGATGACCGACTCCTCCCGTCTGCATAATCCAAGCGTCCTTGGGCACGATACTGAACACCAAACTACCCCTGGTATAATAATGCTGTATTTATAGATGAAAGCTTGTAGTGTAAAGTGCTTTGAGTGGTCAATAAGACAGTATAAGTGCACTCCATTTACTCCCATTAAGCCAGTGGATGTACTGCTTTCTCTTGTTAAAGTAGTTGAAAATAAATGTGTATACCGCGCAGCAAAGACCGTTGACAAGCTCAGCACAGTATACAAGGAATAATGACTCAGGTTATCTTTGCTGCAGAGTGTAAATATACAGCATGACATGTTTATCTGGCAGCTGAGGGGTTTGTTTTCTCAGTTCGCCACTTTGATCCAGATTAGAATGACTGGAAAACTATTGAATAAAATATCAATTTGTCCATCACTTCAATGCATATTTAATGTTAGCGTACCAAATGTTACAACAATTTTACTCACACAACGAGTTTGGTTGTGATGACGAGAAGTTTTCAGCCTGTGAATAACAGAAAGCTTCAATTACAAGGAGCAAGAGTTTTTGAAAGATCCACAAGGTACGGAGGAACTAATGAAATTGTTTTATTATGGGAAATGTAGAATACAGAGTTTTGGTGATTGACTCGTATTAAGGACTTTGTTAAAAGCCCCACATGCACAATAAACAGCTCCTTTGTGTGCATCTGATAACAGGCAGTTTACAGTATTTACAACTAAAGGTCAGTTCACTTAGTGAGTTTTAAGAAAGTTTTAATACTCTCATTACAAAGTTCCCATTCTCTCATTAAATGCAAAATCATTTTATGTGCAGATTAACCAGTCACACTGCTTTGATTTAGACTCAGCAATATTTTCCTAAGCACACTCCCCCTCACCTACGCACCACTAGACCCACATCACGGCCCCTCCTTTAACACTATCAAGGGAAAGACGTCTGAGGAATGTCCTGTCACACGGGGACAATGTATGCGGCTTGATCTAACCTGCAGAGACAGGTGAGATCATTACTTATTCATATTTCCTCATGAAACTTTAAAGAGCATCCAACACCTCAGGAGTAAATAACATGTGCATCCAATATGAAGCAGCAGCTCGACTGAATGTGCACGTTTGCATAAGGATAGCGTTTTGATGTGGGAGTGAAACATGGTTGTGGTGTTTCATTCAGCTCAAACAACAGTTAATCCTGATATGATGAGTCCATGATGTCCATGAATGGCCACTATACACTAGATGTAATGCTTTTTAGGCACACGAGTGGAAATGACAGTGTCAGTTCACCAGCTTTGGTCAGACTCTCACTGAAATGTTTCTGAAAAATCCTGTCACCATGGGTTAAGAGATAAAGACCATGTACTGCAGGGTTGGGGGTTTGGTTAATATATTCATGGGAAAACAAGACAAATACGTCTTGACATTTGCAAAGGCATGAGCTATCGGCGATCGCTCTGATCATCAGTAACTGACATCATCATTCATTGGCTCAATGCTGTCCACAGCACAATATTTAAAAATACAAAAATTGCATTTATTCATATCAGAACTGCATAGATAGAGACAGAACTGTCATGATAACGGTTCCTGCCGACTCTTTTTCTCTGTCTCATCCCAATTACCTGATGAAACCCATCCCGAATCCCACATGGACTTTGGTGGTCAACTTTTCCTGTATAGGGTTAAACTTACAGCACTAGCAGAAACAAAAGTCACATTCCTAAAACACTTTACTGAAGTTCAGAGTTGTTTTACAGCTTCATCAGATGTGTTGCTTCCTGTGCTCGACACATTAAACCCTTTCTTGACTCAATCTCACAGCTGTGCCGCTGTCATTAACCTGCGTTTTCCTTCATTTTGTCAGACGATGTAGTGATCACAAAATAATTATCCTACCTGCAACACAGCACCTTGGTAATGGATGCTGGTAAACATAGCAGCATATGAGCCTTAATCAAGTTTTACATTATAGTTCTGACACTGAACAATAGAAAAAGAAAAACATGTGAGAGAGAAGAACTCTATCATGAGTCAGCTGCATTAAAACACAACACGTGACCACACACACACAACAGAGAGTGGATACGCCTTTCTCTCTGGTGTATTTGTCTCCATCTCAACAATTACATACAGTTCGAGTCGTGTGTGTAAGTTTCTGTACCACCATTTGTTGAGTAAAACTGTGGAATAATATGAGTACTGAAATCAAAAACATTTCGAGTTTAAAAAGAGACATAAAGAAATTATTCTCCAGAGGTACACTGAATAATTCACACAAGGTGTTTACTTGCTATTTGGATTAAAATGTGGCAGGAAATGATACATAGTATAATGAAGGAATGAAATAAATAATAAATGTATGTTTTTGTGCTATGAATTTAATTAGAATGTATAGTTAAGATTATAGGGGTAGGATTAGATAAGTTTATTCTTCCTACTCCCTTTCACTCGTTGCTTATTTTGTGTACGCATTCTTGCTGTTCACTTAGTACCTATATAAATAATGATAATCATAAAGGAAATGTGTATATGTATGTGTGTATAGGCTATGTGTGTGCTTTATTTCATTGTTTGCATTGTTTTTTTTTCTTTCTTTTTTTGCATTGTCGTTTACATGATCGTAATAAAGATAAAGTAAATAACAAATAAACTCAAGCATTACAGAAATTAATGTCAGTCACTAAATTCAGGCTTTTATATAGGCTACGTTCACAAGTGAAATTCACACCTGAGAGACGAGAGCCAGTCTGGCAAAGAAACACATTCGGCTTCTAACAACTGCAGACCAGGGTGAAAAACTCAACACACACACACACACACACACACACACACACACACACACACACACACACACACACACACACACACACACACACACACACACACACACACACACACACACACACACACACACACACACACACACACACACACACACACACACACACACACACACACACACACACACAGTGGGTAAGAATGGCTGACAGTGCTGGAACAGACATTTGCTTTGGGTATTGTGGGAATATGAGTCAGAGGTACAGTGAGCTGTGACTTCCACATAAGTGAGTGACCAGCGCTGTCCATCCATCTGTGGGAAGAGACAGTTTGTTCTCCTTCAATATAGTGTAACAACTGCAGGAAGTGCATTGAGTATAGGCAGCGAGACGAGGCCGTACGTCTGTGGCACACAGACGATTAGAGCCCGTCTGCACTTCCACAAGACTCTGCTTCGTTTCTGTGATCATTATCTCAGAGCAGCTCTGCTCTGCTTACTACTGTCCCACATTTAGGGGCTTATTAACAAATGTGAGGATGCTAACATACTTTAGCATGGTCACTGTGGACATGTGTTTGCATGCTGATGTAAGAATTTAGCCTAAAGTGTCACCGTGCTACTGTGCAGCCTTGCAGAGCTGCTGGCCTGACCGTCAACTCTTTACGTTGTTAAATTGGTTTTAAAAAAACCCCGCAGCTTTTCTCTGAAGATCTTGTTCATTTTAAATTACAACTACCTGGATCAGAGCACATACTTCCTGCCCATGCAATAGCCACAATCCTCATACTTGATTCATAATAAGAGGAATATGCTGTGTCTTTGAAAACCATGATAACTGAATAATGCATTACACTCCAAACCTTCAGTGTTATTCGGAGACATAACCTCTGGCCCCACAGTGCCGGTGATAGCTGATGAAATAACATAGAGTTGTGATGGATGTTACATCAATATAAACCAAATAACAAGCTGGTCTGACATTATCATGCTGCAACTAGAACAACATGTCATCATTTGCTGTCATATGCTTGTACAAAGCTTTCCGTTGCCTGCCCTCTGGGATTCTGCCTGCAGCTGCATGTGTTGCTGTTTATCAAAGAAATTCAAACTAAATCCATTTTGTTGCCTCACACAAACACACACACACTCACACATCACACTGTGCGTCTATGGTGCTAACCTTTTAATGCGCGTCACTACTTCCTCAAGAAATGATAAATAAGTTTGTCTATCACAGCAACACACTCTGCTAAAATACCACAGCCTCTCCGACTCTTTGTAAATCATCAGTCATTTCCACTGATCCCTCTCAACTCTGTCTGAGTATGAGCACATTTAGCCGCTCACAGTGTTCGATGAACTCTGCACCACATGCTGAATTTCAATCCTGAATTATTATTATTAACATTTTTAATTGAGCTACCGCCGTCTAATCACTGCACACATGGATGAGACTGTGATCAGCGTTGTTAGGATCCTCTTCGCCCATGTGAAGAATCGTGTTTTTGATTTTATAAACCTCCGGCTTCTTTCTGAAGATTATATTTACGTTTTCACCCAGACTTTAGGAGGATAAACTTTTCTTATTCTTTTTTTTTTGATGGATATACTAGATGGATGTGAATTTTCCATCACCCCTTCAACTCTATTTACCATCTGCCTTGAAAAAGAAAACTCTGAGGGCCTTAGCTTTGTTAGCTCTAGAGGAAACTCTTTTGAAAAACACCTTCACTGCACGAGTAGCCTATTAGTTTTGTGTGCGTTGTAAGATTTAAACAGTCCATTCAGTAAGTGTCCTTCCATGCTTTCAGTCATATAGCACACTTGCTTTTAAATGGATAGGGTAAAAAAGATGTCCATATATGCTTCTTCTTGCCCATTCCTGGCCATTGAAAAAGCAGAAGAGGAAATTGAAGCTTATGAGACTGGAAGATTAAAAACACAAGAGCCACTAAAAGCTACAGTAATATGTCCATCAGCTAATGTGTCAATGAGAAAAGCAACACTTTAAGGAAATAACTGTTTTACTCATTATTTAGTTGTGCACCATGGTTGACTTTTGGTGGCAGTGGGAAAGGTGCACTGAGCAACGACTCGGCAAGCGACACGGAATCACCTTTAATCGGCTCGGCTCCGATCGGCTTGCAGTGGGAACACCAGACCTGGGTCAACCCTCCAATTCATGAGCGTTACGTGACGCCACATCATTGTGCCGGTCGCGTCTCATATCACGTACCAAAACAAAGCTCTTCTCTCATTCGAGACTGAGATCAAAAGATCAGTGTTTCTTGCACCGCGGATGAGAGCGGGGAAACATGGTTGCTCTGTCTGATCCCCCCGCGGGGGGTCAGACTCGGCTTATTTTGGTGAATGGGAGAGGGGCCAAATGCCGATCGTTACCGGGTCGACTCGCGTTTAAAAAACCTGTGTCGACCCGCTAATTTTAGTGGGAAAACGGCTTGATAGCCTAAATACTGTAGCAGGCCTATACTACCCTCTTCTCCAAAGGCATTAAAACAATCACCTAAAAGAGTTCTGCACCAAAATGTAGATGAATAGACAATGAGTAACTCTCAGTTTCTCATGAGTCCAGCAGACGCCCCGCAGAGTGTACAACAGTACTGATTGGATCTGAGCTTGTGTCTCTCAGTTATTTCCGCATATTTCTGTGAAGGTTATTCAAAGTACTGTTTTAAGAGAAACACCTGATCTCACCTAGTCAGCCCATTACCTCTTAAAAAAGGCCACCCCTCATTAGCCAGCTCTCATCTGTTATCTCATGCTTACAGGAGCCCTCGCTAGACTACTGATTACAAATATTAGCATAGCAACAATATTCAATCAATCGTCAATGAAAAGGCCATTAAATTGAAATCATTCAAAACCTTTGAAAGTTCTCTGGTGGTACACAGAGAGGTAAAGAGGTAAATGTGCAGTAGTATGATACAACATGAGAGACACAAGACCATGAAGAAGAACCTGAAGACTGAACACATCACACACCAGGACTGGTTCCACCAACACGTGCAGATTTTTAGTCTTTGACAGTCAGAGGCATAAATCTAATGAGTCGACACTTCAGACAGCAAACAGAATGACTGGTGAGCAACAACTTGACTTCTGGTGATAGACGACTGAGCAAATCATGTGAGAACGGCAACTGTCATGTGTTCTTGTAGGAAAACAGAGATGGATGACGCCCGGCGACTTGCACTGTGTACATGCAGTGACATTTACTGAACGAAGGTGAAGAGGGTTCGGTGACATCCTGGATGGAGAGGCATGAGCTCCACAGACCGTCGAGCCTGCAGAGAGACCTGGAGAGAACGGGTCTGACAACTGTCAACACCAGCTGCCCCCCGACCGGTGCAGAGATGAGGGGGAGGTAATTACCTAAATGACCCGCAAAGTGCAACCAACCGGCCCCGTTGGTTGAAAAAGAAATCCATCTGTTAACATATGGTACATATCAAGTGATCACAACGTCGTTACAGCATGTTATCACCTTCACTCTCACAAGTTTATCATGCAATCAAAGTAATGAAAGGTAGAGGATGCTGTTATTGTTATTGGACTCCTCTATTTCTATTGTTATCAAATGTGCAGGAGCACTTTCTTTGTGGGAACAGTACTGTAATTTGATATCAATTCTAATATAAAAGCCTACGCGCAACAAAACAGAGGCAGGAAATCATTAAATGTGGAAAAACCTGCAGGGGGCACAGTTTCATTTTCACTCATCAAGGGGAATGGCAGAAGTGAAATGACAGGAATTAGTTTATGATTAAAAACTGTATTCCTGTTTGTTTCTGCAGGCTGGCGAGTAAATAAGGTTGTTTTGTTCCTCCTACTCCATCAGTGCTGTGATGTAGATATTTACCTGAATTTATCAAGACAACAGGAAAACACTAACAAAGTTTAGCAATGAATATATGAGTCCATCCCTTGGGTTTAGCGTTAGGTCAATAAGGGCTGTACTAGACCCACACCAGCGCTTGTTTAAAGCTACTGCTTGTTGTCAGTATATTTCTTCTTCCCTGGTCTGACAAACATCTCCTAGTGATGTGACATTGTTTTTTTATTCTCCTATAGGGCGAAGTGCTTGCAATGGCAAACACAGGCCATGAGAACTGAACCACAATCTATTGTACAATAAAGTGGTAAAATTGAGTGTGTTTGGCATTCAGGTCTGTGGGGATGTTTGATTTACATTCCCAGGCACAGAGCTGTCAGATGACTCACCCATGTTTGACACAGTAACAAGGTTTTAATCTTCTTCCTCACATGTTCCCCCCGACCAAAGTAATAGTTCTTACATTGGAAAGAGAATAGGGCGACTTCATATGGTGCTCAATATAAATTTGTTTTTGTTGTGGCTTGGGAAAAGAAAAAAGAAAAAGAAAAAAAAACACATATGGCGCAAGTATAAACAGTTATTCCCTCTAGGAGAACGCTATACGCAGGTGAGTTGGAGGCAATTCAAATGCAATGGAGCAAGCAAGCTTATATTTCCCAAAATAATACAGAGCCAGCCAATACTTCTTCTCAACAGCCTGCCTGCCTGCGACCCACCACACTCCTCTCACTTGGGATTTAAGAGTTTTTCTTGGGAATATACCGAACACAGAGGCAGTGCTTGGAAGGCTGCACGTTCATCATTTATTATTGCAAAGTCAAAGCTGTTCTGCTGTTTTTTTTTTATCTGGTGACCAAGTCTAAAAGTCTCTGCCTTCACTCCGACAGCTTTACTTTCATGCCACAGTGTGTTTTGCGTGTCTTTTTATGGAGGTGTAAAGTGTATAGAAATGTATGCATACAGTGTGTGTAACGGCTGGTGGACGTGGGTGTTTATTTGTATACATGTATATGAGTAGGATAGAAAGAACACAGTGGGTTTATTGTTTTTGTATATTGTTTGCATTGCTTTTTTCCAAGCTTGGAGGTGCTACAGTAACTGGAGAGCATATGCATATATAATTTATTCATGTGCTACAGCGATTATGATTTGTTTTTTAGGGCGGATAGAGGGCACACAATCACTCCCACCAAATCTCCTCCATTTCTCGGTGTCCTGTTTTCTTGCCCACAAAATAAAAAATCAACGGATCCAGTGAAAAAAATCTGCATTTATGAGCTGAGTGGAGTCGCTCCACCGGTCTCCCGTCCCACAATGCCACTTGGACAGACTGCATGATCGAGCTGGCCCCCGGTCAGCCACACACACACACACACACACACACGGAGCTCATCGATGGAGCTCCTCCATCCTGAAAAAAACATGCAGGTCGTTTACCACAACTGGCACCAGGTGGATTGGACTTTTGTTGTCATGGTAACAATAATAAACATGCAGTTATGGCTGTGGAACGGTCACGGTTGGGGGGAAAAAATGGTTTTAACATGAAAGAAGAACAGCTGCCTGCTCAAAGTCCTGTGTTTTATTGACCAGGTCATCCACTCCATCCTCCTCCAACAACACAAACTCCATTACCATGCAGGCTTTTCTTTCCTCTCTCTGACATAGAAAGGTTAAATCCTGTCCGCTCAACGTTACAAATTATCAAGTATAACTGTGCCATCCATTCTTACCCTCCAAGAAGCAATATTTAAGATATTTCTAGTCATTAGACAAAAAATAAATCATTCACTTCTCTAGCTTTGTTTTGCTCTCCACTCTCAGTGAAGAGCCTGCTAACTGTCTGCAGCTTGGTGCTGAGGCAGTAGCATCAGAACGTCTCCAGAAAACAGCTGAACTGAGTAGTTTTCTTAACATTTAACAAAATAAACTCAGCTTGGGCATCGTTCATTGATGACTTCTTTTATCATTATACTGTTAGAAAATGGAATAATGCAAGTCAAACTTTGCAGAGCAGACTTTTTCAGTCCCAAAACAATAAGCTATATAGCATATTTTCTTTGCTTTGGTGTGGAGTGACATGTTTGTTTGATGAGCATCATCTGTCAAAATCTATATCATGCTTCACATGCTGTGCTGGCTAAATGGATTTTGCGGCTGCCCCGGGGAGGCCTGTGTAGAGCAGAAGACATTTACTGTGACGGTGGCTATACCATTATTTGTGATCACATTGTGGTGGCTGTATTCTTATTGTATTAGTTTCACCTTAATTATCATGGAAATATAGAAAATAATTTGGTGTGACATTTACCTATTGCTGTATGCATGTTAAGCAGTTCACTAGAAAGTGATCCAGTGAAAAAGTTTATGAGTTGCAGAAACATTTAACAAAATGGTGTTCTTCAAGTCTGATCATCTTGTGACAGATCAGGCCTGTCACTGGAACATTATCTTTATTTCATTTTGCCATTAAAAAGAGTTGGGGATGTCAGCGGCCTGCTCTATACAAAATTAAGCAAAGTAGTTAATTATGAAGCCGAGTAGAAAATGAAATGCTATTTCTCGTGCTATCACAACGAGGGCTGTTTCATTTGTTTCCTCTGAATCACTTCCTGGCTTGGCATATCCACGGGGAACTAGGAAGACTTGTTGCTCTGTTTGTCCCATTCATTTGCATTTTTCCGCTGCAGAACTGCATTTAATTATCACACAGAGAGCCCATTTGCAGAGATAATGAGAGAGAGACCAAAAGCAAGCAAAACTCCCCATTACACAGTTAAACACTATATACAAAAAAAAACAAATCCCACACAACAGCCATTAGTTTTCCCTCCATATGTTCTCCTTAAAGAGAGATAAAACTCCAGCATTCTCATATTGCTCTTTCCTTGAGCAATAGAAAGCCTAATTGGTCACTGTAGGGCAGAGATGTGGATTAATGAGGTCATATAAAGAGATCTGTCCAAATTAAATTTATATTTCAAACCACAGGGCTTGAAACATCTCATTTAGGGGATTAATAACATCCTGAAAATACATCGACAGCCCCCCAATATCTTTCCACAAAAGGTGGCTGCACAATATTCAACTATCCATGACAGCAACATGGCAGAAATTACAGTTTGTAAGCTGGAACAAATTGTCTAGCTGCACGCTGTGTGGGTTTTGCAGTAATCTAATAAATACCCTCGACATGACAGCATCACTGCTACTGTAGCTTAAATACTTCCTCCTCACCTCACTTTAGGTACATGATCCAAGTAATTGGTTGTGTATTGTGAAAACCGTTTTTAAGAGCCTTTTCCTGCATCACTCACAACAGATAAGACGGTTCACTACAAAGTCACACACAGAACTAGTGTGTGTGCCACCCAACAATTTACCAAAACACAACAAAATGTGTTTAATACAACCCGTTATCTGAGGCTGCAGAGGCAAAAACATAACAAGTGTGTCAGAAAATGCGCCATTTTTAATAATGCCTACATCATTCAGCCTACTGCTGTTTCCTTGTAGATGCCCCATTGTGTTTTCAGTGCTGTAAACCGCTGCATTGGTAATCCAAAAATGAAATGGGAAGGGGAAATGTGGTGTTTTGAATTCAAAATTAATAGCAACGTTTCATTTATTGTGCTCAAAGATCAGGTAAGGAGAATAAAAGGAAGAAATAAGAGAACGCCGGTACTTTTATTTATTCATTCATTCATTATTCATCGTCCAATTTGGTCCTGTTTTATCTTTTTTTTTTCTTTCTTTTTTGGAGTTTGTCTATTTTCCTTCTTTCATACAGCAAAATAAAATGAACTATTTTCAGAGAGCTGTGGTTAACTTTGTCTCAGGGAGCGACTATTTATTATCATTACCTGAATCAATGTCTCCTATAGATCTTGTGGGTTTTCTCGAACATTACTTCAACACTTTGTAAGCGTGTAGGATTCAAGGGGCTCTTTTGACGTCACGAGGGTCCACATTATGGTGCACTGTCATGCTTCTACAGTGGCCCAGAGAGGACAAAGTCATACACTGGCTCTAAACAAGATTCAGTTTTACAGATGATGTGCATTTTATTGTTCTTGCACAAGACATTTAATATTAATAATTTCATTTTTGTCCAGGATGTTTTTACCACCATCCATTATAAAGCACTTACATGTTTATAATTTTTCTTTTCTATCAATGCCCTGTACATGTTGTATATTGTATACGTATGATGTAGGTTGTGTGACAGAAAAGTAACTCAGCAGATTCACAGTATGACAGTGAGTGCACGACTTTGGTAACTTGAGGCTCAGCACTTGCTTTGTGCTGCAGGCTTCTAAAACCATTTGAGCAGTGATCACTGCTGCTGCCGCCCTGTCCACAAACTGATGTGGTCCTTCTCACCAAAGGATATAAAAATGCCCCACCACAGCTGTAGCAGGGAGACACTTTCAATCACGGCGGATGACATTTTCATACCTGTCTGAACCGCTGTGGTGAGAGGAAGGTTAGGGCTAGGATTAAATTTTGTTTGTTTTCTTTCCCTGCAGCACTTAGGAGGAGCATTTAATCCTTCTCAGAGGCCATAATGGTCCAGTTGTGATGGATCTATAACAATAAAAGCAGCGTCTTCCTGTCAGCAGAATGGCAGGCAACGACTGGTCACCGAATGGATTTTGGTATGAATATGAAAATATATATATATATACACTCTACTGTGGCATAGATTTTAGATTCGTATCCATAATTCAACACTTCCATCAGGAGGAGGTGTGCTGGCTGTTCCAAAATTCATTCTGCAGCATGACAACAAGCAAAAAGCACATGCAGCCAGAGTCATAAAGAACCATCTTCAAAGACAAGAAGAAGAAGGAGTCCTGCAGCAGATGTTGTGCTCTCTCACAGAGCCATGATCTCAACATCATGGAGTCAGTCTGGGATTATATGAAGAGCCAGGAGACATCCAAAATCCATAGAGGAATGGTGACAGGTTCTACAGGATACTGGGAACAACCTTTCTGCCAAATACAGTGATTGTGGGACTGGTGCTGTCTAAATATGAAGCGTGGTCAGAGAAAACACTGGATTTATTTAATTTTTTCCAAGTTAAATTGCTAAATAAAATCAATTTGTAGCATCCTCACTTTAAAACATTTTCTTCAGTGTGTATGTGAGTTTTTGTTTTGTGGGGAAGTCACCTCACTTGCGAATTTATACGAGATTCTGCAGAGGCGCCTTAACACTGACAACCCATCATGAATCAGTCTTGTAATCTAAGTGAAGTGAGCTTGTTTCCTCCCTCCTGTAGGTGTGGACACTGTCTGAATTGATGCCAGAGTGCTACAAAACTCCCAGTGGCTTGTAATGACTTAAAAACTTGTCTTGGCACTTTCCTTTTTTTGGCATTTATCTAGACTTGTTCACTTCATCGAACTAATATGAAGTGTATAACCTTTGGTTGAAATGGCCCCACTCAAGCTTTAATGTAAAGCAGGGCTTTGCCAACTTGCTCTCCTGACACCTTACAGTGTACTGAGGCGTGAGATTCTGCTGCTACATTCGCTCTTTCTATTCCTTCAGCCAGTTTCCTTCACTGTGGCGGGGAATTTGCATGCAAATAATGCATATCTATAATAGTTGCATAATACAACAGACCTGTCTGACTGTTACTGTTGCTATGCGTGTCGCGCTTTTCTTCCCTGCACGACACACGTATGCCATTAACTATGATAATGGTGCCATAATTAGCACTTGAAATTCTATGGGCCCTTGATTTTCAGACAGTTAGACAAAAGCACACTTTCACTTCTTGGAACTGTCCAGTTCTGGCTTTAAAATGTTCAGACAGACTCATAAAAGCTGCTTTTCACATCGTTTCAATCTAATGATTCATGCACATGGCACTGAAATGAATGAGAAGCATTATTCTCCTTCTCAATGCACTTAAACGTCTACCACTTTTTGCTCGTTGGATGTCATTGCCATCTATATAGACGGGTGGGTTTCATATTTTCATCACACACAGGATTATAGAATGAAAAGTAAAAGTTAAGGCTCAGACCTCTTCAGACCTATTGAGAACTGTTTGCATGCTTATTAAACTTGACACTGAATACAATTCTAACACTTAAAAAACAGATTGTTTGGATGATAATACACCAAAGGGATAGGCTGAATGGATAATGAATGGGCTAAGGAAGCGAGCATGCCAACAACTGCACCTTACATTAGCAGAGAAAGACACCGTCACATGCTGATAACTGACTACTGCAGTCCTACATACACACCACCTCAGTATCTAGATCAATAGAGATAAAAATACAAATAAAAAGTCAATTACAGTGTAATATGAAAACAAGGAGACAAGTCAACTAGGTTTAATATCCTGTAGTTTTCCAGAAAATTAGATTAGATTAGAAGAAGGTTAAATTACAAACCTTTTCACTCTTATTCATAAACAGGAAAATGGGTAACTTCGTTGCAGAAGC
Source organism: Decapterus maruadsi (assembly GCA_030347415.2). Lineage (NCBI taxonomy): Eukaryota > Metazoa > Chordata > Actinopteri > Carangiformes > Carangidae > Decapterus > Decapterus maruadsi. The sequence continues at coordinate 6,364,590 of CM064903.1, forward strand.
ACAAAAAGACAATGAGGTTATCGTCTTTGTTCTTTTGATGCTTTGTGAGACGTGTGACGGCAGAGTATTTAGAAAAATGCCTGATTACTCTTGCACAGAAAATACAAAAATGTTGTTTTGTCTTCAAGAGACTTTTCAGACTATGAAGGATTAACAAAGGACCAAGAAACAGGAGGGACTGTTCACATACTTCTAGACGTTTTACTCTCTGCCCTCACCACTTAATACCATGCTTCTAATGGCAAATCACACAGTCAATTTCAGCTACAATTCCTCTTTGTGTTTAGCTCGAGAAAACCTGAAATCATTCTTTGATTGATTGGTTATGAATCTGTATTGCACCTTTCCTCGCAATTCATGCTTCAGGTCTTTAAAGGAAGGAGAAAAGTGAGGCCTTCAGTCAGTGGGACGCTAATAGCTTCACTTAGTGATTCAATGAGAGATTGGCTACTAGAGCCCTTTTCACATAGGACACAGTGTTTTCTGGCGCAGCACAACAGCGCACCAAGACCCTGGCGCAAATTATGTGTGTGTTGCTGCGTGATTGAAACGTTGCCCTTTGAATCTGACAAATAAATCAAAGAAAATCCCAGCGTTAGTTTCTCTGTGTAGTAGAGCAGTAGCCTCAAACAGAAAGAGGGGAGTGCGTTCATAAAACCGTCGGGGCTCAATCGGGAGAGGTCCTGGTTTCCGTTTTCGCAACAATCGGTTTCTACCTGGAAACTGAGGGACTCCGTCCTATTGGAAGATCATGCGATAATCCTGAACATACTTCTCAAAGGTAGTTTCTGTAAAGTTAATTTAAAATCACATTTTTATTATCTTAAGTAGTAGTTTATACTCGCCATCCCCTTCCAAAACTCCTGCAATTAGGCTTTGTCCTTTCTGCTACTGTCCTTATAAAAAGGATCTGTAATGTCATAATTGTATGTTTTTCAACTTCCGCAATTAATCTCTCGTCATCCATGGTGCCGAATCTCTGAGACCCTGATGTAATGTTGATATGAAGTTGTGATTATTGTGTTTCATTTTGAAAGGGGGCGGAAGTGTATTGCATTGATTCTGTGTCGGATTTCCTGTCTAGTGCAATCTGCTCTGTTGAGCTTCACGCGATTTAGCAACGGCTCCGTCGAAAATAGAAATGCTACAGATTGATAGCACTGCAGCGCGGAGACGTGGCATGGCGCACCCGGTGGAAATGCTCACCATCACCGGTGTGCAGCCTTGCACTCACCGCGTCTTATGTGAAAAGGGCTTAAGAATGCCAGAGAGAGATGAATGAGGAATGAGAGAACTATTACAGTATATGCACAATTTAAGAATACGCAATGAGTTACAAAAGAGGTTGCAGTCATGACAGATGTGATGGCCTCTGGCTTTTTCTAGAAATTCTGTCACAGAACAAAGGTATATTGGTAATCACGCATGCAACACCATAAAAAGTATTGCACTTTGTGGCCTCACAAGAACAGCTGCAGTTAGTTACAAATGAGTTAGAGAGAATATTACATTGTGTTTACTGAATGATATTTGCTGAATTAATTGAATTTGAGGTTTATGAATTAAAAGTGGAGTCATGTAAATTATAATCCTCCGTTCTCCAGACAACTCAGGCGTGAAATCCATTTTCATCTTTTTCTTTAACTCTCTAATTTCTGTGTGCAGCACCCGATCATGTCTCTGTTCATTAGTGCAACAGGATGTGACTGCAGATATAATGGAACAGAGAGGGAGCAGAGGATGGTAGGCCTCGTTTGCTAAAAGATAACTGCACAAACTCTTACCAACACGCCCTGATATACTAGACCTTTGCAAATGTGAGGAGGGTGAATGGAAAAGCTGCAACCTTCATATTAATGGACAACTATGTTCCAGTCCAGGGCCTGCATCATTCGGAGGCTGCAATTGAAAAGCGAGTGCGTCACAGTGGCATAACTAGACTGTCCCATATCAAAGGCTCCTTCACTCGCAGCCAAGAAATGCAGCCTTCTTTTGTGAGCCTTTGTGGTCCAATCTATTCCATGGTTCATTGCGCACCAGTCATGAAAATAATATCGGAACAAACAACCCAGAGAGACTGATGATTACACTTAAAGAGGAACTGAGCAGGATTTCCTCCCGTCGCCATACTACATTTTTACCTTAATTAAAAAGCTCCGGACTAATTGTGATAGTTAACTACTGTACATGACTTGTGACTCTTTGCCTTCCACCTGACATCTAATGGCTGAAAACCAACCTTGCAGCATCAGTTTAGTTGCTCGGTCGCCGCCCTGGTGTCCCAGCTCTCTTGTCTGCGCACCGTGACACGAACGTGCTCCGTAACTTGCAATCTTCTGTTTATGACGGTTAAGACTACACAAATATACACGTCATAACATTGTATATAACGTTATCCACCGCTCCATCCATGTATTGATTTTTCACCAGTTTTATTGTAAACAAATGCACATGGCCGAGAGGAGGGTTAGCAAAACAGCGGAAAAGGGACCGGACTTGCATAGTTCCCCTCTAACTACTGCAATTTTAGCTCCATTCAACAGTTAACAGCACAACTGTTAAAACAAAGGGCCTCAAAAGTTTTTAATTAAATAAACATCAGTGTTTTTAAGGTTGCTTGGCAACAAGAGCTGCATTTTGCAATGCAGTGAGACAAAGCTTATTTTATTTTGAGCCTTTGTGGCCTATGACAGCTACATGGGGGGCATAACGTCATACTTTCCATACAACAAACATAAAGTTGTCAGTGTGGCCACATCAAGCTTGAGAAGCACTGGGTCCAAGAAATCAACACCAGTCTACCTGATTGGATAAAAGTATCTTAATGAGGATAGGAATAGACACGATGTAGTGACTGACTGATTGGAGGTGTTAACGATTCATTTTTAGAGAAGTATTTTCATGTAGCATACTAGCTGGAGACCAGCCTACACATGTTCACACTTCATTTTTCTTCCACACAGGGAACCTCTTGGCAATAATCACTGTTCCACAAAGAAAACTCAGGGAGGTCACAATGGAAACTTTAAGCAGAAGTTTATGAATATGGTATAAAAAAAAATGTAATTTAAAAAAAAAAGGTGGACAAAACCTGAACAAAATATGGATAAAACACTATTTGTGTTGGAAAGAAACTGCAAAAAGAGATCATTATGTGGCTGCTGAATAGGACACACAAGACTTAAATGCCACTCAATTTTCCACTAAAGATCTGTGTGCAGAAACAAGGACACTGTAACCTTCCACAAATTAATACATAAACCAAACATAAATGTCATATTTACAGGTTTTGCACATAGTTTCATTCACTTGAACTCTGATTGGTGCTCTTTTAACACAATCACATTGTGACCTGCTCTTCTTCTGCAGTGATTTAACAGCAAATTAAAAGAAAATTAAATGTAATACGAGTTCATCTATTTGTGTCCGACCCTAATATTCACATCCACGGCTCCCTGCTGCCATCATACTGTCAACGCTAGTCTGGTTGTATGAAAAGACAAAAAAAAACAACAGCCAGGATCTCCAGAGTAAACATTACATGATTTCCAAAAAGTTAAGTTTCTGTTCTTCACAGCCTTGTTAAGCCTCCTCACACAACAAATTACACTACGAGTGTGTGTGATGCTTGTGCTGTCAGGGTCTAATTGTATCATGTTCGTAGTCCTAATCAACTGTCAAGATCTCAACTTGTGAAGAAGACACAGTCAGAACATGAGTGATGATGCAACTTCTTTGGTAAATAAATCACGATTTAGACCTGAAAATGAGTCGTTAGAATTATTCCCTGCTGTTTTTTTTCTTAAAACATAGGTTCTGAAAAGCTGTGTGATTGATTTTCAGTGCTGATTTAGTTTCAAAAGACTTCAAACTCTGATATTCTAATTTGATAAACACGTTTTCCCTTCACCAAAGTTTGGTGTCAGGGAAAAGTACATTTCTGTTTTGTATCCACTGCTTTGAGAGGGATTGTCCTCCCAAATGACTGCTCTGGTCTCACAATCACTTAAATCCCTTGTTAAGTTCAGCAGACCAAAAAGAATCAATTTAATGATGGCATATAGTAAATATAACTAAGCTGTAACAAGCCAGATTTGAGTGTTTCCAAGCATGCAGTTCAATCTTTAGTAGCGTAATTCTGTAAGAGACAGGATGAGCGCCTGAGCAGCTGACACACCAACATGGTTTGACAATACTATTTACAATGTTAAAACTTTCATTTTCTTAATCCAACGTGCTACTTGACATCTCATGACAAGCTGAGTGGAGACGCAACCAAAAGCTGCAGACACTTTTTGCCATGTTGTATCTGGTGGATCCAGTCTTCCTCCACCTACTCCCTCTGCTGTGATCCAATCCACTTTGTCAAGTGACAAGGACACTCTGGATCGACAAGGCCCCGGGGAATCTCTTCAGTGTTGAAAATCCATTGCGCCTTCGACAGCAGGTAACAGTGCCCCGTAACAACAACAACAAAAACATCACTAATGATGAGGGCTGTGTCTCTATGGAGACTGCGAGAGGAATGATGGAGGAGCAGATGTTGTTCTACTGGATGTGGAAATGCTTAATGGATAAAGGACGGACTTTATATCTCTTGGAGAGACGATGCTTGAATCTACAACTGCAACAATTGATGGAATTAAGAAAGAAGTCCCGAAGGTCAAATGTACCATTAAATTCTCTCTGGCACAAATTTATAACTTGAGAAAAATGAAGAAGAAAGTTGGACTATTAAATTCACAACAGAAGTTTACATCCACTGAGCGTAGGAACTCTGAAAGTTTCCTTTATTGATCATTTAGACGATCATTGTAAATATTTATAGTGTGATGCAGGACAAGGCAGATACTGAACAGAAGGTCAGAGAGTTCTTGTACTATAAACTGAAAATTGATCCAATACTGGGAGTGAAAGAGCCCACTCCAGACCAAATGTAAAACTAAACTCTAGCCAAGACCAATATGTTGAAATTCTTAAAGGGATAGTTGACCCAAAAATCAAACTTCACTCATTATCTACTCACCCTAAGGGCTGGGGGAAGTTTCAGAGTCCTCCATGCCCTCTCGGAGTTACAGTGGAGCGTGGACCGTGCAGCACTGCATGTCCATATGACGGTTGCAAACGGAGCTCACTTTTCTTCGCCCAAAAAGACACACCAAAAAACATCCAAATACCTCCACACAGCTCGTCTGTAATATCCGCCTTGTATTGAAGCCCCGACATGAGAAATTGTTCAGAAAAAAATTAAAAATAAATCAATGTTTTAAGCTTGTTTGTATCGTAAGCTCCTTCACTGCTTCACTTCCTGGTCCGTCCAGAGCTTGCACGATTGATTTGTGGAGGTATTTGGATGTTTTTTGTTGTGTCTTTTTGGACGGAGAAAAGTGATCACCGTTCATAACCATCATATGGACATGCAGTGCTGCACAGTCCACTGTAACTCCGAGAAGGCACGGAGGACTCTGAAACTTCTCCCAGCCCTTAGTCGACATGAGGGTGAGTAATGGGTGAAATTTGAATTTTGGGTGAACTATCCCTTTAAAGCTCATACTCTCTGAGGCAAGTGCTCACCTCAAGAACACTCCAATTTGTGCAAATGAGGATTTTTCTGAATTGCTATGAAGAACGCATATCTAATTCCTGGGAGGAAACTGTCCAGGGACAAAAGAAATTATGTTGTGATTAACTATGACAGACTGGTAGCTAAACCACAAGAGCACTAGAGGATGACAGAAACCAGATACTATGAGTGAATTTAGCCAGGATTACTCCGGTTTTACGGAGGCTAATTCTAAACATGTTTTTCTTTCTCCACTGCCAAACCAATGATATCATCTTCACCCCAGCAATCTGACACTTTATTCCAAAACCTGCCTCAATGGGTACGCATACAATCGACCGATATTGGACCTTTGATTGACCATTTTTCTGTATCAGGATTGTCCAACATAAAGAAAAGAAAGAAAAAAGAGAATAGATTGTGTTTTTACCATCTCATTATAATCAGAAATCAGAAAAAAGGACGTTCTCTGTAAAATGCATTGCTCATCATCAGAATTGTCTTCATCCTACCCATTTTTTTTAATCCCATAATAAAATTTGTTGAAAATTTTCTTCATCTCAGTCCTCTTTTGAGTTGCACCAACGTTTTTGTGTTTGTGCATTACAGCTGATCTCATGGCTCATATGTGTATATTAAAGTGTAAATGATAAATGCATTTTTAACACATGACACTTGACAAATACATAATGTAGATGATCTGATAGCTGAATCAGTGAGACTCATTACACAGAGTGAAGTCTGTGACTGATAATAAACCCATCTACTCTGCAAGAATAACTAAAAAATTAATTAGTCTCAGTGACTTTACATTAATGTATAATGCGACTGATATTCATGAAACATCAGTGTCTATGAATAAGAAAAAGAAAAAGGAACTGTCACAAATTCTTGGAAATGTTGTTCTGTCGCTGTTATACTGTACTGTACATGTCATGTTTAGCTCAGGGATGTTATTCTACAAACACACAGCGAGTGAGACAGGTAAACACATGTGGCTGAAAGACTCCTTTAGAGGGTTTTTGTACGTATTTCACCAAGTTGCTGCCGATGGCTGACGGATCGTGTACTGCATGCACCTTTTTTTTTATTCATGACAGTTCTTCTGACACCCAGTCAGATGGTCAGCAGCTGTGAAGGGACTTTACCTCCTGGGACTGTTTCATTAGAATACATTAAGAGATAACAGAGAAAATTTTGTTAAGCAAAAGCAGGTTTCTCTCTGTTCTCTTATCCTGGTAATAACTGCACAGCATTTCATGGTGTCTGACAAAAAGGTTGAAAACCACTGGTCTAAATGTAGCCTAACGTGTGGCAACCCAATGCAATGCATAATACCCCTTTCAGCCAAGGTGGCCATTAGGCTTGACAAGTTCACCCTCAACTCACCACATTTACCAGCATTAGATACATTACTGCTACTGCACCAGCCTCTTTATCAGCAATATTGAGCTTTGGAATAGGAATTCACTTTATAGCTGCAGTTAATGAAGTATTTATGTGATCTTGTTTTGTAAATACTGTAGCAATAGTTCATAATGTGCTGCCGACCCATTAACAACACATTAACTTTTACATAACTGCAAAACCTCGGTAACGGTAAATAGATACAGCTACATCCGGCCAATGGCTGATTGTGACTGGAAAACATAAACAGCTAAAACATTAAAACACCAGCATTTATCACAGCACAATGTGGACGCCAATTCAATTCATTTGAATGGAGCTGCTTTAATCAGTGGATCTGGTCCTGGTGGGAAATTATATGAGTCAGCATGAAATGTACTGTGTGTATCCCCGAGGAGTTGACTGTATTTCCTGTATGAAACATTTGCGAAGACCAATGTTTTTAATACCAAGAACCCTGCACTTACATTTGGTGCATATCAAAGTTTAGATCCAGTTCCACTGTGGTCAAATGAATCTTTAAAAGGAGCTCACAGCCTCGAGATACGGATTTCTTTTTAGTCACGATTAGGTTCAATAGCACCTTGGTTATATGACACCTGATTCACTGGAAACTCATCTAATTATTCGTCATAAGTTGGCTTTTCTGCACCGACGATATTGCATAAAGAAACGTCGATTTTAAAATTCCACTGAGTTGAGCTGAAGTTTCAACTGGTGATTCTCTGATTATTTTAATTTCATGCCTGCGGAGTGAAATCTGATTCCAAAGTCTCAGCAAAGCGCTTTGTAAAATGCATCACTTGTAAAGTAATCTAATAATATCCAGATGAAAATGATAACCTGCCTGTTCATCATTCTGTAGATGTTTCCTTGCCCTGAGCCCAGCATCCCAGAACCTCCCACAGTTGTCTCAGCTGCTCGAGCAGCTCTCAGGTCCAAGAGGGGATTTGGCAGCGTTGCAATAGCAGGGCAGACATCCAACATTCTCCAAGTCTCCCATGTAGCTCCTCCTCTCTTCTCTCTCCTTTCCTCCCACCTCCTATTCACTCTCTAACCCACCCACAAACACATCTCCTCCATCCAGATATGTCCCATTTCCTTGTGATCAGCAGCAGCAACAGCTGGGCCAGTGTGGTTTTCATCTCATGAGTCTGTCTGTGTGTGGGTGTGTGTGTGTTGTCTTTTTTACATAACGACTCAGCGGTCATGGGTTGGGCCACACCCACCTTCAAGCTGCGCCTCCACTTAGATCTGAACTGTTTAGTCACCACCGCCACAAACACCTGCTAAAGTATCAACAACTGCCCATGTAGTAGTTCCTGCACTACATCACCAACACACGCACACACTGCCTCTGCTGGCGTGGTTGTTTAATACGTTGTTTTTCCTTGGTTTTCAGTGAAAGTCATTAGAAAGCAAAAGGAAAACTAATTATTAGTGCAGTCCTTCTACCACTTCACACCATACACTGTCGACAGTGCAACTTTCAGCTAAATTAATATACATGGTCGCCTAAACAAATCAATGACGGTCTGTTTTGTGGAAATCCTGCCCATGCGGTAATCACAGCTTAATTACAAAATAAAGCAACCACCCATGAGTCTGCTTTCCCCCCCAGCTTGGACTCTCCTGACAATACCACTGCTACGCAGGTGAGCGCGATAGTGAAGAATGATGAGGTGTAAAAGAGAGGAGGGTTGACTTGGCTGCCCTGAACCCTCTGGCTCTTCCTTTTGTCTCTTCCCGTGCAAGTGCGCAGCTGGCAGAGCGAAGCTTTCCCGGTCTCCCCCTCCATATTTCTCTCTCTTTCTTGCTCTCTCTTGGTTTCTGTCGAGCTCTGACAAAGGCAAGCTGGCAGACAAATCCAGCCAAGCAGAACACTGTGCTCAGATGTAAGACTATTCATTTTAGCAGCAGCAAGTCAGGGAAGTAGTCTCTACTTTTCTGCTTCTCTGCTCAATTTTGTATGCGGTGTCAATGTAATGGTAGCGCGGGGGTAATGGATGAAGATGTTAACCCGTGAGAAATATTATTTAAGCTGGTGTGAAAAGCATGTGCACAGAGAAAATGTTTCTAAAATCTAAAAATCTATGAAAGCCTGCATATTATGAATAAGGTTATACTGTAAGTAAGGTCCTTTTTAAATATTCACAGCGTCTCACTGATCTGTTTTCAAGAGTCTTGCTCCTTGAGTCGACTCTAAATCCGATGGAAATGTTGCAGATGATTAGTGACACACATGACTCATCTGTATTTGAATGGGTGGGTGTGTGGTGATGGTTGGGGAGGAGGGGGGGCAGCACATCATCAACCACTGCCTGGTGGCTGAGAGAACAATCGCAGCTCGATATTGGTTCACATTCAGGTTGAACACCTAATCACAAACTTGATAGGACTGTCAGGTAACTGGAGCTGTAATTTTGTGCACCAGTGATTTCAGAAAAGCACTTTGATATATATGTTTCAAAGCTGAAACAGACAGCTTATCTGATCAGCAGGCGCTTTTTATGATAAATTACATACAAGGTAAGGTCAAAATAATGGGACCACCCAAATGTCAATATTAAGTCCGCTGAGTGACAGATGGGGTTTCTATTCTACAGAGGCTTCATTTCCTTGGAGCCATCTGCCCTTGGGGTGCTGCTGGATTAATTGTAGTAATTTCTAATACGAGATAATTTGCTGAATACTCTCATTCTGGGATGCAGCTCCTTCACATGATGACTACTCCACTGTAATAATCAAGCAGTTGGAGGATAACAGACAAAAGAAAATTGGGTCTACATTTGCTGATTACATTCTGTGGATGCTTTTATCTGAAAATCCCTGGAAGAAAAAAACATGTTTTAGCAAGTAAACATCACCCGCCAGCCAGTCAGGCTGCGAGTGGTCGTACGGTACCTCTTTAGATCAACATCATCATCATCAAATCTGGTGTGTGCAAGTGTTGATTTTCAACATCCTAATGTACGACATTGTCCTTAATGCAACTAAAATGACTAAGACACAAGAAGGAAAACCTAATGCATGAAGGTGACAAGATGTGTAGATATAACTACACAAGAGAGAAGAATGTCTGGGCTCCTGGGTGGTCGGACCACAGAACCATCGATCAGGTGTCATGAAAACCGCTGCTCTCCTGGAGGCTTTCTACATCAACATCATAAAACAGCTGGACACCTGTGCATCATGGCAAGATGCTTGGATCCTGTGAAGCCATGATGACGTTTACCGAGGCGACCACTGGTGCGTAGGATGACACGGAAAACATATCGGTGCAGGTTTTTCCCGCTTTTACAGCTCAACATAGTTTATCAACTTCAACACACCACACGGCAGCGACACAGTAAAGCTTGAGGCATGTGTTAATATAAGTCTGTCATCTGCGGAGTGGATTTATTGACAAAATTTTGCAGGACCAACACTTTTCTGAAAGAGGAGATTGGTTGCACGAGAGAAACTCAGTACACATTTAAGCTCCTTTCTCTTATTGACACAAAGATTTTGGTAATCTATAGAAAGGAAACAGTCTGCAGCAAACCGCTACGACTTACAACAAATACACTGAATCCAATCAAATATGATCCACTGTAGACACACAGGAGCTGTTCCGGATGACACATCTTTTACACTTCCCCTGATTTTATAAATACAATACTGTACAACACACCAACAGGCATCAACAGACATTAAACTTTTTGTTGAAGTCTTAAACATCTCCATTAAATCTACAGTAGGAGATCCTGGAAAAAAACAGTTTGAACAGGCTACATATTGAAAATATACAATTCAAAAGTCCACGCCCTTTTCTTTAGACTTCAATCCGAAGCCACGCCTCCACAGCACAGTAACGCTCAATGCTTGTTCTTTTCTGCCATAACGTTGCTGCAACTGTCTCATTGAATTTAGCAAGATAGCATAAGCTCTGGCTCTGGCGTTGTTTTTTCTGTATTGTAAATCATTGGCATTAGATGGCAGTTTGATAGACGCATCACGATCGAATGAGTTCTTTCGTGGTTTTGTCCGTTTCCACAGGTGACTGACATTTTTCATTTTTGAGAGAAAGCATTTAATTCATTGCTTGCAATCAGGGTGTGGAGAGGACTTCAAGCAATACAGTAAAAAAAAAATGTTCAAGAAAAACATCTTCTCCCCTATCTTTAAAAAGTGGCACTTGAAATTTTCCAACACAAAGTCAAACTGAGTACAAGTGATACTGAACCGAAGTTACAAAGCCACAAACACAAGTTTGAACCTGTCAACAGCATTGCAGTGATTTGGGTCTTGAATTGCTTTTTGCACTAATAGAATTAGGAAACCTGGAGCTTTCCAACAGTGTATAATTTAATTAATCAAGGTTGTATGAAGATTGAGCACAGTGCAGACCAAACTCACTGAAAACAGCTCGGCCACAGGTCAAAATATCTGACGGGTGGGACAATACGCTTGAAAAGGTTTTAAAGGGATAGTACACTACAGAGGCTAATCTAATTTCTTGGTTTCCCTCATCACCCCGCCTTAACGTTCTGTTATTATCTCACTGCGTGGTGAATGTGAAGGCCACAACTTGCCCACGAGAGCGTTTTGGAGTTGTTGGATTGTGTATTTGATGAGTTTGATGAGGGAAACCAGATTTTTTGGTTTCCATTATTAGCCTCCGTAGCCTCCGCGTAGCTCTGAGCAGCTCGCACCTCTGCTCCACCGTTCTAAAAATAGCTTGCACCGACAATTAAAGGTAACGAACTCCACTTTGGGTGTCCCCGGCGGGGGCCCTGTGTCTGCTTTGCCTGTGGCTAGGCTGGGCTGGCTGCCGCCGCGCTCCTGGGCTGCCTGGTCGGGTCCCGCCTCCCACCACAGTCCTAAAACTATAGGGATTATGACAATGGGAAAAAAAACTTTCTTCCCTGAATATTGGTGACTACCAGAATTTCAAACATCATTGTGACCTCCTCTAAAGTTTGTAATTCTTTTGGTGATGTTCTCGTCAGTTTAAATTTTCAGTTTTAAACAGTCGCCACTTTTTTTTTTGCCACAAAATTCTCTCACATACTTGAAAATCTAGCACAGACTGCAATTTTACCAAATTATTGTAATTTGATATGATGATAGTGTTTCTCCTCCAATCAACAACAGTGTAATCAAGCAATTGGCACGAAGCTGAGCACAGCAGCTTACCATTACTGGCAGCTCTTTCTTCTGTTTTTCTTTTCTTTTTGTTTCCCAAAGTAAAAAACAAACACTTTGTTCTTTTTTCATGCAAGATGTCTCTTGAGGTTTTTATGATTAAGACAGGAAAACTAAAATCATGCTTTTTTTTCTCCCCCCAGTTGCCTGCGTTTCTGTTTTCTTCACTTTCACCACGGGACAACTGACTGGTGATAAGGATATTACCAATTCTTAAATTAAGTCAGCGACCTTCCAGTCATGTGAGATCCCATCACACCATGAAGCCAGCCAGCTTTACAGATAATAGAGCTGATTTCATCACTTGACTTCATTTCCATCTGACAAAAGTTGCGCGAGCTTGAGTCAGTTGATTCAGATGCAAATGTCTGTTCAGAGTGTAACATTTGTGGAGGTCAGTGCTGGCAGAGGCTAAGTTTCTCACAGCACCATTCACAGCAGGAAAGCAACCGCTAACTGCACAGAGGAGGCAGGCTTCCTCCAGAATTACTGACAGGTCTCTGTGTGTGTGTGTGTGCGTGCATGTGTGTGTTTGCAGGACAACTCTGCCGTTTTAACTCGCCTCAGGCTCAGCTGAGACTCAGACGGACACATTCCAGCTGGTTCTCTGCACTGGATGTAGACAAAATAACAAACTGCCAACCAGCAAAAAGTTGTGCGGGAGGATGCATACTGTGCCCTTAAGGATTTATGCCCTGGACTCTTTGAAGTGGTGCTGCAGTCTCCGTAATTGTCTGGTCTTTGTCGACTAATTGCTTGTCTGCTGTATTGTGGCACGCTGCAAATGCTGAAAGGGGGACTCGCTTAAAAAATAAATAAATAAAGGAGGTGCTGTCTTCAGCAGCTGCTTGTTTGAAACAGTGATATCCTGAAATATTGACATCATGTGCTGTGTGCTTCCTACATACCTGAGAAATGTCATAAGAATGTACGACAATACATAAATCCCCACAACACAAGCCTGGCAACATGAAAGACTCAGTAACCACAACTGCGGCTACCATTACAACGACTAACACTGCCATTAGTAGCACTGCTGGCACAAGATCTACAAAAAACATGAGCGAATAAGTGAATACAAGAACACAAGCCAGGCAGCGTCATCTCCTTAAGTAACAATGCTCACAAATATTTCAATGTCAACATGTTTACTGCTGCTTAAACAACAACTATGATGACCACAAAGCGATGCAAAATGCCTAGGAATAGATACAGAACGGCTACAAAGAGACACACAATGTCTACGGAAAGACACAAAATGACCATTAGGAAACATGAAATGAGCAAAAAAAAGAGACACAAAATAACCACATGATGACCACAAAGAGACACAAAATCACTGCAAAGAGACACACAATAGTGACACAAAGCCGACTACAGAGCTGATAAACAGCCACAAGCCACAAACAAGGCTTATATGAACGTTAAGGAGGGGAGGCTTTTACCTGTCTGTGCCCCGGGGCCCATTTTTTCACAATTTGCCCATTATGAATACAAACACTGCTAATGATAGCTACAGTCATAACCTACCGCCACAATAATCATGTTTTGAGTTCATTTGTGCAACTCAAAATGACTGTGCATTACACACGGTGCAAACCATGAAGCATCACCAGTCATTCCTGCACCACTGCCCACATTAGCACTCACAGCATGTTAGGGGCCAGCTCGGCAAAATGGCAAGCGCTTGATTGGACCATATATGAACTGACATGTCACATTATTTCCAACGCTTCTCTATCTGTCAGATGCTGACTGTCGACACTACAGCATGTGACTTTTGTGATAAGGTTGCCATGACATTTTCCAGATGGCAGCTGAAAAATGTCGGAAACAGAAGGCTGGTTAAATGGATTCTATCCTTTGCTGCAGGTTTGATGCTTTCTTATCGACAGGCTAATTCCCTGAAGGAATTGGATGTGCCATGGGAGGAGACTAATGGAACAAATGGAGACTTGTATTCCCCCGACGCCCTATCTGAGTCTAAACTCGCCTGCTTATGGGCTGCACCGCTGCCCATCTCCGGCTGCTCTCTCTATCTTTTTGCTTTGCATCGCTTGTCACCTTTGGTCTAGGTTGAAAGGTCAAACTCCACATCAGATTTGTCTTTATGTTTTTAAAAAAGGCTGCATTACTCTCTAGCCCCGGCCATATGTGAAACAGAAAGATAAGGCTTTTCTGCTGGTGGGAAACGTACCGAGGCGCAGCATGTACAGCCCGACTGACAATGACACATGACAATGACAACTCTTTTGAGCTCAGGCTCCTGGTGAGATTGGATCCACGGTGACAATACAGCAGTATAAATAACTCCAGCAGTGGATTAGATGAGGGAGCACATAACAGGCTGCTCATACCATTTTGACTGAAGCAAATAAACACAGGCAGCAGGTGACATGTCCAACAGCTATTGCACCGCAGAGGTACGAGGATGAGAACGGATGAGAACGATCTCAAAAACCAGTTGCTGAGAAGAAAATGTTGAGCAACACAACAATTATGTTGGGGGGGGGGTCATATTTTTTCTGTCTTCCTGTTTACACATCTCCTCCCACGCAGAGTGCATCTTCAATTCAATGTCACACTAATGCAAAGAAGATTTAAAGAGCAGCTGCTGCTGTTCCACAAGAGTGGGACCCTTTGGCAGCGGGCGCCGTTTCAGCGTGTCATCGGTGATACAAACCGGGTGTGGTGTCTGCTGAGCTGTTCATTTGTGAAATGAGCAGTGCTGCAGTTGTAATCAAGGCACACCAACAAAACCCAATCTAGACTCCGCCATAAAACAACCGGAGATGACACCAACATCATCAGAACCAAGGCCGCAGAGAAGACATCCAACCGCCATCGTGCTTATCTTTGATTCACTGATAGACACCAAACAATAAATCTAAGCGTAATGCACAACCCAGGAGAATCTAAATTGGGATTATGTCTTAGTTGTTGTGTTTAAACTGAGCTGACGTCTGATCCTATTGTCATAAATCTGATGTTGTTTTTATGCCTCTGTGACTGTGACAGCCAAAGCTGGAGAAATATTGTTTTGGGTTGTTCATCCAATCCATCTGTCAGATTTTGGTGGGCGCCTTATCTCAGTAGGACCTTAAAGGAAAGTTCTTCAAATCTGGCACAAATGTCGAGTTAAATGATTAGATATCACCAGCCAAAGGTCAAAGGTCTCAGTGACCAGACAGATCATAATTTTGGCCTTTAAGGAATAAAAAGAAAAAAATGAAATTCAGTCATTAGTGACTCACCCTCATGCTAATATATACTCGAGAGTTATTTACTCCTCGAAGTGCATCTGGAGCTCCGGGAGGTTGGTTCATAGTCCAACGAAAACTTTATATGAGATTAATAGGGACCGACACAAAAACGTCCATAAAACTACACAAAAACCATGTCCACATCCGCTGCAATCCAAGTGTCCTGAAGGGATTTAGTCCAGAGTTTATACTTGAAACGACTTGTAGGACATTTTTACACCCTAAACAGTCACATACGCTCTCACTTTCACGCAACGCACGTGGACGTGTGAATTCTGGACTATATCCCTTCAGGACACTTGGATTGCCGCAGACGAGCGGTGTGGAGGAATATTTCAAGGTTTTTGTGTAGTTTTATGGACCTGTTTGTGTCGGGCACGATGCACGCGTGCGTCCTGTGAACGGGAGAGCGCGCCCCAGGCAAATTCAATACAGTACTGTAAAAATGTCCTAAATGACATTGTTTCGAGTATAAACTATGGACTATATCCATATTTTACTCAAAACTTCATACATGATTTATGTCAGAACTTTAGTCCAGTCCAGTCTGGTGGAACCATGAGGCGGTGATTCTTGTTTAAAGAGTTTGTTAAAAAAGTCCACAGAAATTGTGTAAAGAAACAACTTTTCCCATATGAATTTGGGTAATTATACAAAAAAGCAATTTTGTGGTCACTGCTTCAGCAGATAAATGTATGTGTCCATCTTTATTTTAGCCTTTTCCTTGGTCGCTTTTTAATTTGCACAATGCCAGTGATTCTAATTTGAATGTTTTTTAACTTAATGACTTTTGCCATGAACAATCTCTTTTGAATAACCGCTTTGAATTTCATACTATAATTATTGTTTATTGAAACTGATCGTACAATTAATGTAATGTGAAGCACCATGAAGCACAAGCCGCCTCTGCACGTCCAAAGTTTTATTTCTAAGCCGATGTTTCACACGTTGTTGCTTCACACAGGGAGCAATGTGTGTGTGATTGGATACAATGTGAAACCTGCTGGAAGACAATCTGAGCACGGTGGGGCCGGTGACGCGGCTTTGTGTGGAAGAGACAAAGATGTCCTGCAGGACACGGCGGTGAGTGAAAACATCAAAGCACTGAGGATCAAGAAATCTCAATCAATAGCTTTCCTGAGTGAGAAGTGTGTCGGGGGAGCGAGAGAGAGAGAGACAGAGAAAGGCACAAATATAGAGCTAGGGAGACGGATTTTCGGCATTACAAGGTACCAGTGTTTCTGATAATCTCATGAATGCGTGAACATGTTATTCACTACTTTATTGCAACAATAAAGGGTCTGAGAAATAGTTCTGGCATGAACACATCCTGCCTAAGTAAACATATTGTTAAGGTTTAATTATATTGGTTATTAATGTTAAATAAAGCCTGGGTGTTCACTGAGACACAGGGAGTGAAATTATATAAAAAGTAAAAACAACATCCAGTCACTGAACTGACATCATCACACTCTGTCTTTCTTGATAACCCAAAATTTCACTTATATTCAGTTCACTATTACAAGCAACAGAAAAGCTGTAAAGCTTCGCAATTGGGGCGCAAATGATTGGAGCTGATTAGCTTCTCTTGATTGACCAATCAGTTGCTCAGTTTGTTCTTTCCAGCTGTGGATAAAGAGTAAACGATTAAGAAAAAAAAAAAACAGCTTTGACAAGAGAAGGTAACTTGAAGGCCTCATCATCAACCGTTACACCATCACTAACTAGACTCTCCTCCTTTCAGCCATTATTGCATCTTTCTTCTCCAGTTTCAATTCTCTGTTCTGAACAGTTCCAATTATTTTCGCCCAGGGGGAAGAAAGTTACCGTGTATGGAAAACGCCTTCTGCCTGGGTGTCTCCTTTGATGTATGATTGACTCGTCATTACCTAGTTAGCCTTGAGAGAACAGTCAATTACCAGCCTCTCTGCTGCTCACATCACCCTCCAAGTGACAATGCAAAGGGTTATTTTGACACTGCACATATTGCACACAGAAGTCAGATAAGTACCAATTCAGGTTTTTTAACAAGCTAACAAAAAAACCCCCAAAAAAACCCAATATGGCACAAGATGAAGTGTTTCACTGATGGCATTTTGCTCTGCAACAGGTGAGTTCTTCCAGCTGAACGGTGAATTGGCAGTGACACTGTACCCGTTTCTGTTAAATTAACCAAACGAACACCTCACACATTTTACCGCTAAGGCTTCTGGCTCAATGTGTGGAGTTAAGCACCGCTAAATTAACGTGTCTGCACTAAAGCAGAAGAGAATTGGGCTGGCTGGATCAATGTTATACCTTAAAGCTTCATTTTCCCCAGAAACATTCATGCTCCATTAACATCAACCCACGGTTAAAGAAACAATCTTTTTGTGTTGACGCTGTACAAAGCACAGTCCATTTTCATGTCATGATCCTGAGGTATGTTAAGGCTTTTGCTGCATTATGTCCTCACTTATCTCCTCCCTTGTGTGTAGTTGGCATAAGTATATCGGGCCAGTGAGACAAGTTCAAAATGAAATATATTTATCTTCTAGGCAAAAGTGTAAAATCTAAGACAAAACGTCTCGGTAAAAATGAAATCTCAAGTGAAATATTTTATGTGAATATACTTGATTGTTCAGCAGTGTTGCTGATATGAATATCATTTAATCTCTCTTGTAAATAATGTATGTTTACATGTATGCATTTGTCTATTAGCAAACAAATGTTTTCTCTTCTTGTTTCCTTTGTATTGAGTTTTTGCTATTTAATGTTTTTAGTGCAGAAGCGCCAAGTGTTTACTGGCTCCAGCTTCTCAAGGGCAAGGCCTAGGTGAATATTTGAAGCTTTTCTTTGTCATATAATAATGAAGTGGATCTCTATGGGTTGTGGACTCTTGGTCAGAAGAGTAAAATAGACATTTGAAGATATACTAATTGTACCACAGAAAGAATATAATGGATTTTTTTCCAGTGATTATGTGGGCTACTCACCATTTGTTGCAGTCTTGTTTTTAGCAGGTCAAGTTTTTTAGAAACCTTAAAAAAAAGAGCAAATGGGGACCAATTTTCAAGTTACTGTATTTGTTTGGTTGAACACAACAAGGCCCCTCTATTTTATTTACCTCACACAGGGTCAATAAACAGTACAATCAAAGCCCGTCTCTGGTACAATATAGATGATCATAATTCTGTCACTATGGCAACCTAGCATACCTGAATTAGCCTACCGGTATACATATTTTGAAATATATGAAACGAAGCTGGCACAGGTTTTCCTGTTCTGTAGCTGTAATTCAACCAGCTGCACAGCGTTATGATTATGATGGGTTGTCAATCTGTGCAGCAGACCCCTCAACTTGGCCAGTGTCCGTTCAGTGCTCCATCTATTCAGCTACACTTGTATTGAAACCCTTAATCCAAGCAGAGTTAGTGAAACACTCTGTCCACTAAGCTTCATAGGACATGAGATATCCAAAATCCTGAAGCACTGAAACATCTCAGCAACCAGGATGGGATCATTGACAGCAAGGGAAGGAGATAAAGTGAAGGACAAACACATACATTATGACAGAAAACCTCTCTTTCCTGAACACCAGAGGGAAAGTCTCTCTCTGTCTCTGCCTAATTTCCCACGGGGAACAGAGAGAAGGTGCCCTTGAGGTTTGAAGATACTGTGCTGTAATTAGAAAGTCACGGGTTAAATCCAGTCAGCAGCCACCACATCCATCAACAGCCATTTGTCCCGTTACAACATCTTTGCCACTCTCTTCGGATGTTGCATTTCTCATGCACAGAGCGCTCTGGCCATCGACCGAGTGCTGGTTAAGGTCTAATTTGGATTAAGCTATCTAAAAAGAGCCAATCACACACTGATTGTATATCCCCGAATAGCTTAACATAATATTGCATAAGCCCTGTCACCTCTACCCTCTATATTTGACTAAGTGGATGGCTTTCAATACCAAAAGAAATAATTATCCCAGGAGTAATTTGTGCAATCTCCTCTACATAACCTGACAAATAGGCTTGTTAATGCAGATTCTACATGAACAAGCAAGTGCAGCTGCCTGACTCGGAAAAACTGAGGGTGCTTGCTCCCACAAGGTTTCAATGCCATGCTGTGCAGCACTGCAGAATCTTTAACAAGAATGTATTGTGTTAAGCTCAGCATGCATCACATGAATACAGGACAATGTCATGTAAAATTAAATGCACCCATTAACAGGTTGGTTCTGTTCTGTGAGGTACAGAGTCTAATTATTTGGATTCATATTTCATTGTAAGTGTGTATTAATTGTTTTTGCATATCCAATGTTTGTCGTTCTTTTGAGACTAGCCAAGCAAACGCAGCCAGCTGACACAGGTAGTATGACATCACTGTGCTTTCATAAGGCTGTGTGTGTCGAACCTCTTGCAAGACTGTGTCAGAGCAGATGATTTTCACACATCACTGTAAGTAGTTTAAGTGAAACAGACAGATTTAAATTGTGTTATTACTGAAACATGAGCTTCCCGATGTCATTCAGAGAATTGGAGTGACTCAAGACACGGTCATGGTGAGAGGCAGTTAGCTGTGAAACGGTCTGATTTATTAATACAATATCAGCTGAGATTAGACCGGTTATTGGTTAATGTTTTGGTTAAAATATGGCATGATTTATTTATTCGTTTAATTAAAATGCTTCGTTGTCTTGGTCCTTTGGGCCTCAGTTTTCAAAGCTTTTGACTTCCTGCTCAAAGTGAAATTAATAATTAATGCCCCCCAAGTGAAGGTATTCAGTCAAAACTTGTTATTTGGTTTTCATCAATATTACTCAGCCGTTATACTATTCATACCCAGAGCCTTATAAAAATTCAGTGTTGCAATTAACAAGTCATATCATCAATTTATCTGCACGCTAGTTCCTCCATAATTTATCTGCTGTATTAAACATCAAAGATCTGTGAAAAATACCCATCAACTTATTGCCTGACAGTACAGGGTGACTTCAGCAGCTCCAAAAACCTAAAATATTCAATTTAACATACTGTAATGTAAGAAAAGAAAAAGCAGTTTTTGTTTAAAGGTATATTGTGTAAGAATTACTCCCATCTAGCGGTGTTGTAGATCGCAAGCAACTCAGTCGTATTTCTCATGCTGCATTCACGTGAAATCGGTTGGATGACAGACGGACAACAGCCGCTGCAGGAAAGAAAATGTTGAAAATTTTTCCCAGAGGCCGAGGTGACATCTTGACATTGCTTGTTTATCTAAACCACAAGCATACTGTACACACACACACACACACAGGCACAATTATACATATACTGTATCTTCCCGCTGTGACATGTTGCACTGACTAACAGTGTAGGTCATACGGCCCTTAACAAGAGCAAGAGTTGCTATTTTTGGCTTTACATTCTTATTATTTATCCTCTTTTACCAGTAATTTTCAGATAAGGCTGACTAATGTGCACAACACTGCAGGGGGACGTCTCATTAACCATTTGTGTATAATTAGCCAAACCAGAAGCTGGTGCATGGCACAGCATCTCAACTTCTTTGTAATTTATAAAAATGAAGCTGCAGCTCACAGATTAAACTGTTCTGTATAATCATGAAACCTTCATCTATTCACAGGGTCATAAACAACACCTCAGGGAGTCAACGCCTCTCATAACATCTAACTGTACAGCAATATTCTAATAATTATTGCTGAAGATTTGTTCAACACATCAACCAAATTACTATTTTCGCACTTTGTGCCTACGACAAACTCAGGCTGCTCTGCAGGTTAACCTGAACTCAGTTTGCCCTCTCTCTCTCTTTCTGTCTGAGGTATAGCGGTGAAGGAAAGGTCTGAGAGCGCCAGTGGAACTATAATGTGAACAGAAAGAGGACTGAGGCCTATAAAGTGAACTGAGACCTCTTTCAAATGAAGTGTCTTTCCTGGTGGTCCACTTTACAAGCTTGGTTGGTTGGTTTAAAAGGAATTGCAAACACCCTTAGATCGTGTCTTTGTTACAGAATCCTGACATTGTCAGCTGCTCCAACCTTGATGCTTTTGTTACGTTTTTTTCATTATTTATTTTTATCTAAGGAGGCCTTGCAAGGTTTATTTCCTTTGCTCATAACTAAACTAATGAGGTATGTGAAGAATGTTAAGAAGCCAGATTCTCATCAGGATCACACTTGAAATCGATTGAATGTGTGGATGATTTTATAACAAACTTTCACCAACTTTCAGTGATGTAATAATAACAAAAATACAATAACGCCTTTAGTCAAAAGGCCTTTGAGAAATGAGCAATCAGTGTTTACTTGATTAAGTCTAACAGTGGCTCTCTTTTTCATATTTACTTTTCTGTTTACAGCTATCAACCTGAGAAATGTGGTGTTTGATTGTTCCATGCTTGGCAGTCCATATTAAACATTAATCATTAAGAGATAATTACATTAATTGACTGTTTTTCTCCTGGGGAAAAAGTGGATTTAATTATTATAGCTGAATTACATTACGGGAAGTGTTTTGTTTTTTCAGTAAAAGACCCTCTCACATCTCAAACTGACTATTAGTTCCTGAAGTGCGGCTGATAATAAAAGTTAATTTACTAAGGTGTCGGGGTGAGGTCAGTAAACTCAAACAGAAACACATGCCTGATTTGAATGTGCCGCATCGCTGGGAAGTAAACAAATCAGTATATACACTTCATAGTGAGTTCTTCTGTGGAATGATCTTTATTTTTTGAATACGCAGTGGGGTTAGTGTAGATTACAGTGTTAATAGTCACCTAGAGGAAAAACACCAGCAGTGGTGATAAAAATTGAGAAGAGCAATAACAACAGTGTCTGTGGGGGAAGAGCAACAATGTTGACTTAAGGGGACGCTAAGATTTAGAAGCCATTTTGGTTGGTTATAAAATTGAAGATCTCCAAGGCAGCAAAACAAGCTGTGTAATACTTTAGACTAACTGCAGATGGTGGCATGCTGGGGGTTGTTTTGTTTTTGTTGTTGCTTTTTTTAAAGTATTAAATTAATTTGGGTAGCATGTACATATTACAGAGCCTGGAGTCAGTGCAATACTTTGTTTTCCCAGAAACTGTAACCTTTACTTCACGCTAGACTTGTTTCTGCAGGAAGTAACCGTGGTCATTAGTGCATATGGAGACAGGAACTTTACTTTTGGTTCCAAAAAAAAATAAATACACAAATGCATACAGTTTAACACAACTTGCTCCCTGTGAGGATCCACGGGTTTTCTCACACTCACATCCTTCGCTGACCTCATCATCCCACCCCATCGCCATCATTCATCAAAGTGGCCATTAAAAGTAATGACCTCTGTAGAGCTGCCTCATGATTCAATGGCCTCAGAGAACTTAGCTAAAGGTATTGTTTACAGATGAAGAAAAAGACTGTCAGGGTAATGAATTTTAACACCATCAACTCCCCCTACTTTTTGTGTTTGGAATAATATGCAACACTGATATATGAATGCTGCTGCAGTGATAATGACATCAGGCTAAAATGGGTCTGCATATTGTTCTAAGTTATTGCTGATGTGAAGATAAAACAAACATGAATTATAAAACAAATTATGAGCACCATAACTATATGTTACGGGAACTGATGTGTCAACTATGAGAAGAGAGAGCGAGTTATTACCTGGAGCCGAAGTGAAACCTGCGCGGCTAACCCCGAGGACAAAATCTCTGCCTACACAATGAAGCTTAATGGGGCAAAAGAACCATTAGCACGGAGAGAAACACACCAATAAATTACTCAACCACTGGTGACTTCATTACCAGTAAACTGATTGAAGTGTCTATAGATAACTCAATGTTACACAACCTTTTCCACGGTGGTAATATTGCTGTCTACATAAAACACATAAAGACGTGGTAATATGTGTGAAGGCTCTTGGAAATCCATTTAGCACTGCAATACGATATTGCACCGCGGAGTTCTTCTCCCAGAGATGCGCCATGTAAATGAGATTTCTGCATCTTGCAGAGATGAAAGTGCAGTCTGGTGTTAATGATGCTGTAATGTTCAAGGTTACCAACTTCGGTCACAGAGAAGAGAGGAAGTGCAGAGGTCTGAAGTCACTCCTGAGGGAAGTGAGATGTTAACTCTTATCGCAGGTCGTGTCAGTATCTTTCTGATGGAACAAACAGCTGATCATATGAGACAGGTTTCCCCCACTCGACATAATAAATCATCTGACCAGCACTGAGTCTAAGTTTTTCAGTTTTCTTATGGATAATTCTTTTATTGAGGTGGCTCCAGTATTGAGGCGGACAGGCAGCCTGCAGCCCAGCTAACGCTCTTCAACCGGGCAAGTGGCTCCCGTCAAAGTTCAACCTATAACCGTGCATTTTTTTCACACTGACTGGCTCAGATAGTTACAATGAGTGTCCTTAAACATACTAGAAAGGAGAAATGAACCACTTGCCTGGTTGAGGAGCGTTAGCTGGGCTGCAGGCTGCCTGCCCGCCTGCCCGCCTCAAGACTGGAGCCACCTCAATAAGATCCATCACTCACCTATACAGAAAAAACATATGAAAACAGGGCCCAAGTTGAAGAAAAAAAAACAGTTTCCCTTTAAAGATAAAATCTTTTGAGATTCATTACTAGAGTTTTGTACTATGACCATCTCGACACGCTATTTTTGAGGGTAAGACATGCTGCGCTTGGGCTGCATTAACAATCAAGTCACTGATTATTTTTGAGAATAACAAGCATCACAAAATCAGGTTCATGTTTCGTTTGTTGGTTTATGGTTTAGTTTTGAAGTCAAAAATCATCAAGTCATAATCACCTTTCCTTATGCACAGTCATAAACCTGCATCCACTGTTTATCTTCATATTTGACTCAATAACAAGTAGGAAACAATCATTTCCTTCTTGTTTTCTGAGGAGTCATTGGTCATTTTCCAACAATCCTTCATGATATCATTCATACAGGTTGATAAAACCGAGAAAAAATGAGCCTGGCTCCTGTCATGTTCTTGTCGAAATGCTCATTCTGCCTGTAATGACTGTTTTCATGTCATATTTGTGATATGCATGTTTGTTTATTTTGCCTAATGACCAGCCTCGCCTCTTCTGTTGATGAACAGCCATTGGAAAAAATAAACACATGGAGGACACCTTCTGACACATCTCATCTTTGTGAATTTTCAAAGAAATGGGTGTCATGGTTATCAACGGCCATTTTCTCCATAACTGTGACAGGAAAAGAGGGCCGATTAGTTTTTTCACCCAAAGGTGTGTGCAGTCACATCAATTTCATTCAGCATTCATATTAAGAAAAAAAGAAAGAATTTAACCTCTTGTAAACAGAGATGTGACCTTACTCAACACAGTGTTTTGAACGCCTTTATCTCTCAGCTTGGTAAATTTGATCATGGTCCTTGTTTTTCAAACATCAGTTCAAAGCCATCTGTTGTCACACACAATATTACTTTGTAATTGCAACAATCAAAAAACACTGAATTCTTTTGAGGCACACAAGCGGGAAAAATTATAATGACTCTTCCTGTTACTGGCATGTGATGCAGGGAGACAGCATTCAAAGGCGAGTGGCAAGTCCCCCGCGTATGTCACAGCATGTTTTACCAGATAGCCAAACAGATGGAGGAAGCGCTGCAATGATTAGATAAAACGCTACATATTTAAGTCAAGTTAAGTTTTATTTACTTGGGTGCCTGGATCAACATGTTGATCAAAGTGGATCGTGAACAACTTCATACAGTAGTATTTTAATTTTTGTTTTCCATAAAAATGATTTTTAAAATACATTTCTTATTACTGTATTTCTTTATTTAAATATGTTAAAAAGCAAGGCTCCAGACTGCCCCTAAAATTTGAGACAGAGCAAGTAAATATGTAATCTATACTTGTGCATATGCAACCAATAAATTTGCTCTTTTATTTTAACACTGGTGGTGAAACATGGAAGGGGCAACTCAAATCATCTGTCATAACAGGTGTCAGGCCAATGTTGGTGAGGATCATGAATGAAAAGGAAATGTGAATATTTGCTTTGCAAGTCTATTTACAGTGTGCGCCACTAAATTTTCTGCTTGAGCTCCTAAAATTTTAGGTTTATTTTATTTATTTGTTTGTTTCGGGCATGTCAATTAAATCATCATCGTCATCACACTTCATAGTTCAAATACACATGGCCGAAAGGGAAAGCGGGAGAAGCAAAAGATTATCTAGTCCCGCCCCCATTACCCACAGAATGAAATCTTCATCATAATATTTTCTTTTTCTTTTGCTAATTACATTTTGACATAACATTTTCTTTCACTTATGACATTTTGACATAACATGTTACAACAGTAGGTAGTATACAGAGCTGAAGTCTAGCTCTAGACAGTTTACAGATTACGTGTGTGTCTGCACAGTAGACACACAGTTAGGGGCCTTTGTGCTCCTAGTGAAAAAACTTAGTCTGGAGCCCTGAAAAGTGTTACTAAAAGCATACAAACAAGCACAAAGGCATAGAAAAACAACTATATAGTACCAATCTTGAAAAATCTCATGTTGTTGGTATAGTGTGCTGCTATTAGGGTTCAAAATGCAGTTTTTCTTTAGAGATAACACTTTCCCCATGTGGACCGGAGGACATCCTTTAAAAACTGACCGATATGCTGTATTCCCTTAGGTTTTTAAAAGTGTGATGGAATTATATACAATCTATGTTTATATCAGGTGCTTTTTCTGAGGGGACCTTAGACCAAAGTGTTTTTAATACAGACCAGAGCATTTTTAACAGCAAATATGTGCTGCAACTTTAACAGAAAAAAAACAACAACAACAAGAAAGTAAAAATGTACTAACCACTGATGGCTGAAATCAGGCAGGTGTGGGTCAGGGAGTCGTCATCAATTATTGAAAAATTAACTGGTTGTTGTGCTTTCTATACGACCTTATTAGTATCCTGTACAGATTGTGTCGTAATGCCTTCATTATCATACATCTCTTTGACAGACCCTTGACAGTTTGACATATTGTGTTAGTCTGAATTAAAGTGGATAGCAAAAGGAGTGTGAAGTGTGAAACTAATTACATTGACTGACAATTAGTTCAATACATAAGGTTTTAAAAGTTCAACAAGCAGTGGTTTAATCAAACCTTGAATTTCCTTGGCATATCATTAATACCCAGCTGTATCTTTACTTTTAGTTCTAGTATGTCAATCTCCAAGCCTAAAAGACTTAAAGGCCCAGTGTGTAAAATGTGAAGGGAACAGTGACAAGCGTTCAAATTCTAGATTGCAGCACTTGCTCGCGCTCACCCCTCCCGTCGCCTAAAATTGAAATTATGCTTGCTTGACATTTTCCTCAAGCATGTTGAGCTTCATCTACTGTATTTTCTATTTTTACTTTAGTCTATATTGGTGATACTAGAAACGTGTGTTACAGCATTGCAGATGAATAACAGATCTAAACCATCTACTGACTTAATAGCATGCAGGTAGCCCTGTTGATGAGAGGTATGAGAATAATAGTCGGACTGGTTGAAGTTGATTTGAGGCTGCAGACACTCACTCGACAACGCTTCTCACTGTGTTGAGAAGAAAAGCTTCTCAGAATGAACAACACATCCAGCCTTGAGTTGGATGGAAAGCACACAATGCATCTGAGTACTGGTGCTTTCTGGTCATATTATCATCTTCTAGTGGCTCCTTCCAGGATATCACAAAGCAAGTCATCTCAAACTGGTTGACAATTGGTTCAGTTTACTTGAGTGGCCTCTCCAGTCATTGAATCACTCATCATGCATCAGAACCATTATATTCAGACGGTCGTACTTTCAGAGTACTGTTAGTTAGATCCAGTGAGGAATGTCCTGATCAATCAAACTCCACTCCGTGTTTTCGCTCCTGCTTCCTCCTCTCATATCCATTCCACTTGACCCCCTTCTCCCACTGTGAGAATCCCGGTCTTCAATTGGCTGGTGCTTTGGCGGTGACTCTGCTCACTTGCAAAAACTTCAAATTGATGCTTTGGATGCGACCGCGGCCCCATACAGACGCCCGTTGACGCTAGCGTTCATTTTCGTATTGGCTAGTTCTTGACAGATCATGTAGTTTGAGTTTTGTGTTACTCAAAAAGTTGTTTGTGGTACTTAAAGATCTTGATTGTATTTATTTGTTTCAGTACAAATGGTTTTATTTCTTTAAGTGGTGCACAAGGCTAGATTGTTAATACAGGACATGGAGGATTATTATTCTCTCATCCCTTTTGTGATCGGTGATCGGTATCAGCAGATTTTTGATTCCTGTGACCGGTAACCGGATCGGCCGCAAAAAATCCTGATCGGAGCATCTCTAGAAAAAAATCTGTAGGAAATTTGTTACACAATCATGTTGATTAAATAAATTTGAGCAACAATGAAAAAGGAGATCCTACTCAGGAGTGGTGGTGCACAGAGAGTTCATCAACACTGAAAGAGTGACCTTTTTTCTGGTGCTGGCATATTTTACAAATGCACAGAGCTGAATTGATGCTTTAGCTTGCAAATGTTGTCACAAGGACACATCAAAAGATGATTTAATAGATTAATGAAAATATTATCTGCTGAAAAATATAATGGTTGCATATCCCTTCCCCCAACGGTTACACAACTGCAAACATCACTACAGTACTAGAAATTAACAGAATTATTTGCAAAATGATGCAAACAATGAGGCCTTTCTGGACTTAACCTTAAATTCAGTGGAGCCAAACACACAAAGGACTTCACTTTGACAACCAGTATTGTTTTGGTTTTTTTACTCTGTGCTTCTGTGTGTATGCTTGTCAGGTATCTGACAGCATCATGACAGCAGCATTACTGTGATGCAGCCAGTTAACTGTGAATGATACCTAAATTTCAAATCAACCATTTAGTGTCATACAAATCTCATGTCCTGTAGAAAACACTGCTTCTTGCTGCAGTAAAATAGAGTTAAAAGCACCTAGGGCTGTAACTAACAATCATTTTCATTATCGATTAATCTGTCGATTATTTAAACGATTAATCGATGACGTCCTCTAATGTCTTGTTTTGTCCACAAAAGAAAGAGATATTCAGTTTATTGTCATAAAGGAACAAAGGAACCAGAAATATTAACATTTAAGAAGCTGAACTTTTTTTCTACTCAAACCGATTATTTGATTATCAAAATATTTAATTTAATAAACAATTATTGTTCGATTGATCAGTTAATTGTGGTGGATCTAAAAGCATCCTAATACAAGTGACAAATACAAATGTAACACACGCACATGCAATTGATTAATCAATTCATGTTGTGAACCCCAAAGGGGTAAAGTGTCTGACAAAGCAGATATAAAAACATATGATGGACAGTACCAACAAAACAGCAGCACACCGGTGTATTCAATACAGCATCGACCTGAAGAGTTCAAATACTGTACAAGGACAGAGTGTGTCATAAAAATAAAGCAGGAAAAGCAGAAGAACATCAAAGCTGTGGCCTCCAGATTAGGAGACACCTGTGGTCACTGGTGGTGAAGCTAAGAGCACCTTTGTCCCTGAGTTTCACTTGAAATAACACATTTATTGATTGTTTGGGGCATGAGTCTTGCTTTAGAAAGGGCTTCTTTGTCAAAAATGCAACAGAAGAAGCATCTTTTGTGAGTGAACCTCAAACTGAATCTACAAGCCATACTTGTATTATTTCTACTACTAGCATTACGCACCACTTGAATCCTTCACAGCGAATCTGGACAGTTACCAACGATAATACCAGGCAACTGAAGGGTAAAATAGCTATTACTAGTGAATGTCAGTGCCAAATTGAAATTAAAATTGTGTTTATCGTGATGAAATACTTCATAATTGTAAGTTTAACAAACACACACATCACAATATATACACCCTCAACAAGTGTGTAGTGGAAAACTGATGCTGTTTTATAGGCAAGCGCTAAGCTGTTTACTACACATTGTATGAAGTTTATTGGTAAATAAAAACTATTCATGGTATTATTTTGATAGCATCCTCTTACTTTTAGTGCCTCAGCAAAGTAAAGTCTACGAGGCCTCAGTATTAACATTTATCATCTTCTAGTGCAACCTTTTTTTGTTACTGTTGTCTTAACAAATGACAAAAACAGGAGTTATTGTAGTTTTTCTAATAGGTATGATAATTTTTATAAAAGCAGAATGACTCGATTTGATTGCTATACATTATTATAAGGAAAATATTCTGACAAATATAAAGATATTGATGTGATATATGGTGTCGAGCATCACGACCTACGCAATAATGCAGTGTGTGGCACACAGTGATTCTCAACAAGCCCTCTGCTCTCCCCCAATCTCCACGGCTGAGTCGGACTCCCAACTTAATTCAAACACAGTACTGAGATGGAGCAGAGCAGCAGACCATAAAGCTCTTAGGAAGTGATGTAAGGAACAAGAAAATGTGAAAGGCAAGAACGGAAAATGGAAATAAAGCACTGAAACGCCTGCAAATGAAAGCCCCCCTGGTCTTCTCTGGTAGTCCGGAGGTACATTTGAGGGTCCTGACTGGCAGAGAGGTGCTTGGAGCTGAGCTTCAAAGGCCCATCACCGAGCGACGAGAGTGTGGCAGCAATGCGCCCAAAAGACCAACTTCAATATGAGCATCAAGCAGCCCGAGAAAAACCCATCAAAACAAAATGAAAGAGGAGAGATACACTGAAGCCCAATTTATATCCACGTGGCTCTGCTGTGTCACAATTGAGTTAGTGGGCTGAGACCGCAGAGACTTGGACAACCTGTCTCTGGCTTTGGGTTGCTTTCTACCAGCAGTTTAGCGCCAAAGGAATCAATGACATTATACGTTGATGAGTCAATATATTCAGTGGAATAGGAAACAAAATAACTCCTGAATCACAGGTGTTTTTCCCCCTTCAGAAACCTTAAATGAATAAATCTCACACTCTCAGAGAATTGATAGAAAGCACCATGAGAACTAAAACACCTTTATCACTTTTGTATCATTTAATTGGGGGATGGAGTGGTCTCTTAATACTATTGAATCGTCATTTTCCAGACAGCTCAGTGCCACCATGGATATTTGCTGAGCTGCACTGGGAATACTTTCTGTCAGTGGATGAGGTTTTGTTTTGGGTTTTTTCTTCTTCTATTTTTTCTTCACTGTATTAATGGAGCGTGTAATTCTAAGGCAGTTTATTCCAAAATATGCATCGTTCGCAGATAAGACATTCATCATTTACTGGCACATTATACACTAATTTCATTATTTAATGATTTGCATTGAAAATATCGTTAAAATGAGATTAGGGAGGCAACCAAGTGTTGGTAGGACACAATTGTTATGAATGCTTGTATATTCTCCTAAAGTGACCTTTTTAATCAAAAATCTCCCCAAAAATTAAGGAGTAAATTTAGCCATGTTGCTAAACTGTAGTTTAACTGTTCTCGATTTAAAGATGAAAGAGTAAAGGAAAATTAGTCGTTTGATAGGGATGGACAGAGTTACCAATCCAGTATCAGATTTAATTTAAAAAGCCTTTCAGATTAGAAATAATTATTGAAAAAGGTTCTAATGAAGACAAAGTGAGAAAGCAGGAGATGGTGCAAATTTCTGCAGTCAGATGTGATAATAAGGACACATCTTTCTGCGAAGTGTCTTCTCACAAACATGCAGTGAGCTCTGTCTCTGAGACACACACACACACACACACACACACACACACACGTCTATGAAACAGCACGATGCCTCAGGCAGTTCATTGGCACTGTAAATAACAGCCAGAAAACATGAACTTTAATTAAAAAGCTCCCCTCTGAGTTCTATTCTTCCAGAAATGTATATGAAGAAATAGCCAAACTAATATTAAAAATCTAAACTTCAGTTCTTTAGTTTATATGAGTTTCTCAAGCACAAAGTCTCATTCTCTGAATCAAACACTCAGTAAACCTGAACTCACATATTGAAACAACAACGTTTTAGCACAGCCATTAAAAACTCTTGTTTAATCTCGTTAAACAAAAGTCGCCAATCTCATTTGATCTAAACACATTTTCACTCATCAAAAGACTCGGCCCTGTTATGTGATGTCCAGCTTTTTTAGTAAGTTATTTAATCTTAATGTATAGGCTATTGTTGTTATTTATTATTGTAGAGCAACATCTTGAACAGGAGTGAATGGAGGTGGGACTGAGAGACACAAACAGCACAGTGAGGAACAAACTAGTTGTGGTCTCTCAAAACAACAACGAATATTGCCACTTGAAAATTGAAATGTAACAGAAAGAAGCAGGATTCAGTTAGGGTTCATGTTAGTTCATGTTTTCAGTATCAACTCTCAACTTTTCTCCACAAAAGCAGCAAACACTGGTCGACCATTTCTTTTAATATCCACACAAAAAGTAGCCTACTGAATGGGTGTTGTATAGCTCACTGGGTTGAGCAGATGTCTCACATACAGTACAGAGTCCTCCAGCCCTGGTTTGAATCCCTCGGCAGCCCTTTGCTGTGTCATTCTCCTTCTCCATCTCGGCATTCTCTGTCTCTATCCGAGTATCCTACCAATTAAAAGCATAAAAGCCCCCAAAAAATACTAAAAAAAAAAAACTGGTATCTGTACTGTATTGGTTTATATGTGAAAGGTACCCATCCCTAGGATACAGTAACTATGCCTTTTAACATTATAATGACAGCTTGATAGAAAAATAACTGCCAGACTTATACTGTAGTGCAGAAACACAGACATTTTTAAGTCCTAAATTCTTCAAAATCTTTAAAATTAGGTGTCCATTTGTTTAACACTTGATGAAATACTTCCTATCATCTGAGCACAGCAACACTGTACTGACTTTAAAAAAAAATGCTGTTCCATTCACAGTATTTCCTTCAGGGCAGGATCCCTGCACGGCCACGTCTTATCTGTTATTAATATGGACGAGACATTCAAACACTTGCATTTTCTCCTCAGTGAGCACAAACCTTTGATATGACTCTTTGGAGAAGGGAAAAGATAATTGGTAACACCTTACTAAACCCAACTAAATGCCTTTTTTCTGATATTCCTTGTGTGCGTATTGTTGTGGACAAGGTAAACTAGAGCAGCAAAAAGACATGGCTGAGTGGAAGTGAGGGAACATAAAATTGAAAAGAAAGTTACTCTCTGGCTTTATTACTTGTGTTGCACCTTGTACTCTGAAAACAAAACAACTCCACATCCACTGGGAGTTTCTGGCACTACCAATGACATTCAGTGGCATTTTTATCTTCTTAATTATGCATAGCTGAGCTACGAGGGAAAGAGAAAAAAAAACAGTGTTGGAGGATATTTCAGACTGTATAACCTGTTATTGTGGTATTTTTGGTAGGGTCTTTTCATTACACATTTCTGCTATAATTAGGCGGCGTATTTCTTCTTATTTTAAATATGCAAACAAATAATCAAATATGTCTTCAGCATTTAATTAAAACCATGAATGATTTCTGATATAAGTTCATGAAGCAGTCAATACGCCAGCAGCTGGCTGGGCATCAACTTTGAAGATTTTTCCCCTCATTTCTCTACCCATCTTCTTCTTCGAATCCATGCCCCTGTCAATCAGACACATTCACATTCTTCTCAGTGACAGTTACAGTGTAATAATGTACAGTGTCAGCAAGTTGTCAGCCTCCTGCCTCACCAAAGAAGAAGGGAAAAGAGCGCTGGTGCCTTCGGTCGTCAGGGGTCTTCCCTAACCTTTTCCCAGGAAACCAGCGGCTCCTTTACAGAGAGAAGAGATCTTTGATGCTGACTGCAGTCTTTGGAGAATGTCATCTCTAATTACCTCTTAAATCCATCTCTTCCCACTCCATCCCCCCCAAACATGCCACCTGTATGAACTCCCTGGTGTTTGTCAGCTGAAGCCCTGTCCTCAGCTATTGGTAGCAGCAAGTACGGTGAAGCGATCTGCGAATATGTTTTGTTTTTAAATCATGCAGCACAACTTCAATCAGCTTTCAAGATGATTATAAGCTTTAGAAAGACTGTTTGAGCTTTTTTTGTAAGACACCATGTAGTGCTCTTTCATGTAAAAAAAATATTAAACTAAAACTCCAGGACACTGACTTGTTTACTATCAGTTTGAAATCTTCAAGTTGGTCTGCATCTGTTAGACATTTAGGTGTACACCAGAAACATCATATTCGAAAATACTGACATGAGACTGCTTGTCAGCTAAATCTGCAATAATCAATATCTATATATATACTGAACAACGGACCACAAATGACCACATGTACTGTAAAAGGGAAAGAGGCCATTCACAGTGACAACCCACAGAGAATTATCACTCTACTTGGTGTTCCCAGTGAGCTGTAGAGAGCGTTTCAGCATTTTTGGGCTTATTGCTTTGGTTTTACAGCCTGTGATCTCCATTTAGTTCAGTCTGACTGCCCTGTTCAACATCATTAACAGACACAGCAGGCAGTCAAAAGGTTCTGATGAACCCAGTGCACGTGACCTGCTGCAGATGTAATTAGTGACTAGCTGGTAAACAAAGTGGCCTATTTAGCAGCTAAAAAGATAAATATTTGAGCTAAAACACAACTGTGAAAAAGGCCACCTCTCATCCGTAGGCAAAACACTTCGAAGAGGTGCTGGAGCTGAACTTTGAAATTCAGAAAACAACAAAATAGCAAACGCACACTCTGCTAAAAGACAACTAAAATTGAACATTTAACTTCAATTCTTCAGGTCAATGGAGACATGAGTCCAAATTATTGCTAATGTTTCGTCATTATTGCCTGTCGAGGAAATAAGTAACTGTTTGTTAACAAACTTTCAGCTTTTCCTGCATAAATTTAACCAAGCGCTGACCCCAAAATTCAACTGTTGTTAGACTAGAAATATTCAGTTACACTAACTTTGAAAACTACTGACAAAGTCTTTTACAAATACAGGTGATACAATACGGTGAAACAATTGAAGAAAGCTTATAATTAACAAACGATTAAAGGGAAAAGTTCAAAAGTAATTGCTCCAGAAATAACCTCTAGCTGAAACAAAAAAAACTAAATATCTGTTTCAATATACCTATGTCAGTATTTTTAAATTACTTCCTTTGAACTTAATAATGTCTGACAACAACACTTTCCCTTTGAAAGTCTAAAAAAAATGAATAAACTGCTCTGGTCTTATTGTCTGGTGCATATATACAGTTGAAACAAAAGGTGATACAGGGAATATGACTGAACCTCATCACTTCCCACTGTCAGGCTGACATTATAATGAAAGCATAATTTACTCTGTTATCAAGAAATACACAAGAACTCAAGATCAGCTACATGGCTCCACTTTCAATCAATCACATTTGTTAAATTAAATGTTTTTTTCTTCCTCACGATGAGCTCGAACAGATGTATGACAACTAATTAACATTTAATGAAAAGGAAAATCTGTGAAGCCTTTCTTTAATATGAAATGCAATTACAACACCCCACCTCCTGCTCCTCCTCTACCACAAAATCCAACTGTACCTTATGACTGTATCATAATTACATCAGTATAATAGAGTTTATATTGTTCAACACACTGAAAAAAGAAAAATCTACATAACTTCATAAGGAAGGGTTTCCTTTGTAAAAAAAAAAAAAAAAAGAAAGAAAAAAAGAAAAATCAATCCCTCATCACTTAATTTCAAAAAATTATATGGACTTGTGAAAGGAGGTGGGAGTGACAAACTCTCGCTAATACCTTTGTCTGTCAGCTGAATTTAATTCCCCATTAAATTGAGTAAGTGTGAATCGCCCTGCCATAGACCCCAACGGCTCATTGTTCGAAGCCAGTCTCATTAAATCTGTCAAATGCCCATTTCCGTGCACGGTTTCCTGCCCTCATATTTTAATGAATAGCAGGAAGATTACAATAGCTTACAGTTATAGATGGCTGGGGTATGGGGTGAAACCAAGGAGTCTGTACAAATAACTTGATCATTAAGCCAAGGTGGTGAAAATATAAGATTCACAATGTTGTTTTCCCTCTAATTTCTTTATAACTTTCCAGAACAGAAAATACAAAGGTGCTTGTATGGCGGGAGTGGGCCTTGACTCTTTCATGATTAACTTTGCTTAGGGTCTCAATGAACTACACATTCATCTTGTGCAATACTTCAATATCATTATCTGGGAAATCATTTTGTAGCTCAATTCCAATTGTAATGAGAAACTCACAAAACTTGTGGTTAATGATTTCTGCTTTGAAGATTACACTGCAGTGGAACATAGTCAATCCCACAGTTGGATCATGTTATATGTACTTTTTTTTCCAAAAGGGTAAAACAAAGGAAACACAGCACTCACAGGACTGATGCGCCTCAAGCCTATCCGAATAACAATGCCTCTGGTTTGCAAATCTGTTACAAATGACCAAATTAGTGTTTCTTTAGTGAACAAACTACTAGGGCTGCCCCAAAAAATTCGAAGCTTCGAAGCTTCGTTCGTTGGCCATGGTAATCGATCATGAAGTCCGTGATCGATTTTTTTTTTTTTTTTTTTTTTGGAAGGTGCGGCGGCAGTTACCTTAGTGTAACCTAATATAAAATCTTTACCTAATATAAAATCTTTACACGTGAAAGCACTGTCACTGCTGCATCTGCACACCTGCTTAGGTGTGCAGATGCAGTTCTTACCTGATCCACCACCTCCCTCTCTCCCTCCCGTCCTGAGGAGGCTACTAGACTTCATTTCTAACTGAACCGTTTCAGTTTTGCCGGTGCACGCCCGGTGTCTCCCCACTTTCTCTCCCATGCGCACGCTCGCACCCGATTCACATATCTACCGGTAAAAATTAAATGTGATAGTAGGAAAACGGATCGCTCGTGAAACGGCCCGGATGCACTGCCTGTGAAACCGCAGCGCAGCGCTGGAGCAGAGGCAGGTTCTGATGGTGTCTTTACGTGAGCCGCGAGCTCCGTCTGCCAAGCTGGATAGACCAGGTTGTAACAGACGGGAAGTCGGGCACAGAAAAGGAGAGAGAATCCGGTCAGTTTTCAAAATAAAGTACCGGTAATTAACGGATGATTAATTTAGCTGTTGCCTGTCCATCTATAAATACTTGTCAGTTGCGTCTGCTGCACATGAGACACATCGATACAGAGCTAGGGACAGACCTGTGGAGCCGCATTTGACCGGCGCGGAGAGAGCACGAGAAGCTGCTCCCTGTGCGACCGGCAGGCAAACAGCTGTTTCTGCAGCCGCTGACCTTGCGCTACACACATTTGTTCATTTTAATTTTTCAGTTTTATATTCTAAATATTTAAGAAAAACATAAAAAAAAAACACACAAGCAAACATTTAAAGCAAATTATATTAAAAAATATGGACTTAATTTTTTTTTTTTCGGATGAGCCCCCCGCCCCCCCCCCCCCCCCCGTTCTGGCAGCCGGCAGCCGTCGAAGATGAAAAATCGAATGTACGAAATTGTCAAAACATGATAATCGGGTCAGCCCTACAAACTACGTATGATGATATCACATGCATCAAAATACCTTTAACACATATTTGGCTCTACTGGAGCTTTTTGTAAATAGGTTAAGGACATTTTCATTGCAGGAACTATACATGGGCCGGGGCCGTTACCATGTGTCTCCATAGCAGGGACCAACCCTGAAGGACCATCTCCTGGAACTTTTACAGGGACTAAACGAGTCCCTGCCTCAGGGTAGGTACTCCAAATGGCCCCAAAAAACTGCCAGGTGGGTAAAAGTGCTGCACAAAGACTGTGCAATGATTAAAAATGCTGCACAATGATTATGCAACAATCAAAACTACCACTACACACAAAACTATTAAGTATGACGATCAAAACTTTGAACATCATGTCGCCTGAGTCTGGCGGGGTCATACTGTAACAGATTGTACTCTGCAGTTGAGACACATCTGCTGAAAAGGCCAAGTGAGAGGACAGTTTTTTTGTATTATGAGTTCAACAGGGCTCCAAGCTCCCTCGAGATCCTACTGTGGATAAGAAGCAGCACAGAAGATGAATGAATGAAAGGGTGCGAGAGGGCCACCCCAAGTCAATGGAAGTTCACCAGCTCTATACCTGCTTTGCCTGTTTTGTTTTTGACTGCCTAATCTCACAAGCGAGATGAAGGCAAACTCCAGGACCTACATGAGGTTATATGTCTTCCAGACTACCATGACAGAGCAGCTCCACGTGCTCATGGTCTAGGAACGGCTGGGTTTGAACACCTTTACCACCAGGCAGGCTTAGGCAGCAGCTGCCTGACCCATCCAACTCCACTCAATGCTTGAGCAGCTTGTGGCCCACTATGAACGACATGCACCGCCTATCAAATGTTATGATGGTCATCCAAATAGGGCTGACCCGAATCTTATATTTTGACGTATCGAAGCTTCGCGGATATAAAATCTATTAAAATCGAAGCTTACGTGGCAATGAACAAAGCTCCAAAGCTTCGATTTTTTGGGGTGTGATCAAAGACCTGACTAATTCCTCAAACAACATTCTTGTGTTGCCTCGACTATACCTCATCCTGATCTTCACTGTTACTTTGGAACATGCTAATGGACCCAGCCAAATACCATCACTGGCTGATACCCAATGACCACAAGCAATTACATAGATTTTTCAGGGTTCCCACAGGAAGGGGGGAGGGTTTGCCATCTTCATCAGGAAGTGCAGCTCTGAAGCAGCCCCTTTTCATGCACCCAATCTGCATGCGCACTCTTGTGGAACAGCCTTGCAGAAGAGGCCTTCAATACCCCAAAGCAATAGTTCACCTCCTCATCCAGCCATATCCATCCATCCAAGGTTGTTGCCCAAGTTGAGGAGACAGCACTTTCCCAAAGCTACGTCCAACAGTTTTTACCCATGTAGGCTACTTTCTGTCTTCTGTCTTATCACCTTATGAGCTTTCTTGCCAATTCAAGCCCAATGCCTCACCCAGGGGCCACACAACCATCCTGCCCCTTGCTTGTGTGATTTGGGACATTGAAATTGAGTTATGTAGTTGTCCTCTGTGGTTGTAAAAAAGAGAGTTTCCATTTCGCCTTTAATACAGCTTGTATACAACCTCTCTGAAACCAGTGGTGGAGGCGAAGGCTGCCGATGATGCCTTCAACTTTAAGAACATTCAATTGCAAAAGTAGAGGGTATAAGTTTTCTTTTAAGCCATTAAAAAAACACATTCACTTCTTTCCTCCTCTCCATGCTCCATTAAGTTTATACATGCAATGCTCCCAGGCCAAAGAATACTATCTTACAACCTTAGGCGCAATGTTCAGGATTTGCATTCTCACTGTAATCTTCAAACATGGCAAAGGCTAATAAATATTCGTATTCTTCCAAGCTTGTTCAGTGCTGTTGCACTATAAATATATTTTATTCTTCAAGACACTCTCGGTTGAATACTAGCTTTTTTTGTAGCTGTATCAATAAAACAGTATTGGCCTTGTGGACAGGGCAGAGTTACAGTTTATTTGTTGACTTCCCACAAGAGATAGAGGGTTTCACTCCCTTCTCTGAGCAAAACATAAATCTAACAAGCACAATACGGGTGGGACTGGATATCATTAACAGCTCATGTGGAGTGTCATGTTTATCCTGGGAAATTTTCACCTCTAAGGGAATCGTGGTCACATTGCGCTTTTTTGTTCAAGACCATTTGTACCCTGTTGTGGCTAGCAGGGGACTAATATCTCGTTCTTGGCACTGCAGCTTCTCAACTTTTATGAGGTCTTCAGCCTGTGAATGCAACATCCCGCTGAACCTACAATTACCTGCTAATGCACATTGGCTAATTTGGATCTGGGGAGAGGGAAATTATGCAGCAATAAGCTTCAATCTAAAACCATGGTATGTGCGCCATATGATAGCGCTGTATGGGTTGCTAATGGCTTTTCCAGTATACAAAATCATTTTGGGTTATTCCTCTTCCTTACAGCTTTACTCTTTTTTTCTAGCAGGGACAGATGCAGTTTGCATATGCATACTATATGTGTGTGTATGTTGATTATAAAAGCTATATAAAAATCAAGCTAAAATGTATTGATTTTTAAATGCTTTCCATCTGATGTGATATAAATCTTTGAGAAAAATACTTATTTAATATGCATTCTGCAAATGTTGATAGAACCGTTGTTTTCCTAAGCATAATTACTGTAATACACAGCAATATAACATAAGGTGGTATGTCAAGCATTTACATTAAGTTTACTTAAGGTATGGAATTGAAATACTGCTCAAAAACTTTAGAGGATGAAAGCTTGTTTATAGCTTATGTTGTTTTCACCCTTAAAGATGCACTTGATAGATCAATTATGAATGTGAAAAGCGACACAGATTTCCATAATGCACCATAACAGATTAAGATGTGAATCAGATAATGCAGTGTAATTACTCTTAACTTACCACACACACAGTGTCAAACCTCATCACAAGAGCCCTGGCTGACAAGAATAATAATAATGTGAACTGTTATTAGCCTTGATTATTTATGTGTATAAAATATGCTTCCTCTAGGTTAAAGTTTGCTACAACATGGAGTACATTGTTTACTGGTATCTGGTATATTGTAATGCCCAAAATAATAGTTTTTTTTCTGAAGAATGAGCCAGATAATCTGAAGGAGAAGAAGAATGTCTGATGTCTTGTGAATGTACTTTTTAAAACAACAAATAAAACTGGAATTTTACTTAACGTATGCGGGGAAACATGTAAACGAAGTTTGACACACAGTATTATAGGAAACAAAAGGTCAAACAGGCACACAGAGAACCAGCTAGAGACATCATTAACTCTCAACAATCTAAAGTTAATGTTTCAAACAAAGAACATCTAGAGTTACTGCATTTATGTAGGGTATACAGACTTCTTCGCCACCTTTTACTGGTTTAACCAAGTACTGTGAGTGTCTAGTGGGAGGATTCGGTTTGAAAGCCACAAATGTTAGAAACTGTCAAAACAATTCTTGGGATGATGGCACTGATCAACAGTTATACGTTCTGACAGTGAAATTGTTATTTTCACTAGTGAGGGGAAAAAACTACAACACTTTTAATAATTGACTTAAATATCGCTGTACAAATAAGACCTTGCAGTTATTTCTATGAAAGCTGTCAAAAACTATATAATGTGACATGTAACAATATAGAGATAAAAGACAATTAAAACAAAGTCATAACTTTTATAATAAAATCCACTGGGTTTATTGAAAAGTGATTCATACACTATCAACCACAATAACATAAAGAAAGACAATACAAGATCATGTCATGTACATTTTTATTCATACAATACTAAATCATAACAGACTAAAACAAGGCTCTTCAGGTCTAAACTGTACTCCTTATAATATTATTTAGAGAAACCCAAAAATTCCCACTATATAAATCTACATCTTAATGAATTCTGTCACTGTCTCTCACACACTCTGGATACAGATTTTATGCATGAGGACACATAGTTTGACAGCTATTAGTAGAGGTGATGTACGTATTTTACCTTGCAACGAAAGCTGACTTCTGGGAGTTCTCTTCATTAAAAGGAGTCAGGGAGGGAAATGCTGCCAAATATGTGCCAGCAGATGTTCTAAGTGAATGCCAGATATTATTGTTTTATTCATGTGATCTTATTATTTTACTGTTTTATCGCATTTCTTATGTGACAATGAAGCTGTTTTTGACATTTAGTACTGTAAAACATCTCTGAAAGGGTTTGGATTGCAACTAATGTCTTTGTTTGGAATAAAATACAAGACAATACAACTGAATAATTCGAATTTTACATGTCAGTGTTCCTAGATATTGCGAATTAAGATTCATAGTAGTGTCCAGATCAGATCTGCTAATTAAAGTTCAAAGTGATGTCATCATGAACTATTCTCTGGATTTTGGATGCTGCTGGAATGAGCAATGTAATGGATAATTTCATTCACTTGGTCTTAACTTGCATCATCTGACATTCTTTCCAATGCGCCTTTAAAGTATGGGAGGGTTTTCTTTTTTATTTATTTCATATTTATTCATTATATCTTTTCTTTCTTTATTTTGGGGCAGGGGGTTAGGAAAGGGATGATTGTATTTTCTTCTGACGTCCACATAGAATGTGATCTTCAAAAGAAAATGTTTGAAGTGCTAAAGCTTCTGCATTAGATGGCTCAATCTCCGGTTAAACAAATCCACCTACTAATCTGCTGCCCCAAAACACCATGCATTTCATCCTAACACTGGTTCAACTTTTGCTCAAGTGATTATGTTGCCTATCGTCAAGGCTGTGCACCCTGGGAAAGCTTGTTCTTATGCATATTCTGACAAAGAAAAATGACTCAATTAAAATCTATGGTTTGTGCTCTATGGAGCTGTTAATGTCTGCTGACCTGAATTTCTCCAATCGGGTTAAGTGAATGTTTGTTAGAGTGGGACACAGTTCAAAGCAGAAGTCAGTGCCTTTGAGGAGAGTAATTATGGTGCTTAACATTATTATAATTTAGAAATACAGCAGCCCCATCCCATGTGGTCATTTCAAACACTAAAGATGATCCTAACAATACACCAACTACCACAATGGAGTCTGAAATGTGAAATATTAAGTAAGAAACACCTCAGAAATTATGCCTCAAACAGGCATTACTGTAGCTTCTCAGTTCTATCCTCAGATGTATACATTTATATTAAAGTTAAACATCAGTAGCTGAAATGCAAAATACTATAGTCAATAGCTGGTTGAGACCAAACTAGAGTGAACAGGATGGTCTTGCATCTGCTGCCATGGTTAAAAAAAAGTTTGATTTCTGCATCTTTCTGCAGGATATGCATATGTAGTAATAAGTAGTTGCATAAGTAGTTTTTGTCACTAAGGTGAAAATAAAATTGGAGATCTGCTATCTAGAAATAATCAGGTGAGAGAGGAACACAGAAGAGAGGATGTGGTAGAAGCTGGGTTTTGTGCTATATGCGTTAGATGGCTTCACAGCATACTAACTGTTCAGTTGTAATAGGTTTACTGTGTCACATATGGCCCAGAGTAATAAACTCATGGCAGGTAGTTAACACTGATTGATAAAAGACCTTTTAGAGGGCGCTGCTCCCTGTGTGGGTGATTTACTGCCTCTTGTGTTCACAGCAAAGAGAAATGGGAGACTAAGACCAAAGAGTTTTGACATTAGCAAATGTGGTGCTGGGATTTTAATCCATTTAACAAAACAGTTTGCATAGAACAGAATAGCCATTAGCCTTTGTACTAAATTACACTTGTGTCTGTTTGTAGTACAGTGTGGATTATTTTCGTCTTTAAAATGACTAAATACCGTAATTGGTTTAACTGTTTGACAAATTCAAACCATATAGATAGTTGGTTTTTAAAAGCATATTAGCATGGCAACATAATGAGTATTTTTGTATAATTTCAACACCAGTAAGCGTCATTAAAATATTTCAGTGTAATCACATGCTTAATGCAGCTCAGCCAAACCCTAACAACAGAAATAGTATCACAACTGAAATA
Source organism: Decapterus maruadsi (assembly GCA_030347415.2). Lineage (NCBI taxonomy): Eukaryota > Metazoa > Chordata > Actinopteri > Carangiformes > Carangidae > Decapterus > Decapterus maruadsi. The sequence continues at coordinate 6,407,477 of CM064903.1, forward strand.
GTATCAGCTACGAGCTATGTTTACAGAGCCACATACTTCAGCCTGCCCCACAGTTCTCCTTTCATAAAGTCAATCTATTTCCAGTATTATTTGGAATCACATATAACAGCCAGAGCCACTGCAGTTTTAACACAACTAAAAGAGAAAGAGGATGTACCACTAAATCAATGGACGGGGCTTTACTGCTTCAACATATGGGAGTTTGGGAGTTAAATTTTGCTTGGTTGCTGATTGAATTTTACAGCGAGAGGCTTCAGGAGAGTGCTGAATGGTAATTACCCCAATGTAGGACCAACCAGAGTGGAAAGGAGTGCTAAAAAAAAAAAAAAGCGAATGAGAATGAATAACAGCAGGCCAACACTTGGGTGTAACCCATCTGCTTTGAAATGTGGTAAGTTTAAAAAGAGGACAGGGGAAGCTATAAAGGACAAAATTGCAACAGAAGACACATTGTGGCTTTGGGTCTTAATGAGTTTTATCATCTTTGCAGGCAGGAAGCATTGCCTTTTTTGTTACCAGTTCACAATGGTTGGGAGATTCCTATTTTCCCCACAAAATTAAACTGTTTAACCAGCCACGTATAACTGAATCAGCACGGTTGGACCTTTGAACAATGTCACATGACCTATTGAAATGGCTGCTAAAGCCAAAATCAGATTTAACCAAATGACTCCACACAGTCAACATGAGTGGTTCTCAACCTTTTTGGGGCGGATGCAGTACTGTAGCTTTCAGAAATATGAATGACATAAAACAGATGTTTTATGCACTCTTCAAGAACAAAAAAAAACCCATGTGAAATCTCAATGAATATCGTAATTAAGTCTTAGTTGTATCTGTTGACAGATGGTGTGTGTGTTACCAAAGCATCCTCACTTCTGTTTTTGTGTCACTTGGGTGTGGTGTGCTGTGGTGTGTAACTGTCAGTGAGACACTTGCACTTGTCTGCCACTCATGACTTTCTGTAACCTGGGTTGAATAGTGTCAACAGCTGTAATGATACTTCTCTCCAGTTGAAGTCTGTTTCTCTGTTTGGTCTTTATGCGTGTCAGAGCTGAGAAAGTGACCTCACATAAATATGTCGACTCAATTGGCTGCAACTGGTAGAGAGTCTCTTTTGCAAGCTCTGGGTACTCCTTATCCACACAGCACCAAAACTGTCAGTGATGTCTCTGAAAACTTCAGTCTGAGGCCACTGTGTGAAGACAAGTCAACGAGGCTCTCATGGAGTTGCTCTGTTGCTGTATCAATGCTGCTGTGCATGAACGGCCTGCGTATCCAGTCAAGTCCAGTACACATGTCCTCAATGTCTGGGAAGTAGGATTCAAACTGTTTCACACCTTCTCAACCTTGCAAGCTAATGAGTTTTACCACATCAGCTTCCTGCAAATATTTCACAATAAAAGCACTATTAATGTAAGAAAAGAATGGTGTATGTCCCCTGAAACACTAGGGGGCTCATAATTTTAAAAGGATGCAGATCCTGTTAAGTTTGTATTAACAGTCATGCAGTAACTTTAACAATGCAAACAGGCGTGAGATCTCTTATCAAAATACAATTAATTAAACAGATGGATTTAGAGAAAAAAGTCATTCTACCCTTTAGGTAGATAAAGGTCTCAGTCACATTTGAATAAAATAATGACATTTCTATAAATGCCATAGGATCTCTGTTTAAATATATTTTATTTTCACAGACCCCTTGCAATTACACCACGGACCCCCGGTTGAGAATCTATGGTCTACATGACTCCCAGGATGTATTGTGCAAACTAATTTGGTAGGCTTAAGGACTTACCTGGGAGATGAGTGTTTTATGGATGAGGTGAGATATTCTGAGGGACAGTACAGAATAAATCATCTCTCAAATAAAATGTACTTTGAGGATCTAGAGTCATCAAAAGTTTTCAGCTGCAGTTTTTGTATTTTTGGTCGTGTCACAAATGCAACAGCAGAAAACTACTAATCAACAACCTTTAGTTGGTTCATTGATTAGTTTAGATGCTAGAACTGTCAGTGCATGTAACTGTATAACAACAATGGCTGAACATTTTAGGTACACTAACTAATCATTAACTAATCATTATGGCTATTTTAACTGCAATAAGTCACATAGGTATCCATAGCAAATCACAAATAATCACACAATTTTTATTTGTTCAAAATATACCCTGAAAGAATATTTTTTAAGTTTATTAATGAACAAATGCGCTTGCAAATGTAACTTTATCATACACTAAGCAGAAACCGCCTGACAGCACTTTCAACTCGTAGTCATTGTTTCATCTTAAAAGCAATGTGCTGCTGTAATATCTCACTGCCCCAAATTAGTCAATTAATTGATTAGCCCATGGACAGCTTTTGATAACTGACTAATGGTTGAAATCATTTATCAAACCTTAACTGGTTCTAGTTTTTCATGCAAGGGAGAATTTAATGCTTTCCTCTGTTTTGATCCATTGTGAATCATTTTGGGTTTCTGACTGCTGTTCAAACAAAACAAGTTCTGTGAAGAGAGAGGCTTGTAGAAAGGGGATTTGTTTTTGATTTATAAAAGTTAGTTTAGCTGATGCCCTGCACTGCAAAATCATTTATAACATCTGTGATTTAGTGTCCCAATTTCTCAAAAAGCTCATGATTTCAGATTGAGCTACTACACCAAAACTTTGTGTGTTCTATATCAAGTGTAGTGTCTTTGCAGAACCACACTCTGTACTGTTTATCTCCACTGAATCCCATGCCATCAAGAGCAGCCAGGTTAAAGATAGATGTGTTTAGGTACTGTGAAGAAAGATTTACAGAATCAGAGTGTGTCGTTAAAACTTTGAACAAGTATATCCCATCTTGACTGAGCCCAGATCTGGCTGAAAGGAAGCCGAGTGGGATTATGTAGGTTGAGTCTTGTACTGTGGCTGATGAGATCTGTTGAGACTCCACGTACTCACCCATATCTACTATACTAAAGTCCTATCCCATGATGCTTCCTGCATCGTTCTCCTTCACAGAAAGCCTATTTGACTTGTGGGTTTCTCTTTACTTGCAGGGGGGGAACTGTTAGCTATTCATCTGCTTTCAATTGGACTTGCCAGCCAGCGAAGATCTCCCTGATAGCATGTTATATTGCCGCGGGGTCTATCGACTCACTTTGCATCCAGGCAAGCTATGACTGGAATTACTCAGTTTGATCACAGGGTAGAAGATTATACAGAGCAAACTCAAGGATGCGACAGCATTATACCTAAAATCTTTGGACATGTATATCCCACCTTAACTGAACTTCGGCTGTGACATATTTTTCTCTAACTATCTACTTCTTACAGGGCTCTGCTTTTTTAAACATTTTTACAAATATAGGTTACTATTATATTATGTATTATGGCATATATTAATGTTCTCCTGCTCTGGTCTGGCCCTTGCAGCTAGGCCAATAAAAGAGAATCTACTCAAATATAAAATGTGCAGAAATTATCGCATTTTTTAAGCTATATTTATTGGGGTATATCACAAGTATGCTGGCTATAGATGCTGACATTAAACATTAATGCATGCCCTCCTGCACTGCCCATTGGTGCGTGGATGCCAGCATCTACAATCTGAAACAAGTTGCTCAGTCACCAAAACTACAGATTTATGAGGTCACATCGAGGTGGACCTTGGTGGACCACCAAAATCTTATCAGTTCGTCCTTGAGTCAAAGTGAACGTTTGAAGCAAATTTGAAGAAAGTTCCCTCAAGGCATTGCAGGAGATACTGTGTTCAGAAGGCCAAAACTGTGTTTTGTGAGGTTAGATAGACGGGCAGCAGCCCAAAAACCTATTGCTGCTGGCTCTGACTGCATCGAGGCAAAATTATACATATTTTACTACTTGAAAATATTAGAAAGCACAATTTAGCAACTTTAAGCTTTTGAACTTTCCAACCAACAAGTGGACAGGGATTAGGCAGGGATGGGTATAGTATCCTGCTTATTGATCTTCACATACTTCATCGATTCTTTTTGTTACCGTTTAACCCATGTCCATATAATTTAACTGCGATGAGCATAACCACACTGCTGAACATCTGGTTGACCCCTTGATTGTTACTGTATTGATAGAGAGTTGCCCCATCCCCTCAGATGCACAGGTTCCAAGAGACAGATCTTTCCTCTGGATTAAGAAAAGCAAAAACAATCTCTCGGGGAACACAGTTAACTGTGAGGAATATAAATAAAATATAGTTCCACCTCATGTAAAATGCACTTCTCTGGTTTAGCGAGGTTGAAATCTGAGCTATGAATCTAAACTCATGTTATAGGTATCTGGAGGAACGGACGGAGTCTCAAGGTGGCATTTGTCATTTAAGAGTTACATAGCAATAATATATACTTATATATAATATATAAGCCACACAAAAAAGCAGTACAGGTGAAGGGGAAATCAGTTGAGGCAAATTCAACAAGGCAAACCTGCTGTAAGACAGGATTTTACTAAACACATACTGCTGGTCTGTATTTTCCATAGACGTCTGTAATGTAGGACAAAAGGTCAGTAAATAATAGTAAAAAAAAAAAAGTAAAAGGTTGAGGTAGGTGCAGAAAAGTGAATCTGTCAGACTCATGCTACAATATAAGGTCTTTCAGCATTTAAATGAATGGAAGAAATCTCAACAATGAGTTTTCATGCAGCAGTCAAGGTCTCCATACATTGTTCAAAGCCCTTATATGTGACCACAGATTTAATTTTTAGACAACTTGCATTGAAAGAACTGATTGTATGCGATTACTACACAATAGAGCACATAATGTGCATCCACAGTAAGAGGAATTATGAGTGGTCCCCAATCTGCAATTTTCCCATGATCCTTATCTTTATTAGCTCATTATTTTCAGTGAAGCCAGCAGTGGCTGCTGATCTGTGGCATTTATCCGAGAGAGCAGAAACAGCCAATTAGTGAGTGCTTATCTCATCACAGATATAGAGGTGCAATAAGAATTAAATAGCACAGTAAATTTTGTGGACAGGCCTGGATTTAAATTGGGTAACTAATATAAACGCATGTACAGTTTTGAAATTTGGTATTTTGACTGCCTGTAGAACCGAATGTGAAATATTGCAGGAACTAATGGGATTTAATGCAACAACCATTTTGTGGTTTGGTATAGCTAAGTGCTCACTTCGAGGTAATGGTGAAATGTTTTAAAAGTTTGTATAAGTTCCGTCCTTGCTATATGAATATTATAATTATTCATTTAGCTGCAATGGGAGCAAGAGCAGTGAAATTTCATTCTCTACTGTTCAAGTCAGAATACCAATCTGACCTACACTAAGCCCCACAGAAAACGACAGAAGCTATCACTTTCAGATATGCTGCATATTAATGTGACAACGACTGCTTCAAACACCTTTTGAAACTCTGGTCAGCCTAACGGCACTGGTGTTGCTTTGGTGTTTTGGGCTGGTGCAAACACTGAAACCACATTAGCAACAGTCCGTCTCTGAACAAAAATGGACTCTCATTCACTTCAATTGAAGCATGAATGACTGTCAGAGCTCTGTCTGTAGCACGGACTACATGCTTTAATTTGTCAGGCTCGCAGTGATTTATTCAAATCTGAACCCGTTTCTTGTGTTTGTAATTTGCAAGTCATTATTCATCACCATGTCTTGTTCAATGTCACATCACCAAACAACAAAGTGCAGCATCCACTCATGGTTAGAGTCTATGCTCAATATTTATCAGCCACACCGGACCTGTGTTATCATGTCCTCTTTAAGTGATGAATGTGGGCCAATTCTGTTTGACTGAAGGCTAATGTGACCGTACCCTTTACACGCACTGAAGGGAAAGGCTATCATGCTGCAGTATATGTTTTGTGCTGTCATTCAGCTGAGCAGCAAAGTTGCAAAATCAAGCAAAATGCATCAACATACAGAAAAAGTGCTATTGATATGTTGAGCTTTGTGTATCTTTACTGAAAGACCTTTAACCATTGACATTTGACTGGCTGTAAAGTGTTTTTTAGCATCATCAGTTTTACATCCAACAAGTGCTCTAGTTTAAAAATTGAACATAAAAACAGATTCTCCACTATACGAACATTATGTAATCATTTCTCTAAAGTTTACTCGAGAATGACTTCACCTAAAAAGTTTGTGCAAAATATTGTTTGCTTCTCTCATGCTCTTTTGTATATTTTGCCACTGACTTGAAATAAGTTGTTTTCACTTCAACATGATTGTTGCACCACCAGGCACAGAGCATAGACAAGAGTCCAACTGTGTATGCTTCTGCACAAACAAATAAGGGGTCATTCTTCAGGTTGAGGATTTGTCTGGAGCCTTGTGAGGCGCCGCATGACTGACAGAAAAACATAGAAAAGAATTAGCACACTGTTTTATCCTCTGTTTTGTTGCTCTGCTTTGTCATTTAATTTGAAAGGATTTTAAAGATTTAACACAGTGACTTGTATGCAAATATTAGTCAAAAGCTCCACTGAGAGTAATGACAGTGCCGGAGGCTCTTCTGAAAGCAATAGCAGTTGTTTATATCCTAATCAGTGGACAATAACTGTTAGTGGTGGAGAAATTGCCCAAATGTAACATAAAAAGGAACCAGCAGGACACAACAATTAACTGCTACATCATCCATTATGCTCTACCTGACAATCCACAAAAGCCTAAATTAGCCCAAAAGACGCTAACGTCCTTCCTCATGTTAGATTAACTGCTGCCTGAATTCTAGGAGTCTCCGGTCTCAACTGAGAAACATTTAAAATGTTGGAAAAACACTTGAAGTATCCAGCACCAATATTCTGTATTTGTACTCAAAGGGGAAAATATATGGAATTACCTTTTTATCAAATCAATCCAAACAAAACCTCTTCAATGTCAAACAAAAACTAAAAACCTTATTTAAGAGAGAAAAAAACTCACTGAAGCAAAAAACTGTAATCTCAAAAGCAAAATGTATAACTTGAAAACAAATTACATATATATTGGTCCTTTAAATCATTTTTGATAAATATGTTTTTGTTTACAGTCTGCTTTGCTTCATTTTCAGTAAACAGGGTTTTGCTCTTGCTGTTGCGCTGCCACCTCTCTCTCCTTTGCTCTCCCTAAGTTTTTGTTTGCAGTTCTCACACAAACCTCTCAGGTGGGCGGGCTTTTTCAGGGGTGTGTTCCCATTGGCTAACTAATTCTTGATTGACAGCTCAGTGCTTCAGAACTTGGTCAGAGTACCCTCCTGCGTCCCTAGCAATGGCCTGGTTAGTACTGGCTCTCTGGTTGAGAAGGGCAACTGTCTGCTGACTGTGTCGTCCCAGTAGCCGCACGTGAATTTGTTCCTGGCACTGGTACCGGTACCAATGCCGTAAGTCGTGCCTGTAACGCAGCCTAACTCTTGACCATGTTCTGGAGCACTGAGAGCTGTCAATCAAAAACTCGTTAGCCAATGTGAACACAGCTCTACAAAAGCCCGCCCACCTGAGAGATTTGTGTCAGAACTGAAAACAAAAACTTAGGGAGCGAAAAGGAGAGAGAGCAACCGCAAAGACAACAGCATGAGCAAAACGCTGTTTTCTGAAAATGAAAAGCAAACTGTAAACAAAACATTTAACAAATTAATTAAAAGGACCAATATATTTGTAATTTGTTTTCAAGTTATGTATTTTGTTTTTGAGATGACAGTTTTTTTTTGCTTTAGTGAGCTTTTTTCCCTCTTAAATTAAGTTTTATTCTTTCTCAAGATCTTATTTTTGTTTGACATTGACGAGGTTTTGCTTGATTTGATACAAAAGTAATTCCAGACTAATCAACATACTGATTCATTCAACACTGTGGGGGTTCTTTGTTAATTTGCCCACTGGTGAGAAATGACTGTCACTATAACCTTTAGCAGACCAGTTGATGACCAGTGGGTCACTGTTCTTGTCGCCATTAGCAAACTGTTCATTTGCATTGAAAGTGTGATTCAAGTTTTTTTGTTTCAGGCCCATCACTACAGTACATCTTACAGGATTAGGTTCTGACTTCTGAGCCAGGGTTTTGTTTATTGGTGTTGTTAGTTCTTCTGTCTTATTGACAACCAGAGCTGACAAGCATATAATTATGGTATTCTCTTATTTATAGTCTCAGTAAGGCTCAGTAGTTTTTGTTTTGATCGCATCTAACTGTAGACTGAGGGTAAAGTCAATAAAGGTTCAGTTATGTTCTATTAAAAAAGCAGATCATTATATTTCCACTGTTTATCTGCTGCCAACTTATATCTCCTATTCTCCTTATGTTAAAACTGTCCTAATTGTGAATTTAAGAGTAACTGTGCCTCTATATCTTAAAAATGGGGAATGCAATGATTATGAAACTGAAACCAAAACTATTATACAAACATCCAAATCATATATTTCATCAAATGTAGCTATTAGCTACATAATATGGGAGGCATTGTGTTCGTGATTGTCCAGCAGCAGTTTGACATGTCTTGTTACTTGATTGGGACTGACAGCAGTGGTGCAGAGGCAAGAGATCACCATAAACAGATATCAGAGCCAGAGCAGTTACAGTACACCACTGCATACATCATGTAGACATGGGTTTATTTTTTGGTGCTTTGATGGGGATCAACAGGCCCCAAAACAGACACGCACCATGCATTCACCGCTTTGCGAGCATCATTCATCAAACTTACAAGCAAGTATGACCATGAATCTTGCTTGGATAACCTTTAAAAGACAATTACAAAAAGATGAAGCTTTTTTTTTTTTTGGAAATTCATGTGAGTTTCATTAGTAAAGATGATTCAGGAAGATTTAGAGCAGAAACCAAAGCCAGAGTCTTTACTGAGAATTGCCAAGATGAACACTAGAATTAGCATCTCCTACTCTCAGGTTACACGCATGTTTATCCAGAATAATCTATAAGCATATGTGCGAAACCCACACACCTGACTGCTTGTCTGCAACCTTACAGCCTGTCCTCTGGACAACATTGCGCTGCGGTGTCCCGCCCCTAAACACTTCTTATTGGTTGAAAAGTACACGGTGGTCTCTGTTGACAAGCAAGTTATCAGAGAGAGGAGACTATGAGAGGAAAAAACACTCAGAGATGTGAAAAACGGCAACCAGGAAATGCCAGGAATCTTAAAATAGCGCCGAAAGTTTGTCTACGTCCCTTTATAATTTGATTGGTTTGGATTCTGAACCAATATCTGGACAAAATTTCACGCTGCATATCAGGACACCCTCGGTGAGATTTCCCGCCCACTGTAAACACTTCTTATTGAGTTGAAAACCAGTTAATACAACTGCTCATATACTGTTGATACTGTAAAAAGTCAGATGGAGGGTTATCAGAGAGCCCATGACAGTGGTGGTTTGAGAAAGATATGAGAGGAAAAAAGTGAGTGACTGTGAGATGCGCTCTCTATGCAGTGAATGCACTCGTAGTGGAGCTATAACCACATCTACAGTACAATATGTTTACAAATGACTGACAACAAATAATCATATTTGCAAGTAGGCTAGAATAAAAAAATCTAGAGCTATGGATAAAATCTCATTTATTATAAAATATAAATATAAAACTAAAATCATTTAAAATTTGATTGGTTTGGATTCTGAAATGATAGAATGTCTCTGCTGTATTCAAAATCTAGACATGGTTTCTCAACGGGGCTGCAAACTATCAGGACAAAAATGGGGGCACCACAACTTGGCTTGTACAAAGTTCATTTGAGCTCTACTTTATGATAATTAATGGTTTCCCAACTTTTTAAGTGCATAGGCTATAACTGACATAAATAACCAATTCAACCAATTCTCGCACTCATCATGTTCTGAACATATTTCAAACCAACCATAGGACGAGATCTGTGAATGGATGTTTAATACAGACAGCCAAACATTAGTGTAGGCTACAGGCTGAAGCTAGAGCACCGTTAGAGTGTCCCTGTGAGCCGTTTTTTGCTCACACAACCAGTTAATGACAACTGCTCAACAGTTTTCCTATATTTGATTTTTGCAATACATGGTATACTGTAGTAAAAGTCAGATGGAGGGTGGGACACTGTGTTAGGACACGGTGTTATAGAAGAGATCACACATTTAATAACCTCTGAAGAGGAGCCCATCAGACAGTGGTGGATTTTCAGGTTTTCAATTTAACAGATCTGAGTTTGAAACTGAGGAAAATAAATTGAACCGCTGTGTCACTACTATACAGTGAATGCAACCCCATCCCTAACACCACGCCCTTAACCATCTGAGGTTGGAGGTCATTTCCACATCTTTCATTAAATATGTTTACAAATGACTGACAACAAATAATGTGTTTGCACTCTTACTCACTGTGCTAAAAAAAAAAAAAACTCAAACATTTAGGACAATTGCAGATGTAATAAAAAAATCTAGAGCTATGGATAAAATCTCATTTATTATAAAATATAAATATAAAAATTGTAAAATTTAAAATTTTTTAAGTCTCATTTTCTGAGTGTTCATCATGAGGAAGAACTGTTTTGGTGTTTGAAATATGTTTACCAGATCTTAGAAAAAGTGAAATGAATAAAATAACAGATAAGTGTAAAAACAAGTTTAGCTTTTGTAACTTGTTTTTTTTGGGGGGTGGGGGGGCTGCTGTATTCAAGTTTTATTGAGAACCACTGGTCTAGACCAACCGAGATCAGACCTTGACTATCTGAATGTGGCATGGTTGCGATTGCTCAAATTGACAAGGACATAAAATAAATACTTTTCAGGTGTTGGGCAGTTTGGTGGGGCAGCCGGTGCACTTGATGGGGCTTTGCTTCCCCCGTGAGTGCACATGCCTAGGGCTGTCCAGCTATTTCCTAAGGATAGGTACCAAAAATGACATAAAAAATGTATATATAGTAACAAAATCTTAATCTGTAACTGAGCAGATGACAGCAGGGGTAGGGTGATTTGCATGAAAATCCCATTGGACACTTCCTAACCTTCTTTTCCAGCACACACCAACAGCATAGGGGGAGTGTACAGCGGGCATATCCTGTTAGGATTAGTGGGTCCCCAGGAGCCTTGGAGAGTCTCCAGGCAGTGATTGCCTCAGTTAGACAGTGGAATGAGTTACAGCTACTGCTGACCAGAGGCGACAGCAAAAATCACCACAACTGCAGCTGGACTGTCTCTTTTTGATGACAACCACCGGCAACCCTTCATCACACGCGCGCACACTCTCACACGCGCGCGCAAACACACATTTACAAACACCAACATACTTTGCCCACACATCTCCTAGCCCTTAGCTGTTTAGACAGCAGGGCAGCGGGTCCAGAATCTTATTACTCTTAGAGGAGGGCTGAGCAGCTGGCAGCCTCTCAAATTCATGAAATCTCAATAACTGTTGTTTTTTATGCCGTGACACAGGACAGCTATGACTCGCAGATCAGCAGTTGTTGAATATACAATAAGACTCTGGGTAAAGTAAACCACAAACAACAAAATGAATTGTTACAGTTTTGTTACGCACTATATAGCTATCTTTTTCTGTATTAAAAATTACAGTTTTTCATTGCACATAAAGTTTGATTAAAAACAGTTCATAATGTGCTGAAAACCATTGGAAACAGATTTGTGACATCAAGTTATCTGCATCTCCCAGATAGAAGTTATTTTCATTCAGTGGAGAAGCTAATCTGGAGTCTCCTATTAATCAAGAACATAATTTTTATCAAGAACTATTGTGTCTGTCCCAGCAATTTCCAAGTTATGAGCCGCAAGAAGATCACTTCATAAATCTTTTTGTTTGTTCAACTGAGAAATATAATTCTTCTACTGCCTCACAAGTGAACGAGCTGTGATATTTGAAAATATAAACTCAAATTGAGAAAGTGAATTCAATAAACTCAAGCCACTTAGTTGGACTGTTTTGTCACTAATTACAAAAAGATTTGCTTTTCTTTTGCGCTCTCAGTTTCTCATTTGAAATGAAAATCCTACATGGTGTTGTAACATTGTCATATCCTAGTTTCACTTTTATTTATTAAATTTAAATTTAATTAACAGGTTATTAATTAAAATGTACCTATCATCACATAACTTATTTTTATTTTACGTTTGATTGACAGAGGACCAGTTTGGGCTGGAAAATTCTTCCAAGAAATAAAACTGCAGACAGGGTTTTTCCTGCATTAAAATTTATGAAGCGACCACCCCCGTCAAATTTCGCGCTGCCTCCAGCTCTTGTCAAATTCTGTGTGGTGTCTTCATCGAAAACATTTATTTTCTAACAAGCATTGCATTGTGCTGCATTAAAACCAATGTTGTGGTGCGGCACTGTAACATAAACAGCAAATTGTAGTCCTACCAGGAAAGGCACTGCCATAACAGCCAAAGAGGAAAAAGGAGAGCCGCAAGGTAAAAAATCTTTTTAGAATAAGAGCATCTTTTTACACAGCAGGAGTGTGTCTGGCAGGAACGCACCGATATGTTCATGCGTTTCAGCAACGGTTTGTTGTGGAGCTGAAAGAAATGATACTCACAGTGATGTCAGGGGGTCCTGAAGTACACCTGTACATCACTACAGCAAGGTGAGAGGTTACACCATTACACCATCAACCAAAAACAACATTTCCAGGGAGCATTGAATTTCTCTCTAAGTGTAGCAATAAAGTCGAGAGTCCCCACTCTGCACACATAAAAGTGAAGAACCACAACCTGCATGGATTGTCCTTTTATATGACATTTATAGTCACATCTTATCAAATAATTGGGAGTAATTCAAACTTTAATCACCAATTATTTTTTTTTGTTGCAGTTGTTTTACTGATTTAATTAGTTTGTGGAGTGAGTAAGTATCTCAAAGCGCACCCCCCTGCTTGTGAAAATATCCTTTTAAAAGCTCACTGTCATTTCACCTCATCTTCAAAAACACAAAACAACTTAGGAGATAAATTACTGGCAGATAGTCGAGGACTGTAATTAGGTCTAAAAAAGCCCACTTCTTATTGACTTATAGAAACTTGTTTTGGAAAAACAATTGCTTGTTATATTTCTAGACGTATTACAGTATGTCTTTTCGGTGATGTTTTCTTATTCTTGTTAATTAGCCTTAATGAAATGATGTGGCATGACAAGACATCTTCAGTACAGCTCAATTAGAGTTTACTTGTTTTAAAAACTTTTGTGTTAAAGAGGAACTAAGCAGGATTTCTCCCATAGCTACTGTATATGCTTTTTACCTTAATTAAAAAGCTCCGGAGTAATTGTGATAGCTAACCACATGACCTGCGACTTGTTACGAGTGAGAATGGAGGCTCTGCCTTCCACCTACAGTATACTGTCTCACAGCTGAAAACCAACCTTGCAACATCAACAATGTGGCTCCCCAGCTCTGACTACACAAACACACGCGCCAAAACATCATATATGTTATGTAACGTTATCCACTGCTCCATTTATTTTCGCCGGTTTTGTTGAAAACAAATTAGGGATGGGAACAACATGGGATTTGGAGGGGGTTACATGTGTTTTTGTTGTAGTTTATGCCGGGGGGGTGGGGTTGTGTTTTTGTTGTGGTTTATTAACGCTGCACACATTCAGTTTCTACGAAGAATGCAACCATTGCATCCACCTGTTTTGCCCATGGTGGGCAAGAGGAGCATAACCAAAACAGCGGAAAAGCGAGCAGACTTCGCATAGTTCTCCTTTAAAGCAACAACCTTACATGTATCAATAACACCTGCCATTAGGCCACAAGATACCAGCAAAATGTGCAATGTCGATGACAAAAATCTGCTACATTACATTACGTCCAGCAGTGTTGCTCAGGTTACAGGTGTGAGGTGTACTGTATGAGTGTAAAATGAGTGAGAAGTCCTGGTGCTTGTAAATAAAACTTACTCCTCACATTTCAGGCAACCCTTTGTGATGTGATTATTGTGCATGTTGATACAGCGATGGTGATGAAAATAAGATTAATCGGTCAGCCCCCCCTGCCATTCTGTCCTCACATCTGCACAGGCAGCTCAGACTGTGATACTGCTTTGTTGCAGAGGCGTCTGGTTCGGCAGCATGGTTAGTCGAGATTAAGTACATGTAAAAGAAAAATGACAGAAAATTACTATTAATTAACCCCTGGTGCAGTGACTATCACATACTGGTGACAAAAAGTGAGATTTTCCTCCAAAGCTTTCTACATTTATATGATCAGTTCTGTGTTTTAGTGGAGAATTCATTTTCTGCCGCTTGCGGCTATAGCAACAAGACGGTGACAAGATACTTCTGTCTTCATTTTCAAAGGTTATATTTTCTACTTGTGGTACAAAACATGTTTGTCACACAGCTTAGAGGGGGGATGGATTTGTCATGTCACTGATAAGGCTGGAAATCTCTTCAGTTGTTCAGGCATCCACTATTTCTTTGCTTGAAAGTGAGATATGAACATTTAGTCTTTATCTTTCTGATTAATTTGAAGCTCTTTTTAAACTAATATATTGCCTTTAAAGCAATTAAACCCTTAATTTCTTTCTGCAGAGAGGCCTATATAAACAAAGATTGATCAATGTAAAAGCCTCATAATAGTTTAAATAGTGCTTGATCCCAATCATCAGAATTTTCATACGTTATTTGAGTGGGGTTTTAATTATTTAGTCTCCCATTCTGGCTGAGGTCTAGCTGCTACTTGGCCAGAAACATGCAGCTTAAAATTGGTTTAAGCCTCTAATGACTAGTGTGATGAATCTCACAATCTCCACTTACTGTGTTGCTTGAAAGGGAGACAGCGAGGATTTAATTCTGTGAAGCCAAGGGAAAATTATTCTGAAACGATGTGCCGTGTGAAATGATGCATGGTGTTTTTAAGAAAGCTGTGCGCCTGCTCCGGTTCGTTTCAGTGAGAAACAGCGATCGAGAGTTGTGTGTGACTGAGTGATGGGAGTGAATTTAAACTATTAGGTTGCACAGTGTTGATATGCCAAAGTTTCAAGAACTGCTTAACACCAAGTCTTGCTGTGATGCTTGTGTAGACATCCAATTCAGTCCAAAAAGGTGCACTCCGCCATGTTCTGTACATAGGCTCCAAACTATCACCTGTTCTTCATTATTCACCGTCTTTCACACCATGATTTATTGGAATTTTGAAAAATTAATTTAGAAAAAACTGAACTGCCACTGCACCAAAATCTATTCTGTTCATCTCTGAGTCCAAGTTAATTTTCTGCCAAATTTGACCATGTTTCCTACTACAGGTGTTACTGAGATCAAGAATATGAGATGGACGGACACACAGACGGAAGGATGGAATTACAACCTAAATACATAATGCCATATGATTTGGCCATTTAGTATCCTGATATTTAGATAATAATTGAATGATCCAAAAATAGTCAGCAATGAAATACTGCATCAAAAGTCATAGTCACAACAAGATGCCAGTGTTTTCAGAAAGTTATTCAACCTTTTAACTCTTAATCACAGGAAGAAAAAGTGAAGCAGACAAACATAATTCAGCCCAATAAATGTGTGACTAAAATATCAGGATAGCTTCCTCTCTGCTCACACTCCTCTGACCCACACACTCGAACATTGCGCTTCAATGCACACGCAGGTGACTTGAATTTTTAAGGAATTATCAAAACAGACTGCACCACTGAGGTGCATAGAGAGCGCAGAGCAATCATTGAAACGTGTTGGGTTTGACAGACACCCAGTATGCCCAGCTTTGCGCTTGGATAGGTCTGAGATCATTTTTCATTTCATTTCAACTTTATTTCACTGGGAATGCCATCTCAGTAATGATACAACCTCCCAGGTAGTCTCAGGCACATGTAAGAAAACTAGTGGAGAACCAATAAAAATAATTGGAAATATTTCCAAAAAAAAGCACGACAGCCCTGCTTATGCACACCTAATTTAGGTCCACGTCCCAAGTCCTGCAGATAACTTTGTTCAGTGGTAGGTATAATTAGCAAATTTTAAACCATCAATATCAAAGACTGTACTTGATATGGCAACTTTTGACACAGGATTTTCAGGAGGTTGCTAATTAACCTTAATTCATATCTGAAATCTCAATGAAAGTCAGAGTACAGAGTTTCTACTCCCCCTCTCATGTTAGTAAAGAGAATATTTCAGAACCAGCTATAACATGCATTACAAACCAAAAGCAATGAAGCAAAACTTTTTTGACTTCTCTGCCGTGCCTGTGTCACTCTATCCCAAGGTTATTGCTTCCCACTGCGTGTTCAGTATAATTTTGAAAATAAAATAAATATATAAAGTGGCGATTGAAATTTAGGCAAGAGTTATTCGAACAAGCTGATTTCTAGGGACCATTTTCAGCTCACCCCATGTCAGACAGTGCATGTGTGACTGCTCATTCTATGAAAGCATAGCGTTACCTAGTGTAATGGTGTATGTTATTGGTGTGGTTTTATAGGTTCTGGACAACAATGGCGTTTTATAGCACAGAGATGAAAAAACCTGTATCAGACCTTGACTACACAGAAAACAGTATGAACAAGTCATTGTTGGTTTTGGGTTTTTTCAGTCTTTTCATGGGATTTAGTGACGATAAGAGAAATAGAGAACATAATACCTGCATTATCCCTCGAGACTGAAGTTGAGGAATGGAAACTGAAATGTACTGAATGCTGCTAATGCCAGAAAATCTTGTGGACATATTAATTTTTGATACTGCCAATTGAAATGTTTTTGTTCAGGAAAAAAATATTGTAGTGTGTTGCTTGTTTGTCATCATGCTCATATTTCTCAGGGTTAGGGTGGGGAAAGCTGAAGGCAAGGAACACAATGGATGCATCATTGAGTGCGTAGCAGCATTTTAGCGACATTTTCTGTCACAAATAAATAAGAAATTAATCCATAACAGAGAAGTCCAACATTCCAGTAACCTGCAAACCGCTTCACGGCCGATGTGAAACTACAGTATGCATGCTTCAGTTGAGTAACACCATGCCCGCACAATGCAGGAAACGTGTGTAACAAATGTAGTTTTTGTATGAACACCCAACTCTACTGAGCACTCAACTTGAGATTTACTGCCTCACAATTCATTCCAGTACAATAACATTATAAACTCTGACCTTAAAAATGGCATAAATCATCAACTCACAACAAAGACGTAAGATGTACACTAGTATTACACCAACTCGGTACTGTTTTGTTCAATGTAAGGAATGCATTGTTGTTGCAAGTCAGTACACAGATGTGTTTTTTCATTGTGTCCACCCACTGTATATTTTATACGTTCTTTATCCAGTTAAAGCCCAAGGGCAATCTGCCAATTCAATCTGTGTGTGTACTAGCATCCTAAACAAAATTGAAAATGCACTAAAGAAAAAAAAAAACAAGAAAAGCAACTGACAAACAAAAGGACAAAAGAAGCAGAGGTTTTGAATAAACTTGTCTGCCAGAAAAAGGCCCACCTCAAATCCTCAGTGTGAACAGTGAATAGGCCACATCTGAACAGAAGCAGCTACAGCAAGCACATCTTAATCTGCATGCCCAACACATAGGCTAGCTTTGCACACACTGAAATGAGCACACAATGAACGCAGGCTATTCTAATATATGGGAATATGCACCATTAAACTACACAAGTTATTGTTTTGTTTTTTTATCAGGGTCTATTTATAGAGACTTTTCACAAAAATAGTAGTACATTGTGTCCGGTCCAATCCCATGCAAGCTTCCGCCCAGACCAGCCAGTTACCCATATAGACTAGACAGCCACACACCAGCTTGTTTGAGATGTTGCAAAACCTCTTTTGATACAATGGCAACTCATAGACTGGAGAGTCCTTCCATCTGACCAGTATGAGTTGAGTTCCCTTGGCAACAAAGTATTGAACGTCAGCATGTTTTCACTTTTGATTGCTTAGATGTACACCCTGTGGTGCAGCAACACCAAATAAAGCAATAAGAGGGGATTGATCCATTGGTTCCTGCAGTACTTTACACAAAGAATTGAAAACTGGCTGCTAGAGCTGACAGGTCTACAACATACGTAATAGGCTTGCTTGCATCTATCACAAATAAACAAACTCTGATGTTATTCTTGGCAATTTGACCTTTGTGAAGTCAGTGTACCATCTTTAATTGTCCAACAGCGTACCACATGCTTCCCCCTGTGTGGAACTGGAGGTAAATAAAGGTAAAGGTTTGTACAAAGTTTTGCTGCTGAGATATTACTTTTCCAGATGTAACATCAACGGGTGACACCTGTCAGCTCAGCTGTTAATAGTCTCATCTTGTGAGAACAAACTTCCTGTTATGAAGAATCTGCTAGGTTTGAGCATGTATGTTAATATCTGAGGGTGTTAGATATGCATAAATGCATCTAACAGAAAAAAAACACACGCACACACAAAATAGTAACTTCAGTGGTGGTGGTGTTATCTCCCACTCTCCCGTGAGTAAATTTCACACCATAGTATTTCACGTTCATTAACAAGACCCCACCTAGAAATAAGTGCTGTAATTGGATTATTGGCTTACATTTGTTAGGGCACAGAGTCAAAGAGAGACACACGGTCCATTGTAGTCTTTGGGTCCTCTGTGAAAGGTGGCAGGTGGTGAACAACAGCTGGCTTCCCATGCTGCTTTGCTCTGGTCAGAATTGTCTTGATCCAAAAACTCCCAGCTGCCCCGTCAGTCTGTCCAGCCAGTCTGCCTTGCCGACTTCTCTCTCTGTTTATCAGCCAACTCTGCTGTTTTCTTGTTCCTTTTCTTCGACTCATTTTTAAGACCCTGATTCTTATAAGCCATTTGTCCATCTACTTTTTATTCTGTGCCTCTTTCATCTTCTCTCTCTGTCCTTCCATTAAGCACAGGCAAACAAATACTCTTGACGTAAAGCTTGAGAAGAAATGAAAACATTGACTGTATGGATTTGTACGGCTAACATCGACTTAAGAGTTTATTAAGTGGTGTGAACAGCATAGATTCAGTGGCGGCCCGTCTTTCCACAGTTAAAATAGCAGTGTCTTGACAGGGTGAGGTCAATAGATTCAAGACCCTGGACTCACATCACATCTCACGCTAGACTCGACCACCTCAAGAGGCAACCAAAATACCAGCAGAATTTTAAAAATCTAAAAGGCCTAAGCAACTGTTGTACATAATGCCTCCATTCAGTCCAACTTCTTTGGACCTTATTAAAGCGCTTCCTGTTGACATATTCAGTTAATATTCCACACATCACAGAGAAGCCCATTGAGGCCAGCACAGACTGTGTGAGAGCCTGAATGAGATTGATCAGTTGCTCATTACACACATCGGAGCGGCGTCTGACGCTGTAGGTAGTGTTTTCGATGGGAGAGGGCTTTGGTCAGTGGCAGTCCTGCCCCTTTTGGTGCCTCAGGCAGCATCATATGAAGACATCCCTTCAAGGCATCCTCCAAGGCAATTTAAAAGTGCATCTAATTCCCACCTTATTACTGTTACACAAATCACTTAAGATCTGGCTCCTGGTCCTTCAGCCAGCTGCATATAATATCACCTGACCGGTCTGACTGACCTCCCCTACAGTGGGTGCACCTGAAAATATCCCCCCTCTTCTTGCAGGGTCTCTAGTTGATGCTGAAATATGCTCATCTGTTGGGGAAAAGCACAGAGGCCCTGGGCAGCTGCCATGACTGCACTCTGGATTTATTTTCAACTGAAGGATAAAAGCACTCAAACCTCTCAAATAATATTAGAAAACATAAAAATCAAGGTTATTTATTTGTACCATCCTTCATCATAAACACGTTTCAAACAGCTGTAAAATAAATCATATAATAATCAATACATTTTATTTAACCTTTATTTAACCAGGCAGAATCAATTAAGAACAAGTTCTTATTTACAATGATGGCCCGATCTAATAAATAAAGAATCAATGGGCAATATTAAATGAATCATTGTACATGCAAGAATCAGTAATAATTTCTTCTATTTACTTGCCGAGAAATCTAATCATATTTTGCAAGTTTTCATTTAAAAAAGAAATGTTGTCCCAATATATGATTCAAAAACAAGCTGCAAATAAAGAAGAAGTGATGTTGTGTTTACACCTTTTTTGTGTCATAAGTTTAAGGACATTTTGTAATGTTACAAAACATTGAATTGTACTACAGAGAAAGAGAAACTCTGTGTTGAGCTAAAACTGCTTCAGCTTAATTCAACAATCTCAATATCCATCATTTAATGCCATTCAACCTTGGTATTAAGTTGTGTCACAATAAGTGCATAAATTCTTGATATAAAACCGCAGCCAAATTGTATTAACTGCATCCCCTCAGTCCAAGTCCAAGTTCCAGATGAAATTCCCTCTACAGTATGCACTCTATGCACAAAATATGAAGGATTTTTTACCCAAAGCATCTTAAGATATCTGAATTCACAAAGTAAAAGAAAAAAATCTTTGCCCAGTGACCACCAAAATCTGATGAGTTCATCGCTGAGTCCAAGTGTCTTTTGTGTCGAAGTTGAAGACGTTCCCTCAAGGCATTACTGAGATAATGCATTCTCAAAAATGGGGACAGACTGACCTACTGTAAGCTAAAGCCTTCAAAATGCAGTCGACTCAACCAGACCTGAATGGAGACAAAGAAGACCAACAGTGGCAGCAGCATGATGCACCTCTAATTACTGAGCAACAGTGGTCGCAGAGTGGCATTTCCCCTATACTTTACTGTTTACACACACTTCCTCCTGTGGTTATAAATCTGGAGACATGCTTGAAAATAAATTGTTTTTCCAACCACATCAGAGGTGAGGAACAGTGTTTACAGGATGACAATCTAAAATGGAAACAATGGTCCACAGTCCCAGACCATCTCTCCCCCCATTTAATGACATGTTGACTAAGGGTGTGTATTGGCAAGAATCAACGATACGTATCACGATACGGGGCAACAATACGATATATTGCGATTATTTTTCCTTTTTTGACACTTGAGCATGCAATGAACCACAGACCTGCATGCTCAGAAGATCTGTTTGTTCTGTTGGAGCAGAGGAGTCAATGGCTGAATGACTGAAATTTGAATTTTGGGTGAACTAACCCTTTAACCAAACAATCACGCTAAGCGGTCACATGATGGTGGTTATCAACTAGGTAAGTCAACCCAGATTTTCCCACTCTAGGTATGAGCGCATTCACATGAAACGGGCGGAGTTTGTAGGATCAGACCAATCACAGACATGGACACGTCTGGATAGCTATTCAGCAGTTACCTGTATCCCGGAAAGAAGTGAACCACCGTCAGAGTGAAGAAAACCAAGAGTTAACTCTAAAGTTACTTCAATAAGCTCAAATCCTGCTTCGTATTACAGGCATCTAGTCATAAAACCACCAACTGATCAAGGGTGAACAGAAATGTTTGGGAGATGAATTGGTATTCATGCTTTATACAGTACAACAAAGCATGGTAATTGTGTGGGCAATTGGTCACCTCAGCTCAAGGCCAAAACCACGGTGTAGACATTGGGACCAAATGACAAATAAAGTCCGGAGTTTCATACTTTTTTTTAATGAGACTGGGGGTGATATTATTTTTTGAAAATTGTTTAGAACATGGTGTGAGGACTCTCTCCCTGCTCCTCTCTGCTCCATCCCTCCATCCCTCTATCCTTTCTCTCTGCTCCATCCGTCCATCCCTCTATCCTTCCTCTCTGCTCCATCCCTCCATCCCTCTATCCTTCCTCTCTGCTCCATCCGTCCATCCCTCCATCCTTCCTCTCTGCTTCATCCCTCCTCTCTGCTCCATCCCTCTATCCTTCCTCTCTGCTCCATCCCTCCCATCCCTCCTTCCTCTGCTCCATCCCCCCATCCCTCCATCCCTCTGCTCCATCCTCTCTGCTCCATCCTCCTCTGCTCCATCCCTCCTCTCTGCTCCATCCCTCAATCCTTCCTCTCTGCTCCATCCCTCTATCCCTCCCCTCTGCTCCATCCCTCTATCCCTCCTCTCTGCTCCATCCCTCCTCTCTGCTCCATCCCTCCATCCTTCATCTCTGCTCCATCCCTCCTCTCTGCTCCATCCCTCCATCCTTCCTCTCTGCTCCATCCCTCCTCTCTGCTCCATCCCTCTATCCTTCCTCTCTGCTCCATCCCTCCATCCTTCCTCTCTGCTCCATCCCTCCTCTCTGCTTCATCCCTCCTCTCTGCTCCATCCCTCCATCCTTCCTCTCTGCTCCATCCCTCCTCTCTGCTTCATCCCTCCTCTCTGCTCCATCCCTCTATCCTTCCTCTCTGCTCCATCCCTCTATCCTTCCTCTCTGCTCCATCCCTCTATCCTTCCTCTCTGCTCCATCCCTCAATCCTTCCTCTCTGCTCCATCCCTCCATCTCTCCTCTCTGCTCCATCCCTCTATCCTTCCTCTCTGCTCCATCTCTCCTCTCTGCTCCATCCCTCTATCCTTCCTCTCTGCTCCATCCCTCTATCCTTCCTCTCTGCTCCATCCCTCCTCTCTGCTCCATCCTTCCACCAGTTGAAGCAGAACCGGTTCCAGAACCAGTTTAGAACCGGAACCGGACCGGTACCAGAATTTGCACCAGTGCCAGAACCGATTCCAGAACCAGTCCCAGAACCAGACCGGTACCAGAACCGGACCGGAACCAGAACCGATACCAGTACCAGAACCGGTACCAGAACCGATAGCAGAACCGGTACCAGTACCAGAACCGGTAACAGAACCAGTTCCAGAACCAGAACCAGTACCAGAACCGGTACCAGAACCAGTACCAGAACCAGTACCAGTTCCAGAACTGGACCGGTACCAGAACCAGTACCAGAACTGGACCGATACCAGAACCGGTACCAGAACCAGTTCAGAACCGGAACCGGACCGGTACCAGAATCGGTACCAGTACCAGAACCGATTCCAGAACCAGTACCAGAACCAGACCGGTACCAGAACCAGTACCAGAACCGGTAACAGAACCGATTCCAGAACCAGAACCAGTACCAGAACCAGTACCGGTACCATAACCGGTACCAGAACAAGTACCATAACCGGTACCATAACCAGTACCAGAACCAGAATTTAATCACATAATTGATATGATAAAAACTGTTCAGTCATGCACAACACACAATTTTCCTTGAAGCCTCTACAAAGAACTTCTAACTGGATGCAAAAGCCTCTAGTTTCTGCTGATGTCTCTGTGTGGCCTGCAACAGCAAATAAGGCCATCGGTGGGAGGAGAGGTTATTTCTAAATAGAGGTCCAACTATCTGGTGTGGAGATACAGGTATTGAACCTCTGTGAGGGCGTTCACAAGGCCGATGATGTCACTAGATCCCTTTGTGCTCCATGTGCCAGCAACAGTTGTTGGTGGAAAGTTGGGTTTCGACTTCGTTAGTGCCCTCATCGTTGCAACACAACAGGGCACTAAGAGGTTAAATACCTGCATCTCCACACCAGATAGTTGGACCAGTCTCAGCCTGGTCAGGTGTGAACATGAACTGATGAAGCAGTGTAGGAATTTACATGCACAACAATTATCAATCATTATCAGTACCAGAATCAATACCAGAACCGGTATCAAACCCCTTACCAGAAGTAACACCCAAACTGGTACCAATCCAGTACCATTACCAAAGTGGATACCAGAACCAGCACTAGCAGCAGAACCAGCACAAGAACCAACACCAGTACCAGTTTCAGTCCCAGGACCAGGACCAGGACCAGGACCAGCCTCTGTTTCACCAGCAGCAGCACCAGGTCTGGGTCCAGTACCAGTCAAAGCTCAGTCAAAAAGAAGCTGGTGCTGGTTCCAGTTCTGAACTGGTCCATCCCTCCATCCCTCCTCTCTGCTCCACCCCGAGAGAGAGAGAGAGAGAGAGAGAGAGAGAGAGAGAGAGAGAGAGAGAGAGAGAGAGAGAGAGAGAGAGAGAGAGAGAGAGAGAGAGAGAGAGAGAGAGAGAGAGAGAGAGGTGCACAGGGATGACAGGAGTGTTCAGGATCCAGTTTAAAAGTTTTCCCCACCAGAATCTCAAAGCCGAACTTTGGAGCATTATTTATCCCGTTTTCTGACCAGCTATCATGCCATGGCTGGACCAACAGATTCTCTGTGTCTCCTGGTTTCATATGATATCTGTATCTTCACTCTAGCTTTAAAACTGGCCCCTTTATAACGCCATTAATATTTCACATGAATCCAAAATGTATGGCAGTCATTTTGACAACAACACTGCTGCTTAGAGATGTAGTAGTAGTAGTAGTAGTAGTAGTAGTAGTAGTAGTAGTAGCAGTAGATACTGTCTGATACCTGCTGGTCCTGCTGAGCTACAGGTGGACTGACTCTCTCCCTCTGTTGACATCAGAGCTCCTGCAGCCCGTCATTTCAGGCTCCGAGTCGGAGCAGAACTTCAAACAAGCCGCGCTACATGGGCGCTACCAACTCACAGCTGGGAGGGGGGGGTCACACACACAGTTTCCCTAACAAATGAATTAAACTATAGAATTAAATGCAAGATAAATCAGAAATAACAAGAGAGGGATGTGTTAACAGCTGGGGTTCTTAAAAAGAGAATGTCTGTCACATACATATTATTGGGGGGGACAGATTGGTGGTCCCCTAATATTGGGGGGGACAGTTCCCCCCCAAAGTATATGGTGGTTTTGGCCTTGCCTCAGCTTATTTTATTGAAGTGGCTTCTTGCCAAAAGTTTGACATACTGTAACCAGGCTTTTGTTGTCACTGTAATATGAATGTCTCCTTTCAAAATGAGAGCTGCTAATATTTACAGTAGCACTGAAGGACGCTGGAGTTTGGACACTGAATACCACACTTTGAGATAAACTGAAATTGATAAAAGTCAAACACGGATGACTTCAGTCAGCTGCCTCAAATAAAGTTGTTTCTAAACAGAAATCCAGAGGAGGTCATTTTTCTTTAATCTGATTTGGACTACTGCAACTTCCATTTTGGCTTTTTCAATAAAAAAATTCTCTTTATGTCTCCTTTATACCTGCGTTGTCGACTTGAATGTCCACCATGTCAGTTATTATTTCCCGTTTACAGTTGTGAACAGACTTTACTGGCCGTGTCAAATCAGGTCAGAAGCAACCTGACAAGCCAATTAACATCTCTCAATACCACAGCAATGAATCAAGCCAAGTTTATTTTCATGACTTCACTCTGCGACTCTAACAGCCTCAAAGTGTCAAGGTCAGCCACTACTTTCTGGTTAGTTTGTCCTCACAGTGAGTCCAGTACTGAGACTACAAATGAATGTAATGACGACAATGATGAGATGAATATCGACACTCGTTTTCATGCATCATTTAACCAAGAGATGATCCAGTCCATTAGCTAACAAAGCCGTCAGACAACAAACGCCCCATCGTGACTCCTGCAATTCAATGTAAACATACACATCCCTGGTATTAGAGGTATTTAATTCCTTTGAAGTCACATTCTTAATAAAGCTGTAACGTCTAATGGACGTTTCCCTCAGTCAGTTGACATTAAAAGCATTCAGCATCGATTCAGACAATAAAAAAAATATCACAGTCATCTTCAAAACAGATATGCCACACACACATCTGCTGGTAATTAGGCTCTCAAATTTCACGCATTTGTTTGTTGTGCATGATACTAAACTGATCATTTTTGATAGACACTGAAAACTGTGACAATGCATGAAAAAGGCAAATCACCCAAAATATTACAAGACCCTCCAGGCTGTCTCCTCTGCATCAGAAGCCAGAGTGTGGTCAGCTGAGTGTCTGCGCCTTCAATTGCACCACTCATCGATTATAGAAGGTCGCCTCACTAATGAGCGAAGGTCAGCCCCCTCTCTTCATCCATCACTGTCTTCCTCACCAGCCGTTCTTTCCTCTGAGTTTCCTTTCCTCTCTGCTTCCCTCCCATTGTCTGGCTCGCAGCAGAATGTGGCGAGAGGAGGACATGTCAATGTTATCACCATGCAACAGACGACAGCTTTGAGGGAGACCGTGACTTTCAGCTGCTGCCCCAGTGGCTAATTACCCTCACTCCACATGAGGAGGACCCCCACTTGCCACTTTGCAAAACAAACCGCCAAGCGATGGGTGGCCATTTTACATGTTGGATCTTGTTTCAACTTTTTTTAGATGTTCAACGTTACTAACGCTGTGGAGCTCATTAGCCGTGGTTCACAGAGGGTGCACCCATTTAGACCACATTAGCCTACTTCCTTTTCTAATTTCCAGGTAACGTTAAAGGGACAACAAGGAGTTTGGGAAAAGCGTACGTTATGAGCCTCCAAAGTTTTCCACCTTAACAGACTTTGTTTCATTCATTAATAATTAAAGTCAGATTTCAAACAAAAAAGCCGCTAGCCTTCACTGGTCAATACATTTATTTATTTAATAACAAAATAACGATAAACAAAACATTTTGATCAAAATAGCCATTAACAAGTGTGGGTAGCGTAGATTCATCCACATTAACGTGAGACTGTTTTATAACCGAATAGAAACTCCTCGTTGGCCCTTTAAAGAGTTGTGAGGCGTGTTAGTAAAGTTTTCTTAACTTTGATATTTAAGGATTTAAAAAATAGCCTTACTGGTCAATATATTTATTTATTTTCCATAAACAACAGTTCAATGAGGATCCCAAATAAGCCACTACACTGGTAAGATAAGACATAGCCTATTTTGCATTTCTAACTGACTGATTTCTAATGGTTCCAGCTGAAAATGCAATGAAATTGAAAATAAAATGTTTTATTTAAACATACCGTGTATTTAAACAAATTAATTATAATTAACTTGATATGCATTCACCTTTGGTTTTTCTGTAAACAAAAACTAAAAAGGTACAGTAGCTAAATTTAATGATGAAATTGTATTTTTTGCCTTCTGTGACAATGAATTGGGTTTTGACCGGCATAAAATTATATACAGTAAATAGGCTACAAAAAAGTATTAAAAACAATATATAAAGTTTTACTAGAGCTCTACGAAAGAGCCAATAAGATTAAGTATATATTTTGTGTATTGAAAACCTTTAGTTAATGAACTGGATCATGGAATTCCATTAACATTTAACAAGAGGCAATATGTTTGATATTTACTGCACCAAAGCACAAACTGACCGTATTATACCTGCAAGGGGCTGCTGATCAATACCAATAACTCTCACTTGGTGTGACTTCACTTTCTGACCTGTGCTATTTGTTTTTAAACAAAAAAAACAAACTCTGCTCACTACTGAAATATTAAACTGATGCTTTACTGTTAGTGTCCGTAACAATATGTAAACAGACAATGAGTGGGGACATTTTTCCAATGGCATCTCTCATGTTGCTGTCTGATTAAAGAGTTCATTTTCGCGAGCAGCTCAAAAAGCCTCACGAGCCAAGGTTTACTTTCAAGAAACATTTGACATTGATCTTATACAGGCTGTCACCAGTCCAGATCTATTCACAGCTTGAAACTATCAATTGACAGCAGATGAACATAAACATGAATTACACAAATCGTGAGCCACATCTCTGCAATGTCTTTTTGGTATTTTCAGGCAGTTGCTTATTGAAATGGAAGAAAGACTCTGGATCAACTGTATTTCAATCAATACGGAGGAGAGCAACAAATGACTTGGCCTTGAAGTAAGCTGCAGAGTTTTTAAGTCTATTGTCAACAACACTATGAGTTTCTATGAGCCATTCAGTCATTTCTAACCCTGACACCAAATGGATAAAGTCAAACATAAAGTTTACTCAGTCAAAAATTGAGAAAAGGCTGTAAAATCAATGAGTTGCTTACCCACTATGAGAATGCAAATGTACATATTAGATATCGGTATCAGGTTTCTTCTACAAATTAACACACTCAAGATTCAATTATGTTTATTGCCATCTCAGTAGCAACTGCAGCCATTGCACCTGTGGAGTGCATGTATTTATTTATAGATTCATAGTGGCTTCTGTCGCACCTGCAATCTGAATTCAGCAGATTCCCTGGTTGTCTCCCACATCACCTTTTGTATGTAGCTACAGTACATGATAGATTATTTGTGCAGCCAGTCTATATAAACCTTAAAGAAGTAATCTGCCATTCTGGGGGAAAAAAATGTAATTGCTTTCCTGCTTAGAGTTACATCTGTACAGCGGCGGCAGCAATCAACCAACACCACAACCTGAGAGATTTTTCATCATCACTGGCAGCTTCAATCAAACAAATTTAAAGACTGTTTCCAAAGTTCCAGCATCCTGCCTAGTTTGCTTCAAGAAAATACCCTAGACCTTGTTCACATCCAAGTTGTTGCTCACTCTGATGGTGACTATGTAGTTGGCTTTCTCAGGCAGCTCCACTGGCAGCTCTTCAGACAATCAAACATGGCAAGAAAAGAACCAGACAACTCTAGAAATGTTTCTATGAAACTAAAAGTGAATATGTTTTGTAGGAAATATAATGCATGCCTGTATTATGTTCAGAGGAAGTATATTTTCTTAATTAATGAACCTTTAACTTCATTTACAGCAGCGGAGGCGTAAGGCGGAGGTTGGGGTGCATGGAGCGCGTACAAAGTGCACAACTGTCACACTCACAACACAGACTAGAGACTGTGGTTTTGGTTGAGAGTAAATGCACACATTGTGTTTGAGTTCCTGTAAAGTTTTCTGATATTAAACCCGACCACAAACAAAACCAAATGCTTTTGATGCCTTAACATAACCACAGTTTAACAATGTTGTGGTCACTGCAAGTGGATACTGTTCTGTTGGCTGAAAACACTACCTGTGAGCATTTTACTGAAAGTCAGTGCTTGTCACGTATGTAATTAAGCATTTCCTCTTTTTTTCTTATCTATAAGCACTGCAATGATGCTTCTTTTAAAACATATTTAGTGTTGCAGTTCAGTTTGTATAAAAAGAGAATTTCTAGGAGACAACGTTGTGGTGAGGGAGTTTTCCTCACGTTCTGCTAATGAAGCCTGAGTCCTCTCCTTTACCCAGAAAAACAAACAAACCAGGAAAAAAAAACATGAAAGCCGTAGCCATGGGAAGCTGTCAGCTGGTCAGACTGGGGTAAAACGCAAAGAAAACACTTAATAAGAACTAATGGGCTCTGTTACATGCTCTCCCTTTAACTGTCCTAGCTGACAGCAGCAGTAAAGATTAGATATGCCTTTTTCCACATGCTTGCACCCACAATGGCAGAGTATGGTGTTTCTCTCTTGTTGTGTGCACATTGTTATGCTCAGTAGGAGTATGACGGAATCAGAGTTGTGCTGGAAGGGCGTCAAATCATATTTAACATTGTCTGTCTTTCTAAAGCTGGTGGGAGGATTACATGCCGGCTTCTACATGCTACTGTCCTAAATAAAACAGGACCACACTTCTCTGGGATTGT
Source organism: Decapterus maruadsi (assembly GCA_030347415.2). Lineage (NCBI taxonomy): Eukaryota > Metazoa > Chordata > Actinopteri > Carangiformes > Carangidae > Decapterus > Decapterus maruadsi. The sequence continues at coordinate 6,436,778 of CM064903.1, forward strand.
GGCAGAAGCCCAGAAGGTTCACATACAGTACATTACCCACTTTGGTGCACTGTCAATAAATTACGCTTTGCAGATGCTGTTTCCACTTCACGTCTTCACATGACAATAATGTGGCACTATAAAGTCTATGTTGCAGGACCCCGTAGCTGTTAGCGGCTGTCTGGGTTGTGACTAGGTTTTTAAAATGAGCCAGTTAGCCGATGGCAATTCAGTTAGCTACTTAGGACCCGGTAGCTGTAGGTGGTGATGGTAATGGGAGGATGGCGGGGGGGCATGACTTCAGGGATCAAACGCTGGGGGGGAAAAAAAGTGGAACTAAAACAAATGATTATGTTTTTGCTTCTTTTCATGATTGTAATAACAGCCAGGAGCTCTTTACCCTTCAAGCACTGTTCTACATTGGAAAAATCCCCTGTGAACAGAGTTAATACTCAGGTACACTTTGATTTGAGCATTTCTGATACTTAAAAGCAAAATGGCGCATGACATTGAGGTGGGGGGGCTACAGAGGTGGCAGGTGGCAGTGCTGGTAATTTAGACTTTGTACAGGCACACAACAACATTCACACCGAGCGCTGAAACCACATTTTCATATGAGTCAAGGACCTATGCTCTTTCAGGGACCCCCAACCACTGTGAGTTGGATCACTCCTTCGCTTTAGTGGTCACAAACTGACCTTGAGTAGAGTCCCACAGATGCCAAATGGCACTCCATCTAAAATCATTAGTTTGAAGAAAAAGAAACTGTTTAGAGTCCAGCCAAGGTCTTCTGGAGCCTGCACAGTTTATTCTCACACGTCCACCGCTCTGCTTTTCTTAGCTAAAATCAAAAATAATCATCCACACAACAGTAAAATGAGCTCACAGCAGACTGAGGGGCTTCAGACATCCTCCATCACTGTCATCACTACATTGTTTTTTTTTATCCATTCTATTATTTGATAAGGAATTTGAGTCACATCTCCTCTGTCAATACAGCCTATTTAAACAGGCGCATCCTTTCGACTGTTAATGAGTGAAGCTGGGAAAAAACATGCTCCGTGCTTCAATGGATTTATTGATGCAGTAAAGAGGCATATGAGAGCATTTTAAGGAGAGATATCATTTGCTTTCCCCCGCATTTATATATAAACTAAACTCTTGATGTCTAACTTCTCACCACTGCAACTGTTTGGGATCACTGAACAAGGGCACTTGTGGCTTCTTCAAAATGTCAGCTTTGTAATTAGCAGAGCCATGACGATTTTTTTTTATTTTAAATCAAATACGGATGTTTTAACATTTCAGTATCAGTATACCACAAGTGTATGATTTTTTTTTCTCCATCCATAGGTGCAGTCTTGATAGGTGAAAAACAAAAATCAACAAAACAAGACTTGCATTACATTTACACCTGATTTAAAATAAGTTGAGCTGATTATCTGATTTTGAATCCTGAGTCTATGTATAAATGAAGTTGAAATCCAACACTAACTGTTCATACTTGGTGCCATCAGGGTTAAATTGGAACTGAAATGAGCAGTCACTTACTCAAGTCAATCTAAATATTAATAATTATTTATTAATTGCCCTAAGTACTGACATCAACTTTGGCACAGGCAACCTGTAATGAATTATATTGACATTGACATTTCATAGCCAACACAACTATCAAAAATAATAGCAGCTTCTTCTTTGTTATGGTAAATAGAATATTGTTGATGGTGAGATTGTGTTTGAGTTACCTTGGCAATTTGAAAACAAGCACATTAGGAACCTGAGATGTTAAAAAGGAACTATGCAAGATTTTTACCTTGATTTAAAAGGTTTGGAGTAACTGTGATGATTAAATTACTTGTTAAGGTGAGAATGCAGGCTCTCTGCCTTGTCTCATGGATAAAAACCAACCTTGCAACATCAGTGTCTCGAACCCAAAGTCCCAACTCTCGTCTCGGCGGCACCACGACACAAACACGCCCTGTAATCCATTAATTCCTTGTTCATGAGATGACACTACACAAATATACGCATCTTAAAACGAAACCCGCCACTCCATGGATTGCCTTCTCGCCCGCTTCATTCAAAGGGGGGGAGCAAAACAATGAAAAAGCAACCGAACTTGCATAGTTTACCTTTAAAATCATCATTTCTTTTCTAACATAACACAGAGAAAACAATTACATCGACTATTAAAGAAAATGTCTGTAGATTAATCTCTAATGTAAATAATTACTGTATTACTAGCAGTGCTACAATGTATCCTGGATATAAATTAATTGCACAGCAGGATATCAACAAGGCAGAGAGGACTAAGAGTTTTTTCAATAACTATGGAGAATGTGGGATGACACCTCCACCTCAACTCACCCAAAGCATTACAAATTGCCAAATCCTAAAACAGTTGAAGTCTGCAGCGCAATTACACAAGAATTTTACTGCAATATTTTGGTGGGTTTTTAAAAAGTGTACAATTATATTTCCAGTTATATCAGCATACTGTAATTGGGCCATCTAATCATTCAGGGTTGTTGTGTTCCAATGATTGTGTACAGTATTAACATAGTGTGCTAGATTGAAAAACACTGCAGCTCCATAAACAGTTGCAGCCATGTTTAATAATGTTCTCCTCATTATGCTAAGAGCTGCTAGTGTTCTCTGCAACAGCAGCTAATATAATGCCATTTTAACTTCCAAATGTTTTGTTTTGTTTTATTTTGCTCGGTCGGAGATGGCTGAAAGAGACTCACTGGAGTTCCACCTGTTATTGGTTATGATCGTGGCACATTGCTGCAGCAATAGAGCTGTATTTTGCTATGAGGATGCACTTGAAAAAAAAAACAACAGCCCTCTCTCTGCTTTATCCATCTGAATAGGCAAAAAGATAAAGCAATGCATAAAACCCAGGCTGCTGGTGAGTTTATTTCTTTGCTGTGACTGAACACATCTAAATTGATTAGAGTGAGGGAAAGAGAACTACTGATACGTGCTGATTTATTTTAGAGATATGTGTGACAAAGATGTTCATGTAAGATACTTTGGTTGTAATCCATTTGTCCGATTCAGAGTTACCTCAAGATTTCATCATATTTAGATGTAGAGATATAGGTATGTAGATAATGTGCAAGGATACAGTGTATAGTATATTATATAGGCTATTTTTTTTATCTTCCCTGCCTTTCCTTTCTTCCTGTGTTTCATTCACCTAATGTCACAGAAGTCCAGTAGTTTTAGTTCTCTTACAAACTAAGTTGAACCTATGTCAAAAAATCAGACATAACTAACTCTGATGATCCTGCTGTGTGTGTGATATTTTCTGAATTTGGCTTAATGTTGTGTGAAAGCAGCCGTCTAGATGCTAATGGATCAAGATAACTCAAGTGGACACCATTTAAATGCACATGTCGACTCAGATATTTGGTGGGCATCTGGGGAAAATAACACAAGGCAGGATACAGGAATACTAATATCATGGAGCTGATTGGCTGTTCTCCAGGGAGAGCGAGAGGGGAAATGGGTGGGTTGCAGTCTGGATGCTGCCATCAGCCTTCCACTCCCCCCTGCTGTATAAGAGGTCACATGACATCTGTGTGAAAGTCCCTCTAATCCCAATATCATCAAAACCTACCACTGGAGACAACCCTGGTGGTTGAGGCGCGGGAGAAGAGAAGAGCGGGACATGAGAGCTAAACACAACCCAGACAAGAATCAGAACCATGGTTATCACAGCCATGTGCCCATGTTCACAGTCTGATAACTAAGATTTTACGCCCCAAGGGAGTCTCCGTACAGCTGGTACTTGAGTGAACCATGTTTCTCACAGGCAAAATATGTCAAAAACTGATTTTAACGTAACAGCTAACAGCTGATATGAGATAATGGTCTGTTGATTCGATGCAACTTCACTGATTCCTACTGGGCCATTCAAGCAGGAGACATGAAGGCAGCGAGAAAATTAGATTATAAATCTAGAATCACCACATTGCCTTTGTGTGACTCCACCACTCACGCTAGTTTCAGATCCCTGTTCTACAAAATATTAACCAGTTATCTGAGATGTTGTCAGATATTCTGTGTAAAGTTATGAGTAATGGCTGAAAAGTGTTTTGTAAGGTCATACTGACTTTGACCACCAGTCTAAGCAGTTTATTCCTGAGTCCAAGTGAACACTGTTACGAAATTTGAAGAAATTCCCTCTTGGCGTTACAGACACATTGCATTCACCAGCATGAGCCAGACGGACAGAAAACCCTGCAAACCATATATGCTTCTGGTTCTGGAGTTATAAAACATACACAACCCAGCTCATTGAAATGGACTCAGTGAACGATTTCTGTACTGTTATGAAGAGCAGGAAAATGTGCTCAACTGAAGGGCACTTCACACTGCTTGCTATAGAGCAGCATTAGTGGTGAAACCTACTGAATAAATCATTGAAATACTGTGGAGTCAGTGTAAAGGAAACTGAAAATTATTCGTAAAGTCACATGTATAACAAATGAGATAAAGAAAACATTTGCTGAGATCAATCCTTCTTAAAGCTTTCTTTCTAACAAATAACATATAGTATGATATGACTGCAGAATTGTGGAGGGTCTACATAGGTGAAGCCAACACTCTTGTTGCCCTGTTTATGTATGTGTTGTGTGTGAGAGAAAGCGTGTGTGGCTTTTGGTTTTACTCATGCTTTGTTTGTGTAAAGCACTTCGTGCTACATTATATTTGTGTGAAAACTGCTATACGGTAAATAAAGTCTGATTGATTGCCTGATACGAGATGAAACATTACAAAGATGCATTTACTTCAACTCACTGCAATTTTGAGAAGTTATAAAGCTGCTTGTTATGTTCACTCATCTTCAGGGGCTTTGTAAATATAGCAAACATATAAATTCAAGAATTACAGGATGAGCAACGTCTGTAGCATGTACTACAGGGCCTTCCACAAGCGCCAGCTCTGGCCATATAGCCGACTACACAATTACACTGTCAAAATGATTTAAAAATCATATAAACAATCGTAGTAAACCTACGATTGTACCGTCTTACTTTTTAAATCATTATCTTTGTTTTAAAGCCCATGTGAGTCCTGTAAAAGTCTTAGTACTCACTCCTTGAATCCACGAGTAGGCATAACATTTATGAAGTGCAGCGCCAAAACCACAATGCCGATTAAGTTTTCATCGCACCACTAGTTCTCATCGCATGATGGGAGGCCCCAGAGCTTCATGGGGGGGTTAGGCTACACAACTGCGCATACTCTATGGGCCCCATAAAGCAGAAGTAAACCCGGAAGCCAGAATATTTTTCGCCATGCAAGCAACTCCAATTGAAATCAATAGGCACCATTTTCGATCCATGGTTTGGACGATAAGCCCTGGTACTACCTGATTTTCAATATGTAGCCTAACATCTTCCATTTCAAACATGACACTTAGTGTAATTTCATTCGGCCACATCACTTGGAACAGATTTGTTTACAAGAAAACAGAATATGTCTGAGTTAATCACTCCTGGCCAGCATAGACTAGTCAGTGACAATAATAAACTTTCCACTTAAAATAATATCACAGAGCTTGATTACTGTAATTATGTGAAATCTTTTACTTATTAGCTGGATGCCAGCTGTCGCGTTGCCATTCCCACATCTTGACACTGCTATGAATATATTACCTTGTGAATCAAAATAGATGAACCCAGCACTCTACAACTAGCCTACTTGATAAATAACTTGTGCAGCAGATGATTTACTTACTTTAAAAAATATAGGCCTGTGTGCGTGTGTAAGATGCAGGATGCCAGTACAATATCCGCCTCAAGATGATGAACCAGTCCCTGGTGGAGAAATATAGGCAATAGAATCCGCACTAATCAAAAATTAACATTCATATGTCCACTAACTATGCACACAAACAGCATGGATGCATCATGATGCACCTGCCAAACAGCCACAAATGAACTTAGCCACACACCAAATTGGGCTCATTCACGAGAAGCGCCAATGCAAACACACACAAATACCAAAAAGAGGCAGCATCCAAACAGTAATTAACAGCCAGCAGGCGCCAATATATTGACAACAAAAAAAAATGTGAAGAGCAATGAAACAGCCAGCAGTCTCAGCACAGCAGCCTCATACAGTAAAAAAGCCCACAAATAGGACTAAACACAGCCAAGAGGTCAACTGAAAAGAGTCAGTGAAAGCAGCAATTACTTAGCTTGTTGGAGAAAAGGAGATGCCTGGTGTCTCTGCAGAGAAGTCCGGGTCCAAAGGTGCTGAAGGCCGGGACAGGAAACTAAAGCTTCGGGCTTGAAAAGTGCCTTTAGTTGGAAGAGCATCCAGCAGCAGCAGCAGCAGCAGCAGCAGCAGACACAGGTCCACAATCCGTAAATCGCTCCATAGTTTCTTTCCTGAGGTGACACGATGGAAATGACCGGAAGTATCTTGTATGAAATGGAAATTGTTTCAAAAACAAAAAAAACAAACAAACAGTTGAAATACTGTCGTTTTGTTCTTTGAAAAGTCCTAACAGTTACCTTTGGAGTTTGGCTCTGCCTCTGACGTTACTTCTGTTCGTGGTGAAGTTAGTTGGAATCGGATGCCGAGAGGCGGCCACAGGTGAAGATAATTAGGCCTAGCGACCTCATGAGCTACCTGCCGATAGTTCCGCATTGCCCGGTAGTGATACGCTGCCATATTATTCTGGGCAAGACCACTCTGTAAATAAATGGAGGAACTGCGTTTTTTCGCGATAAAAACCGCTGTAACGTTTATATTTCTTAACTTCATATTTCTCAACTTTTAGCTAAGCCTATATGCGTCTGTAATTGGGTGAGATCAAAGCTTGGCTGGACTTTTTTTTTTTTTTTTTCTATTTCTTGTAATCAATTTCAATTAGTCGTTTTTAAAGTTTTTTTTGTTTAGTTTTTTTCTGGTGGAGTAAAAAAAAAGTTCAACTTTAGGTTTAGGCCTATAGCTATGCCAAGTAGCCTACATTATATGTCTTCATAAAAGTGATAGCCTATTTTTATTATTTATTATTATATTTCTATTGTGTGAAATAGCCTATGACAAGCCATCTGTCTCTACATTAAGATCTGTATTTACCCACTTGTATAATATATTTAAGCAAAACCTATTAGAGCAACAACTAACAGAAAGTAAACATTTGGCAAATACAGAAGAGGGAGAGAAAAATATTTGCAACCAACATCAACATGTTTATATTCAGTGTTGCACTCCCCCCCCTGCCTTGGTTTTGGATTAGAAACCACAGTAAAATGGAGCAGTGATCATTACTTAGGTTCTAATAATGTAAACATGATGATGTTATGAAATAGTCTCTGTACACTAGCTACACCACAGTTCATTATGATGGTGGCTGTCTGTTCTTTCTTTCTTTCTTTCTTTCTTTCTTTCTTTCTTTCTTTCTTTCTTGCTGTTGTTGTGTTATGATAGGCTATCTGCAAAATACAAAACATCTTGGCATGGACAAAATGTTTGAACCAGAGGAACAGGAGTCATCTGAATTACAAAAAGTGTCAATCCAGCACTGAATGCCTGAGGTCTGCATTGACACTGATAACTGACTGTTGTCAGCACATTGATCCACTCTCACCTCCTCAGTGTCTGTCAGTACTGTAAATGCAATATTTGTGCATAGTCACCATGCACCCATTCAAACGTTTTTCAGCACACTCCAAACGGAGGGGTAAATCAGCTGTCTTGGAGAAAACGTTGATTTATTTCTCACTGGGGATTATGTCATTTTAAAACATTTTCATGCACTTTAGGTCCCAAATGATTAGTTTGTCCAAATGACGGCTGGTTATTCGACTTTTTTTTCAGTCCAGGAGTTCACCGAGGCAGCAGCCGGTCTTCAGCGCCGGTCTGCCGGCTTCCTCGTCCCGGGAGAAAAGACGGTCGCTAATAAGACGGTCATAACATACCCGCAGGTTTTTAGGTTTACCACCGGCTGGTTAAATTATTTTTAGCATTTAAATATTAGTCTCATTAATGAAACTTAACAATTCTGACTGGAGCAAATTTTGAATGAAAAGAGCTTCATGTATTCAGACATCCGCTTGTTTTCTTCATTCTCTTTACATCAATAAATTAATGTTTTACAATGAACCGATCTTCCTTATATTTATTAAGTTATATGGTACAAATTTGATTTCTGGCAAAAGCTCGTCAGAAGAGGGTGAAGACTACCAGGATTGTTGAAGGGGTATCCCAATTCATAGGGGTTGATTTTCCCCCTAGATTTTCAAGGGGCCTGGGGTAGGGGTAGGGGTAGGGGTATAAAAGAGAAATGGGATTGGGCCAAATGGGACATCACCCATTCAGTGCCAAGTGTCTTGGAGAAGTTACTTCTGGGGAGACACATGCACTGCAATGATCTATTATGACTTCAGTGAGTTCATTTAAATATTGGTACATGTGCAAACTTATGCCCTTGTTTCTTCATTCTCTTTACCATAGGAAACACAAGATCTTCCCAAAGAAAGGAGCTAGTCTCACGGTTCCTTGCCACAACATTTACAGCTGTTGTTGTTAAATGTCAATATCTTTATAGATTAATTATTGCCTAGGTATTGTTTGCATTAAGACTGGGAACAAGAAAAGGCCACAGCACTAGAGATAACTAATTAGCAGGACTATATTCTTTGTTTAATTCATACAAGGTATAAACAACAGATTGTTGCACCTACAAGACTGCCAACTGTCTCCTGGTTGTACCATAACATTAATTATAAAGATATATGAGGCTTTAAACTTGCCACCTTGGTAAGCAATATATAATTCCTGTTCTCTTGCAGAACAACCACTGTACAGTACGAGTTTTCTGTTATTACACAAGAGCAGTTACAGCACTGCATGCATCTTGCACCTTGTGATGCTGAAGCAGAGGCTGGAGATGGTCTGCAGCTCTCAGCCCACCACAGAGGGAGTGGGAGATGTTGCTTAAGATGGAGATCAGTTCAGTCCTCATCCTCCCCTCTGCTGCTGCCTCCAGGCTGTCCATAGCTTTTTTACACCAGTTTGTTTATCCTGCCTCCCCCGCCGTGACGCTGCCTCCCCAGCACACCGCTGTACACAACAGTGGCTGGTACATACTGCAAAGAGAGGATTGAGAATGCCAGTCAAATGAAAGAAAGAGATGTAAAATGTTTTTTTTAAACCTAATTAATCAATGTACATTCCCAAAAGCATCCAATTCTGTCTATCTGTCAAGTGAAATAGGATTTTGTAGAAATGAAGCTCAGTGGACATGCAGGAGGAACACCCTGATAGGAGAACATGCACATGCTGATGCACAGGTTATATTGATTGCTGCAACTGCAAGTGAGCAGTGTAAGATGTTCACTGGACCATAGAGTACAGTACATGCTGCACTACAGATATATTACTCCAAAAACTCCCCGTGGATCCCAGACCAGCTGCAAGCCCCTTGACCTTTTAAGCAAACTTTTACTCTATCTATTGTGCTACGAGTCGGCACTTTTCTTAATTTATGTGCATTATTATATAAATTTGATAAGTGTAAGAAATTCAGATGTGCTCTGTCACCACTCGCTGTTAATGATGAATTATTGACCATCTGTACAAGAAGCTTTTGAAGTATAAAATTGGATGCATAATGAGAATTTGGTTCAGAGGCAGTTTCAGTTCCACCTCACCCTTACTGTACATGATTGCATGTTGAATAATGATTATGCAAAAGCCTTTAAATGACACTAAAGACTAAATCAGCTTCACACCAATCAAATCTATCGCCAACTTGTCTACGTTGTGAAGTTGATCTGCTCTATTTACCATCATTTATGTTTCATATGACTTAAACAGCAGCAATGCAACTACTTGCTAATTTACATGATTGATTAATTGATTGGTTGATGAATTTTCTAGAAAAGGTTTGTTTTTTATTTCATTTTTACAAAAGCATTACCAAAGTTATAAGGCGGAGATATCTTTAGAAGTGGGTCATGCATGTTAAATTATCAAACCATCTATGGGTTAAACATATTCTGTGTGAAGTGATTCACAATTTTACTCATTAGCTGGTACATCTATTTATCCCCAGCCCACTACTTTCCACCTCAAAGGACCACTCAGATAATAAGCCTGTAATTAAACCTGGCTGCAGTGGTTTTTGGTGTCCGCGGAGGGAAACAGAAATAGCAGCAGAACTAATACCAGCTTTATGTTGTGCAGAAAGAGCCCCAGATTAATATGGTCGGTTGTACTAAGAAGCAGTGACAGCCAGGCCCCACTAATGTCCCTCGATGTGGACTAAACTTTCTTTCTTTCTTTTCTTTCTTTTTTTTCTGAGGACAGGCAAACATGAAAGAGCTGTCTGATGTTCTGACCTGTGAGTTTACCTTTTGTTCATCCTGAACCATGCGCTTGTGTGCAGCAGCTCCTGCATTTCAGATCTGCAGCTTTCTGTGAATTCGACCATGAAAAACTACTGTACCGCTCCTATATCCCCGTCTATCCTGTTTCTGATTTGCTCTTTTTCTGATCTATATGTGTAAACCTTGTTGTCTCAGGAGCACTTGGTAAAAACCTGCTTGTAACATTTGACAGAAACAGCACCAACAACTACTATGTCTTCCCAAATGTCTGTATCATAATCAACATAATGATGATCGTTTCACAACAATGTAACTGCATTGTAGATTTTTGTAATAGGTCACTGCATGCGTTGTATTACAACAATTTTCAGTCAAATTTACTGGTGTTATTGTAGTAATGACTTAAGGAACTATTGTGATTACTACGACACTCATAAAGTGAATTACAATCAGCATCCTGTCGCGCAAGCATGAAATACACGAGACTGATTGGTCATCATATTCACAGTTGAGGTGACTTCATTTACTCTGTTATTAAACGTGATGTATAGAATTAATGTTCTTTTTAAATAAAATCATTATTTAATCACCATTAAAAATATGTTAAGGCAATCACACTGAGTGTTATTATCATTATTGATTAATCTGCAGCTGTACAAAACTCAAAGATTTTCTAGTTATGAGGAAAACCTGATCAGACTAATCAATAAAATATGCAGTGCAGGAATGGAAAAACAGAAAGTCATTAACACAGGTCTGACACATTCCTCAACTTATCCCCAAATTACTTGTCTTCTAAATATAAGCCGGTGGAGGTGAGCTGACCTATTCGTGGTCAGACCTGATGTGAGGGGGAAGTGTCTGTGGCCCTTCAGACTCAGTTAGACCTAATAGCCAATTAGTGGTTCAGAAGGAAGGTGAATGTCAGCTCATTGTTTTGATGAGTGTCAGAGCAGCTGGATAATACAGTGTCTTTGCCTGAGGAAAAAACTCTCCAGTTAATGATGTCTAATTGGTATGTTGCCGTCAATAAGGCATCTATAAAAACGTATTGTTATTGATCACAAAAGATGTTATGTAACATGAAACATGACCTTCAGACACTTTTTTTTCCCCCCTCCACGACACTTCTTGAGATCTATGAATTTCAATAAGTCATTGACTCTTGTGTAGGTTAGTTATTGTGTTGTGTAAATCCTATACGGATGGTTCAAATTGTGGCTTTCTTGCACAAAGACATGAGAAGATCAATACCACTCTCATGTCTGTCTGTAAATATGAAACTCCAAAGCTCAGGTAAGCATAAACAGCTGATTATCCCAATACTGTATGTCTAGACAACATAGACTAAAAGAGCACTTGCTTGTTCATAGAGTAATGCATCAGTTCTTACAGATACAGGTCAGGTGCTTGGCTGCAGGCGTAGAACAGCTGATCTCCTGTTTTTTCATGCACAACACACACTATAGTGTTTTTACATAGAATGGTGCAAAAAGGTGGGGAAAAAATTGCAGTTGTGTGGATGTAAACACCCTGTTGATAAGAGAGGTCAGAGGTGAATGGCGGGACCAGCGGGAACTGACAGGTATGCTCAGGTAACACAGATAACCACTGTGGTGAGCAGAGCAGCACATCAGAATACACAACAAGTTGAACAATGAGGTAAATGGACTAGGGCAGAAATCTGAGCCGGCACGGGCAAAATCTGGACAGATAAGACTACGGATGCAGATGGTGGAGTCAGACTTTGGCATCAAAAATGTGAATCCATGGACTCAACTTCCAGGGAGGTGGTGTAATGTCTGTCTGTGACTGTTTTCTCCTTTAATATCAGGCAATTATAGTTTGAATGCTGAAGCCTATTTGTGTATTATTGCTCCATCCAGTCTACCATTGTCTGATGATTAATTTCAGCGGGATAACGCTCTGTATCACAAAGTCAAAGTCACCTCAAACTGGTTTCATGAACATGACAGTCACTAGATCTGAATCAAACACCTCGGCAGCATGAACGTGCATCGGATGAATCTGTAGGAATGGTGAACCTCAAAGGAAAGTTTCCAACATCTAGTGCAGTCTACGCCTCAAAGAGCTGAAGCTGTTTCTAGAGCAAAGGGAGGCCCGAGCCAAGAACTGGTGTGGTGTTCCTAATAAAGCGCTTGGTGAGTGTGTAATCTGTTACCTAATTAGTTAAAACATCAAAGGCCAGCTGCCTGTCTCTAACTTTGTTCAAAGTACGCTTCATTTCCTTAACAGCCATGCACCTGCATGCAAAGTGAGGGCAGAAGCCCTGCCCTCAGTAAAATAAGCTATTACCTCAAAATTTCACTATAATGAGCCCAAATTACTGTATATAATAACGTGTTAAAACAAAAAATAGTCACAGTCTTTTGTTTGTTTGTTTTTTACATCAGAGGAACCAAGCACTGATTGATATCAGATCGGCCAATCCTCTTTTCATCAGATTTCTTTGACAACCACCAAGCAATTTAGTTCCTTGCACTCAACTGTGAATCGGGCTGCTCAGGGGTCGTTAACTTAGTAACAAATGTACTTTTATTTCGGCCACTATTCCAAGTGGCAAAGTAATGGTGGGTCCACCACCTCTCTCAACAATGGTGGCTCAATAGGAGACGGAACTGCATTTAGCCTTGTGAATCCCATCAGTGCAAATAGAGGGACTTGGACACTGAGTGCCATTATCTGTCCCCAGATTGCCATCACTCCAAGGTAAAAAAAAGTCTGAATGGTTATTTTATTACAAAAAAAGATGAAGAGAAGAGAATTCAATATAAGACATTTTTTTGACAATTTGGTGAAATATCTGCCTGTGAAATCATCACAAAACCCCAAGCAAAGTTAGTTTTATAATCCCCATCTATACAAAGGGAGGAACAGGGTAATAAATTAAAGACGTTTCCATTAAATTGCTGTAATATGCAGAGAGAAGATTAATGGAGCTTTGATGATCACGGATAATATGACATTAACCGTTTTACTTTTGACATTTTCAGCACTGATGCTTGGATTCAACTGTGATAGCCATATATCTTAGACAGCGCTCAAACATATAGAAAATTCACACAACCCAGTAGACTGGAGCGAGCAGTAAATATAGCTCATTACAGTATAATGGACTCCTTAAATCATTTCTTGCATTTAAAACTATCACCCTTCACTAGGTTGAGACCTTTTAATCACATGCTAACACACTCAGCCAATGCAGGCCATTGAGATGGAGAGCCAGGCTCTTGCCTCAGAATGCCAACTAGCTTATTGTGAGTCAGGTTGGTAAAGTGAGTGAGTCCACGGGTGGTTGTTCCCTTAAAAGGACCTTTTGAATTCACAGCATCCCAAAGTGCGGCGTGCAGCTATACCCTATATACGTACAGCAAGGATGGTGATCAAGTGTGGTCTTTCAGGGTCAATGAAAAGGAGTAGAACACAGCATGTGAAAACACACGAGGGAACCAGTCGTTTACTGGGTTTCATGTCTCTGATGCACTTTACATTACATTTCAGAATTTCTTTTCTTAAAGCTTCTATATGGATGTGGAGCATTTTTAATGGGTGTACAGTTGACTAATGTATTCGACAGAACTTACATGGGGATGGCTTCACAATAGCACAGTATATTATAATGTAATGTGACCATGGCTGTGAATCAGACTGCTGAAATTAATGGTTTGCAGCCTTTCCTTTCAAAGGATGTTCTCATATCCATTCTGTATGTGGTTATCAATAAGGTCACATCCCTTTTATCAGACTTCACAGTCCTTAAAGGTCCCATATTCTATAAAGGGAGACTTCTATGCCCTTTTTTGTATTTATTATCTACTGTAGCTTCTATATTAATGCTGTGAGAGCATCAAAGCCTCAGTCCATAGAGAGATGCACACAGCCTGTATTGAGGGAGTGAGCCTTAAAATGGGCCATTAGGACTTCTGTCACTTTATGATGTCACAATAAATCAGACACTGCTCTCAGTCATGTCCAAAGACCAACTATGCAGTCATGCAGGATTTAGTTTCTCTGAGCGTTTTACCAGAAATCTGTTATACTTCTATCTCATCACTTAGAAAAAAAGTCAATCAGAAGCCAATCAGAAGAGAGCCTCAGGGCCTCCTTACTTCTATATAAACATATATTTATCAGGCTTTTTGCCTTTTATTGATACGATAGTTGAGAGAGACAGAAACTGGGGAGGCAGAGAGAGAGAGAGACATGAGGGGGAACGACATGCAGCAAAGAGCCACCAGATTTGCGTCGCCTTAGCTACGTATTTCTGATTGGCTGACTGACCTACTAGAGATTCAGAGAGAGGTCTGAGCAAGGAGATGTAGGAAACTACACTAAATGGCTTTTGGTTCTTACTGTAAATCTATAAATGCATCTTCTTCTTTTTTAAAGTATATTTTTTTGGCGTTTTATGCCTTTATTTGATAGATTAGTAGAGACAGACAGGAAAGGGGGAGGCAGAGAGAGGGGAACGACATTCAAATAAAACGAAACAAAATGGTGACCCTTCAAATAAAATGAAACAAAGGTGTATTTTATGGATTCTTTAAAGGAACAATTCAACACTGAGATGAAGAAGAACAACACATGTTTTATAAAACAAAGGCAACAAAATGCTAAACTGATAACAACACCTAACCCTATAGCTCACTACCCTAGCCAAGCAATAGCATCACTGTTTAGCAGAATGGCTAGCATAGCTTAGCATGGACATTAGTCTACTTTATGTTTATTTTCCTCTCCTAACAGCACCGTAGCTTATCCATTATATCCATATATGAACATTTAATGTGTCTGGTCCATCTACATAATGATCGCAGACCTTTACTCTGCTCTACAGCCCATAGAAAGAGAGAGACAGTGTCCCCGCTCTGTGATTCCTTCTGCCAGCACCATGAATGACAAGAGAGTCATTACTGCAGGACTGACTCCTTTCTCTGAGGAGCAGGAAGACACAGATTTATTTATGAGCCCATGCAGGCTGGATAGATAGATAGATAGATAGATAGATAGATAGATAGATAGATAGATAGATAGATAGATAGATAGATAGATAGATAGATAGATAGATAGATAGATAGATAGATAGATAGATAGATAGATAGATAGATAGATAGAGCAGCAGCAGCATTAGAGTCAAGTGAAGAGCTGAACAGAGGAAACATTTCCTCTCCGCCAAACACAACAGATAATAACAAGACACGCATAGTTTGAAAAATACTGTGGCTGCTGCGCTGATTTTGTCATATTGATTTTTTTATCAAGGTGTCATAAGATTTAAAATTGTATTGATGTAGCTCAAAATGTTTTTACAGTGGCAATTGCCTGTTGGAAATTTGTTATTGGAGGGCGAGGAGACGAGTTCACAGAGCCGAGAGGACGGAGGAACGTGTTTCCATTGTGTGAAGAAATGGGCTCTGATTCAACTCAGGAAAACATTCTGTCATGGTTCAACAACACCTCGGCATCACGGCGTCCAGACTTTTAGCTGAGCTGAAGCAGTTAGATATTAAATATCACAGAATCATGCAATACAATCATCCAGAGTGAGAACCTGTGGTATAATTAGAGAACGGCTGCTGATATTAGACCATTGACTCCCTTTATGAACCAGGCTGAATGTGAATATTTTCCCCATAGTCAGAACAAAAGGAAAGGATTGAAATCCTCTCCCCGGCCTCCTCTCAGCCCTCAAACCCTTCTCTGGATTTTCACCACAGCAAATTGCAGAGGAAAGCACCTGAGCAGAGAGGAGAGAGAGAGAAAGAGAGAGAGCCGCTTTTATTAATCTTTCTTTCTCTCAATTCTTTGACTCTGACAGCTTTTAACTGAATTGTCTGCTCGGGCCCCGTGTAGCCCCATGGAGCCCAGACACAGGCCGGTGAACGCTGTGACATCTCCACTCCCCTCAGCCCTAGTGCTGCTGCCTTCATCCAATTTACCATGAAAGGAATCCAGACAGTCCCATAATATGACCCACAGCTGCCTCGATTGAACACGGTCGACAACTCCGTGCCTGGGCTTTACACACATAACCAGCCCGGCTATCTACAGAGGACCATTGGCTGCCTGCTACCCCTTGATAAGGTCCATTGCCCAGGGAAAGAGTGGACAGGTCCGTGTGTGGCGGTGGTATTTAATAGTGAAGAGTGCCCCCTGCTGCCCCTGAAGGAGAACCACACCTCCAGAGCCAAGTCAGCAGTAAACACGACGCCTCTCCCTCCATCGCCCTCTCCCTCTCTTTCTCTAATCACAGGGTGGTTTCACTGTCAGACTCAGATTACAGACGTGTTTTCCACTGTGATTTCATGCAGCCGCCTTGCTCGGGGTATTTTCTTGTTGTTTTGTTTCCATCCCCGCGTCACTCACAGTTATCTTTCTAATGCAGGCGACTGCAGTGAGGATATTTTCCTCTTCAGATACTTTATCACAATGAAAACATGATTTGTCATTGTTAGGGCTCTACCTCCATTTGTTTGCAGGCAAAAATGGTGAATATAATATAATAATAATATAAAAATCAGTCAAGTCCCACATTTCTGAGCGAGACGCAGAGAGAAGTAAAGAAAAACAAGGCCACGTTTTCATTCACTGGACAAAATCTGGAGCTTATTTTGTTTGTATCCTGTAAAAGTTAAGTCCAGAGATAATCCACAAACTTCAGTCTCGTCTCACTCCTCAAAGTCACACTCCAGCAGCATCTCTTCATTTTCTGCTGGTGGGCCGGTAACACAAAGCTTTGGTAAAACCACAAGCCAAACCAAAAGACATTTAACTATTACAGCCTTTTTGCGGTTTCCCTCTCAAAAGTCCTCAACGAATAATAATAAACAAAATAAATGACATTCTCATGGCTGCCTCTGCATTTTTGACAGATTTACAGGAAATATTGGCACAAATTCCCAGCAGCTTTGATTCAGGAAAGTCTCCTCTCCCACACATCCTCCTCCTGTGTTTCTTTCTGCGTGAGAGACAGAGGATCGAAATAGAAATGGAGGCAAGAGACAGTAAAACAGATATTTTTACCTTTATTTACTGGGCTCAAAGTTCGTGTGTGAATGTGTGTGCGCCGTGTGAGCAAGTGTGCAGCTCCTCATTTCTCATGGTAGGAGTGTGTATCAATTTTTGGAGAGTGTGACAAATTGGGGCCCTCGGCTCGGTGATAGAGGAAACCAGGACCATCTCGCCTGCATTATTCATGATGGAGGGCTGGGGATGTTGAGCAAGTGATACAGCGTTGAGAGCAGCAACAGAGATACAGAGTCGCAGGGCAGCTCCCCAATCTGAGCAACACACTCTCATCACAGAGGCTTTATAAACCCCATAATAACACACGGCAACAGCAGCAGCAGCAGCAGCAGGGTGGAGTGTCTCCTCCTAACGAGGTAAACACAGGTATAACGACGACTTCTGAATTAGTTTGGACCAATTACAGTGAATTTAGTGTGGAAACGTTATAATGAACCCTTATGGTGCAGAGAAACAGCGCCCCCTTGTGGTCTGAAAATCTCATTAAAACCCACAACAACTCAGGTCCCTTTAGGAAAACTAATCATCATCTGCGTTGTGTTTAACATTTAAGATTTAAAAGCACCACCATTTTCAAACAAAAACATGTTATTTCAGGCCCGTCCGCTTTTATTACGTCGCTGCCGGCAGCTCCTCTGTCATTGTGAATTATTTTTTAATCTAATGGAACTGTTTGCCTCATGTTTTATTCATGGTATATTAATCTTTCTCCATTCATTACACATATGAGTAAATTTCAGCAATTACGTTGAAGAAATTTAGACAAAAAAAAAATTAAATGCTTATAACTGGAACAGCATGTATCCCCCAAACACTGGCCAGAGGTAATAAGTTTGGTATTACTTCATTTTTCTTATACAGGGGGGGCGATACTGCTGCTGCTGCACAGTGAGGTGGAGATATAGGATTTATGATGGAGGAGTGAAGCAGCTTATCTATCCAAGAAACAAATTAAAAAACAATGAGAGTAAAAGATGAGAGATGGGACTCGAACTATCCTCACGACTCTGCGTAACAACACAGGACAAAACAAGCAAATAAAAGCGAGGGCAGACTTCAATATCTCTTTTTTATTAATTCTGACACGCTGAGGTCAGATAGAAAAGTATGAGAGTTACACTTTTCAAGTTGCTTCCATGACTTGTGCAAACACTAGACGGTATCTGGGGAAAGAACAAAAAAAAAAAACTCTGAAGGAAAAAAAAAACAAATTAGAAAAGAAAGACATCAAAATGCAGAGGAAATGAATAAGTGCATTTAAACCTAGGTGTTGATTCTTTATGCAGTATTTATTGATTCCCAGCTTCATATAAACTGGATGTTGAGGCATAAACATAGTACATTTGAACAAAAATATAACCAATATTTACAATTATTGTATTAAAAATACAAAAACAACTGATACATACTCCACCAATTGTCTTTTTAAAAGACATACAGGTCAAAGTAGTACAAGAAAGAATGAAGAACAGAAGGTCATCACCAGCTAAATGTACATTTCTCACTGACATCACACATCAAACGGAGTAGCAGTTCTACCTACTACACTTATCTTTACGCTTGTACATTTTTGTGCAACTTTTTGTTTTTCGAAATAGGACTCGGCCCGCTAATATGCACATTATCTTCAGAGTTGAATGAAAGTGAATGATGCATGTCACCACTGTAATACAAACAAATTATTAACAATCTATCTGCAGCCATTACAAAAAAAAAAAAAATACAATAACAAAAGAAACCCAGGAAAGAATTAGTATGTAGTCACAGAACACAGTGGAAAACACTGCACTCATTCATCTTTTTCTCAGTCTGTAGTTTCCAAGACTGATCAATGTGATCAGTGCGAATCAGTGATTGAAGAAGAAAAAAAAAGTTTTCACAATTGGATTTCTAATCGTTCTGATTGGCAGCCTTGAAAAAAACAAAAAAGTTTCTTCAAAATGTCTTCCCCACCGGAGTCAGAGAGAGAGTTAAAAATAAAAATCAAACAAAAATCTTCAGTCACTTCCATCGATGGTGAGTTATATGCTGGAGAGCTGGATGCAGGCGTTGGCGATTTACATACAGCATCCACTGAGCTGACGTCTGTAACAGGTGAGGGGACTGTTTCTGTTTTTTGTTTTTTTTGTTCTTTTAATTTTCTGAGATGAATCTGGTCGCACAACAGCAGAGGAAGAGGTGCAGGGTCACTGTGCATAGATAAAAAAGATCTACAACACGGTGACGCAAAGTCCGAAGCCACGTAACAACAAAAACAAGAAAAGAAAAACGCTTCAGTTCATCTTGTACCGAGTCTTAAAAAAAAAAAAAAACGTCAGAAGGGGGGGAAAGTATCTTGAATATAAGGCATTTCACTCCACTATTGCTTGATTCAAGATCTGCTCTTGAAACAAGGTGATTCATGATGAACAACCATGCAAAGAAAAGTATGCAATCATGGCATCGTAAGGCGCTTTGGACATTCACGACATGTGGCATGTGTTCAGGAAGGGGGAGAAGCCAAATCTGAATGTGTGGGAAAACATTTGTTTTGTTTTTTTAATTTTTTTTTCAGGAGGAGGAAACGTGTAGATTTATAAGACTCTGTACAAGATCGTGCGTGAAAAGCAGATTGTTCGAGGTCCACTCGCAATTTTCACACATGAGCAGCTTCTGAAACCTGCTGCTGTTCAACTACCCTGCTTGGTTTGTGTCCCTGGAGACCAAAAACAAAAAAAAAGAAAAGAGAGAGACAACAAGAGGCAACTTTTTCGACCAGTGAGTCAGTGAGCGCTCGCTTACAGTTAAATCATAACACCAACAAAGTCCACAACAACAGCCTTCACTCTCCTCACTGCTGCTGCACTGTCTGGGATTTGATTTATTTATTTATTTTTTTAGTTCATGTTACCTCGTTGAACCTCTGATGCGCTGTACTGTAGGAGAGACCAACGTGTTCGCTCAGTTTTCAGCGGGTTGGCGGTGTGCTTTTTGAGATCACCTACTAAACAGGCGACTGAGGAAAAAAAACAACAAAAAAAACAAAAACGGTAAAAAGCTTGTGATGTAACAGCGAAGCCACAGGATGATGAAAAGACTCTGATATGACCAGACAAAAAAGCTCAGAGGTGGGACGACAGACAGTCAGACATGGTTCACTCATACCCTGCTGTCCAGCCCCAGTGTCTGGTAACATCTAGGATTGTGCTGAAAGTGCTATTCTTCTTCTATTTTTTTAAAAATTTATTTAGAAATGAACTGTTTTTTTGTGTATGTACTGGTATAAAAATGTACTGTGTGTGTTTGTATATATGTGTGTGTTTGTGTGTGTCAGTACACTGTGCATGTTGATTCTCTCCTCCCAGCTGTGGTTTGAACCAACACTTGATAAGCTTTCACATGTGAAACATGAGATAATACTGGATTCAGAGTTCAAACACTCAACAACATGATCAGGTTGTTTCAGTCCAGGCAGAGAAATCATGATGATGATGATAATGATGATGATGATGATGATGATGATGATAAAGGTAACGATGAGCTGACTTGGCTTCTCTTTCCGCTCCCTCCCCCTCCCTCAGAGTGCAATCAGTCAAAGAAAGGAAGAAAAAAAAAAACTACACAAAACAAACAAAAAAAACCCCCCAACAAAAACAAAATAAAACAGAAATCTACAGGAGAGTTGAAAATGAAGAGTCCAGTCAACCTCTGTGTGTCGATCTCCGTCCGCAAACAAGAGTCTGTTCTGACTTTGTTCTGTTTGTAGAAAGTAGAAAATGAGAAAGTGCAGATGAAGCTCAACACGTCATGATGCTGTTGTGTCAACAGGTGGTTTGGGCTTCTGTCACTGGGGGAAGGAGGGGGGGGGGGTGCACTCGCGAGGAGCCGCTCCCATTTCTAACAGCAACATCTATGTGGATGTGTGTCTGTGTGTATTTGTATGTGTGTTTGTGTGTGTGTGTGTGTGTGTGTGTGTGGCCAGGTCGACTCCCCGACGCTAGTTAGTCTTTTTCCAAAGTGCCAGGCTTTTTGTCATCGTCTTTGACCTTCTCTCCATCGCTTCTTCTTCTTCGTCTTCTTCTTCTTCACAGTATTTTTTGCATGCAGGGTCATTCAACCCCCCATGATGCTTTAAGGCAGGGGAGGGAGATGAGCAGAGGAATCCACCAATCAGGAGGGAGAGCCAAGTGGAGGAGGCAGGCACGTACGTAACTGATGATGAGTCTATTGGTCAGTCTGTCTTGTCTGTCTGTCTCTTTAATCCCGCCCACCCCGAAGCAAAGAGAGGGGGGTGGGGCGGGGGAGCGGGGTGGGTGGGGGGGGGGCTTCAAGTTACTGCAGAAGGACGTCCACTGTCGTCCCTCACACTGCTGACACCTGTTCATCCTCTGTGGAGAGAGACACAGGACACACACGGTCAGAGGTCACCATGACAACGCCGTTTACCTCAGTGATGCTGAAAAATAAAAGAGTCAGAATCTAAACTTCACTGTCCAACATTTTGCTGCTCACAGACTGAAAATCTACTGGGAGTTCATTGAAATTTGACAGAGACAAAGGAGGTCGGATATTTTTTTCTTTTTCTTTTTTTTTTTATTCCTGGAGAGTTGGAAACTGGAGATGTGTTACCCTGCATGTCCACTGGATGTCTTCCAGATGTGCCAAAGTTCTTTTCAGTCTCCATATTTGCAATATATAAAATATACAGCAGGGAAAATAAGTATTTGATCCCCTGCTGATTTTTTAAAGTTTGCTCCCCCACAAAGACATAGGCGGTCTATAGTTTTTATGGTAAATTTATTTTAACAGAGACAAAAAAACCTAGAAATGATGATATTATCATATAAAGGTTATAATAGAATTTGCATGATCAAGTGTAACGAGGGCAAAAATCAGCAGGGGATCAAATACTTAATTTCCCCACAGTACAGTTGTTTTCATGTTAACTAAGACTGTTCTGTCTTGCATCTAAACTTAAACTTCGCTCCTTGCTGTTGTTGAAAACATATTGGAGAATCAGTGTTTAGATTTACAGTTGCTCCAAATATAGTGCTATAAAACATCTTATGGCGGTCGAGTGGTTTTAGAGCATGTCATTCCCTGAGTCTATGTTCGTGCTTTCCTATCTACCTACACTGTCTACACTATCAAACAAGGCAAGAAAAAAAACCCAAATCTTATGAAAAAGATATTGTGAGTGGTAGTTTTTTCCTTTTCATTTTTACTTTAAAAAAATGTAAAATTGATGATGTGATTTTTCTGCTTTTACATCCTAAGAACTTATTTGTTGTGCAGTGTGTCTCTGTAGCATCACAATAAACCACAATGTGATGACACATTTTACTACCAGCTCCAGCAACTCGGTTTAAATTGTAGTTTTAATTTCATTGTGATTTTTTTGTGCATCGTCTGTCAATACGATGTTTCATTTTGTATGCATGTTTTTTTTAGGAGGCATCTGTCAAATTAAAAAACAACTCAGTTCAGTTTCATCAATAACACACAGCTATGAGGTATATTTTGGTAATACTTTATTTGACACCTATCTCTATAACGCATTATAACCATACTTAAAATGAGTTATAATGCGTTGTAGAACTGTAGAACTATAGTTATAAACACTCATAAATGATCATAATGCTTTATAACGATAATCATAACACATTATAGAGCATTATAACTCTATTATAATACTAAGACCTTATAATGTGTTATGCTTATTGTTTTAAAGCCTTATGATAATTTACGAGTGTTTATAAT
This sequence comes from Decapterus maruadsi, assembly GCA_030347415.2. NCBI lineage: Eukaryota > Metazoa > Chordata > Actinopteri > Carangiformes > Carangidae > Decapterus > Decapterus maruadsi. The sequence continues at coordinate 6,459,901 of CM064903.1, forward strand.
GATAGTTATACACGTTTATAAGCCAATTATAAGACATTATAACTATATTTATAACATATTATAATACCTGACCTTATAAGTCACGATACAAAGCTTTATTGTTATAAAGCATTGTGATCATTTATGTTATTATTATAGTTATACAGTGCTATAAATCATTATAAGTATGGTTATAATGTGTTATAGAGATAGGCGTCAAGTAAAGTTACCCTCATTTTCACGCTGGTCTACCTGCTTTGATACGACTGTGGAGAAACGTCACTTTTACTACAGAACACTGACACACCTGAACACATCTCTGTCTGTCAGTTCGACACCTGGCGACAACAACACAGAGTTCAATCAGAGTCACTGTAGGTGAGTCGGGTGCGTGTCGGTGCAGGAGGATGGAGGTGCATGTTTTCAGGCATCGAGTTTGATTGCATGGGTGAGAGGATGCGAACAGCGCGAGGCCTGCTGCTGATGGAGGCTGTTCGATGCCGTGCGTGAGACACAGAGAGAGAGAGAGAGAGGTGGTGGTGGTGGTGGAGAATGTGTGGTGGCAGAGAAGTGGTGAGTTTCTGATCCAACCAGTATGACTCATGCATGATGACTTATTGTGAGTTAAAGGTGAAGGTCCCACTCCGAATGAAACAATTCCCATACATCATACAGCTCTGGAAAAAATTAAGAGGCCAGTTTAAAATGATCAATTTCTCTGGTTTTTAGTATTTATAGGAATGAGTTTGAGTGAAAGGAGCGCTTTCGTTTTATTCTGTAAACTACTGACAACATTTCTGCCAAAATTTGAAGTAAAAAATATTGTCATTGAGGTCATTTATAGATAATGACAACTGGTTAAAATAATAAAAAAAGTTCTGGTGTTTTAATTTAGACCTTTAAGTTCATAGTAATTAAAAAAACACAACACAACACTGTTGTTTCTACTTTAGAAAGATTTCAGAAATCACTGTGGTGGAATAATCTCATTTTTTAATCTCATTTAAATATGATTTGGCTCAGATGATCAGTGCCTGGTTAAGTAGAATAAGATGTCCTTGTGCTGAAATTCAATAGACACTGGAATCGAACATTTTGGACTTGGTCGCTTAACTCTTTCCAGAGCTGTAAATACTTAATGTCTCAAGGTTCAATTGATGGGAAACTGTACATTTGAAATGGGACCGATCCTGGTGCTGTGGGAGGTTTGTGTGAAGAGATGGTCAGTCTCAGTCCAAGTGTGTGTTCCTGTTCACATGCAGGTTCGTTGAAATGGAGGAGAGGAGGGGGAGGGGGGGGGGGCAACCTGATAAATTAGTTTTTACCTGCCTTGGGGAGAGGGGCCCTGCCTGTTAACCCCCGTACACACACTCTCATGGTCTGGGAGTCTCGGGTGTATGCTGAGCCACTGGCTTTGGCTTCCTCAGAGCGACTAGTTTGGAAGACAAGGACTCACCCTCCTCTTCCTCATCGGGCTCTTGCTCCTCTGCCGGCGAGCGAGTGCGGTGGAGGCCGCCCGCCCGCTGTTTCGCCCCCTGGTGGGCCTGGTGGGAGTCGGGCGACTGGGTGACCATGCGCGAGCGCTGCAGGGCCGTGGTGTAGTCCGGCGGCCGGCGGCCCGAGTGGGTCGCCGTGGTGGTGGGAACAGACGGCGTCGCCGGGTGCTGTCCTTCGGCGAGGTCGGAGATGGTCAGGGCGGTGTAGCCCGGGGGGGTCGGGGGAGGCTCGCGGTAACGGCTTTCTTTTCGCGCTGAGGACAAAACGGAGAAGATGATGAGGAAGGAACCTGAGGTCAGAAACTGTTTCATTAAAATTCAGTATTTCAACAGTTAAAGGGATACTTCACTCAAAATCAATAATTCACCAATTTTCAGAACATTCAGAGTCATCAAGATGCTTCTTCCAGGGGGGTCCGGCTGACAATGGATTTTCATACAGTATAATGGCGGCGGAGTAGGAGTAGGAAATCCCAGTGGCTCTGTTGATGTTTGTGCGCTGCGTGAGATTTGCTGTTCGTTGGTCGTTGTAAACCATTGGATGTATGATGTAAACATGGAAGAACATCTGGCAGCCACTGGGAGCTGCTACTACTACAACGAGGCTAAAAACAGATCAAATCTTTTTTTCCAAACACCTGTTTCATGTGGCGGCTGCAGGACACTTGGGTCAGTAGGTATCTGGTATCATAGTGTGTGTTCTGGACGATTCAACAGCAAACTTTATCCGCTGCTATTATATGAAAATCCATTGCCGGCCAAACCCCCCCTGGAACTCCAGAAGTGTTTTGATAACTCCAAAAGTTCTCCAAACCCTCCCTTGGCATGACGGTGAGTAGTTGATTGGTGAATTGATTTTGAGTGAAGTATCCCTTTAAATTGCTTCATTATAAAAACTCAGTGAATGAAGCAACTGGACTGTGAAGTGCAGTCACTCACAAAGTAACCCTTTACCCCCAGCGGTGATGGGCGATGGGGACGGCCGGCTCAGATGCTTGGCCTCCTCCGACCCCGTGGATGTGATGCTACTTGTCTCCGGGTCGGCGTTCACGTCCTTGCCCCCCCTCCTCTTGATGGTGCCGGTGTCGCCCTCGGAGTCCTCCCCCCAGTACGCGGCCGAGGATGAGGAGGAGCTGGCGGACGCCCAGCTCCCCCTGGCCTGCGCCGCCCACAGCGCGGCCGGTCCTCCTAAGAAGGCCTCCGGTCCGCCGGGGGGCAGCCCTCCGATGCCGCCCCCGCCTCCGCCTCCGCCGAAGGCCAGGGTCTCCCAGCTGCGGCCCTGCTGCATGGTCTGGATGTTGTCGTGGGAACCGGAGGAGCAGGACGTCCAGGAGCCGCGGCCGCTGTCTGCGGCATCGAGGGAAACGCGATCGCCCTGATCCTGAGTTAGCTCCTCTGAGCTGGGCGAGGAGAGCACCGTGGGGCAGCCGGCATAAATACCCCGACAGTCCTGCATCGACGAGTACGACCTGAAATATTCAGAGTGTTAATTCAGTCGGCTGCTTTTTAACCCTCCTGTCGTCCTTCTGGGTCAAAATGACCCAATCTGTTCCCTTCCTCCGTCCTTCCTTTCTCTCTTCCTTCTTTCCACAATCCTTCCTTCCTTCCTTCATCCTTTCATCTTCTCCCTTCCTCTTTTGATCCAATTAACCCTCCATCTTTCTTTTCTTCCTTTTCCCTTCCTTCTTTCCACAACCATCCCCTTCCTTCCTGACCCAATCTGTTCCCTCCCTCCATCTATCTTTCCATCCTTCCTTCCTTCCTTCCTTCCTTACTTCTTTCCCTTCGTCCTTCCTTCCTTTCTTCTTTCCCTTTGTCCTTCCTTCCCTCCTTCCTTCCTTACTTCTTTCCCTTCGTCCTTCCTTCCTGCCTTCCTTCCTTACTTCTTTCCCTTCGTCCTTCCTTCCCTCCTTCCTTCCTTACTTCTTTCCCTTTGTCTTTCCTTCCCTCCTTCGTTCCTTCCTTCCTTACTTCTTTCCCTTCGTACTTCCTTCCTGCCTTCCTTCCTTCCCTCCTTACTTCTTTCCCTTATCCTTCCTTTCTTCCCTCCTCGACCCAGGTGGACAACAGGGAGACAAATAAAACAAGAGGTTTTCTAACTGAATCGTCTTGCGTTCCTACCCCAGACTGTACTGATCGGGGTCGGTGGTGGCTCTTCGTTCCAGCCGCGGCCCGCCGATGTGAGAATCCCCGACTCCCCCGGAGTGACGGAGCCTCCTCTCCTCCTGGGCCATGTCGAAGGAGGAGTTACTGACCAGGCTGGAGCGGGAGGAGATCTCACTATGACCGGAGTCTGAGTAGGCGTCTCCCATCCGGTTGTAACCTGGGTGACAAAGAGTGAAGGGAAATTACATTTTGATTCTTTTATTTTTTTATTAGAGTTTTTGAACCTCGGTCTCCGTGTCGTTTTAACAAGAAAACGATCAAAAACCAGACAAACCGAAATAACTGGAGCCTTGTAAGTGAATTTACAGCGTTACATAAAAGCCCTAACACAGCTTTTTACTCTATGTGCTGAGTGGTCTTCAGCCAAATTCCTACGCGCGGCTCCAATCCCCCGAGGAGGCATCAAAATAACTTACAGTGGGTTGCCTCCGTTTTACCAAACTGTAAATCATCCCTCATCCACATATCTTATCTCAGGCAGGTTTTAAACCAGGCATCGCGCACACACACACACACTGTGAGGATAATTGCAGAGTGACATTTATCCGACCGTTAAGAGATGAATTACCGAAGCGGCGGTTCACTACTACTACTACGTTCTGGGTTTCAACAAAGCCCTGAAGAGAGTGGAAAAGTTGAGATACTACATGTGACAGGACTGGGAATTGCACGGCAACGGTATAGAGAAATCACTGGTGCTGACTGCTGACACATGTGAGTATATATTTTCTCGTTATAAGCGACTGTCATCACGGTCTCTGCTGCAGCTCAGCTATAGAGTTTAATAGCCCGGTGGTCATATTTCCGAGCCATCATCAGTGTAAATCAACCCGGTGACCTCTCCGTTTCCTCTGAGTCTGAGCAGAAGGAAGGAATGTTAAAGGAGGCATCACCATAAAATGTGAAGATGTGCCACTGGATAAAGGATTAACCTCCACCAGGTGACGTAGAGGGCAATCTGAGGTCTCAGTAGTGACAGAAACTGTTTCTAAGTCGTTTTTATACTTCACAGAGACAACAGAGCTCTTTCTAGAAAGCAAAATTATTCAGAATCAGAGTGGTGGGGTCTGGAGCCAAACACGTCCAGTCCAGCTGCACACAGCCTGCAGCCAGACACAGCTGCACCGAGGACCCAGGTTTTTTAAAATTGAGAAACAAGAGGCATTTCTGATGCTTGTCATTGCTCCCTAATCTTTCTGGATCAAAATTAAGCCCTTTGTATTTTGTACAGTCTATTCAATAAGTGGAAGGAGATCAAGCTACAAAGCTCTTCTAAAACCCAGAGTGTTTTCACAGTAACAAAATCATCTTGGCTTGGAATAAAGTGGGAAATAAAGTAACTCTTGATTGAAACATTTTTTGCTGTATTAATTGAAACTTATTGCATTTCATAATGGCAACCACCAGGTGGCATTTGTGGCCCATGGCGACAGACAGAAGGAGCCTGTGGAGTGGTGAGGGAGGGAGGGAGGGGGGGAGGGAGGATTATTGGCTTACTTACCCTTCTTGGGCGAGCTCTGGGGGGAGGTGGGAGGGGACGAGAGCTGGGAAGAGGCGTTGGACACCGTGTCCTCTGGCTGCCTCCGATGCCGATCGCTCGCCTCCTCCGACAGAGACAGGATCTTCTTCAGAGACTGTGGGGAACTGGTGCCTGTGGACATTTGCAAAAAAGAAGAAGAAGATGAGCAGAATTAGCATCAGGAACGCTGCCATTCCCCCCCAAGGGTGTTGGGATGCTAAACTGCTTTGTCTGGGATTTTTTTTCTTTTTTTAAAAAAAAAATATATGTGCTTTTTTCCAGACAGCCTCTAGGTGGCAGCAAAACCCTGAAGTAGCTGCAGAGGGCGGCTCTGCTTTTGTCTGCAGATACAACAGGATGTGGATGAGAAAACAAGGCCTCCATGCTGTTATCAGTAGACGTCATCAAAATGATTGTTGAATTCAATCAGATTTCACATGCACGCACATATAAATGATACATATAAAGATATTAAATGTTAATAAGTATAAAGGTATCTAGCTCATCTTACTCATACCGAAGGGCGGCAGGTCTTTCACTGGCACTTTCTTTCGGGATGGGTAAAGGGCCACTGCAGGGACCTGGAGAGCCTGGTTCCCCTTGGCCAGCTGGCCCCTCTGTTGACTGGCAGCTCTGGACACGACTGGAGAGGTGTCAGGTCGTTTCCCGCCGGCGTTCTTGGGTACTGATCATGTTGAGGAAGAAATATGCATGTAAGTAAGCAGAGTTATGAGAAGACAGGCGCTTTCTGTCTTGTTAAAAAAAAGGAAAAAAAAGGCAGACTGCTGATGGACGGAGGGGTTTGTTGCATGGATCAAATTAACAATGTGAAAATGGGCGAGCGCTTCAGCCATTACTGTTCGCTGCCAATAAGTGTTTCAGCAGGACTGAGTGTCTTTGTTACTACAGCGGTCCCCACCCTGTCTGCCTCTGGGAAACATGTGCAACAAACGCCTCGGCATCGTGCTTTAATGTGTTTTTTTGGCGCGTCACACAACACAAACTCACGCGTACTGATGGATGGCTCGCACTGCAGCGACAGCGTCTGCAGACTCTCCTCGTTCGTCTCCAGGCTCAGGTTGGACAGGTACTGTTTGACCTTCCTGGCCATCTGGGCGTCCTCGTAAAGCTTTTTGGCGTTCAGGAAAGAGCTGCGGCGCACGCGCTTCTTGTGCCCGCCCGTCTGGGTGACGTCGAGCACCGCAGCGTTGGCGCTGCCCTGGCTGAGAGACCTGGTCGCGCACAGACACACGTGACACAGAGGAACAAAGACACAAAAAAAAACACAGAAGAGAGCAAAGAGAGACTCGTTTAGTTTGTGAATGAGCCGTCAGATATTCACTGTATGGATGAATAGAGGCTACTGGGCTGCACAGAGGGCATGGTATTTAAACTAGGACATGCAGAGAGCAGCTTTTAGGTATTCGTCTCAACACCAATGCATTCCAGTCATTCCAGGCAGCGTGTGGAGGGAGGGGGTAAGTTATGGTCAAACAACGGGGGAGTAGAGAGAGGGGGGGTGGGGGGGGGTGGGGAAGGGGGGGTCTACTGGTGTAACACGGTCATAGTTTACATTTCTGTGGCTTGAGTCAGAGCTGGTCGTAGTAGCAGTTCACCGTTCCAGTCTTTTTTTCTTTTTTTTTGTGTGCATGGTTTCAGCCAAACAGAGAACAGACACAAGGCCTCAGTGTTAGTCAGTGAGAAGTGGTGCCTGTTATGTGTCAGTCAGAGGAAAGACATTTATCCAGTTATTTAATGTTGAATGTTAAAGTGTCTTTTAAGTGATACTGACTGTCAAAATACCAATATGTCTTATGGGATGTATAAACCTCTCTTTTCTTTTTTTCCCTTTAGGTAAATGAGATAAGCATCTGTATGTTTCCCATTAAATGCACAACGATGTCCTGTTTGACCACAAGAATGTAAAGCATGATAAATAAATAAAAATACTTTATATCCAGAATCTGTGGCTGTTTGGAGGTTTCACACACAGACTAAACCTCAAAGACAGGAGAAATTCTGCATGCATTTTGTTAGGGTAAAACAACATCTCACAAGAGGTCACGTTTGCTACCGCAAGGCTGGATCCCTTACTTAGTGACATTTACTGTAGGAGATATGTAAACTGGTTTGGAAATAATATCCCATATGTTAATGGTTTTGTCAGCACAAGTGACCTTTGTCTTTTTGGTTAGGAGTCAGGCAGTGTTAGTAAGAGGATTCAACTCAAACTGATTAATGGAAAGAAAGAAGAAAAGCAGCAAAGTGCGGTGGTGCAAGGAGGGGCAAAAGGCTGCAGGGTTACCCAACTTACCCTAAACTTCTCCACTTCTTCTTCCTAGAGGGCGGGTGCCATGAACAAGAGAAGCATGGGGGGCAAAAAGGGTGGATGAGAAGAGAGAGAGAAGGAGACAAAGCTTAGGACAGGAAAGATCACCAAGATCACCAAAGAGAAGCAATTTCACCAAAGACCCACATGAAAGTCAGCGAGAGAGGAACTCAAATGGCAACACTCCACTAGGAAGAGACATCATTGGACAAGGACACACTTTCACAGGAGCACTGTGCACAATTTTTTTTTTTTTTTTTTTTTTTGCCAACAATGTGTATGGGGGGAGGGAGGGCGGGGAAACAGTTACCAGAGGAAACAGTTGCCAGAGGAAACAGTTGCCAGAGGGAACAGCTGCTCGAAAAAGAAAAGCGTGATGCAGAAATCTTTACTGAATCTATGTGAACTGGCTAACCCCCACGACAGAAGAGCCCGGTTAGTCAGGAGAGTGCTGACTGGTCCTACGGGGAGGGTGAAGGGTCATTAACAACCTCGAAATCGGGCGCTTTTTTTTTTTTTTGCCTTTTAACGTGTCTCCTCACCTTGTGCGGAACATGAGGGCCGGGTCCATGTTGACGGACGCCATGCGGCCGACGTGGCGGATTTCTTTGGCAATCATCCTCAGCTTCTCAAAGTTCACCAGGCCGTCCACCTTAGAGTCGTTACCTGGGAAACAGAGGGAAGAAAGAAGGTGATAAGCAATCATTGATAAAACTGATGCTGATCAGAAGCACAGCTGGAACAAACTCTTAACACCGCCCTGACATGGAGTTACAACCAAACCCCATCAGTTAAATAGACAGTTAGCATTAACACAAGAAAGTTAAATCAATGCTAAAATTCTGCTAGTTACATTTATGATGGCATTTAAATATCAGTAATATGGTCCCACAATTCAGTTTGCCAGTTACATTTAAACATTTAAAGATGGCATTTAAATATAATCCTCATAGAAACAACTCTGTTTTGTAACCTTGTGTTATTATCTCATAGCTCTTTGTCCAGCATTGTGTATTTGATGAGTTTGATGAGGGAAACTCCCACCTCCGTAGCGCTCTGCAGCTCACGGCTCTGCTCCGCCGTTCTAAAAACAGCTTGCACCAACAATTAAAGGTAACGAACCTACTGCTATGACTATAGGGATTTTGCAACAATGTTGCAATATCCCTTTAAACAGAATGAGCCAAAACAACATGAGCGAAAGTGGTCTCACAAGCTTAGCTTAGCAGAGGAGCCTGAAATAGTGGAATTCACATAGTGTGGTTTGGTTGGGCTACATTTACATGACATATTTGAGACACATTAAATATTTATGTACACATTATTTATGCATTACAAAATCACATCTGAATAACTTATTCAAATGCTTTGAATTCTGGACACATTTATTGCTATTGTTCACTGAAATGGACGATATCGTTCATATTCACTGTGCTACAGACAGAGCTGTATGTGCATTTTTATACATTAAATAGGATGTGTGCCATTCAGAGTAAAACACTGCAGCCTGCAGCTATAAACAAATGTGCGAAGAATTATTATTTCCATAATATTGACAATTAGAATTTAATAAATCAAATAGTTGTGGGAACAATAAAATGTGGTTAATCGGTTAGTTTACACATAAACATCTACCTTCATGTAGGAAGGTGAGGTCCTTCTTGATGACGGGGAACAGGGGGATGATTGGTGGCTGGAGGTTTTGATTGTTGAGGACATTCCTGTACTTGGCCATGTTTCTGGAGGGGTCGAACAGATCCTGCAGGTCCCCGAACAGCTTCTCGTACTTGCTCGGGAGCTTTTCCCACGTTCCCCTCAGTCTGGAGACCGGAGCCAGGTTCAGACCGCTGTGGGGAGAGAAACACGTTTTCAATGAGAGAGAAAGAGTGAAGAGTCACAGTTTATTTGCCCGTGACTTGGGCTGATTGGTATCTTATATTGGAAGCTAAAGAAGAAAAAAAGCTACAGCTGAGATATGAAGGCGTGATCACAGAGATAACATAAATCATTCCCCTCCTCTCACCTGATGATGGCGAACATGGAATTGAAGTTCTTGCACTCGCGGCAGTGGAGGGCGATCTTGATGAAGTGCTTGACGGTCTTCATGCGTTTCAGCTGGTTGGGCTCCCGCGTCACCTCGGTGGCCACCCAGAAGGTCTCGTGATTAATGGCCTCTTCGAAGCGCTTCAGGCTGGCCGAGCCCGTCTTGGAGCGCAGCTTGAACAGGTCGTCGATGTATTCGGTGGGCTCGATGGCGCAGAAAAGTTCAAACGCCCTCATCGAGAGCTGAGTGGCCACCTCCACCGTGCTCAGCTGCAGCAGAGAGATCTGACCCTCTCTGAGGAGATCCTGGGCGTCCTCGTCAGAACATAATGTCTCTGTCTCCATGTTGCTCTTCAGGTAGTATCTAGTCATGGAGGAAAAGGTGCAATTTAATTTAATTTAATTTTATTTCATGCAAACTACGGTACTGAATAAATATCTTATGCTTTTATTTGTTTATATTATATATTAACCAGGGTTCAATTTCAATCACAGCTTTGATATCTGAGTTTTTCAGCTCTTAAAAAATGAGTGCCATTTCATAATTAGACTTCATAATAACAGAAGATCACTTGACGATGAAAAGAATTGTTACCTTCAGCCCTCATTTATATTAATTTGAGCTTTATTAAGGCATTACAGTGTCATAAAAAGCTTTAATCTAAGAGTCTTTGTGTTACAAAACAGTGGATCAAACTAAAGACGTCATTACCTGCCGCTGAGCTGAATCCTGTCGGCCAGTTTAGAAAGCTGGTCTGGTAATCGCCTCTGTTTGATGACGCCCTCTGGTGTGACGGACACCTCGCACAGCGAATAAGCCTCCGGCGCCGCGGTCAGGGCAAACTCCCTGATGGCCTGGGCCACCACCTCCTTGGCCGTCGTGTCCTTCCCGATCATGATGTAGCGGGACTGCTGGTCCGCCTTGAAGACTCGCAACACCTGGTCTGACATATCTGTGGACAGACACAAGAGTTGTTTCATTATGAGGTCTTAGCAGTGTTTCTTTCAAGCTTCCATCTTCCCAGCGTTAAACACCACCTTTGTGATGTCACCCACAGAATCATATTTCTCATAATTCATTAGTTCATCCAGAAACACACCCGCTGCAAATCACATGAGCCCAAACCTCCATGACAAGATTCAAGAATCACACTCCGTATTCCCCCGGAAAACTGTCAGTGATCAGTGCCAGGCTGTTAGCATAACCCAATTAGCATCCACAAGCATGAACGCAGATTAACTGAGTTCATGTTACATCAGCAAACTGGAGTACGTCAACTGATTAATGTCTGTAAGTCTGATCGAGAGGCCGATGGCTCTGACAGAGACCGAGCTGTGTTTGGAGAAGCAGCGTGACGGGGAGAGAATATACAGTATACTCACTCAGTAACGGGCAAGGAACTGGAGGGACATAAACAACATGTGACGGACAGGAGTTAATAAAGAAGAAAAAAGAAAAAGGTTTATAGATCTACCACTGGTGTGATGATATCGACTGTATGGCTGGGTGATGTGACTGTACTGTAAATACTGTGGTACTGTGACATTTAGGCAGCTCTGCCTTTAATATGTCTGGATGAACTAGCCAATATTAAAATGAATGAATGAACAGGGGGCAGGCATTTACAACTCTGTTGCGTCACTGTGATTGAATACATACATCTACCAGGTGTTAAACGAATGTATTATTCCAAAAATAGACATTTAATCCTGTTTATTTTATCTCTAAATGTTATTTAGATTGAGTTTCTTGTTGACCTTGGAAACCTTCATCATTAGATTAACGTTATTGAAACTCAACGTTCCTTTAAGAGCTGGACCTACTCAATCAGCTGATGAAGATCATGTGAAAGATCCAAAGACACAGAAAAGCTACTAAATAAGATCCTGTGGTGACCTTAGTTAGTCAAATAAACAGATCCATAACAACATGCGATAATATCAATATGAGTATAATATACAGTGATTTCATATTTCATCTCTATCATCACCTAATGCAGACCTTAATATTAAAATGTCTGCCAAAAAAAGACAAAAAGAAAAGAAAAAGGCCTATTTATAGTGTAGACTCACTTAATTTAATAATTATTTAATCTTATTGACCAATGAGGTCAAATGTTTAAAGATAATAAAATAAAAGTGATTTTTGCAACAAAGTCCCAGTTTCTTGTTTAAATCCATGTGACAAAGACATTTATTTTTAAAAAACCCACCAGGCTGGTTGTTGAAGTCCAGGATGCGGTGGTGAGACTGCAGGAGGTCGGGGTTGGACGACGACAGGTTCCCGCTGACGGGCAGAGCCGGCGGGATCTGTTTGGACTGTTTCATCCCCACAATGCTGTCGTCCTGCGATTGGCCCACGCAAACGTCACTACGGAGGAAGGAAGGAAGGAAGGAAGCAAAGAGAGGAAGAGCGTTGGGAGGGGTTGTGTATGAGACGGCAGTACGGTCAGCAAAAGGCAGAGGGCGCCGTGTGCGTTGGCAAGCGGCGCCGGGGGGGAGGCGTGGACACCTCTGGCTTCAACAGAATACAGTATATTCCACATGAATTTGATCCACATTTCACACCAAAGACCTGTCGGCTGGTGCGATGACAGGCTCGCGCTCGGCTCAGTGAACAGAAATATCAATCTCAGTCGTGTACCTGCTGCTGCTGCTGCTGCTGCCGCTGGTGGACGCTGCACTGGAATAACAAACCAGAGTCTTACAACGTGAAAATGAAGAGCAGCTGTAATATTGTCAAAAGTATTGATCATATTGTGATATTGTGCCTTTTTTTCATATCAAGACAATGTCAGACGGCAGAGGTCACATGCTCTGTCAGTCAACAGCTGCTTTCAGATTCAGCTCAGCAGGTGGTTGATTGATCACATTTAGTCTGTTGCAATCTCAGAAAAAAGAGGCCTAACCTTCTGAGCTTTTACAGACTGAGCAAAGTGGAGCTGGAAATATCTGACTGTTTCCTCTTTGCACAAAGAACAGGATCAATCAGCACTTAGGAGGAAAATGCAACAAAGTCTGACTCACCGACTTCTCTTTTAAAGCTTAGAAACACAATCTTGTGATTATTGGGTATTAAAAACTAAACATCTGTAACTACACATATGTGTGGGTCTTATTACTTGTATGGTTTAGGAGGCAGGATGCTTGTGAGCGTCTTGTCGAAGATCTTCTTCAGCTTGTTGCGACCTCCCACCGTGTTGGTCTTGGCCTTCTTGCTGACCTTCTCCAGGCCCATCACCTGCTCCACGTCCACCGCCAGGTCGGGGATGGAGTAGCGACTGGCCTTCTTGATGTCTCCGATCTTCGGAAGGTGGGGCGCCCCGTTCTTCCTGTCGTGCTCCTCCTCACCGTCCAGGTCGTGGTCTTGTTCTGGCCGAGTTAGAAGCTCTTTGAACACTGGAGAGGAGCAGGGACAAGGAAGGAGTGTTACTGGAAAAACACCATCTACAGTATTTGGCTTCTTTTGAATTCTTGCCAAACCGCAAATATCTCCTCGTCTTTCATCGCCATTACAATGCTCAGATCTATTTACTTTATATAACAAAGAACAATCGGGCCTTTTTGTACACAAAGCATGCAATTTGTCTCAGAAATGTGATCCCTGAGGCCTTACCTAAGAGGTTTGTTTTCACAGTTATGGACAAGTGGGTGTTGTTCTTCAGAATCTCGTTGGCTTTGCTGAGCTGGACATTCTCGAAATTCTGCCCGTTGACCTCCAAGATCTGCAGAGAGAAGAAACCCATCAGTGCGCCTTCCTGTTTGCCCATCGTACAGGTTCAGGACTTAGCATTTTTACTAATGATACAATTATTCAAAGCAGCGTTGGTGATTACGCAGCGATTTCAGGCTGAGCTCTGTGATCCTGAAACCTGAGAACAAAGCAATGTCTGTTCATGGTCTCATATGTTTTTGGACTCAGAGTTGTTATTCCTTCTCAGAATGATTTTCAGGTTTTAAGGAGGTAAACAATAGAGCTCAGTTTACAAATACCTTAATTTTGTGTTGCTAAAATGTTTTTTTTCTCTGAGGTTGGTGAACAAATCTCAGCAGGACTTTGACCTTCCTGTATTTATCTCAAATCATTTAATCGGTTCATTCAAAACAAAGCAACACGTAAGTCTAAACCTGCAGCTACCTAAGCGTGCTGGAGGGAATAACGACTCCTCTGCCTCGCTGTCACGTCAAACCACATGACGGATTGGATGCATGCTCTAAGTGTTGAACCATGAAGTGCAGGAAACGTGCCAGGTAATGACCCCTGCGCTATATTTCATCAAGTGAACAAAAGGAGGGTAATAAACACTGGCATGTTGTACGTCTTGACATTTAGTGCGACACATGGTTTTGACATTAACGCGCTCCGTGTCACCTTCAAATTGTCATGTCTTTGTCTCAACGGCCCGACCTTCGTATAAGAGCCGGATATTTGCATTTAAACACAATGTGGCGACCAGGCTTTGCGGCTTCCTCTTTAGCGGAGAAGGAAGTCACCTTTGACAGCAACGTAAGAGCAGCCCATCCTACCGCTGCTAATCAAGACCCACTTCAGCAGCGACAAGCCGAGGTTTACTACCGCTAATGGAGCGACGTCAAAACCGCTGAGATTAATAATAAAGCTGAAATGGGTAAACGATGGCAGTCACTATAGCTGCTAAAGAGCGGAAGGTGTAAGCTGCTATGAGAGAGTGAATGCTTCCAAGGATGTCAGCTTCTCTGCTTCCTTTTGGGGAGGGGGAAACAGCTGCAGGGGATGTTTGGAGTCACCAGGGCTTAATTCGTATCCACACACTCTCAAGATGGTTTCAAGGATTAAGGGACTTTGCTTAAAACCCCGAAGACTCCCGGGTGTGAAAATGTTTGAGAATTCAAGTTGGGAGAGAAAGCCAAACACAGGGCGCCTGCAGCTACTGGCGAGTTCAATTTTGGGACCTTTAATGCCAGTTAGAGGAAAAATGTAAAAACCAATTTCACAACAAAAATTAATTTACACTGGCAAAAAAAAAAAAAAAAGCGAATCGAGCGCTGGTCTGTGTGACGATAGAGATTCCCCCTTCCTCACAATTGTAGCCTACAGATAGAAAAATCTGCCAAACTTATGAAACTTGGAGTTTATGTGCAGCTGCATTTACAGTTTGTATCTTTACAGCAGAATCGGGAGGAACAAATTTTGTCTGACAAAGGGGAAAAAAAGCACTACCTGGAAAAATGCTACCCTACAGACAGATTACGATGACAATGTACAGTAGAGGATATAACCTCCAAACACAGCAGTAAAGGTGCAGACCAGACATCTCACCTGATCTCCACGCTTAAGGCCGGCTTCTGCTGCCTTGCTCCCAGGCTCCACGGCATCGATGAAGATGCGAAAGCCTTTCTCCTGGCCTCCGAGGAGGCTGAACGCCAGCGGAGAGTCCCTGGACGGCTTGGTCAGTGTCACCAGCCGCGGCTTGGCTTTAGCAGCACACGCTATATTTAACAGTCTGAGGTGCCCACACATTTTCTGCAAAGATAAAAGCAACGCAGAAGTGAGAGGAAAGTAAACACAACAAATGAGAGTTTTTTGCATGTTGAGCTTCTAAACTAATTATCATTCAGCACTCGTGGGACTTACTTCTTTCTCCAGATTGTTTTCAAACTCCTCCAGAAAGTGAGTCATGGCAGGGTCACCCTCAAAGTCATTGAAGTGATTGTTTACCCACAGCAAGACTACCCGTGTAACCTGCAGCAATCACAGGATCAGCACAGGTCAACACACAGGCTACTGATGGACTAGTGGTGTCAACACGCTGCTCTTTACGTCCTGACTCTCCGATGTTTAAGATTTTTTATAGATCTAATATTATAGATTGGTATAAAATGTGTGTTTTTAAGCAAATAAAACGCAAATAATCTATTAATTACAACATTTCTCATCATTAGGTGAACGTACCTTGTCCCTGAGACTGGGGTCGTGGAACCACTCCAGAAGCTTCTTGCCCACGACCATGGGGCTGGAGAGGAAGGTCCTGTAGGTCAACAGGAAGTCCTCGATGTAGGTGGGGTCCACCACTGAGTGCTCCTCCACCAGGTGCATGGTGAGACGCTCTGATGTGCCCTGAGGTTTATCATCGTCATAGTAGATGCATTAACAAAAGGAGTTGCATACAATTTGCATTCAAATAACTATTCATGCAACAGGAGGAGATCTGCTCAAACATCTAGATGTGATCTGAAACGTTGATGAAGTGAACGCTGAGCCGTCACCTTGATTACGATGTGCCCTTTCCTGGTGCCGGTGCGGTCCAGTTCGCGGTGCTCCTTCACCATGACGATCTCTCCTTCCTCCTCCACCTTCTGCATGTTCTTCTCCACTTGGTTGAGGATGCAGCAGTAGTCCTGCTGGGCTATACACACAAACTGGACCAGACAGAGAGAGAACAAGAGTTAGAGACAGGAGTTGATTCATTTTGAAACAAATGTACGAAATACAAAACGAGTGTGATCACTGCAGCTGATTGTAACTCATAAACAAACGACCAAATGAAAGTTAAATTAGTGAAGCTGATGCCAGCTGACTGGGGATAAATCCTGCATAGCAACATTGCTACTATTCCCAGTGATAAATTATGGAAAAAGGGCTTTCACTGATTACAAGCACAGATTTCTCTCATGCCTGATGATGAGCTTGGCTCCTGTTTTTACTTTTACATTGTTCAATCAGTGCCTCATTCGCTCTCAAGACATGATACAACAAATGTGATCCGGAGGGGGCGGTGCAGTTACCAGAAACAACGTGTAAAAACACAAGTGGGAACTAATATCACACAATGGGAGAGTCTGTGCTTCACTTTCCTCCCTGAGATGCAGAGGGAATAAACCCAGAGGGTCGAAGAGCCATGTGAAAGTCAAGAACATGGTGATCCTACCTGGCAGTCGTCCACCTTGGTCTTCATCACACCCTTCATGTACTCCTTCTCCATGGTCGGTGACACGCCGAAGCTGTTCCCCATGCACAGGATCTCCGTCCGGCTGTCCGGATACGTCACCTCCACAGAACCGTTCAAAATCACCGACCAGGAATCCAACTAGACACACGATCACAGCAGGTTAGATGTTGGAAGGTATTAAAGCGGTGAAACAGACGCCTACAACAATACTAGAACTTTGTAGATCCGGCTAAGTTCAGTCTAATAATATTCCCAACAGCTGCCGTCCCTTAATGAGTCAAAGTTATTTACCAAAAAGTGCCATGTGCAGAAAATACAAGGGGCCCGCTGCGGCTAACAGATGGTTTCTTTACTTTCCTCAGAGGAACGCTGCAGCAACATGGGAATAAATGAGCTGCCCAGCAAAACACAACTAAAATCATCATCTGCACTACACTGCAAGTATTGTAACAAGTTGTTTTTGATAGATTTATTTATTTATTTTTAACTTTTTGAGCGATCAAGATAAACATAAGGATGTTTTTCAAGAATTCCTAAAAAGCTGGTATTTCATAAATGCTCAGCTTTCACCCCCGACAGCTGATATATGCTCGATGAACCTTCGATTCTCTATGACCGGACATTCACTAAAGTGGCCGGGCCCTTGGGGCAACTTCTGCTCTATCTCCCTGTGATAGAGTGAAAAAAACAACCAAATAGTCTTCATTGAAACTCGTGTCATGTCTTGACCGCAGAGAGAAGAATAATAAGTGATGCCCTGCATTAGCTGCCTCGGGGCTCCTGGGGAGGTCTGGTGATAAGAGATGCTCAGCCATTCAGGTTTAATAGAGCAGAAAAAAACATCAAATGGAAAAAGAAAGAGTCATTGGTGTCAAGGCGGTGACACACAGGTTCGGTCTCCTGAGAGACACACACACACACACACACACACACATGTATATAAATACAGTCACAAGACCAGGCTCGTGTGTTGATGAATCCAGACTGACACCTACCTCCTCCCCGTCGTTGAGGACGATGGTGCCGGCGCGTTCCACCACGGCGAAAACCATGACGGCGCAGAGTTCCCTCCTCACCGACATGGTCATGTTTGCAAACGCTGGCAGTTGATGCATGAACTCCAGTAATTGCTCTGTGAGAGAGGACAGAGGAGAGAGAGACAGAGAGAGGAGGAAGCGGAGGAGGTTGAGGAAAAAAAAGAGCAAAGCGTCTCGACACTCAGAGGAGAGAGAGAGGACACTCAACGCTCTTGGCAAAAACCTCACGAGCTCCTCGCTCTCCGGCCTCAGAAGGCACGCGCATCAAAATGGATCATCACCACAATGAATAGCCGACACAGGGATCGTTATCTGGAGAACATTAAGCCAAATATCAATTCCATTGATATAAACTTTCAAGGCGAGCCAAGAATAATCGCTGACACTTCACTCGGTGACCTCGCTGCGAGTTCACCGCGGACAATGGACCCCGGGTGCTCGGTCAGCCATGATGCAATTTAAAGCTTCTATTCGACTTAATTACCCCCCCTCCCCTAAAAATAAATAAAATAAATAACACACATCCCTCGAGGTACAGACGGATGATAGATTCATGCGCTGGGCCGCCGTGAGCTGCCAGACCAGCTGTGATGTGGCCTAGTATTGATTCTTTAAGTCTGTGGATGGGATGAACCCCCTACTTTATTCCCTCATTTGGTGTTTTGATGATGATGGTGGAGACTGCTGCTCCAAAAACCTCCCATTGGTGTTGAGATCTGAGCTGCATCGAGAGAGCCTACGTTTGACCCCTCGTGCACTACACACGAGGACCTCGTTCATGTTTCTCTGCTCATTTTTCATGTTTTTTTCCTGGCATGTGCTGCTGAAAGCAACAAAAAAAAGAACAAGAGCAACTTTCCCCTCCAGAGACAGTCTCCCTGTTACTCTACAGACGGTTCTGTAATCGATGTCTACAAGGAGAATATCTGCACAGACTGTGGATTGTGCAGAGTAAGGTTTATGGTAATGTCCCTATTGTTTTTTTTTTTTCCCCTCTTCTTCCTTTTTTTTTTGGTTTGTTTAAATCTATTTTCTCTCCCATCCCTTATCCAACATCCACCTCGCCTTCGCAGCGGCAGTCTGGCGTTTCGGGCCTGACCTGTGCTTGGCATGGCAACAGCGTTGTGTGTGAAGCTGCGGAAGCACTGAAAGTTTAATGCGCTGGGAGAGGTGAGGCGAGAGGATGTGCCGGAGTGACCTAGAAAAGCCTGCCGGCAGAGGGAGGGGTGGTACAGTGGCGGGATCAGCGAAAGAGAGAGCGAGGAGGGGGGAGGGGTAGTTGGCACTCGTTCTTACTGTCCCTGCATTCAATGCATCTGCATCATCCTCCCCCGGTCCACATCTGTAGTTAAGCTCTGAGAATATGGACTTTTTTTTTTTTTTTAAACATGCCTATCATTATCTTTGGAGTCGAGTCACAGCTTTGAGGGATATGATACTGAGAGCGTGATGTGGCTTTGAGAATTACTCGAAAGCTTACATCGTAAATGAGAGCACTTCAGACTTCAGACAAATGTAAATTTACTGTGACCGATTTAAATAAGAAGGGAGGGCGTGGCCTTCATAGGGAGCCGAACTCATCTAAAAATTGGGACGACTACTGTCCCAGCTGAGGAGAACTCTGTGTTTTTCACTGGTACAGTACACCGAAAGTGTCACACTGCAGAGTTTGCTCAAATAAGCAGTGGATTTATTTAGAATAAACTCCGCTGCAGAGGCAAATAAGTGCATTTGCAGTGGAGATGCAAACTCTGATCGCTGCAGTGAAAACAAAAGCTTGTTTTCACTGCAGCAATGACGACGAACCCCAGACCTGGTGCTGCTGCTGCTGCTCACCTATGTCGTCATCGGTTCTGTCCATCGGGTCCTTCTCCAGACAGTCGCGCACAATGTCCCGGCTCATGAGGGGATCGGACGCCCGCTCGATGTCCTCTTCGTCGTCATCCTCCTCGGAGTCGACGGCGGTCTCTGGCAGGCCACTCAGGTCCATGTCACCTGGTTCGTTCTCTGTGGCCTGAGAAGAGAAGAGAAGAAGGGAACAGATGAGAAATGAGCTATTGATTAGCCATGACAACGGAGGCGGGGAGGCGGCGTCTCCGTCCAACATCAGCCCAGCGGTTGGCAAAATACAGCCGGCGGCGCCCCCCCCATAGCCGGGGTCAGAGTTCAAATCTGTGCAATAACCGGCGAGGCAATTGAAAGCCACGTCTCTGGGCAACACAATAAATCAAGTACCTGCATGCTGACCGAGCCGGACATCAACTCATGTCCGACTGTCAAACCGCAAAGACGGAGCAAAACCTCAGACTCATTTGTAAACAGCCGGTGTAAATAAAATCAGCATAATCAAGATGCAGAGGTGCAGGCTGCACAAAACACACCGACACACACCGCTGAAATTATTTTACAGTACAAACATCAGCAGCAGCAGCGAACAAAAGCCCGACAACAACAAAAAAAAGAGACCCTCTGTAAAAACTGCTCTGCGGATTTGACCCACTTCATGAAATGGATTAGAGGTTCAGTACAGTATGAGAACGACAGGCATCATCATCGCTGCATACCAAACAGCCGGCTATGCATAGCAGCAAGCTAATTAACTCCCAACCTTCCTCTCCTCTCCCCTCAGCCAACTCCAGCGCCTGCCTCGCAGCCAGATCCTGTTCTTTGAAAGCACAAGATGCGATATGTGTGGAAGCAGGAAAATGAACGAGGACGAGGAGCGAGAGTAATGCAATCGCTTTCGCATGAGAGATACCAACGGAGTTCTTCTGCTATAATCAAAGAAAATATTTCTAAAACAAAAAAAAGATAAGAGGAGCCACAATGCCCACTTCAAGCTCCTGGGTTTAAAACCTCCTCACATAATAAAAAACCAAAAGCAAGTCAGAATGAAATGAGTAGAAGAACAACCAATGACCAACTCCTCTTACCTCAGAGTGGAGCTCAACCTCCCGCTTCTTAATAGAAAGAGAAGAAAAGGTCGCCTTTGCAAAATGTCCACAAAATCCCAAAGCCAGACGCATCTTCACCTCCCAGACTGACAGTCTGCCTTTAATTTTTCAACGCTCAGAGTCCCCGTACCCAGTCTCTCAACGAAACCCTATGTCATTTCTCCTCAAACGCCATGTGCAAAAGGCTCATTAATGATTCAGGCCAGTGTCTGAGTGGCCATTTGGGCATCACCAGCGGGTGGGGCCATGCAGGGTCTGCAGAGATGATGTGTGTTGGTGTGTGTGTGGCCTTTTGACAGTGGAAAGTCACAGATTTAGGAGAGGAGCAGTCAACACAAGCAGTATCATATATCTGATCTCAAACTAGAATAAATTAACAACAATACAGGAAGTAAGAGACACGAGAGCGTCTGCAGAAAATACATCTCAATAGTTTTTCACAGAAGATTGTGAAACACTCCCTGAGCTCTCTTTGTTTTCAAACCGCAGAGAGCTGCGTCTTCACTGACCAGTTTCAACAGATGGACAAACAGGAGTGAAACAGATTCACCTTTTATCTGCAGATAGTGAGTTTGGAAATCTGTAAAAACAGAAGTGGGGATGCGTATTCCTTTACTTCAATTATCTCATAGGATTTCACCAGGGAGAAACAAAAGACACCACAACGCCGCGGCGACGACTTGTTTGAATGCCGGGGCGGTACATTAAAGCCAAGGTTGCTTGTTTGTCTTTGTGTCTGACGTGTACCGGCTCGTTTTCGTGTCATGTGTGCATCAAAAATCCATAAATGTGCAGTAAGCATCGAGAGTCAGTGGGCGAGTCAGGTGCTGTTAATATTTCATCAGGGCTATTCTTGGATCAATGCTTTCAAAGTCCTTCTGAAGGACCAATTTCATGATTTATTCAGGCACAAAACAGTGCTCCATGTTGGCAGTGACGTGAAAATGATGCGGTCCTCTTCGTATAGAGGCCGTTTTCACTGCTTTCCATTAAAAAGCAGTTGGCGCCGTTGTCTCCTCCGCAACAGCATCACCTACATGTAAGTACAACTAAAATCTAATACTGTGTTCCTTTGTCATCAATGTCCTGTTGTCTCAAGTTTAAAGAGCCGTGATGTGTTTATTCTAACATCACAGGTGATCTGCTCCCCATTGTTATTAATCCTGAAACCTCCAGGGAGCAACTTCAGCCACACATAGAAAGAGGAATATAACATAACGCAAACAGTTTGTTTTGTGAATTTTAATTTAAAGCATCTTCTTCCAAGTGGACCAGAAGGGGAGGAGTTAGTTAGTTTAGTTACTTCAAGTGGTCCTGAGACAAACCTGAGGGGTCAGGAGGGGATGACGAAAAGCAGAAAGTCATATTTCTGCAATATAAAATATGCAAACAAGACGCTGTTTGAGCCGTTATGAGCTAAAGGTTTGTGAAATAACTGCTCTGATCGCTCCCTCTCTTCAACACCAATCTGATGATGATTCTCTTAATTGACAGACAAAATATTCTGTATATAAAATACTTTTCCCAGAGCTGCCATCGACACTGACAAAGCTTCTCCTGTCAAGTCCAAACGTATTCATTTAACCGTCATTCGAGACAAAGTAAAGCAGAAAATCCTCAAATCAGAGAGTCGACTTTTCACTTTAAAATGGACTCGATTCTTGATAAATGAACAAACTTCTGATTAATTATCTGTCAACTGGAAAATGACAGATCTAGATTGTGACACACATACACACGAACTGCAAAAACAGAAACATTAGGTAGAGACACACACACACACACACAGGAGAATCAGCAGCGAGCTGAGCAGAGACGTTTGATCACCTGTGACAGGAGAGAAGGATTAAGACACTGAGACAAAGCAACGTTACAGCGAGGTGTTGGAGTCAACCTGCTGAACAAGGACAAAGCAGCTTTTGCAGTTAGTGCAGTGAAAAAAGCCGTGTGTGTATCTGTATCTGTAGGGACCCAGCGAAGGAGAAGAAAGGCGGCGAAGAAAGAGAAGAAGAAGAAGAGAACAGGACAGTGTGTGTGATTCAGAGAGAGAGAGAGATGGAGAGAGACACCAGGAGACCGCCAGCGAGCGGCGAGCAGATGGCTCTAAGACCAGGATCACAGACTGGGGACAGTAAAGCCTGTTCAACCTGCCCCAGCCAACCACAGCACGGCCAACCCTACACACACACACACACACACACACACATAACTCTACAGTAACACCTACTCCAACCGGCCTCACGTGCAATTAGAAATCTGCATTCAGACGTTTTATTGCCCTTTGCACAAACAAACTCCATGCCAGATAGAGAGAGAGAGAGAGGAGAGGTGGAGGGAGGGGGGGTCTGAACAAAACAAAACAAAGTGAGTGGGACCGACCGATGCCCCTGAGCTCAGTCACAAGCAAACTCACAAACAAACATAACGCACACATAAATAGGCACACAGCAGGTGGCAGCAGTAGGAGCCAATGGGGTGAGTGCGCTGTGTTAAGAGGATTAGTCGCAGGGTTTGGGGCACATCCATAGTCACAAGAGTTACTGTGTGTGTGTGTGTGTGTGTGTGTGTGTGTTCTGTTGAGCTGAATGATGTTTATACACCACTTATTTTATTACCACTTTTCTTTCTTTCCCTCTCTCTCTCTCTGGAAATTGCCGGTCAGGAAATTGCTCATAAAGCTCCTTATCGCACTATATTTGTGTCACAGCTCTCTGGCGGGGAGGGAGGGGACGAGGTGGGGGTAGGAGAGGGTCTGTACCTCTGCTTTGAGGTGAGCAGAGACACAGCTGGAGTCAGGATGTCGGCTCGACCACCTGCTTGCAGCCGCCGACCGGCCTGGTTGCTAATGATCAGCTGAGCGGTGGCAGCAGCAGCAGCAGCAGCAGCAGCAGCAGCGTCCTATTAGAGCTTTATCTGGCTGCACGCCGTACTGCATTCTTCTCCTGCAACGTGTTGATCGTCTTAATGAGACCAACTCGTGCTCCCCGGACCAAGGAGAGTTTTACCTGATAATACCTACCTGATTAATAGGAGCTTTACCTCAACCCTCTTACTTCATTTATCCTCTCAGACTGGGTTAGAAACGCTGGTCAACAGTTCATTTTATGCTAAACAGGGTTATACATCTGTCACCCTGTCTGGGATAATTGTTGTACAAAGCAAATATAAGTCAAACATGCAAAGAAATAACCTTCTATAATTTTGGATTTTTCTCTAGATCTAGAGATTGATGCAGCTTTCATGTCTGAACGGTGAATATGAAGCTGGAGCCAGCTACCTGTTCATTAGCGTAGCTTAGAACAGCTAGCATGGCTTTGTCTTAACATAACACACAGCCCTTAATGCGCATTAATACACATATCAATGAGCATATTCAATTATTTGTGTAAAGAAATCAATGTGTTGTCATGGTTTCGGTCTTCAAACAAAGATAACAAGCTCCATATTTGCCTTCCAGACATCAGTTGCATCAATTCTCTCATGTAATCTCAAGTGAATACGTCTGTTTTCTTCCATCACGTGACCCGCTTCATGACATCATGCACTGACTATTATTAGTGAACAAACTGCAGCACCTACTCATCATCTATCCAGGTGAGTCCGAGCTGGGTGGTCCAGCAGCAGCAGGGGGGTGGAGGGGAGGGGTGGGGGGTTGGGTTGGGGGGGCCTTACCTGGTAAATATCTGACAGGCTGCTGCTTCCAGAGTCGCTGGTGATACTACATCCTGAGTGGCTGGAGGAGACGTGGGTCACCTGTGGGTGCAAGCCGTCGGCCAGGTGAAGTCTGCTGAAGTCTGCGGGGAGCTGCACATACACACACATACACACACACACACATACACACAGATGGTCAGTATCAGCCAAGCTCGGCAGCCGCCACTGGTGGTCACTCACACGAACACAGCCAGGCGTTGGAAACACACTTAGCGGCATGCCGTCCCTCGGTTAGTCTGGAAATATAACGTGTAAACATCTTGTCTTCTACGCTCCCATGCTATATTGCATTTTTTTTAAATTTCTCTTTATATTTCAAAGGCGACCCAGAGTTAATCCTCGTCCCTCTTATCATCGCTTAATTTTTCGGTGAATTGAGCAGCCAGTCACTCAACAGCTGTTTGCACTTTATTTATTCACCAGTCACAAAACCATGGCTCCTCGAGACTTAATTGGAAAGTTTAAAAAAAAAAAGAATTAAATAAACTGCTGAATAAAAAAGGGATTTATCTTTTGTCCTTATTCCAACTGGTGTGATTACCCGATGTTAAGGGAACAAAAAACCTTAATTAGCCACGCTGCACGAACTCCACTCATAATTCGCTATCAAAGCGGAGGAAAAGGCAGGAAACACAAGTTCTTAATTAAATCATCTGACTTTGTGGAGGCTGTCACAAATATTTATCAACAATATGGGGCTGAAAAACTCAACACTCCTTTTCACCCTCTTCAATGTGTCGTTTGAAGAGCTGTGTGATGATGTTATCTCCCCAGTGTCGAAGAGGGGAGTCGACTGGGTCTAAAGGAATCGGCAGGGTTTCAGTTTAGAAATGGCAAAGTAAAAAAAAGGGAGAAAACTTCAGTGACACATTTTTTCTCCTCTTACACTGGCGTGTAAGAAGCATCGGCAGCATGTAGCCATTAAAAATGCTGAAGCTCCTTTCATGAACTGAGCAAACAAACAACAAGAGCTGCATACATCAAGGAAATACCCTAATTAAAGCGCGCAACTTGGTTAATCTAAACGAACGCCAGGCGGTAATGGGGAGGGAAACCCCCTCTGAGTAACTCGCACTCTGTAAAGTATCAGAGAGTCCCACTGTAATTAGCCACATTTCAAATGAGCCAACCCACTTCTCTATGGAGACAACCCTGTGATGTAAAATACATCAGAAAACGCCCTAGTAAAGTTCTGGCAGGAAGCTGAACGCTACAGTAACACGGATGTAGCGAGTATTTCCGTACGTTGTCTCTTATTTGTAAACAGAGCTAAAATGATTTGTTTCTAGAGAAAAAATAACTGTTGGTGCAAATATTTACAAATCTTTGTTTTAAATAAATTAACAGATACAAAAATGAGTAAAATAAATATAATTTGGTTTTCAACTAAGAAATCTATAGTTAAAACGTGATACAATAAATTATTTAAAACTTTTAACCTAAAACATTAACCTTTAGACAAATTACCATCTGTACATGCCAAATGATATTTTATATATTCTTCTCAATGTGCACAACATATTGTGTTTTCAAGTAAAATTCATCATATCTGACAAGAATGCCGAAGGGGTGAATTATGAATTTAATCAAAGCGAGTAAACTGGTTCATGGGGTCTATAGATGTGAATATTTTATAGCTTTAAATGTTTTATTTACCAATATATATTTGATCCTCAGCAGGGAGACTGCTCTGAACCACTTTCAACTCCACTTCTGGCTGTGGCACATCATCAATATTACATTTTAAACACCTAAAAGTCAAATGTGGCTGGTTTAACTAGGTTGTTTCGTTCGTCACTGTTCATACTGGGGCCAAATCTAAACATCTGGAGAGGGAGTTTATAGTTTTTCAACATGTTTGATACTTTCAGATGTAGATAGTAAACAAGATTTGGAATTTAATTCACGTGCTCTAAAAAGTTTGAACTTTTAAGTGAACCCTGATGAAGCTGTGACACTACAGTCAACGCCTGTGTGTTTAGCTCCTCTTATCTTCAATGTACAAGTTAAAACGGTGTCTAAAGTAAAGTAAAGCATCATGTGCCTGTAAATAACTGCACAGCCTCGGATAGCTGCTTGGAAATCAGATGTGAAATCTTGGATGAGAAGTGGAATAGATTGGATGGAAATACATCTTTGGGAGGTTCATTTGCAAGTAAATGGGCTGGAGCCGTCATCTGCTCTCAAACGCACTCTAGGAAAACGTCCATCGTCACAGCTCCCCTCTGCATTACGGCTTAATTAAAGAGTTTTTTGGGAGATTCAAAGGGAAAAAGTGTTAATGCTGCCAGAATGATCGATGTGGAAAAGACTGGAAAACTGGTTTTGACTAAAAAAGACATCTCACTATTCATGATCCACAGTGAAACGGAGGACCTGGGAGGTGCTCGCTATAAGTTTATTTGAAGGCGTTTCTGAGCGGAGAATGAGAATACTATAAGTCTCGTCTATTCACAGAGTGTCTCCCAGCGTGTCAGAGACAGGAGACTGGGAGCCAGACAGTGCAGCTCCTGTGGCACTGAGGTGTGATGTGATTACACTGTGTCAAAGATTGCCATCACGTTTAATTATCTGGCTGGCTGCACTAACCAAAATGGTCGACCAGAGGGGCCAGCCAGTCACCAAGCCCCCCCCCACCCCCACCCACACACCCAGCCACCCTCAGGCTACTTTTTTCCACATCCCCATCGCTCGTCTGGTCCACTTCACTCCGACCGCCTGCAGCTGACGTCCACGTTATTATTATCACTGGACTGGACAATATTGTGTTGGTGTGATGAATGTCTTTGTCTGTAATTGCGGTGATAAAAGCTCATCGTGTTTTCTTTCAATGACTTTTAGGACAAAAAAACGATGACGCACCAGTGTCTGACTGTAACACGCGACATAAAGCTCACATGTTGGAGCCGCCGCTGTGGCCGTTTATATTCATTTTTGACACATTTGTTGTCAAAGCGCTGTCGCTTTGAGGCTCAACTGAAAGTTTACTGTTATTGTGAAGGAAAATGACGTATTACACAATGATATATAAACAAAAATGCAATAAAAATGAATTATTCTGCTGACTGGCTAGGTTTTCTTCCGATGGGCAAATCCCACACAAAAACAGAAACCAGCCCTGATCTCAAATTAGTCTTTCACTATTGAGTAATGTTTGTGAAAAAAACATCAGTTCAATACAGGAAATTGCAAGTTTAAACATATGTTTGTAAAGATTTAGACCTTCAGTATGAAAGAAAGGGTTGGTGTCATCGAAACAGATGACAATAACAACAATGTAGAATAATTTATCAGCCAACAT
Organism: Decapterus maruadsi; assembly: GCA_030347415.2. Lineage (NCBI taxonomy): Eukaryota > Metazoa > Chordata > Actinopteri > Carangiformes > Carangidae > Decapterus > Decapterus maruadsi. The sequence goes on from CM064903.1 coordinate 6,487,368, forward strand.
CAAAAGCCTCCTGTCTTAAATTAGCATTTTACAAACAATAAATACAATGCATCTGGTGCTTGTGCATAATTACACGTTGCAGTTACAGAGCTATTGTTACGTCCACAAATAGCCTGCCGTGGATAAAAGAATCACCACTGCATGGTAATCAAAAGTAAAGTGTCAGCGTCAAGTAAATCTCTAATCGTTCACATGTTTTTAACATTTTGGTTGCCTATACTCAATAAGTGGGAGTGCACCAGGCAGGAAATGAACTGAATATTCTCATTATTGAGAGTACAGGACCGGTCATGTGGAGATGGTCAATACAGCCTTCCAGCCAGGCGCTGGAGTGGTCGACGTTGTCAATAATAATATCCTACTGGTTTCCACAACCAGCTAGAAAAAGGGTCCCACCTCCTCCAAACAAACCCCACACACAACAGGCCCCTCCCCCCCTGGACAGAGGGAGAGATAAAGGGAGGGAGGGCAGGAAAGAGGGATAAAGGGGAGAGGATAATAAACACTTAATCCTTTCTCTCCACTCATTTAGGTCATCAGTCTGTTGGTCAATAAGCCAGGGTCCATTCAGACCATAGGCATGTGGTCCATTGACCTCCTCCGCCCAATGGCACGTCAACAGATTGAGCCAAGATGGATGCCGGCACGACAATAACCAACACGCACTCATTAAGCTTTTCCAATCAGCGACACGGCGACATGGAAACATTGTTAACCTCCATTGATCTGCGTCTTGAGTCTGAAATCACACGCTATTGTATAAATCTACTCTCTGATATGCTGAACATCGACATGAAGCACCGAATTGCAATCAGTTTCCTACCTTATATACGGACCCTCTCTCTCTCTCTCTCTCCTTGCTCCTGTGCTCCCAATTCACTGTTCTCTCGCAAACAAATGAAGTGAGCTCTGCAGAACGGCGAGCCGAAAATACGTACAATCAGCTGTCACAGGAGGATTAAGCATCGCTCTAATGCTCGAGCCACAACATTCAGTTCTGCCTACATGTGAGCAGATGTGGCGCTCCTTAAATTACACTGTAGACCTAATGACCTAGATTGCTGGGTGGAAGCCCTGGGTGGAAGCGCAGGCTGGCTGGCTGGCTGGCTGGCTGGCTGGCTCTCAATCTCTTTACCGCCTTTACATGCTGCGGGTGAATCTGTGCTACTACAACTCGGCGGCCTCCCGATGCTGTGGGTGGCCCGAGCTCAGAGATGCATGCATGCCGTGCACCCCCTGCATGGTGTGCAAAGCTGCAGAGCCCTACTTTCAGTGAAAAAAACACAAACTGCTGGTTTAAAAATGTTTGAATTATTTAGAAAAAAAGACAACGACTCTCTGAATCCCAGGCAGATTTAAACTTCCTGCAGCTTGTACTTGTAGCTACTTCTCTTTTAAACGTTTCACATGTGGTTTTTAACTTTGTCTGCTTATTAAAAGAGACAACAGACACATCCCAGAGTTTCCCCCTCCCTGACCACGGTGGCGGAGTCTCGCTTTCCTGAGCTTCACGGATCAAGAGATTAAAACCCTTTCAGCGGGGTGTCCGATTAAATGGGCCTGATATGCTCTCTGGGCTTTCCTCTCCCTAGTTACAGCTCCACCAGTCAACACCACACAAGCCAGCAGTTGGGACAGGGAGGAAGGGAGGGAGGGAGGGAGGGTGGAGGGGGCAGAAGGGAGGAGATGATTACCTCTGATGAGGAACACAGTCCACTGTGCTGCTATTACCATTACAGTTGTTCCAGATGTTCCTCTATGTAAAAAAGTATTCGTGAATCGATAAATCTTCAAAAAAGGTATGTTTGTTCTGCACAGACTTCATTTAACATCATCATAAGGAATGAGGGTGATGACATTTATCTATTTTGTTTACATATGAGATAAATAATAAAAGCTCAGTGTCAATTCAATGACTGCACTTTCCATCTGATTTATCTAAAGCCAGCAGGGCTAAAACATCTGGGCAAAGGTCTAATGGACATACAGACATCCATTCCATAAAATGTGCAAAGATAAGGCGCCAGCATTCATGGCTGAGCTATATCAACCAAGAGATGAAGCCATGGAGGTCCATAGACAGCTGATAAATCAACATGAATTGTAACTGTGACTGTGCACAAGTCAACGGCTGCATGCGCGCCTCGTTGCAGCGAAGATAAAACTGCAGCTGTAAGAATGGAAATCACAGGTCTCCAGAGGAAAGATAAGCAATCTGGGCATTAAACACATCACAGCCAATGGTCATGAGCCCGCTGTGGTGATGTCATTACTGTAATAGGATATGGTGGCTGTTATTGACTCTACCCGTGGCGGGCTTCCTGCTGGGTTAAATGAATATTTACACAAGCCTTCATTTATATGCTAAAAACATAAGAAAACACAAGAGAGAAATGAAGGGGCGGGGACGGAGTTAAGACAGAGGACAGGGAGGAGATAAAGAGAAAGAGAGATATGGTGAATCTGGACATATTGAATTTAGCTTAATCAAGACTGTGGGAAAAATGCAATTAAAAATGTCGATCAAAAATAAACTCGGTGCCAAAAAACAAAAACAAACTCAAATACAATGCTGGGAGACAGCCAACTGCAAGCTGAGCCAAACTTACATTGTTGCATTTGTACTTCCCAATGTTTTACATAATAACTATTAAGTGTGTTAACTCGCCAACTTGTCTGCTGTTTTACTTCAAATCACAGCGCATGACATGTATGTTGGACTTAAAAATCGCATTTTGGCCGAAGAAACAACGTAATCCTGCCAATACCGATTCTTCAGTAACAATGATGTAATGCTGGAGGGCTCGTGTGCTTGTTTTTGCCTTTTGTTTGTTAAAAGTAAGTATAACAAATCACACAATAGGTGTTTTATGGGTGTTATGAGGGTGTGGAGTGGAGCTACCACCCACGTGCTGCTGTTCTTTTCAGAGATTCCTGGAAAAACCAGCCGAATCAATGTGGAAAGATCTGTTTCCATAAAGGGATTACTCAAATGACACAGCACATCTTTATGTCTATAGATTATGGAGGTTTTATACCCACATGAGCCAAACAATGCCTTGAAATCTCGTATCAGTAGCACACATACACTATGTCTCCATGTTGAAAAGCCCTGGGGCCTAGAGAAGATTTAGTTTGGGCACTGCATGTTTATTTGCGTAGTGCTTCTCAAAAACAAGGCAGCTACTTTACAGGCGACATAAAAATGTAGACTGCATTACTAGTCTCACTTACAGAGTTGCCTTTGGCTACATATGGCAGATGAACAAACAACACTGCACTCACTAAGTATCCACACAAAATAATATGCAACTATGTAAAAGAAAACGTAGAAATGGAGGGTGTCTCCATCTGCAGCAGAGATTAAAGGGCCCTCAGTCTCATGTGAGGCCCTATATGAGGTGAAAGTGGTTGAAATACGTCATCAACAATGACACGTCTACGACTATTACAAGAATATTAAGGTGATTTTTTCGTTCGGGATCTGTGCTCTATGATCCAGGAAGCGTCAAATCAGGGTGATTTACAGCTGCCTGCCTGCATGTGTGTCTACGTGTGTGTGCATGTGTGTGTGTTGCGGTGTGGTCCCGGTGTGTGAGTGATGCCAGCGGCGCTGACAGCCGATCAATCCGTTTACCGTTCAAGTGCAGATGAGGCTCGGGGGCCGGCTGCTGCTTCCAGCACCACGGACAGCGCCAGCAGCAGCAGCAGCAGCAGCAGAGCCGCGGTAAACAAGCTGCATGGGTCAAACCCGAGCTGGAGCTGCTGATCTTTATCATCATCATCATCGTCATCATCATCAAACAAAAACGACTACAGACGCGAAAATATCATCATTGATCTCATAATAAAGAGTCGAATTTCTCTTCTTCTGATTCTGAATATCTCACCTAGACTCATTTCCTGAAGGGCTGTGAGAGCTCAGAGGCTAAAAGGTGGGATAAGTGAATTTAGGGCAGCTTCATCTCTGCACACACACACATGACATCACCTCCCATCAAACCACCCTGATGTATTCCTTACAGCCCTGCTGGGTTTTTTCCCCCCTCTTCTTCTGTGCAAACTGCACCTTGACGTGTCTGATTGGCTGATGCGCTTCATTTCACGGGCTCGTCTCGTGGACATATGATCAAATAGCCTACTGTCACATCGGTGCGTCGGAAAACATAATGTGGGCAGAGACGTCGGTGGTTAAACACACACACATCTGCAACACCACACATCTGTGCATGTGTCTTTAACCAAAGGAGGCGGAAAAAATCACTTTGATCGATAGTGCATCTTATTGATCGGATATTCCGTGATGTTCCGACGTTTAAAGGGCCTGGCGTTGAAAAAAAAAACGCAGGCTGCTGGGCCTGGACGATTTTTTTTTTTTTTTTTGGAAAAAAAAAAAATCACGCGAGTGTGTGCGTGTGTGTGTCTGCGCGCGTGAGTGACAGCAAGCACATGGCGGCCGTTTCTAGTACAACACACTGACACACATCGGAGGCTCGACAGGGCAATAATCATCCTCTGATCAACATGTTCGGGTTTCTGTCTGGTCCTCGGTCTGCAACGCCTTCATTCATCTTGCACAGGCTCGATAGAAATCCGATGCACATCCATTATAGGGCCAGTAATCATATCTAGTGGCTCATAAATGAGGGAGGGAGAGAGAAAAAAAAGAAAAAAAGAAGGATGGGGAGAAAACACTGCACGTCGATAGGCTACTTACCGGGGTTTTATCTTGCTGGCTCGGGACTCCATTGCTGTCTGATGCTGCTAATGGTTTCATAATGAAAAAATGTTCGCCGGGCTAAAATCTAACATCCCGGAGCTGCTCTATGCCACAGCGTAGACCCCCATCTCCATCAGAGCCCCCCTGCCCTCTCTCTCTCTCCCCTCCCTCGGCTGCACCGTCTCTCTGGCAGGAGGCGGCGGCTTGACAGTTTTGGGAGTATCCGCTGTTCCTGGGCCTGATCACACTCTCCAAACCAACAGCAGCACCTCTGCGTTTCTTGCAGCCTCCCCGCTGCTGCTCCCCACAGAAAAAAAAAATCTTAAAACCACAGCGGAGGAGGAGGAGGAAGAAGAAGAAGAAGAGGAGACAGATAAAAAAAATCCTTATCCAAGCAAAGAAAACGCCAGGTTCTTCTTCTCTCCGCGCACTTGACACTCACATCTCCAGCCGGAGGAGCAGCGGCGCCGATAATAAAGCAGAAAACACAGGAAAAAAAAAAGATGATGAGAAAAATGGCTGACAACACTTTCACTCACGTTTGCTCCCTCCGCCTTTCCTCTCTCTCTGTCTCTCTCCCACTCTATCTCTCCCCTCCCTCTCCCGAAAGTAAAGCCACACACACGAAAACACGCGCGCACACAAACGCCTTTATGCACCATTAGATTATTTGGAGACCGAGACGCCTGCAGCCTCCGCCGAGGTACTGTACGTTAAAGCCAGCGGTTTGTTTGTAACGGGAGGGAGGGAGGGGATGTGTGTATGTGTGTCACGGGTGGAGGAGGGGAGGCGGAGGAGGAGGAGAAGGAAGAGTGGGGTGGTGGAGGGGGTCGATGGGTGTATAGGGGTAAAGCCCTCCCTCCCCCTCCCCTCCTCTCCCCGCCTGACAGTGATGCTGTAAGAGCGGCAGCGATGGCTGTGTTCCTCTGGAGGGCTTACAACGCCCCCGGCGCGAGGAGAGGGGGGAGACAGAGAGAGATGGGAGAGAGGCCGAGGAAGTGAAAGTGAGGAAACCAGGCACGAGATGCGAGAGATGAAATGAGACGACACACAGAGCAAAGCGACAGGCAGAGAGCTGCAGACGAGTGGTGGGAGGATGAAAAGGAATTACAGGGTAGAGGAATAGATAGATGGATGGATGATAGAGGGATGCGGAGAGGGGGGAGAGAGAGGGGGAGCAGAGGAGCACAGTGCGAGTAATGCCATTATCACGCTCACTTCGGCACAAGACAGCGGCTGGAGCCGGTTGGCATAGTAACCGCATGAAGGAAAGCCATTTCCTGGGCGGGGAGACAGAAACGGAGACAGAAGCACTTCCTCTTGAGAGAGTGGGTAAAAAGACAGAGGGAGGCAGAGAGAGAAGGAGAAGGAGAAGGAGAGGAGGAGGAGGAGTAGCATCACTTCTTGGGTTAAAGATGGAGCTGGAGGAAAACGCAGGAGGAGGGAGGAGGAGGAGGAGGGTGTTCAAAACGGGCCAGCGGCGGCAATGATGTCACCCTGTCACCGTCACTCAGCTGGAATAGCCATGGCAACTGGGTGAGCGCGAGCCCCCCGCATCCAACTCAACACACACCCTACCATCCATCCCTCCCATCCAGCCCCCTACACACCCTGCGGGTCCCTCGGTTGCTGTGGCGACGGAAGCAGCGAGACATGGCGAAATGGAGGAGGAGGAGGAGGAGAGAGAGAGACAGAGAGAGAGAGAGAGAGAGAGAGAGCGTTTGTAAAAAGAGAAAGTGGCAATAGACTCGCTCCCACTTCACCTTCACTCAGCTCAGCAGCAGTGTCACTCACACAGCTTCAAATAACAAACAAACAATCACACAAACAATGGGCTGCTTTGTGAGAGCAAGAGCACGAGGGACAATGCGTGTGTGCGTGTGTAATATGCATGTGTGTGTGTTCAGGTGGCGGGCTGAAGGCCCCAAGGGACCCTGGGTATTATATGAATGTCATGAACTGGGTTTAATGGACAATGTAGAGAAGACAATAAATAACAGACCTGCAGTTCACACAACAACCAGCAGCACCCCAACACAAACACAGACCTCAGATCAGCTGTCAGATGATGAAGATGAACTATGAAGTGTCACAAAAAGTAGATATGACATTCATTTTTTATATTTCTTCTTCTTCTATAAATCATTTTGTTGTCAAACCGGTGTCCTTCCTTTCTGACAATGTCAATCATTTTCCGTCATCTTGTTCCATTACGGTTATTTTCTTGTCATTTCGATGCTACTACAAAACATAATTTTTTAGCAATAAAGCTTCTGGTCATTCATTTATCAGAAAATTATTGTTCCAGTTACATCTATGTGGTTCATCAATTTGTCGTTCTGTATATTTTCATGATTTTTGGCCTGTTTACTGGACAAAATCTTAATTTTGAAGGTTTCACTTGGGGGCAATTTTCCATATTTGTCATTTTTGAGGATTAAACAATGAATCAAAAAATGATTTGACAGATTAATAATAATAATGAACATAATCCCTGGCTGCAGCTGGAGGAATCGCGATGTTATTTCTGATCAGATTGAAATTGTGCTAAAATAAATAAATTGCACCCGCGCTGACTCTCAAATATAGAAAACGCTTTCTGACCCCGATTAATGCACATTTGAAAAACAGCAACAGCTAATCCAATAAAACCAATAAAACATCTGACACATTAATTTCTCTCTGTGTGTGTGTGTGTGTGTGTGTGTGCAGACAGCTGAGGCTGGAGCTTTTTGTTGTGATGCATAAAGAGCCTGGGCTGCTCCGGCTCAGACAATGCCTAGAAAGCAGCGTATACTACTACTCGCTGGTTTTGGAGCTGCTCCAGTCAAAGCAATGGGGAGGTGAGTGGGAGGCGGCGGTGGGGGAGGGAAGCTGGAGACCCGGTATGACATCACCTCTCCTGCCCCGAGCCATGATGTAATGTATCAAAACAACACACACACACACACACACACAAAAAAAAGCTCAGGTGCTTCGCTGTGCAGCCCGGTCATTAATGTCTCCAACAACCGCCGGCTGGGGGTGGGGAGGTGAAGAGGGGCAGGGGCATCATTACATCACCGAGGCAACGAGGGTCACGTCTGGGGAATATCAGACCTCTTCCTGCCCATCCCCCCTTCCCACACACACATACAGACACACACCATGTTTAAAGCTTTCTAGGAACAAACAAGCCGTTATTTTTACTGACTAATCAGGAGCTGAACGTAAAGGGAACGCGTCGGGGGAGCATCGATCCCACAGAGCTGTGACAGTGATGTGAAAAACGCCACTTGAGAATAACATTAATGCACTCAGGCTCAATTGCAGTGTGTGCTAAATGCATGAGCTAAAGAGAGAGAGAGTGATGGAAGAGGGGTCGGAGGGGGGGGCGGAGCCTCATCTGCCATTTGTAAACAGTCGGTGAACCTGCCATGCCTGTGCATTTAGAGGGTGGGCCGTGTGATGGGTTTTTTCCTTCTTCTGCCTGCTGATGCGTAACATTAGAGCCATAAAAACCTCATTATGCTGCTGGATGACACACACAAACACATGACGCGCACACGCCGGCAAGTGTTTTCAAGGGTGATAACAGACAAAGTGATCAGCGTCTTGATTCGACTCCTTACATCCACGTCTCAGCAGCGATTTCAGTCAATACGCTGCAATGAAAAACACAGGCTCATCCTTGTCAAGCATTCATTTAACTCATCAAGATGTTCAGATCTGTGACGTCCCGACGAGTAATCAGGGGAGAAAAAAACAACACAAGAGGAGCGACACACAAAGCCAGAAGATCCAGCAGCAGCAGCAGCACATTCAGAATCAAGCCGGCGCCAATCTTTAACAAATAAAGCTACATCTTGCATCACTGAGCACTGAGACTCCAGCTCCCAATCTTCTCCTCTCCTCTCTGACTTGCAGTGAGCGAGCAGGTTTGTCTTTCTGTCTCTTGCTTGAGGAAACTTCTACAAAATGCACACACAGAGATACACAACATACTCTCATTTTATTGATCTGTGTCTGACACCGTTCACTGGATTTGTGCGTGAGCCAGCAGGAAGCCACATGCAGAGGAGACGCAGCAGCAGCAGCAGCAGCAGCAGCAGCAGCAGCAGCAGCAGCAGCAGCAGCAGCAGCAGCAGCAGCACTGACTGCCAGCTCGCTGCATTAATCCTTGATGTCGGTCCCATTACAACACCTCTAAATAGCATTGTTAGAACGAGAAAGATGATCTAATAAAAAGAGTACGTTCTCATCGCTGCTACAGCCCAGGGGATTATTTCATTTATCAAACCGTTATACCTGCTCTGGAAATAATTTGGCAGAAACACATACACATACACAGTCAGTGCGCGTTTAAAAGATTATGGTTGTAGGTGCACAGGGCACAACATCTGTCATACCTCTGCAACTGCTACAGGGGTGGCAGATGAATCAAAATGGGGGAATGAGAAGAGAAGCTTGTAAAGCGAGTGAGTGAAAAGTTGATGATTAATTAGAGGTTTTTCCGGCGCCGGTTATAGACTAACTGTGGAGGGTTATGAAGTGGAAGTCTTCCACTACAATGAGGGCAGAGGAGGAGGAGGAGGAGGAGGAGGAGGAGGAGGAGGAGGGGGCAGCAACAGGAAGCAAGTGTCACCTTTCTGTTTCTTACCCAATGTTCCTGTTACTCTCCATTACATATGAGGGGAAAAAAATAATGGAGAGAATGGTGGAAAAATAAGCAAGAAGGTCAAATTATGCACGTGGTTGTATAAGCTGAGGGTACAGAATAAAGCAAAACAACCGAGGGAAGCTGCCAATTCAATTACAAGCAGGTAATGCAAGTGTGAAAGTGCAGATGAAGTCAAAGGATTCATGTGGGTTGCAGCTATAATTATAAACCACAAATTTGACTTGAACATGATCAACAGAGCAACACTGTTGAAGTCGCTAACACGCCTAAAGCAGCTTTACATTATATCTCATTACAGTCTTATTCTCTGTTTTTACTCTGATATGCTCATGGCCAATATCAACATTAACATACTGCTATATACATTTGAATATGATAATATTAAGTCTGTATAAGAGACATAATGGAGCTACAAACATCAAACCACCATCATCATTCTCGTCGTTGTGTTCCTCAGCATTAAAATGCATATGAAGGCTGTGCAGCACCGACATGTTTTACATTCATAGAGATATTTTAACCCTTATTCACCCAGACAAGCAGACTAGTCATTATATCAGTATGTACAGCATTTCCTGCAGCACCTACTGTATAGTGTAAATGTCTGACAGCGGCTCGGTGCTCAACAGATCAAACAGTCGTGCTATCAAATTGTTTATATTAGAGAGATACCGATCAGACTGAAGCGACACCAACAACACAAACATTGCACTTTGTTATCCTCGCCCCGCGCACGCTCATTACCATCTAAATAAATGTCAATCTGTCAAATCCTCCCCTTTTTGAAAATATTCGACTTTCAAAAAGGCCTTTGAATGTCAAAACTGACATGAAAAGCACATCAAATGTCAGTAAGTGTGTCCTGTGACGCCGAGCGGGGGAGATGAACCGCGGCTGGTTGTAAATGAGCAGCTCAGTTTCCTCAACAGTTTCAGCTGCTGCTGCTGCTGCTGCTGCTATCCAGTGTGAACCCTGCCCAAAAATATCTGTTCTATTTCCATCAAAGCTTAATGTTTGATTTGTTGCTATAAATAACTAGAAATAACTATAAATGCAGAATCGTCTTTTTTTTTTTTGCTGTCTGTGCAGGAACAGGAGCGAGAGAAACAAACTTTAACTGTGACTCAGAGTGAATGTTTACAGATAGTATAGGAATTCAATGCACAAGGTCGTCTTTCATCGCTCACCGTGACCATGTTTGACAGTCAAGTCATTTTTCTGGTCTTTGCTAATTGAAAAATAATATAAAACCTCTAGAGCTGAGACAATTAGTTAATTAACTGCTGAATACAAAATTAATTGATTAAGCACCCCGGTGACATTTTAAACATAAACGCCAGTTATTCCCTGATTACAGAGTCTGAATTATTCCTGTTTTCCTTCGTCCTCGCCTTACAGTAAATCCAACATGTTTGTCGGTAAGATGAAGAGGAATACAGGAGGAAGAGTAAATCATGAAAAAGAAAGTGTACAATGAACTGTTTCTGCGTTCGCCGCCGCCGCCGCCGCTCCTACACAATGTCTCTTCAAAAAGACGAGGCTTTTGTATCTGTGCACAGCTGAAGCAGAGCAGGCTGTCACAAAGGACAGCTCTAAAAATAGGAGCTCGGCTTTTCCTCGGCCGTGAGTGGCAGGTTTGTTCTCCCTCGCTCTCGCATTTCTCAGCAGGTCTGAGCGCTCAACACCTTGAGCTCTGATCTTTTCAACCTCTTAACTCGCTATCCGTTTCAGCGCGGACGCTCGCTGCAGGACTCTGAGATGAAACACCGCGATACGACACACTGGCTGGCTGGCTGGCTGGCTGCAGACCTTAATGGGGACCGGTGATGCTCTTACTAGGTTTATGTGATTTACAGCTGATGTCCACGCGGCGTAAATGTCAGATATGCTTGGATTATTAGCTTTCAGTGCTGTCATAATCAAGAACATGGCACATTAACATCAGTGTCAGATCGACACATGAACCACATGAAGACAGACGATATACCGTTACCACATAATACACAAAACTTCAGCATCAGGGCAAGTCTCTCTATTATCTCAGTGTACAGGCCCATCAGCTGCAGCAGGAGTGATGTTTATCATTTCTTCTATCATCACCTGGCAACGTAATGAGGTCGAGCATGCCTATTTTCAGATTCAATACAAGATAGCATGTTTATTTTTCTTTATCATCGAATAAAGAGAATTCAATTCATGTGGTTATTAAAGCGATAACAATGGAGTGGGAGGAGGCTTCCCTCTTCACCTTTATCAGCCTGCTTGCCGGTAAATGGAAGGTATTTATAACAGAAGCCTACCTGTAGCTACAGACGGAGACACACAGATTAAAACCACTAACAGGAGCACAAACACAGGGAGCTATAGGAAACACAGGGAATCTGACACAAACACATACACATACTCACACACATGAAGTGTAACGTGACAGACAGTGGTTAATAGATACGGTACCTGAGGTTTATTGCATTCCTGGGAGCCAGGTTAAGGAGAGAGCCATGGAAAGAAGAGAAGGAGATGAAAGTTATCAAATGTGCCACCACAGTTCTAGTCAGAGAAGGGATGGGAGATATTGCGGGTGAAAGCTTCACCGACACGTTAAAATGTAACGTTCTGCACCAAACTGAGAGAAAAAAAATGTCTGACTTAAACACAGACTGACTGCAGCTGCATGTGCGACTGCATCTTTGAATATTCCTCACACCTACTCTTCTCACATTCAGACTTAAAATAACCCACGGATATCTCCTGTTATTTGCAATATTTTCCTTGAAAACAAGTTCCTTCATTTCCAGTGTTCAGGATTTCTTTTTCAATGTTTCACATGAAACTTTATTAACAAAAAAAAGAAAAGATACAAGTTTATATCAACCTCCTGGCAAAGAATCTTTCTCCTCGTCCGCTCCCTGAGCAGATTAATGAATATTCAAGGTGAAAATTCAACTTTCTCTGAGCCAAGGACAAGGTAGAGAACACACAGACACATGCATTATTATTCCTTCTTGCACACACGTCTTCCACCGTTGTAGCGTGCCTGCAGATTACTGAACAGATGACTTTTTAACTTCTCAACCTCCTCATTACCACTGCAGACACATTTCTCGACCTTGAGCCAGACAATAACACTTCAAATACAAAAAAGGTGCCATGTTGAGTGGCTTCTGGAAATCACCATGACTTGCTGCATTAACACTGAAAACTTTAAAGGGATAGTTCACCCAAAATTCAAATTTCACTCATTATCTACAGTACAAGAGAGACATTACAGATGAGCAGCGTGGAGGTGTTTGGATGTTTTTTGGTGTGTCTTTCTGGACGAAGAAAAGTGGTGTCCATTCACAACCATTATATGGACAAATACTGCTGCGCGGACCCCCCCGTAACTCAGAGAAGGAACGGAGGACTTTGAAATTTGAATTGTGGGTGAACTATCCCTTTAATTAGGTGAAATCTGAGCGCCTCAGTCTGACAGCTGTATTATAGCTGGACTTACATCCAAAGCCACAGTTCATACAAACTCTGTTGCAGTTTCTGTTGCAGAAGACTCTTTGTCAACATTGCCTTATACATTTGTTGCCCTGACTTCAACTTTTACAGATTCTTTATAAAAAGAACAAAACGAAGAGATGCAGCTGCTCAGTCGTGAACAATTCGACACACATGAAACCGAGAGCATCTTCATCTAAAATAACTCCCCCTCCTCCTCGAAGCTATTAAAAGTCGTCAGTTAGACGAGCGAGCAATGTCACCGTCAAGGACACTTCAACGGAGCATATGATTGCTGGTGGACACATTGACTGTTTGAGGGATTAAACCTGTGACCTTCTGATTACGGGGCCGCCTCGCTAACCACCAGGCCTCGCACCGGCCGGACGGGAGGGAAAGAGTAAAAGGAGTATTGATTGTCTGCCTCCTGCTTCTTGTATAATTATAGAACAGCTGTTTGGGGCCTTGGATGCCCTCCTGCCTGGCCACGGAGTAAAACCCAGAGGAGGAATATTACTCATCTGGGGCGGAGTTTAGAGGGGAAAAGGAAGAAGAAGAAGACGAGAGTGGGTGAAGGAGATAATGTAGATGGATAAACATCAGGAGTGCAGCGTTGAGTAAACACCAGGCCTTAACAGCAGCCACATCAACATTTCATTTCAAAGTGAGTGACAGACAGAATCTGTACCGAGGCCTTCAGCGAGAGGCAGAGTGAGAGATCAGGCAGAAAATCTGTGTGTGTGTGTGTTTGTGTGTCTGTGTGTCTGTGTGTGTGTGTCAGGTTCGACGGCACAAATGGCTGTTGATATTAGAGGGAGAGATAACGTGTGCGAGATAAAGTGCAAAATGGAGAGCTACTGAAAAATGGAGATTACAAGCCTTTTTGCCAGGGAGAATATATAAAGATCAAGTGCACAAATGTGTGTGTGTTTGTGTGTGTGTGTGTGTGTGACAGAGTGAGAGAGAGAGAGAGAGAGAAAGGGGGAGAGTGATGCTAGAAATAACTGGTGTCCACTGTGAACAAGGCGCCCAAGTGTTAACCCACTGCTCTGAGCGCACGAGGACACGTGTTGAATTCTAAACACTGTCCTCTTTCACTGGCCCTGATTTATCCAGGACACATCTATGGAAACAGAAATTTATTTTTATTCTCCTCTATCCTTAGCCTCGTTAAATCCCTGGATTGCCATCTCCGCATCCAAGCGATGACAAACTACAAATTTAGGCTTAAAACCATATCTGGGTGGGTATGAGGGCACGACTTCCTTTAGATACGAGGGGATAAAACCTGCAGAGTGGTAAAAAGAGAGGAGGGACTTCGACCACGCTGTAAATCAGAAGCTTTTAAGTAGGTGTGGTCTTTGACTCGGTGGCTTTAATTCTAATGTGCCGTTCAGATTTAGTGCCAAAGTGTCATCTTTTACCTCAGAGATCCTGCAAAGGTCAGTCAGTTCCTCTTGAAAGGCTGAAATACTGCTTTACTGTGACACACACCTGTCCAAACCACAACAAGCTTGTTCAGGACTTGTGCCATGAAGGTGTGTGTGTGTGCAGCTCTCGCTTTAATTATAACTGTCAAGTGATTCACATATAGGTGGGGTGCACAGCTGCTCTCCCCAGTTGCAAAAAAAACATAACTCCAGTCTTTCACAGCTTTGTGGGCGGGGTTAGAGAGCAGAGATGTTATCTTGGTGTGGCAGAGCCGGAAAGACAAGGTGAGGAAAAAAATGGCAACAGACACAGTTGAGATTAGCAACCGCCACATGGGTTGATGGCACCTCTTGAATCCACATGGTTGTTTGATTGTTAAGATGATCACTCCGAGCAAAACCACAAGCATTAACCACTTTTGTGTCACATGTAAAAATTCGTTAGACGTGACCGATTCCCGTTGCCGTGACCACAAATCGAGATTTAATGGCGTGAAGGTGTATTTCATAGCCTGTGCATCCTCTGATGACCTCCTCTTGGTTATATCTAAAACAACAACTGTCTTCTTTGCCAGCGGTTCGGTCCTTCCTGGTCACAGTCAGCTGATCTACATGATTTGCAGGGATATTATTCTCCAGGCCAGACTGTATTTACAGATTAAAGAAATAACTTGCATTAAGTTTGAACCCTGAAAGCCAAATAATCCTCACTTCACGCAGATAATAGCTTCGGCTCGTGGTGGAGAATGGGGGCTGGGGGTAGTTGTAGTAGTGTGTGTGTGTATGTGTGTGTGTGTGTGTGTGTGTGTCAGCACTCCCACTGGGAGTTCCACTACTGGGTTAGCATTACATTTATGTCTTAGATATTAAGCCGGCGCTCTCCAGACTAACTCGCAGTGACGGAGCATGTTCAGTCTGTGACACCAGCAGCTCACACAGCTGCTCGCAGGACAGGAAGTCTGGTCCGTGCACGGGATCGAAGCTGCCACCTCGCAGTTACACTTACATCCCGCTCTCTCGCTATAAACACGCGCCGGCCGGCCGGGCGGGCGGACGTCCCTCCTGCTACGAGCAAAAAGAGACTTCTTCTCATTCTGAGGACGATGATTTACTGCAGCTCTGAGGACAAAGGCTGGCGCTGGCGTGTCACAGCTCATCATGCTCAAAAAGCCATTAAGATTTTAAATGAAGTGGTTCGACTCCACTTTTTTTAATGCGAAATTCATCTCATCGCAAATAATCTCATCCTCACGTAGCTCAACGTTCAAATTTGCTCCCCTAATGATTTTTGCCTTTAGAGAAGCAATTTCACGATCAGAGGGGAAATTACTTCTTTTCTCCTTCTTTAAAAAAAAGAAAAAAAAAAGAGACAAAAGCAGGTTTGGTTAGTGAGCGGGCTGGGACAGGAGTCATGTTGTGACAGCAGCGCCGAAGGTGAAATCTTGTCTGTACTTACTAAATATAACTAACAACATGGAACATACTCAGGCCACATTACTGTTTTCTCAATTGATTAGTTGTGAATCTATTCAGGAGCAGAAATGAGCTAAACATGAGCATAATCATCTCTAAAATCCTAAACTTACATCATCAATTATCGCTTTGTCAGACAAACAGAACATGATGAAGTCATTCAAACATCTAATCTGTTTTAAAAGTAGTTGCCAAATATGTTTTTATCGATCAACTACACAATTAAACAGTTAGTCTTTAAAAAGCTTTTATATGAATTGATTCTAACCTCATTGTTCCCACAGACACGTTTAATAGAATAAACAAGTGAAAATTAATAAAAGTTTGTCAATAATCGACTCAGCTTTAATGAATCTCTTCTCTCTCCAGAGGTTCATCATCACCACGCCCACTCAATGAGCTCCGGCGCCTTTAAAATCACTGATTCCTCTGATGTTTTCATACCTGGCCTCACATTTGCCTTCACAGGAGTGACTAAGCTGAATAAAAACCTCGCCTGCTCGAGAGATTTCCTTTCTTCAATCCCAAGTTCCTCCTCTCCTGTGCATTTCTCACCTCCTTAAATATGCCTCGGGGTAGGCGGAAGGAGACTCTGAGCGGTGCCTGGCATCCTAAATTCTGGAAGATTAGCTTACTGTGTCAGCTTAGCATCCGCCCAGATTCATTTCTCTGTCGCTGTGCTCGCCTCCACCCCTCTGTCATCATCAGCAGCAGCAGCAGCAGCAGCGGCGGCGGCGGCGGCTCAGCTAGCTTGCCTTCCCTACTGTACTTCTGAGTGCACTGCTGGTGTTAAGTTAGCTCCCTTCCCCTTTACTGTACGTCTAAGTGCACTCGAGCGGAGCCCATTTGGGACTGCCGGTTGCCATGGCGCCGCTCCATCCTTCCCACAGGATCTGCTTGCACAGGCGCGAGGAGAGTCGAGTGTGTGACGGGGAGATGTCAGGCCATGAGAAAGTTCAGTGCAGCGTTTTGAATCAAAAAACACAAGCCGGGCTATATTTAGGGAAACAGGGTGGGGCAGCGTGGAGGCAGGAGGCAGGAGGAAGGAAGAAGATGACATTTGCCGCAGTTTTTTCCCTTTTTAAGCGTGATTGTTCCTCGGCGTTCCGAGAAGAACTGGTACACTGACAGAAACCTCCAGGGAGCGGCAGGAATGAAGGGAATGCAGTGAAATTGTGCAGAACAGGAAAACCTCTGCGTGCTGGGTATTTACATCATTAGTGTGAAAACGCTTTGCTTCCTATTCCCAGGGAAAGAAAGCACAGGGGGAGAGAGGAGGGAGAAGGAGAAGGCCTGGTGCAACGCAACGGGCAACTCACTCTCCCTCTGCTGGAGGCAAATCCCTGCACATGGGTGAAGCCAGGACCGAGAGTTAATCAGACTGGAGGAAGTCAAGAGTCACAGGCCACAACTCTGCTTTTATGTTGTCAGTGTGTGAAGTCACAGTCACAGTTAGCTGATCTGTCTGACCTCAGATCAGTTATGAGAAGTATCGTCTGACAACTGAACGTGCTTTTATTACTGCTGTTTTATGAATCAAGGGTTCAAATTGTGGTTTTCATGTGTGTAGTGGTTTTATTTATGTTTATGTCAACTGAAGATGGTTTTCTATCACTAGGTGATGGATAATAAAGTTTTTTGAATTGAATTGAATCAAATTAAGCCAATGTAAAGCTTTCTGCACAGGTGCATTATTTAAAAACAACAACCACCATCATATAAAAAGAAAACAGCTGTAAGATGAATTAGTTTGACTGTTGCATTCTCCTTTCCTCAAAACTTTCTTTCAAAATGCAATCACAATATATAAATCACATATTTCCCTTAACAACATCAGTAGCAGAAAACCGCCAAGACTCCTCTGTACTGTGTGTGTAACTCTCTGAAGTCAAACTGGACTAGAAATAGATGCCATTTAAAAACTTTTCACATTTCACATTATAGACCTGTTGAGTGCATCCTTGGCAACTGTTCACAGAGCGTGATCTGCACTAGCAACCAACCAGTGCAGGCCGAGATGCATCATGGGATGGGAAGATGATATGCAGTTCTTTTGTTGCAGGAGCAGATCACCGCATGTGTGAGCATCGGAAAGTGATTTAGCGCCTCAAGTTGTTGAAGTCAGAGGATTTAAACACAAAGCAAACAGTGAAGTGAAATCCAAAAACCATCCTTTTCTCATAATTATTACATTCTACTCCAAAAATGATCTCGTTGCATCTCATATTCATCTCAAACTCCCCAGATGTGGTCTCAGAAACACCACTTCAAGCGACACAACTCTCAAACTGAAACTAATTTCATTTCCACTGGCTGGACGAGCGTCACACACAGCAACAAGTCTTTTGAGGAAAAGATGGATCCTCCAGTTGTGAAGCAAAAGCAAACGCTGACTGTACTCACTGTTTTACATCATTCTCACAAGTTTGTTGTTGCAGACAACTACAGAAGGATGCATTTGTGTACGGGGAGTTTAAGCACAACCCGGGAAGATGGAGGAAAGAGTGCACAGAAACATGAAAAACATTTCACATTGCAGAAACTTTCCAACAACTATAAGCAGCAGAGACACTAGAGAATTGCAATAAACACTTATTAAAGAGCAAGAAAGAGCAACACACTGAAGGCAGAGGGAGCCATGAACTACACAGGAGGAGATCTAATCTAGACAGACCAGGTAAAACAGCAATTACACACTACAGGGAAAACAGGGCTGCTGCAGGGGAGAAGAGAGCCCTTCTCCAGGACACAGAGACATCACAACAACACAACAACACAAACAACCTCAGCCGAGGCCACCGCAGAGAGACGGAGAGAGGGAAAACACCAAGTTGGTGAAACAGACAAGACAAGAATTTTCAGCGAGAGATTGTGCAGACGGAGCAGGAAAGACACACAAACGACAAACGGCAAACGCTGAGCCTCGCAGCGCACACGGCGACCCACCGCAGCGGGGATAAACACAACAACAACAACACCGGGGCGCCGCTCACCGTGTGGTAGCCCCGGGCTATGGGCGGCTTTCCGGTGGGGTACGGATCCACCGTGTCGATGATGGTCTGCCTCTCCCCCTTCTGGTTAATCTTCCGGAAGCGCCGGCGGGACTGTCTGTGCGAGGCTTGTCGCTGGAAGTACTCCTCATTTTCATCCATATAGTCCACCTGGAAATCAGAGGGAGAGGGAGAGAGAGAGAGAGAGAGAGAGGGAGGGGGGGGTGTGACTGCCTTTCGTCTTCGTTCACGCTCCTCCCCGTTCGCCCCCACCCCCCAAAAAACACAAACACTCATCCCAAAAAACCCCACCCTCCGATTCCTCCTCCTCCTCCTCCTCCTCGCCTCTCATTGCGTAAAAATAGCAGTGTGTGTAGGATGCTCGATGCACACCTACGTCAAAGGGAGCTCACGGCACAAAAAGGAGAGAGATGGAGCGAGAAGGGGAAAAAAAAGAGAAAGAGGCCCTTCTGCATGAAAGGATGAGAGAGGAGAGCGGGAGAGAGGGAGTGGATCGGCAGGCGGAGATAAACAGAGATAAAAAGCTGGCGGAGTATACAGACGAAACAGAGACACTCTCAGCTCTCTCTCTCTGTTAAACATATTACCCACAATGAAATTACATGTTAAAACAAGATAAAATCCATGTTTCCATTTTTAATGAGGAGGAGGAGGAGGAGGAGGAGGAAGAAAAACACATTTTCCAAGTGGAAACTGGCACACGATGCGACTTTAGCACAGAACTCAGTGAAGTTATCCTCTACAGTTTTTCTAAATGCTCCTTAAATGAGACCGCTCTGTTGCCTGGCAGCTTTGGCTCATTATGGGATGACATATTTAAGTTTTTTTCTTCTTCTTCTTCTTCATTTTCAACCCCTCTCCTCTTCCTCCTCCTCTTCCTCTTCCTCTCCTTCACTGCGGCTTCACATTTCACAGTGCTCAGCCTTTGGGATTACACTACTAAAATCTCTCTCTCCGCTGTACCAACTGCTGCCATGACAACAGCAGGAGAGTTGTGTGTCTTGTGTCTGTGTGTGTGCGCGCACTAGTGAGGGAGCATAAGTGTGATTGTGTGTCTAATTGCACACCTCTGAGCAGCGTGTGTGCATGCGGCGTACAGTATGGACACGTGAGCTGTACATTCATTCGTCGACGACGACGTCTCTTCGATCTCGTTCGCCTGAGTGTGAATCGTCCTCAGACTCGTATCAGGGGGAGTTTATCTATATATTTGCGGCAGCACAAAAAACAAAAAAAAAAGCCCTGTGGGTAATTACAGAGTAGCTTGGCACCTATAATAGCAAAGGAGGGGGTTTAAGGCCACTGAGTGTCTGCAGCGAGCAGAGTGCAGGGTGTTATTACCGGGGGTTTGTGAGGCTCAGTTAACAGAAGCAACCTCCATATGTCAGATTACTGACATGTGGTGTGATGCAGCGCTGCCAGCCACTCATTACTCCAACATGTCAAGAGATGGGTTACATCTGATCTCTTCTTTAAAAACAAAGAAGGATGGATGTGTACGTGTTAGAAATGGCGGAGAGTGAGTTAAATGCATATGTGTGATTTTTTAAATTTTTTTTTTAAAGAGGCAGCATCCAAAAGTCTGCATCTCAGCTGTGGTCAGATGGTCAGTGTGCAGGATCATGTTGGCTTCACTATCCTCAGTGTGTGTGTGTGTGCAGTGGGCTGGCTAAAGGAAAAGGTGGTCAAAATATTTGCACAGCTTTGTTCACAGCTCTCGACACAGTGTTGCCATGCGATTGGTCAACAACAACACACTGATAAACATGCTAATTGTGTTTTATATGTGAGCTGTGTTGGTCCTGCTTCTTCTTTCAGGCCTTATCAATGTAAATGTGATTTGTGGAAGTTACAGTGAGGATGTTTAACGTGCTTTTACTCATACAGAAACAATATTCTTTTTACTTTTTATATTATATGGCAGTTTGTGTTATCTTTAAAGTGGTACACAGTGTGGATTAAGTTAAATCCAACAGAAACATCTCCTACAGCTTCAGACTGTTTGCAGCTGTAGACTTCAAGTACCTATTCTTGCAACTGTGGTAATTAAGAAACTCATTGTTTAGGCATTTTTCATAATTAACTGATAGAAATATCTGTACTTTAAGGTAAAGTCCCAACTTCTCACCAGATTAAAAGATAATGAAAACAGTGATTAGTTGAAGTCCCATGATTTGTTAATCCCCCTGTGTGGACCTCCCTGATTGCCCATGATGAGCTTAAACACCAGCGTTATTCAAGATTTAAGATTTTAAAAAGTTAAAACTGAATAAAACATCTTATCATCAGATTAATTTCCTCCAACTTCCTTTCCTGGCATGTTGTGTTTCATTAGGTGAACTGATCCAAGCTGCATGAAGTGAAGTGCACACACATTATCTCACAGCATTGTGATTAACAGCTGTTCAGATTTTTTGCACAAGGTGGATTGTGTTTCGAGCGCTGGCTGCAGCCGATTGGTGCAGAAATCATCAGCAGAACTGCATCTGTTGTGATCTCCGGGCCTCGGAGGGCTTCTGTTCAACAAATGACTGTATTGTGCGGCTGCTGCTACCTCTTTGCTTCCGTGCCCACATTGAGACGCGAGTGATTTGTTCTCAACAACTTCTTTCTGTGAGCCAGCATTTGATTTTTCCATAAAACTGGGTCAGAGCCTTTTCTTACCAACCTTGGACTCGTGCAACCCCCGTGAGCTGGAAGGACTCCAGCGAAGACACGGTTAAATACTGCTGTGATAAAATATCAATGGGGAGGCGCTTACACTGATGAGTCTAAAAAAAACTGGGGCCAACTCTCAAGGACGTTATTTCACACCATTACCACACTCTGTTGTGGGGTAATGTGCATTTGATGGTGCACATAGGTACAGTTTGCTCTGACATGGGACTGGTAAATCAATTAGCAGTATTATTTTATAGCTTTAGGGTTTATAAAAGTAATTAACACTGGGTTTCAATCAAAGACAGGTTTGCAAAAACATAACGCCGCTGTGATTCGGTTCAAAAGTGACGGAAAGTGTGAGAATGTTCTTTGCTTTCCAGTCTTTCTCCCACTTCTCTGGTAATTGCACACAAGGATTTACTATTTTATGTGTGAGGTTGTGCGGATGTGTGTATGTGTGGGTCTGACACTTGTGCTCGTGCTGGAGTGTCTGAAAAATGGGACTCACCACAATCATCTCTGAGGGTTCCAGGACGATGCACTCACATCCGCGTCGCAGGCTGCCTGCTGATCGCTTCCCAAAACTGGAGAAGGAAAGACAAATAGAGAACAAATGAACAAAAAAAAAAGTCAACACTCGCCTCGATAAAGTGTCAGTTTATGTCGTTTACGTCTCGACTGTGACTGAAAGCACCTCGGCATTCTCCTTTCGAGTGTGAAACCTCATTTGGCGGCGGCCAAAATGCACGTAAACGCCTGCCTATAAGAGCCACTGTGCCCAACATCTTAAATATGCAGTATGGAATACTTGTATAAAACGTGAAACAGAGCAGCATTGAGTTCCCCCTTTCAGCTGCGACCCCCACCTGATGGGAAACACCCGCCTCTGGAAAAGTCCACTCTCATGACGTCACGGCCTCGTACAGTACTGCAGCCTCACGCTCCTTACGATGGGAGGAGGAATTGGGGAATATTAAAAGCAGCAGAGACCTACACGCCTCACAGAAGGGCAGCAGCTCCTGGAAACTCTGAGCATGAGGAAATCAAACTTGTGGGCTGGGTGAAGAATGCCGCCTTTGTCCCGCGCCCGACCTCGATGCAACTAGGGACATAAGAGTTTCCTTGTTTGTTATTTCTATCGTCGTCCGATTGAGAACGTGACCCACATCTTGTTGATTTGCTGATTATTTTTGTTAGATAAACTCGAGTGACTCCACACAAAAAAACCAGGCCACTGTCGAGGCGCTGTGCATGTGCATGCCGTCCCTCTGTTTCATTATTCAGATTCAGGGGCTGGGATTTTTGAGTGGGAGATGTTTCGCTTTAAATTTTAATTTGAGCCACACGCATCACATTATTCAGAGTTTTTAAAGCTGAAATGATGAGCCTATTAATCAGTTTAATTACAGAAAATAGCTGCAGTCAATTGAGTAATTCATTTGATTTACTTTTTTCTATTATTTTATTTCTTAACTGCATCATCTGTAAATATGTTGTATTTTAATTTGGCTGTTTATGTTGTCAGTTGTTTTAATCTATTAGCTATTTCACTCTGCCAGTGTTTTGATAGAAATATGCTTCATAGTATTATTATTGGTTCCAGCTTCTCAAATACGATGATATGCTCCTAGCCATCTCTGTGTAAATGTTTTTGCCAAAACAAGCAACTTCTGGACATCCAGTAAGTTGTAATGGATGTTTTTCATCCCTAAAAAAGGGGGGTTCATGAGTACAAGGAGCCAGCAGATAGTAAAAATAATCATTTTTTGTATCGCAAATCTTTATTTGTTCTCAGTCCTATAGAGAAATCAAGCCAGCTCTCCACAGTGAGTATTTCATAGATGAAATGTGTGGCTACCTGCACGAGGCCGTGGAAGTGGCAGCTCTCATCAGTCAAGTGGACAGGTGTGGACCTCAGGCCCAGCGTGGCCTAAATGCAGTGGAGCCCTGGGCCTGTGGCAACATGTTGTGGGCAGAGCTCGGTCGGCCTTGGACATAAACATCAGCAAGCTGCAAAGAGCTGGTGATGCTCTAACCTGCTGCTGCGGCCAAGAGCAAATAAAGATTTTTGTGGTGCCTTTTATTTTCTAAAAGTCAATTTAGCTGGCTTTGCTTCTTTTTTCTCTTTCTGCCTCCATTCACAGGCTGTGTAGCCTTTGTTGGGTTTTGTGTTTTGTTGTTTCTCCTCTTTTGTCAGCCGTTCTCTTGTTTCTCTGCCAGAGCTGCAATTTTATTGGACTAATTTGTCAACTTTCTGATGCCTTTTGAACAACAGTTTGTCAAATCGCTGCCAGATTCACTGAGCTACTGCTGAGCAGCACCAACTGAAAAAATCAAAGACAACATGAGTGACTGTGTCCGGGACCACATGCGAGCTGGGAGACGGCGAGAGCGGCAGCGAGGGGGTTAATGCTGATGGCTGCAGTTTGCTTTGCCTGAGCTTCAGTTTAATGCGTTTTAACTCTGCGAGCATCCCTGACAGACGCACACCAGCCTGGATTCTACCACAGGGCCAAACAGAGCAACGGCCTGGAGAGCTTACTCAGTGTTTCACTCGTGCTCCTGCAAGAAGACAATTGCTGTAATTCTTTTGTAACTTATATTTCCAGTAAAGATGATTTGTCAGCTGGGCAGCAGCTTCAGAAAAAAAAGGAGAAAAAAAAGAGCACAAATGCTTTTGATCTGTTTTTTTTGTTTTGTCTAACAGACGGTTGGAGCTGGTAGCAGCTCTTATCCTTTTGAGCCTCTCTTGGCTGGCGCTCTCCTATGGAAAAGGGAGCAGCAGCGATTCCACCCATTAGAAAACACAAAACACGTTGGGCCACCGAGCGCAAACCACCAGAAGTGACATGTTCAATCATGTTCCTCCATCACATTCCTGACAGCAGTAATCCATTCCTCCATTTTGCAGGAGGCAAATGCCACTGGGAATGTGAGATATTAAAGAGGGGGATTATGGAAGTGCAGAGTGAGGGGGTGGGAGGATTTTTTTTCTAACACAAAAAATGTCTTGTTTGGAGATTAAAGCCTCCACTGCACTATGACTAGTGCTGAGCAAATATAAAAGTACCCAACCTGTCATGATGGTGTCTGCACTGTATATTAGACAGCAAATATTAAAAAAAAACTCTTGAATAAACTTTCAACTCTCCCGACAGATGCTCGACTGGACCAGGATGTGGGAACCTCAACACCATCAATAGCACACACGCAAAGTTCGACCTGTGCAAATATTTAATCTTTATTAGCTCTATTAATGACGCCAAAGTGTGCAATCCACACGCTATGAATAATTAAACGCAGAGCAATATTCAGGTCCACAACACAGAGAACTGCAGAGCGTGTTCAGCAGCAAACCTACGCCAGCAGATAAGAGGATGAGTTGCCAGGTGCTTTTATAAAAGATCATCGGCATCTTAACTCTCCGAACCAAAAAGCTGCTGGAAAATTCATCATCTTTACTTCACGAGTCATCAAAAATACAACACGCAAAACATAAATATGTAAAAACGTTTATGTGCGCCAATACATCCGAGTTGTTACATTCAATATGCATGTGCTTGAACAGGGTAAGCCACAGTCTCTTGTTCTGAGTCATTAATTAATGAATGTACTGTAAAAAGCTGCAGTTGCAAAACCATGCAGCAATCCTTCTGCTTTTTGAGGAAAACAACGCCGGACCTCTTCCTTTTCTAAGTGTCACGCTGACCTTCGTACATGTGACTCAGAGCGGCACCTGTTGCACAAAGATGACATTCAGATGACACCGCTGGTCACTGACGTAATGAATTGTTTCAGAACATTTCACAACTTCTGTCTGTCCAGGAAATTGATGTGGTTCATCGATGAAAATCTGAGAAATGAGTCATAATACCAACACGGCTTCAACCAATCAATTCAACCAACTCAATTCAGATGCTGTTATGTTTTACAGGTGACTGACAAGTTCACAACAACAGCTGGAGTCACATGAAAAACAAACAGTGTCGAAATTTCTTAAAAAAACATTTCCTTTTTCTTTTTTTTTGCTTCTCTCTCTTTTTTTGCTTCCCAGCCTGTATCTTATTTTCAGATTAAACCCTGTAGCTCTCAGTTGACTGACTGACATCTCCTCTGCCTCGGTCGCCTTGCGTCCCCTCTCTCCTACCACCACCACCACCACCACCCCTCCCTGGTTATACAACAAGCCTGGGCGTCTGGAATGTCATTCCACATGCATCACCAGCCTTTCACTCGGCGAGCCCGGCAGCCCGCTGCCAAAGCCTGGGATCCACTCTGCTGCCGTCTGACTGAACCGGAGCGGAGCCTCATCTGCAGCAGGACGGTGAACGGAGGAGACGCTGATGCTGATGGTGATGGTGGTGGTGGGGCGGGGGGGTTTCTGCACTCTTGTTAAGCTATTTAACTAAATAAGCGGTGAGAAGGCCCACCAGACCTTTAAGAAGGACAAAGATTAAACCCCCCTTTGGTTATGCAAGACTTTAGACCCTGCACAGAGGCAGAGGGAGGGGTCATACAGGAGGTGTTTAGTGAATGACAACAGCATCCAGGATTGAAGGCTTTGCGGACATCCCCCCCACCCCTCCACCCCCACTGTGAGCTGCTGCAGCTGACCAACACGACCACCTCTCTCTCTCACCTCACAAAACATAAACAGAGTTCCTTCAGAGTAAGAGCACAGGCCGGACCTTTGCCCCGCCACTTCTGAAATAGAAGCTGACAGCACCGCCAAGAATGTGTGATTGACTCGTGACTTCTGCTTCCAGAAATACAACTTCACTGGCATTGTAATGGCAGAGAGAGAGAGAAAAGGGCACTGATGTAGAGAGCTGAAGAGAGAGAGAGCGACAGGGGCTAAGCTAACTTCTCCTCCACCAAGTAATCAATCATCACCACCATGTCTATCATCGGTTTCTCACACACGCAGCAGGAGCTCCATCTTTGTTTTGGTTTCAAAGTTGCCCAAAAAGTCGTCTCTAACCTCCTACCACCACCCCACACCCCCCTACCCCAAACAAAAAACATCAAGAACAACACACCCCTCTTCCTGGCAGCACACTCTGCTCACTCACAAATCCAAAATAACATCAAAGCCGTGTTTCACATTCCAGACTTGAAGGTTTTACTGCAACCAGCTCCCGGTTTGGAGACGAGTCAGGTTTTTAAATTACAACCAAAAACACTGTGGAGGTTTTTTTTATTTATTTAAGGCAGCGCTTTAGTGACTCACACACACACACACAGACACACACACACATACACAGCAGTTAGAGTACCATGCTGCCGTGGTCTGGACACTCACCCCTGGCTGTCCAAAGTGCGCCCACTGTGACACCAGCTCCACCAACACCTGATAAGATAACAGGGTCTCTTGCTCAGAAATAAATGTCCCCCCAGCTGTTAGTTAGTCCACCACGCTGAGTCCACCGGCGAGCATGTTCCACGTCCCAGGACTTTGGTGTGACTGCGGCATATCGTCCTGCGTGCACGCCCCGGCGCTGCTTGTCTGAGATTTGTGTGTGTGTGTGTGTGTGTGTGTCAGAATGGGAGTGTGTAGCTCTGTGTGTGTTTGTGGATCAGCCCGTGTCCAATGGCTCTGCCCCTTTTCTCTCTCCCTCTCTCCCCCGCTCTGTGTGGAGCGTGGTGCATCGACTACATCCAGCATTCCAGCGTACGACTCACTTCCTGCTACAGAGTTACAAGTGAGTGAGAGGGCGGGGTGTGTGTGTGTGTGTACGTACGTACGTGTGTGTGTTACGGGTGGACAGTCCCCGTCCTCCTCCTTTTCACAGTACAAGTTACTCACAAACCCTCGGACAACGTTGTAAAACATGTCATGACAGATAGTGAGCGGTGTGATCTTAGATCTGTCAGAACCGTTTTATATGTTTTTGTAAAAACAGATATCCAAAACCCCCTCTGTAAAAACCTCTGACTCTAACATGTCAACAAAATAAAACAAGAATTTTGAAAGGGGCTTTATCCATTGTTCAGATTTCGGTTCTGGAAATGTATGCAAATTAGCGCATATTTCATTAGATATTGCCTCATTTACATATTTAAACATAAAATTTGACAAACTTGTAATAGAAAAAATATTTTTCTTAATGTTAATGTCCCTAAAGTTTCCCCTTGAGTGTTGTATGTTCTGTTTCCATTAAAACTTGTGCTGACGCCAAATGTGATTCAACGTTCTGAGAAGTAAAGAGTCCGTTTCAGCCACTTCCCCATTTCTCTCTCCTCCTTTTTAGTCAGAAACATGAGCTGTGTGGACCGGACTCCACGCCTATCAATTAGCTCTGATCCCTGCTTGAATGCGGCTGCTAACGGCTCAGCTAAAGATGTAATGATTAGGCAGAAAGGTGCATAAAGGATTAGACTTAAACCTGCTTTGTGGGTGAAAAACAAACACAACCGGCGGGGGTAGAGTCTAACAAGCAACTTTTGTCAATACTTAACCTCACGAGTTTGTGTAGCTTCAAAGAAAATCACAGTCAAAAAGTGACACGAGGAGGCAGAGGTACGCTGAATTTTAGTCTCTAATAAATAAATAAAACTGTGCTAATTAATTATTAACTGAGTATAATTTTTGCATGAATCTGAAAGTCAAGCTCAGCGAACAGTGGGAAGGAAATATTAGACTTCAACAAAAGTCCTAAAGGACATTAGATGATGATGATGATGATGGTCAGAGATGTGAAGTTATTTCTCGATAACGTTAACAAGCTGATCGTTACATAAGCAGGACTTCCTGTTCGGCTGCGTTACTTAGCAACACAGACAAGTACAGAAAATATTCAGAGAATCAGGATCTACGTTTTTATGATGTTTGAGTTTGAGGGAAGCTACGTCCCGAATCGTAGTTCAATAATTTTACATTATTTCAACTAATTAACAAATTATACACAACTCATTCACTTAATTAAACGCTTTAAACAGGCTGGTTTAATTTTACAGCTTACATCAAAGTGTTTCACATGCAGTCAGTGATCTTTGAATAGATTTATTACTCTTGGACCAGTGCTCTGTTATGTTCTTTAATTCTCATGCCAAGTATGAAAAGCATGGAGCTTTTTTTTTATCCTGAACTTGAACCTATTACTGTCTGTGAGCTACCACACAACGCGTCCCATGGTGAGCTATAGGCCTTCTGAAAAGAGATGAGTAAGATCTGCATTATCACAGTGGGAGAGAACCTAATGACTGACTCATCTGCAGTCACTCACAGATGAGTCTGTCCACACCGTCGCCACTGCTGCTGCTGCTGGCTGCCATGAAACGTTTTGAACTCCACTGACCTTTTTCATGAGAAATTCACACCAAACAGACGTGACAAAGACGACATTCTTGCGCTAACTGGAATTTCTGCCACCGATATGAGCCGGTTCAGTTCAGAGATGCGATTTCTGGTTTGATAATATCAGGACTGATGATGAGGAAATGGTTTAGTCGACGAGCCAGAGTCCTGACAGCAGTCTGATAATGACTGATAATGATATTTAAGACAAACAACTGCGTGTAATAGGAGCAGTTAAACCAGCACTAGAGTTACAGTTAGGACTTTCATACCGTTGGTATCATTTTAAAGGGATAGTTCCACATTTTGGCAAATTGGCCCATTGCCATAATCTTTCTAGTTTTAGGAGTAGGTTTGTTACCTTTACGGTAATTGTCGGTGCAAGCTATTTTTAGAACGGTGGATCAGAGCCGTGAGCTGCTCAGAGTTACGCTACAGAGGTTAATGGGATTTCTTGGTTTCCCTCATCAAACTCCTCAAATACACAATTCAATAACTCCCATTAGCCTCTGTAGCGTAGCTCTGAGCTGCTCACGGCTCTGCTCTGCGGTTCTAAAAATAGCTTGCACCGACAATTAAAGGTAAAGAACCTACTGCTATGACTATAGCGATTATGGAAATGGTTCAATCTGCCAAAATTTGAACTATCCCTTTTAATATGTTAACAACATCTAAGTATTTGGCATCGAAAAACCTCAGTTTCACCACTAATACCTCCTATTTAGGAATAACTTCACATTGGCAACTTTTCAGACCCACACCTGTGCTCAAAGTCAGTGGATTTCAAAAACTGAAATCAGAGTCAGAAACAACAGAAAATGAGCCAACATGGGGCATCTGGAAGGAAGATGAACAGCAGGTGGGAATTTTTTTTTATTCTGATTTAGTAGGAAACAACCAGCAAAACAAAATGTCAAAAGAACTGCTGGTCAGTTTCCCTTTTTTAAAATGCAGTTTCATGTCTTAAATATTCATATTTCAACTTTTTTTAGTTGGTAAAGCACATTGACATGCATTTTGTGTTTGAAGAGTACCAGTAATTATTGTGATAAGACATGTTCCATAACTTCAGCCTGTATGGCCACAGTGGGCTTTAATTCAAGTGAAGCTGAAACCACTTGACTATCACCAACAGATCAGGAGCATGATTGCACATTAATCATATTCAGGGGTCACTATGAGAAGAAGAAGAAAAAAATAAAATGTAAAAAGGTTCATTTTTATTCATAAATTAGTTTTAAAATATTTTTTGTTTATGCTTGTCTGGTCTAATCGCTCTTATATGTTGGTCCAGTCTGACATAAATCATCATCCTGCTATTACAGGATGTGATTTCCTTTAATTACATGTTTATGCAGCGTGTGCCTGTGCATGTTTTAAACCTGTCACCCACTTATTAAGACGTATTTATTTAGTTGTGCTTGATTTCACGCTTGCCTCTGGGTTAAATAAGGCTCAGAGCTGCAGCTTCTTCATGTGGCGACCGAGTTGTTCATCTTCCCCCGGATCACATCTCACTCCGGCGACCGGTCGAGAGGGAGAGAGAGAGAGTGAGACAGAGGGAGAGAGAGGGGCACTAAGAGAATGATGGAGGCATATCAGGTTTTCAACCTTGCTGCCAGTGGAGATATGAACGGCCGTTTCTAGGCAGGGCCTGCCTGAAACCCAATTCCAGCACATCTTTAAAAGCTTCAGGAAGTCCCGCTGGACTCAGTTCAGTTCCTCGTGTCACAACCAATTTCCCCTCCAAGCCATTTTACCCTCATCATTTCTCCTCTTTATAGACTACATGATGCAGTGTGGACTGCTTTTTTCTCTTCTCTTTGTCACCATGGCCATTAAATTAGACGGTAATGACGATGATGCAAGCCAGATTGTTGAAAATAATGAAAACTGAAAGTCATTGGAAACACAAAGGTAGTTTTGATCTCAGGCTGATGAGGAAAGTCCACAACAAAACACATCTTTTGAGTTCTCCAACATTTCATTTGTGTGAAAGCACCTACATAGAGGGGAAGTGTGACGTCCACTTCCTCCTGTGACGTCTGTTGGCGTCCACTTAACATTGGCGCCATTGTAATGATGTTGCTTTTAAAGAATTTCTCTGGTAAAGAAGTCGGTTTGAACCACGACTGCCACGCGTCCATGTCCTCTCTTTCTCAGTCCTGAATTGAAAAAATTTGCACAGTCATTGAAGAGCTAAGTGAGTTCCACGACCCGTAAAAAGTCCTTGAAACCTTGAATTGTAAAGTGTCACTGAATGTGTCATTTCACAAATGTCGCCGGGGAAATATTCTTTGCTTCATTCCACACACAAAAAAAAATCATGTTTTTCATGCTGCAGCTGCCACATGCGGAGGTGGAGGTTAAAGCTAGTGATGGACAGCAGGCATGGAAAAAAACTGAAATAACAAAGTTAATGACAAACTGAACACAAAGTTGCTCATATCACAGTCTCAATCACACAGAGCTACTAACAACAACTAACAACAAACAGTCATACGTTTAAAGGGATAGTTCAACATTTTGGCAAATAGGCCCATTGCCATAATCCCTATAGTCGTAGGCGGAGCAGAGCCACGAGCTGCTCAGAGCTACGTGGTGAATGTGCAGGTCACAACTTGTCCACAAGAGCGTTCTGGAGTTGTTGGATTGTATATTTGATGAGTTTGATGAGGGAACCAAGAAATCCCATTAGCCTCCATAGCGTAGCTCTGAGCAGCTCACGGCTCTGCTCCTCCGTTCTAAAAACTAGCTTGCACCGACAATTAAAAGGTAACAAGCCTACTGCTATGACTATAGGGATTATGGCAGTGGGCCAATTTGCCAAAATGTTGAACTATGCCTTTAACTAGTGGTCCAACATCTGTCCTACTGCAATTAATAAAGAACAAACAGAAGTGAGTCTGCACAAGGAAGGAACTAAATGTCGTATCATATGGATTCATGTGCCTTCATTACCTGTAATCAACTATTTATGACTTTAATACGACGAGGTGTAGCAGATGCTTTCTCGTCTCCAACCTTCGTGGTTGAGCTTTAATAACATTTATGAAGCGGTAACTGGTTGTTTTTGGTTATAGAAAGCTCATCATGGTCGTGGGAAACAATATTACTGTTGGATGGAGATCAGAAATAAACCAATGGATGGTTTCAAGTATCAAAGTCTCATCCACCTCTGCATGTAAAAGACGACAGTCACTGTTCAGACGACAGGAGGCTGTTTAAAGAAGTGATGAAACACGTGACTCAAAGCTCCTCAACGCGACAGATACGGTTTCATTCCCGGTATCAGTGTTTGATTATGTTATCGTGGAAAGTACCTGCTGCATACATGTCGTAATGTGTGCACGACGTGATATATTAGGTCTGTATGCAATTAATATCATCTGGCATTTGTTGATCTATACTAGAAAAAAAAGCCTGTGCACGTGATAGAGATGATTTTTTACCTAAACTTGGTGCAATCTGTGCGTCACGTGTTTGTTTGATTTGATGCAGGCGACAGGAAGCCAGCTGTCTTATGCACTGCATCACTTGAAAACAAAAAGAGCTAATTATCAACCCCGCACACTGTGATGCAGCACCGTGGAGCCCTACACGGGATTCTTCGCAACATATGCTTAGTAAACATTTTCACATCCCTCCCCCGCCCCCACCCCTCAGAGCGACTGCAGTCTGGCTTTAACTTTAATCTGCCAATACCTGCAAATCCCCCTCCAGCATCCCACTCACACTTTCACCTTGGCCAAACTGTAAAGGTTATATTTAAGAGCGAGAATCAGCCTGTTGGCACATTTCCGATGGAGCCTTCAGTTTTTGAATGCCTCCCACGTTCGCGTGAATCCAGAGAATGACCGCTGCCGACCCCCCGCTGTCCCCCGTCCCCACGCCCCACCGAACCACCCCCGCTCCTCTGGCTCAACAGGCTGCAGCGACGGCCTCGTGCTCTCTGTGGCCGTAGGTGTGTTATGCAAGCCACCGCGGATGAAAAGATCATTGTTTAAGACGCCCACGGCAACAATCCATTTGTGGAATCGCAGCTTTTTAACATTAAGGACTCGGAGGCTTCGGAGGTGCTGATCACCGCTGTGAGCTGGAGAGAGGGACACTTGAATCTTAAAGCCCATGAAGATGATGACACAGATAACTAGTATCCACAGCCTGGTGATAAACTTGCTCCCTGCCGCTCCGCTTTCTTTGAAAACTCACACGTTGGGTTTCTTGGTAAAAACCCACCTCATCAGAAATAGCTCCCAACCTGAGAGGCCGATTGTTAGATTTCCCCCTTCAGTGTTTTTGCACGCACACTCGCACAATCAAAGTAGCTGGTGGCCGATCACAAGTTCTGCATGTTGTGCTTCCACTTGTTTCACTTCCTCTTTTTGCTGCACTTGTTGACTTCTTCATGGGGCCATGCACGCTGTCTTAGCTTTTCTTCCTTGGTCACTTATACCCCTTTCCCACTGGCCAAAAAACCCGTTTAAACCCGCTAACAATCGGCTTTTGGTGGCAGTGGGAAAGGCGCACTGAGCCGCGTCGACCCGCGTCTTCAAACGACTCGGCTTAAAATCGCCTCGGCTCGGCTCGGCTTGCAGTGGGAAAGCCAGACCCGGGTCAACCCGCTAATTTACGTGACGACATTGAATGTTACATGACGCCACGTCTCGCCCTTCACGTCTCATAGCACGTACCAAAACAAAGCTCTGCTGATACATGCTCTGCTCGCATCCGAGACTGGGATTAAATAACAACACTGACTGAAAACAATTGAAACAAAAGAAATGAAACTACAGTGTGTTTAACTGACGTGTTGTGCCGTGGACGAACTGGCCAGCGGCGGACTCGCTCTCCTCCGCGGTCCCGGTGCTCTACAGGCCGGCCAGACGAGACGTCTGCCTCGGCCGACAGAGCTCCGCTGCGGGCGGCTGTGGCATGAGCCAGGGGCATGACAGTGCTTCTTGCACCGCGGATGAGAGCGAGGCAATAACATCCGAGACTGGGATCAAAAGATCAAACAACACTGACCTAAAACGATTGAAACAAAAGAAAATAAACTACAATGTGTTTAACTGACGTGCTGTGCCGCGGACGAACCGTCATATGACCGCAGCGCCAGACTCGCTCTCCTCCGCGGTCCAGGTGCTCTGCAGGCCGGGCTGACGTCTCGTCCGCCCGGCCTGCAGAGCTCCGCTGCAGGCGGCTGTGGCATGACTGCACCGCGGATTTGCTCTGCCTGATCCCCCCGCGGGGGGTCAGACTCGGCTTATTTTGGTCAATGGGAAAGGGGCCAAATGCCGATTGTTAGCGGGTCGACCCGCGTTTAAAAAACCCGCGTCGACCCGCTAATTTCAGTGGGAAAACGGCTTTACTTTACTGTTTGGAGCTTAAGTTTCTATAATTTCTTTAAAGTTTGTCGAGGCCTGAGCGTACAGTATAGCAGCTTTGCAGAGTTGGGTTAGTGAACTGCTGAGAACAATGTCGGCCTGTGTGGAGCGTATTGTGACTCTGTTCATGTTATTACACTTTCTAATGAACCACTTAAGCCAAGATAGCCGGTGCGAATGCTTTGTTTGTCTTCAGCTGTGGTTGTGTAGGTTTGTTGTGACTGGCTGTTTTTCACTTGCAGTTCTTTTCATGCAAGAGAAACTCTGAATGACTGTGGAGGTTTTGATTCTATAGAGCTGCATTGAAATCATTCACATTTTGTCCAGTTGGCTTAAGTAATTCATGTTTTTTTCTCAGTGACATCATTAATAAAAACAGATTTCTGTGATAGAGAAAAATCAGTGGCAGGATTAAAATATTCATTTTTGATGAATCCATCAGTGTGTCATTTTCTACCCTTTAGTATCTGCTGTGAACATACTGGCTTAAAAAGCCAATTTTGGTAAAATGAGTCTCTCCTGTTTACTCGTCTAGATGAGAAGGAAATAACTTTTCTTTTTTGAGGTTGAATAAATCAAAGTTGGCTCTTTCTTGAAGTCCAGGCTTAGCTTTTATCTCCCTTTGTGTCTGTTTTTAACAGCCTTTGAAAGGAGGAAGCAGCTCATATCCCAGTGCCGAGATCAAACAGAACCCAGACCTAAAATTATAATGATGATGATCCTACCTGCTCCTGGGCA
Organism: Decapterus maruadsi; assembly: GCA_030347415.2. NCBI lineage: Eukaryota > Metazoa > Chordata > Actinopteri > Carangiformes > Carangidae > Decapterus > Decapterus maruadsi. The sequence goes on from CM064903.1 coordinate 6,522,231, forward strand.
GGAACATGGACTCCTTGATGAAGACTGAGCCGGACAACAGGATGTACCAGCAGCTTCCAATGTCGTCGGGGCTGAAAAGAGAGAACGAGGGAGACGTTGAGCACAAATTAGCATAGAAGTACAATGGATGTGAAATTATGGAGTGATGAGAGTATAATGATTCTGAATAGTGAGTCAGGAGCTGAGAGGGCATACCAAGATACTGGCTGATATAAGACATTACATTTGATTTTCTTGAAGTCATAAAACAGTACATTGCAGAAAAACTCTCCATATGTAGGTCCTACACACTGAGGTAGAGCTGCAAGAAGGAGCAAATTAAACTTTTAAGGCCCAAGCTGAAAGATTAGTTTAGTTTACTGCCAGAAAACCAATCAAGTAGTTTGATTAATTGACATTTGCTGCTGCTGCCTTTGTTCTGTTTTATCACTTTTTGCAATTCTTTGTATTATGCCGGCATTTTTAACGGTATAGCACTTTGGTCAACGTGGGTTGTTTTTAAATGTGCTTCAGAGTTAAACTTGATTGAGCAAAAATACCAAAAGCTTAGTCGTTAAAGCTTCTTGATTGTGAATATTTCAGACAAACGCAGCAACATGAAGACGTTGACTTGGCCTCTTGGAAACTGTGGTGCACAATAATTATTAATTTTCGGATTTTTAATGAACCAAGTCATTAACATTTTAATCTGATAGATCCTGAACAAAAAACTCAGAGTTTGCGTCAGCACCAACAGTCTTTCACGTTAATATTCTTTGCTTTGTCGTTTGCTTAATCAACATGTTCATGTGAGGACACGGTGACTGAATGCATCAGCAATGTACAAGTGCTCACTGTGCCAAATACAGACTAGAGTTAAAAAAAATAAAAAGACAGACAGGAAGGAAACATGAGAAAACGAGAGAGAGAGAGAGAACTATGAATGAACTGAGGAATCATCTCTCATCCTCCACCCACATCCACGACCCTGTTGAAACACACAGACGAGGAAACTGCTGGGCATCGCAGACAAAGTAAACTCTGACTGACCCCTGAGTGATGCAGCTGGCTGTCAAGTCTGTGCAACATGACTTGTAAACAAACACGCACAACTACACACACACACTAACACTACCGACACACTGCACAATTGGATCCACAGGCCTTCTTAAGGAAAATCAAAGAAAACTCAAGAGGAGGATTTGTCTTCAGATAAACAACTCATTGTATATACATTTCAGATATTAAAACTGGACCGTCAGTGTTAGTAAAAGCAAGCTGGCGATGTTCAGAGGATAACGTAGTTGTTGAAATGCATGAATTTGGTTTCTTTGCTCGTGGAGCTTATCCGTGGGGCCTTCATGGATAGCAGAGGGATTGCGGAGAGATAATCTCACACAGCTGAGATACACGGAATCTTCTTCGCCTGCTACACGCGGGATTATCAAAGAGCCCGTGTATGCTAACCTACTGCGAATGTAAACAAACGCTATAGAGACGGATATAAAAAGTTAATGCCTGCTTTCATTTATATGCAACCGGTCAGAAGGCTCAGAGGACAAACACAACATGTGCGTTCACTGAGTTTTAATATCAGAGCATGCTGATGATCTACAAACATGGTTCTACTTTTGAGCTTTATTCTAACCCTGAGAGTATCACTGTGTGTTTAACTGATCACATTAGATGGGCCGAGTCGATAAAACAAGTCACCTAGCAGCTTATAGACGCTAAAAAGGAAGTAGAAATCCAGACAAGGAAGTATTCTCATGACACGTAACTGATACCATCTTTCTCCGGTGCTGGGAACTTGACATGAACCGTGAAGTTTCGGCTCCGGCTGCAGGCAGGCACTAAACCAACCAACACACGCAAACACTTTCATTTTCCAATGATTGTGATTATCTTGCACATTTATGATTATTGTGCAAGAAAATCTGCTTATGCTAAGCTAATTATGACGTGTCACGTCTCAGTTTGGTTCCACTTTTGCTTATGTCAGCATCTGGACTGATGTAAAACACAACAGACATTAAACTTACTGTATGTTTTACTATCAATTATGAAGAGAACTATCATGCAAGTGAATTTATTGCATGCTGTGACATGATTTGTGCAATATATTTTAAATGCTGATAATATTCACAGTAATTATAATCATGCTAAATAATGCATTTTTGAGAATTAGTGAGACTTAAATGAGAGGACTGACACCACTCTAGTGTGCACAGTGGAAATAAAGCTGCAGTCAGCAGCTAGTTAGCTTAGCTTAGCAGAACAACTGTAAAAAAAAGCAGGACACAGCCAACCTGAGCCTGTCTCACTAATTAACACTTTATATATTCTTTGCTTATTCTGTACAAAAACGACAAGGTAGCCATTGTGCTACGCTAAGCAGCTGTCTGTGGAAATAGCATGAATTCAGTGAGTATCATCAGTCTGCATCAATTCAGGTATTAATGTCATGCTTCTACAAAACGTATAACTATATGAGCTTTGACTGCATCTCCTCCACCTGTCTGTTTACCAATACGTGCTTTGGAGACATCACCTCATCACGGACGCCGAGCGTTGGCTCATCAATCTGGAATCAAGTATTGTACTTGAAGGAGCTCTGGTGTTAATAAGGCGGCGGTGGCGGCGGCGGTTTGTGTGATTATCGCTGAACGTGTTCACCTGCTCTGAGTGAGACTTTTTAATTGAAACCAGAGGGAGAAAGAAAAAGAAAATCAATGACCGGCCAGACATCAGCAGGGTGGGACTGGCTTTTGCTTACAGAAAGGTAAAGGATGGGTGCACTTATTATACACCCGCCCCCACACTGACACATATATTCACACCCAGCATCACTGTGCTGACTGAGTTTTTTTTTAATCACCGAGAACAAAGTCTGGGCTCCTTCCTCCTCCTCCTCCTCTCCACACTTTTCCTTGCAGAACTAATGAGGCTGTAGACAGCACACCCTACTGACACACTACAAAATCTCCCTCGTTCCCTCCAACAGCATCCCCTTTTTCCTTTTCTCTCCACTGATCTCCATCCGTCTCCTTCCAGACTCGTTCCATCCTTTTATGGCTCTTCTTCTTTGCATTGGGAGACGACACGAATGAAACGCTCAATTATTAATTGCTGGCACGCAGATGCGTGGAGCGAGGGGAGAACCAACCTCGCAAGGCTGAGGAGGAGGAGGAGGTGGAGTAAGGAGAAGAGAAGATGCAGCACCAAAAAGCAGGAGATAGGAGACTCTTATGTGCCGCGACAGCTTGACTGAACTGGGTCACGCGCACTAGGAGCGATCGTCAAACACTAAACATCATCCACCAAAAAAAAAAAAAACCCACCGGGAAGCTGCAACAGTGGGGGAATCAGGTTATACGGAGTGGCACGATGGAAGCGGAGGGGGGTAAAACGACTGGGGAAGACTGATTATCGCATCAAGACTTTCACAAGGAGGGGGTTCGAGTCTTACAAAACGAAGAGTTATAAGAATAAGTAAAAAATTTAATTCACTTATTGAAAATGTGAGATTGACTCAGATTTGACTGTCAGGAAAAATATGGCTCAGACTCAGTCACTTAACAATGTTTGACTTTCAGCGTGCTGGAACCGTTTGTCACTTGTGCACACTGAGGAATCTTGATCAAGTGATATTCCAAGTAAAAACCTGGTATATGGCTGAATCAATGTGCAGGAAGGGAGCGATTTGTGAAGAAAAAGAAAAAGTCAATTCTACTTGGGCGAAGAGAGAGAATCTACCAGTAAAAACAGTAAAAACACACATTATTCATGAACCTCTTTGATTATTCCAATGATTACCTGATGAATTACTTGATGAACCAGCATCTTCTGGATCTTTGTGTTATTCAATCAACAAACCAAACTCATTATTTACTTACAATTGCATTTTTGATTTAAGAAAATTAGTGAAATTATGAATTGATTTTCAAAATAATTGCAGATATTCATAATGATTATTTCACTTTTAAGCCTTTAATTAATAGGATATCTGCAGAGAGACAGGAAATGTGGGGGATGACATGCAACAAAGTGAGGACTATAGCTTTTGCATATGGGGCGGCTGCTCTGAGCTAAACGACGCCCCAATCGCAGATTAATTCTGTGTTTATTGCCCAAACAATCAATTTGTTCCATGTTTAATTGTGAATGATTTTTTAGCTAATACAGTACATGATGTATACATCCTCAGGCGTAGCCCATTAAACACACAAAACCTGCGCTCACAACAGGGTTTTATGGTCATTTCTTTATTGTTTCACCTAAATGAATATGCAAGCTCAGTCTGTGCCTAAGGACTTTTCATTATGGGTTTTAACAAGGCCAGAAGAGAAGATGAAAATTGGTTGATATTTACTATCATTTTGCACAAACTCATTGTTAAGGGCTCCACTCGTCCCACATACAAAACCACAAGGTTTAAAAGGACTGGGGGGAAAACATAGGAAGGTGGGCTGTGAGGATTTCAAAACAAAAGAGTGGTGTCACTCAGAGGCCATATATATAAATAAGCAGCTAAAAATATGACCATTTCAAATTGTTATTGTTGTGATGCTTTCACCATCGATTCCTCCAGGGGCTCGCAAAGCCACAGTGGTGTGGGTGCCATTACGAAATAAAACATTCATAACATGTTTTCTATTGTATGAAAAACAAAACCTTAAAAAAGCAACACGGAGGAGGTTTCAGAGGACTGACAGTATGTTCTTCAGTGTTTGATTTATAAACGTAGAATAAAATTAAAGATTTCTGATTTGCACAATATTAAAGTATTAAACTTCAAATAAAATATACTGCCTCTCCACTATGTTTCCCAATTTAATAAGCAGATATTTATCAAACAACTAATGTCAGTGCTTTACATACCCCACTGTGCAGTTTGTACTAGGGAGTAGCCTATAATTATTAGAAGTGACTGGTGGGATGGGATGTAGTGAGTTCTTCAGTTTTATTGCTCACACAGTTTCTCTCCTGCTGAGAGTCTGAAGGCCAGAAAATTTACGTCACTGGGAACAGGAGCTGAAACTTTCTGACAGCAGCGCTGGAGCACAGCAGTCCCAGGGGTTAAAACATCACAGCCTCCTCTTTAGTATTGTTACGATACATTACTATCATCGCTATCTGGAAACATACGACGACATTTAAGTGAATACCGTTGTGTGAAGTCGATTCGAGACCTCTGGTTTATTCAAACAAGGTCGGTTGTCACACTTGATTATAGCGCCGTGATGCAAGTGTTTGTTTGTTTTTTTTCTATTTCTCTCCCGACAGTTTGCTCGACCAGTTTTGGCGACTATTTTAACACCTGTGTTGTCAGCCCGGTGCCAACTGACAAATTCTTTCTCCTTCCTCTTTTCAAGTATTTCAATCAACGTGCACTGCAGCTCCCGGCCTGCATGGCTGTGATGATGGTAGAACCAGATTTCAGCCTGACAGGGTGGCAAATTCAGATGTTTGTAGAAGACAACATTTTTATCTTATCACCACATCGCATCAACCAAATAGTTTCACCCTCAGTTGTGTGACAGATAATGAACAGACATTATGTAACTGGCTGGTTTGATCGAGCTGTTCAAATAACTGCTTCTCTATAAAATACAATATAGCCTTTAAATATACAGTAGCATTATTAAAAAATAATGTCCCTTATTGTGGAAAATCTGATTATATCTATTTCCAACCCCACTTTTCTTCGTCCAAAAAGACACACCAAAAAACATCCAAATACCTCCATACTGCTAATGACCCTCTTGTATTGAAGCCTCGACATGAGAAATTGTTGCGAAAAAAAATTAAATAAGTCTATATTTTAAGCTTGTTTGTAGCGGAAGCTCCCAGTGTCTCAGTTCACTGCTCTTCCTGTTCTCATGTCAGGGCTTCAATACAAGAGGGACAACATTACAGACAAGCAGTATGGAGGTATTTGGATGTTTTTTTAGTGTGTTTTTGGATGAAGAAAAGTGGTAGCACCATTCGCAACCATTATATGGACAAATACTGCTGCATGGACCCCCCTGTAACTCAGAGAAGGCATGGAGGACTCTCACACAGAAAATTCTCACAGCTCTTGAATTTTGGGTGAACTATCCCTTTAACGCCAGCATCAGGTTCAACTGGACTCAGCGGCCAACCTTGCAGGATTGGTTCCAACGACAACTAATATCTCTTCTTATGGTTCTCCACAGCTGATATTCCAGGCTGATGAACGAGCCAACTGTGCAACTCCAACAGAAAAAAAAGAAAAACCCATTGCATTGCAAATTCACAAGCCTGGACTTTTCTGTCGGACCACACAAGCCGGTGCGCGCGGGTAGGGTCAGAGGTCAAGGATTGCTCAGAAAGGGCTGACATGGATGAGGTTAAAGGCTGACCGGAGGATACTAACCCTCTTCACCAGCCGCTGTAAAATGTGCCAGGTCAGCCTCCATCTCAGGAGGAGCTTTGCCACTATAATCTCTGGACGGTAAATCCTGAGAGGTTCAGGCTCTCACAGTATGGGATGTTTTCATGAGATATCGAGTGTGACTGTGTGTGTGTGTGTGTGTGTGTGTGTGTGTGTGTGCATGTAGTGTTTGCACTCCAGCAATCTAGAGCCCCGGGCGGGAGAAATGAGTACTTCTTTAACTATTATCCTGCTATCATTACTCCAGGACTGCCAACTGCCAGAGTGAGGCTGTGAGTGTGTGGGTCATTAAAAAAAAAAGGCCATTTGAGTGAGTCTGAGTGGTTTTATCTGGCATTATGGGAGTTTGTGGAGAAAGAAAATATCATGCATATGAAGCCAGGATTTAGGTCTATGCAAAATGTTCTCCTGGAGTCTGTCCTCCCTAAGGTCGCGTCGAGGACGACCCGGCAGAGAGACGGCTGCCAAACAGTGAAATATTACTATTATAATAACATACGGCTCAGCGATTAGTCATCTCCCAAGTATTTAAAGTACCTAAGGGTTGAGAGAAAAATCCTCTTTGCTTCTATGTATGTGTCATATGAGATTGGCCATTTTTTGGCTGTCTATTATTTATTTTTATTTATTTTATTTTATTTTTTCCATTTTATTGACCAAATGTTAAACTGATTATATACACATGAAATAGACATTAGTGGCAGCCCTGATTAAATAATTCTTGTTTGGTAATCGTACCGCCATTAAAAATTATTTTTAAAGAGCCTCCAGAGCTCTCAACATGATTAGACAGCTGTGTACGACATTTGGTGTTTTAAAATAGCATAGTAGTGAAGTATATCAGTGACAACCAATGCTGGAAATACACCACATCTATTATTGAGTATGACTAATACCATATTGCAATTTTGATCACAGTGTAATACATGTGCAGGTTTGTCGATTTGTTATACATAAAAACATATATTCAGGATATTTCATTCATATTTTTCCCCCCTTTACTTCCAGGATACACCCACTACTCCCTGCTGATGCAAATGTACATCTACATTGTAATGTTTCGTTCGCCGTCTCCATCCGTCTTCCAGTTTGGTTATTATATGTTGATGCAACACGGCATCTCTAGAAAGCGCCTCTCCCTCTGCGGTTGTGACAGACTGGGAACAAAACCTGACATTCGTCGCTGATGTGCGAGCCTGCTGCTGAGAATGTTCCTCGCAACAAAAAAAGACATTAGAGCTTCGCTAAAAATATCATCTCAAGGTGTTTTTTTTTTCCTTCAAGGAAATTAACTCTCTTTACAGCTGTCTAAAAAATGTCTCAATGTACAAGCCATACAATTTTTACAACTTAATTGAGATACTATCACATTAAATTCCCCCATTGACTTTTAAAGCCCTCGTTCCCTAGCAGATTATTGCCGTTGTTATAAACATGCGAGGAAATGAAGACGGGTTGTTAGAAGCTTGTATTTTCAGAAGAGAAGACTGATTAAGATCCCACTGAGGAGGAAACTCAATCTGATGTGCTGCTGTTTAACACCCGGCTCTTATCAGGCAGAGCCCTGACCGACTTTTATAGGTTAATACATGCGAGCACGCAAACACAGATACGCAACACATGCAAACAAACTGTCGTGTGGTACACGGCGAGAAAATAATGTCAGATTGTACACACTTGTGCAAATTAAATGACCCGACAAACCAATGAGAGGAATAACCTGCTGTGTTTTGGTGCTTTCGGTCTAAATTTAACCGAGAAAAAGTACAAGTTGCGTTCTTTAAATCTGAAAATGCTATGTACATGTGAAACAGGACTGCAACTAACCATTATTTTCATCGATTAATCTGTTGATTATTTATACGATTAATCGATTAGTTGTTTGGTCAATAAAGTGTTAAAGTATGTTGAAAAATCTCAATTATCGCAAGATGACGTCCTCAAATGTCTTGTTTTGTGCACAAACCAAAGATATACTTAGTTTATTATCATAAAGGAACAAAGAAACCAGAAATATTCACATTTAAGAAGCTGAAATCAGAGAATTTTGACTTTTTTTTTTTCTTTAAAAACTACTCAAACCGATAATTTGATTATCAAAATAATTGACGATTACTTAAATAATCGATTATTGTTGCTCTATTATTATTGCTTTAATGTGAAACTGAAGTTTGTCCATATGAGGCTGAGATCTCTGTCCGTAGTGAGTTAGGAACACAACTCAATCTCTTCCTCCTTTTTCCTCTTTCTGTCAGGAAACACTAGAGTTGTGGATCCACGGCTGACGTCTTCCTGAGTGGGATCAACAGCCTGGTTCCTGTACTGTGTGAGTGTCAGCTGGTTAACATGTCCATCTGCTCTCTGAGGTCACCTGCACTCAGTTTTATTACACATCCAGAACTCATGATTGAGTCGCGGCCCCGTTCACATGCTCGTGCTTTTGTTTCTCAGACAATGTGACCGGTCTAATTATGGGATGTGGTTGCATGCTCATAAATACTACCCCGTCATCCTTGCATAGCTGCACTGAGGCACCTATCAACTCACGTTTAACAACTTCATAAAACTGACATGAGGAACAATTTCTGACATGTATTAAATGATAATTACAGAGCGGCTTAGGTCAGGTTACTATTTATATTTACTGTTGCTGAATAGATGAAACTCATACGGTTGTTATAGGTTTGATTGCTACTTATATCCACTGTTTTTGAATGGATTGGACTGTATCTATGGGTATGTTTTTTTTGTTTTTGTTCTGTATTAATTATTGTTTGTTGCCTGCCCAGGGACAACAGATGCAAATTAGCTATCAGCTAAGAGATGTCAGTCATGCGATGTCCCTGACAAATAAACAATAATTTTATTTGATGGTGTCTTTATGTGTGGATGAAAATGGTGGATGGAAATTTAAAGGGATACACCAACTTTTTTTTCTTGTGTCTTGCCTCACTCTTGAGTCCATGACAAATGAACAAGGGAGACTTTATTTGATGGTGGAAGTTTCCATGTCTTTTGTCATGGACTTGGGAGTGAGGCAAGACAAAAGAAAATGGTGGATGGAAATCTAAATGTTATGTTTATTGTTTGTTTTGTTTGGTTGTTCTTAAAAATTTCACTCATTATTTACTCACCCTCATGTCAACTAAAGGCTGGGAGAAGTTTCAGAGTTATCCGGAAGAGGAGCTTCAAGAAGCTTCCGCTACAAAACAAGCTTGAAATATAGACTATTTAATTTTTGGGGGGACAATTTCGCAAAGTAGGCAAGATAAGGTTTAGCTCATAAACACAAACTACTGTATAAGATTGTCTGTCTGTGCACGTTCAGCTCCATGTGAAGAACTCCAGCTTGTTGTGGACGGACGCCAAAACAGAAATGTCTCTTTTGAAGATTCAGTCAGTCTTAGTAGCTTAGCTCGGTGTTCCTGTACTATTTCTTGGTTGTTTGGTTTATTTTTGACACAAATTTGGACACAACATCAAAGCAGCCTTCATATGCATATACATATATACTCTATATATGTGTGTGTTTATGTATAGTGGCTGGCAGCTTTAGAGAATCTAGCTGAAACTGGAGTCTATTATGCGACCACTGCTTAATCTGCATTCCTATTGTTTAATCAGCTCCCACACCGCCAAGTGTGCTTATAATGAGGTGTTGACTCTTTCGCATCACACTCATGACACACACACACACACGTGGGATTAGGGGGCATAGAAGGGACAATTCGCCCTCTCCAGCCCCTCGAGACGCTGATAGAGTTAATTAACGGTCTTAATTCTCACTGCGGGTGTTTGGAAGACGTCGACACGCGACAGCAGTCAAACACCGCACGTTTTCCTGTTTGCTGCAGTTGTGGCAGCTTTTCAAAATGGATCCAAACACACTCAGGAGCTGTCTGGAAGCTGTCAATACAGCTTTCCAATCATATTAACTCTCCGCAACACAAAGCTCAGAAGGAGGACGCGAACAAGCATTACCACTTGTGTGCGACTGTCTACTGGCTTCTTCAGAGAAAATGCTTTTAGGGGCCATTAGAGCTCCGGTTATTCTTTGTCGACTCAGTACAGCGACTTATTGAATCAGGCTGAAATTAGAGTGGAAATCCCTTCCAGGTACTTTTTTCTTCACGGATGCTCTCGAGTGGTTTGGTGCTACACTGTAACACACACACACATCTAGACCTACGTAAAGGCATCCTCTGACTGATTTCTGTACTTTATAGACATTAGTTTTCATTGAAGCCGCCCAGGTCGCTGCGCTGTGTGCAGCCAGCGTGCAGCGGCTCATCAATAAGACTGAGTAACAGCCTCAACAGCCCAGAGAGTGCATCTTGATCAAACTTGAATTGAAATATTGTTTCGTTGGCCGCTGCTTTTATGTTTTCTTACACTGGTAGAGAGATGTGAGTGATTTGACCACATGTCATCAATATCCATTTACACCCAAGCAATCCACAGTCAGCCACGCCATATACCAGACACTGGAGTACTTACTAGTATAGCACTTCATTGGCTTCGTGTCTCTCGTAGCGAACCGTCTCACACATTATCCTGCAGGGACACAGAGAGGAGAGGGAGGGGACAGCGACAGTCAGAAAACAACAACAGGAGGAAACAGTGACTTACAATAACAATAAAAAGGCGGGTAACGTTATTACAAAACAGACCAAAAAAATTAAAGCGATAAATCAAAAATGCATCTTAAATAAAGGAACAGTTTGCGCTGCTGAATTCAGGAAAGGCAGAAATTAAGTTAAGTTACTCTCTGGTAAAATTACAACAATAGTGAACTTATTGCAGAAGAAACTACTGTGTGGGCATATAAAAGGTTAGGTAAAGTATGCGTAAAGAGCATGAGAGTCTTTGTGGATGGATAGTTGGACAGTGTGTGTGTCTGTGTGTGTGCGTTTCCATATCCGCCTTCAAACAACTGTACACTGTGGTTGTACTGGAAGTACTGTATTCTCAAGCAATACGTCATCTCTTTGGTAGCTGTTTCATGGGAATACCAAAAATATGACAAGATTATATAACCAGTCCAAGCATCTGTTTTTTTTTGTTGTAATGTTTGAAATACTTTTATGTGCACTTCACAGTCACCACTTAACGTTACACATCCCACTGTTGAATAATAATCAGATGCACTAGTGCTACTACACAGCTCTGGTTAATTTGCTGCAACACACTCATAATAGGACTCATGTCACCTGGCACACATCCAGACCAGTTACAGCCCTGAACACTGAGACCCACAGCGGCTCCACTGCCGCAGAGCAGAGCTTTTTTAGTTATTTTTTTTATTCCAAAAATTCAATTTTATAGTCACAAAACTACTTATTCCTCTACTCCCAAAGTAAATGTCAAAGGTTTAGACAACTGTTTCAGTGGATGATGCTTTATTTTATACTTCAACTAAGGATTTACCCTGCAGTTATTTCCTAGGTAAAGACTAATGTGTAGGCTATATTATTTAATATTTATTTATTAAATGCCGGTTTTATTTTCAGAGTGGGAGGTGGTCATCCATAGACGCCTCCTTCCTCCTCAACATTACAGGCAGGCAGCTGTAGTAAAACAGTAGCTGATCAAAACAACAAAAGGCTTCAAAAATAGCTCGGGGGGGGGCGGCCGTCGTGTTGTAGCCCCGTTGCACAAGGACTGAAAAACAATCCTGGCTCTAAAAAACAAGTCGCTGTGAAATAGAAAGAGCCACAGAAGAAAAACAACACATTCCTCCCCTATGAAATGAAGTGAAGAACTATAACATAATCCCGTGGTTAGTGCGATGTCTGCCGGGCTGGGAGTTTTTTTTCTTTTTTTTTTTCTTTAAGTTAAGGGAAACCAAAAACCGCTCAGATGGAGTTGGCAGGAGCGTCGGGGTTGGTCTGTGGGACCACGGGGACATTCCTCAGGATCCGAACAGGGATGGAGGGAGAGGGGGAGGTTACTGTGGGGTGGGAGGCCTCAGAGGGGTCACACAGAGGAATGTTCCAGCTCGCGGGTCATGTACTGCTACATTGTTCCCTCGCCAGTATAATCCACATGTATGCACACGAGGCATGCTGGGAACAGACTTCTGACATGCACTGTTTGGAAAAGTCCATGCCCGGCAGAAAGGGCTGGAAGGACGACGTGGTGACAGGACAGAGGAGGAGGAGGAGGAGGAGGAGGGCGAAAGGCAAAAATCCTGAATCGTGGAGAACAGAGCAGCTCGTTCACGTCAGTTCAGGTTTAGATGTTTTCGCACAGGTTCATGGGAAAATACACTTGTCCTTTCAGTCTGAATCAGCTCAAATATTCACATTTGACCCATACGGACCCTATCAGCTTCTCTTTCACTGCCATATTGAATGTGGTGTCAGAAACTGAGACTGATTCCTTTAAAAACACAGAAAAACAAGCGAAAGAATAGTAGAAAAGACCCAAAGCATGTTCCATAAGTCAAAGGTGACTTACGAAAATTGCCTTCAATTTACTTACCATTATTACTGATCATATACTCTTTACTATACTGTTACATTGAGGCAGTCAACCTTGGTTATCATCTGTAGCCGGTGACGTAACAGCAGTGAAATTAGATTAGTCTAACTTAACTAAAAGAACTTGAACACACCGATCAGACTGTTGGACTGAACTCGACAACCGAAAGACGTCAGGATGCAGGAAACTGAGTTATGTAGCGAGAGATTCTACACATGATTTTACTGTGTAGTCTTTTCTCTATATAAACATAGGACGAATGTGTACAATGCTAAGCCTGGCTGGAACGAGTACGTGCGGGAACTCCACGCTGAGGCTATGGGAGCTTCTACAGAACGAGCTGAGTCATGTAGATATAAATACGGAGCCATATCTGAATGTAATACGCATGCTAAGTCAAATTATACATAATCTATTTGAGTAATATGAATGTCTTTTGTTTTATTATTAGATTTTAGCTGTTTTTTTTATGTTTCTTGTTGTTTTTTTTTCTTTCTAATGAGCTGTGCATTTAATAAACTTTGAATGAAGAACAATAGATAAAATGGAAACGTACACTTTGAAAGACCAGCCGCCACCACACTCGACAGAGATTTCATGGCATTTGGCTCGGTGTTAATCTTGCACCTCTGTCTGTAAGTGTGATGGAGCACACGCACACTGAGGCGTCGTCGCTGCATTTAAATTACATGTGAATGTTATGTCGTGTTAATGAAGCGGAGGGACACGTGTGCAGACAGACACTCACTTCAGCTGGTGCTCCCGCAGGTTGGACAAGGCCTCCATCCCATGGAGATAAGAGTAGACGATCTCCAGGTCCTAAAGGGAGAAAAAACAAACAAACACAAGGCGTTATCACACACGCAGAGGAAGCAAACATCAAAACAAACAATGTGGTTTTAATTAGAGCTGAAATGATAAGTTGATTATAACATTTGCCAATTGACAGGAAATTAACCTTGATGGTTGAGTTACCTTACGAAGTCACAGGTTTTTGCATTGAAGGCAGGTTGTCATTTTGTAGGTAACAGCTGTTTTTATTATACATTATCTTTTCAATTACCCATTTAGTCCAGTGTTTTTTAAACCTTGGGGTCGGGGCCCCACGTGGGGTCGCCTGAAATGTCTGGTAATTGATATTAAAAAAACATTCTGACAATCTTAAACAACTATATTCAGTGCTTCTACTTTCTCGAAAATATAAAGTGAGTTCAAATAAAATGCAGCATATGTAGGCAAAAAGGTTGGGAAACACTGGTTTGGTTTATAACACAGAGACAATATTGAAACCTGCTAATCGAAACCGATTATTTCAACACCGCTTCTCTAAACAGAGCAGAGTTATGACGACGTGTTGACACCGACGCCTCAAATACTGATCATTCATTCTGCGGAGGACAAACTCTTGCTTCTCGCACGACTGAAAAAACATTACACAAGGGCAGCCAGCGACATTGATTTGTGCGAGCGAGCACTGGAACAGAAAGCAATAAAGCACCTCACAGTGTAAAAATAAAGGAACTACACTGCACAACTATAAACTCCCCATTCAATTACTTCATCAAGTGACCCAGTGAGCGACTCTCAGATTGTTTGGCCGGAGTCCAAGGCAGAGGTGAAACAAAGTGGCCCTCTCTGAGAGCTGGCAGCCTGCACAGCTACTCCACTGTCTGCTGGTGACTACTGATAGTGTGTGTGTTGCAATGTTGGTTGCAGCGACTGGGATGCCTTTGTCGGCGGCAACTGGAGGTAGATGTGGCGACAGCGGACAGTGAGACTCAGTGTTGAGACCTTTTAGCCAGACGCACAATCGCACACATGTACGGAGCTGCTGCTGCTGCTGCTGCACTGACTGGCCACCCTGTCTCTGTCTCCGTCTCCGAGACCAACAATCACAAGCTTATTGAAACATTTATGAAAGATGCAAAATAATATGTTGTTTGTGCTGCTTTGGAAGATTCAACATCAGAGCTTTGATGTAGTGTGTTCAATAATATTCTGTGATAAAGTTCAAAATAACAGGAAGAAAACATCAAAACCCTCTCTCCCTGTTGTGATTTTCAAACAAGTGGGGGCGCCAGTGAAAAACCCTAAAGGAAGAATGAATCCCATGACCTCGGACTAACAGAATAAACAAAGGTATGAGACATTAAAAACAAAGTCAAAGTTTCCCATTAGAAACAACAACAAGAGAAACCACCACAGTGAAACGCATAATCACCACCTGTTTCAAATAGTCTAACAGTGACACATTACTACAGACTATGAATACATATAATAACTGTGTTATGAAACTACACAACTGTTTGTGTGTTTGGCCTACGCTCTTACATAATTTATTATTATCATTTGTTCCATTTGGGTTCGGCTTTTAAAAGGAGCGGACACAGAAAGAAATGAATTGTCCTGAGGGCTGCCCGGCCCTGTTACATCACAGCGATATCCTCACTAACCAACTCCTTATGTTCAAAGTGTCTGTGGTCAGTGAAGCACTAAGAACAGGAGCAGCCGTTCAGCAGAGGGCCATGCTCTGACACCCACTGCCACCTACTGGACCGCTGACGAACTGCAGCCTTCACCGAGAGAGAGACATGTTTCTGCTTAAAGAGTAAATGGAAATTAATGTCCACTTGATTTTAATGGATTCTCTTTTTCTTTTTTTTTAATGGATGCAATTATTGGTGGGTGCACTTAGCTGAAGATAAAGGTGACAATTTGGGCAGTCATGTTTTAAGAGTCAAATATTGATACATATATATTTAATCTAGTGCAGAGGCAATTTCATTTAGTGCAGTAGTGGCTCGTTTTTGTGGGAGCCAAAACCAGACATCGACATAAGAAGCTCCTAAACATAAAGTTTAAAAACACATAACTCCCCTTAACACCATCATTTTTAACACATTAGTGGCTTTAATCAATAATAGTGTCTGTGGCAAAGACAAACGTTGCATTTCGCAGCTATGCACTGATGAGGTCGTCTTGCAAAATAGTGCTGTTAAAAGCATGTAGTAAACCTGATCTCTGGCCTCCAAGGAGAAACGTTTAAAGCAAAACAAACATCTAACATTAAACCAGCTTATATAGCCTAGTCGTGATCAGATAAGTTATGCTGCTGACAAATGTGACACTAACCACTGACACCGAGGTGGCGTTTATGTCCCAGAGGTCATGGAACTGCAGCGTCTGTAGTCACAAAGGTCAACGACCAGGACGTGTGTTTCACGTCACCATCATCATCCTTCTCCTCTCTTGCTTCATTCATGTTCTGTCTCACACAAACTGAAGGAAATAAACTGCCCAGTAACACAGTAAAAAATAATTTAAATATAGAAACTAATGTTCCCTTTCAGAGCCGAGCTTCAACGGCACTGGTGTATTGAATGTGCGACACAAATAAAAATGCCTTCCCTAAATACCATCAGCTTCTCATAAATGAGGCTGGGGATTTGTACCAGAACAGTAGAGGAGGGACTAACCATCAGTCACCTGCGACTTACAGATCAAGTTTGACTGTGTTTACTGTCAAAAGGAAGGAAATATTTCAGCTTCTGTGCTCCTGAATAAATCCAGACAGACAGAGAGGAACCACTAGGTGGCAGCGTTGCAGATTTCTTTCTCTCCCCTCATCCCACAGTGACATCATGGTGAATAAAACAGCCCCACTCAAATGCAGCCTCACAGGGAGAAATATGCAAAACCATCAATTGTGGCTTGAGTCTCAAATATTTCAGATTGACTGTATGGAAAGAATGTAAAGGACCCCATCTTTTCCACTCGCTGGGCCCTACATTCTCCGGTCTGATTTTCTTTCTTTTCTCTTACTGGACTCTTGGTCTTTTTCTTTTTTTTCTTTTTTTTTAAAGACAGAGCCAAATACAATCAGCACAAAGTGCACAGAGAGAGAGATGATACAATAAACGCTTTAGGACCTGGACCTTGAGCATCAAAAACCTTGAGCAGTAACCTTCAGAGTTTTATTTTACTGCGTCACGTTAAATAATTTAACATCCAAAATATAAAAAAAGACCTTGGGTGGACTTGAATTATTCTAACAGCCGCCCCTTTTCCCCTTGTAGCAGCGAGATCAGAAACTGAGGTGTTTGATGTTTCCTTTCAACAGCAACTAAAGGTGCTGCGTGTTCCTTCCCATAGGTGGCTGAAAACAGGAGCGACAGTCTCTCGCAGAAACAGAAACAGGAAGGAAGGAGATCAGACCAAGAGTGGTGGTGGTGGTGGTGGGTAGCTGAAAGTAGGACATGCTGATGAGGGCTGCATCCAGCCAAAACGCTCTGCTCATTGTGTGCGTGCTGAATAAAAGACAAAGCTCGTTCATTTTTTAAAAACTGCTGGCTTTTGGGCTTTTTGAGGGATGGAGGAGGAGGAGGAGGAAGAGGAGGAGGAGGAGGAAGAGGAGGAGGGATGGTGGTGTTGTAGCTCAAATTCCCAGGCTACACCAGCAACACATCTAATCTCGCCCCCCCTTCTATTTCCAAACTAATCCTTCCAGGAACACAGGTGGCCCCCCCACAAGAGGAAAAACATACCAAGATGCTTCTCTTTTTAAAAAAAAAAAAAAAAAAAAACTAAACAAAAACACAACAACAAGCTCTGGGACACTTGAAAGCCGGTTGAAGGGAAACTCACTAAGAAGCTACTCATGGCGTTCTTTGCATACCAGTTACATACTGTCAATCAAAAGGCCTTTTGTAAACTTCCTGTGCTGTTCCCTCACTGCTGCTGCTGCTGCTGCTGCTGCTGCTGCACAACGTGTCGTCACTTCACACCTTCATTTGTAAGACAGATGGTAGCAGTGCAATGCAGCCAAACAAGTGGAGGCATTTCCTTTCCAGAATACAAATTAAACAATAGCAGGCTTGTCTCCCCTGTTTGGGGCCTGAATACACACACATACACACTCACACTCTCTCTCTCACATACACACAGGGACCATGAGGTCCTCCATTTTCTTCCCATTATGCTCGGCCCCAGGGGGAGAGGGTGCAGCGTCGGGCCCGCTGCCAGCCCGCTGAGTGGCAAAGCATTCAATGGGCAGGAGGGAGGTCAAGGAAGTTGTGATGTTTTTTTTCTCTCTCTCTCTCTCTCTCCACATTGTGTTCATTGAGACTTAGGAGAAAATAAAGGAGCGTGGGGTTGCAGTGAAAAAACGAATACGGTTTCACATGAACACATCTTCCGGTTAAAGGCCGGAGCAGTGACAGGTTGGTTCTGATGCATGGGGACACAACTGCAAAGATCCTTAAAAAATATGAATACAAAAAAAGTGTTATTAATTCATTGTTTAAATGAAACCCTTCACTTTAAAACACTGTCTGGCACTCACAATATCATGACAATTTGTCTAAAACCTTCAATTTGAGATCATATGTGACATTGAAAAAGGCAAACAGCTGCATCAGAGACACCGAAGCAAGAGTGTTTGACTTTTTTGTGAGTGAATGACTATAATAATAAATCAAATTGTTGTTTGTGTTACTGCCTCATATTGCTGTAACTCTAAGAAATGAGTGCAAATCATTATTTTCATTGAATAATCAGTTAATTATATTCATATAGAGTAGTAGTGGGCTCAAATTGACATGTGAAACCTACTTGTTTAGTCAAAAAGATTAAGTTAAGAAGAACATATGCTGTATCAGTCCTCACATTTAATAAGTTTGGATAAGATGAAGCTTGATAAACGACAATCAATCGATACATTTAACATAGCTCGAGTTGATGATGTAATTTCGGTGCTTGTTTGAATCTCTGCAACAGCCTGCGGTCGGTCCTGAAACCAGGTAACAAAGCGCCTTTGCATTTCTTATCTCAGTGCACGACAGCGTCTGCTCGGCAGATAGGAAGCTTTTCTCTGGTCGGGCCCTTTCACTGTGCCACAAATTGTCAATCCATTTATTCATTTGGCTCTGGCTGAGTGCAGATAGCAGACCACCGCATGCATCCATCAGCCCCCGTAGACACACATCAAAGAGAGGGGGCTGCAACCTTTCAAAAAAAAACAATGGGACACTGTGAGAGAGACAAACAAAAGAGTCTCAGGTAGAGGTGAAGGACGCTTGTGTCGACCCTGAGAGCCTGATGGATGTTCAGACAGCACATTTTCAACACATGCCTCAGTCTAAAAAACACATGTCGCAGACACGTCTTCTTTAAAAAATTGATGGCGCGGTCTCTCGTCCCGAAATAGACACACAATTCATTGAAAATGTCAAATTCTCTGGACAGATCTGAGCACTGGCGGCAGTTTTTTAAAGCAATAACTCAAAAGGCCGACCTGTTAATGTGAGTTTAACTGCAGGAGGTGATGTTCTGCTTTTATATCTTACAGGAGGAGACTGCTTTAGTGTTATGAAGCCATAAAACCAGGCACATGATCGCTGTTTCAGGGAGGTGCCGCCGAGACCGAATCAACCGGCAGAGTAAATCTATAATCACGTCTCCCAGTTGACGATATTAACATATCCAGACGTCTGCGTTTCTATGCATGCAAACCAGGGCTGCATAATCATATTCTCCAGACATAAAGGAGGAGGAGGAGGTTTGTTTGGTACGAGTGCACGACAAAAATCACATCTTAATCATCATTTTCATATTTCCTGCAGTGAAAAAGAAAAGACAACCATTTCCTACTGAAACTGCAGTTACAATGATTACTGAAATGATCGCAATGTGGAAATTGCAAACCAATTTCTAATCCAATTACTGTCAAGGAAAACCAAGGCATGTTTGCTTCTGTCTTGAGGTGCAAAACTTTCACCTGCAAAATCTAATCAGGTTTTTCTTTCTTTTTCTTCCCTGTTGTTTAATATATTTTTTAAACTTCATTTTTTCCACTCAATCCTGCCTGTCCTTGTGTTTATGAAAGATATTTTGGTACCATGATGTACTGTTTGTTTTTGTGGTCAAGGAGCAGGATGTTTTTGCGGCCACCACAGCTTCATATTACATTTTGTGGCGACGCTTCAGGTGCCTGTTTTCTTTCTTATACATCCTCCAGAGCTGCAACTCTGTGCAACTTAGCTGTAATGAATGTGAGTTTCTCGAGGGTAAAAACTACATCACTGTCAAGGCTCCGGTTGAGACACTTTATCAAAAAGCAGTGAAACATGCTCATTGTGAACTTTTCTTTCTCCTCTCCTCCTCTGTGTCGGTGTAAAAGCAGGGAGTTTGTCTGAGGAGACTTCATCTCACCTCATCAAGGAACGTAAAAGAGAGAAGAGTTCGAGGAAAGTGAGAGCAGGGGGGGAGACGTGTAGCTACATCTGTCGGCGCTGCAGGGAGCCATGTCTGAAGAAGTTCTTACATCAAGTGTCATCTCACTGGGAGAAAAAAAAAAAGTGCAAGCTGGGAAACTGTAATGAGTCTTGCTATCTGTGTCCGTGGCGTTGGTCACAGAAAAAGACCTGCGCTGATTGATATCTGACGATCTGCTGAGCACGACACACATGCTCTCTCTGTCATCAGACACATTACAGGACAGTGAGCGGAGGAGGGAAGTGCTGACACTCCAGAAGAAAAACTTGTGATTCAAAAATAATGCAATTAAAAACCCAGCGTTGTTCTGCTGCTGCCGCTTCTTTTCTCTGTCTGCCAGTCGGCTCATTACACCATCCCCGTCTAAGATGCTTAGTTACGACCTTGATCCCTGGCAGTCGGAGAAGGAATGGCCGTCGTTCTAATCGCGGCACTTTGAGCTGGGGGAGGATTTGTTGTTGTTCTTGTTTCAGAAAATAGCTGCAAAAAAGCACAAATTAATCCCCCGCGACTCGGGGAGCGAGGACGACCTAGTTTCTGTAACAATTGCTCACTTGTCACTGCGGGGGTGAGCTTCTCTACACTCTGCACCTTCACCCTCTGAACTCTGCTGCGTCCCCCTTTAAGGCAGGAATCAAAGGAGAGCGTGGCGAGGCAAAAAAAACAAAACAAAAGAACATCTCATTAGAGCAGCGTTAACACCGCGGAAAGAAGTCGGAGGAAAACTTGTTTGAACTGCAAAACATGTGGACTTTGTGTTCTCAGTGATTTCCCGACGAGGGGTATTCAAATGCCTGAGATATTAAAGCAAATTCAAACACCTTTCTATTCAAACTCCTGCTGTTCGGACCTTTATTTATTCATTAATTATTCATTCAGCATTTTTGTGCAGCCCACACACACACTGTGCCGTGATGCCCCGCATTCCTTTGAAGTGTTGACCTTTTGCAGGTTCCCCTGTCTGTGCCACCGACCCCCTCATTCAGAAAATGGGCCGGTATTCCTGGATCCTGTTACCGTGACGGCGGAGGGGGCCGTCTTGTGTGTCGGACCAGGGTGAGGCTTGCATTCCTCGGATGACACCGGCCAGATAATGTCTCACTGTCCACGCCGCTAACCGACACACACACGGTCAGTCAGTCACACATAATGCCTAAAGAGGCTATCTCAGTGGTGCCTCCCACCCCCCACTGCTCACTAACCTATGGAAGGTACCATAAAGCATACCGAGCCATCTGGGTCAACTATCAGGCCTGTGCATGTGTGTGTGTGATGCTGGGATACCAACAGTCTTCAATGATCCGTGCTGGGTCTGCAGATAATCAATATTTTTGATCGGTCATTCAATCCGTCGGGGAACTGAACTGATTGTTTGGCCGATGGATTTCTTTTTGTTTTGTCTGAAACCAGAGAGCCGAGAAAGACCCAATGATTCAGTTCAGCGTATCGCACGAGACAAAGACGGAAATTATTTTGACACATTTGCAGTTTTGCTATGATTGTTAAAGGGATAGTTCAACATTTTGGCAAATTGGTCCATTGCCATAATCCCTATAGTCATAGAAGTAGGTCTGTGCAAGCTATTTTTTAGAACAGCGGAGCAGAGCCGTGAGATGCTCAGAGCTACGCTACAGAGGCTCATGGGATTTCTTGGTTTTCCTCATCAAAAACACAATCCAACAACTCCAAAACGCTCTGGTGGACACATTGTGACCTGCACATTCACCACGCTATGAGATAATAACGGAACGTTACCAGACAGAGTTGTTTTAGAGGTAAATGCTGCTTGCTGAAAAACTGTCCCTGAAGGCAACACGCATCAGCTGTTTTGCATGAATTTACCTCTAAAACAACTCTGTCTCGTAACCTTCTGTTATTATCTCATAGCGTGGTTTAATGTAATCAGATTTTGCGGCCAATGCCCACAAGACAGTGGCAAAAAACTATACAGCCTGAGCTTAAAGGTGAAGACTAATACACACAAAGTGACTGGGCGTCCTTGAAGTACATTTGTAAGCAGTTTTTAATTACAAATCTCCTCCTTCATGATTGAGGAAGTTAATAAACAAGGACAATTTGGGTCCTGTCATTGACAGTCCTTGCTGTAATTCAATCACAGCTAAGAAGAAATGCCACACAGTCTCTCCTCACTCATTCTCAGCGGTGAATATGTTTTGCTTTTCTTTGTCTTGTCACAGTAGATTTAATAACTTCAGGACTTGGACAAAAAGATGAATTCAAAGATAGGAGCTTGGGCTTTAGAAAACAGCAGACTGCACTGTTATTATATCGTTACATACACCTCAATAATGAAAATAATTATTAGTTTGCAGCCCTAATTCACCGCACTAGACATCAAAACATGCTGTCTCTCTGGTCTTACTGGGATTCATTACTTTAACTGTTAAATGTCATTTCCTTCAAAAAACAAGCCGAAAATCCTGCTGTGCATTTTTAGGATTCTCCACGCTGCACCTCAATGTGGCGATGCATGAAATGAAATGAAAAGCGTTCTCATCATCAGTGTCTGGCGGTGTAATAAAAAGCATATGTCTGTATCAGGGACTGAACAACAGTTTAAAGCGAGTGTCGGGGCATAACGAGGCGGACGGAGCCGCTGTGTGAGGATGAGGAGGAGGAGGAGGAGGTAAACAGCCTGTGGCCGTGGAACGAGGTAAACAGACCGCTGGGAGTCAGACAGCCAGCGCTGAAGGTTGGAAGGTCATGTTGCCTACGATGCAGTATCCGCTAATGGCAATATATTGCATTATATTGTGTGTTCAGCACAAACGCCGCAGCATGTCTGTGTCAGTGTGCCAAGTGGGACTGAGGAGGACCGCCACCCCCCCCCACCCCTCGCTGCCTGGAGTCAACAAAACAGCAGTGATGGCAATTTTTGTTTTTTTTTTCACCCCCAAAAATGAGCACGAGGTCCACCATCATACACCTCGGGGTTGGTGGTCCAACGGGCGCCACTGTCTGTCTGTGTGTCTGTGTGTTAATATGTGGGAGTGCATGTGTGTACTCCCTTTGCCTTTGTTTGTACATTCCCTATGTTAACAGGGTGGCTAAAGCAGCTGTCCTTGAATCTCTATTGACAGAGAGTGTGGGATCTGCTGGGTATTTTTATCCATTAGCCTGTGTGAGAGAGCAGGTGGAGGCTTTGTGGGCTACAACAAGGTCACACACACACACACACACATACACACACAGGGTGACGACGAGCGATGGTACGATGCTATCTGTGTCTGTGTCCAAAACATCCAAGTCTAAAATGTCAGTTTTTTTCACAAAAGCACGGCATGTGTGTAGACAGTGAAGAGCAAGAGCGGAGTTCATTATTAAAACACTACATTCACTGCCTGAAAGCAACGAAAAAAAAAAAAACATGAGATGAGGTTTAATCCTTCAGAAGAGCCAAGAAAATAAATGGACCCAGGCAAAGTGGGAATTAAGCAGCTCGCTGCCATTAAAGAACTTTGTCTTGAATGTCCTGCCGCTAAGGCTACACTGAAAACATGTGCCACCTGAATGAAGTTGGCACATACTACACAAAGCTAATTAGCAGTCTTATTAACATTAAGCACGGGGTGTTAACTCAACAGGTTAAGCTAGCGGAGCACATGGCTGCCTCCTCCTTCCTCTCTCTCGCTATCTCCGCCTTTAGATGCTGAATTAACTTCCACTGCCACCTGTTAGGACCTGCTGAAGAAGAAGAAGAAGATAGGGCTCTTCTTTGTCCGTCCAATTCATCCAGCCATCTTCCACTTTCACTTTGACTCCAGCTCGGTGGAATTCATTGAATAGAATTAAACCTGTAAATGACGGCGGGGTGGGGGAAGTAGCTGCTGGAGTGGAACAAGTCTTGCAGTTGCAGACTTAAAATCGTAAGAGCACTCGGGAGCTGCTGTTTATTTCCCACCGTGGTCGGGCAGCTGGTGGACATGGGGACTGGCTGGAACAGGAATCAGGGAGGCATGTGAATGAGCTTAACAGCACCTACTTGAGCTCCCTGCCAGTATAAAACCCTCAAAGACTAAAATGCACTCTGTCTCCCGAGGCATGCAAATTAGATGCACAAGTGGGAGCAGATAGTGGTAGTAGTTGATTTTCTTTTTTTGGTAAGAACTGTGAAGTGGTGTAAGAAAGAAAAAAAAAACTAAAACGTGCACATGTTCCATTGAAATCCAGGATATTAGTCATCGCAGTTAACATGTCAGGATGAATCCTAAGGGCTCGCTGACCTCTCCGACCCATCTGCTTTGATCAGTGCTTGCAGACACCGAGCTCTTGGAAGTGTGCGCAAACATCTGAGCAGGTCTACACAAACAGAGCCAGAGCCAAAGTGTGCAACCTCTTCCGAAGATAAAAAATGGTGTTGCACCGACGATAAGCTTCATTATCGCTGTTTACATGTCAAAACAGATCTTACAGCGCGAAGGAAAGCGTTGATAGCAACTTACTCATGCAGCTCACTGTGCAGACTGATGGCTGCGTGATAGGAGATTATAGCACAAGCTAAAAAAAAAACTAAACAAAAACACAAAGACAACCTCCAGGGGGGGAATAAAAATACAGCATATTTCATTATGCTGAGCAAGACAGCAACTGAAGATGTTTCTAATTGTTCTGTTTTCAACAAATAAGAGATATAAGTGAGGAGGGAGTGCAATTATTTCAGTGGGAATGTGTGATCAGTGGAGTCTAAAAAAAGAAAAAACTTCACACTAATTAACAACCATCCAACTGGGACTCGAATGTGGCAATTAAAAATTAAATCCAATGATGTAATTGAAAACACCACGACCCCCCCTTGCCTCGACATGCACAGCTTTTCTGTCACTGATAATACAAAGAAACCTATATAGTATACTGTATGTACACTGTCTTTTCCCAGAATGAGATTAACAAAAGGGAAGAGCTGTGGTGGGGAGCTGCTGCAAGTTACAAAGTAAGAAGGGAAATAATTTATGAGGAAAAACATGGAAGAAGCTTCTGGTCAGCATTAAGGGAGCTGCATCGTCCACAATACAAGTACAAGAGTATATTTTATTAATTTAACAAACTAAAATCAGTCACAAAGAGCTGCACAAAGTGAGAAAGGGTAAAGTTTCTTGTGTTGTGGCACCGACTGATTACAAATTCAGAGTCTGCAGTAAACGCTGCAGGGACACGACGTGGCTGCACTGTCGTCCTTGACTGGAAGACCGAGACGAGTCCGTGTCATCTCAGTACAAATTCACTTCCCCACATTGGTCTGGGTTTCCGTTTTACTATTACGCACCGAGCTTTAATCAAGTTACACTGATCCCGGATCTGACAGCGATCTAATTAGCACTCTGTGATATTTGCTGAGTCAGTCACGCCCTGTGCTGTCACACGCGGCAACGAGTCAAACCCATCAGGAGCATGACGAGGAGAAATAAAAAAAGATCTGTGATTGGACTGAAGGCGTCATTGTTGTTGATCTGCCAGGACCTGCAGCTCTAACGGGTCACAGATTAGCAAGTTAAAGTTCATGCTAAACATTTCCACCCCCCCCTACACTGCCACTGTTACTATGTTTTGCAAAACAAAGCAGATTTAGAACAGCTTCATGAGAAGAGAACTGTCTCTGTTACAGTGCAAATAGAAATGAAAGATCCACTTGGAGGAAATCCTGAGGTCAAAGTGTTAAGTTTCTGTTTTGTCACAGGGAGGCATCGTGCTGCAATCTGTTTTCTGCAGCTGCTTTATTAAAGGGATAGTTCACCCAAAATTCAAATTTCAGTCATCACCCTCATGTCGACTAAGAGCTGTGAGAATTTTCAGAGTCCTCCGTTCCTTCTCTGAGTTACAGGGGGGTCAGCGCAGCAGTATTTGTCCATATAATGGTTGTGAATGGACCCCACTTTTCTTCATCCAAAAAGACACACCAAAAAACATCCAAATACCTCCATACTGCTCGTCTGTAACGTCCCTCTTGTATTGAAGCCCCAACATGAGAAATTGTTCCGCCGGTCTGTGCAAATCACGTGAGATTTGCACTGACACAGGGAGAGCAGTGAACTGAGACACTGGGAGCTTCCACTATAAAAAAAGCTTAAACTTACTTAATTTTTTTGAGATCAATTCCTCACGTCGGGGCTTCAATACAAGTTGGACATTAGACGAGCAGTATGGAGGTATTTGGATGTTTTTTGGTGTGTCTTTTTGGACGAAGAAAAGTGGGGCCCATTCACAACCATTATATGGACAAATACTGCTGCGCAGACACACCTGTACCTCAGAGAAGGAACGGAGGACTCTGAAAATTCTCACAGCTCTTAGTCGACATGAGAGTGAGTAGATCATGAGTGAAATTTGAATTTTGGGTGAACTATCCCTTTAAGCAACTTTTAAGTGTTTCCAAAACTTCCTCTCTGCAAAGGGCTTAACACTCTTGATCACACTTTTTTCTCCCTTTCACCATTTTACACCAAAAAATCAGCGCAATCTGTGTCACCGACGCTTACTCAATATAAACAAACACCAACATCCAATCCGCAGCCCCTTGACAGTCTGTTTCCACAGTGTTGCACCATGACCGCTACTCTGACCACAGCCTCATTCAGAGTTAACCACTGTACCCAACTATAAACACAACCTCAGCACACATGCATACTGCAGCTATGCACTGCAGGCCTGCACACTTAATAACAGTAATAAAGGTACAGTTCGTAGTTTGAAGAAGGAAGTAAAGCAGTTATTCTGCTTTGGATGCAATTTACATTCAGAGATATCCAACTAACATTAAAGTTCTTCAATGTGAACTTTTGTTGTTTCTCCTTATCTTTACATATAGTGAAATAAACATGCAGCCTTAACCAAAACAATGGCTCAATGTGGATTCAACGGTGGACTCTGACCAATACTGGACACAAAGGGATCTCTCAGTTCTGTCATTGAACCTCATCGTAGCAGGTCTCTACCCGGGAACAAAGCCAACTGTCCAGCCAAATGAAACCCGCTCCATCTCGCTCAAACAAAGGCCTCAAAGAGGAGCCGCGCAATCATCACAAAGTTACGCAACATCATATAAAGATCAATTCATGAGAGCCTCAAAGCAGAGAGCAAGGAGAGCCGGGGAAAACGGTGGAGGATGAAATGCGGTTGAGGATGTGCTTTAATCTTCCCAGGGCAAATGGCTCGCTTGGTGGCCTGAATGATCCAAAAATGCTCAGTCCCAGCTTTCACCCCCCCTTCTACCCCCCAACCCCCCCTTTCTTCTGTCCAATTAACTTGACACAAACAGAAGCTGGGGGCTGGAGGAGAGTTACTAATGAAATCCCCTCAGAGTTTCCCCGCAATGGGAAGAAAAATAACATAATTCCCAACTCTTGTCTGAGTTCAATATTTCGCTGCGACTGCATCCATTTGGTCTGTTTTGTTCAGTGCGTGCGGAGCCATTAATCCCAGACCTCCCATCCCCTTGCTGCATTTGAAATATTTATGGAATTCAATAATCAATCTTTTAAATCTCTGCTGCTCCCTCCTTCTGCATAAAGTAATTCCAACATTACAATGCATCTCCAGCTGCCGGTTGTTGCTAGGGAACAACCGGCGAAATCTCTTATTCACTACGAGGAGGACCGCTTTCACACAAGGCAGATTTTTCTCTTTTCTCCAAGGCCACAAACACACCCAGGTCACCAGAGGGACATCAGAGTTTGTTTGTGTGTTTGTTTGTTTGTAAGAAACTTCATGCACTGTTGCTAAGGAGCAGGTCCTGAGGATGCTGCTGCAGCAGGAGAGGAGGTGTTGTTCCAGATATTAACAATGCTAATAAACGCCTGATAGCAACTTGACTGATCTCTATCCCATCCTATTATTATTTTTTACATATTTTAATCATATTTTATTGTGTTATTGCTATATTTTATTGTTGTTTTTAATCTTTGTGCATTAGTCTCCATGTCCTTCTTCTTGTTTCACTTCTTATATCCTTTTTCAATCAAAATGTGAAGCACTTTGAATGGCATTTATTTTCTTTGAACGATAGGCTGTATAAATAAATTTTGATTGATTGATCCTTTTGTCTACTTGCATTGTCTCCATTCAAGAACAAAATGCCCTCAGGAGTTTTTTTTTTACCCCTATAGAAAATGCATTGCTTGAATCTTTACCTTTTTTTTTAACTAACTCCACTTGCACAAAATAATAATAATAAAAAAAATACAAAATGTGACCTTCAAACAGCAACATTTGCCATTTAAATAATCATTACTGAAAGAGACTGAATTACTAATGCAAAAAAAAGTACCTGCAGGTGCAACATGATGCTAAAAATTAATGCAGAAACAAGGGACTGTGGCTGAGACACATAATACGCAACATAAAGACGTGCATGCATGACACGGAGCGCTAATTACTTGAGTAAATACGACTTACTGCTTTTAATTTGGCAATCTGGTGCACTAAATTCCTAAATTAATTTTAAATGCAACCTTGGCAGTACCAATGGTCTCATGTTTGGAGGGTTTCCAGAAGGGTCTCTGGGCTGCAGGACTGGAACAGCATGTTCCCTCCGAGCTGGGAGCGAGCCAGCAGCGTTGCCTTTGTTAGTAGCTAGACAACATTGTCATCTATGCTCTTTCATGGTTTTGTCATCACAATGAAGTGGGGGTCTAGCGCCTGCCTGTGTTAAGTGTGTGACTTCTCACCTTTTTTTATCTCAAAGGCCGTGACTGTCACACTGTAAACCTGCAACGCAAAGGAGACAATGACGGCGTTTGTTCCCAAATGCCGGGGTTAAAAAAAAAAACCCAACAAAACATGACTTTAGTTGATGATGTATCTGGTCAGCTACCAGTTTAAAGAGATAGGGATACCGTGAGAGCCACTGAAACCTATACGGACCACATGTGTAAATAAAAACATACATAATAACCAACTACAAGCTTGAACCATACATTAGGGGGGGAACTCTCGAAGCTCTGCTCAGGATCCAAGAGTTGCACCAGTTGTGTTTATCATCCGCACCACACTGGTGCACCCGGCTCGCCTGAGTCTTGAATGGAAGTTTCCTGTTTACAGAGTTGCCTTATGATCCCACCCAAGGCCTTTCACTTCACTGCAGACTAAAATAGGCCTCAGCTCTAAATGGATGAGGGGGGGGTTCAGGCTATATCCTGAGGATGTTTTACAAAAGAAACATGGTGAACCATTGTGATCTTTTAGGGACTTCAGTCACAAGTTTACAAGTTTTCCCTTTTCCTCGGCCTCAGCTCCTTCAGATCTGTTTCCACTTCATTTCAGATTCTGAGCATCTTATCTTCTATCTATTCATCGTAGTTGCACATCATTGCGTGCTCTGTATACTGTAGGATGATTACGATTTTTTTTTCAGATAAATACACCATTTATAATCCATTTTATTTTCTTAAAAATCCATCATCACAATTATATAACAAGTATGTTTCACGTTAGCCCATGAAAAGCTGACATGGTAATATACGTCTTTAACAAAATGTACTTCTCATTGAATCCCGTCTTACGCTGTAAAAGCTCCAAATAGTGGGATCAGTCGGGTCAGTGAGTATTAAACGCCTTATTTATCTGTCATTTCTGTTACTTCTGTTGTGTAAAATTTAGATCGATGTTAGGCTATAACTCAAGTGGAACCAGGCTATAATACAAGGCTTTGTTAAAGTCTACTTGGCAAGTCCACGACCGGAGTTTGGTACAGTTTAGCTAAAACAGCTATTCCCACTGCAGCGACACTATAATTGGTGTGATTTTAACTGTTTTTGACAAGCAGAAGCTGGTTGTAACAGGGAGTCATTGTGTTGGGTCCACACCACACTCGCTGGATTCAAAGTGCCTGAGCATATAGGGAAGCATGCCTGAATGGTCCGCATCTTTTCCCTCCAATTATAATCAAATGCAGTCCCCGTTTAGTGCAATAATAACACAGCCGCAGGCAGTCAGGAGCGACACAGGCGGGCAGGGCCAGTGCCGGGGCCGGGGCCGGGCGGACATGAGAACGCCGCCCCGACGTGAGTCACATACTTCATGACAACTAACACAACAGCAAATAAAGACTGTATACTCTGGAACAGGGCACAATGGACACGGTCAGGATGTATTCACAAAGTCATGTAACACAGCAGTCCGTCAACCAGCTCTGTAACAATGGACATTTTTTTCCTATATGTCATTCAGACTCCATTGTAATATGAATCTGACATTGTAATTAATAGGAAATTTATTTAATTTGTTATCAATTAGAAAACCAAGAAGAAAAGCCACACTCGTGGCAAGTGTGTAATGCATACAGTATCTATCACTTGAGCTGAAAGGTTTTTAGAACAACTTATATTCACGTTATTTTAGTTGAATGTCAAGAAACACCATTGAGAAATAATATGAGACATGAGACATGTATGCAGAGTATCGTCAAAAGTTTGGACACACCTTCTCATTCAATGGTTTTTCTTTATTTCTTATTACTTTCTACATACCCAAGACATCAAAACTATGAAGGAACACACAAAAGTGTTACCTGTCTCCTGACCTAAACCCAATTGAGATTGTTAAGGATGAGTTTTGAGGGAGAGTGAAGGCAAAACAGCCAACAAGTGCTCAGCATCTCCTCCAAGACTGTTGGAAAACCGTTCCAGGTGACGACCTCATGAAAGTGTGAAATTGTGCGACAAGCTCTTATCAAAGAAAAAGGTGGCTACTTTGCAAAATCTAATTTGTTTAAGACTTTTGTGTTTACTACGTAAATTCCATGTGCTCCTTCATTATTATGTTTTCAGTATGGAGGATCTACAATGCAGAGAAGGTAGATAAAAGAAATAAAGAAAAACCATTGAATGAGAAGGTATGTCCAAGCTTTGACTGGTCCTGTTTCTGGAGCTTTTGTGATTTACAAAAAAAGAAAAACCACACAGACTCTGCAGCCTAATTCTTATCTTTTCACGGCCACAGCATCAATCATAACTCTGTGCCCTTGGTTGAATCATTCCTCATAATCTCGACTTTTCACTTTGCACAGAGGAAGCAGCAGAGTCTGATTAATCAGCCATGATGAGGAGGATTTCATAACTACTCACTGCAGACACAGAACCACATTAACTGCAAGATGCATGATGCAACTGTGGAAATGCACACGCTGCGCTGAGGTTTCTGCTGTAAATAAGCCCGCAAGACCATCAGGGCCTCTGCTGTTATGACGCATAGCGCTCTGTGATCGATTGTGTTTTGCACAGTTCAGAATAAATCCCCTTTCCTCAACATTGTGTTTACTTACAGATTCCTCACAGTGGGACTGACCAAAATTACACAATCACAAATGAGCAAATACTGCTTTAAGAAGATTGTCCGAGCATTAGCCGCCTCTGAGAAGAACCGCTAACGTAGCCTTATGTAAGCCTGGTTTTTTGATACTTGCTCTATGCTACATAACAAATAAGGAGATTTGCATGCTAGTCGTGGCAAGAATGATAAATGAAAAAGGCTTTGTTCCCAGCAGGAGGGGTTCAAGTGTGAAGGAAATATCGGCCCATATGGGGAGACGTCTGGCAGCGGACAGTCTGAGGTCACCCAAGGCAAGTGTCAATTAGCCTGGTCAAGGTCTGAGGTACAGATGAGATAATGCTGTTTAATAAATTATGCTGGGATGCAATGGACATTACGACATTTAGAGTAAAAATCTGCTGGCATGAAACAGGAGAAGCATACCACAATGTCACCAGTGTGAAATCAGTGTCGACTGGGGGCTGTGAGAGGAATGTTGCATCACAGCGGTTAATGTGTTTCCACAAACTTGTTCCAGAGGGAAGGTCCTTAAAAAAAAAAAAAAACGGGTACACATAAGATCCCTGATAATGGGTCCTGATAATCTCCCGCCTGGCACCCAAAGTGATCCGGACTCCGTTCGAGAGAGAGAGAACGTAATTGGTGGTTCAGTTCAAGCGAGCTACGATAATTATCCCCCTTCTTCCCGAAAGCAGGAAGCAGCGAGAAACTGTCAAACATTCCAGTGAGAATCAGATTACGTCGAGACCTCGGTAATGAACGGGCATTTTCCTTCGATGGGCAACGGAGGAGCACGGAGGGCTGGAGAGTTGGGAACGTGACCAACCACAGGTTAGACAAACCCTCGGGGACCAATTACAAAGATAAGGTTTCAACAAGACAGATATGGTACACCAAGCCGCTCCGGTGCGCACAGGAAGTGGAACAACACTATTCCTAATCTGTGATTTATAAACGGGGAGGAAAACAAGGCTTTTTCCCCCCCTCTTTAGTTTCGAAGCCGTTCCTTTCGCTGCCCCCCTCGCGTTCCTGCTGGCAGAACTCGACGACTGCAGCCGCAGCGGTTTTCACTTCTGACAACAGCCTCCATTAGCACAGACAGCTGTTTCTGCTCATACTAGCTTTGTAATGAATCACCTCTGTTAGCTCGCATGGCAAGTAATCACCTGCCTACCACCAGCACAGCTGTTAATAAACCACGCTTTGCATTAGGGCTCGACGGGCTGCGTTAGGATCAAAAGGCACGACCGGCAACCGGTGCAATGAGTCAACATTAGAGCTGGACACCAATGAGAGAGTCTTTACTCTTTACCAACCAATGTAAAATGATCCGCTGGGTCAGAGGAGTCGCGGCTGAGTGACGTGACTGATTATCACACAAAGCGTTCCTTCTATTGGCTCTTCTAATCTGCCATCTTCACACACTTTCACTTTACACTCCTGCAGCCCTCACCCACAGCGCAGTGTGTATTTGTTTACACTAGAAAGGGGGGGCGGGGGTTGGAGACTTCCTTCGCATACAGACACACAATTGGCCCGCTGGAAGAAGATTAACTTCATTGCGTCATTGGTGTTGACCTGGAGAGCGGTACTTTGCCAAAACCGTGCGAGATCTAAATTCAGGTTGAGAAAGAAAAAAAAAACTTGAAAAATAAAATAAATAGCAGGTTTGTGGTGAAACAATGAGTGCAACAGCACAAAGTATGGACAGTAAACACAGGATGTGCACAGCCCTAAAATATTTGGTTTGCTGTGTAATCAGGTGAAACATTTACTTAAATCAAGATTACATTCATTGGGAGCAATTCTAGCTGTATTGTATATTCTCTGCTTTCTGCATCTCCGCTGAGGATTCAGACGACTGAAGGAAAGAAGCTCTTTGAAAACATCACCTTTAGCTTTGCAGCAGGCATTTCTCATTATTTTCTTCAGCTCTATGGACCGAGCACTTATTCAGTTACTTGAGATAACAACCAGCAGCTTAACTGACACTGAAACTGCCTTTCAGGTTCAGTCCTACGACTCCATGGCTGTGAGTGTGAGGTTTCAACAAGTGTGGCCTGAACTCTTCACTGTATCTTGATAAAAATGTAAACAGATCTGCCCCGTGTTCGCCGTCATCTATTCAGCTCAGACCTTGTACATAATTACTGCCTGACATTACTCGTCGTGACTGGATGTGATGTGGGAGAAACACTGCAAACTTTCATTATTATGATGGACAGTTTTATGTTCCTGTTATGTGTCTGTTTTTGTCAGTAAGTCATGTAAAAAAACTAAGTTGTTGAACTAAGGAAACGCTAAGACAAGTGAATCAGTATAAAGTCTGATTCAGTGAACAGACATAGTAAGCACAGGTTTATCAGTCTTGAAGGATCACACATGTCGATACATGAGCTATGAAGAATTTGAATGTTTCAGTGAAGTGAGAAAAGCCGATACGTTAAACTTAGGCAAATGAACAATCCACTAGAGCCATAGTGTTAATGAAATTGGCTCGCGGATCCTACAAGTGTATAAACACGTACTGTAGAGCCAAGATGCTAATGAAGCTGGCTGTGGTGCCAAGAAGCTGCCAATGACTTGGATGTTTTCTCTTCGGATAAAAAAAATAAATAAAAGCTCTTAAACAGGTCGACACAGGAATGTAATTAAACAAGACAACGCTTCGGCATGAGAGAAAATCTTTCATTTCAACCTACGCAAAATGTAAACATTAACTCCACCCTGATCGTTAAGGACTGAAACATTAATTTATGCAGAAGAATAAAAAAAAAACTGTGAGCACATTCAGCAAGACTCATTCATCTCCTAATTAAAATCTACAAAGACAATAGCATTATAAATTTGTTTACACACGGCCCTGCCAAAAAAAATGTTGCCCTGGTCTTCACTCTGTGTGCGTTCAACAGCAGCAGCAGCAGCAGCAGCCATCTTTGAAGTGCCATTGTTACAAATACTGTAAACAAGCATTAGCTGCATGTTGCACCCGTATACTGGGATTTAAGAGATCTCTAATCACACAAATTAATCAGCTCTCCATCTGATCCACGTCAGTGTCTGAGCAGTTCTTCCGTGCGGGAGGATTACACGGCAGATTATACACCAGAGTGAGGCTAAAAAGCAAACTCACTCCAAGACATCTGCTGGTTGTTTATATCAGTGACGTTACAACCGTTACAGGTGAAGGACCAACTCCCTAAAACATATTCCTTTCAGTTCAACAGCTTAAACGCCATCTTTGTCTCCTTGAAGTGATATTTTAATGTCAGCCAAAGATTAAGACATATGTGCTATCAGTCTTTTCTGTAACGTAGGCGTCACTTTTTCCGAGTGCTGGAATTTCCAAAATCTCATTCAGGAATGACGCTTCCTATAACGACAGCCTCGGTTGGTCGGTCGGCGCGCGGCAGCGAAACTCAATAGCGGTCATGTAAATATTGCACGTCAGGAATGGTTTATTCTTTAAGCTCTCCAAGCGGCCAAGTGGGTCTCGGGCTAAGTTATGTAAAGACTGTGGTCGCTCAGTGGCATGAGATCTGTTGCCTTCTGCTGCGAGGGCCAGTGGAATTTCTGGAGCCTCGACTCCGGAGCTGTTTTTCTTTGCTTTAAAAATATCTCGAGGAATGCGAACATAAGGAACTGAAACATGCCTCTGACATTAGAATCTGTGTAATTCAGTCACAACAAATGTACAGTGTGACCCTGAAGGCAGCATCCCCTGACCTATCTGACAACATTAGCTCAGCTCAGATTTACAGTCAAATAAAAACCCCATTTTGACTTTTTTGTGTGTTTTATGTTGAAACAAGAGATCGTTTTTACATAGTGACCTATAAAAGAGCAAGAAATAACAATGTGCAACACAACAGATCAAAGCAGAAAACATGAAAATAACCTGGAGTGATCCCTCAGTGAGGCCAGAAAATAAAAGTACAGCAGAGAGAAGACCGCAGAGTAAGCAACCCGGGAGCCTGCATGGGGTCTCTGGATCAACATTTTACAAATTGTGTTACTTTAACTTCCTCTCACCCTCTATTGTGGTAAGAGGAACACTGATATGATTCTGCTGAGGGATATCAAGGAGACTTTTGCAAACCTCTGCGAAAATGAAGGCTTTTTTTCCCCCCACACGCACCTCCTGAGGACGAATCGACTCAAACATCGTCAGAAAGTCTTTTCTATAAAAAAAACTGAGTAGGGGCTGCTGACTCCTTTTGTTACTGATCTGGAAAAGAGAGGGCGCCCGGTATCACATTTAATCTGCGCTGGATTTTTCTTCTTTTTTTTTTACCTATAGGTGGTGGAGCCTTTCAGGTATTTTGCAGCAGTTGCAGCTCATGAGCCGTACAGAAGAGAAACCTGCTGCACAAGAGACAAAGCCGTCTGCTGTCTCCGTGGCCTCAATGGACCAGAATGCAATGCAGACGGCGTAGCCTATCACATCCCTGCAGGTCTGGGTTCAGAGCAACAGCCGAGTATAGGGCTCCTAATCTCTCTCAAACTATCGGATTGTTCACAGAAAATTGCCGCCTGGAGCTAAAAGTACACAGAAAAGTCCATTACTGCAGAGTATCACACCTGGAATGCAAATTGTCATCCGTGATTAACATCAGACGTTCATATCTGAGGCTGTAATGAGGTTTCAGGTTTCTATGTCTATATCTGTGCTGTAAAAGACATTAGTATCCACCTACCTTAGTCATAGGTGAATAAAAAAACATATATCAGCGGTAGATACACGATGATTAAGAGCTCCAGCTTGCTTTTGTGCTAAATGATGCCTCATGGGATGAAAGGCCCAGTGTGTGTGTGGGGAGGTTTAACTCACTTCAATCTCAGTGGTGCGTTCAAACACTAACGACCCTGGATTGGTCGATTCGTTATTAGATTTAAGGGAGTAACAGGCACACACAGGGCTACACAAACACAGTGATTGTGTATTAAAGTAAGGAACTGTTCCTGGAATGCAAATATCTCCTGGCTCGTAGTCTTATCGGACATGTATCGGTATAATTAAACTGTAAAAGAGCATCATAAATACCAGCTAGCTTCCACAGTGACGATGATGCACAGTAATGTTTGATTTAAGATGAGATCTTTTCATCAGCTGATCTCTGTCGAGTCGTAACACTGAAAAATCGATGCCTTTAACTCAATAATCAATAGCTTTTATGACCCCGCCGACCACTAGTCTGCACTTATGTTTTATTATGATCACTATAAAACGAAAGAATGTGAAATTAAGCATGATTCAAATGCACCAATCAGAAGCAGCACTGGTCCTCCCTCTGTATTGTACGTTGGTACATTTGTTTCTTTCTTCCTTTTCCTGAAATCATCACCCTGTATTTAAACTGGGAGGAATACGTCACTGTGACCGCGGAGTGTGTAACCACTTCGGCCTCCACTTTCAATACAAGAATAACATGTGACATCACTTTTTCTTCTACAGGGGTTAGCGCTGCAGTGCACATTACAAGCAAAACGCCAAGGCAAGCAAGCACCTAAAAATTTACAAGATAGATCGCAGTTTTGGAGAATTAGAAGAAGAAAAAAAACCCTGTGTTGCCTGCATGGGAAAATCACACCGTACAGACCTAAGTAAAAAAAATTGCCACCGACGTCCGCCCTACTTTGTGAGACAGTGATACGGAGGGTTTTTAAATAGCTAGACGTTTGCATGCTTCTGATGCCCTGACAGAAATAGGAAGACAGTTAGAAAACAACACCCAGTTTCAGCAAAAGCAGCTTCGGGGGGGGAAGGGTTTTCTTTTTTGTTCTGTTGTCAAGACGTTCTTCCTGCTCGAGTTCAAAGAGCATCCTGACGCTTTTCCTCTGTCTGATTGCACTGAGCAGGATGCTGAGAGACGGGGCAGCTCGGAGCTCATCAGTCTTTTTACAACCTGTAGCAACCGCTTCCTGCACAGGTTGATTATGGGCTGCACCGTGTTAGGGCTCGAAGGGCCGGAGTTGAGGTAATGTAGTGTAATGTAACCTAATAATGTTTTATTATCTACAGCCAACATTGTACATAAATGTGCATAACTATTCATATTTATTATAATCTACTTACTAAATTTCAAATTGCTATACAGTATTTGCATTAAACATGTACTCCCTCAGAATAAGATAACTGTATCAAGAAATCCACATAATATAAATTGCAATTGCCTTGTTGTTATAATTAACTTCCAAGACTTTGCTCATTGTATGCAACCCTTTTCTTCTACACAACATGTCTCTATCATGTTTTAACCTGTCAAAATATAACCATATGTTCTCCAAGCATATGCAAATTAATGTCATTTTGAATATTAGACATTAGCAGGATCTTCAATTTGCTTCCTGTTGGCTTCTTTTAAAGGTTGGCTTGTGGCCTAGATGTCTAAATGTATTGTGTACTATTTATTCATGGCAAGTCGTAGGGGTCGTCTGTGTCCACTTCATTTTCTCCTTTGTCTGCGTACAGACACTGCGAACCAGAGCTGCTCTCCCGGCTTAGGTCCAGAATATGTGGAAACAATGTAAAGTAGACAGCTTGTCCTTCCAGCTCCGAAGCTCTTAAAGCAGGGTCATGGCAGGGGAGGGCTGTCGTCGTTTGTGGCCTTTAGCTTTGCCACCTGGCTAAACAAGAGGAGAGATGTCTGTCCCGAGTCCAAGCTACTTGCTGAAAATAAACAGAGCGGCGAAAGCAGAAGTGCTCATCTGTGCAGCACAGACGGCCCAGGTGCATGCTGATTCCTGCTTTTGTCAGGGCTACAGGGAGCCATTTCACTCATTGCTTCCTTACTCTTGGTCCTTCATCATAACACACAGTTGAATGATCAGATAAGGACATGGATGCTGCAGTTTGGTGCAATTCAATACCTCCATATAGGACATAATGACATCAACTATGCTACAACATTGAAAAGAACTATTCCGAGGCACAGCACGAAAGTGAAAGGTGAATAGCCAGTTCCATGGACCTGTGTACATGCAAATGCTCCGACTATGAAATACTGAGGCTACAAAAACATTACAAGCACGGATAACTTGGTGAGAGAAGCCAGATCGCAGCGCTTGGCAGTGCAGGATTTCTACAGCTGACGAAAGAGAAACTCCCACCTAGTGACCAAATAAACAAACATGCCATCGATACCACAACAGACAAAGCCTAAGGTCCGTGTTTGATGTTGAACACACCTTCAACGGAAGCTATTATTACATAACGACTGATACAATGGTGGATAAATGATAGGGGAAATGCCAATAAGAGCTGAAATCCTCAACAACCTGCTTGTTTTTGTCCAACCGGCAGTGAAAATGCACGGTATGCAACTGGCAGTGATGTGAGAAGAGATCATGACGCAGCCTCTGAAATTTGATAAGATGTGTGGTGTTGCTACTTGATCGTTTCAAGACAAGACAAAAATCAATTCCGCATCTCTGATCGACAGAATTTTCTATTTGGATTTTAAATAATCTGCTCTGAAATAAAACGACAGGCGAACTCGCCTCTTGGAGCAGACTCGCTGTCATTGTGTCACAGCCAAATCTAATAACGTATCTGCCCTGCCATCATTTTTATAGTGAAGACGAGAGAGGGAGGGCCCCGAGTGGAGAAGCCCTTTTAAGATGATTGAACCTTGACTTGATTGAGTCTACAAGATGAAAGAACCCAATTAAGGATGAAATTGAAAATAACTAAAATGTGAGACTAGCCTGGATACATTTTGTGGCCTGAAAGGTGCTTCAATCTTGTTCCTTTCCAGGATGCACTGAGCACCACACTGCATGTTAGAGAGATACTCGCATTCTTGCGTTCACAGTGATGTAACTTTCTCCCAAATGCATGATTGAAAAAATATATATAAATTACAGATCAAATAGCCATGCCATGTTATCTTAATTCATATCACAGCTGCAGAAATGTGCAGCAGTGGTTTACAGAGGAACTGTGTCACCCTCCTCCCCCTTCCCCTCTGCCTCTTTAATCCACTGTCAAAGATTTCTGTGCACCTCCAGTTACAGTTCAAAAACACTGACAAAGCCGGTGTGAACGCTAGCTGTCAAGTGGTCAGTTATTTAGCCTGCCATGTGACAATAGGGTGAGGCGGAGGGTCAAATCCCACTGTGGTCAGTCTTGAGCGATAAAGACAGATCCCTGTAGCCGTTAGCTAATCCTGACAGAGAGGCCCTGCCAACACCATTAGGATAAAGTGTGTCAGCCGCCACATTCGCCGGACACTTGAAAAGAACACCAGGAACGGTGCTGCTATTGAAACACACCCAAGCGGAGACCAACAGAGGCGCGCACACAGTCACATGATATTCACTGCAATGAAGATTAATGTCGAAAACGACTTCTCACTTATCACCGAGGTGTCTTGTGGACTCTCTACAGAATAATCACAGACGCATGTGTGCTGTGGGCTGCAGCTAGAAAACAATATGGATGCTGTCTTTTCATGCAGACTTTTCTAATTCTGTTAAAACATCACACTTTGCTTTATGCCTGTCCGTCCATATCAAAGACATTCTGAAAGAAATATTTGTATTATGACACAGCACGGGTTCATACCACAGCTCACTTTTTTTGTGTGCGTATGTAACTCAAGTATCCCAGAAGGACAGCTTTTATTCAAGCCTCATGATCTTTTAATTAAACTACTTTCCAGCTCAGAAACTCTGAGCATATGTTCTCACATATTCATTGCAGGTTGGCGTATTCGGTTCGCAGAAACGCCATACAGACTTTGATAGGTCGCCGATGCACTATAAATTCTTTCAGGTGTTGGCAGCATGAAGCTAGGTTGTATCACATAGGCTATCACAGACTCGCTGCTTTGAATCATATTCTCACTTCCACATCAGCAGTCAAGGAAAGTGCAGAGCAACTTGTTTTTAGTAAAAAAAAAAAAAGAAAAGAAAAGAAAAAAAGAACCTAATCAAAACTAGAAACAGCAGCGACTATTTCCAGCTGAGAAAATCACCTGTTTAGTGGGAAAAAAATGAAACAAAGGGAAACGATTACACACCACCACAACCTCAAAACTGCAAACAATTTGACTTGATGACTCACAATTTAAAGTCAATACAAAATCCTGAACCACAGAATCAATTAGGTTACCTAATAAGGCAATTAAAAGAAAGTTGTTGTTTTTTATTATTATTTAGTGCCATATAAGCCCTATATGGATCAATAACTGAATATAAGGACAAAACAAGCAGTGCTCTATAAGAAATTTTCCAAATGTATATTAGAGAACAAAAGTGTAATCTATATAACAATCAAAGGATCAAAAATGCAAACTAATTGCTTATTTACATCTGATGACATGAGCCAAATTCTGTTAGACCATTTTTGTTTCCTGAAGCACGATGGTATCTGTCTTCTATGCAAATCACAGCCTATACGTGGAGTTGTGAAAGACCATGAGCCCAGTATAGTTAACAAGTCATCAATGACACCATAATTGTTTCCTCGATGCCAGATAGAGGGATAGAGATAGATAGAGAGCGGTGCCACTAAACTGCAGCCCCACTGGTTTAAGTGGTGGCCTATTGATTGCCCATTGTGTGTAAAGCCTCTCCTAATGCAGCAGTATCCATGTGCAGTGCAGTGCAGCATGGGAAGTGCTCCAGTGAATGAAAACCATCTTTGGAGCCAAACTGGATGTGTTGTGTTGTGTTGCGTTGTGTTACAGTAACAACTGTTAATATCTAGACAGAGTGACAGGAGTGTTTGTGTGTGTGGCTCTGGAGTAATAACCACAGCCCACAGCATTTACATCCATAGTACCTCTCCAACCAGCACTACAAATTTCCCAGAGGAAGCTATTGACATTTATCAGATGATACTGAAAC
The DNA here is from genome assembly GCA_030347415.2 of Decapterus maruadsi. NCBI lineage: Eukaryota > Metazoa > Chordata > Actinopteri > Carangiformes > Carangidae > Decapterus > Decapterus maruadsi. The sequence continues at coordinate 6,563,518 of CM064903.1, forward strand.
TGACACAGTGACTGTATGGAGCTGTGGAAACAAGTAATTCAAACTCCATTGCACCATTGGTGATTTAAAAGTCAAAGAAAATATCAAAAGTAGGCCAAAATCAATCTTTAAACTGTGCCTTCCTTTGTTATAAATGATCAGAGGTATGGTTTGTTTTGGTAATCTTACATGGGCTAATGGCTAATTTAGGATTAGCCCCAATCTGTGCCTTTTACACACTCATGTTTGCAACCAATCTTTATGCAGTTCTGCAAAATGCACAACTAGGATACACAGAGAAGAAGAATTAGAAAAACAAAACAAAGGAAACCCAGACATATACTGTTAAAAAGTTGCTTATTCCCACCGTGGGCTGCAGCTCCAGCTCTAGCTACGTTAAGTGGCCCTGATTATCTGTGCTGATAGAGGGCTTAGCGGGATGTAGCCATGTACGTAACACTACCCAGTACTAGCTGAATGGCAACAGTTGCACAGAAACACTTGCAGCAGTTTAACACACTGGTGTAGCGGATGTTGCAGCGTTACAAATGTGGCAACTAAGTGGAAAAACACTGCAGAGAGTAGAAGAGGGGAGAGGAAAAACCCTGAATGCGGATTCTATTAATAGTTAAATGCAATTAGTCATTTTGTCTTACTGACCTGTTGCGTCCTTTCAGCCGGATTCATCATCACAGCCTGCCGAAAGCTGTTATCCACATAAGACGCCATTGTTTTGGAAGACGCCGTCTGGATAGATAGTGAATTCCTTATCCTTTAGTGAGGAGGGAAGGAGGAGGGAAACGGCGTTTATAAATATCCAAGGGCAGGGTGGTGGGATATAGCTACACCACGACACAAGTCTCCTCGCCGTGCCGCTTTATTCTTGTCGCCTGTGCTCCGATGCGAGCGGATAAGCTTGGGGCTGGGAGTGCCCGGACCCAGGCCACGACTGGAGCCAGACAGCCGGAGCAAGCCGAGCCGAGCGGTCTCCTCGGGGGTTGTCTGTCTTTTCTGCTAAGCCGGAGCCGAAACCGGCAGTCCCACCGGGAGGAAAAACTTATTTAATACCAAGCGCGTGCTCAAAACAGTCTCTTATTATTATAAACTATTTAACATAACGTGGAAAATGTCCCTTTATTCAAGCCAGCGTTCATCAAAGCCATTCCTTGTCTCTTCAGCATTCTGCTTGCAGCGACGAAAAGAAAATCCCATGTAGGATCCGCACAAACATAACAAAAAAGTGAGCTAACACTTAACCCGTCAACAACAACCTGGCGTCCATGATGAGAGGTAGACCCCGGATACACTCACTGAGAAATATTCATTATATTAGCATTATTAAACGGGTCTAAAAGTGAGGATAGGTCCACCGCCGCCGCTTCTGCTGCTGTGCTCTGTTGTGTGCCACCATGGTGACTGACACACCAGCCGTCAAGTCGGACGGATTTAACTGGAGCACTTCCTGGAATGCTTTTCAAAATAAAACTCCAAGGAGGATAACGTTAACGAGCTTATTGCATGATATAAGAGACAATGAAGGATGCGAGGACGTGGTAGCTTATTTTGGGGTAAATTAAAACAAGGTTGATTTTTTTCTCCGGAAATGTCCTTTTAATTTCTCGAGCTATGCGAAATAAATAGCCTAGCACATATGCTACCTTTATCAACACAGCACGTTGCTATTTTTTAAATGATGACCTATCCCATTTATTCAGCTGCACAGTAGCCTATATTGTAAAAATGAACATTTTGCCAGCGACAATGTGAACCGCATCATTGAAATGAAATGGCCTATTTAGGCTATAGGCTTCGGTCAATTGCGAAATGTTAACCTTTTCGTAGGCCTATGTGATTGAGTGCTCAGTAGTGCTTCGACATTATCATTATAATTTTGCTTATATCATCACATGCTCAATCTCGACGTTTTTATTATCTTATTTTGAAGGCAAAATCAATGAATTTCCTGTCTGGTCGTCCTCATGTGCATGCAGCTTGACAGAGATTTGGTCACAAGGGGCGGCTCATGGGCGAGTCCATTTAACAAAAAAGGAAAAGAAATGGGAATGCTGAGGAGGAGTGAAGTTTCACAAAATGATGCGTTGATGCCACCTAGTGACCTATTACAGTAACACTGGTGTAGCCTATGGTGCCATCCACAAAAATGTTGTTGTGGTCACTGATAATTTATTAAACACGTAACCAGCCTAAGGTTAAAATAAATATGAAAAAGACCAGTGCAATATTTTAACGTGATATTAACATTTTATATAGCCTAGCAACATCACAGATAATGGAGAGTTCATCCAGTAGCTAAGTAGCTTATCAAAAAGTAGCTCAGCTTAGTTTTAAAGCAACATTAAATAAACTAGTGAACTTCAGATGAATTAATTCCTAGTCATTGCACTTCTCTGGAAAAAGTCCTCTTCAAATGTAGTTATTTTTGCAATAATCCTTGTAAAATTTCATAAGATTCAAGGACTGACCTGGCCTGCAGGGCCTTGTTAAGAAGAAGCAAGATAAGATAAGATAAAAAACATTAGGCTACTCATTCCAGAGAAGGAGTGTAGATGGTACAGCAGCAGCACAGATAACGGACAAGAGGTGACGAATCAGATCTTCAGAAATTTAATAAGACTGTAGAAGAAGTTAAGTAGACTGAGTCAGAGAGGTGACACCAATAATGTTAAATACTATGCCCATTGTTGCCTATACTGTTGATGAATTATGTAGACATTTTCTAAGCTATTTATAAGACAACTTCTGCAACCACATGAACTATACAGCATGAATAAAAACTTACTTAAAATAATCTGAATATATGAAGGTAATGCTGTTGTAGCCTAACTGTATTTACTGAGGACTGGTGCTCTCATGTTGATTTATTTATCTCAGTGATCAAGGACAGAGGTGGACGAGCTTCTGCGCCAGAAACATCCCCTGTTTTTAAAATGTAACTAGGCCACCAGCACTGACACCATGACAACAAGTTGTTGCATGACAACCAAACCGTGACCCCATGGACAGAGAGGACCGCTGCATGGGCTCAAGTTATCACCCAAGGGTGCCCATTATTCTGGTGTATCCAGACTTCAACAAGAGTACAAACATAACGGAGAAGAAGAAAAGAACAAAAAGATGCGAAGCAGTGACAGAGCAGCAGGAGGGCTGGAGCCTGGGCGCAGGATGATCTTCACAGGTAAGAGAGATTGTGTTATTCAGCTGGGAAGAAAAAAAAATCTGAATAAGGTCAGAGTTATAATTCAAGTGATGTCTTGGTTCTTATTCTTATATATCTGTGCACTTACTGTTATCATTTACAAGAATGCAACCGGATCTCGCTTTTTTGATGGGAGTAAAATGAGGGCAAAGCATGACTGTGCAAGTTTAACTGGGTGCTGCTCATGTGTTGTGAATGCTGCCTATTTGTCTGTGCAACATGAGTGGTGTTATATTTGTGATATAAAATGCAATGATGATAAAACACAACAAAATATAAAGTAATAATAATGCATTAACCAAATCATTTTAAGGCCTAAAATAAGCCTATTGCATAATTACTGTCACATATCATTATCATAACAACAAGAGAATCTGTGTGTTGTCTGAAGACCTCAAAGCCTTGTGCAACTGCAATTCATTGTCCAATCACATGGTCTGTATCCAAGCTGTAATTGGACACACGATGGCACTGTAAACCAGGGCCAAAAGGAAGTTAACAGACCCTGTGTGCGCCTCATTGTGCATGCATGAGAGTGCATTGGACAACATGTCATTCTGTATGCATTAGGACATGTTACTCCTAATGCATGTATCATCATTCACATCACAGAAAGCAGTTCAATATTTATCGAGGATTGAGAGGTGACTGCTGCTTTTCAACATCTTGAAAGATTAATTTAGTTTCTGTGTTTCTTGTCTGTCCTTCAGTAGCTGCTCCCTGCTCTTTCCTTATACACCTGTGCCTGTGGAGAAATACGTATTTTTAGAGGTATTATTTTTAAAACGTTCCTCCTTTTAAATGTCCTCTGTTTCTAACAAGGCCCAGATGGAATTAGAGACTACCGGCCAAGATCAAACTATTTCCCCAGGTACGTCGGTGTGGGCGCCTCATCACCTCAGGCCACCGGTGACCTCACTTATTTGTGCCGAGCTGCACCGTGCGCCCCTCCTCCTGCGCCCAGGCAGAGCCATGTGGGGGAGGTGGGCTGGGGCTGGCAGTATAACCAGCTGTTGAACAGTGGGACCCTGCTCAGCAATATGCAAATTAAGGTACTGCTTAAATCCATGTGCTGATTATGCACATGAGCAGAGAGCAGCATCACCTTCAGTTAATGTTACACTGAGTTTGACTTTGAAAAACACTGGGATATGAACCAATGCGCATGGAATTTCATTCATTTTGTGATAATTAGAGATAGAGCTGTAATGTATGGATTATTCATTAGGTTTTAGACGTATTGACTTCTTATTCTTATTATGATGTTATGTAAATAATTTACTTATAGGTCTTAGTTTAGTCAGATAATATGTGTTTGCATCATACTGACTGCACAGGCTGTGGGGTCAGCAAAATGTCACACATTATTTGGCAAAAATGTGAATTTTCATTTTCTTTCCCATTAAATCCAAATTTGATAATGTAATGTATTTATGAAAGAAAATAGAATTAATCTGACCTCAGTCTGTTTGCTCTGACAGAAAACTGAGATACGGGCTGCGCTGGAGGACAGAGTGACCCAGAGGTTTCAGGACTAAGTGAGAAATAATTGTGACCCTTGCCCATGTTGAATGTAATTTGTTTCCATTGCTTAGAATCCTATTATGTGTGTGTATGTGTGTGTGCTTTGTCCAATAGATAAGGCTCAACATCTCAGGTGTGCACAGTGTTGAGTGACTGCATTGTGGGCTATCTGCTTGCCCATTCATAATGCAAAACTTCCACTTGTGCAGTGACACACACACACACAGACACACACTGCCTCAAGCTGTAAGACACACAGGAAGCCACATACACAGATGCAGTCACGCAACTGATATAAACAGTTCTGACCCAACATTTCTCTAAATGGATGTAATCGGGTTGGGTATAGGCTAAATATCCCTCTTATTTATTTATATTTACCTAAAAAAAGTCACATTTCAAGAGATTCACTCTAAATTATACGCCAGGATGAGACTTAAAACCCAAGATGTGTAATTGTAGAATGTAAACTCGTCCTCCTCGTGTCATTATAGGCTACTTCCCAGATTCCCAGAAGTAAGCCTATGACATGACCTCAGTGGCCTCTGGAGTCATGGCTCTGGTTGTATCAGTCCGGTCAAGTTCCAGGAACTTAAAGAAACTTAAGTGTTTTTGAATGTGTGTCCCATTTTTCATGTCTTGGGTGATTTAGTTTCCTGGTGTCTAATGGACTTTTCAGTCAAACAGGACCGATATTGTGAAGTTTTTTGTTTTGTTTTGTTTTTTTGCAGAGTGAACATTTGTCTATGTCAGTGTGACCCAGACAGCTCATTCCCAACCGTTATTCTAGGAAATAAGTAAGTAAATAGGAAAGAAACTGAACCAAGAAAGAAAAGCACATCATTAAATTTGTCTGTTTTGTATGTTGTATGTTCTCTGTATTTTTTTTAACTGTTTTTTACTATGGACCGCCGCTGTGTCCGAAATAAAGAATTCAATTGAATTGAATTGAAATTGAATTGAATAACACAAATCAATCATCTGAAAACTGATGTTTCAAGATAGACAAAATAGGAGTGTGTTGGATGATTTTTCAACCACGTTTTAGGACTGAATAAGAAAGTGTCTTCATGTAATAGAAGGATGTTTGGTTGACAGGGACATCTCACATGGAAACAGTGACATGTGATGTGTGTGAGGGTGTGAATTTGTCATTATGGTCGCATTTGTTGAAATTGTTTGTTATTAGTTACACAATCCCTCAGAACTGTTCAACAACCACTTTCCTGGAAACAGCCCCTTCTATCATCCCTCTCGCACAATACAATATAATAGATGAGTCAGTGCTGTGCATGTGTCCAGGGGAGCAGGACACAGGGAAAGCCTCAGAAGTAAACACAGAGCAGCATGGAGTCTTAAAGGGACAGATGTCAGCATACAATGCGTCAAAAAAACAAAAAAAACATATTGTGGAGCAAGGAAATATTTAGAAAATAGTATAGTTTAGTAAAGGACATGCTGCATGTTATAAAAGGTCAGAGAGATGTTTTCTCAGGTTGTCATTCTTGTCTCCATCAGCTGGGTCAGAAGTAATAAAAGACATACTGTACTGTGAGTGACCTTCACTAAATTGCTAAGATGTCAAACCTCCCAGCCATTATAAAAATACAATAAGAAGAAAGAAAGCTGCTCGTTTGATGAATGTATCCGTACACCCATCAATATCTGGAGCTTTTACAGATGCGGATTCACTGGCATCCCATAAGTGTTTGTTGATGTGTCGTGTGAAGGAAACGAATGGATGACTCGAAAGAATGTGATAGGTGATAAAGTGAGTGTGTTCACCCTGTAGGTCGGAGATGTCAGCTGATGTATCTCCTTCACCACCTCTCTGTGGCCTTTCATGGCTTCATATTTGTTTGTTTTTTTTCCAGAAAGGATGTGACAGATGACTCACAACAAGGCATCAGCACCAAGTTTCGCATCAACACGTCTAACCGCAGATGGCACCCACACCGGCAGCAGGACCAGACTGTTAATGAGATGTGTCAAGTTTGATTAAACATCTTTTAATCTGTAACATGTTGACTTTCCAGCAGTTTCATTTTTCCTTGCCCTCTGGCTTGAATGACTAAAGAGACCTAGATTTTTGATATCAAATAGACTCAGATCTTATTCCTCAATCCACACACGCACACACATGCATAAATGAGAGAGATACATCTTTTTAGTTCTAGTTAAAGGCACTTAGAAAGTGTATAAATTATGCAAACAGCCAATATTCTCTTCCGTCTCTGGTAGGCTACTACACCTATGGTTGCTGTAATTCACTATACAACTTTGACAATACAACTAAGCAAGAAAAAAAGTCTTTATCCGCATTCTTACAATTTGTTTCAAAGTGGTAGGCTATAACCTGTAGCAGATACAGAATCAATTCCTTAAACTGAAGATTATTTCCAAAAATAACAGCAATAAACGAAGTTAGTCGGCCCCTTCTCTCTCACATTGTCACATGCAGCAGCCTGTAATCCATCCCCACGGCTAAAGCAATCATATCCACTTATATCAGCTGTAGATAACTGCACAGATTTTTCAGCACAAGAGAAACAACTTTTTCAAACTACTAATTTCATAAGTAAGCCAAACAGACAGCAATTTCTAGGGATTAGTTACAATTTGACAGCAATGCCGTCACTGCAGAAGGCTGCACTCAATCTGACAGCCACCTGAAGGCATGTGGTGGTTCAATTTTGTTGAGACAGAATACACACACACACACACACACACTTTGGACAACAAAATCTAGCTATTTAAGGGGTTTCACAACAGTGTTATGCTATAATGTGATGTTGTCCATTTGATATCTCCTCTGATCTATATTTGGCCACTGGGGAAAACCACAAGCAACAGCTATCTTGCAACAACTAGTTAAACACAATGTTATGAAGTGCTACCTTATTCGCTGGAGTAATGCAAAAAAAAATTTTTCTTTTCATGGCTATTTAACCCATTAATCATTTTTTCAAATTGAATTTGATTACTATTTCACACTATGCTGTTTTATTTACACTTCATTCATACTTGTGAAAAGACATTATCCTGGAATGACAGACAATTGATGTGTATATTATGTGTGCCTATATATGGTTATTGTGCATCAAGTCTCCCATTGTTGTTGTTGTTTTTTTGTTTTGTTTTTTTTACTGAAAAAGCAGGAATATAGGCTAAACAATATACAGTGAACAGCATACAGAACAGAAAGAAATAATGAGATGTGTTGAAGAATTCAGAAAACCATAAAACAAGGGGTTTTCTTAAATGTACTATTATGAATAAAGAACTTTATGGAAAAAAAAATTATGGAAACCAAAGACAAAATTTTCCCAGAGTAAAAGAAAGTCTCTGGTGGGCTAATCAGTGACAAGCCTTATAAATAGATTAACTGTTTCCGGATGTGTTCCGGAAGTTTTTTTTTGCATACTGTAATGTTTAGCAGTATAATATGTGTGTAAAATAAGTAAGGAAAATAAGTAGCTACATAACTAGTAGGATTTTATTTTGAAGACTTCCGGTCGGAAACGGTTGTGTCCATTCTTCTTCTACGCTTAACCCGTCCCAGTGCACCGGCCGGGGTTTTTGGCTAGCTGAAACAAGTGTCTTACATCGCCTTGTCCTTAAAAAAAATGTCTCACCCAACACCGTCCGAAAAGCCTTCAAACCCTGAAAACCCCCGTGTCTTCTTCGATATAGACGTCGACGGTGAACGAGGTCGGGACATTTTCTTAATGTAATTCTCTTAACGGCTCTCTGTGGCCAGTTTAACCGTTAGCCCAGGTTAGCTTAGCATCGCCCTGATCGCTTCCAGAGACTTCTGGAAATGGATTAATTCACTAAACTGCCAGGAAATTATTAATAACTTAGAAATGAGCCACTTTTTAAATGACATATGCATATTTGTATTTGTTATAGTGAGATCAATGTTTTGTAACGTATTTACCTTGAATGTGAGAGGTGTTGCAGAGTGGAGCTCGCCTCTTGTCTTGTGAATGTATGAACCACGTGTGGTTGTTTTGTCTTGTCAGATTTGTAAATGTAGCTGTCTCCTAACATTTCCTTTCTCATGCCACTGTGATGTAGTTGCAAGTTTTTTTGTGATTTAATTTGCATGGTCTATCGATCGTTACACTAACTGTTACTGTTACCATGTCACTCTGTCTTGCTAAGGCCCATTCTGCAGACCGCAGATTTGACATGGCTAGGTTGTATGTAATGCATCTTGAATATAACCCCATGTCCTGCTGCGCGTGTCAACGTTTAAATGTAGTGAAGATAAATTTAGATTCATCAGAGTATCACTGATAGGAAAAAAGTGATTTTTTTCCTTCCTGTTTTTATTATTTGGGCACAGACAGATGAAGATTCAGACACACACTGAGATCCTCTATCTGTTGATTCAATAGAAACAGTAAAAATGAGTTTGAAATGATGTGAATCATAAGCTATGGCATTTATCTGCAGATCTCAACCCTATGGGAGAATCTGGGACTGACAGATAGTGCTCTCTATTATTTAATCAAATAGAATAGATTTGCAACCAAAACAGAGATTTGAGAGCAAAAGAGAAGAAGTGACAATCAAAAACAAAAAAAGGGAGCGAAACAGCAAAAAAGATGTTTTGAGAGCATATTTCCTCATCATTTTTCTTATTAAGTTAAAAAGCAGATTTGGTAGTGTGTGGTGGCCCAAGACATCACGGAGGCGCTCCGTGTTGAGGTTTCCTTTAGTTTTTCACTCATGTATCTGTGATGACTTGGTCCAGATTGTTCTCAGGGAGCCGTTACTGTTAGGGTGGCTGAGTTAGTGTGTCTGTACTAACTGCAGTGTTTTCTGTCCACAGCTGGCCGAGTAGTCTTTGAGCTTTTTGCCGATATCGTCCCCAAGACTGCTGAAAACTTCCGGGCCCTCTGCACTGGAGAGAAAGGCACTGGCAAATCAACCGGGAAACCACTGCACTTCAAAGGATGCCTGTTCCACAGAAGTAAATAGACCTCACATCTGCATAAAACGTGACATTTCAGTTCAGAGGGACACCTTGAACTTTTAGTTTACACACATGAACTAGCCTAATACCAGTGTAGAAGAAGCTGAAAGGACATCCAGGACACCCACTGAGCCATTTGGAGAATGGGTAATGTCTTTGATCCTGAGCTTCCTCGTAAAATACATTTGTGAAAGGTGTGTGTGCAACAAAAATGTGTCAGACAGGTAGTTAACATTATAGAATAAAAAGTCTACCCACTAATACATTTTTTCCAGTAGCCATGCAAAAACACATTACTTAAAATGCAACATAAGCAGATTTAAATGAAACTGAGGCAATGCCGAAATATAATTTGACTGTTAATCTGTTTTTGTTTTTTTTCAGTCATCAAGAAGTTCATGATCCAAGGAGGAGACTTCTCCAACCACAACGGCACCGGTGGAGAGAGCATCTACGGGGAGAAGTTTGAGGATGAAAACTTCCACTACCAGGTAAAACTACCGTTGTGAACTTAATCTATTCATTAGCATTCAGGAAAGTTTCTGGGGTTTCTTCAGCCATAATTGTACATGTCTATGCTGTTATTCTTCTCTGAATTGGGGAGAGTAAGGCACTCCACAACTAAGGATACAACTCATTCATTTGTATATGGCATTCAAGCCATAGAACCTCAGAAGGTGCTGTTGGTTAATTTGTTTTAATTGGATTTTTTGTTTGAGTAAGCCATACAATTTCCCATTCCTTCTTGTGTGAAATTGATCAGTGTTTTCTTCGCCATGATGGTAACTCTGCTGCAGCACTCCTCTCCTGTAATTATTTATTTTCCTCTCCATGCAGCATGACAAAGTGGGTCTGCTAAGCATGGCCAACGCCGGGCCGAACACCAACGGTTCACAATTCTTCATCACTACTGTCCCCACGCCGCACTTGGATGGGAAGCATGTCGTCTTTGGACAAGTGTTGAAAGGGATGGGGGTCGTCAAAATGCTGGAGGCGATTGACACCAATGAAGATAACCCTGTGAAGGTAATTATATCCATCTTTGTCCGTATGTGTACACATGAACTCCAATATAAAACTTGGTAAACTTGGTGATATTTTCTTTCATGTTTCAGCTCTTTAACAGTGCATTTTATATCTGGGTTGAATCATGATTATGTTTTAGAAAGTAATTAAATGTCCCTGAGAGTTTGCAGCATTTTTCATCTTGAATTTCTTTAAACAACTTTTCCTTGCAGCCGTGTACCATCGGAGATTGTGGTGAGCATAAGGACGGCGACAGCTGGGGTGTCGCACCAGCTGACGAATCAGGGGACACCCACCCAGACTTCCCCGAGGACTCCGACGTCGACTTTAAAGATGTAAGTCTCAGTGCCGTCTTTGATCTTCAAGGACACGGGTGAACTTAAAGCAGATAGCATCAGTCCGCTCCGCAGGCCTGAGTTACAGGGCCACTCTGGCATTTGGGGCAAAGTGAATGTTTGTCAGATGAGAGGATCAATATAAATTTCAATATCAAGATCCAGGACATGTGTAGCATAGCAAACACCGGAAGCACTAAACAAACTCAAGGGCTTGTCCCCAAACGAGGGATGATGGATCGCTACAAACATTTTGGATGTGCTCAGTTTCGATTTTGCCTTGAAATAAAGTTGTTCAGACGGTCTGGCAGGACCAATATCTCTGTTGTCACACCTCTGTCTGCATTCTGAACAAAACGCTGGTCGTGACCAATAAAAAATGATGTCCAAACCCCCAAAAAGATCAAACATCAGCCATGGTTTCCAGCTAAAGGGAACAAAATTGAAGTTTCCTTTTGTACTTTCACTTTCAGGTCGATAAAGTTCTGTCTGTGGCCGAGGACGTGAAGAATATTGGAAACAACCTTTTTAAGAATCAGGACTGGAAAGCTGCTGTCAACAAATACAGCAAAGCCCTCAGGTAAAGCACAATTACTTTCATTCTCAATCACAGTGAAAATAAATCTCTAACACATTTCAGTGGCCATGGTATCTGTGAGTTTTAGAAATCCTATGAGGAGACCAAAACCAATAACATATTTGTTGATCATCCCCAGTCTTTCTGTTGCTCTTGGCTTAAAAACAGTCAGATCCTATTGAAGACATGAATGAGTCACACTTGCTTAGATTAAAAAAAAGGATGAAATTGTTCTCTAAAAGGGAAACACAAGATTTGTCTCAATGTTCAATCAAACAATCAAGTCATAAGTGTAACAGTGTGGCTCATTCATGTGTTTCTAATCGTTTATAGACAACAGTGGAGTCAGTGTGCAGCGTTATCTTCTTAAAACTGAAATTGGAAGCCAGACTTGTATCCACTGCCAGTTCTGTTGAATGATACATGGCTCTGGGGGAAAAAGCCACATTCACCCCCCCCTTTGAAAATTAGGCTAATAGAGAAAGAAGAGACAGGAGTAAACAATGCAACAATCACTTTGTGACAGATTGTTGTTCTGTGAATATTGATCATGCTGCTTATATACAGCATGGCAGGTGACTGTTACCAACTTTAAAGGACATTTCCAGTCATAATCAATGTTTACCTCAGATATAATCAGGTCAACTATGATCAGTTCATTTCATACCATCCATACTCCCAACTGCAGCGTGTGGACGTTTATATTCGTTTTTGTTCAAGAATCTATTGTTTAAAAAAATTGTTCTGTGGTCACAAGTAACATCCTTTTGACCATCATTTAAATTTTAAAATTCACTTTACAATTAAATTAAATCAAAATTCGACTTACCGCGGCTTCCACATAGTTCCTTTCCGGGTCAGAGAACACAACAGCAGAGGGACTATGAGGCATTTGTTCTTCAAGCAAATTTAAAAATTTAAAAGATGGTCAAAAGGATGTTACTTGCGACCACAGAACAATTTTAAATTAGTCCAGAGCCCATTAATGAACTTTGAAAAAACAATAGATTTCTTGAACAAAAACTAATATAAATGTCCACATGCTGCAGTTGGTAGTATAGGTGGTATGAAATGAACTGATCATAGGTGACCTGATATCTGATGTAAACATTGATTATGACTGGAAATGCCCTTTAACATAGCCTGAAGTAGCCTATAGAGATTCAGGCACTTACTAGAATAATTTTATCCTCCCACTGCAGTGTCACCTGTTACCAGTTCAGCTCTAACAGTGCACAACACCATCTTTCCAGTGTCATATATCAGTGGTGTCACCAACAAGGAGTCTGATTTTGCTCCTGCAGGTACTTGGAGGTGAGTGGAGATCTGCTGGAGGAGGCGGCGCAGCAGAAACTGGAGCCCACAGCCGTCAGCTGCTTCCTCAACACAGCAGCCTGCAAGCTGAAGATGCAGCTGTGGCAGGACGCCCTGGACAGCTGCACTGAGGTAACATGGGCTAGAGCTTAACTTTTAAACTAAACACACATCGGGTTTACAGCTCAAATACCGCTCAGGATTCCCCTGCTAAGAATTCATGGCTTTTCAGTTGTAGATGAGATCAATATCACTCACTTAGGGATGTAAATATGACACTACACGGCCAGTAGCTGGTTAACTTAGCATAAAGAGGCAAAATTGTCAGTCTCACTCCAAAGATAACCCCACCAGAACCTTTGAAAAGCAATAACAGAGCAGGGATTTCTTGGAGTTTTATCATAATGGATGTTGAAAAGCAGCCAGTAGATATTAAACCGGACGAGCACATTTCTGATTTGCCGCTGCTATACAGTCAATCCAGTTCTTTGAATTTAATTTCTGATGTGAATTTCTTTTGTCTCACAGGCTCTGGAGCTGGACCAGGCCAACACTAAAGCGCTGTTCCGCAGGGCCCAGGCCTGGCAGGGCATGAAGGAATACAGCAAAGCCATGGTAACATCCACAACAGCTCCACAGTCTCTAAAGTAGCTTTAAAGAAGTTCAACTTTCAAAGAGTGATGTGTCCTTGTCTGTGTAAATGGAGAGTATTAGAAGCACAGGACTGGTGTTTAAACTGGATGAATTAGTTTGATTCAGTGGTATAATTGCAAAACAACCACTGTGAGCAGTAGTTTAGCAGATGACAGGAGCCAGTTAACTCCTCTAACATTTCTTGTTAAGAAGATGAGACTGAATCATTGAATCTGACAAGAGACATTGTTTTCTGTGTTTCTCACTTGACAGACTGATTTGAAGAAAGCTCAGGAAAAAGCTCCAGAGGACAAAGGTGAGAAACTTTTATCTTTGACATTTCTTCAGCTTCTGCACAGAGCCTGCCTTTCCATGACTTCATACCATGCCAAGAACGCAGAATGATTTCCACATGTGCACATTTAGTCGAACATTTCATGCACATTCACACAATGGCTACTGACGTTTTAATGCAGAGGAGCCAAGTGTAATCAGAGGTTTTGTTTTATAAGGAGGCAACCTAAGGCAAGTGGTGGTTTGTCACTCTAATCCATGAGTGGATATTTAATATAAGATCAAGAAGAACTGAGATAAAGAAAATGGAAACTGCATCAGGGTATTGGAATTGAAAAAGTTCCTTGACTTTGACTTAAATGGATGAAACGAAAGGATTTTACAGACATAAGCCTTTTTTCCAACCCGGAGAAGCTTATTCAGTTGTATTCTGTCTAATATATTCAGATTCTTCTGCAAAACATTGTTCAGAAATGATTAATTCAGTGTCAGGTAAACACAAAGACCTTAATAAATGTTTATCTGAAAAACCAAGGTGCCAAATCTATTCATATGCTGAGAGTACGTGTGATTTAATATTAGACTTCGATCCAGTGAGATAAAAGAACAATCAGTTGACACACCAAGCATGTTATTAGCTGTAATTTCCAAACCATAAGCCTTGTCTTTTTGTTTTTTGGATTAAGTCTAGTCATATTATTGTTGTGGATATAGAAGCCTCTGATCCTGAGCTGTTACTCCACCTGCTCTGTTTGTTTCAGCAAAGAGTTTAGACCTATTACATCCTCCCAATAAGTAAAACCTGAAGTGCACTCTACAAATCTGGAGCTCGTCTCTACTTTTTCGCTGTTGCTGTGCTCTTCTGATATTTTAAGCTGCAGTTTATTGGCTGCTGGCAAACAGATAAGAGCCATCAGTGTGCTTCATGCTCTCCCCGTGCCTTCAGGAGTAAGCTGTCTTTAAAGTGAAATTGACAGTGTGCAGAAAGACGGGCAAACTGTGACAAAGCGGATGCATGGGGGGACTGAAAACAATGTTTGAATCTTTTAGCATTCATGGGGAAATGGTTTCCAGTTTTGATTCTTCTTGTTGAATTTGGTTTTCGACAGACTAAGTGAAAGTGATTTCTTATCGTTGACAGCTATCATCAACGAGATGAAGAGAGTTCAGCTGAAGGTCCAGGAGGAGAAGGAAAAAGAGAAGAAAATCTATGCCAAAATGTTTGCGTGAAGATCTCACATGATGATGCAATGAAATGTTCATATCGTTGATCAATATTTGAAGTTATCTCTTAAAAAAAAAAAAGGGGGAAAGCTGCACTTAACACAGATCACGTGTCTGTAACCAGGTTCAGTATTTTCAGTTAACAAGCTCTTTCCGGTCGGCACATTTCTCACCGTCTGTGTTCTTATTAGGGAATAACTGTTGTACCTTTCGAGCTGTCACCATTTTGACAAGCGTGCTCACTGTAATGAATAGTTTCAACGTTCGTTTTGACGCGTGCCTGACTCTGCTGCTCTGAAAATCTGGGTTCACACTTGGCACCAGTCTTTGTTCTGGGGTTTTGAAGCAGTTTAGCAAAAAAAAAAAAACTTCTGTTGCATCGTTTCACAAAAAGCATTTTTGACACGGCATCCTCAGCCACATAAAGTACACCCATTTGTTTTTATTTATGTTTGTTTTTTACAAAGGTCAATAAATCAAAAAGGACAGCAGTCAAGTGTTCTTTATTCATTATTACTGTGATATTATATTATCAACGATATTATGTACAATACTGTGTGGATCAAAATATACCTGCAATAATGCTAAAATAAACCTTAATTTAAGAAGACTTTGTTCGTTTGTTCCATTACTGAGCTGAACGAACTACATACCATTACACAGTTCAAGTATATCTATTAGAAAAGCCACTTTGCATGTGAACAGTTTGAAATGCCTGTAATGTGATAAAAACTGAATGCAAAAACTACAAAACTGCTGATTTTGATTTGTTTTCTTTTTTTAAATGGTCCTGTATCAATGGGTTTCATAACCCACGAGCCACATTGAAACGCAAGTACCGCACTGTATAATTTAAGCATTAATTTTTTATGACACAATGCCGTTCTCTTTCCAAAATCTTTACTGCTTAGAGATTTTTTTTTTTTTTTGCATCTTCAAAAACAGCTACAGGTTATTTTCAGTTCCCTACTTAGTTAGGCACATTACGAGTACTGTAACCCTGAATATCTTTGTACTTCACGGCCATTTCTCAAGACAAAAGGTTGAAAAAAAAACAAAACACAAAACAAATCACATTCCATTGTAGGCCGGTCCTCCGCCGCCTTCAGGAACAACCCAGTTGATATTTTGGCTCGGGTCCTTGATATCGCAGGTCTTACAGTGGACACAGTTCTGAGCGTTTATCTGCAATCTCATCCCATCTCCTGTTTCCAAGGGAACGTACTCGTACACACCTGGCGGGACATTGGCAAGGGAGAGAAAGGGAAACTTGTCAGAAAACAAGGAGAAAATGACATGGGGACAAAAGGAAAGCCAAGTATTAGAGATGGAAACATAGCAGTATA
Organism: Decapterus maruadsi; assembly: GCA_030347415.2. Lineage (NCBI taxonomy): Eukaryota > Metazoa > Chordata > Actinopteri > Carangiformes > Carangidae > Decapterus > Decapterus maruadsi. The sequence goes on from CM064903.1 coordinate 6,579,971, forward strand.
TCTTTATAGGCCGCTCTTCGATGTACAGCAGGTCAGGGACGCAGGTGATCAATACAGTAACACATGACATGTATTCATCTAAAGCCACAGCATTACAGCCTCAGTGCCCTCAGAGACCTTCCAGGTTTTTCAACAAATGTGACACAACATGAGCTGCTCTCTGTTAACAGACTTCAGGGACGTTCAACCGAAGTGTGGTCAAATTAAAACTGTAATTCTGACCTTTTGAGACAGTTTGGCCACAGAAAGTTATGTTCTCCATTCACATACAGATGTTAATACTGGAGCACAGAACTATTTGTTTTTGCTCCCTGTAGTGAAATGGCACTTGTAGGTTTTATTTTGCAACAAATGCAACTTCTGTCACATGACAGAAAAACTTTTTTTCAGCAACAGATCAATAAGCTGTAGACACATCTGTAGGCTCGTCACGGTTTAAAGAAGCACTTGATGTTTTTGAGATAAAACGTAGACTTCACTATTGCCAATCATCACATGAAAGATGGACAAGCGGATTGTTTCCCTGACTCTTTTGAACAGACGCATTAAGACTTGATCACAGATAAACCAGCGCAAATCCAACTGGCCTGTGTGAGCGTAGATATTCAGCCTGAAAAACAGCAGTTTTAAGCTGCTGGAGCCTGACAATAGGATGCAATCTGCAGGTACAAAAATATCTAGCTACCTAAACTGGTATATTTAATTACCTATAAACACTGGGGTATTTTTGGCTGATCATTTAATTTAACGTGAACTTCAAGACAATTGCACAAACGTGATTAAAAATGAAAATTCTTTGTGCACAGCTCACTAAAATGTCACAGCACAGGTTGAGACAACGCAGCAGCAACAATGGCGGCTTAATGAGTTTTGCCTACAATACAAATTCTAGTTGATGTACCATAAAAGACAGGTTCATAAGGGCGGGAATGAGAAACAGTGAGGCTGTTCCAGCTGATACAAGTACCTGCTGCTTTTGAACGGTCTGTACCGTTTCAATTGCTTCCCGGCTTTATTCTAAGCCCCCCCCCCCCCCTCCCCCCACCACCACCACACACACACACCCCCTTTGTTACGGCTCGTCTCTGAGGGCTACAAAGCGGTCGGCTGTCTCAATGCATTTGGACTGTGTCCGCATTAGCATGGCCATCAATAAGTTTCAAAGTTTCCAGAGAATTCAAAGAGTTCCAGCGTCTGAGACTGAATAAAGAGTTCAGCTTTTCAATCAACTGCTTCACTGGAAATGAGATAAACACAGCAAATAACTTAAGACGGCAAAGCCAACACACACATGCCAACGCACTCTTATCCTGTTGATAAAAAAAAAAAGTCCATTTGTTGCATGAAAAATGTTGGTTTCAAGCCAAACAATCAAAGTTTTTGTGTATAAAAGCTTTTGGTATTTCTGAGCAGAGTACCACCTCAGTAATTTGGTGTGTGCAAAGGTGATGTAATGCTTTTTGTTCCTCGCTTCCTGACTCTGGAGTTATTTGGAGATTAGAAAAATGAATCAAAGTGTGTCACTGGCCAAGAGCAACAGCGTAGATGCTTCATTTAGCCTTCTTTTGAAAATCATGTCCAGATCAAACTGTGGTAATCTCTGCCTCGAATGAGAACAGCACCTGAAACATCTGTTAGATCATCTAAAAAGATTTAATTTGAAACAGTTTGGTTTGGTTTGACAAAAGACGAGTTACTGACCTCTGGGGAGCCGTGACATTTTCCTTTTTTTTTCTTCTTACAAGCCAAACATTTAATTGAAAAAATAATTGGCAATAAAAAGCTATTATTGTTGATTTCAGTCCTTGTTTAGTATGAGCACAGGAATGTGAGTTTCAGGAACCACTACACTCAACACAAACATTTAATTATACCACAGGGACTTGGGCATTTTTCATTACCAATTAATCTGATTAAATAATTTTGTTTGGCCAGTAGCAACAGTTTGTGGCGTACACCTTCCTGTGAGGTGGAGAAAAAAAAAGGGAGGAGGAACGATCTACATCTATTTCTGTTCATGGTGTGTGTCTCTGCATTGATAACCTGTAGTTTGCACATCAGGGACACTTGGCTCCATCTCACACCTGGCAAAAGCAGAACCAGACGCAAAGTGTCAGATCGACGCAGTTGTCATTTTCCCGTCCAGTGCCCACATTATTTAAGTAGCACTCTGGTCTGTGGTAAGTGGTAAAGTGTTGCACTGTTATTTCAAGGATGAATTATCACAGGGAGTGACAGGCGGATGCACAGAGGACACACACTGTTAGTCACACACAGGCAAAGAAAGCTGTTGCAGAGAAATGTCTTTTCTTCCTACCATACTTTGGTAAAGCACCTGAATGTGTCTACACGTCACTGAGTCTCATATAGATATAACTCTTAAAAATATGTTTTGTGATTTGTGATGTCAGTTACAATGTAATAAGGAGGCCAATTCAGGTTTATAGTGGGCAAGCTATTTGATATTTTTGCCTTGATAACTTGATTTGAAATGTTAAACAACTGTCAAAATTGTAGCAGATTAATTTTCTGTCCTCCAGCAACAAGGTTTGATTTGCAGAAATTTTCCACAGAATTGCAGGGTCTCACCTCTCAGGCCTTATAAGCATGGATCATATGAAGTCACAGGTTGTACATTCAGAGCACTGAGCCATATTGTGTGAGCCAAATGCCACAAAAGAGGGGGAAAAAAAAGGAGGAGGAGGACTTATCTCCACTCTGACAGACACATTCAGAGGCTGTGCTGTTTTTACCTGCAGGGCAGAAGCGCTGCTCGGGTCCGTCGTATATGGCCAAGTTCCTGTCGACCGGGACGCTGTCGTCCTTCAGGGTCAAGTGCGCGGGCTGGTCCCCCTCGTGATTGGTGCCGCTCAGTGCCACGGAGGAGAGCAGGTCAAAGCTTATTTTGCCGTCTGGCTTGGGATACTCGATCGGTGTACAATCTTTAGCCGGTTTCAGCTGGTGTGCATCAAGGCCTGACGGGAAGATAGAGAGCAGCCGGTTACGAAATGTTGATTTTCTCTGCACAGATAAGACAACCTCATAACTCACCTGCAGAGAACCCACCGGCGCTCTGCCCGTCTGCAGCAGCACGGCTAAACAAAGGGAAAATCTATAGTGCCCCACCTCCTATGTAATATGCTTTCCACATTCAGCTGAGGGTATGGACCCCTTTTGTTAGAATCAACAATGTAAGAAGGTGGAATCACAAAGAGCTTTTACAATTACACATCACCCTTTGTAAATCCTTCAATCTCATGTTTAAAATGGGTTCTTTGTCGAGTCTTCCATGAGCAGCTAAAAATGTTCAAATCTGTTTTTATTTCCAGCGATGAATCCATTCTGCTAAACGATACTCACCGCAGTGTTTAAGTGTCCATGGCTCTTTCCCTCTGAAGATCCAGTAGAAAATCCCAGTGTAGACCATGCCACCGTACAGGCCAAAGTAATTGTGGAACGACGGCCTGATGTTTCTCACTGCGTGCAGCTCTTTCCAAACCCAAGAGTTCTTCAAGGTGTCGGCGTACTCGGACACATGGAGTCCTGGGATGACAACAAAAATACTCATATCTTACTCTGCTGTTGTCACGCTGAATATAGCCATACGAAACTCACTGGGTAAAAAAAACAACAACCTGTCAATAGATTTCAATGCATTTCCAGGTGTGGAGGTTACACTTAAGGTACATTTGGAGTTTAGAGATTTCCACTATGCTGATTTATATTTTCCTGTGAAATTCTGTGGTGTTTTAAGCCGCACAAATATGTATTGAATTGATCTGTCATTATTTTACTTTGCTGGGTAACACTTCAAATCATTGTAGCTACCAAGTTACCTAATATTTGTTCACTAAGCATTTGTCAATACCAAGACTTTCTGAACATTATTCATGCTGGCTGAGTTTCTCACAGCAAACACCAGTACATATACTATATATCTATTTTTTTGTTGTTGTTGTTGCTAGTGTTAAATTTTCTCGTTTTACTGTAAAAACTGATATTTAGAGTTTATTGCCTGACCCTGCACAGCTGACACATGCTGCTACCTGACAGCTTTGTAGCTCTGTTTATGGTTATGTAACTTGAGATTATGCTAAAATCTTTTTCCATGTTGCATTCCCCGTTTAGTGAGGTTTCTGAATGAATTTGCTTTTAAGAGTGGAACTGAAATAAAAATGAAATGCAACTTTTTACAGCTGCTCCGATAATGATTATTAATGGGTCTTAAATTCTGCACCTGTCGTCTCTGAATCCGGGCTCTCAGCGGTGACTTTGGGGAAAATGGTCTCAGCAGCCAGCATGCCGCTCTTCATTGCCGTGTGGGTGCCTTTGATCTTTGGGACGTTCATGAAACCGGGGCTGCAGCCAATCAGCAGCCCTCCAGGGAAAGTCAGCTTCGGGATAGACTGGAGAGGACGAGGAGAAAGTTTGAGCTCAATTACAACTTTCTTGCGTACTACTTTCTGAGATCTTATGCTTGAAACATGATTTCAAGAACATGACAGCTGCTCAGTGTACTGTATCCTGAGTAAATACACTCACTGTATTGCGCTTTATTAGGAACACCATACTTCCCAACACTTCTTTTGCTCTCAAAACAGTCTCAATGCCAGTCTTTGTGCCGTTGCACAAGATGTTGGGAACTTTTCTTTTAAGATTCAGCTCCATGTTGACATGATTGCATCACAATCTATTTCTGCAGATTGGTCCTGCTGAGCTACATGTTTGTTTGTTTTTCACACCATTCTCAGTAAAAACTCTCGAGACTGTTGTGTGTGTTAAACCCCCAGGAGATAAGCAGTTTTAGAAATACTTACACCAGCCCATCCATGTGAACATTGATTGAACCTCCTGACCCCTACCTGCATGAGTAATTATAATGCACTGCTCGTACACGATTGGTTGGCTGGATAATTGCATGAAAAAGCTTGGCCGTTATAGGTCACCATTTATCTATAAACCTATAAATTATGATATGAATACATAAGCAGTGCATGTGCTGTATATTTGAAATAAAAAACATTTTGTGCATCTGTGTTTGTAAAGAGTTGACATTTTGTTGTAGTAAATTCACACGGCTCATGTATAAGGAGATGTACTGTATCTAGACATCGGTTTTCTGCCACTTATCTCAGTCAAGTCACAGTGGCAGCAGGTTAGCAACAACACCCAGCTCCTTCTGAAGGATCCTGAGGTGATCCCAGACCAGATGGTTTGACATAATCCCTCCACTGTGCTATAGGTCTTCTACAGAGTCTCCTCCCAGTTGGACATGTCTGGAAAACCTGGGCTTTCAGCAGATGCCCCCACTTACTCATCTGACTTTTTCATGTCAATAATCTTTAACTACAAATGATTCACTTTAGTAAATACATGTGCTGTTATTGAGACAGATGTATCAAATACTATGCAGGTTTGGTTTATTATCAAAAAAATAAAATAAAATAAATCAGCTTCCTTTGTTTTAACTGTGAAACTTGACACCAGGTAACATCAGATGAAATGACAAACATCCCCCATCTGTGATTAGGTTTCTTTCCTTTAATCATATTCTAATCTGTGATTTATGCCTAGTAGTGACTTTGCATATCCACAAAACATCATCTATCCCTGTGTTAGAGTTTCAGAAGACATTTAAAGCCTCACAAGCATATTAGGTGTAGAATAAAAAAGACCAAAACACAATCATGTATCAATAGTTGTGAAAAGATTCAGATCAGCTGAGTTTGCAGACAAAGTAGGACATTATATTTGGGATTCTGCCAACAGCTTCACTTTAATATGAAAGAAGGAATAAATTTAAGCAACTGATAAAGTTTAACAGAGTATGCCTGGCAGTCTTGTCTGTAGTTCACAAACAAAAACTGGGAGTACATCCTTTTTCTTATTTCCCTGAAGACAGAGCCCCACTCACACTCAATCTTGTCACTTTTAGATTAGGTCAGCTTTATGGCACTAAAAGACTCACGGGTTTTATCATAACGAACAAAAGTTAAAAATATGAAAAGTTTGACAATCACGCTTTATGCCCCATCTGTCCTTCTCCTCCACATTGATAATACCTGTATTCCTCCTTCGTTCAGGGCCCTGGCTCCATATGCAATCCTGTTTCCTCCCTCCAGAGTGGGCGCTACAAACGGATGGTGTTTCCAGCGCTGGAACTCTCTGAAGGGACTCAGATAAGGGTTGGTGTAGTCCAGCCCGACCTGGAGCGTGAAAAGATTTGCTGCTTTAAATTTAAATTATTTCATATAGTTACAGTTTTTTTTCTTTTGTTTGTTGAAGACACAAAAAACATTAGTTTTATATAAAAACTAGTAAATGATTAGCCTTTGAAAGCTTTGAGTGTAGCATGTGCAGAAACCCTCAAACACCTCACAGACTGCTTTAATCATCCTCAGTGTCTTTAATATCTTTTTATAGGGATCAGTGCTCACGGAAAATGTCAGAACAAACAGCCAACTAGGTCTCTGTGGTCCTCTGAGGTCGTCCTTTCACAAGTTAAAGGTCTAAGGGAGCGTGTAACCAATGTAATAAGTGAAGAACTGCAGCGACTTCTCTGTGCGTTTTGTCTGACTAGACAAGTAAAGCTTTGGTCAGGGAGGTGGAACCTGCCAGAAATTCGCAGCAGTGACTCTGTGAGGTGCTATTCAATGTTATGGTTCCACAGTCAGACCTAATACAGTCTATGGTTTAAAAAAAAAGGCCAGTCTGAACACAAACTGTAGCTCATCATCTGGTTAATTATTCATAGGGTCGAATAATGGCAGTGACATAATAACATGGGTAAGTTTCTTAATAACAGGAAGTGTCTGCGCTGAATAAATCAATAAAGTAAACAGAATACAGACTGGACAGAGTCCAGTACACACAGTCTGTGCCTAAAATCTGGGATTCGTTTCATAGCAAAACAACACGCAATCAGGGCAGAGCTGATGCTATATATCAATCAGTGCTAAAACAGTAAAATTGAACCCAATTAATGCTCAGTGGAAAAAGCATTTCACCACTGCTGACCCATCAGGTCTGCTACTAAAAGAGCAACTGTCCTGGTTCACAAGCTACTGAAGTCATGTTTAAAATGTTTTTACTTCCTTACTTGGGGGTACCGTGGCTGTCAAAAACTCAACACATTTTAACACACAATGTGCAACAGTAGCGCGTCTCACTCTCTTTTGACAAGGTTATTATACTTCCTAGAGGAAACACTATACTGTATAGTATATCTCCACTGTGGTTGTCAACATTAATTGCAAAGACTAAACTGAGTGTTCATTTGGCTTTGTAGGATAAAGAACACCAAATAATATCAAACTGTTCATGGCGTCACATATTATACAGTACTCTAACAATAAGCCTTTAGTTAGTTACTGCATGAATGGCATTCAACTGTTACTTTCATTTGGAAAACTGAATACAAAGTCTCTCACCACAAAGCCCAAGGCCACTAGTGGTTCTCCTTCATTCAGGTGATACAGGAAGGATCCGCCGTAAGTGTTCCTGTTCAGGGGCCAGCCCACAGAGTGCTCCACTCTGCCCGGCCTCCACTTCTTCTCATCAATCGTCCACAGCTGACAAACAAAGAGGGAAGGATGAAAAGACGAATTATGTTTCCATCAAGATAAAACCAGAGGCAGCAGGTTTAACACACGTTACTACAGAGATACTATAGTATACATACAACTATCGATGGCAGATTATTTTCTTGATTTTAAGCAGAATGGTTGTGGAGAGCAGGTGGTTGCATTTCTATTTCATACTGTGAACCTCAAATTTAGGCCAGATGGTAAATTCAGCGCAGAAAGAACATTAAAGCATCCAATTTTTATCAGATTCCTCAAAACGGACGTGACTCATTAAGGATAATCAGATTAAAGGGGGGCCAGGAACAGAGCAGCAGCAGCAGCAGAGTTACATCCAGCATTAGCTTGATGTGGGTGGTGCATGTTATCTACCTCCTTGAGGCCAATGGCATAGGTCTGGGGTTCACAGTTCTCCCGCAGGTCGAACTGCTTGTAAAGCTGCTTGGCCAGGTGACCGTGACAGCCCTCTCCGAACAACGTGACTTTGGCATGCAGCTCCATTCCCCTCTCAAAAACATCCTGAAGCAAGAGAGAAACAGGACAAACACCCGTTATTTTAAAAATTATTTGTCCAATTGCTTTCTGTGCATAGGACAGAACAAAACGTGGTAAAAAAACAACAATTTTTCAGACTATTCAATGATTTTGTCTGACAACGCCGGCCAGGGAAGAAGAATGAGGTAACAACAGAATAGTCCTGTGCTTTGAGGACACAGTTCACAGTCATTTTCCTTCACCTGGCCTGCCTAGTGTTTTAGTGTCAAGGTGAGATGAGGTTTCCCAGACGGGGCATTGGTTGTCATCAACTATGATAAACTGTATAAAGTAAAAATGATCAATTGCCTTGTCAGACACTTATTTTTAGTCTTCATTAGTCGCAACCTGGCATTAAACCCGAAGGAACAGAAGAGAACTCCTGTACTTTTTACTGCACAGTACCTTTGGCGAGCCATCCTTGGCCACGCCCACATCATTGGTGGCAATTCCTTTCACACTTCCATCCTCATGAAACAAAACCTTGTCAAAAGCAAAACAGATAAAAGATTAAAATTAATTTAATGAGATTATGAACATTTTTATTATAATGAAGTGAAGCTAAAAGGGACACTGTACATCTGATTAGCATGGTACATCAACATTTCCACTGATAAAAAGGCAAAATTATCTAATCAGCCAGAAATGACAGATCCAATGCATCGTTTAGGCTGTTGAAGTAAAAAAAAAAAAAATCTGTACACTGTCAATGATTGTGGTCTTTTTGGATCATACAACTCAGAACTTGTTCTCAGAAATGTCAAATTTGCTCTCCACTTTTGAGTGGAATGAGACCAAACTTAACAACTTTAATTAAATAGAGAGTGTACAACATTACAAACAACAACCACAACAACAACAACAACAGATTCAGGCAGGTTTCACCGACTAATGATCTCCACAACAAAAGCCGAAACAATGGCTGCACCAACTGTAGAACATTTTCAGAGATAAAGGAGACGGGAGAAAATGGAAAAATATGCGGTACATCAAAGAAATTCAATGACTCACCTCAGCTGCAGCATAACCAGGATACAGCTCCACTCCGAGCTCCTCAGCCTGCTCACCCAGCCAGCGCACAAAGTTCCCCAGCCTCACAATGTAGTTACCATGGTTATTCATGGGCAGACCTGCATACATAGAAATCAATGCATGGAGGTCACAGTGTTATTACTAAGTTTATAGTAACAAGACAAAATACAGATTGAGAGGTTATGTATGGGGCAGCATTTTCCCTTAGAAGTAAAACAAAAGTACATCTGTAGCAGAATGGGCTCGATGCACAGCTCCACTACTTCCTGAACTGCTGCTCCTTTGTGTTTTGTCTTACATTATTAGATAAATTGATTAATCCAGGTGTGTCTCACCATTGTGACTACTCAAACACACCTGGATTAATCAGTTTCTCCAATAATATGAGATGGGAAACAAAGGAGTAGTGGAGCTGGGCATGGAGTCCATTGTTGTGTAAATATTACATTTAAAAGATCAATCATAACTTTAACTATCAAGAATACAAATTAAAGTCAAGGTTATGTGCACTGAAGCACAGACATTTCCATTATTTTCAAATTTCCACTTCAACCTTAGTTCTTCGAAGCCATTTTCCACCAAATCTCACTAAAAACATAAACATGGAAACATACTCTTTGTCTGCTGCAGCAGCAGTGCAGCTTAGGTATCATTATTATTCCAAAAGGATATCATACGATCTTACCTGGCAACATGGGTACAGGGATTCTGTATTTCTCTGTTAAAATGCTGAACACATCCTCAGTCACTGGAGTGTTGAGAGGCGCCTGAGTTGAAAACACAATCGGTCTTGTTAAGTTTGCCTTTCAAGGATTTGTGCATATCAATAAATAAATGAAACACCTTTAGATTCAAATCAACTGTCTAATATAAACCGAAATGCTTATTCATACACATGTATACAAATGACGATTAATCTATTGTACAGTCACAAAATAAAACATGTATTACACAACATAGAAGAACATAAAGCATCTGCTACAAAAATGCTGTGCTTCAGGAAGGAAATCTTTGTTGACAACGGCCTATTCACCAAACTCCAAAATGTTGATGAAATGAAATGCTGAAAACACTCACTCCTCGTTCCTTCCAATCAGGAAACAGCTCATTCAGTGCCGAGGGCTCCAGACAGGCTCCTGACAGAGTGTGCGCTCCAATTTGAGATGCCTTCTCCACAAGGCAAACTCGAAGCTCCTTCTCATGTTCGTTAGCAAGCTGCTTCAGACGAATGGCAGCTGACAGGCCGGCAGGTCCTCCACCTACTATCACCACATCTGCCTCATCTGCAAACCTTTCCATTTCGACCCCTGGAAAATATTTTTTTATTTAAAAAGGAATAGTAAAGGAGAAGTGCACCAGCCTTATCAACCATGAAAGATAGAAGTACTGCACTCAGACTTCATTTGGCAAAACTTAATCCAAAATAGAAAGATGACACTTATTTGGACTTATTTACTAATAACTATCAACATGAAACTCATGATTAGCAATACATGTATTTGCTAAACTGCAAAGGAAAACTTACATTAACTTAAAAATGTTAAATAATGATAGAAACCGGTTCAGATGTTATTAACAAAACAAAAAACTTTTTCTGCAGTTCTTGGATTTGGGAGCTTGGAGCATTTCTGTCTAACCACCTTCTTTCAATGGATGTTGTACAATGATCTATGGGGTGCAATACTACTGTAGGAGGTCATCAAAGGAGAGTCAAATCCAGGTTATACTTTCTTGATACCTATAACTGTCAAGATGCACTTTGAACTTCATTGTGCGGACACACAGTAATCAAAAACATGAGTGCAGGTGTCTGCACATCAGACACCTGGTTAAGACTGGTCAGATAGAAACAGTCCAGTCCCATCGAGCGTGCCCAGTGCATGCCTGGCTTCTTTAGTCAACAACATGATGAGAAAACATCTTGACCATTGGTCCTTCCACTAATAATAGCAATGTAATGTCCATTGCATCTACACAGTGCAGGGTGTCTTACCTTCCCATCTTGGATCTTTATCCCGAGGATGGATGGTGTAGTGTGTTGTGATGCGGGGAACTGTTCCTGAAGAGCATGCTCTTCTGTGTAGTGTTGTGTACAGCTGGGGGGCAGCATGCTCTGTCTGTATTGTTTTCAAAGCCCTGATACACCTGTGGGCTGCAAAAGGGAGAACAACCCCGAGTTAGGAAGACCAGTTCATACTGGTGGCAATATAGCTCCAGTGTGCTCATTGGGTTAGTTGGGCATTTTTAAAAGTTCAATTAAATAACAACAACTTCAACTTGAACACTTTAGACAACATATTGCAGCTTGAACCTCTTAACATATGACACTTCAACACAGTAACAGAGACAAACAAACGTCTATTTCAGCAGCTATTTGCTGGTAACGTGTCAAGCAGCTGTCAAGACTATTCATTTGCAGCTGTAGCACCATGCTAACTAGCAGATTTTAATGTGACTGCTGCTAAGCTAAGTTCAAACTCCCAAGTTCCGATTTGAGATCATTTTTTCATCCGAACACATTCAAGTGAATGATAACTGAGTAACGACATTGGTATTTTCATGAAAAGCTGTAAACGGATCGTAAAATCCATGACAAGGACACTGTACAAATGACCTACATATTTGTTCAACTTTCACCTACATTTTAGCATGATGCTAACACAAATTAGCAAGCTAATTTAGTCTTGTGCTAGTGCAGAAAGCAGGCAAATTTAAGCTTATCACGTGGAAACATTAGTCAGCATTTATCGCCTGTAAACAATAATAAAGCAAGGAGACAACACAGCTGGTTAAATTAAGTTAGCAGCTGAGTAACACCACAGACAAACTCGCAATAGTTTGGCTACCTAGCCATTAGCTCACATACCTTGACTTGAGTATCTGCCAGCTGGAAACATTATTTGAACTCTCTAAAGCGAACAGCGGTTTGTGTTTGTAAAAGGAGCCGAAGTGAAGCTCAGGTGCCCTCACTTCGTCGCCAGTGTGGAGCTTGTGTAACCCGGCCGCCTCTGCAAACAAATGCTGGTCCTTACAAAATACGTCTCATAACACGGACATTGGAGAGCGTCACAACGCTGCGCTGCTGCCGCTGCTGCGCCGGCGATGACGTGTCTACGTAACTGTAGATCTCCACACGTCCGCGCGCAGCACATCTGTGGTACATCTGAGAAGGTGAAGTTTAGGAATCAGGTGTTGAGTTACAGCGGCCATACGAGGTTACTGGGCCACCGTCCACCAGTGAAATGGGGACGTCTAGGAATTTGACCTTTGAACTTTACTTTATTTTATGTCATTCATTTAGTTAAATTTAGTATTTTTTATTTCATTTTATTTTTTATTTTAAAAAAAAAAGCTCAACCAAATCGGCCTTAATGGAGAAGTTACTCAAACTAAGCCAGCTGTCCAAATAAATACACAACTTATGTTGAGAATCAAAATAATTTATTAAATGCATAAAGCACAAACAGATTAATGGAGAAGTTACTCAAACTGAGCCAGCTGTCCAAATAACTGTTGAGAATCAAAATAATTTATTAAATGCCCATTAAAACCCTCTTATATTTCATGAGAGTATGTGTCTTTGGTCTGAGGGAGGAAGCCGGAGTAGCTACCCAGAGAGAACATGCATGGGGAGAACATGCCAACTCCACACAGGGTGAACCGGACCCAGAACCCTCTTTCTGTGAGGGGACACTGCACCACAGTGCCGCCTATTTTGATACATGCAAAACAAAATATCCACCATTCAATCCAACAAGTAGCCAATGACAGATAAGCATAAAAATGGGATGTTACAGAACCTATATCTTTTTCATTACAGAAAACTTCACATAAACAATGAATTCCCTATTTATACTGTAGCCTACTGATATTTCTTGTGCACAAGAGTATAATTAACTTATTGTTTAAAGTAAACTATACAATTTTCCAATGTCAAGAAACTACTGTTTTATTTGTGGGAACCTATGAGTATTTTATGGACGACTAATGGTTATTGATGATACAGGCAACAGTTCATGTCTTAAAAACTGATTCTGACAGCCTAATACGTAATTTAGCCTTTTGTTTCAACTAGCACAACATTTATTTAAAAACTTGGCGAATTCTAAATTATATTTCATAAACATCAGTTAGTGTTAACTTAATAGTTTATGAACAAACTAGAATTGTTTACAGTAGGTTAATGTATTGAAGTACAATTGTGAGGCTTAAACAATCAAGTTAATTCAACAGGCAGATTCAAGTCAAGAAAAACAGAAATACATTAACTAACATCATACTTAATTTTATTTTAGGACACAGGTCAATACAACAAATGAACTGATAACAGTTTTCCCATCAATAGTAAATGTAAACCTGTCGATATTATCAGAATATCTCAAGCAAACTGCTGGCTTCTCTGCCCTTTCAGCATACTGTATAGGGACATAATGGAAACACTGACAGTCACATACAATGTACTTAATGTACCTTATTTAAAGGTATAACATCTTAATAACATCTCTGTTGCTAGAAATTTGTAAATTTACAATGTATGAAAAAATACAGTTCTACAGGAATCAGCCTCTCACTGAACTGAGTATGCACAGAAGAGTTGATGGTTATTTGTACAAATGTCCTCACAGATCATCACAGTGTTAAAAATGTGTGGTTTGGTGCAGTTGTGGGTGAGGTGAGGGTGAGTCCGTGTTCTCACCCACAGACCAGCTGGGGAATTTTTTAGACAGCATTTATAAAAGGCATTTCAAAACTGCTGCCTGTCTCTGCAATCCCACATCTACCCTACACACCAAGTCACACCTGTATGAATTTAATACATTCTTTGTTGCACACACTGATTCATGTCATACATTCAGTATTTTACTTGATTAATCTTGGTGGCAGATGCAACACAAACAGAAAATACAGACTTCATCACTTAACAGATTGGACAAAAGGATAAATGATGAAGTTAGAAAAAATGGTCTTTGATGCAAATAGGCTGTCTATATAGTATTGAACTAGCAATGAACAGCATGAAGAGTAATGGCGGTACAAAAGAGGTTCATTCACTCACCGGCTGCTCAGTGACCAACTGTACAAAAAAGCTTGATCGTAAAAAGGTTTTTCAAAATACATCATTAAGAATCTACAGTGGACTTGCAAAGATAATAATGAAGCTGCAGAAACAAACCGAAGATGGTGGCTCTTTCACTGCACTATTTAACTGTTCGGCTACTGTTTGATGTAGTTTAAAATCAAACACGAGCACTGCAATGAGCTAGAAAAGGTACATTTTTATTACATTTTTAATCTTTATTGATGTTCTGCCTCTTTGTTTCAGTTTCGATATTTACAGCTAAATCTACACATTTTAGAAATATATATATGTAAACATCTTTGGTGGTAAATGGTCCTTGTGGTGTTTTGCAATGCGCCTCCCATCAGATCATTTTGCATTAGTTTGATCAGTACTCTTTAATACTACTATATCGTCTGCCATGCCAGCGTGTGCTGATTTGCAGCTACAAATATGATAACAGTATTGAAGCTGGTATATTATTGTCAACAGAGATGGCACAAGAAACATATCACACATGTCATTATAAAATTATGAGCTAATTACAGCAAATGTTTTCAGAATCAATAGCCACAATAAAATCAACAATAAACATGTAGTAACCTCAGTGACTTGGCAAAGACATGGGCCAGAATCGACAGATTACGCAATTTGAGCTGTTGTTTCTATCGATAAATTTTAATTTTTATTAATCTTGAAGCACTTTTGCATACAGAATCACAAAGAACTTGCTCATGACTCAGTGTCAGATAGGCTATAGCAGCTTCAGTTAGGTAAACTCCAATGAGCGTCTCCGCCTGCACCTCCTATTGGAGAGGAGAGGAACAGCTACAGACACGCAGATTTACATACTGCCCCCTGCAGACCAAGCTGTGTCTATTTTAACACTTGCACCAGCTATGCTATTATCTGAGTTGTATATGAAATTTGAGATTATATCTCCCTAGGTGTTTGTAGCCAACACTGCTATTTACTACCAGGATGAATGGCCAATGTCACTGCACCCACATTTTGAATTCTTCTAAACAACGATTCACATGGGAGAAGTTCTGACAGGAGCACTTTCTATCGTGTTATTAACAGTGTGAGAGTTTTTTTTTGCTGCCCAAAAGGGTTTGAGACCACCCAAAATACTTACACAAGCACGCTAACATGCTATTTAACTTGTCAACAACCTATCTTCTGCTAACTAGCACTGAACACAACCTGAAATTTTAACCTGTTACTGGTGGAAATGTTAGTTCACTTTTATAGGACAAGAATGTTGACCTGCTGGTGGCGCTATGTGAAAAACTTGTGGAAATACCTAAATAAATTGTTCATCCTCCATGAACCATGAATTTATGGGCAATTCAAATATTGTTGTGATATTTTAGTCTGTACCAAACTGACTGATTGCCCTTCATCACCCCTAGTGCGTTGGCTAACAAGAAGCCTATATTCATCACCTGCAGGTGGCGCAAATGTCAAAAAACTTAAGTTGTTATTGTTATGCAGTTGAACCGGAGCTGCCCACACTGAGTGTCCTTGTTCTTTGTCTATCGAGCCATGGTGGCCGTCTCTGCTTGTATTCATTCCCCAGTTCAACCCCTGCTTGTTCCCACAAACAAAGATATGAAATACACTGTTCCTGCAGGATTTGTCCATGATTCATCAGCCATTGCAACAACAAACTGTAAAAAGTATTGGCAGCAAAATTCATGAAGAAATGCATCAGAGACACTTAAGGTCCTTGACCAACATGAGTTTCATTGTTGCATGCAGAAACCTCTTAAAACAAAGGCTTTGGCACATACTTTGAATAAACATCTTTGTTGCCCCAAAGCAGATGAGGGGCATGTTTATATGCTTCTCACATTCAGTCCAACAAAAACACTGCGAGGTCTCAAGATGTGGGCCGAACATACAACAATAAAAAAGCCACATTAATCATTCATTCCATACAGTCCATGGACTTGGATCCCAGAGAGTGTTCTTGCAGAGCCCCCAGTGCTAACAACTGTCGTTAAATATTAAAATGATACACTTCAAAGCCTGGAAGTGTTTTGACCTGTTGCACTGGTTTGTTACAAATACGAAACACAACATTCACTATTTGCATTTACACTCAGTGCCCAACAGAAAGCCATGAACTTTATGGTCTTTTCACATAATATGTACAGTAAACATGTTTAACAATGAAACAACAAATGGTCTTGCTTGAATAAGTTACAAAATCAGCAGAACATTTCCTTGTTTTAGACTCTTGAAACTTAGGCAATTTGATATGCATTAGAAAATGCAAAATCATTTAATCGGAATGACATTTCATTTCACAACAATGGGATGGTGACGAAAAGGCAGGATGGTGACGAAAAGACAAAAACAGACAGAACCGTTTATTGAGCCACAAACCAAAGCTCTTACCATTCACCCTTGTGGTCACTTCCTTCACCGATTGTTTAACCAATTATGACTGATTCTGTCGAAATTGTTTACTGATTTTTGGTTTACACCAATTTGCAAATGTGACAAAGTTGGAAAATGTCCCCATCTAAACACAGAAATAAATAAAGATACAAATAAATAATTAATAAATAAAAATGTTCAGCTGTTAGACATTTATGCATCAGTACTGAATCTCAGTGCATGCAATAGACTGTAACTTTTGTGCCACTATCTAATTGGAATTTGAAATGTTACCGTGGAAAAACAACAACAAATACAACAACAACAACAGTTACATCATTGAGTTGAGATAAGTGTCACATTTTAGTGTCCACATAGGAGCTGAAGTGACTGAGCCAGCAGTAGCCTATAGCAACAATCAAAAAACAATTAGCCATTTTAAGTAACTTTGGTTAAAAAGCAAATGCAACAAACCATGTAAAAACAAATGAGAAAAGCAGTGGTGCCAAAAACGAAGTGTATCACATTCCCATTACTCAACTCACTTTGAACCTTTCTCAAATAAGTTTGATTACATCCTTTAAGTCAGATTCTAAGTTATAGACCAGGAAAAACAGCATGAAGAGCCACAGGAGACACACTGTGTCCACTTACAGAGACACTGCAATCAATAATTTCTGTTCCCAGAAACAGAGGCTGCAGCTGGGACACTGCAAATAATATAGGTTTAGGCAGGTAATGGCCCATCACGCTTTTCAGTCTTCAGATTGTAGGTACTTGTATTGTGGACAATGTATTTATTTACGTCAATCCAAGAGTGTCCAGTCTGTTTTAACAGCACAACATCCTGCTAAAAAGCTAAATTCTGCTTTAGTCACTGGTCTATATTTAACACAAACATCATCCCAGATAAATGTAGCTATTAACACTTCTGTGATGTATATAGGCCATTAGAAAAACACACATTGCATCAGTGCATGAGGTCCCAGAATCAAAAGTTCTAGGTCATTATTTTAGTTGTGACACGTTAATCGGGGTAGACACCTCAATTCAGTGGCCGCCAAGACTATGTGTATAAATCAGGTCAAACTTTTCTAAATTGGTTGCTGTTCAATGCACAGTTTCAGGGGCACAACCCCAGAATAATTGCCCCGAAAGATCAATGAATAGGACGTGGCTGGATGAAATGTTGTTTTCATTTTACTGGAGTCATATTTTCTATATTGCGGCTCGAAGCAGGATGCTGGAAAATAAACCCGAATTTGTCTGCAGCTCCATTTACAATAATAACTAATGAGCAGCTCGTCATTTCAACAAAGATAACACTGCTTATTTGTTGAGTAAACTCAATTGGCTGAGGAAGACTGCAAGATGTAATCTGACAGCTCGAACAGAAGCTATTTTGCTATTGAAAGAATGACTATTGACACTCAACAAACATTTTGTCACTCAACACACTCAACAACAGTTTAATGAATCTTTGCTCCAGACACCATTATTAGGACCCTTATTAGCCAAGTATTTTGGTTGTACTGTACTGTAGATGAATATTCAGCTCAGAACTTGGTCAGAAAACTCTGTTATTATTGTTTGTTGACTTTGATGATAGCAAATAACAAAACTCAGTGATAAAAGCTGGTGGATAAAAGCTCAACCAGAAGTGGGGCAGGACTTCTGTTCGGCACGAAAAGAGATTTCCTTTGGAGACAGCATGTTGTCTTCATTTGGGGGATCTGTGCTGCACTGACTTCACCCATCTGCTGTTATGGCTGCTGTTGCTTAAGCAAGACAGGCACACAGTGGGATTTCCAAAAACACTGATGAATACTAATGGTTTTCCACAACAAAAGGAGAAATGTGGTCACAACGAGTCACAAAAGTGTCCTTTTCATCAAGAGTGTACTTCTAAACACGATGAACACTCTCAACTGTGGAGTTGAATGGACCTGAATCACATTTAACTGGTGTAACGTCACTTGATGACTTCAGATGAGTTCATTTGAGTGTATGTGTGTCTGAGTGTGTGTGCGCAACACCGTTTGTTTCTGCGACATCACGGACACCGCCGTGCACTGCTTCTGTTGTTGTTGCTGCTGCCGCGTGCTAACGGTAATGTCATTGTATCCGTCGTTGGTATTTTCCACAGGGGTGAGCTTGGCTTGCGCGCATGTCGTCTCCATGGGGTTCCCCGGGGTGAGGCCGTGGCTGTTCTCCTGCAGGGGCCACATTTCCTGCCAGGTGAGCGACGGGTGCTGAGCCGGGTGACCGCTCAGCAGGGGTCTCCTCTGTCTGTAGTTAGCCCACACCTGCAGAATGGTCTCTTTGAAAGGTCGAGTGGTCAGGGTGTACAGGATCGGGTTAAGAGCGCTGTTGATGGGGAGAATGAATATGACAACCCAGGAGCTGATGGTGCCTGCAGGAGGAGAGGGAAAAGACAGAGGGAGGGGGATTAAAACAACAAAGCTATAAAGTCTCTGTATGGGAAAGAATAAATGTTTCATGGATATTCTGCATGGGGGGAGGCTCTTTTTCCCAATGGCATTTCTATAAAAAACGGAAATCCCTCTTGTCACTACAGGGAGCCTAATTAGAGCGTCACAGCTCACTAGTCAGTGTATGCCGAGCTTAATGTATTCTGCACATCAACAAATGGTCATCTGAGTATACAGTGCAAACTTCAACGTCGTGGCTACGGGTGAACGCTTTTTCTACAGTAACAGAGGCGTTCTGAAAAAAAAAACTTATTAAATGATGCACAGTCAATAAAATACTTCAAGGAATACACCACAGAAAATATAGATTTTTCCAGTTCTTTGCTGTGTTTTTAAGCTCTGATTCACAGCAGAGGCAGGGGAGTCCAAATGCAGCTCCACAGCTGTAGCAAACGGATGTGTCAAACTATATCAAGCATTCTGATTTGTTCCAGTCGGGGTCATGCCGAGTGCTTTCTACGGCAGGTGCCGAGTGCTTTCTACGGCAGGTACAACCCTGAAGCTGACAGACTAGACACAGCTTCATGTAAACTTTCCGTGAAGTATTCCTTTAAATGGTTGTAGCACTTCTACTATACCGGGAATCTCCACCTGCAGCAGTGACAGGATCTTCAGAATGAAAATGGGGATCCAGCAGAGGGAGTCGGTGATGACGATGGAGAAGAACCTCTTGGCGATGGTTACTTCTTTCTTGATGTGGTTGCTGTATTTTGTGGTCTGAGTGCCTGTTCTCTGGATGTTATAAAACATGCTTGCATAGGATAGGACGATGATGAGGAATGCCACCAGGTTCAGACCTATACAGAGAGATATTTGGTTAGTTTGTGTTTTCTTTTTTCTTTTTCTTTTTTTTTTAAACAACTGCAAAAGTGTCTATTTGCCCTGTGGATGTACATTTCTTATATGCAAATAAATACAAATACATCCACTAGATATTTACTTTTCAACACAATGAAAAACAACAGCAAAAGCCCTGGGGAGTGGGGACAAAGTACAAATCACCTACCTAGGAAAATAATGATGGAATAAACATGAGCCCATAGCGTCTCCGGCTGCTCTGAGTGCAGCGGGAAGCAAACACCATTGGTCCCATAGAAGTTACGAAACAGCCCCTTGCAGGCCAGTGGCAGGAAGGCAATAATGAAGCCAAACACCCAAATCCCAAGCAGGATGGTGACAGTTCGTTTCCAGCCAGGTGTCAAGTACTGGAAAGGGTAGACGATGCAGATGTATTTCTCCAGGGTGAGATACGTGAGGAGCAGGACGGACACTTCAGTGGACAGCATGGCCAACGAGCCAATGACCTGACACTGGCTGCTGTCCATCCAGGCCTGGGCGTGCCGGTTGTACTCGCCCCGAAACTTCAGGTCATACGCACCGATCATGAAGAGGTAGATGCCCATCAGCCCATCTGCACCTACAGGCCAAAAAAGAAGATATTTTGAGGATTTATCAATGAGATTAAACGTCTGACTTTCCAGCTGCATCCAGACTTAAAGTGCAGAAAGGTGAAACAAACTTCGGAGTTGTTTCCTCCCTCAGCTTGGCTCATTAATTCAAACAGTGAGCACAGAAACTCATTTGAACACTACGGAAACACACACAGACTGTCTTTTTTTATTCTCTCAAGGAATCCACAGAATGATTTCTTGGAAGTGACAACAGAATCAAACCACGCAGACAAATGGCCCAACATGAAAGCCTTACATATGATCGATGATGACACAAAGACAGACAGCAGCTATTCGGACTGGAAAAGGAAGCCAAGGACAAACAACTCAGCCACTCCTTCATATGTTCTGTATTAAAACCAATAGAAAAAGTAAATTACAGCAAAGAGCTGCACAGAGCATCAGGCTTTGTTGATAAAGTACAATAGAAAAGCACATAGCATACTCTAAGATGCATCTGGAATTACAGCCTGTGAAAACTGCAGTTTACATCCATGTCTGTCCAGATTCATATAATATATGCAATGAAGAGTGTTAAGGGTTATTTAATTTGTGATTAGGCCAAGAATGCATTTCTAAAATTTAATCAGTGCCAGATTTGGAAAAATTCCTCGAACGTGTTACTGAGAAATCCCTCACAGGAATGGACCGACAAACCAACGTACCAACAGATTTTAAACCCAACGCCTCTGGCCATGGTTGCTATTTATAGAATAGTATGTAACTGCAGTTTTTCAAGCTGGTTATATAGAATATAGATGAAATAAAATGTAATATCTTGCTAATGTCATCAGTGAAAAGAGCCATTTGATCTGCAAATCTGCGAAACAGCTCAGCCATAATAATCAGTGGCCTTGGTGGTAGTTTACTGTAGATGTAGAAATATAAAGATGAATACTGTATGTAACAGTGAGTCATTGATGATTACATAACAGGGACCAGATGTATGAATGATGGATATGCACAGAAAGTTTGCATCTGCAGCTTTGCACACTGATGCGGTATGTATCTATATTTGGGTATCATAAGAACTAACTTTTATGTTATAACTCTGCTGCTGAATGTGTTTGCATGCCATCAGTCTTCATTACGTTTACAATGCAAGATAAAAAAGATTCTGATACACCCTGAGAGCAGCAGAGGTAGGGCATAGGCTCGTTAGTTGGCATGCTAAGTCCTTAGAAGACAAGACGTGATACAAAGAGAAGCAAATGACAGTGCAGAGAGAAAGAGCCCACACACTCTCACAATTTTGCTGCTATGCCCACAAATGGAGGAAATACAAGTCTTTATTAGCACAAAATTGATGCGGCAGAATCATATCATGCAGGGTTACTGGAAACTGTCAGAGCTCAATTCACACTCAGGCCTGTTTGATCTTATGGTGACCTTGAACTAGCCCATTATTCTGACTGCATTAGGAATATATCAGGAGCGTCTCAGATGAATTTCATCGCATGGGGGCACAAGTCCAGTTGGACCTAAGGAAGACAAACTGATTAGGAGTTGTGAGTCATAGATCAATGTGGCCTTATGTATATTGTATCGATTAAAGGGACAACGAGGAGTTTTGGAAAAGCAAAGTGATTTCACACTACATTTTTGAGCCTCCGTCAGAGGTTCAAAGATGTTCAGTTACCGTCGTAGTCCCGACCATAAACGGCGATCCAGCGGCGTTATTCTCATGAGTGTCTGCGAAACCGAAAGTAAGTCGGCTCGCCCAGCATTTCCGCCACCACAAATAATAACAAAATAACGATAGAGACAAAACGATATATTGATTGAAAATGGGCCCATTAACAAGTGTGGGTAACGTAGATTCATCCACATTAACGTGAGACTTTTTTTTAACCAAATAGAAACTCCTCGTTGGCCCTTTAAGATCTTTAAAAAGTCAAATCCCCCTGAGAGTCATTCACTTGATATGCGAGGCATAGAGCATTTTTAATTTTTCAGTGCATAATCATTAGGGACTCACAGTATGTTTTCATACAAGTGAATGTCATGAATGGAAAGCTTTGTTCTCAGACAATTAGACCATACTTATGTTTTCAATCTTGTCTTTTTCTCCTACCATTTTTTCTATATCATACATTTATGTAATGATTCATCCTTTAATGTTAAATTCCCATAAGCACTCATAAAAGATTGAAGTTGACCTCAAAGTCACATCTGAGGGCAAAGAGCGCACAGGGGACCCTTGGGCTCAGTTGCATGGATATTGCAAAAAAGGATATCAGAAATAACCAATAGACAAGATCTCTGGAAAGAAATGATTGAATGGAGGAGGGGGGGAGAGCATAATGAAGGATAATTATGTCAAATGATGCGAGAAACCCAAGGAGTGATAGAAATATATGAAATGACCATTTACAACTCAGGAAGAATCAGCTCAAGAACCGCAATAACAGTGAATCCCACTCTGTCCATCCATCTCTCTGTATTGTTCATGACTCATCTCTCTTTCCCGGCTCAGCTCTGCTCCTCTCCTTTCATAACAGGATTAAAAGAAACATGCAAGCACGCCCTTCTTACATGAGAGGGATATAATCCGTTGTTGTTAAAAAGAAGCAAAGAATGACAAATATCTTGGTCATTTTGCTTGTGTTACCATAAGCTCTGTTTTTGTCTGTGCTACAAAAGGAAGACCCCACTGACATTCTGGTTATAAATTATATATATTGGTGTAATAAGCAAGTGAGCCCTAAAGACATGAAGCATAATGAAAAATGAGATTTTGAGTTACAAGTGTCCTCCGCATGGTTTTTGTCATGGATACAGCAGCAATCAGAGCAGAAATGACTGTAACGCAGGAGCTCTGCTTTGCATATTCTGAACTTTTTGATCTCAGCAGCTCTCAGACTTGTAGAAAGTACATATAGGATCTATTGTATTTCATTTCATGGTCCATATGGAGATGTGTTACTCAGAGTATGCTCTGTGCTTTTCCGGCTGTGTACAGATTCCATCCTGTCTTTGTGATCATTACCATAAACCATTAGCTTTACCTATAACGACCTCCGGCACTCTGGAGGTCCTTTTTTAATTGAGTGCGCCTGCTTTGTATTCTTTCAATTATGAAGTCCTTTTCTCATCCGACTTTTACTATCATGCAATGCAGCGTGACTGCCAATCAGAAGCCAACATGTCACATGAGGGAATGTGGCATGTTTCCTTTTCAACCTCAGTGGCTCCATCTCATATCAAACTTTTAACCTGTTCGGCATCAGTGCATCCCATCTTTTCACAAGAATACACACATAGTATTTATCAACTATTTGTATAAATTTCAGCCCAACAAACTCCAGAGCCTCATCTTCCATGCCGCTCTATTTCCTAAAAGCTTCAAAATGTATTTTCACTCTCGGCTCTTTCTGACTGACATCTCCTATCACAGATAAGGTGACACATCCAAACACCTCGCTGCTTTGCTGATATCATTCCACTATAAGGAAATGCATTTGTGATGAACATCTGTACAACACTAACAAAGCGCATTAAGTACTAGAGGTACAGTATATTTTTCGAGTATCTGAATCTTCACTTGAGGATTTTATTTTTTGGAAACTTGCGGCCTCTGCTCCACCACATTTCTCAGAAGAACAACACATTTTCTGTGGATGTGTTAGACCATCCACTGTTTTGATCACAGGAGAAAATATACTCTATTACAGCAAAGTCCTGCGCTGTCAGTCATGTTTGAACCTGTCAGTGTCCTCTCAATGTTAAGTTATATAAATAGGTGCCAGAGTGCCAGCGTCTGATCTGAAGTCTGTGTTTGAAAGTTTAGAAGGAAAAAAAATCGGTTGAACTGCTTGCTGTATTTAACTTTAAACAGAAAGCTTTTAGTGACTTATGGCCATGTCTACATGCTTTGTGTCATATTACACAAGCTTTTTATTATGCAGGTTCTACAGTAGATCAAATATAAATGTCAGATTATACAAATATGGTGTATACTTTTATTTTCCTGACTCTCACTAACACCACTAAGATAGCTCTAGAAACCAAGGTCTAATAGATAAGTATATATAGGGAAAAGTAAAACATACAGAAATCTACCAAAAGACAGGTGTAGACAAACGTGAATGGTTGGGTGGGAATAAGGAAATGTGACTATACTCAATAGCTTTCACACATACTACTGTATGTGATATGCGTGTTGCAGCTGTGTGACATCACGGTTACATTCGCTCTGTTGGACACAATAAGTTCAGGAGCTGCTGGGGTTTAAATCTGATTCATGTATTGACACTGTGTTACTCACCTCTTCCTTCTTGTTGTGTATAAAACTTTCAGTAAATAATTCCAACCTGTCAAATGTTCTGAGCCTCTTTCCGTCAGCTCACACTGTATTTGAGTCAAAGTGATAGAAAGGCGCTGTGAGCTGTATCTGAGGGATATCCTCTCTCATCTCAGCGGATGAGAAAGTGAAAATACATCTAATCTAATCAGCCATCGACCCTCCTGGACCGTTATGCTCGAGCAGTTACTGTAATTTGTGTCAATTCTGGTTTGTGAATAATTCCTTGTTGTGTGTGAAACCTTGTATTCAGATGGCAGATATTATATTTTTGAAATGAGATTTTGTTAGTAGTATATTTAGTATTAATGAGGCTGTCTAACAGTGTGTGTAAAATGAAACCAGTCTTGATGAAATACACTGATAAGCACACTGGGTGGGCACTAATTTCACATTTCCGACCGAGTTTCCAGGCCTGTTTACTGCACAAGTCTGGAAATTGAGTACTTTGAGTAATTTGTTATTTCCACTTCAAAAGATTAAAGTCGTGCCTATAAACATAACGAAGTGGTAAATATAAATGTGGGCAAACTGTGAGAACCAGAGTTCATTAGGCAAGCAGCCATCAATTTGTCTTAGCTTAAAAAACAAAACAAAACATGTGTTACTGGGAAGTAAATACTACTATATACACTGTAAGTATTATATTTTAATAAGCTAGTTGCCGTGACGTGACGCAATGTTTGTTTTTTTGTCAACAACCCCCCACTGATTTACATGCAGTGACTTACAGCAGAGGGAGATGATGCACATGGCGTGCAGCTTGTTCTCTGAGCGGATGTACGAGCGCATGCAGATGACGAAGATGTTGCCGAAGCACGTGGTGGCGGACACCACCCAGACGAAGACCCTCAGCACGATGTTGGCCAGCAGATCCTCAAAGGATGAGATGCCGTCGGTGTTCGGTTTGCAGCTGCGCACGTGTGGAGCGTAGCCGCAGTACTGGAACTTCTTGAAGTAGCTGTGACAGCGGATGAAGACAGAGGCTCGGGTTAAGGAAAAGAGACACACTGTGTTAGGAGGTTTCTTTACAAATTGTGACAGCTGTGGGCGAGCATCATAAGAGGAAAGTGAACCTACAACAAACCAGAGATATATTTCTTTATGCTGGTAGATCTATCTATAAATGGGTGACAAGATTATTTCATTCATCCACCCAGTAAAACAATAAACTACCATAATGGTGTTTTCTTTTGTTTGTGTGTTGGCTTTAATACTGTATGATCATGTTAAGTTTCTTTGAGAATCATGAAAAGTGCTATATAAACAAAATATATTATTATAGTTGTTAATCATCAATATAAACTGTTAAATCTCGAGCAGGAAGAAGAATACTCTTACACAATCTGTAACAATGTCTTTAACAATACTGTAATTATAAGGCATAGCACTCACACCTCTCTGTTACTTGGCTACAGTTCTTTTTATAACATTAAAGAAGTTCACAAAACAATTGATCCGTTACAACAAAACAGAACAGAACTCAATTAACATGTTTCACACTCCTCTTCTTTTAATGATGATTGTTTTCTTAGTTGAGATTCCTTCATCAACTAATTCATTTCACTGAACTGCACGTTCCATTAATTTGTTGCCGTCCTTGTTTTTTAAGATATTGTTTTCTAAGTTATAGTTCTTTTTTTCCAGATGTTGGACGACATTCTTTTTCCAACAAGCTTTGTACATGATTTGTTGAATACTAATCTAATAGTTTGTTGAATTTCAACAACTTTAACTGAGTAAATAGTGCGCTTGATGATTCGCTGTATAAACAGCTATTGATTCCTGTTTCTCTCTCTTGCAAAATATGTCATCATTAACATAATAGATGTTAAATTCATGTGTATGAAATTATGACCTGCTGAACTGAATAATAATGCAAAACTTCACAGCAATCCATTGAAAAGCCAAAGTGGTATTCTAGATCAATTGACATTGACATCTCCAAAACCACATTTTATCCACAGGGACCGATTCCCAACTGTTTCTGTAACGAGGTATTGCTTTTGAAAATTTTGAGCGTCATGAATATTTTAATGTTTCAAACAAATAAATGATTCAATTCAATTCAAAGTCAGTTTGGCGTGGAGGAAGAGGCGCATGCATTAATTTGTATTTCAAAACCTGGATAAATCACTGGTGAACAGTTTTTCCATTTAGCTGTTTGTTGTTGGAACTTGAACTGAGCTCTATGGAAAAAAAAAAAAACCCCTTGAAGAGCTTCTACGATTGTAGTAGAAGTTGAAAAGGAATTTTCTCTCCTTCTGTTGCATCCTATCCAGAAAACTGCATGGGTGTATCTCGAGCTGCACACAGTAAATGGATTACACTAAGCCTGACTTCCTCCTCGTCCAGCTGGAGGAGAAGCCTGACAGTACCGATAAGGCCGGCCTGAGATACGTGAGTGGCCTCATGGTGTACGTTTATGAGTCCAGACGACATCATGTGGATTCGCAGAATAAACATTGAGCACTTACATATGAGTCAGGTATTTGAGAGGTTCAAACATCCGCCGCTGTATGTTTCCAATCTCGATCCCCTCTATGCTCCTGCAGAATAACAAACACATACAGATTTGTTTTTTTGTCTTAGATGACACACACGTTAATGGTTTATAATTACAAAAAATGTTCAAACAGCCTTTTGCGTTTAGTGAGAAACATTTTCAGAAACATTTTCTCTTTTTCAGACTTTTCACTTTTGTGTGAACTCTCAAAAGAAAGTGCACATTAACCACATCATATCCAGGCAACACACAGAGGCTGTGATCAGTGCTGACAGAATAATGGCCTCCCTCCAGCTTGTCGGGGCTGTTTTTCATTTTCATTATCCCACTTTGTCATCTGTTTAGCTCCTCTCCTGCACCTTTACACATGGCAGAGACACGGGGCCTCTACAAATGCCTCTTTTTTCTTTTCAACACAGACCTAGTTTTTTTGCCCCCCAAATGCGTGTGTCATTTGGCATTAGGAAAGTGGATACTTACAATGACTTGAGTTTATGCAACTTGTCAAAGTGGTCAACTTGAAGCTCCTCGATGGGATTATATGATATGTTCCTAGGGAAATATAAAGAAGAAACTAAAGGATTAAAATCAATTATGTAACATGGAAATCATTAGCACACTTGATTTAACAGGATGAGGACTTTACCTCTCGTATGTTTTGAAGATGTGTCCTTGCATTATCATACTTTCAAGAGCATCCTGTATTCATCTGACCACAGTGTTGATTATCAATGGAGACCGAGTCCATTAAAGGTACATTGTGTAAGTTCTCCTGTTAACTAAACATCAACAAACTGAAGTGTCCCTTTCAGCTCTGAATAAGCCGTTCATATCATTCATATCTACATGGAGCGGTTAAGCTCGGTGCTGGCTGCCATGTCACGTTGCCATGTTTTCACTTTCAGCAGCACCGTGACTGTAGGAAACCATGGGAACTCACCGGAGACACCGGAGCTGTC
Source organism: Decapterus maruadsi (assembly GCA_030347415.2). NCBI lineage: Eukaryota > Metazoa > Chordata > Actinopteri > Carangiformes > Carangidae > Decapterus > Decapterus maruadsi. Next base: position 6,608,278 of record CM064903.1, read on the forward strand.
GGCTCAGGTCGAGGTGGCGTCTGTGAAAAGTCACTGTGGTGCAGTGAGGACTGTGAGGGCTGCACGTGAATGCAGCATTCAGGTGCAGTTGGAAAAACGGACGTCGGTAACAAACCAGATCAACAATATGCTGTTACCTGCAGCGACTGTCGTCCGTCTGCCATCTAACCGACTTCACATGAATGCAGCATGAAAAATATGACTGAGTTGCTTGCGATCTACAACCGCACCACTAGATAGGAGTAATTCTTACACAATATACCTTTAAGATCTTTATGAAATCACAACTTCATTCAATACATACAACCGCTTTTTCATCTCCATGTGGTGATTGTTTTGCCTGAGGAAACGTGGCAGACTTGTCATCAAGCTGATCTAATTGACATCAGCTTTGCTATTTCCCCGTTTTCCTCTCCTAACAACACATCAGAGATTTATTAGGTTAGTGCTAAACAAACACAACTTCCCCGCTGCAGGTTGAAAGTGTTCAACTGGGGGGGAAACGCAGGGTGGCTTTTAATGTGAGTCAGCCAACGGAACCGTAATACAATTAGTCAACAAGGTTAGGGCTGACCTCAAGAGTGCATCTACAAAAAGAGACAGGGTTGGCGTTTATGGTGCTTTGCTGCTCTGTGACTGAAACCTCAAGGATTACAGCTTAATTCGGTGTATTCACTTGAAAACACATTTCACTTAATTGAAGTTATCGAGTGTTTTGCATAATTTCACTGTTGCATAAACAGCAATTTTTCTGGAGATTGATGAACTCGATTGTGGCTCTCTGACAGCATGAAGAGACACAGTCTATTAAATATTCATTGAATGAGCATGCTCAAACACAAAACCGTATATCCCAGTATATTAGTGTAAATAAAACTCACAGCTGTAGCAGATCCCCCAGTAAGACAAAGAGATTGGGAGGAATGGCCACCAGTCTGTTGTTGGATAGATCCCTGCACGGCAACACGAATCCACATCGGTTTCCCAAAATACACAAAACAACAGACAAATATTGATGTACATCAACTCAGCATGTGACAAATAAACACAGATCTTCAAAGTCAAATCCACCCCATGCAACCTCTCTGACGTATAGAGGCTCAGGCTCCATAACGACCGCACTGTATGTTAATTATTAGGCTACTTCCTGTACAGAATATGTATAATGCAATTCGCTTCTTTGATGCTCTTCACAGTTTCCATTAATCCCCCAATCGTCTGTGCGTCAGCTCAATTTATTCTGCTGTAGGTTTTATGTGTAAAAAGGGGGGAGAAGCGCTGTGTTGATAATGATCATCGCTCTTGGAAAGTGTCAGTTTCAACAGTGGATAAAAAGTGAGAATGAGATTCTGAGCTCTAAGAAAACATGTTGTGACACATTCATCTCCACTGAGGATACATGTGGCCCATCACCGCGGAGACTAAGAGGTAAAGGGATGGGGATTATTTTACAGTGTGAATCCCACTCTCCTCCTCCTCGTCGTACTCTTTGTGACCAGCCTGCTCTGCTCAGTGAGTTAGTGAAATGGTGAACCACAATAATCAAAAAGCAGTTTTGTAAGAGGAGAATAAAGTCATGGCTCATATAAATGCCCTCAGTCTTTGAACTGGGACTTTTTTTATCATAAACTTGTTGAAATGGAGCCACTTCTGTGGACGTCTCTCTCACTTCTCCCTCCTTCTTTACTTCCAATTATATCCTCGTTCCGAGAAAACCCACAGTAGCAGCAGGTGTTATTGTCAATTTATCATATTTCATTATCTAAAAAATATCTCTTGCAATATTGACTTCAACCACGTTTTTTCTGCCCTTTATATTACAGATAATAATAAGTGTATTCCTATGCAATCCTATTTTTGTCATCCTCAGTGTTTCAGTCTCTCAGTACCTATACAGTATATTATTTATCCTTTAACAATACAACATGTCTATTTCTGTGAGAAAATAGTTTGTTCATTACAAATGATTGTATCTAGTTTCTTCACAGTGTGGATGAAGTAAGTGATGAAGTAAGTGAGCAAGAAAAAAAAGATCTTCAAAGCAAAATCCACTGAGCCAAATAGGTTAAAAAAAAAAAAGATTCCTGAGGACGTGAGCAGAAGAGCGGTTAAGACACGCAAGGCTTTTAACAGCTACAAAAGTGATTGTTAAAACTCTGAGGAACTTGGTCAGACAGTAAAGCACATGAAGTAAAAGAAGTACAGACAGGGGATTAAGAAAAGATCACAGAAAGAGAGTGCAATACTCAAGAGTCGATGACGATGACATCAAAGGTAAAAAGCAAAGATCTGCAGGCATCTCCTGCAGATCTATAGCCTACTAGTCAGTTACTGTACATCAAGAGGAGCGATGTCCTTTGAAGTTCATTATAAAGAGAAACACTGATGTTTAATATTAAAAAATATATATTAATTAGCTATAGTTTACACAGCAGCTGAATGATGCACACAAACAATATTATCACAAGAGTGATCAAGGTCAAGACAGGTCATAATCACATTGTCTTATTGTGAATTAGGAAAAGTTTTGTTTGCGAAATCTTATTATTTCAATTTTAATGTTTATTTAACAGGGATGAGGACAAGACGTCTAGCTTCAGATAATTGGCAGTCTTTGTCCCTGACCCTTATAACTGTCACTCAATAATCCTTCATTTATTTTGTTAATGAGTTCAGTCTGAAAGGTTCATTGAAATCTGACATTTAGATTTTGAGTTCCGCTTGAAATTTGAGTGGAAAACTCAAGAGCTCTCAAGAAAAAACTGTGGGACCAGACAATCATAAAAAACCCAACCAGAGGTTTCAGAGAAATTTGACCAAAGATAAGTCCAAAGTGACATTTTGACCTGACTGTGAACCAAAGGTGGGGAAGTCACCAAAACCAATATCAATCCCCCTCGTTCTAAAGTCTGTCCCTGACTTTTAAGTTTTTCAATAAATAAAGTTTTAGAGGAGCAGAAGAATGAGCTCAACCATCAACAAACTAATGCTGTTCATGCATTTGTTCAGTGACGCTTAAATCCTACAGTTGGATTCCTGTTGCTTGCAGCTAGCTACAGTATATATCGCTATATTCATTCAACATAAACTTACTGCATATTGGTTTACATACATTTTAAGCAATGACTGTGAATGTTATAAAATTAAAGCAGAATTCAGACTTTTAAACTGTCTCTCCCATGGTGTTAGTCTGATTTCAGTTCAGTTCTTCACATCCACTTCTTTTATAGGAACAATCCTGAATTTATCACTTGAATCGATTAAACGAAATGGACTTACAATTCTCCAAGCTTTTGGAGGACTGAGAAGGCTTGTTCGTGTATATGGCTGATCCTGTTTCGCTGTAAAACCCTGGAGAAAAACGACAAAAACCCGAGAGATCTGTTTAATTTTATGACTTAAAAAAAAATCCCATCTCATGAACTGCCAGCAATGATTCCACGCACAGACCACTGGCTGCAAAATTTTTGAAAAGTGAGACAAATTTATTTAAAAAAGCAGAAACTTTGCATCAGACATAGATTATGTAAATGTATGTGTACTTACAGAACTGTCAGCATACTGCACGAGCAGAACGACATGTTTCCAATGGTTTCTATGTGATTTCCCTCCAAATCCCTGCAATGACATGTTACGAAATGCAACACACCAACAGTCACACACACCCACACACCCACACACAGGCACACACAGACAGAATTCATTCATCAAAAAGCATGTCAATTTTGTGACAAGACAGTTTCTGATCTCCTCACATTCTACTCACAGCCAGTTTAATCTTGGCATTTCCCGACAGATGTCATCCAGCTTTGTCAAAGAGTTGTTCAACAGAACCCTGTCAATCAGAGACACAGAGACACAAGAAAGAGACACTTTGTGATGTGGGAAGGTGGAGTGTGTTTTCTTCAAAGCAGGAGCATTCATTTAATCTAAACAGATCAGCAAAGGATCTTAATAGTGGTGCTTCTGATAATTTGAGAGGACATCACAGAGAAACACAAAGAGATGAAGGAAACGAGGACTCACAGTAAAACCAGGGAGTTCAGTCCTGAAAAGGTCATGGAGGATATTTGATGGATATTGTTATTTTCAAGGATCCTACAGAAACAATCACAAGAAAAACAGGACACAATTTTTCAACCTCATTTCCATTGATTAAGAAGAATCTGCATCAGTAGCATTACCGGTATTGAATAATAATTATTTTTAGAATAACAAAATAATTTATGAGAAAGGATGAAAAAAAAAACCCTGAACCTGCTTTGTCGATTAGAATTATTACTCCTGACCTCATCCAACTCTATCTGCCCACGGCAAACCAATATCTACAGAATATAAAACATACTACTGTATACTGAAAACTTTTGTTTTGGTGGATTTTAAACTTACAGCCACTCCAGCTTGTGCAGATCCTGGAAAACCCCCGGCATCAGGACAAGAATCTTGTTGTAGCTCAGGTATCTAAGAGAAGACAGGACCATGCTCTCTGTCAACAAGCTACCTGTTGGTTATCATACACAGCTACTGAAAGTATTTCAACATAGATAGATACAGTAGTAGTTTAACCAGTCTCAATAAAACAAAAGAAATGCTATTAAAGGGATAGTTCAGCCTTAAAGGGATCTGTTCTGACCTGCAGAAAACAGAAATCCTTCATTCCTATTGCCATTAAGATGCACAATTTGTTAGGCATTAATATCATTTTAGGTTATGTAAGCTGCTCGACAATTTGAATGTCCCTCCAGGGGATGAATTAAGTATTTTCTATTCTATTCTATTCTATTCTATTCTATTCTATTCTATTCTATTCTATTCTATTCTATTCTATTACAATTCATACCTTTGTGCACAGAAACTGTGAAAATGCATTTCACATTGGTGTGTAACTGCTTGACATTTCCCTCCTAAAGCCATAAGAGCTTCCATTCCTCTGGAAACATATATAGTTTCTCCACCTCGCTGCAGGGATTTGCTTCCATTCAGCCATAAGAGCATTAGTAAAGCCAGGCACTGATGCAGGGAGATAAATCCTAGCACACAGTTGGTATTTAAAATCATCCCAAAGGTGTAGAAATGGAACAAGTAGGCCTGAATGATTAATCGTTCTTATATCTAAATAGAGAAGACTAACTTAAATAATTAACAGGATGTAGTGTGAAGTGTTGACTCCCCTTAGTGCCGTGAGATCCTGCGGTTAATAAATAAAACCCTCTATACTACATGATGTATTTGAATATAAATAGCCTTAGTGGTTTTAAACACACAGTCAAATATACCGGTATTCTTTAAAACATTCAGCTCAAAGTTGAAGTGAGATGCTCTGTGCCCGTCAGTCAAGTCAGCACTTTTAATTTGCTTTGTCTTTCTCCACAGGGCCGGATGTCAAGTTGAAATAGGAGAGTCTTGAACAAACTGTCACACAAAGTCATTAAGGCGTAAGTACAGATTTATGATTTTCCTTAAAGGAGATATCTGTACGTCTCCTCTGCTGCAGAACCCAATTTCTTACAGGTGCATTCACAGCCAGGAGAGGTGGTAATAATAAACCCCCTGAACAATGAGATTAGAGGGTGCAGTGACTTGCTATCTGAAATGGATAACATGGGCCAGGGCAAGGTGGTTGGTGTGTGTTAGATAATGTGCTAAAGAAAAGCCATGATAGCTTTGCTGCTGCTGTCCACCTCTGCAGACAGCTCACACTATTTACTCTGAGTAAGAGCAGCAATAGAAAAACTTACAAACAACTCCTTTAACTACAACTAAGAGACTCAAACCAAACATGAAAGACAGTTTCAAAGTAGGTAGGTCCACTGTGTCTTTGGTGAAATGCAGTAATGTAATAGTCTACTACTTCTAAATTCAGTATCTGTTCATTTATTGCTGCTATACATGTAGTTACAGTGAAGTGTATTAATATGGGAGTTTCTCTTATTTTGTACATCCCATTAATATCAATAGGCACATGCAAAATAACAGTATAAAGCTCACTGTGCAATAGTTCAACATCACTACAAACAACTTCAACATTTAACTTCATATTGCAGAACTGTGTTAAAGTACTTTAACTGAGTGAAAAAAAATCCTTTAGAAATCATCATAATAATTTACAATGATCTGAGGAGGACAAGGCGCACTGCACTAATACAGAGGTAACCTTAGAGAAAGTTTGTGTTCAGGTCTTCTTGGTAAAGATTTGTAATGCATTTGTCCTCATGGTAATAAATAGGTCTAGGTTGGTGGAGGTTGAGTTTGGTGAATCAGCAGTAATAATAAAAGCGTCAGGTTGTGACGTCCATGTTTCATGAATGTGTTTGGGTAACTGAATCATTCACTGAGCTGTGAATGAGCCTGTGACTTTGAGGCATGAATGAAGCAGCTGATTATCACCGTTTAACCCCAGTGCAGCCTAAGTAGTGCTAACTAAAAAGACTTTGTGTACATAGAGGTACGAGCCACGCGACTGTTTGCACTGTCACAGAACAGTAGGTGTTAGACAAATGAACAAACTCACAATCTTGTTAGGTTATAGAGGCCTCTGAATGCATCTGGACTCACATCTTGGATCCTGTTGTGCTGAAGGTATCTATGTAAAAAAAACAAAAACAAAAACAAACAAAAACAGTTAGTAATTCTTTTGGATGGGGGAAAACATTTCTGCAACCTACCTAGTGCTGTAATTCAATTAAGAAACATGGCTGCACAATGGTTTACATGAAAAACAAATAGAAGATATTGGAGCAGCTGAAGAAAATGAGGTTGTTGGTTTGTTTAATACCTGGCATCATCTTAGTATTGCACACATTGTGCTCCACAAATCTCTGCTGACAGCTATGTTTTGTCCTTTTGTGTATTTTACACACCTGGTTATTCATCTGCATGTTTGTTTATGCATATTTTTGGGAGGTTTTCGGTGCGTTCAAACTGTCAAACTGAGTGGCGACTGAAGTCTGACACTACGGCTGCCAATTGGTTCCTGGCAGAGGATCAGACCTACGCTGCTGCCGACACAGCCAGGGCCGCTGTGTGAGACTGATAAACAACATAAGTTGGGAATGAATGGATCTGTATGCAGAACCGATCAATCACTTGTCAGCGTTCCTAGAAGTCCTCTTAACCTTATGCGGGCATCAGCTTTGTCGTTACGAAACTCATTTGTTGTATTTGTCACTCAGAGCTTGTTCATCTCGGCTCTTGAGTGTCATGACAGTATTATGCTCTACTGAATGAACAGTGGAGATCCTAATATGCTGTTATTATACTCATGCATTGTTCCATCATGTTGGACTAATAGCTCATTTATGTTTAGCATATAGAGTGACATAACATAACAGCGAAAACATAATGGAGGTGGAATTGCAGCCAGAGACAAAACAACAGCAAATAGTAAAAAGGGGAAAAATATGATGAAGTATAAAATAGCCTGTGCAGTTGATTAACATATACATACATAATTCATGCCAAACTCACAGTTTCTGTAAGCTCTGATACTTAAAGAAGGTGTGTCCTCTCAGTTTCTGGAGCTGGTTCCTTTGTAGAGACCTGAGGGATGGACAGAGGCTCAAAATCAGAATAATTGACAACACCATGAACTAAGCTCGTCACAATTCAGAAGAAAAGACAACAGTAAGTTCATCAAGTCCATTTGCTCAGACTGTCATGGCCTCTATGAGTGTGGGTGCATAGAAAAAAAACTAAAGAGAGAAAATTTATTGAATTCCTTAAATTGATTGAATTCCTTAATCTCATTTTCAGATCTCGGTGTTTTTCCACTTGGTGCTCTGACTTTCTGTCACGTCGATATTCTGTCAACAAAAGCACAACAAAGAATTTTTAAAAAATGACCGTGTCTATAACCAGGACATTAAATCCATACACATAACAAACCGTGGCCTGTAAATTCGTTTTTATCATCTCGGTGTGATCTGTTGATTCCAAAGCTTTTAACGGATTAACAGGTGATTAGAGGCTCACCCACACACTACTCTCACACACAGTCAAATCAAGCTATTATTGGAAGTGGTCAGTTTTGGGACGGTGATGAAGATCGCCTTCTTGTTGACACTGTCTCTTCGGGGCTCGCTGTTCTCAAACACAATCACTCCAGGACAGTGAATTTCTTGGCCCACTAACACTCTGAGACACACTCTGGTGCATTCCTGCAAACAAACAAGCGTATTTACCAAAACAAACTGAAGCTCAGGGACATTTGTTATCTTAAGTCTCACTTCCTTTTTGTCCATTCATTGTTTGTGTTAGCTGCATGTTGAGAGATTTGATCATTAGCCTTGCAAATACAATGATTAGTTGATTAGTGTTATGACTCTTATTGGATCATCTTGTATGGGTGTTTTTGTTGCAAAAGTGTCCAATATCTGAGAGCATGCTGCTTATTCTCATCTTCGTCATACCTTTGCCTTTTGGACTAAACAAGCGATGTAAAGACATCAACTTGGACTGTGAAAAATATAAAGAGGCATTTTTACACACAAACCAATAAGTGGTTGATAATAGGCTGATTTATTGATAATGAAAATCATACTGAGTGCACATTACAGCTTCCAGTGGCTGGTGTTGCACTGCTTGATGCAACACAGCAGAGTCCTGCAGAAAAACCTGAGGCTGTCGAGGTGAGGACATTTTCCTAACAGCAGCTGAGCCTTAACAAGTTTCTGTGCTGTCAGTCTGACTCAAGAGCCCCATTGTGTGTTTGACCAAACACTCCAGATGAATGCATTTCATTTTCAAAGCAGCTTTTTTGTGGCACTTTTAAAATCTACACAGTTCTTTTATCTGTCTTTCTAATTCTTCCACTTGTTGAACTGACCAGGACTGAGGAATGTCACATGACACATCATTGGTGGACATAAACGTGTACAGACCGCAAAACACCTGTTTATTTACCTGAAGTTCTCTGATTAACAGACTGTGCATGCAGGCTAGTGTTGTGTAAACAAGTGCAGATGGAAGAACCATCTGGTTTGTCTGGTTGTCTGCTCAACACCAGCTTAGTTTGTGTCATCCCTTCCACAATATTTTTGTGCAAAGGTTACAACACCATGAACAGCTACTGGCAACGCTTCACTCACACTAAACTGAAAATCCCCACAGCATTAAGTGTTTGCAGAAGAAGAAATATTACTATTAATTCTGCTGCAACTTCCTGAGTTTCATATGCTTTGTAAATTGTGCTAAGTAGGCTTATTATTGTCATTACATGACTGTATTTGAATGTTATTTTATTTAATTTAGCTTCTCACATTATGTAAGCACTGTGCTTCCCTCTTTCATCAGATCAGTCCTGCCTACAGACTACAGATCAGTCCTGCCTTTGCATGTAAAATAAAGATGGATTTTTAAAAAAATGCATACAGTATCTAACAAAATGTGAGTTGCAGAGTCACCTTTAGCTCTGGTGGCACATAGGCCTACAGCTGCTCGCAGTGAAAGGCAAAGACATGTTGTGACAGTCACAGTCAGGTATGAAGAGGGCCTCTGGGGATAACTTGAGGTTAAAAATATGAAAAAAGAAAAGAGAAAATGGTTATTTTCTACTCACATCATGGTGACATTCATCGCCACCACTGGGATATCTTGAAGCTGTGTGCTGTCACAGTCCAGCTCCAGGTCTCGGCATTGGCAGAGCTCAGGAACGACACCCAGCACTGGAGAGACAGAGCGGGGGCATCAGAGGATACATCAATCAACTGGTCACCAAGAGCCAACTTGTCCAGACAAGTGATGTTTGTACAAATGGAAACTGTGTCTTGTTGGAGGAGAATATACTGTAGGCACAGATTGAGATGAAAGTGACTAAGAAAGGAATCACAAGGCTGCGGTGGTTCAAAACAAAAGAGAAAATACACACTGGTCGTTTAATATTGCTTATTGAATATTCCGGGGTTAAGCTACCTTTGATTAAAACCTTCCTGGGGCATGCGGGATGTGATGAAAAAGAACAGATACAGTTGTTTAATTGAGCTTTTCCTGGCTCCAATAACGGCAAATGATAGTTGAGGACACATCAGACGAGAGCCACGAGGGTGGAAGTTAATGAAAAGGCTCCCCTCTGTCAGGCAAACACATTTTCATTTACGGAGATAATTACAAATTTGTGACAAGTCATATTTAACTCCCATTTCAGCCAAATGAATGCTGTCAGAGTGATTACTGAACAAGGGCAGTGAGAAAAAATATATATGATTACACTGAATGTTCTCTGCAGGTTCACCAGTTCTCAGTAGGGGTGGATGTAAGTATCGTTTATTATAATTTTGAACTGTAGAAGTGGCTCTTTGAAGCATGATTCATTATCAAACCTGTTTTGTGCCCACAATAAAACAGTTTTATATTTCTATTTCTCGGAAGCAATGGATGCGTGTCCTGACACACAGAGTGGTTAAGTGGTTAAGAGAAAGTGTGGCTTTGACAATAGCAAATACATGTTTTGGATAAATGAATTTAAAAAAAGGCAATAAAAGGAAGAAGTAGACTTTCATTTTATGTCTGATGTGATTAGTAGGTAAATCACAGCTCTGAATAGCAGATGGTGCACAACACAATGAATTCAAATAATTTTGTTCACTCAGGATGAATAGACTAGAGAAGAGAAGAGCAGAATGGAGAAAAACACAGGAACAAAAACAAAACAACTTTCATAATGATCTCCTCTGTGAAGCTTCCCATCGTGGCTCCACTTCCTTTAAAACAGCTCCATGGTTGTAATTCAGGACAGCATCCTTCAAAATAACTGAAAGGTCTTTTAACTTCCAATAAGAATGACACACACAAACAAACTGAGAGTCTCCATTGCCCCGACACTCTAGATCCAAATGAGTGCTGAAGAATAAAATATGACATTTACTTGCTTTGTTTTAACGAGAGAAACCCCTGAGGAAATAAGATGCAATGCAGCGTTGCCGTGATGCATGTGAAGCAACCACACAGCTTCGACATCACCATTCAGATAATGATACTCTACACATTCTTGAAAATGACAATAAAAAGTTGTCCCCGTGAATGAATAATGCTGCAGTTATCATTTTCAAACAATACGATCTCAAATGAGCTAAATCACAGTGATGTGACTGCTAGAAGGAAACATGCATATATATTCTGCAATTACATATCTCCAGGGTTATTATTTGGCTTTCTGGCAGCTCCCAAGCACTGCACTTACATCTTGTTGCAGAAAACCACAACAACAGCCACAACAAAAACAGAAAACATGGAGAAAGCATTTAATGGTTTGGAAAATAGCGACGTGTGGTGTTTATGTGACAAATGTATGGACTCTCAGGTTTCATGGTGAATAAAGTGCTGCGGTGAGTGCCCACTGCCTGAAGAGTGGCTCTAACAATAGTGTTTTAAAAGATTGCTTTGGTGTGAACTGGGGTCAGTTGTGTGCTATGAATACATGGCGGTCTATTCCTATGAAGTGACAGGGCTTTCATTTTAAGTGACCAAAACAGTGGCTACAACTGTGAATCCTGTAGACACATTAACAGGCTGCAGTGATATCAACTAATTTAAAAATGCAGGGGGGGTGATTTACAGCCAGGGGGAGACTAGAGAGGGGATCAGGGGACCCCCCTCTTCACCTGCCATCTTCCCTGTCAATCCCCCTGGCGGCAGAGAGAGTGCGTGAGTAGAGTTTGACTAGCTGAATATCTACTCCCCTACTCATTTATACTTAATCTGAATGGAGAGGGTGTAAATTTGAACCTCTGGCCAAACCACTACTCTGAAATATCAGTGCCAGGAATATACGTGGCTGACACAAAATATACATTTAGTCCAATAGCAGTGCTATTAAATTGAAAATACAATTGCTGTCTTGCTTGTTATTTTTCAAATAAATCTAATCTTTGTTCAACACATTGATATAATGTCGTGTCAGGGTTTAATATCTGCCCCTAAAAATCAAATCACAGTGCCGAAAATAGGCTCCCTTATGAAAAATGCATGACAACTCCCCCCCTCCAAGCATAGACAGGAAGGGGGAAAGTCGGACAGTCTTGTAGGTAACATGTAGCCTAATTTACAGTCAACAAGCAGCACAGCAGCTCCTCTGACTCTCAATAATGTGGAGGAGACCAAACAGGTGGTTCAATAGGAGCGAGGGCAGCAGTACAATATAATGAAGTAGGAAGTTCATCCAGTTCACATTCTGAAAGTGATCAGGGTGAAAGAAGAAGTGGTGATTTCCCAGAGTGCAAGCAGAGAAAAGCAAGGTGAGGAGAAAAAGGAGCTGCAGCACATCCGTGGCCTGTAAAGTGGAGCATTTGTGCTTTCAACCTGCAATAAGGTGAATGAATGCTGCTGGGCGAAGGATGAAAAGTACAAAACACAAACGTGTTGCAAAGGAGTGCATCAAGGCAGAGCTTGTTAACAACAAGTGCAGAGCAACAGACTTTGACAACACAGCTGAGAAAACAGTGTAGACCAAGACTGATGCTGAGAGCAGTTTGGAACCAGTGACACAGTTAATTAAATCTGGACGGCCTCACACTGACCTAGAAACAGACATAGATTTTAAAGTTGAGAGGGGACTGGACATCGGAAGGACCTTTACATTGAGAAAAAAAATACCTGAGGGGAATATTATCAGAGCACATCAACAAGGAGCTACTGATGCTATCTGTGGTTATCTGTTGGCTCCCTGTCAGCTCTGCAGGGGTGATTCATACAGCTTTGTTGAATATCCCACCTCACTGTGGCTTTACAGAGGACAAAGAAGCAGCTTGTTTGCTTCGAACGTGATGGTGCCTCAGTCATGCTTCGAAAACAAGTCCAGAACAGTGTGTCAGTCAGCTTCCTGACATTTTTATCTGGCGATGTATGAACCTCCACTTGGAGCTGAGCCCTGGTAACACCGCAAAGGAATTCAAATGAAAAAAGAAAGAAATCAAAGAGTCATCTAAGTCCACTGTGAGAAGGTTTGTTTTTATCTGCTACTTTAAGACACAGTCATGAAGGTGAAGATGGGAGGATGAAGTTGAAAGGAAATATTGTAAGAGATGCCACAGTAAAAGTGTCCTATAACGATGTCTTTTGAGAAGTGTGTGTTGGTTTGATGCTCCCATCTGTCCCTGATGGTAAAAACTGAACACATCACCCACTGTTTACCTGGGTACCACATCAAACCTTGCACAATGAAAAATATTTTTTAAATCCACAAATCCACAGAGGTCTGTTTGGAAAGAGAGGGGGCAGAGGAAAGTACAGCACCCACAAAACATACAGAGTTAGGTCTTCATGTTCTATCTGGGCGTTATTGAATACAGTGCCAGAGGAATCATTTTCTAAGGTAATGAGACTGGAAATGGAGGGAAAACATAATTCACAAACCTTCTATGAATAGATACGTGTAGGAATTTGTATGCTTCTGTGACCCTGGGAACTGTGTGGAGAAAAGAAAAACACTCCCCTCCCAGAATGACACAGTGACAGGACAATAAGTCCTCCCAACTCACAACCCTGTGGTGCAACTCATAGGATGACATCCTGAAGCTGTAAAAAAGAAAAAAACTTTCCCTCTATTTCATTTTTTTCTTCTTCTGTTATTTCTTGGGTTTTATCATAAAAATCATGATCGTACCAGGAATGATCAGCTCCATGACCTTGGCTTGGTTTGTTAGGTTGGTCAGGTTTAGGAAAAGAACATTATTTGGGTTAGAAGAAACAACATGTACCCGCTGCCATGTGAGCTCCACACCTGCAAAGAACAATATGTGTGACGCTTGGTAAGTAGGCGAGCGAATGCCTTTGCAGACTGACCCATGGCTTTGTTGCTGGATAGAGGGGATGTAAACCCAGAGCTAGTTTGTGAGGATGAGGTCGCAGTACTGACCTCTGGCAGCAGCCAGACAGTCTGCTTATTTGGGTTTGGATGGCTATATTCACATATCCTCATCTAAATCCATATGATCCCAGAACACAGCTCAGTATTCAGACGGGCGGGGGAGCAGACATTTGTTTGAACTCCAGTCCTTTCTCATTTGCTGTTGGTTATTTGGGTATGCAGTGTCAGGATTTACTTCTCAGCTTGCTGTTGTGAGAGTGAGGGTAAAAAGGGAATGTCCGGCAGATGCCCCTGTCTGAAAAATTTTCAAATGCTACATCATCTGCATCCCAAGGGAGGTTGGGAACGTGGAATCTGAATGAAGGTCAGAGGAGAGGCTTGGGGACAAGGACATGCAGTTTTCAGTTTATAAAAGGGAACCAAGAAGATGTGCTGCAATTCAGGGCAGTGTACAAACCCCCCCCAAACCCACTCTCAGGTGAACCTACTGTATGGGGATCAAACAGCTGCCACACTCCAGGGAGTTTAATCATTTTGGGGTCTTGATCATTAGCAAGGGGTCAGAAGGATAGAGGGTTTGTGACTGATAACGTGCAGTGATATGAGGGTGTTGTACTCGACTGAAGAGGGGTCTAACCTGGGGACGACGACTCGTCCACTTGAAATTGGAGGACACTTCCCGTTATAAGTCAGCCCCTGTTAAGGGTCTATAGTCAAAGGGATTTGTGACAAATAACCAGTTTCAACTTCTCCTATTGGCGATAAATAATGGCATGTTTCTTGGATTGTGAATGAATTGCTGTTTACAGAGCAAACACTGAGCAGACTTACTGATCCCAATGGGAAGTTAAGAGTTTGTGTAACATTCATTGGCTTTGCTGCTTTTATACAGTTAAGTCTCATTGTGATGCCTTAACAAAGGCATCATTGAACTGATAAGTTCACTGTCAATGTGAGCTGCCTAACTGTGCGTTCAGACCAAAAGCGTCGGGAGCGTTTCGGCGGCCGGAAGTCGAGGGGCGTCGAGGGGCGTCGGGAGCGTTGACGCGCGGAATTGCGTTGAGAGCGTCAAATTAGAAGTTGAGAGAAGTTCAACTTTATGCAAATGAGGAGAGTCGCGGCGCCGCTGGACCTGAACAGAGCGTTGAAAGCGTCTGCTGCTCATACTGCTGACGCTCCTGAAACTTTTGGTCTGAACGCACGATAAGTTATAATGGTGACGCATTATACAATTCAAATATGAGAGACGAGACTGATAAGAAGAAATAAGTACAGGTGGTCGATGTACAAGTACTTCTTAAGTGTTATACTCTAATGCAGATAAATTCAAAGACCACAGCAATCATGTCAATCCCACTGCTCCTTAGTATTCTACCACAGTTTTCAGTGAATGTTAAGTGTAGGCAATTATACTGTCTTTGAATAATGTAGGAGTTTCTCTGGGGGAGGGCGAAGGCGTCATGAAAATGTACAGAAAAACACAATCTCAATGAAGAAAACATAACTTCTGGAGCCAGTGCTGTATGTAGTTATGTTACCCTTTTCTCTGGCGTCATGGACCTCTAATCCTCCAACACCAGACAACACCTGCTGTGATATAGACACTCTAACACACACATTTTGGGAACTATATGATGAACAGAACAGAAATACTGTAGATGATGATCAAAAACTCATGAAAACTCACTATCTGGACATTTTATCATAATTCAGCTTTTGATGGTTGCCGCATTGGGTCGAATCACTGGCGCATTCAACCCTCTCTGCCAAACATTAATTAATGAAACAGCCCATACCTTTAAATCTAACTGTTACATAGCTTGCTCGGCTTTCACCCTTGAGGCTCCTGCAGCTCGGAGCCTAAGAGGAAGGGGTCTCGGCAGGCTGCTCAGCTGGCAGTCCCGCCCCAGTAGTCTTGTTATTGTACGTTTCACCTTTCAAACGAGCCATATGTCTCCATATAGAATACAATATGGCTCCAGAAAAATCGTCAGCAATTGTCTAAATTGCTGGCACCAGGATTAAAGCTTTGGAAAACAGTGCAGCACTCAATGGGTTAAGGGGGTGGCATGCCATGGATTCTCGATGAACACTGCTTGGATATCAGAGAGTCAAGAGCGCACAAGAGGGAAATCATAAACTCCAGTGTGAGGAGACAAATTAGCAGCTGTTGATGGAAAATGACAAATAAAACCTGACAACATTTGATTCCCCCTTTCATGTTTGTGAGTTTCTAATTTTTTGCAGATGGCAAATTAAAAGTATAATTATATCAACAACCAGTCCCAAAATGCAATAACCATCTACATTGAGATGAAGACTGACAAACTGATATAAATTCACTGCCATCAAAGTAAAAATGGCATCAGGGGAGGGCACCTCACAAACCATTAAACTGAATTGCTGATGTTATAGTACTAATAATTTGCAAGATCCTGTTTCATTTCAACAACAACAACAACAACAAGTTGAGAGGAGACCTGGCTGAGTTAATGAGAAATGAAATGGGTTTGTTAATATGCAAAGAATAGTGCAGGAGAGCACGTCACCACAAATACATAAACTGGATGAGAACTGATTTAATCTAAAACCAAAAATCAATAAAGTCCATTCAGTCTTAACTTAAACTCTGCATGGGATGAGGTAATCTTTTTCCCCCCCTGTTTTTATACATTTAGTTATTTTATTATGATGCATCACACTACTCGCGTGCTTATAAAGCTGCAGAAATGCAGACGACTGTATTTTTCTTCAGAAACAACTACAGCCTCCCTGCCTCTTCTTTCCCCTTCTCTGTGAGGGAGTACTGTATGTCTGCGCAGCAGGTGCAAACATCAGCTAGTTAGCTTCCAGCACGATGGAAGGTGTCTATCATTTTCTCTTTCCCCAGGCTGTAATATCAATGTAGATTGTGCAATTTGAGTTTCTCTCTGTCTTTGTGATGCAGTAGCTAGTTGGTGCCAGCTGGTTGAAGCGATGATTGACTGGGCTGTGATTTCCAGAGAGTGGGGGGTCCTAATGGACAACGCGTCCTATGACTTTTGAGTTTTTAAATTGCAGAGAAAAATAACGTGAAGTGGATAACGTGAACATAAAGGCTCCTTATTTAAATGTATAAATAACTTTTATACGATGCACGACTGCACTGCAGCGTCAATGCTGTCTGCAACTGAATGAGAGTGGATTAAAGTGAAAGAGTTTATTAAATAACGATCTAACCTTTAAAAGAGAAGAATGTCTTCATTGCACTGGAACTTTTTTTTAAAAGTATATTTTTGCCTTTTGCCTTTAATTGATAGTGCAGTCGAGAGAGACAGTAAATGGGGAAGCAGAGAGAGGGTGAATGCCATGCAGCAAAGTGCTGCCCGAGTCAGGCTTCGATATGGGGCTGGCTGCAGTGAGGACTAATAGCCTCTGCACATGGGGCACCTGCTCTACCAACTGCGCTAAAAAGCCTCTGCTTTTTTATATTTGACTAAGATGAAGACCTCGTCCCACGTCCACTGAGGGCAGCCAACCAGCCAGCCACAGTCGCTGGAACAGCATCCCCCCACCAGCTCCAAGTCCACAGCAGATTATGCACCCGCTTCAGCTGCAACTGCAGATAGTGATTAAAACCAGTTTGGTGTGTGTGGAGTGTTTTCAGACACCAATGTTTTGCACACTTCTGTGCCCCAGTTTCCTTTAATAGAGCCACTCTGAACCACAGCAGTGATTCAACCTGCAGCCTCCTTCAGGAACTGCTCTCTATTTACTGGTCCACAGGACAACAGACAGGAAGGAGGAAATCCTGGGAAACTCACAAGTCTTTATATCTCAGGGCAATGATCTACAGTATTGTCTAATATACTATTAAAGCTGATAGTATGTGTGAGCCAATGTCATGTCGGGATAAGCTTCAATATGTCCTTCCACAGAACCATTTGAATTTGGGATGGTATTACACCGGTAAACCTGTTCACATTTGCAGTTTAGATAAAAAATGATTCAATGATTCTGCCCCAGTCAGCTCAGCTCTTTCAGGACCATTTCCTTCAGTCGACTTCTGAGCAGCAGCAGACCAAGAAACATCTTTAAAATGACAGTTTAGAAAAATAACTAAAATTACAGCACTTACAGCACACATTGGACTTGGTCCTGGCGTTATGGCTCGGCATGCCAAAATATTTGTCGAAAAGATGGGGCCATCCGTTATTGTCTCCTGGAAAAGAAAGCAAGACAGAAAGATGCAGTTTAAAGAAGATTTGAACCTCTTTTATCAGGTATAGCAAATCAAATGTTCCTGTCTGTCAGGCAAACAGGACACCCACTGCACAGAACAAGGTCATTCCTGTTTTGTACTTTCAGGATGAAGGTGTGGATGGATTTAATAAGCATGAATACATTGGACTTGCAGATAATATACAGTATGCAGTTAATAATAGCTATATTATTTTGAAGTAGCTAGCAAACCATTACAATAACTTCAATTCTGCAGTTTGTACCAGCAAGAATCTATTGAAATCTCTACAGAGGCATGAAATGTGATGCTGACATCCATCTCTAATTATCTGCTCCCACTTCTTCTCAACCTTACATGTCAGCCATGAATCAGTCATATCACTGCAGCAATTAGTGTTGGTGTATCATTTAATACAGTACGTAACCAGGAACATTGCAAATTATTGCTTGCCAGCCCACTGTGACTCTGCAAACATGACTCATTGGCTGTGACACCATATTAGGGAAAAGTAAGGGCCAGGTCAACTGGAACAAACATAAATGGAAATAATGACAGTGTTGATCAAAAGGCGCAAGTGATATAGCCAGCTGGCAAGTCACTGTCAGAGGATGGAGGACAATGACCTTCATTTTATAATGAGGACAAACAACAACAAGACTTCCTGAAAAAGAAATAAGAGGACTGACAAGATGAGTTAGTTTGGTATTCAAATCAAGTTCAGAGCTGAATCTAACAACTATGCTCATCAGTAATTAATATGGTAACTATTTTATTAATGAACTATGAGTATTTATAACACGATTAGACAAAAAATCCCTATGAGGGAGACAGGCAACAACTGGCTCCGAAGACCTATCAACACCAGTTGAGCAGCTGGAGGCAGCTGGATGAAGGAGTTGCTTTGACACTTAAATAGGTGTTAGATAAAGTCACATTATCTGAATAGTGTAATTCCAGTTACTGAGCAACAAAACCTGGACTTTAATGGCTGACCGACAAAATAATAAACTCCATAGTGAATTGCAAAGAGGTTTCAGATTACATTTCAGAATGTGCATAAAAAAAATAATGAGAAAAAAAGTGAAAGAAGTCAAAAACAAAGGCAGATAAAAAAACAACTTGAAGCTTGGTGAACACATCATGCTATTCTTTCACTCCTTAGCACACAGTCGAGTGAAATCAGTGGGTATTATCAGCAGTCAGCAGGGTTAAATAGAACAAGACTTTTTAGTAATTTGAATTATATAATCTCCCAACAAGTTACTCTTGTGCTCTCCTGCACAGTTCAGTGGTTTGCTATACATTGATGCCTATGGTCCCTTGTTAATATTCTCAATCTGAATAAAGTCAGCAAAATTGACATATAGTAGGATTAGCCGCATGTTTTTTTTCATCTGAAGCCAAATTTTGCACACAAGTAGAATTAGCCCAGCTGATTTTGGGATTTACCCCCATGAATCTGAGTCCCCGCTAAGTTTGTGTGAAATAAACAAAGTCTGTTTGTGAGAAATTTGCTGGCTCACTAATTAGAAATTGGCTGTAGGAGCTTTTGGAAATTTCTGCCAAGAATGCTATTGAAGCTTTTTAATCATTCATACTGAAGTACTGATTCACACTGGACCAAGTTTAGATTAGATGCCCTCTTTGTGCTTGTGTCATCTCCATTGATCTTTATCTTTTCTTTTTTTTAACAGTGGACAAAGAGCCAACAAAGGCAGGATTAATAACATCAGTTACCTACCTCTGAGAATAGTAGAACCCAAGGCTGCAGCAGCCAAGGTGATTAGGGGCTAAACACAGAGCAATGTGTTTAATCTGTATTCTTGCCTGTGTATGCAGTGTTACACCAATAAACACAGTGATGTACACCAGGGTGGCTGTGGCTCAAGAGGATAAAGTGAGTTGTCCGCTAATTGGAGAGCCAGCAGTTCTGCATGTCCCACTAACCTGGACAAGAAAATGACCCCCAAAATGTGTGTAGTGTAATCTATAAAACTGTATGTGATCAGAATAAGAATCAGTGAACATAAATGATCCCTGCAAGCAAATACATTAGCACAATAAGTTAGAAAAAAGGAAATTAAAAAGATAAGACTGAACTGCTGTAGCTAATTACTAGCTCATACAAAGTGATGGATGCAAATGTGCAGGACCTTATACTGTACTTCAGGCGTGCGGTTGACAAACTGATGGTACCCGAAGGATGAATTGAATGAAATATCATCCTTTGATACCTGCAAAGCTAATGGTGTTCCCATTTGCCCCTGCAGCACTTTGGAGTTTTAGAGCTAATTAGCACTGGTGTTAGCATTTTGCCCAAAGCACAGCCCAACAGAGTGACTGGTGTGGCTCCAGACTGATAAAAACCTGCTTCAAAAAACAGGAAAAAATGACCCTTTGTTCTGTAAGACCTCATTTACCTGTCATTTACTTCAAAGAGCAAGTCCCTTTTTTCATGTTCTGGGTCTGTGTCTTTTACGCATTTATATTTTGGCCCATGGAAACAGGTGAAGAGACCACATGTGATTCTGTGGGTCCATCACATATCACCGTGAATATTATACACAGACACTTTTCTGGGGTTTGTGATCAAAGCCGCGGCAGCGAGGGTGTTGGGGCAGTGAAACCTTGCCCTCCCTCTCTCATTTAGATTTATGTTCAGCATTTTACTGTTCAGTGGATAGCAATACTTCAAAGGCAGCAGACGCTGCAGTGTGGCAGGGAAGTACAAATCTCACAAAGTGGCATTGCTGTGACTTCATCAGTTGTGATAAAAGCAGCTATGATATAAAAAGACAGCGCCCCCGGCACTAATTGATAAGCTTCCTCTGTGAATGCGAGTGTGTTCGAATGTAGGACACACAAGTTTCACTGAGCTGTTTGCGAGATACTGACAGAGCGCACTTTCCAGTTAGGCTAATCACACTGAGGAAGAAAATTAAAAACATAAAGCTCATTTGTAGATACAGGTCTGTTGTATGTTCTGCTCACTGACTCCAAAACCACAAAATTCATAGATACTGTAACAATGCCACCGACTGAAACATCGATATAGGTCTCCATGCTGGGACTGTTCTCTGCTGTCTCTCACTATCACGATTAGACATATCAATGTCTTCACAGTTAAAGCTGTTACACAGTTTAAAGTGAAGAAATGTGTGTGATTTGATTGCATATAGCTCCATTTTCTACTGCTGAGCTAAGACAACACTTTGTTTACCATGTGAAATCAACATTAGCACAGAACAGAGAGGAGGAAACCTGACAAACTTAGTGTGGCAGAGATGACACATCCCTCTGTTGTCTGCAAAAACAATAAGGAAAAGTGAATCAAAATCAGACAAATTAGCTCTGGCCTGTGCTCACATCTCTGAAATCCTTTCATCAATGTGTGGCAGCGGATTTCTTTGCCAACATGAATAGAAAGTGACAAACCCATGGACTACACAGAAGCCAGAGATAAATCAAACAGTAATCTCAAAAGTGCCTGTTAAAATGCAGGTGAAGCATCACATACAAATAATATCCTCCAACCACAACAATCCGGGTTCAGACCTGACCATAGCACAATGTCAGCCACAGCGCTGTTAAAGGATAATTAGCGTTTTTTTTTTTACAATCTGGACCTCATTTCTAGCATAAAATATGATCATTTACTCACCCAGCTAACTTTGGTGTCATAGTTTACAAGTTGTTCTGGCGAAATTAGCTCCAGCTGAGAGCCGGCTGGCCTTCTCTTGCTACCCGCAGAGACCAGCACTGCTTTTTATTTATCTACAAGGCCCTACTTGGGAAGCTAGTACCATTATATTTAACCTCACTTTTAAATCTCTGCTTCTCTGGACTTCACCTGAAATAGAGGCTTCAATAGAGGCTTTCAAAGCTCTACAGCAGATATCAGCGGAATGTTTTTGTTAATATAAGTCCTAAATAGTCCTATTTTCCGTCAGCAATCACTTACATGGAGTGTTTCAGCCGTAACACGAGTCTCTCCTTCACTCTGCTCTGCTGTAAACCCAGGAGAAAATTTTCCTTGTGGGATACAAGTGTTAGCCAATGAGGAGAGAGAACGGCATGAAGGGCTGTGTGTGCAGCCAAGGGATGCGCGTGAATGTGGTGACGTAGTGACGAGGATCAATAGATGCCCGACGAGGGCGGGGGCTGTTAACTCACGGTGCGTTCAAGGAAACTCGTAACTTGTGATTTTCCTTCCTGTGAAGTCATACCAGTTCGATCTGGTACGAGTTCACGGGTCGGAAGTTACGAGAGGTCGTTATAGTGAACTTTCACAGGCAACAGGACGGTAAAAACACGACTTACGGGTTGCCTGGAACGCTATAAAGTCGTAAGTCGTGACTTGAAGCTGTAATTTACGGTTTCAAAAGCCTGCCTTGAACGCAGCAAACGGCCGGACCGCTGATATCTGCTTTAATGTCACAGACCTGAGTATTCAGCCTCTTTCTTGTTATTCTTAGTCTGGCTGTCTATTATATTTGACACTTAACATTTCTGTGCTTATGTATTGTATTGATGTGTTGTGATCTGTATTTTGAACTTCTTAATCTTATACTAATTCTCAGTCTGATTTTTCTTATTCATTTGGCACATAATAATTCTGTAGTGATGTGTTCAATTGCAGGGCGTATTGAAGAAGAGAGTTTCAAGATTGGACTAAAACTTATCACATAATAATCCTTACAAAGTACATTATTTGTATATATCTAGGCATCAAACACGTGACGTTGTGCTTGCTTTAGTGTCCTTCTTACTGACAGAATGGGTCAGATAGACGGATGTTTTATTGTTGACAATCCATTGTTTAATCAATGGTCATTTTGATATATTTGAGCGGACCTAATTCTCTCCTTCTCATTTCCTCTCTTGCCCTGAGATGTAATTTATGAAGGCAATCATCCGGTAAAATATTTCTAAAAAGCTGCTAGTTAAATGGAGCATGTCTGGGTTTGGGTCAGAAATTGTGAGGGGCAAATTGTGAGGCCATTTCTTATTTAAGCTGTAAACAACTTTACTACAATGATTCATAAATCTCCATCTCATAAGAGAAGTTCAGTGTACCCTTTGGCCCCCGTGAATGAATGTCTGACTTGAGATTAGGTTTACAAGGTTTTCAATCACCACTCAAGCTGCAGCTCTGCACTCCACAGAAAGAGGACGACACTCCAGTGAACCAGAGTTGGCTTGCGTGTCGGCTAAAGGACACTAACTCATGAAGACAGACCAGCCGATGTGCAGATCACATATTCATGAGCACACTCTTATAATGCTGATTATATTTTAGAAGTGCACATTATTTAAATGGTTTGCTCCTGTTAATTCATTATAGGTCAGCTCCCCTGATCTCCTTGTGATTTTCATATTAACAGCTCTTGATCTTGTCTCTGCATCTTGATTAAAAGTTTGACTGATGGAAAACAGATTATTGGATCCTTGGGCTGCGTGGAAAACAAACTGAAGAGCTACTTGTATAACAGCAACATTCAGGTATCTCAAACCCCTTTATTCTATTGGTCTTGTTCTGACTGAAGTAACAATTTTTATGTTTATTTCTTCCATAAAAACATGAAACACCTCGCTATATGATGCAACCCAATGCAGCACCTCAACAAAGTACAGTAACTGTTTTATGAGGGATGAAATGGCAGCACAAGAGGCCAAGACACATAAACAGAATTATTTTCAGACTCCACAGGAGCAGAGATCAATACGATTCTTATGACATGAAGAAACTGATTGATGCTCAGATAATATTACTGCAGCAAAATGAAACAGACACTCCAAATACTACTTAAAGAGAACTCATTGC
The DNA here is from genome assembly GCA_030347415.2 of Decapterus maruadsi. Classification (NCBI taxonomy): domain Eukaryota; kingdom Metazoa; phylum Chordata; class Actinopteri; order Carangiformes; family Carangidae; genus Decapterus; species Decapterus maruadsi. The sequence continues at coordinate 6,632,125 of CM064903.1, forward strand.
AATGTTATTGTGTAGTGTGCAGTAATTGACATGTGAAAAGTGTGTGGTGTTACAGTATAAACCCACAATTGTCCTCTGATTATTCTTTAGTTGATATTGTGCTTTTGTTCACTCTCATCTGCTGCTATAGTCATATTTGCAAAGCAGCTCTATTCATAAAAAATAAACAGTAAAAAAACAAAAGACAGAGCCAAGAGAGAGAATGAGTATTGACTTAAGTTTGACTCTAAGTGAATGATAATGTTGAAGCTGTTTGATGTGGACCTGTGCCAACAAGTCTATCGTCCTATCCATCCATTCTGAAAGTGATGACATGTCAGTGTCTCATTCAAAACTTGAAGATCACACCTGTTGAATGCAACATCTCAATTTTGCAAAAACACAGTGACTGACTCGCTGTAATTTCATCAGTAATGCCCCCCCTCCCTGTGGGATCAGTCTCTGAGCTCATTAGACATTCACCTGACATTCAGGCAATGTTCCAACATACCTAATCAGCAGAGAGGGGTTGACTGGGTTGTTTAAACCTTGACATTGCATTAGAGTCATTCAGTCCCCTGAAGCAACACAGTCTCACCCCCTTTTCGTCAGGCGCTTGACGCTTGGTCAGTGCCCCCTGGCGTCAATGACATGACGTCCAGGGGGTACCCTTTATGTCGTCTAGTGACGAAAAGGGACGTCCATAGACCTGAATGCAAATCCATCATCTTCGGATTCTGACGAAGCGGGTCCTCTGTTAATTTGAATGCAAACCCCTCGTATGCGGTGTTTTGACGAACAGGGTTTAAATCCTTATAGCGGCTTTTTATATATATTGGGCTAAATTTAAATGTTATAATTACAGCATTTACAAGACTGCATGCTTGCTGCGGACTTGAAACAATATTGAGTGTAGCCGATACAATTTTCCTTTTTTACGCTCTCATTCATTCTCGTTGAAACCGGCAGCGGAGCTGCTGCAGACCCTCGTATGCGGTATTTTGACCAGGGTTTAAATCTTTATGGCGGCTTTTTATATATATTGGGCAAAATATAAATGTTATAATTACAACAGTTACAGGACTGCATGCTTGCTGCGGACTTGAAACATTGTACTAGTGAGCATAGCCGACTACTTTTCCTTTTTTGCGCTCTCATTCATTCTCGTTGAAACCGGCAGCGGAGCCGCAGCTGCCTGCGCATAGCAACCGTTGCTATGCACGGTCACTGACGGACGGACAGCTTCGCCCACTGAAACTATAAACTCATTAATTTCACCGTGGTATCTTTATATTACGCGGCTCATTGATGCTTATTCAAACAAAACGTGGTAAAAACTTTTAGACTTGTGTATATTAAATTATAATCATTCATTTATCAATCATAGACAGGATATGACGTTTCTGGCGCCAGAGCAGTCAATGAGCTGGACGCCACAGCGCCACTGTGGGTGTCTGGTCTGCAACGACACGTGTGTCAGGCCTGCTGTGATCAGGAGTGGAAATCAGACAGCTGGATCAATAACCTCCACATTCTTTGGGTTACGTTCAGAGGTTTATCAAGGCAGGGCCTAGGGTCATCCAGTGTTAGCATTACAGACCCATCTGACCTTCACAGGGGTCACAGGTCAACTTTTCATGTGAAATTTGACGATCATTGTGTACGAGACTAAATTCAACAGATATTCTTTAATAACTTCCACATGCTTTGAGCTGGAAGCCTGAAAGTTTCAGGGTTTTATCAGGGGCCTAGGGCCATCCATGAGCTGCTATTTTAGACCAATCCCACATTCAGAAGGGGTCAAAGGTCAAGGTTTAATGTGAAATTTAACGATTTTTGCTATTATTTCAGGCCTAAAACACCAATACTTTGAGCTGGGAAGCTGAACTCTTAGATTTTGGTCCAGAGCTTGGAGCAGATTGACTGTGCCAAATATCAGAGCTGTGCTCCACTCAGAAGTGTCCAAAATGGCCAAAAAGCAGTGTTCATTTCTAATCCCTCATTGTGTACGAGACTAAATTCAACAGATATTCTTTAATAACTTCCACATGCTTTGAGCTGGAAGCCTGAAAGTTTCAGGGTTTTATCAGGGGCCTAGGGCCATCCATGAGCTGCTATTTCAGACCAATCCCACATTCAGAAGGGGTCAAAGGTCAAGGTTTAATGTGAAATTTGACGATTTTTGCTATTATTTCAGGCCTAAAACACCAATACTTTGAGCTGGGAAGCTGAACTCTTAGATTTTGGTCCAGAGCTTGGAGCAGATTGACCGTGCCAAATATCAGAGCTGTACTCCACTCAGAAGTGTCCAAAATGGCCATGGTAAGTATCAAAGGTCACAGGGGTCAAACATCAAAGTGAATCCTAACAAAACACACACGCTTTAAGTAATCATCATGAAATTTGGTGAAGTTGTATATCAGAGAGTCCTCTATCATAATATTGTATCCCTGTTGCGCTGGGGGCCAACATGGCTTTCCCATGCTCTCACAGAGTTGGGTGTCAGGGTGGTGCATAAGCGCCTCAGAATGAGTCCACACGCCAAGTTTCAAGTGATTCGGTCTGTTTCTATGGCAACGGTGGCCTCCAGGAAACAGAGGAATGCGGCTCTTTAAAGCCCCGCCTCTCGAAAAGTAATGGCCCGATGAGGGCCGAAAACATGTCGATGCGCTTGTCTTGGGCTCCCGAACCACTGATAAAAAATTCAGAACTGTGCGACTTTTGGAAATATATTTTGTCCATTTTGGCTTTTCAGATTCAAAGCCTGTCAGACTTAAAGCCTGAGAGACCCTCTGACTCAGAAAAGCCAAAATGGACAAAATATATTTCCAAAAGTCGCACAGTTCTGAATTTTTTATCAGTGGTTCGGGAGCCCAAGACAAGCGCATCGACATGAATCATTACTTTTCGAGAGGCTATTTAAAGAGCCGCATTCCTAGGCCACCGTTGCCAAGAAACAGACCGAATCACTTGAAACTTGGCGTGTGGACTCATTCTGAGGCGCTTATGCACCACCCCGACACCCAACTCTGTGAGAGCATGGGAAAGCCATGTGGCCCCAGGGGCCCCCGTGGCCCCCAGTGCAACAGGGATACAATATTATGATAGAGGACTCTCTGATATACAACTTCACCAAATTTCATGATGATTACTTAAAGCGTGTGTGTTTTGTTAGGATTCACTTTGATGTTTGACCCCTGTGACCTTTGATACTTACCATGGCCATTTTGGACACTTCTGAGTGGAGTACAGCTCTGATATTTGGCACGGTCAATCTGCTCCAAGCTCTGGACTAAAATCTAAGAGTTCAGCTTCCCAGCTCAAAGTATTGGTGTTTTAGGCCTGAAATAATAGCAAAAATTGTCAAATTTCACATTAAACCTTGACCTTTGACCCCTTCTGAATGTGATTGGTCTGAAAAGAGCAGCTCATGGATGGCCCTAGGCCCCTGATAAAACCCTGAAACTTTCAGGCTTCCAGCTCAAAGCATGTGGAAGTTATTAAAGAATATCTGTTGAATTTAGTCTCGTACACAATGAGCGATTAGAAATGAACACTGCTTTTTGGCCATTTTGGACACTTCTGAGTGGAGTACAGCTCTGATATTTGGCACGGTCAATCTGCTCCCAGCTCTGGACCAAAATCTAAGAGTTCAGCTTCCCAGCTCAAAGTATTGGTGTTTTAGGCCTGAAATAATAGCAAAAATCGTCAAATTTCACATTAAACCTTGACCTTTGACCCCTTCTGAATGTGGGATTGGTCTGAAATAGCAGCTCATGGATGGCCCTAGGCCCCTGATAAAACCCTGAAACTTTCAGGCTTCCAGCTCAAAGCATGTGGAAGTTATTAAAGAATATCTGTTGAATTTAGTCTCGAGGGATTAGAAATGAACACTGCTTTTTGGCCATTTTGGACACTTCTGAGTGGAGCACAGCTCTGATATTTGGCACAGTCAATCTGCTCCAAGCTCTGGACTCAAATCTAAGAGTTCAGCTTCCCAGCTCAAAGTATTGGTGTTTAAGGCCAGGAAATAATAGCAAAAATTGTCAAATTTCACATTAAACCTTGACCTTTGACCCCTTCTGAATGTGGGATTGGTCTGAAATAGCAGCTCATGGATGGCCCTAGGCCCCTGATAAAACCCTGAAACTTTCAGGCTTCCAGCTCAAAGCATGTGGAAGTTATTAAAGAATATCTGTTGAATTTAGTCTCGTACACAATGATCGTCAAATTTCACATGAAAAGTTGACCTGTGACCCCTGTGAAGGTCAGATGGGTCTGTAATGCTAACACTGGATGACCCTAGGCCCTGCCTTGATAAACCTACGTAACCCAAAGAATGTGGAGGTTATTGATCCAGCTGTCTGATTTCCACTCCTGATCACAGCAGGCCTGACACACGTGTCGTTGCAGACCAGACACCCACAGTGGCGCTGTGGCGTCCAGCTCATTGACTGCTCTGGCGCCAGAAACGTCATATCCTGTCTATGATTGATAAATGAATGATTATAATTTAATATACACAAGTCTAAAAGTTTTTACCACGTTTTGTTTGAATAAGCATCAATGAGCCGCGTAATATAAAGATACCACGGTGAAATTAATGAGTTTATAGTTTCAGTGGGCGAAGCTGTCCGTCCGTCAGTGACCGTGCATAGCAACGGTTGCTATGCGCAGGCAGCTCCGGCTCCGCTGCCGGCTTCAACGAGAATGAATGAGAGCGCAAAAAGGAAAAGTAGTCGCTATGCTCACTAGTACAATGTTTCAAGTCCGCAGCAAGCATGCAGTCCTGTAACTGTTGTAATTATAACATTTATATTTTGCCCAATATATATAAAAAGCCGCCATAAAGATTTAAACCCTGTTCGTCAAAATACCGCATACGAGGGTCTGCAGCAGCTCCGCTGCCGGTTTCAACGAGAATGAATGAGAGCGTAAAAAAGGAAAATTGTATCGGCTACACTCAATATTGTTTCAAGTCCGCAGCAGGCATGCAGTCCTGTAAATATAGCCTAACATTTAAATTTAGCCCAATATATAAAGCCGCCATAAGGATTTAAACCCTGTTCGTCAAAACACCGCATACGAGGGGTTTGCATTCAAATTAACAGAGGACCCGCTTCGTCAGAATCCGAAGATGATGGATTTGCATTCAGGTCTATGGACGTCCCTTTTCGTCACCAGACGACATTTAGGGTACCCCCTGGACGTCATGTCATTGACGCCAGGGGGCACTGACCAAGCGTCAAGCGCCTGACGAAAAGGGGTGAGACTGTGTTGCCTGAAGTGGTATCATTATAGTGGACAAAGGTTGGTAGACCTGCTGTACTACCTAGTTACAGTTGCTAAACTATGGACATTCACAGCACAGGAGAGGGCTTCAGCAAACAAAGAGCAAAAATGCATCAGGAACTATAATAAAAAAGCAAATATACTACATCTTGATGATTTTTCCTTTGTGTTGTGTCTCTGTATGTTTGTGTATTTCCAAAGCTGTTATGATAACCGAGAAAGAGCCTGCACTTCTTACAACTAGCTGCATCCTAGAGAAAACTTTAGCTTTTACAATGCTCCCCGCTGACACCCCATCCAATATAGGCAGTCGACAGTCTAATTAAAAGAGAAGGAAGCCGAGGCCGTGAAAGTGAAACTATAAGAAATTCACTGAGTCACTTTGAACTTTTGGCTTCAAAGGCAGATTCATTTGTGACTCATTATGCTATTGTGATGATAGACATAAGTTAAGACTGATGTGCAGTCAAGTACCAGCACTTGCCCCCCAAAAAATGATAGCTCCATCAACAAGGTTCAGAAATCAACATCCACACTGACACAAAAGGAAGAAGAAGAGCAGGAGGAGGAGGAGGAGGAGGAGGGAGATAGACAGTCTGTGATGTGATGTACTCCTTCACACTATTTCAAGTCAAACACAACGAAACGCCTACAGAGAAAAAAAAAGAAAAAGAAAAAAAAAAATTCAATTTATTTCTGATAACAAAGTGCCCTCGGCCCTTCGATCATCTGTCAGCGCACTTCATTGTGAATATGTTTAATACGAAGCCACTCCATCTACAGTATGGAGAGCAGACTGAGATTTGGTTTCAAACGATAGCTCTGATCTACATTGGCAGCATTATACAAACACACATCGGACCTGAATTACAATGACCCCGTAAAGCAGTGGCCCTCCAACTTAAATTTCAGGTTCTCATGACCTGGAGCCTCCTGCTGGTTTCCATGTTAGCCACCTAATCAGGTGCTACCCTGGATGCCAGGGAAAATAATTAGGTGGTAGGTATAGGCAGTGGTCACTGTGTGTGTCTGAAAACTGTTAGAGAGGAGGTGTGTGTGTGTTGAAAGCCTTTATTGCCATTATACATCAGTACAATGACACTGATGTATACTGTATGTATAATGACAATAAAGGCTTCAACATTGAGTGACCATTTCTTATCGTAATTGTTTTCTCTTAAAACTGGTGGTTAGTACAGGGATTCAGCCGTATAGATCTGGCTCTATTTCAGGTTTAATTGGGCAGAAGGGTTTTCTATATGCACAGTGCTCTGCAGCTGACACGGGAGAATGTAATTACGGTGCAAGGGATGTGAACAACTCTTGTCGCAGGTGAGTGGGAGACACCTCCAACCTTATCTGCGAAGAGATTTGGTTTCTCCATGCTCTATTGTAGGTGCATGTGTTTAATTTCCATGCAAATGGTTATTACAGGATGAGAAAGTATGTGTGAGCATTACCCTGGAATAAAGTGACCTGAAAAAGTCAGATTGATCAGTTCCCCTCAAAATACCATCCCCTTAATTAAAAGTCCTTTGAGTCTTTTTAATTTCCAAATCATCACACCTCCACATTTGAGGCTTGATGTAAGATGATGTGTTCAGGTACACAGTGCACAATTGGCAATCGATTCTGGATGGTTTTCCTTACACCACTGAGTCTGATCTTCTCTGGGTGGATTAAGCTGCCATGACTGGCTGTTAAGATTTGCCACAAAAAAATGGGTATAATTCATTTTGGATGTGGAACAAATGAACAGCTGATGCATCCAAAGATTGTCTTAAACAGCTCAGGTTTTGCACTTAAACCCTTTTCACACTCACAGCTTGATTCAGAAATTATCCATGTCAGGATGATGTTTACTCCGGGTCTGATGTGCCACAAAGTGCTCCTGAAAGTCTCAACCTTTCTTGGAGATAAATTGCAGTAGCAAAAGTCATTCGGCACTGAACTGCTTTGGAGATGAAGAAGTGAGAGTTCGAGAAATGAATTTCTTTTTTCTTTGCTCTTGTCAAGGAAGGGCAATGCAGGCCATCCATACAGAGAACGGGCGATATCAGAAGAAAATCTAAAAAAAAAAAAACACAACAGGTACAACATCTGGCTTTAGGTCACAGTGACAGTGATTGCCTGGACTGCACAGAGTGATATTGAATGATTTCCTATGAGAAACATACAGGACATCCAATTACAGTTCTTCCCCTCTCATTGAAACAGAAGAAATCTCTCACACCTTATTTCATGAATACTGAAATACTGAATCAGCTCCTCTAAATTTTTTATGTTTCTGAAAATAGCATCAGATACATTACTTGCACGCAACCACCCTGAGGGATAACAGAGGTGATGGCCAATAGTTCACATGGCTTCCTCCTTTCATTTCTCATTGGACATTCAGACAAATTCATAAACAGGAAATCCAATGATGACGTAAGCATGTCCACATCTGGAAATCTCAAGGGGCCAGGAAGCAATATTCAAGGTTAAAAGATAGGAATACCAGAAACCTCTAATGGCCAGCTATGAAGGCCAGTGAAGCCCTGTTGCCTCGCATGTTAACATGACAAGAAATATACATGTTCCTACTTCATGACTGTACAGGAGAAGAACTTTCATATAACTCTTGGAAATTTTGAGGCTCCACATGTTTAAAATAAGTCTCTAGTTTGGGTTTCTGCTCAAAAATGGCATGCCCATAATTAACAGAGTATATCTCTACAACTACAAGACATACTTGAATGATCATTGCATGGTTATAAAGGGAACCGCTGGGAGATTGGTTCAGATTTGTAAGTGTGATATAATAAATGTTACTGGGTCAGAAGAAGTAAAGTTGGCATGCAGCAGAAATGGAAGATTTTATTTCTGCCTGAAAAGAGGAAAGTTACAATTTTACTAGCTGAGTTGGTTCCGTTTAATCTGATGTGCAGCATGAATATGTTTTTACATGAGTGCACTGATGGATGACGTTTGCTGCAGGGCTGGCTGGCAGAGTAGTGGTAGGACTCAGAAGGTCAAAGTTCTGCATAGCTGAGGCTGCTTTGAGTGACAGATGTGTGATCACATGCCTACTGTATGACAGAATCTTTGCCCATTTTTGGATTAGCCTGGAGTTTGATGGCGTCATGTTCTGGCTAGAGAGGAGCACGTCAGTTGCCACAGAGGCTACAGTACATACATCTTTATTTAAAGGGATATAATCACAAAAGTACCTGAATGAATAAAAGGAGTTTCAGAAAAGGAATTGCATTACTTTAGGGCTTGGGCTTGAGATCCCAGGACTAGCGAGACAAAACTGAGTTGTGATGTTGCAGTGAGACTCAGCAGGTGGTGTGAGGAGTGACTGTGGAAGGCAGAACTTCAGTAGCACCCACTTAGTCTAATTTACTCCAGGAAGATTTAGCCTGCTGCTAAAGATTTACTGGTTTAGAGCTGTTTTGTATTACAGCTTTATCAGTGGGAATAGACTTTGTCTGTGCGCATAATCACTGAATGTCTGCGGCGTCGCTCAGCTCAGTTGGTAGAGCAGGCGCCCCACGCTGCAGCCAGTCCCATATTGAATCCCGACTCGGAGGACCCTATGCTGCGTGTCATTCCCTCTCTCTCTGCCTCCCCATTTCCTGTCTCTCTTCACTGATCAAAAAATCAAAATCAAAAATCATTGAATGACGAGGAATCGGAAGGAGGGGAACAACCTAGTGAATTCTGAATTCATGGGTTCATGTGGGGATGAGGCGGGTCAAGTTGGGACGAGGAGGAGCAGGGGAGACGAGGGGATTGGATGGAGGGTACAAGCCAATGCGAGGCTACCGTGACGGTTGGATAGCATTGGTCAATTATGCAGGCCCACGGCTGACAGACTGAATGGGTTTTTTTGATTCTTTTTGCTATTCATGTTGTGTAGATGAGACTACAGAACCATAATCGCCGTATAAACAATGTTAATGATAATTAGCAATCCTCCAAATTGTAGATCATAGCTTTAAAGGTAAAAAATGTGAAAACATTGAACAAAGGCTTTGAAAATGTTTTACAGAGGAGGGAATGCATTCAACACATTTGTTACAGCTAAAAGAAAGTGACAGTAACTGACTTTAATTTTTTGAGGATGTTTTACGTTGAAATTCAATCAGAGCACTTTTTATTTGGCGCTATGAGAACAATGTCAACATAACATTAAATCACACCAGGCTGCATGTCATTATTTGGAGACCAGACACCAGAGAGTGTCGCTATGTCTGACACAAGCATCCCATCAAGTGCAATTACACAGTGCACACATCCTTAGCGTGGGGTAATGAACGTCGTATGAAAATCAACGACCAAATTTGCAGGCTGTTTTTTGTTGACATCGTTTGTTTTTCATTGTCTCACAACGTTGGAGAGAAAACACACTTAATTAAAAGCAACGACACAAGTGGCGCCAGTTAGAATATTCTTTAGCCTTTGTGATGTTCGACACCAAGGGAAATGGCACTCTGCGACTCCGCTATGAAAACAAACACATGCCAGTGGGAGTAAACAGGGCTTTAAGCTAATCAGTGAATTACAAGTAGAATTTACCTAGTTAAAGAATTTAGAGCCTGCGCTTCTGATATGGAAATGTGTTTGTGATTATCTCCTCTTCAGTGATAACGACAGAGAAGCTGCTCCTTGTGACATGTTATATACAATATCCAGCATGTCCTCGTTATATCTACTGGTGGTGAGAGGACAGCGGCTCAATATCTTTGTTAGTCACACTTAAACAGGGAACATTGTGTTTGATGCAACTGAACCTGGAGTCTTTCTGTGCAAGATGTTCTCCTTGACCGTTACATCACGTCACTCTCTCCCCAGATCCATTTAACTTTCTTTATCTTTATTTTTAACAATAAGCCAACAGTGTAACCTTATTCAATCCTCCTCGCTTGTGTGAGGTATTCATTGCTCAGCAGGTCTCAGGACAGAAACAATTGCATCTTTCAGGTGTCTGAACCTCAGGGCTTTGACATCACCTGCGCTTTGCTAAAAAAGATCACATTATCTCAAAGTAAATTATATTCTTTCACCCTTTCAGTCTGGATTTAGACCTAACCACTCAACAACCACTGCACTTGTAAAATTGACTAATGATATATTTTCAGCATCGGATTCTGGTAATCTCACAGGAGCTATTTTTATTGATTTGAAGAAGGCCTTTGATTTGGTTGACCACTATTTACTTTTAGACAAGCTTCATGCAATTGGTTTTTCGCAAAATGTACTTTTTTGGTTTAATTCCTATTTGCACAATAGAAAGCAATGTGTTGTTTTTAAGGGATGTAAGTCTGATTTATTTGTTCAACAGAGAGGTGTACCCCAAGGTTCGACACTTGGTCCTCTTCTTTTTTCCATTTTCATAAATGATCTTCCCTCAGTTTGTTCTAATACTTCAGCTCAGCTATATGCAGATGATACTGTCATTTATACCTCTAAATCTAATATTTTACAGATACAAAATGCCCTTCAATCAGACTTTGATGCCGTACAAACCTGGCTCTCATCTAACAGACTGTTGCTCAATAAAACAAAATCTTATTCCATGGTCTACGGTACAAAACATAACTTAAAATTGAAATCTAATAACTTAATAATAACATGTAATGATGGTATGAATCTGCATAGAGTTGAACAATTCAAATATTTAGGATTATGGCTTGACTCAGAACTTACCTTCAAACCTCATATTGACTTCATTCTTCGTAAAATCAACTTTGGCATCAGTGTTTTATTTCGTTCCAAGAACTGTTTCACACTTAATGTTCGAAGGAAACTTGCTTTACAACTTATTCTACCTTTTTTTGATTATGCTGATGTAGTATATCTAAACGCATCTAAAACCAATCTCCTACCCCTCAATACAGCATATAATCGTCTTTGTAGATTTGCTCTTGGTTGTTCTTTTTACACTCATCACTGTATTATGTATAATGCACTTAACTGGCCCACTCTCAGTATAAGAAGACATAATCACTGGTTACAGTATTTTTAAATGTATACACTGCAATTATCCTGCTTATTTACAACAAATTTTGATTCCATATTCCACAACATACCATTTACGGCACTCATCTCAGTACTTCTTCCTTACCCCCACAGTGAACAAAACAATTGGTAAAAGAGCATTTATGTACAAAGCGCCTTCAGACTGGAATAATCTTCCTTTAAATTTACGCTCATTGACTTCTTTTCATAGGTTTAAACATTCTGTGTCTTCTTATTTTGAGTTAAATTGCACATGCTTCAGATGATTTATATCTTTTTCTTTTTCTTTTTTTTTACATTGTAATTTTTTATCTGAATATTATGTTATTATTTTATATTTCTCTTAGTTTATTTAGGCTATTGCTATGGCCATTTGCGGCCATCGAGAGGTTGTGTCCATTTTTTGTACTCATTTCTTTTATGTCTGTGTTGATGTTTGTTGTCTTTGTTGTTGTTTGTTTGTAGATTGTTGATTGTGTCTTGTCTCTTTTTGGTTTGTAATGTATATTAGGACCCCCTCGAAAACGAGAGGATTCCTCTCAAGGGGTTTATCCTACTAAATAAATTTCTGATGATGATGATCATTCTGACACAGTGCAGAAAATCCCTTCCAATCCAGGGTCAAAATTGAAATTAGTATGTGTGTTGTTGGCCACAGTGAAAACAGGAGCAATCCATCTAATGCCAAGTTTCTATTATCGGTAGTAGCATTTACAAAGCTACTGTACTGTAGATCTGAGCACATTCAAACAAACCCAAATGTCATACAAGCCCCCGGGGCCTTACAGGGTCGCCTCATAGGCTACATGTTGCTGCCATTCACTGTTTGTCGCCACTGCTATGATTGATTCAAGTTTTCTAAAAACCTTAATAACTTTAAAATCAATGTGTTTGGGGTGGACAAGGTTATTTACAGTTTTCATTACTTTGTTTTTTTGGGGCTTGTGCAATAATTCATGCAGAAACAGATATCTCATTATAAAGCACAGAAACGCAAACAACTCACATCAATCATAGAAGAAGACTTTTTTACCAAAAGCACCAATGGATGGGGAGGAAAACAAAGGGAAATGCGCTATAAATAAATCATATTGATACAAATGTGTTGTATGCACAATAGTGGTAACAAAATGAATGGTAGTATTAAGGCACAAAATGCTGCCCTTCATGTTTTGCTTCCACAAGACTAGGAAGGATGAGTCATAAACTACTTCAGTGCAACACTTCATCACACAAGGAACAAATGACTTTGCAGAAACTCATGGAAATGTCACTGTATTGGTTGAGACAGTGTGTGCTGCATGCGTCACTTTTATTATTGGAAAACGCAAGGCTTAGCTCAGGGTTTTGTTTAACACAATTTAGGTAGAGACAGTCAGCACTCTCTAATTTTGTGCAGGAGAGTGGAAAGAAACGGCGAAAATAACAAAACCCTTGTGGATGTTTGACAAGACACTTGAGACTGGTGAAGGCTAAACATATTTTTTTAAGGACAGATGAACCTTCAAGACTCCAGCTCCACAACCTGTTCTCAGGGTGTCTTACACTTATTACAGGATGACAGAGTAAGGAGGGCGACAGCTCTACATTTCCAAACTGTGACCTTCTTTTTCAAGAGCTTATGACTGATGCCAGATCAGGGGTGTCTGCTGTAATGTCAGATTTTCAGTAATACTTGAATTTCTCTTATAAAAGACTTATAACTACCACAGCAATGGACAATACAAGACTGCATCTACAATCAAGTAATAAGCAGCTGTACAAATTACAAACTTCATAAGGAAGTTTTAACAGGAACTCCTGCTTTTACCTTATTCCTGTAGGCGCTAGGATGACTGCTCCGGTTTGAGTCTTTAGTCTGTTATTCTGCTCTGAGCTGCTTGATAATTTCAGCTCCAGCTCATGTTTTTCCACCTTTGTCACAATTGTGATACTCGTTCTCTCATCATTAGCCAAAACACTGTGTTACAGCCTCTTGTGTGGAAATTGGGCCAATTAAAATACTGCTGACAGCCTCAGAATAAACCTTGTCATCTTTGGAAGCTTAGCATTTTTCAGATCACATTGTCCCAATCATTGTCTTAAGCTATTTATACAAAGCAGGGTTGCACTGCTGTGATGCAGATATTGCTGAAGTAGGTATTAAACCAGTGATAACATCACCATGGGAACAAGATCATGTTGGACAAGCAATGGGGGAAAGATAAAATGGTTGGTACATTTAATTATGGTATTTCTTGAAGAATGCTTTTTAGGAATGATATTCCAAAAAATCATTGAACAATGGTTGCTATGCATTTTCTTGAAATACAGATTTGTATTTTCTTCAGTTGCTGTTTGGCATCACTGAGGATAAAAACCAAGAGGCTGGAGATCTGCAGCTTATTGACCACATAATGATGTATCTGGCAGAGCTGTTGTGTTGGGCCGAGAAGAATCCACGGCTTTTATCCGTAAGCCATCAGACTTTTAAAACCTGAAGCCCTACACTTATTTTTTTGTGTATTACTTTTTTATCAACCATGTTTACTCCATCTATTTTTCACGGATCCATCTCTGTTAATGTCTCTTTGGCAGTTCATCCTCTCTATGCTATACAGCTGCTGCTGCTGCTGCCCCCCCTGAGGGCTGATGAATCAGATACCACTTGTATCTGCTTCTTATCTTTTAGAACCAACTGAGCGAATGTAATTGGAGAGCTATGGTCAATCGATAACTTCCATGTCTGCATTTCCACGAAGATCCATCCGTGTGATGTAATGATGTGATGTGTGTCAATCTGTGCAGAGCAAAAGTCTATGAGGACCCTTGAGATCTGGTGTTAAATAGACACTAGAGCTGTTCTCTTTGTTTTTTTAAACCATTTTTCATAACCGTTGTTTTGCTCAAAATGACTTGATATCACTCAGCAGAGTAATACCTACTTATAAGAGTTGACCTCAACCACTGCTTTTTACCACTTGAAAAACACATAAAGGGCCATTGCAATGTAAAAAAAATCAGGGGATTTCACCTGCCAGAAATTGATTTACGCCTCTGGTACTGCACATAGATGAATATTTTTGCTCAAAATGACTTGATATCACTCAGCAGAGTAAGATGTACAAGATTTGACCTCAACCACTGCTTTTTACCACTTGAAAAACACATAAAGGGCCATTGCAATGTAAAACATCAGGGGATTTCACCTGCCAGAAATTGATACGCTTCTCTTGTCACCTTCCTCTTCTTATTTACTCCTTGTTTTTTATAAGGGTTGGTTAACAATGTTGTGTATGTACTGTATGGGATGAACCGTGGTCGACTGTGTGGAGCGTCGGACTAATATGATCCCTCAACTTGAATGTCACCCAGCAACTGGAGGAAAACCAGCAGCTCTCCACTGACATGGAGTGAATCAATCAATCAGTGTGGAGAGGCAAATGCATACTGTAAATATATAGTCCACGGAGTATGATCGCATCTCGGCTCAAGTGAAACTGTGCTGATACTAGGTACTTTATTGTCATTCAAATACACAGTGTGCCAAGAACGAAATTGAAGAATAAAAGTGGCCAGGCTGATCTTTTAGAAAGTAAAATGAATGAAAAGCCAGGAATAATCACAGATCTATAAAAAGATTGGAGAATGCTTCAACGTCAGGATGAAAAGAAGGAGTTCCAGACAATTTAAGATTATCTCTGTCAGGAAATCAGGAATCAGGAAACCTATCGGCCTGTGCATCAGCAAATTAAAGCTCTGTGCTTATGTGCGCACAGAGCAGAAGAAAGCAAAAAGCAAAGTCATTTCCTCCATCCAAGCTGAGGTGAGCATCACAGTGACTGAGCAGCTGCAACTTGATGATTTGGACCGAAGGTTTTGGCAGCAGCGGAAGGAAGCCAAGGCCAATCATGTGGAAGCTGACACCGATCGACTGCCAGCAGCACACCAGAGAGTGTCGCTATGTCTGATGAAGACTTGGATGGCGAGAAGAAAAAGAGAACGAGAGACAACTTCTTCACCCCAATTCACCTGAATAACAAGCATCTTGAGGGGAATATTAGGCAAGGTAAAGGATGTTTATAGATAGAGGAAGAGGAAAAAGATGGAAACTGTCTGTGCATGAGTGTGGCTCTCACCCATGTCAGTGCAGTGAAAGCCAAATGATGGGTTGTCACTCTGTGGCGCAGATTGTGAAGCTGTGGTGGTCGCGGTGGCAGAAGAGGAAGCCAAAGACGGTCACATCTCACCGTTTCGCACAGGTGGGGAGGCAGCGTGATTGACAGGTGCAGTAGGCTATCTGACAGTTTCCTGTTCATGGCGATCGGTCCAATCTCACCATTTCCTAAAGGCCAGACTCAGTAGAAACCCACACAAGATGGAGTAAAAGGGGAACTATGCAAGTTGGTCAATGCAAAGTGCATACTTGTAAAAACTTACCGCTAACCCACGTTTGTGCATAGGCTCTAGTGCCGTGTATGTTTCTCGTGAGACGAAATCTAGGACATCGTGTCAGTGCATAGTTCCTTAAATAAATGTATGAATAACAACTTCAGCAGCACTGATGTTTTCTATATTTACAATCTTAATTTTAGAACATTAGCATGCTAGCTGTTCTAAATGCTGAACAGTTGCAAAGTGTTTTGTATTCAGTTTGTATTTATTTATATCTTGTATTTTCTTTTTCTTCAAACTACATCGTTAACACACACACACACACACATTGGAACATGCAGCTCTCTTAAAGAGGAACTAGGTTTTCACCAAACAGCTTTGGAGTAATTGTGATGGTTAAATGGCTTATTACAGGCAGAATGGAGGCTCTCTGCCTTTCCCCCTATAGCGTCTCTTGGCCGAAAACCAACCGTGCAAGATCAACGCCTCCGGCACAGTGTCCCAGATCTCAACTGGGCGGCATGCACCACCCCACAAATGCACTCTATAATCCATAATCTCTTGTTTATAACAGATAAAACTACACAAATATACACAATACATTGCCTTCTCATGGCTTTGTTGACAAATCCACATGACTGGGGGCCAGGGCTTTTTTGCAAAAGCAAAAGAGCCCTGGCTCCCACCTAGACTTGCATAGTTCTCCTTTAACTTTCTCTTTCTAAATAAATACATCCTGTCTGTCACTCTGGCGCGACAGATGGGCCAAAAACAACAAATCCCAGGTGTCATTATGGGGGAAGAGGCACAAATGTCATTGCAGGGGGATTTACCGGAGATCACCCTGGAGGAATTCCAGATTCATCTTCAATTCAAGGTTTTACAAGTATTCAAATAATTTGACAAAACTAAAACACAGTGTTTACCCTGAAGCTCTGGGCCAGCAGTCCCGCATAAGTGTTATATTATTCACAAAGTTCAGGGAAAAGACAGAATAAATACTACAATTTCAATAAATTTCATGAACAACATTTTAAATTCTGTTTAATTGCCGCAGATTTCTCTGAATTAATGAATCCTGGAGGCTAATACAAAATCACATCACACCGATGTTCCCAACACAACACTTTATATTTTAAAAGGTTAAATAAATTTATGTTATTAAACTGCACTGGATCAACAAAATTTCTATTTAGTAAAAGTCTGTCAACATCAGAGCACCTTCATTTTGTTGTAATGAAAATCTATCTCTGCTTCGTGTCAGAAATCAACAAGATTAGGGAATTAGCTACAGTAATATAAGCAACTTTGCAAGTCCAAAACAAAATGCAATGTTTCTTGCTCACATACATTTCCATTCATCTTCACGCAGCACTGACTATTTAGATGTTCCCCATCCCCAGCACAGGTTTTAACTAGTGATGTGCCTGAATTCATTCAAGAGCTTTACAGCATCATCCTCCCTCATCTTAAGAAACCTCCTCTTCTTTCATACCTGTCATCAAAGCAAAGAAATTATCACCCATCCCACCAGCCATGAGCATGCACAGGCGCACACTACTTAAAACACTCTCAGAAAGACACACACAACACACCTTCTGTTCATGTGACACAATGCCACTCCAGCCGCCTAATGCTTTGATGATCTTTAGAGAGGTTTTCTCTGACTCCTCTGAAGTGCTGATGAAAATGTTGACAGGGAAAGCCAGATCAGCATGGGGTCGTGCTGATGAGAATCTGCTTGATTTATTTCGACTCTGACATTGGATTCAAAGAAAATGTCAAACAGCCCATTCATCTTCCTCTGCTTTTGGTGTGGATACTATACTATAGACCCTGAATAAAGATGGACATAGCTCCCATGACGTCACTCGTAGGTTTCTGAAGAGCAGTTTTGAAACTCAGAGAGTGTCACACAGCGTCACTGACACACACCATCAACATTGTTGATATTTGGTTGAATGTAGGTTGTGACATTGATGAACCAACGTTCAGTGACCAACAACAATGTGAATTTGATGTGACAACAGCTAACTCTGACATTTTGTCCTGCAACTTCCTTCAAACATCTCATTCGACATCAGATTGACATCTCGTTGGGAGATTCTGCTAAATCTGGGTCTTGACGTCAACACGATTTTTATTTCCAACTATTTCATTTACAGCGTGTCACTTTTGAGTCTTTCTGACATTGCAGAGACATACTGCGCCAGCTGGAAAGTCATGGTGAAACCTCAACCACAATCTCTCTGTCTGCTCCTGCTCCTGCACAGACTACACAAACAGTTGTCTTTCAGTTATTCATCATCTGCCAAAGCAGTGCATTAAATACAGCAGGAGTCAAAGTAAAAGGCAAAGAGTAACATATTTATAAATGGTATCCTTTTGAAAATATCTGACACATTTTTAAATAATATTTTAACAGAACCAATTTGACATTTGACACAGGTACTGTAATGGACAGTTTTTGTGCAATTTTTGAATGACTACATTTGTTTCCTTCAGCCTGTTTAGGAGGCGAAGGATGAGGTCTTAAAAATGGGGAGCCTATAGCGTATTACAGCAACTGTATATACACATGCTTCAAATGTGCTGATATATCCGGTAAACAAACAGCTCAAGGTGAGTTGTTTGCGATAGAAACATAGCTCCGCCGGATTTACCAGTGTTGGGCTGAAGTAATATCAGCTGGTTTTATGTTGACAGAGGAAAGAAAAATGAGATCTAGAAGGTCACTGATGAAACCCGAGCATAATATTCAATATCAGAAGATGACTATGGGTTGTATCGTTTTCATGTCATAGGTCAAAACTGCACAATCGACAGTAAAATCAACACACAGCTACTGATAATTTCACTCCATTTACCATTTTAACCTTTTCTCAAAGCATTAAAATCAAAGTATGTGTCCTCTTCCTACGCATCCACACATGCCAGAGTGAGTTGTGTACTAATAATACTGCACCATAGACTAAAATATTTGTGGCTGGGTAATGTTTTCTATGAATGAGTGGCAAACACAATGATATTGATGTTGTGGGTTAAAATGTAAAAGATAGAGTATTTGTTTTCATGATATTTAGGAACACACAAAACTTGCAAAATCTGAACTTTCCCTTGGCTTGGAGTGCATTTGTTGCCTTAACTACTGTAACAACAACAACAGACTCTGTGGAGGTGAACTCTGGTCTGTGGTGTGATAGCTGTGCACTTTATTTGACCTCCATCCACCCTGATGACCTCCTGCCGACTCACTGCGCTCATGTCGAGCTTCAGGCATTCAAAAGCAAACATTACAGTGTATAATGTTACAGATTAAAGATAACTTCTCTTCTTCATTTTTCTCTGGACAGGGTTTTTGCAGGTTGGGTGGGGCTCGGACCATGACTAAGAGCTTTTTGTTGTGACATCACAAAGTCCTGATGGTTTATTTTAAGGCACAGTGTCTGAATGCAGCCTGTGTGCATTTCACTGCAGACTGGGTGCTTCGATTTTTCACAGTATTAATATAGAACGTAGACCTGCCTTATGGTAAGACATGGAAATCTCGCTTCATACAATATGAGACTTTAAGCAGGAGTGCACACAGACAGCTCATCCGAAGACTCTGAATGCGGAATAAGGACGATTTGCTAAGATTTCCGTCTGATCTGTCATCTGTCATTTCTTTTGGCCCTGCTCGTCTGAATAGAAACAAACACTTGGGGAAGACTTAAACTGAGGCCACATGGCTAAATACTGCGCCATGATTATTGGACACTGGAGCTGTGAATTTTCTTTTTATTATACAGCAAACACTGATGTAGATACTATTTAAAGTAATGCAGTTCTCCTTAGAAACCTGCTTTGCTCTCTCTGCAGCGACACTCATCTCCTGTGCTGACCTGCTGGATTTCAAATCCTTCTCCTGGAAAATGGCTGGCAAGAGGGCAACTCCTGCACGACTGCATGCTGGAGAGGTGACGACATGGCAATTCAATCTGAATGTGTGGCTCTTCCATTTTGCCCGTGGCGTGCTCTGTCTGAACTATTCACCATATGCAAGCAGCTGATCACACGTTGCTCAAGTGCGTATTTCGCCCTCTGGGGGGGAAGGCTGCTATTTTCAGTGGGAGGTCATGATGGAGAGAGGCCGCCTGATAGATTTACACTATTTAAACCAAATGTCTTGCTCATGGATGCTTGAAAAAAGGAGCTACAGTCAAACTGCCCCAGGAGGATTTAATCAGTCACCCTCAAAGCTGGAGGTGAGAAATGTGGTTTTCCTGACAAGAGCAATATCCAAAAGGTCCAGAGTCTGAGGCTGTGGATGTGAATGGCTGCGGTAGAAAAGCAGAAAACATTTCAACTTCTACTGCTTCATTCTCCAATCGCAGATTTAAATTTTTATACGTAAAAAAAACAAACTGTAATCTAGTTAAGTAAGGATTCCCTACTAATGAATAAGTAAAAAGTAAGTCATGAAATGAATGCAGCTAGAGCACTGAAAGGCTCTAAAACCAAGAAAAAATATCCAAATAATATTATTTATTTAATCATTTTTAAGTATTTTGAATTGCAAAGTGCTGCATCTCTGCTGGATATGTTAGTTAAATATCCTGTTTTGTCAGGAGGGCATGACTTTACAGCTTATGTTATTTAACCTGCAGTTATTTTTTGACACTTCAGAACAGTGCAACAAATTGCAAACACCAAACTAATATTTCATCATCTTCCACTATGAAGCTGATGAAGCAAAAACGGGTTAGCAACATATTTAAACAATTTCCACTGCATTTATTTGCAGTTGTGTTTCTGGCAATACCAAGTCCAATACTGGTTCATCGTCTTCACCAACTCAGGCCGAGGGCAACAGACTTCTCACTCACTGGATCTGTAGTATGAAGTAATGCCGCTGAGACAATAGAGGCCTCTGCTGAGCTGCTGCCTGGCCTGAGTCCAGCCTGTCTGTCTGTCTTATGGGCGTTCTGCCCAGAAAATACCTGCGGTGCTGCATGAACACCATGCTGAGAGAAAAGATTAATAGTATTTATGCTCTACTCGCCCACTACTGCGACCCACGACCAGGTTAATGTGCTGCTGTGACGTTCGCTCTGCTGTGTGTGATTGGATTGTGCAGCTGAAACCCTGAGAGGGAGGGGGAGGGGGCTGCTGGTGTGTGTCAACAGGAGGGCTTCAAACCAGCAACAGGAAATTAATATGTACATCTCCCTATAATCGATAACACTGTCACACACCAATACGCTAATATCATATTTGTGGTGGTACTCCACTGAATGTGGCGGTTAAACGAAATGGTCCTAACTTTAAACCCCGAGCACTCACTTGACAAAAAGCCGACAACACATCATAAACTTCCTGTGGTATGACTAAATGGAGCGCCTAAGGGAATGGACGGAAGTTATACATTTTGTTAATGTTGTTTATTACAATTTGACAGCTATTTTTCAAGCTGCACCTGTTTCATCACAGAGTCAGATAAAGTCAGCCAATCAGTCATGCATAATCCTGTTTTTTATGAAAACTGGAGCAGCAGTGGAGCAGGGAGGCGGAGGCTCATAGATGTTACAGAGTGTTTCAATATGTAACTGTAAATTTTCCAAACCATAATTTCTTATTTTCTTTGTGTTGAAATTGACTGTCTGTCTTGCGTATTGCCTTACAGTTAAGTCATGCAGTACAAGTGTGTGATTAAATGTTGATATGATGGACAAAAACAAAGAAAAGTTATTTCAACAAGCACAGTCTGAAAGTCTGAGTTGGGTTCTTGTTTGTATCTTGTAAAAAATATATTTTAACAATTGGGAATGGGAGAAACTTAATTAATCATGACTTCTGAAAGAGAAAGAAAGAGACACGCTGTTTTATATCTTTTTCATTTTCACCTTTCCTGATATAATTGAATTTTTTGAACAGCTTTAAGAGCATCTCACCACTGTGTGAAAAACTACAGGGGTCGGTTGCTGTTAAATCCTGGGGCTGTGGCAGGTGAAGTAAATAATGAATGAAGGTATCCACACCAGCTGTGCATAGAGTACACAGGGATTTAACAGTAGCACTGATGAGGCACGAACACGAGGGAATGTAATCCAGTAGAAATGAAAAAAAAAGAAAGAAAATGGATCACGCATTGCAATTCGTGTTCTCTTTGTAAATTTACTTTAACATTTGTTTGTTTCCCCATGCAGTTGTGCGTCACTACAAGACCCCGATGCCCCACAGTTTTAGCTATACAGCCTACGGCAGCAGCACCGCTCTGATCTGATTGGGAGTATAGATCAAGTTAAGTTCAGCACTGAGCTTTGCAGAAGTCTGAGGTGCAGCAAATTAGAAGATTTCAAAAGGAATAGCTGCTTTTGTCAGTCAGTATTTATACTTTTATGCATATTCCAATAAATATAAGTCTACCATGGCTTTATGCTGACTTGCAGAGAGCAACTTCACACTCTGTTAGAGCTTGAAAAAGTGATAACATAACAAATTGGATGAAAATATAATTACCTCAAAAGTAGATTTAGTGCAGAAAGTTGTTCTTTCAAATTAGAGATCATTATGATTTTTCTTTTGTTTTCCATGTAGACACATCATTACCTAAGTGCCCCACAGAGCTGGTACATTACAGGCGTGGGCATGAAGTTAAACAGAGGTGGTCACATTAACATTCATTGTAGCAGGAAAAGTGACTCACCACAGTTCTCCTCGTCCGCTTGATTCCCACAGTCATCAATGCCGTTGCAGTGCAGCAGCTGAGGGAGGCACATAGTCAAGTTGCCACAGGGGAAATATCCAAGGGGGCATGTCGCCTTCTCCTCTGTGACATTAAGTGCTATAAACAAAGCAGAAACACAATTATGAGTTGCGTCATTTTAATCCACTTGTTTTCATCAGAGTGCATATTAAAAGCTCTGATTAAAGATCTGAGTGTGGAGTCTGTGCATCTCATTACAGAGGCTTTTCTATTCTTTGTACCATCTCACGTCAGCGGGCTTCTTCTTTGTGCATGTTGAGCTGCTGCGTTTCTTTAATCAACATTGTGACTGCTGTTGTTCTTTACTTGGCAGTCTTAATAATGCAGAGACGTTGAACAAACCGAACAGACGGATGCGACACATGTGGGGGAAAGTAAAGCAAAGCGCAGAGAAAGAGAGTGACTCATTCCCTCAACTTATCCTGCCTTGATTAGGAAAATTCCTTCATTACAAAGCAAACAGGCGTGCAACCTGTTCAATCTGCCACCTGCAGATTAGATATTCCACCTGTGCCGCATTAAATTACCAACACAATAGAATTTATGATTCTATTTCTGGCTTTATGTTAATTCCCTGATCATGTCATGTTCAAATGAGACTCTCATTGAGATTCTCACGTTACATCGCCTCATTACATCCAGAGCAAGTGGGGAATGTATTTTAGGATGGTGCTTACTGTAGGTTTAATACATTTTTCTGACTGTTTTTTGCATATCAAGGTTATTTATATAAAACTTATATTGATTTTCATTGCTATTACTGAACATGCGAGAGCACTAAAGACAGCAAGGTACGCAAGTTAATGATGGAGCTTAAAATGTCACTGTGAACATACTGTAGTTTCACTCAGCCTCTGATGTGTTTCAGAGGCATTTCTCACTCAGCTCTTTTCATAGAGTCTTTTCATATCATGTGTGTCTTCGACAATTATGTGCAGCCAGTTCACAAATACGCAGGTGTCCCTAACGACATTTCCTCAGTTTATGTGCACGTCATCCGTCCTTTTGTGCGTCACTTTTCCCAAATAAAGCAGCTAAGGTCTGGGGTAATACATCACGTAATATCACTGTTAGCTGCACACCATACATCATCTCAATACTTTCTCATTTTCAAACAGTGCGATCTACATTAAACAACATCCATCATGGCAGTTGTGTAGATTAATATCTACCTTTTTTTTCCCAGCCCAACCCATTGGAGCCAAAAGTTTTTTTAACTTTTTTGTATCTTATACAAATTAGACCTGTAACTTTTGGATATTTATGTTTTGACTTTGAGTTTGGAGTAAAACACAGAAATCAGTCTTTCAACAATATTATTACTGTATTTCTGTTGCTCAGTGTCACATTCACTATTTGAATCACAACGTGTCTTTCTCAAAATCTCTCACCTGTAGATAGGCTACCGGAAAAATCTTTGACCAAGGTTACCACAGGATAAAACACACCAGTGCTCTCCGATGACATGAAGTTTGTCTAATTTAAAGTTTGATTAAACTGATCTGATTGAAATCCACTAACCAATTTCATTTTTCACAAGGTCCTAAATGAAAAATGAAAGTTTTACTGAAATTACAAAATCCACTTGTGACAAGTACCTGTGCATCTGATTGGAAGAAAAATTGGGTTTTAAAACTCCTGCTGAAGATCACATCAAGATTGACTTAATTTGAATCAAGTGGTGCCTTTCATTTCACAGCAGAATACAGATCTTACAAGCAGCATTTTTATGAGGGTCTTGAGTATGTGGAGGTAATTTATGTTCATGTTGGTGCCCACGCCTTCAGGTCCCTCGACACTGAGCATCACGGATCATCTTGATCACATTGTAGAAGCATCACAGGGTCTTTAAATGTATGAATTCATCCTTTCCACCATCAAGCCTGGGGGGTCGTCAGAAGTCAACATTTTATTTATGTTTTTGCCTTCGACAGAACTCCCTAAAGGAATCCCTTCAACATTTTTGCATTCCTGGGACTCATGGACAAGGTCAAAAGTCAACCAACAATCGGCAAACTCTCTATTTGTTTTGTGGCATTAATCAAAGCAAAAGCTACACACAAATGGTTAATATGACACTGGAACGGGTCCTGATGGTGAAAGCAAAGCAGACAACCACCAGGCAGTTCTTCTAACTCTTCTAAAATTTGGGTAAATTTTCAACTTACTGCTGATCACTGTGACGGTTTCTTAGAACTTCTAAAAAACAAAAAAACACTGGATGCCAAATATCCAAAATTGATCTCATGACTGAGTCAAGTTGCTCCTCATTTCATGGACACTTCCCTCTTTGGGTATCCATCCACATCTTTCCATCTTGCAGTAGATATTGCATCGCTCTAGTCGACTAAAGGCTGAAACACATAGATAACAATGCTCTTTAGGATTTACTAAAGCCCCAGCTGCTCTACCTTTGGAGAAATGAGGGGTTGTACACTTAATCCTCGGCTTCTTTCCTCTCCAAGAGCTTGATACCGGAAGAGAGTGGAACAATCTTGGCAATAAATGATTAAGATAAAGTCCAATGTAAGTGCTGAACATCTTTCTATATTTTCTTTGGGCTCCTGGTTTAGGGGTAGAAAAATATCTAAGACATTATTTTTGCTACATCATGTGTAACTGCTTAGTAATTCAAGGTTCCTAAAAAGGTTTTTTCAACAATAAGTTCATGATCCCATCTGTGAACAACCCAGACTTGTCATCTACACCTTTATCTTAGACTCCTAAATATTTTAATTGCATTGAAAAACCAAAAGACAGCCAGGGACAGACTGCAACTGCATACTCTCTTTTCCATCTATTTCTAATCTTGGATCCTGACGCAGTGTTTTAAAGCAGCTGACTGAAACCACATTTTCCAGAGATCTAAAAGTTTCCAACAAACACTATCAAAAACCATTTCTGGGTCTACTATGCAAATTAGGATGGCAGTCTCCAACTGCCTGACAATCTCGTATTAACTGTGTTTGTTATTTGTCTTAATGAGCCCTGATTGGTCGTCATTAATTCATTTAGACATGAGGGAGAGTTTGGCTCTTTCCACAAGAGAGCAATCTGCCTTTTATTAATGAAAAAAAGTGGCTGTTTTTGCTAACAGCATCATTCAATACCATTCAGACGTGAAACTACCTCCTGGAACCTTTTTCAATTTCATTCATTAATTGCTTTTACCATTTTCTTTACCGTGATATCTGAGTCAATAATGGGATTCTATCTCTCACCTATTACTGGTGGATGAATTGAATATGTTTTTTTTCCCCTTTCATCCACAGCAGGTGGCTGAACTAATATTTACTGTAAGTGTCAGACGTAGGGTCTCTGCTTTTATGAACAGCTGTGTTATTTCTAACTCACCTGGCTAATATTTCATTTGCTTCAAAGCCTTTTCTGTGACAGGTTTGTCTCAGGAATCTATGTTTTGTTGTATTTGAGAGTAGAATAGCTCAACCTCTTTTATAACCTCATCTCAATGAGTCATGAAATCATGAAATAAATTTTGAATGATGATGATCTGAATGAACTTTTTGAATGATTCATGTTCCTGCCAAGTGCATCTCTTTTCCTTCCTCCTATTCACTATCACATTTAACATAGATTATTTCAAGGCAAGCAAAGTGTATTCAATCTGTTTCTTAAAAAGGACCCTATTCCTGAGTGCTGACCTCTAACAAGAAGGACAGCCCTCTTTTGAAGGAAGGGCTCCTCACTAGAGGCATCTAGAGGATATTACAGATCTCTCTTTGTGTCAAACTTCTCTGTTTGACCCACTCGCACTTTATCTTCAGAGAAACCTGCAGCTGCTGCTTTATATCCAGCCTCTGTGCTCAGCTTTAAAAATACTGGCTGGAAGACAATATACAGCCCCACAACCTGGTGTGTTCTGATAAATAACTCTTTAAATCTCAGCTTCTCTCTGTTCAGTGCGGTTTCTTTCTCTTGTCCTGCACACAGCACCGCCTCACCGTCCCTGTCACTTGTTTTCTTCATCCATCTCTTCAAACTCCTGCAGTTCCTGCTTTGCCCATCAAGTCATCTCACTTTGAGCTCCTGGCACCCCCTACCCGTTGTCATGACGACGTTCTTGCTGGATTTCATCACCTGGATGTCCATTCCCTCCTCATCAACTCTCTTGCCATTTCTGTTGCATTGTTATCTTGCCTTTATTAAGTAGTTTCTAGAACTTGAACAACTTTTTCTCCTCCAGTTCCTTTTTTTAATTTCCTTCTTAACCGTGTCTAGATGAGCTCCTCGGTCCCCGCTGTTGCATAGTCATGCTCAGAAGCTGTTAAACTGAAAGAAATGAACCACTGCAGATCACGATTCTTTCCTGAGGCCAAGTTTCCTCAGTGCTTGTGTGATAGTTGAATTTTGCACACAGGTTCCGTCTGACATTTCTGTTTTTTCTCCAGAGTAAAGAGTCTCCTTCTGCACCCTTCGGCATACTCCTACTGTACAATATGCACACTGTTTCTCCATCAACTTGTTTCCAGCTTTCTCCTGTAGCCTCACATAGGATCCTACTTTTCATTTATGAAATATGCCAACAATTTCCAGTTGAATTCATCCTTGAGGTTGTTTAGTCCCCTCTGAATAGAAATACTCAGTCTCTTTTATTTTCTTCCTCAAGTTCACAAATTTCGTTCGTGATGTCAGCTCGACCCTCTCTGCAGAGTCCTCCATCTGCTTCTCTTCCCTCTTCTCCATCTGTTCCCCCCACCCACTCCTCCTTCATCATGTTTGTTTAGGGGGTACATTCACTGAGAGGTGGTCAGAAATGTTAACCACTTTTATTCAGACTTAAAGAGGAACTAAGAAGGATTTCTCCCACAGCTATATTACATTTTTACCTTAATTAAAAAGCTCCGGAGTAATTGTGATGGTTAACTCCATGACTTGTGACGAGTAAGAATGAAGGCTCTCTGCCTTCCACCTGGTGTCTCACGGCTGAAAACCAACCTTGCAACATGGTACCTGGCTGCTACGCACTCTGTAACCCATAATCTTGTTTAAGACAACACACATACACGATTGCATATGTTATGTAATGTTATCCAATGCTCCATGTATTGACTTTTGTCGGCTTTGTTGAAAACAAATGCACATGACGAAGTTGAGGGTTAGCAAAACAGCGGAGAAGCAAACAGACTTGAATAGTTCCTCTTTTTAAAATGCAGTTGATCCCCGTCAAAGACTGTGTGGCCTTCTTCTCACTAGACGCAACTATTGAATTCTACTTAATGGCTCTTTACAGAAAGAAATATATATATACAGTATGAAATCCTAGTGGCAACTCAAGAGCTCAGGGTGACAACACAAATAGCTTTTCTATATCGTTCACCAGTTTCTCCAGGCACATCACATTAAAATCCATGCTTTCTTTTCCTATAAAATGATCAGATTTGCCCAGCAGCATACTGTATGTTGTTGTTGGGGGCATAAATACAGCTCCAATCCAATAAAAACAGGGATTTTAAAGCAATCGAATGGCTGCTTCCATCATACAAAACCTATGTGAAATTGAGCCCTCCCTCCAGTCATAACACATCAAACACCAGAACAAATTTATACTCTCATGTTTTCCTTTATAGAAAACTTTTGGGAGATGTGTCTTGGGTGTGTTTTGTTGCTCCTTATAATAACAGGTCAAACATCAGTGGTGTGATGGAAAATTATAAACTGACATATTTTAAGCATCAACTATAATTACGCGTCATTATTAGTTAAGTCGTCAAGGGAGATAAGACAGGAAATGAGGGAACAAGAGACGTGCAGAGTGCCCTGACTGGACTCCATCTGAGGTTGCTGGGTCCATAAACCACTAGCAACAGGGGGTGAATAATGGACCTTGAATGGGGAATGGAATTTAAAAACAAAACAACAACAATAAATAAACACAAAATAGGGTAAATGCCAAAAACACTTGATTTTGATTCTGAAGCCATTCTTTCAGTATCTCAATCAAAGTCTATAAGCATGACCTACAGTTAAAAAAAAACCTAGTCATTTACGTAAGCGGAAACCAATGACAGAGGAGGAACTCTGTGGGCAGTAATGATCCATAATGTAGTGCAGTCACATGGCATGTCTGCTCACGGTATAATTTGAGATGATTCACCATATTACAGCAGTGAAACCACAACGGGTGATTCTGACCCTGGAGACAGCTAATGGAAACCAAGATGCTGTTGCTGTGTGCCATAACTGACACTCAGCACGACAGGCAATGACTGGAAGCATAGTAGTTAACAACCTGAAGAAAGCAGCAGTTTCATAAACTTACTTAATGAACTTTTTAGCCACCATGGTGACCAATAACAGCACCGTTCATAGTGCTGTCATGATTTAAAGGAGTCATAACCTGGTTTTTTACGTATCCAGCCCCCCTTGGATCGCTTTGGATCAATTCGTAATTTTTTTATTTTTTTTTATCAAACATTGAGCTTGTTCTGACCCTTTTTCGTACCGTGACTTTATCACGCGAGATTACGCGCGAGGTTTTGACTGGTCTGGATGTGCATTGTATAATATGTAATGAGGCGCGCGTTGATTCGCCGCAGGAAGGACAGAGCTGGGGGGGGGGGGGCTTGCCTGCATGCAGACTCCAAAACATAAACAGCCCCCTGGTACCGCTTCGGCGATTTCAGGTAGCGGACGGGGCGAGGTTGGGTGGTGAAAGAGGCAAGTAGCCTCCTACGGTGAGGTCACCGTAGGAGCAGAATCAAAATCTCGTGCTTTAGGAAGGCACACCATTGTGTGCTATTCCTGTTCGGAAAAAGAGCCGAAGCGAAAAAACGGCGCCACTTTCAAACTCCAGCTTTTCAGGCAAGTTTCAACTGAGGTCAAACACCAATATGCATGTTTTAACAAGAGAAATTGCGATTTCCGGGTGATGACTCCTTTAAATGTCGGACCAACTTAAATGTAATAATGTCAGGGGCCAAAACTAAACTTAACTTGCTGTTTGCCTAAAGTTTATGATACAGAATTTATGAGTGGGTGACATCTGAGAGCAGCAGATCCTCCCCCATTCACAAATTTCAAACTCAGCATGAACTTCTGCAACTACATGAGTTTTATGACTTGTTTTCATGGAAAAAACTACAAAACTGTCACGACTAATACCCCCACCTACACTTACAACTTAAAGGCTCGGTAGGCAGAAATCTAGAAAAAAGCCTTGAGTTGAGTCCACACGGTTCTCATCCCCTCCGCCAGTCCGTCACTTTCTTACGTTTTAATATTTTTTCATGCGAGAAAGTGACGGCTTAGATTCCCAATCTGTGGTCAGTTTTTCCTAATAACGTCTGTAAGTATTGTTCCGACTTTTGTCGGAGGAGTGCAGAGCCACACACGAGCGGCAGCAGCGGCTCGTCACCGAGGCTGCAGCCGGGGAGCTGAGCTCATCGGCCGGACAGCTTCTCTGTCCTCCTCCCTAACCAACCAACTTGCCGAAGCTTCTTTCTTTTCCTTTTTTCAATGTTATCCTCCATAATGTCCGAGTCACGGGTAAGAAAAACCTTTTTGAACACATGAACGACAACATAGTATTTATATTTCGTGTAAAATAATACGAATAAGAGCTGCTGCTCTGTGATTGGTCAAAATCTACCGTCACGGGTAGATTTCTTTGCAGGCTGAAAACAGAGCCTAGGGGAGACGCAGACGTCTGATCTTTTTTCACATCACTTCATTTACATTATCCTCAAGGTTATTGTGTAAGTTTTTGCCTAATACTGTCAAAAAAAAGCTGCCTACCCGGCCTTTAAATAAATGATACCGTATGATGTGGGAAATCATCATCCATGACTGACTTTACATCTTCACTTAAATGCTGGCTCTGAACTGTGATGCTCCCACCTGACAGGAGACAAACTAATGACCAATATCAAGAGCAATTTTTCCTCCTAATAGGACAGGAGGAAGGTTTAAGCTGGTCTCTGCTTTCCAACGCATCCCACATAAATCACCTTCTCCAACAGTTTAAACTTGATTTATCAGCAAATGTGAAAATTTTCCAGGAGAACGTGTGGCATCAACATCATAAATCATCCCAGTCTACGGATCTTCACTGATGCAAATGATAAGTTTGTGATTATACTAGAAGAATCACCTCATATACTGTAGGATTAGAGCAATAGAAAACCATTTGCCTAACAAAGTTTGTGCAAATATTTAAGACAGGCTAACTGTTCAGCACATACAGTATTGCAGGTATAACTTTTTTTTTTTTAAATTTATATTACTAGTTACTTTTCTTTTAAGTATTTGGTTTATACAGTCCTGATAATTGCATGCTCCTAATAGAGCCGACTTCTAACATGAGGTCATTTTTGGTGCTGGATCAAATGGGCCACTTCAAAGTGACTGAACCCAAATGAAAAGAGGCTGGAGCACTTGATAGATAGCAGAGATTTAATAAGGTGCAAACAAACGCTTTGATGCAGTAGCGTCTGAAGTGGCCCATTTGATCCAGCATCTATATTATAACAACTATATCATATTTTTGTCCTGGGCCAGGAGCACTGACAATTGTTTGGCTGAAGCGCAAGAGTGCCCATCTGTGTCATTTTGTTCTTGCTGTTGTTTTGGCAAGAAAGAGCTGTGGACAACTGTGGACTGTCAGACTTTAGAGGAACTGGGGAGACTTCAACGCTCTAATAAGATATAGGAAATTAAGAAAGGTTTGTGTTGAAACATTGTTGCAACATGTCATTGACATTTAACTGCTCCTGCTTTTACAGTGTGTTCACTGACAAACACAAATATGACAAATTACTCACAAATTACATCACATTTGACCACCGTTGAGCCTCTGGTTGTAAAGCCTGCTCTGCTGACTAATGTGGAGAAGCCAGGCTATATGCTCTGTGTTTCACACTTGAACAAAACCGAGGGCCATGCCAGCTGCAAACATGTTGCATGCTGTGCACCTGCATTGGAAGAGATCATTTTCACTATCTGTCCTCACTGTCAAAGAAGACAAACAAAACAATCTATTCTGATTCACTCCATTACCACTGTAAATGTACAATGCCTGGAGGAGCCTGCTTTGCATTGTTGATTCATGGTCTTTTTGCTTAAGGGAAGGGGGAATATATGAGAAAGCACTAAATGAGTGGAAACAATGATTCACAAGGTTGTCAATCACTCGGATGTCTCCCTCCCTACCTCCCTCTCTCTCTCTGATCTTCTCCTCCCCTGATTTAATATGCTGAGACAGCCAAACAGAAGCTGATAAGGGGCGACGACAGGCAGCACTGCCAAGAGCTGACTGAATAAGAGTCCAAGAGATCTTTAGGGCACGAGCGTCTGAGGACCAGTCTATCATCTGTTAGACAAGATAAGGAAAAAAAAAAAAAAGAGAGACGGAAACATAATGGGCTGCTTCCTTCTGCTGGAGATCCATTTCTCCACAAGCCAGCACACAGTCTGGCCAATTAATGTCCTCATTTTTTTTTTCTTTTCTTCCCTCCTCAGATTTTGAATTCATGCTTTCCGTCAGGGTGCACGCAGACACAGTTATGCAACAGTATGTGAGTTTATGAATGAATGAATGTGTTGAGCAAAGTGAAAAGCCTTGTGAGAGAAAGTCTGAAGAGAAATGCACTTAACTTATCTGTAGCTAATTGAAAAATAGGATGATTTAAGATTAAACTACACATCAGTTTCCAGAGACTATTTAGTCGACAAATTGAATTATGCTCTTCCTATTATATCCATAAATGTGTGACAGTGATTAGATGTTCAAATTTGATTTCTGAGAACAAAATGAATTCAGGTCCCTCTGCTCTGTGAACTACACACACTATGTTGTCAGTTTAAGTCCAAACATCACTGGCAAAGCGAGTTCAGTGTTTGAATCCTATTCCCTCAGGCATCTCACAGACCTTTTAACCCTGCGCTTGCTCCATCCGAACCACATGCAACAGAACTACTGGACAGTGACTGACAGCAGCTCACACACTGACTCCTGCAGGCAGTGACTGATGTAACGTTTCCATGGACCTGAGACCCAGTTTTAATAGACAGAAACCACCTACCACTGAAATAAAGATATGTACCACCAGCACTGTGGGTGAGAAGAACACTTAAGCTCTAATTTACATTCAGCTGCACATTAGGAAATATATCCTGTGTGCTGATCCAGTTCTCACTGTTAGAGTCTGGTACTTAAGATATCTCATTTCAGTCTGAGCATCCTGAGGGAGCTCTCCTGCTGATCACTCTCGCTCTCCTCCACCTTCAGACAATTCAACAATATATATGCAAGGAGTTACCACGCAGTGTGTGGCTTCAGTGTTGTCCTGAAAAAGTGCCAATGCTCCCATGGTGCTCCAACACCAGCACATTGAGCTTACTGTGCAAAGTAAAGCCTCCTCATATTTAGTGATGATGCCCTTTCGGCATCATAAACAAATCTCAAATGCCTCCCGGTTTCTGAAATACCACAGAGTTCACAGATAGAATTATCATCTCGAGGCTAATTCTTAGATCTCTTAGATGTTGGGATTTTAATGTAAATTCGCTACCGCCCGGAAAAATGCACAGATTGAGCCGCAATGAGTTCACGATTTGGTCAAAAATAGAAGTTGGCGAACTTACCCGACACTCCATAAGCGAAAATCACAGCCACATAAACTTGCATGGCTCCTTCCGAAGTTTATTTTTTGTGGAAAATCGTGACTGATGTCAAAAAAAAGGAGGGAAAACAGAGGTCTTCTCGGTTACTTGTCCAAATCTGTGCGTAAAAATATCACCAAAAGTTTGCTCGCCTCTCGTCGCTGTGGCAGGAGCGTGGAGAGAAAACACGCGGAGTGAGAGGAGACAAGGAGGAGAAGAGGCGCCTCGTCGCGGGGTGGACGCGGTCTGCCGCCAGTTGGACTGAGAGAGAGATTTAAAGAATCAGTTGCCATCATCTGACGCACGAGCGGCGGCAGCAGCAACAGCACAGGTGCAGCGCGCGGAGGGGTGGGTGAGAGAGAGAGCGAGAGAGAGAGGGGGGAAGGAGTTTGGGGAGTGGATAAGTCTTGAGTGCAACAGGAAAATATGAGAACTGACCTGCTCATCAAATTGTTCTGCTGTTTTGCATTGCATCAGGTGCAGTGGCTCAGTCCTGCGTAATGACAGATAGAGGCACAATAAACACATTAAACCTGCACCATGTCAACATTTCACGGCGTGCATGACCAATGTATTTAAGGGCAGTGAAACAACCTGTAATTCATGTAAACCTGGGATACCTTTCGTGATTTATTCTGAAGGGAAATTAAAACCTGGCACCATTATACCTGAGAGAATTTCCCCTTCCTGTGCCAGACCTGAGCTTCAAGTCCTAAGCAATCAGCCGCAGGATGTAGTCCTGTCTCTGCTGCTTTATCCCCGGCTGCTGTTTATTTACTCACAGATAAAGACCTGCTCGAAGGAGTGTGTGTGTGTGTTTGTGTGTCTTTGCTCCGACAGACAGAATGAGCCATGACTGAAATCTTATTCCCAATTGTTTATTGGCTCAACTCATCTTTCTTTCCTCCCCTCACTCTGCCTCTCTTCTCTGTCTATTTGTGTTGATCCGAGTTACTTCAGTCTCATCAGTTTGAGAAGTTCTTTAATCAGAGGTCTGTTAAAGGGCAAGTGCGTAGGATTTAGCGGCATCTAGTGGTGATGCTGCACACTGCACCCCCCCCCCCAAAAAAAAACCAAAAACAAAACAACAACAACAACAACAAAAAAACAAAAAACTAAACTAAACAGTGGATCATATGCACATGATCACCTCATAGTAGTGTCATCACATCTCAGCTCTATTAAACTATTGTCTTTCTGCTTGTTTTACTTTTGTGAATTACAACCCCCACTACCCACAATTTCATATCCATTAAATAAAAGCCGAGACAAACCCACCGTCTGTTCAGCACCGCACAGCAGCAGGTAGTACACAAAGTTGGCAAGACGTTGATGTGAACAACAGTGGAGCATTTAGTAGTTAAAGAGCCAGATATTATTCATGCGTCTGTGGAGACAGACAGGAACATGACTTCAAATACATGCTAATGTTGCTCCATATCTGCTGGGTGTGCAAACTGTGCACTAACAATTTTACTATAACTACAACAACAACAACTTTCTTTGGTAATGAACTGTCTTCTCAGCTTGTTCCGCTGCACACAAGTGCCTTAAATGAAAAAACAACAACAACAAATAGGCTAAAAAAACCCCAAAACAGAACACCATCAATTATCACTGCTTTAAAGAACAAACCTAAGGCTTTGTTTACTCCATACCCCCACTCACAAAAACACCACTCAACTCAGAAGGAAGTGCCCACATCATTACGATAAATAAAAAAAATAGTAAAAAATTGATGTATAAGCATGTTCAGGGAATCAGACAAACTTTTTCAAGTGACTAGCAAACTAGCAAACAAATTTTGTGCTGTAGAAAACAAAAAGAAACATGGAAGTTCAAGTTGATAATTGACAACGATTTTCTTATTATGCGCATGCAGCGTATAAACAGAACTGGGTAAAAAAGCTTCACCATCTTGTTCTGATATTATGGATGTTTTTACAGCTATTATCTAAGGCCGGAAACATTTTCAAGGGCTTGTTCGAGGATGTTTTTTGAAATTTCCGCAACCCTTGGTTTTCAATGCATTACATGTGTTTGTTTCTGGCTGTTTAACATCTTTGAGAAGCCTCAGATTTTCAGATCATTACATACAAACAAGCCCTGTGGGGTCTTTGGCAAGCTACGGTAGCTGATGTTTTTGGCAGTCAAGTCAATGAATTACGAATTACACCACTGAAGGCATCCTCAAATGTATCTTCAAATCTTTTCTTTGTTCTTGGAAAAGAGGATTGCTCATTTATTTTTAGGCTTCTGCTGCTTTAGTATGCAAAATGTCCCTCGGTTGTTTTTAGCTGGTTGCATGTTAGAGCTCTGATCTTACAGATTCAAAACCCGGAGATAAATAAAGAGAGATTTCCTGATTAATGTCAAATATGGTTTGACTTAAAGTGTGTAAAGCAAGCATGCTACCATTGAGAAAAGCAAGGTCATTTCTTAAACACACACATAGCACGGATATACATTAGTGTATAAATAAAGACTAGAGCTGAGGTGCCAGAATCATTATTATTATCATCATCATCTTAATTCCTCAAAGGCACAGTTAGAAATCCTTATTTCAGCCACAGAAAAACTCAATGTGATCTGACACAAAGAGTCAAAGAGAAAAGTACAATGAGATATGGCTCTGTAATTGAAAACACTTGCGAGTGGTCATGTAACGTGGTGACATGGCATATAAGAATAAAAGGTGAACAATAACTATGTTCTCTGTCAGAGAAGCTAAGGGTAAATGAATACACAATACAAAACACTGAGGAATATAAGCATACATACAGATAATCTAAAACGCAATATTACTTATCAGAAAGCGTACAATCAAAACTATAAAAGCACAATCACAGCACAGAGCGACAATATCAGGACAAAAATGCGTGAAAAGTTCTATTTCATTGTCCAGCTACTCGTATGGAAGATGAGTAAATGGGCTGCAGCTGCAGCTATATAACTTTTCTCCCATTATCCATCCAAAATGCTTTACAATTGGAGCCACATTCATACATCACTATGATTTCATTCACACAACGCTGAGCCCATACACACACATACTCACATAGCCTACTCGCACACTGATGATCCATCAGTGGCAATTTGGGGCTCGGTGCCTTGGCCAAGGACACTATGAATGGGACTGGAGGAGCGGTAATCTAACTGCTGACCTTCTGATGGACCACCCGCTGTAGCCCCTGAACCCCAGCCTGCCACTGTGGTTGCAGTTACCTTGTCATTATGTGGTGGAGAAAACCATGACCATCTGCAGCCGGGGTGTTAGCTGCTTCGTATAGACCTATACGGTCCTCACCCCTTAGCCTTGCCTGCATCAGTGTATTTATTCCCTCGTGCCTTGCTGTGCCTCTTGACTCTCTGCTCATTTCTGCTCGCTCCAGCATCTCTCACTCTGAAGTCCTCATTGGGAGTCAGCAGGGTTTTGCAACTGCTGAGGATCTGCTGATATTTATCTCTGTCACGCTGCAGCTCGCCGCCTGGTTGCCTTGTAGAGATATCCCAGTTCTTGTTCAAGACTTCCAGCCAGGGTATTAAACCCAACCCCTGGTAGAGTGCACGGTCTCACGTTTGTTTGCTCTATTGCAACTGTTTTTGCACTTTTTAATCCACTGCCCTCAGCGCCTCCTGTGTGTTCAGACCCTGGGAGGCAGCCTTGGATTTCAGTTCCCAAATCAGTGGACGGAGTGAAGGGCCCTGTGAAGTGTAATACTGATGTCTTGCAGGGAGAAGGAGAAGTCAGGCAGTTCTTCCAGGGCATTAAACTTGAGTGGTGTTAGGTTTGAGCACAAAGACGGGACCAGGGAGCTCATGGGCATAAACCACGAAACATGAGCTTCTGTGTAAAGTCTCTGTTCGGGTTCACAGATCCTTCTTGTAAATGGCAGGATACTGTTGTTCCACGGCTTTCACTGGAAGTCTCTCTATATCCAACCTCTGCCTCACAACATGCAGTCCATTTCTCTCTGGTTTTTTTAGAAGAAGCGTGATTGAGGATGCTGAAAATGATTGACTAAGACTAAATCCATAAGAGTGAAATACAAATACAACAGTGTCAGAAAGGTGACTGACACACTGGAGTTGCCTCATTCAAAACAAACAAGCTGCTTCTTTGTCTTCTGTGGAGCGATGGTGAGGTGGGTTCCTCAGTGCTGGAGCTCTACAATGTTCAGTCATCTTTTGCTAATGGTGTGGTGACTCATCATGCCCAGTCCATTAAGGACTTGGACATCTACTGTATGTTGGTCTCTAAGCCTGTGCTTGACCTCCCTGATGTTACAAACTGTCCTTAACACTGAATCCGTGGTCAGAGACCTCAGAGTCCAGGGTTTCCACTGTTGTGTTGTGAAAGTCTGAGGCTCTAAAACGCTTGTGTTTTCTTCTGGAGCAACTGTTGCTTTCCACTTCCTGTTATCAATGATACACACACTTTTCCTTTTATTTTCAGTTTGACTCTAGCAGCTTTCACCTGATTGCAAACTAAATTGCTTTATCTTCCAGGCCGTGGATGCAGTCTTGGTCCTTTTCCTGCTCCTCCTGAACTGCCTGAACCTCTTGACTCATAATTTCTGTTTGGCCTTGCTCGTATTCAACTCCACCCTGTTGCTTTGTTTCTGCTGCAATTGTATACTAAAAAAAAGTAACATCACTAACTTGAAGAAACATATTGCTTTTGTATCTCACAGAGTTGCTGTTGTTATAATGGACTGTAAACTAGAAGTTTGTATTCTCTTTTATCTCACCAAACATATTCACTCATCTCAAAGTGATGCAGGGTGTTGCTTCCTTTGCAGGCCCCCTCCACCCTCAGTTTTTGGCTCGAAACTTTATGAGCATTCAAGAGCATTTGTGCTCTAAGCTGTGTTAATTATTACCCAGGCATCTGTTGTGCTGCTGCCAGGAGTTCTCATATCTCTCTTCGCTGTTGTGATCGTTTACAGAAGAGAAAGAGGTTGTCTGACCTTCACAGATATACAGTACAGCCTTTTATTCCTGGCATTGTGCTACTGTAGAGTAAGTGCATTGGAACAGAAAACAGATTCTCATGTTCAGGAATTGATTTAAATAAATAGGATATGAACAAAAGAAATCATGCTCTCAGTATTTCCAAGACTCTGTTATTCCCGTTTTCTCCCTGTGAATTTCTACCTGCTTTGCCCTGTCTTTTTTCGTGAGAAGAAAGATCATCCTGACCACTTGCCAACTATTTTGTCAATTATTCACAATTTGTATTTAATTTTAAAAAAGGCACCAAAATCAGTGTGCAAGTTTTCTGTGCGTAACAATTTCTGTTGAATGACAGATTTAAAGAAACGCAGAAGATAACGAACATTGTGTGCAGAATTAAAAGCATGTCCTCACATCAGCTGAGGGGGAAAAAAAAAAAATTCTTTAAAGTTCCACTGTCATATTTTCTAAGATATTAATGACATGGAAAATCATCAAAAACTGAATGAGAATGAGTTTGGATCCTGTAGCTGAAGATAAAGAATATTAGTTATTAAAAGAGAACGAGCATCTTACAGAAAATGATTTTAAAGCTTCTACGAGAGAATGGGAGTTGGAGCAGTTTTCATGATGAGGGGCGTTTGACAGGCTGCAGTTAAAGTTGTGATTTCTGCAGTGTATTTAGTGTCTGAAGTTGTTTTTCCAGTTCACTGCGTTTACACACAGCGCAGGAGAAAAGATGTGCTTCTCAGGCCTAAAACTGAATTACTGACAGAGGAAAAGTTTTTTAAACCTGATTGGATCAACTTCGTCTGCTGTCACGGCTGCTAATAAATTATACATTTGATGTTATCGCTTCCTGAAAATCCATGAATTTGAAAACATGGAGTGAAAATAAAAATGAATTGTAGCCTATTAGTTTGTGTGTGTCAGGAGAGTGAGAGAGAAAGAGAGAGAAAGGGGAAGAGGAAGAGCAGGCGTGCGGCCGGCTGTCAGGACATGTTGTGCACGTCTTTGGAGTAGCAGTACGGTGGCCCTGAAGTGCAAAACACAACGGCAAATCAGACAACAACAGCAAAACAGAAAACACAACACGAAAAAAGAAAACACAACGGCAAAAGAGAAAACCACACAAAAAGAGAAAACACAACAACATTAAGAGAAAACACAACAACATTAAGAGAAAACACAACAACATTAAGACAAAACACAACGAAATTAAGACAAAACACAACAACATTAAGAGAAAACACAACAACATTAAGACAAAACACAACGAAATTAAGACAAAACACAACAACATTAAGAGAAAACACAACAACATTAAGACAAAACACAACGAAATTAAGACAAAACACAACAACATTAAGACAAAACACAACAACATTAAGACAAAACAC
The DNA here is from genome assembly GCA_030347415.2 of Decapterus maruadsi. Classification (NCBI taxonomy): domain Eukaryota; kingdom Metazoa; phylum Chordata; class Actinopteri; order Carangiformes; family Carangidae; genus Decapterus; species Decapterus maruadsi. The sequence continues at coordinate 6,671,500 of CM064903.1, forward strand.
AACAACATTAAGACAAAACACAACGAAATTAAGAGAAAACACAACAACATTAAGACAAAACACAACGAAATTAAGAGAAAACACAACAACATTAAGACAAAACACAACAACATTAAGACAAAACACAACGACATTAAGAGAAAACACAACGACATTAAGAGAAAACACAACGAAATTAAGACAAAACACAACAACATTAAGAGAAAACACAACGAAATTAAGACAAAACACAACAACATTAAGACAAAACACAACGAAATTAACCAAAACGGAAAAGGTAGGTACCATCGGGCGACATGTCTAGTCTCTGATAGGCCCTTTTTACAGTGACGTCAGACAACTTCCGGGTTGGAGCGAAGCAGGGGTATACTGCGAAGCCAGTTTAGTGCGTTAGCGAGCTGTGTTGAGCCTACAGCCAGGCTCGGCTGTATTGCAAACGTGGCTCTCGTTTAAGCCGGCTCCGGTTTGGCTCCGGTGGTAACTTATGCTTAGCTCATAACCTGGTCCCGACCAGGTCCGACCAGGTCCGACCAGGTCCTGGTCCCGACCAGGTTATGTTCAGAGTTTAATCATAAAACCGGCGATACAAGCGCCGCTGTTTCACTATTTAACTCATTTTCAGCTGGCGTCACCTTTACTTTGAAAGTCCATGGATCTGGACGGAGCGTTTGTACGGAGGAGAGATCAGCTGATCGCTGCTGTTTACTTCTCTCTGAGCGTCTCTACTGAGCTGTCTCCGCCTACAGATGTTCTCCTCAACCGTAGCCGAGACTATAGCGTATACTTCATTGTAGGCTGTACAGTCAGTCACTGCTGGCAGCAGGACAGACAAACAGATGATAATCGGCAAAGTTCATAATTTCACTTAACAAATTAATAAATAGGTTACAGTGGGGTTTTTTAGGTGCTGCAAGCAAATTTCATATCGTCTCTGTACAAAGACAACAAAGAGCTTTTTAAATGTGAAAACAGCGGAAACGTATTCAAGATTTGCGTGTGGGCAACACTGATAGGCCTATAACAGGCGATCACATTGGAATTAATTTATTCATGGCCACATTAAGTGAAATTATGAACTTTGCCGATTATCATCTGTTTGTCTGTCCTGCTGCCAGCAGTGACTGACTGTACAGCCTACAATAAAGTATAGGCTATAGTCTAGGCTACGGTTGAGGAGAACATCTGTAGGCGGAGACAGCTCAGTAGAGACGCTCAGAGAGAAGTAAACAGCAGCGATCAGCTGATCTCTCCTCCGTACAAACGCTCCGTCCAGATCCATGGACTTTCAAAGTAAAGGTGACGCCAGCTGAAAATGAGTTAAATAGTGAAACAGCGGCGCTTGTATCGCCGGTTTTATGATTAAACTCTGAACATAACCTGGTCGGGACCAGGACCTGGTCGGACCTGGTCGGGACCAGGTTATGAGCTAAGCATAAGTTACCACCGGAGCCAAACCGGAGCCGGCTTAAACGAGAGCCACGTTTGCAATACAGCCGAGCCTGGCTGTAGGCTCAACACAGCTCGCTAACGCACTAAACTGGCTTCGCAGTATACCCCTGCTTCGCTCCAACCCGGAAGTTGTCTGACGTCACTGTAAAAAGGGCCTATCAGAGACTAGACATGTCGCCCGATGGTACCTACCTTTTCCGTTTTGGTTAATTTCGTTGTGTTTTGTCTTAATGTTGTTGTGTTTTGTCTTAATTTCGTTGTGTTTTCTCTTAATGTTGTTGTGTTTTGTCTTAATTTCGTTGTGTTTTCTCTTAATGTCGTTGTGTTTTGTCTTAATGTTGTTGTGTTTTGTCTTAATGTTGTTGTTTTGTCTTAATGTTGTTGTGTTTTGTCTTAATGTTGTTGTGTTTTCTCTTAATTTCGTTGTGTTTTCTCTTAATGTTGTTGTGTTTTGTCTTAATTTCGTTGTGTTTTCTCTTAATGTTGTTGTGTTTTGTCTTAATTTCGTTGTGTTTTGTCTTAATTTCGTTGTGTTTTCTCTTAATGTTGTTGTGTTTTGTCTTAATTTCGTTGTGTTTTGTCTTAATTTCGTTGTGTTTTGTCTTAATGTTGTTGTGTTTTGTCTTAATTTCGTTGTGTTTTGTCTTAATGTTGTTGTGTTTTCTCTTAATGTTGTTGTGTTTTCTCTTAATGCTGTTGTGTTTTCTCTTAATGCTGTTGTGTTTTCTCTTATAGTTGTTGTGTTTTCTGTTAATGTTGTTGTGTTTTCTCTTTTTGTGTGGTTTTCTCTTTTGCCGTTGTGTTTTCTTTTTTCGTGTTGTGTTTTCTGTTTTGCTGTTGTTGTCTGATTTGCTGTTGTGTTTTGCACTTCAGGGCCACCGTATAGCAGAGTTGTCACCATCATTAATGCAAAACTTTGTTCTTTTCACATCTTTAATTGTGGTCATGAACTCTCACCTTTTGTCACCAAAACTTTGTGTAGTTAACTTTTCTCTCTTTCTTCTCTCTGTGCCTGTTTAAAGCCAGATAAAAAATTGTCTTCATAGAATAGAGGATTTAAAATGCATAGCTCTTTGCACTTCCATATACCCATATACATGGTATGTTCCATAGGGTTCTTTGCCTTTTTATCTGCAGCCCACTTACAAAAAAAGGGGCTTTTACTATTATGAATAGGCCGAATAACAGGGAAAAAAAAGAGAAGAAATAGCTGGAAATAAAATTCGGTCATCTGTTGTCTGATAAAAGCAATGTCTTGCCATTGGAAGTCCTTGAAATAATATAAGTGCAGCACAACACACGTCTGCATTGTACCAGAGCTGCATAGAGCTACAGTAGTGCCACTGAATAGGTTGTATTGTGGTCAGTTCTGTTTGTAGCTTGTTCCACATCACTGTATGCTGCTGAATGACTCTCCTACTAATTAATTCATTACATAATGTGCTACATGGAGATGATGATAAATTAGACATTTAGTGAATTGTGTCTCACTTGTTGTTGCATCTTATATTGAAATGCTCCAACTGGAGAAACAGAAAACTGCTCACATGCAACAGAAACGTCTAAATATAAAAAGGCGGCCACCAACCTGCGTGGGCTGAAATGGGGTTACCACAGACCGCCATGGGATGGTCACGCCACTGTGGCTCTTCTCCACCTATAACTGGCAAGACAAAAAAATAAATTACAGAAAAGCTCTCTGTTGCATCCAAATGTAATATTGGAACATGTTTATATTATATAACAGAACAACAATAGAAAAGATAAGTCTCAGTGGGGGGAAAAAATAGCATTCAGTCTTCTACTGGGACGAGCCTGGAGAGGGCTCCTGCTGGTTGACACCCCTAATAATATGATCAAAGAAAAACTTTTCACATATTGATCAAGACCTAGAGCGGCTCAGTCACGCTCAAGCTAGGAAAAAAATGATCTTGTATGGATCAAGAGTGACACCAACAAGCTTTCGAGCTTGACTCCAGAGGCGACCACCCACCGACAAGACGCAGACAGTAGAGATGAAGGCAACTCAAAAAGAAATTGAAGTCACCTTCTTGGCGTTAAGCCGACAGTCGTTTATAGAACAACTCGCAGTACGTGAGCAGGTGGGAGGCTCTGTATGAACCTGCAGATTCTTATCCACTTGTGTATAAGCTCTTCTCCTGAACACTTGAAATGATTCTTAGCGGGATACTTGAAGCATCTTCTGGTGTGGGAGAGATTAGTATGCAAAGGTAGTACTGGGTTTATTTCAAACAACATGTTAGAGGAAGTGACAGGTAAAACTGTTTTACATTTTGTTTATTGCGCCTTCTGACAAAGGAATAATTGATTATAATCGTTATGGCTGCATCCTGCATGTGTTTCATAAATTGTGATGAACAGAGAGAAACAGGAGACGGTCACCATGGGAGGTGGGAAGTTACAGAGTGTTCAGTTTTTCCAGGAGAAACTGCAAAACACTCTCTGACTCACTTACAAATCCCCCCCGCCCCAAAAAAGTGGATTTGCCACTAGTTCACAGAAATCAAGTATGGCTTTATCGACTGTCACAGAATCCTGAACCTGGGTGATATGAGTCTAGTATGGATCAGAGTTTGACTGACAGCCTACTCACAAGCTGAAAATACTTCAACCAACCGGCTAAATGCACCACTTCAGCCAACGATGTTAGATGTAGAAGTGAGTGTGAGAGTATAGTATGATGTATGCAGGGGAAAACTGCACATCTATACAGTATACTGGTATGGTAGTCATGTGAATGTTTTCTCATTTTCTGTTTTGAGCTTTTCTCACATGCATCAACAACAACAACAACATCACACAAGTCAAAGTGATCTCTTCAAATCTCAAACACGAGGCACGCCTTCCTCTGAAGTGTTTATAGGATTTGGAAAGATAGGCCAAAAATATTCCACAAAAAAAAAAAAAAACAGTCAGTGTCAACACGCCAAGTACTGTATAATATCTAAGAGGAGGTCTTTGATGTGCAAACCTCTGCTTTTTCACTTTTTCCATCACTTTCCCCTCTGTCTATTCTTCTCTTTGCATGCCTGCCTACCTGCCTGCGCTCCTTTAAAATAATCTCTGACACCTGCTTTTCCATCTGACTTCACATGGTGACAGTCAAACAGAATGATCAAAGTGAGTGGATTGTGCTGCAAAAGAAGAATGAGTTGCAAAGAGGGGAGATACATGTGATGGACAAGACGGCAATGAAGGATAAGCTGATAGCAAAGACAGCCTCACTACTCAGCTGTCACGCCAGTATGACATGACATGACATGAGCTTTTGGTACTCAGTAAAGCAGTTTTGATTTTTGGTGTGCCCCAATTCCTGGTCAATTCAAGAACATCTATATTAAATTATTGCACAACCCAGGAGGGAAGCGGAAGGGGGGAGTGAACTTACATTCATCCAAGTCAGAAAAGGCGTGATGTATCTTTCTGGGTCACAAAGGCTAAGGGCAATTGACTAACCCTGTTAATTTGGACACTGACGTTGATGGTTTGTTTTTGGTAAAACCTTAATGTATTGTGATATTTTGAGATATGCAAAGAGATAAGGAATAAGAAAACATGCCATCGGATAGTAAATCAGCCTCAGACACAAAACAAATGGTCATTTGAGGGGAATTGAGTGTGAATGAGAATGAGATTTTTCCTGTGAGGTTGTTGTTGATAGTGCATTTTACCTCCTCACAAAGAGAGACTATACTTAACCACCCCCAATCATTTCAAAGCAAAAATGTCATTGTATTGAAACTCTCTCAGACACATTCACATGCACACATTTAACAAAGTCAAGACAAACTCTCAGCTGTTTATTTTGAATTTGAGTAAAACTGGTAAATAATTCTATTTTGCTAATGCGTGTGTATGTGTCAGTAACCCCTTTCATGAGATTTCAGTTGTTGTTGTTACATAAACATTCCTCAGAAGAGAGGCAGCAGTGTCGACTAATCTCATTATGTAAAAACTCACCCAAAGAACATCAGGTTTAGTTTAACAAATTACCAAAAGAGATACTTTGATATTCATGATTGTTTTAAAGAGGCTATACGCATGCAAACTGCAAATTACACATCAAGCGTGTTCGTATTTCCAAGGTTTAAAATTCAAAATGCCTTCAAATGAGAAAGTGACGCAGTGAAGCAGAGGCTTCGGCCAATTCGCAACAGTGTGAAATAGACGAGTGGGAAAGATGAAGAGTGGGAACAGGCAGCAGGCGCCATAAAGGGTCAAGAGTCATCTGTCAGCTGGAAGAGGCAGGCCTCTAATAGGCTCGTTCAACAGCTCCATGGCTCTATGAGGAATAAACCACGGTATGGGCAATACCCATATCGGCTCTAAATTGCTGGGTTTAGCCATTAGGAGGGATTTTCACCTGATACAGCTTTGTCAGATTCATTAAACATCAAATAGATGCAGGTTTCTGCAATTAGGCTCCACTGATTAGAGGAACCCGCTTGACAAAAGTACGAAAGCAGACTTCCTGGTCATGTTTACATGAGACCTAGTTTTCAACTGTGATTTTACAATTATGTATGAATGACAAAGATCAAGGCCCGTGAGAGCACATGCATTCGACATTCAGGTCGTCTCTAGAGCGTCATTACTCTGTGACTGTTTGAACTACAGACATGACTGGTTTTTCTCATTAAACAAGAGGATCTGCACTTTCTGACAAACTCTTATTCCCCTGATATATTAACATTATATGTCAGGAAGGATATGTAGAAGTCTCACTGTATTTCTCCTGATTTCCATCTTTGTATTTATGATCGATTCTCTTATATGCGACTCGAGTGACGTCTGTAGAGGCCTGTGGTGTAGAGATAATGCTCTCAAATCCCCGGAAACCATTATGGGGAATGTTCCAGCCTGGAGGGAAAAAATATCAAATGCAAAGGTGGAACACTTTGCCGAGAATAACCATCCCAAATCTTCCCATCAGATGCTTGCATTTTTTGTGTAGTGAGAAAGACAAAATGTTGGCTTACAAATACACAAAGACTGGGAGGTCTGTTAATAAAGTCGGGGAAGAAAATGTTAAAACTTTATCTGCTGCTTCTTTGGAAAACTCTTCAGTCTAAGTACGCATTGTGCTGAGAAGATAAGAAGCCTTATTTCTCCCACTGATGACGGCAGCTAATGTTCTGATGGATGTTAAGATAGACTAATGGGAACAGGCCATTGGTTCCAGTATTTAATGTGCTGAAAAGCTATGGTGATGTGAATATAATAGCCCTACAGCAACGGCAAAAACCTGTCATTATTCACAGGAAAACTGCACTGGCAGCCTTTTGTGTCTCTCCTTCCTTGAATAATGTGAATTCTTGACCATCAGACGACAGGAAAAGTGAAAAGGTTGAAATGACCGGAAAATACAAAATCAGCAGGTGAGTGCTACTGATGCTGTACTTCAATCACCTTCTCTTTTGTTGAGCTGTGAAGGTACTTAAGGAAAAAGTTCCAACGGAAGTTATCAAATCAAATCAATTTATTTATAAAGAACATTGGTAGCACTACATAATACGGCCCGCAATTTACAGCGTAACTAGCGCTCTCTTGCCGCATAGGTTGCCGCTTATTTCACACAAGTAGTGAGTAACTGCGGCTGACTTCCCCCCCTGTTTCCCCCGTGCATTTACAGTGTAACTAGGCTGTGTCTTAGTGCGTAACTTACCTCCTGCTTCACACCAACTTCCACACAAGTACAGGGTAACTTTCGCTGTTTTACAGCTTAACTAAGCTGCATCTTAGCACGTAACTCCTGTCATACTTTACACCAAATTACACAGTAACTCTCGCTCACTCCGTCACTAATTAGCGCATTTTACAGTATAACTAGGTCGTGTCTTGGAGCGTAACTCCTGTACAATTACCTGCTACTTTGCCCGGACTTAAAGTGTAACTTCTGGTAGCCTACATTATAAATTAGTCTAATGTAGGCTACAATATGAGCACAATTGTTGCAATCTATTTTTTTTCAATGTGTCAGCAGCGAAATTTCACCTCTATTTCTGATATTTATTATTCATTAATTAATTGTATGGTTTTGGATAGGTGAGAAATGGAGTGTGGAAATTTGCCAAAAAATGGCTGGCTGGTAGTAAACTTACCTCTCTAAAATGCACATCTATGAAAGTCTAGTTCTGTCATCCAAGGGCAAAACTATACAGTAATACATCCACAATAATGAGTCATTCAGAGAGTTAGAAAATGCTTTATTATTTATCAACCAGAAGAAACATGACACATCCACATCCATGATCATTCAAGTATAAGGACAGTAAGTACTGTTAGTGAGCACTGTTACTCCCTCCTTAGTATCTACCTACACTCTAGTTGTGTTATAGTTACCCACTAATTAAGAAGTCGCGGGCTGTATTATAAAGTACTCACTGTTACTCCCTACTTAGTATCTACCTACACTCTAGTTGTGTTATAGTTACCCACTAATTAAGAAGTCGCGGGCTGTATTATAAAGTACTGACTGTTACTCCCTACTTAGTATCTACCTACACTCTAGTTGTAGTTACCCACTAATTAAGAAGTCGCGGGCTGTATTATAAAGTACTGGCTGTTACTCCCTACTTAGTATCTACCTACACTCTAGTTGTGTTATAGTTACCCACTAATTAAGAAGTCGCGGGCTGTATTATAAAGTACTCACTGTTACTCCCTACTTAGTATCTACCTACACTCTAGTTGTGTTATAGTTACCCACTAATTAAGAAGTCGCGGGCTGTATTATAAAGTACTCACTGTTACTCCCTCCTTAGTCTCAACCTACACTGAAATTGTCCTGCATATACACTGTACTTGTCTTAGAGTTACCCAGTAACTACAAGGAGCGGGCTGTATTATTAAGTATTCTTTGTTATTCCCTCCTTGGTGTGCAAATACACTGTAATTGTGGAGTAATGCCTGGAGTTACCCATTACCTTCTACTACAGCTGTAACTACTAAGTGGAACCAGTGAGTTAGAACACAGTTTGTTTCATAAGATAACATCTTCTGAAAGTACAGTAATACAAAGACAAAACTAACTTAAAGGAATAGTTCACCCCAGAATGATAGTATACAAAATATTATATTATTATAATAACAAAAGCCAGTAGAAATCTGTTATTATGTGATGTCATGGACACTTAAAATAATAGTTCACCCAAGAATGATATTTCACTCATTATCTACTCAAAACCACTGGTGTCCGCTTGCAACCGTTATATGGACATGCACTGCTTGTAACTCTGAAAATTCTCACAGTCCTTAGTCTACATGAGGGTGAGTAGATAATGAGTGAAATATCATTCTTGGGTGAACTATTATTTTAAGTGTCCATGACATCATAAAATAACAGATTCCTACTGGCTTTTGTTATTTACATTTAAGTTCATTTTTGTTCCTTCTGTAATAAACTGTTTAATTTAGTTTTCCATCTGCCTGGTCCTTCTAAGTCTAAGACAGTCAGTCAAGTCAGTTTCATTTGACAAAATGTACTTTCTAAGTTAGAAGTGTCAAGTGGAAAAGATTGTTGTGATACTACTATCACACCGCAGTGTGACACTCAGTGATGGACAATGGATGGGCTCCCCCCATAAAAGGTGATCTTGATCTTGATCCAGCTCCTTGGGTGAAGGCAGAGATCAGGGCCATGGGTGGCGCGCCATCTCCTTCGTCGGGTCTATTTTCATGGCATCTCAAAAAACCTCACCTGTGTAGAAACATAATTATATCTTGTATCATCAACTTCATCACATAAATGCATCACTGTAAAACAAAGTGAGAAAATTAATAACTTTGAACGGTAAGCTACAGTTTTTTCATCATGGAATAGCTACTTAATCCCAGTTTTTACCTTTCACATCATGAATCATTAGCCTTTTAAACCATAACTTGTGATTTGTAAGCACATTAATCAACTACAAATTATACATATTTTTTCTTTAACTATTGAGTAAATATTTTAACCATTTAAAAACCCTCAACTTAGTTACAAAATCAATGTCATTACCATACTGTTTCACAACTGTGTGCTTCACCAGTACATTAACTGTTAACGTTACTCTTGACTGTATTCATCTTTAATCACATGTATAACCAACACTAACATTAACTAATGGAGCCAATGCGTACAGTACATGGATTTATGGTACAGTACTATCTCAAATACAACCTCAAAGCAAAACAACCGCAGCACTAAGGTTCCTGGTTAGCGTGGTGCAGGGGAAAGCGCACATTATCTTTAGCACAAGCTAACATTGCTAACTGCGTTAGCATAGCTACTTAACTCACCAAGAGGTTGATAACGCGGCGAAAATACCGTCACACAGGTCCTGGGTTCATCCCTCTCGTCTCCCGGGGTCTTTGTTCTGTGTTTATATCAACATATCACATCGTAGCATAAGTTCCCTCGTCTCGCCACTTCCCAACCTCTTGGCTGTACGCCTGACTGTCGTCTCTCCCTGCTGCTCGTTTTCTCTAGCGAACTTCTCAGCAAGTAACCAATCGAGAAGTGAACGCTTCTGGTCTGACCAATGACAGATGGTCATCTTTTTCATCGCATTTAACCTGTCTAACAACGCTGCTCATCATTGATCACATAAGGTGTCAATTCAATTTTACGATCTGTCATTGGTCAGACCAGATGCTGCTCACTTCCCATTGGCTGCCTGGTCCCACCTAGGCACTCTAGTCCCACCTCACTGGTGACGATGTAGGTTGACACAGCCACAGGGACGACAGCCAAGCAGAGACCAAGTGGAGATTGAGAAATGAGGGGAAATTAATGATGTGTTGATATCCAAAGACCCCGGGAGACGAGAGGGATGAACCCAGGACCTGTGTGACGGTATTTTCCATCAACCTCTGGGTGAGTTAAGTAGCTATGCTAACGCAGTTAGCAATGTTAGCTTGTGCTAAAGATAATGTGCGCTTTCCCCTGCACCACGCTAACCGGGAACCTTAGTGCTGCGGTTGTTTTGCTTTGAGGTTGTATTTGAGATAGTACTGTACCATACATCCATGTACTGTACGCATTGGCTCCATTAGTTAATGTTAGTGTTGGTTATACATGTGATTAAAGATGAATACAGTCAAGAGTAACGTTAACAGTTAATGTACTGGTGAAGCACACAGTTGTGAAACAGTATGGTAATGACATTGATTTTGTAACTAAGTTGAGGGTTTTTAAATGGTTAAAATATTTACTCAATAGTTAAAGAAAAAATATGTATAATTTGTAGTTGATTAATGTGCTTACAAATCACAAGTTATGGTTTAAAAGGCTAATGATTCATGATGTGAAAGGTAAAAACTGGGATTAAGTAGCTATTCCATGATGAAAAAACTGTAGCTTACCGTTCAAAGTTATTAATTTTCTCACTTTGTTTTACAGTGATGCATTTATGTGATGAAGTTGATGATACAAGATATAATTATGTTTCTACACAGGTGAGGTTTTTTGAGATGCCATGAAAATAGACCCGACGAAGGAGATGGCGCGCCACCCATGGCCCTGATCTCTGCCTTCACCCAAGGAGCTGGATCAAGATCAAGATCACCTTTTATGGGGGAGCCCATCCATTGTCCATCACTGAGTGTCACACTGCGGTGTGATAGTAGTATCACAACAATCTTTTCCACTTGACACTTCTAACTTAGAAAGTACATTTTGTCAAATGAAACTGACTTGACTGACTGTCTTAGACTTAGAAGGACCAGGCAGATGGAAAACTAAATTAAACAGTTTATTACAGAAGGAACAAAAATGAACTTAAATGTAAATAACAAAAGCCAGTAGGAATCTGTTATTTTATGATGTCATGGACACTTAAAATAATAGTTCACCCAAGAATGATATTTCACTCATTATCTACTCACCCTCATGTAGACTAAGGACTGTGAGAATTTTCAGAGTTATCTGTGGCTTCTCTGAGTTAGAGGGGGTCTCGGCGAAGCAGTGCATGTCCATATAACGGTTGCAAGCGGACACCAGTGGTTGACACGAGAGTGAGTAGATAATGAGTGAAATATCATTCTTGGGTGAACTATTATTTTAAGTGTCCATGACATCACATAATAACAGATTTCTACTGGCTTTTGTTATTATAATAATATAATATTTTGTATACTATCATTCTGGGGTGAACTATTCCTTTAAGTTAGTTTTGTCTTTGTATTACTGTACTTTCAGAAGATGTTATCTTATGAAACAAACTGTGTTCTAACTCACTGGTTCCACTTAGTAGTTACAGCTGTAGTAGAAGGTAATGGGTAACTCCAGGCATTACTCCACAATTACAGTGTATTTGCACACCAAGGAGGGAATAACAAAGAATACTTAATAATACAGCCCGCTCCTTGTAGTTACTGGGTAACTCTAAGACAAGTACAGTGTATATGCAGGACAATTTCAGTGTAGGTTGAGACTAAGGAGGGAGTAACAGTGAGTACTTTATAATACAGCCCGCGACTTCTTAATTAGTGGGTAACTATAACACAACTAGAGTGTAGGTAGATACTAAGTAGGGAGTAACAGTGAGTACTTTATAATACAGCCCGCGACTTCTTAATTAGTGGGTAACTATAACACAACTAGAGTGTAGGTAGATACTAAGTAGGAGTAACAGCCAGTACTTTATAATACAGCCCGCGACTTCTTAATTAGTGGGTAACTATAACACAACTAGAGTGTAGGTAGATACTAAGTAGGGAGTAACAGCCAGTACTTTATAATACAGCCCGCGACTTCTTAATTAGTGGGTAACTATAACACAACTAGAGTGTAGGTAGATACTAAGTAGGGAGTAACAGTGAGTACTTTATAATACAGCCCGCGACTTCTTAATTAGTGGGTAACTATAACACAACTAGAGTGTAGGTAGATACTAAGTAGGGAGTAACAGTCAGTACTTTATAATACAGCCCGCGACTTCTTAATTAGTGGGTAACTATAACACAACTAGAGTGTAGGTAGATACTAAGTAGGGAGTAACAGTCAGTACTTTATAATGCAGCCCGCAACTTCTTAATTAGTGGGTAACTATAACACAACTAGAGTGTAGGTAGATACTAAGTAGGGAGTAACAGTGAGTACTTTATAATACAGCCCGCGACTTCTTAATTAGTGGGTAACTATAACACAACTAGAGTGTAGGTAGATACTAAGTAGGGAGTAACAGTCAGTACTTTATAATACAGCCCGCAACTTCTTAATTAGTGGGTAACTATAACACAACTAGAGTGTAGGTAGATACTAAGTAGGGAGTAACAGTGAGTACTTTATAATACAGCCCGCGACTTCTTAATTAGTGGGTAACTATAACACAACTAGAGTGTAGGTAGATACTAAGTAGGGAGTAACAGTGAGTACTTTATAATACAGCCTGCGACTTCTTAATTAGTGGGTAACTATAACACAACTAGAGTGTAGGTAGATACTAAGGAGGGAGTAACAGTGAGTACTTTATAATACAGCCCGCGACTTCTTAATTAGTGGGTAACTATAACACAACTAGAGTGTAGGTAGATACTAAGGAGGGAGTAACAGTGCTCACTAACAGTACTTACTGTCCTTATACTTGAATGATCATGGATGTGGATGTGTCATGTTTCTTCTGGTTGATAAATAATAAAGCATTTTCTAACTCTCTGAATGACTCATTATTGTGGATGTATTACTGTATAGTTTTGCCCTTGGATGACAGAACTAGACTTTCATAGATGTGCATTTTAGAGAGGTAAGTTTACTACCAGCCAGCCATTTTTTGAAATTTCCACACTCCATTTCTCACCTATCCAAAACCATACAATTAATTAATGAATAATAAATATCAGAAATAGAGGTGAAATTTCGCTGCTGACACATTGAAAAAAAATAGATTGCAACAATTGTGCTCATATTGTAGCCTACATTAGACTAATTTATAATGTAGGCTACCAGAAGTTACACTTTAAGTCCGGGCAAAGTAGCAGGTAATTGTACAGGAGTTACGCTCCAAGACACGACCTAGTTATACTGTAAAATGCGCTAATTAGTGACGGAGTGAGCGAGAGTTACTGTGTAATTTGGTGTAAAGTATGACAGGAGTTACGTGCTAAGATGCAGCCTAGTTAAGCTGTAAAACAGCGAAAGTTACCCTGTACTTGTGTGGAAGTTGGTGTGAAGCAGGAGGTAAGTTACGCACTAAGACACAGCCTAGTTACACTGTAAATGCACGGGGGAAACAGGGGGGGAAGTCAGCCGCAGTTACTCACTACTTGTGTGAAATAAGCGGCAACCTATGCGGCAAGAGAGCGCTAGTTACGCTGTAAATTGCGGGCCGTATTATGTAGTGCTACCAGAACATTTACCGCGAATTACAGGGGGGTTTCTTAGCAGTATAACTGATGGATGGATGGATGTTCACAGCCTGCCTACAGCCTGCGGAGGGGGGGATGCTGGTGGAGAGCAGAGGGAGCAGCATCCATAAAGCCAGACCCAGCTGACACACACGTTGAACAAACTGTGGATGAACATTAACAGAAGGAGAAGGACAAAGGCAAAACCGCACCGGCAGGATGTAATCCTGTAATTTCCTGCTGAATACTAAGCAGAACAGATTTTATTTGTGTTAAACTAAGAAGCCAGAGGGTTCGAAGAAGATGCCAAGAGAATATTAAAAGTGGTACAATGAAATTAAAACAGTAAATCTGTTGTTTGCTGGTATTTACTCCACAGGCTCATGTGTGTCATTGTTCAAACTTTTGTCAAGCATCTCTTGTCTCTTAGAAGTTAAGTTTTCTATACATTTTAACTGCAATGTCTGCTGTTAATTTATGTATTTGATGCTGGGCTTACCAGTAGGATATTCATTATATTGGTTCTCCAGCTGTATCCACATGTAGTCACATAGTCTACTCTTTAGAAAAAAAAAGCACATTTAATTGATCAAACACACCCTTACAAAAAACAAACAAACAAACGGCGGCTTATGTTTCCTAAAAGTAAAGACAGGCAGGACTCTGGATGCAAACACTAGTGTTGCAGTCGTCCACCATCCACACAAAGCAGCTTCTTTAACAGCAGCGCAGCAAGACCACACCTGTGAGCATAATCCAGCCACCAATTATAATTCCTGCAAAACTCATTTGCTGCACGTAATTTTAAGATCATCTCTAGGTGACAGAGTTGGAAGTGAAAACTGATCAATTCACTAGATCTTTGATTTTTTCTGTTGTACAGACACGGACTGAATTTTCCATTTGTTTGTTGAATGTAAAAGCTCTTACATGCTCACACCCAGAATAGACGGCAGTCACAAAAGCATATGATGAAAGTGTCTTGACACAGCTTTTTAACTGTGTTTCCTGCTGTGGGTGGTGACACACATACTGCAGCTTCTATCGATAGAGTTGTTTGACAAACAGTGACTGATAAACCATGTTAAAGCGACACTTTTAAATAAATCTGGCCATTACATTGGAGATGTGATTTCTCTTCACACATAAATCAAGACATACTCGCTGTCCCTGCCGTGAATCTGTGGTTTGTCAGCCCTCGTTGGCTGACAGTGTAATGGTATATTTTTGTATTTCTAAAAGTGTGCTGTAAATCTTCAGCTCTAAAAAGAAAAACTGTTTTACCATCTGGCTAGTGGAGATTTTTCCAATGATACCAAGGAGTTTAAAGTATATTTATAGCAATGACTGCACACAAGTGTCTTCATGTCTGCACATTCTGAGCTTGTGCTTTCATAATGAAAATGTGATTGTTGAGTTATCTTTTAATGTTCTCTGCCGTTTCATAATGCATTGCACAAAAGGGATGGCAACTGGCTGACATAGTTTATACATGCTCCAGGCAGGGGTGGACAAGGTTGACTTTTCATGCCGTCAATTCAGACCAGCCTTGCTGTAACACTGCCATCCAGTAGACAGACTTATCTCGAGACAACAAAAGTCGTTATCATGAAGTAGTAATAAAAACATAAAAAAAATTGACATAACTGGTCTCTGCTTCTGTACCTTCTCTCAACATTTTCTTGATACAATATTACATAAGCGCCTTCTCTGTAAAACATATTGTAGCTACATAAGGTGTACTATACTGTAGTCTCAGCAACACTGTGCTCTTCATGCATCAGAAATGGGGATCTATGTGTCCGCCCTGAGACAATGTAGGAGGCAAACATAGATCGACACGTTGTTCCTCGCAGGCATTTCAATCTCCGTTTGTGGATAAAAACGATTCATGGTTTGCCAGGAGCTCCTCCTGCTCTTTGCCAAATCCAAAAAACAGACGGGCCCCCATACACACCATTACAGTACCTTCACCACATTATTACATTTCCAAAGGATTTTTCCCCCCTCCCCACCTGCAATAGACTTAAATACGTATTCAGAAAAGAGCCATTATTGTTCAGTGAACCATGCACTTCCAAATTTGGCGATTTTGAAGCCATCAGATAAAGCAAAGAATTGAGATCTGCAGCCAAAACAAACCCCCATCTAAAGATAAAAGTACCAACAAGTCTCCTCATTTTTCACTTCCTTTTCACCTTGACCTTCACATATCACAGTTAACAAAATGTATCACACCTCTACAGCAAACAGAGAGGAGGTGAAGTTCTTGTTGAGAAGCTAATGTGTGCGATTTAAGGACATTATCCCAAGAAACCTGCAAACAAAACAGACACCTGCATGATGCAAGATTCCTGTAACATGCTAAATGCTTGAATCTTTCCAGTGTTTATTTCAGAGATGAGCATGCAGTTCAGTTCTGTGCTACATTTTGTGGTACTGTATAGGCATTTCTAACAGGCCTAAACCTGTGATACAAATTATAAACCATGTGATGCACCACTTCATATAATCTGATGAGGCAGGATGAAGAGGAGGATGCAACAATAAGAGAAATTCATTAAACGGTAGTACTGTCTAATGTGGTACTGTTTAATGAATTTCTCTTATTGTTACATCCTCCTCTTCCTCCTGCCTCTCTTCAGCCCAGCAGCTGAGTCACTATCCTCTTCAGTGCTTTTCAGCCTATGACCCAGAAAATTATCAACATAAAGAAAGTCCCAGCCCCTAAATGCACTTCAGAGACGGCCGTGGAGCATCGCAGACAGAAAGAAACACAAGTGCATCTAATCCATTCTCTTCTTCTGGCTAGACTCCTCATTGCAATAGTGTGCATTGGTAGTTGTTCTTGAGAAGGGAAATAGCACACAATAGTGGCTGTAATATTCCTATCATTTCTTTTAATGAAGTCCTTGGAATATGTTTTCAGCTCAGTCCATTCCTCAATGTGGCCCATTATACTCTTCTTTTATACTTTTCTCCTATTTTCTTTTCAAGTTCATCTCGGCTCATTCTGGAGAATTAAATGTTCCTCCTCCATTGTTCCAACGTTACAGACATAGGCCTACAACAGCTAACCTTGAAGAAAGATTTATTTTTACCACGGCTTTCACAAACTGATAATACATTGCTGATTATCTTCCTTATTTGTTCGAAGATTAGTCATTTTGTAGGGGTGGCACTACCAGAAGATTTTCCTTGGTGGAGCACAGTGGTTGTGAAGGAGCATTAGCATATGGATGCAGCCCCAGACGTCACTGCGAAGGCAGCATTAGTGACTTGAGTGTAAGTGGAAACTGTCAGCACCCAAGGATACAGAGGACATACAGTAAAGGTTTCTCATCACCCATGCAAACCACATACACTGACATGGCCTGCAGCGTTCTCTCAATCCCCATCCCCTAACCCCCAGGTATGAAAGGTGTATGTACTGTATTTGATGTCCTTACTGTATGTGTTGATTGATACGGTACGTTCCCTGCAGGGGTAAACAAGCTGCACCTTGATACATGTCTGCTTTAGCTATTATGCTTTTGCAGAAAAAGACAGGAAACAAAAAGCAACTGCTTTTGAAACACTATTCAATGATTTTAAAAGGCAGCCTGGAGCTTTGCTCTCTTAGGGGCCGTGTATTGTTAGCTATGGAGGCACATGGCCTTTTGTCAGGGATGGGACAGAAAACAAAAAACCTTAAAAAAATATGAACACAAAAGCACATAAGGTTTAAAGGCCTTTGTTCAGTGTGATGTTACTTCCACTTCATTCATTCATTAACTACAGCGTTGTGTGCATTATTGAGTCCACTGTGTTTTACCCTTACAGGATTGTCATTTGTTCTTCTCTTACAGCCGTTTAACACCAAACAGTAAAAAATCTCACTGTGTTGAGATCGTGAGGCTGTGGCATCGCACTGGGACAGGATGATTGAACGTTTTTTTGTTTTTTTTCCTCTAAAGACTGTGGAGCAGTGATGTCATGACAGAGACACAGTCATTTGTCATTTGTAAAAAAGTGCATTCATTTGATCACTCTACAGCAATATGAACTGAGATTTTTTAATAATAAAAAAAGGCCCCATCGGAAAATAATGGTCCACCTTAAATGACCTGCATGGTCTACGAAATTAAAGATGAGTAGAAAAAGAACAAATATTGCATGATATTAATATATTTAATGGCCATTGGGGAGGTCAACTAAGTGTCTCATTTGTGAATTAACCAATTTATCTTTGAACAGCATTAATTCACTCTCTTAATAATCTCTAGTGTTATCCATTGTAGGGCATACAACTGACCTCTCTGGTCACACTACACTTATTGCACCTGCTCATTAGGAGCCCATACATAGGAGATTTATACTTTTCTAATGAGTTGAAAGATGCTTCAGAAAAAAAAAAAATCCATTTTAGTTTTTAATTCCATACTTTTTAAAAGAGCTTTATGAAGCATGACCACTGCAGGGTATTATGCTAATTGAAAACCTAAGGATCATTAACAATTCTATACCTGAAGGTGATAGTCTGCCTATATGTTTTATCTGGTGTAGTTTTGAATATCTGTTCCGGCGCTATGTTCATGTTCCTGTGCACACACGAATGTCTATTGCTAAAGTCAACTCTGAAGCACAGTGAATAGGCAGGAGATGAATGCATTACCAGAATCTCTGCAAATGCTGCAAAGAAATAAGAGCTACTGAAATTGAACTCGAGGGATGCCAGGTCAGGGTTGTGATCAGTGAAATAACCTCAACCTTTTCAATCTTTCAGTTATCTATACGCAGTGATCTGTAGCATTGCGGCAGGTCTGACAGACAGATTACATAAACATAATGAAGTGCTCTGAAGCTGGAAGTTCACATAACTAAGTACTGCAAGAATCTTTTCTCTCTGAAAAGTCTGAACATTTTACTGAATTTTTATCAGCGTTTGTGCAACACTAATATTTGGGATCTTGTTGCAATTAAGTTCACTAAAAAAACAACACACATTTCCCTGCAGAGTCTGACTAGACCGAGACAAGACCCAGACCTTGAAAATGTGGTCTCAAGACTGGTCTTGAGTGCCACAATGCTATGAATCATGGCTCGTAAATGAAACACTGAAAAAAATCAATCATTCAATTGATTTCATGCCATTTTGAAACAAAATGATTCCAATACCTTTATCAAATTATATCTTTTCTTTCTGAATCCAAAGGAGCATTATTGACAAAATGACTGACAGCTGTATCTAAACAGAGAGGAATCAGTTGACTCATCTCTGCAATGCATCTTCATGGATAATGTGACATATCCACAGGTGCACAAAGGCAGATAATGATGATGAATTTTCCTTCAGTTGCATGTGAATCATGTTCAAAACCACCGTGACGAAATCTGATGGTAATTAAGATTCACAGTGTAAAAATAAAACACGATTAACTGTGTCATTCTCTTTTTGTGTTTCCCTCTGCTTTGACAACAAACATCAAGGTAGAAACCAAGTTCTGGTTTAAGGTTGAACGATGAAATGAGTTTTCATGTCCGATGATCAAAGCTGATGCTGGTTGGTAGTGTTTTTTTCTCAGTTGACAAAAACAAAATAAAACAGAACTGTAGTGGCCTGATAATGATTAATCAAACAACAGGAAGGAAAAAAAAGATAAACAGACAAGTTATAGAGCCACCTGATGAGCACAACAACACTTCATCAAAGCAACTGCAGCAATCTGAAAAACAAGACAGTTCTCATTTCAAGCCACGCTCATTTTTCTACCACTTATGCTGAGTAAAGTCTCGACTTCAAAATATGTTTATATTCCACTGATTTGCTTTGGCAAATATGATTTGGGGGAAACTTCTCTGCTGCTCCAAATTGATGCTTTCATCACTGGCAAATGTCCTTAGAATGATCAAATGAAGAAGACACTGAGGTCAGCTCAGTCCACGCAGGGCTCAGGACTAAGCATTTGCTTCAAGTTGGGGAGATTTTGGCTTACTGTAATAAACGTCAAATTGTTGGTGGGAAAACATTGCATGTACGTTTTTCCCCCCCAAAAAAGTTCATTTGCTAATGCAAAAAAGTTGAATAAACTGGGATGCATGAGATGATGATGTGAAATTAAAAATAAATTGATGTAATGATGTAAAACACCGATGGGATGCCTGGTTAAATTTGAAACTAATATAAAGGATTATACAAAAGTCAAGAGCCCACAAAGGTGCAAGGCTTTGTTTAAACATAACCAAACTCCATCTGACTTGATGTTGTTATACATTATATAGGCTGAAGGCTAAAGGTTGTCTAACTGTACATTTGTTGTAAAAGCTCTGTCCTCTGCACACAAGCAAAAGAATGAGAATAATCAATGCTGGAAAAATAAATAAAGACAATGGTCAGCCTAATCTGTTACACTCCCCTCTAATAATACATTTTCCAATAATACAACATCTGGGGCTGTTGTGACCCTCAGAGTCACTGTGTAGTGATTGTTTTAATGCTGTCCTGTGCATCAAATCAGAAGTAAAACAGAACAAAGAACTGACTTTTGTCTTGAATTTGTTTACCGGTAATTTGATGTTTATTTATGCCTGATGACTTTAGCTTTCAAACTGTGTAAACTGCAAATTCATAGTTTATTTATTGATCTATTTTGTCAAATTAAATTGACTGTCTTTCTTGTTTCATCTATAATTTATGGAGCTCACTCAACATTGCAGCGGTAGAAATTGACAGCAGGAGCTCTGCACTGCTGATGCAACTACAAACACAACTGTTGTAGAGGTACAATTAAAAACAAGCGCTCAAAAGGTTCAATATTCACAAAAAGATTCAGCTGATCAATGTTGGTCTTTGTGTTTTCCTTTAGTCTTTGTATTGTCTGCAAAAATTTCATTTCCAAAATGCAAAGTTAATTTTGTGTTAACTCTGATGTCTGTCTGTAGTCAAACTAAACTGTCTCTCTAACAAAGTCCATTTAGAAAAAAGCCACCATACAACAGCAAACGCATTTTGCAAACCAGATTATTATTTCTATTGACAGAACAAATAAATGTTAATTGAATAATTCTGCATTTTGGCTGAGGTTAGGGAACGGTCTGTCTGGTTCAAAAAGTTCATTATCTAGTTCCACAAAGATACTCAAAATGGGCAGACAGATTAATAATTTAACTTGTGAGAGCACAATGTTTACGGCATCGCAGACAGGCTCTCAGGCCAGGCCGCCAGCTGTTGGACTGGCGTGATGTCACTAGTGCAACAAACACAAAGACGCTGAGGTGCTGATCCCATGATCTCACACAGCAAAGAATGTGAGATTGATTTACAAACCACACTCTCTCCCCTCTGGTCGCTGTGTTTTCAGACCTGAGGAAGAAGGTGACGACACCCAAACAATTTCAAAATGCACCTCAAGTGCTTCCATGGAGCAGGACCCTGACCTAAAATGATGATGAAAGATGTCCAAGAATAGAAATAGCTGAAAACACAAAAGATGCTGTGGTTCAGAGCAGGTGCAGTAGCAGAGCTGGTGAAGTTTGTCATTGCATTGAAGGGTACATTAAATAAATTTGTTTTTATTGTGAATCAATTACCTCCATGTATTAACACAGCTAGGGAGTAAGAGATTAAATACTAACAGTTGAGGCAGAATAGAGCAAATTAAATAATTATCCTATAAAGAGAATGCATAATTCTCTACAACACTGTAAAATCTCTCTATTGGAAGAGATTATGAAAGATTAACCTACAGGTTAAAGTTATTACAATTTTTGCTATAATGTATGAGATTCGACAGGTTGTAAACAGGAAATCATAATCTTTGACCATATGTTATCAGCAGTTAATACATTTCCCTCGAGGAATAGATTAATTTTGCTACTGCTTATATTTACTGTAGGTGCCGTTTTGTTGTATATGCTATGCACATTTTAAACATCTAGGCATCTAATCATTCAAGTGCAGTTGGAAACACAGGGAGCATTTTCATGAGTGAAAACTACAAAGATTCTTGGCTTGAATTGTCGTTTTTCTTCTGCATGTCAATTTTTGACAATGAGTCACAAAAATGGAAAAAGAGTTTATTCTAATTAGATTATTAAAATCAAACCAGAAAATTCATATTCTTGTATTTCAATGTGCCAATTTCTTTTACCGCCTGAAAGGGAAAAAAAATAAAATAAATCCTCTTACTTTGTAATTTAACAAATTAGGCCCCAGTCGGGCTGTGCCATAACTTTTTAAAGTTTGATATCAAGGGAAAGTGGAGTGACATGTCACTGGATCCAAATCTAAATTGATGTGTGTGTCCAATGTCTCATTTCCTCGCATATTCAGGCTTTCTTGAAGTTATTTTGTCTCTGAGCAGTTACGCTCACTGTCTCAGGCCGACACAGTTTTAGAAAAAAGTCTTTGGTGGAGAGTGAGTGCAGGATGAGGACGCCAGGAACTGGGATGGCAGCAGAGCTAGAGGCGCAGAGACTGGACAGATGAGACCAATATGTTTTATCTGATTTGATACGGATTTTATTTTTTCCTTTCCCGCATTTAACTTATACAAAGCTGAGTTATCTCAGGACACTCTTCATACAGCAGGTCCAGACTGTGCTTTACTCTTTACTGTACAATATTATATCGAGACCCAACATTCCTCCTATGAGCAAGCACTTTGTGACAGGGAGGAAAAACTTCCTTTTAACAGGTGCACACAACTGAACTGGACTCGGGCGAGTCATTAACAAATTAACCATTCACAGGCTGCACAAACAAACCACAATGCTTTTATTGTATTTAATCACGACCAAAACAGGGTTGAGCCGAGGTGGAACCATGTCCCGTCAAATCTTATCTTCTGTTACTGTAATGTAGTGATGTGTTTAGTTAGTAGGTTAAAGCCAAAGCTTAATCAGTAACATCTGATCAGTGAAACAACCTCAAAGTTTTTCCTCTTCAGTTAATTCATTTAACAATATCTGCAGAAGGGCTAAGGTGACTCACGCTCCGCAGCATCCTAATTGAATTGTGTCTTAGTAACGGGGGCGTGATCTTTAGGTATATTAACCTCAATTAGTTTTTGTTTAGATTTTTTAGATATTCCTCTCAGAGTATATTCAAATAGAAAAGGCTTAAAAATAGGAGCCATTTTCCTTCTCATATCGTGTGTTTGTGACACTACTGTCACAGTATTTGTTTGTTTATGGCTTTTAAATTCATAAAGGGCTACGAGAGTGTCTGGTGGTGTCTATTATGCAGCAAAAGATCAAATGTCTTGAACTTTGTGTCAAAACAGATGAAAATCTGATGGGAAACTCCTCACATCATCATCACTGTCAGACAACGAGACCGACCTGGTTAAATAAAGGCAAAACAAATAAAAAAAACAAAACCAATAGAGACTGCATTGAAGTGAATGCGGCACAATAGATCACTGTGACTCGACTACACATACACACACAAATAGTTTGAGCATTAGAGTGTCCATAAAATATTCATCCTCCAGTCATTGTTCATCAAATAAAAATGGGAGTTTGTTGTTCTCATGTTTCCACAAACTGATATGAAGACATGACGGCCGCAGAAATGTCAAATTATTATGTCCATGAATAGCACTGGATTTAATGTATAATAAATAAGGTGTATCAAAGATACATATATGAGGTCATTCATCTGTCTACTGTATATTCTAAATCCCTATATGACTGATAACGTGGAACTATTATGCAAATCTAACTGCTTTGAGCTCTCAGGCGTCCGACAGCAGTTGGTGATTATTTTATAGTGACTGAGGGTTAAATTTATTGAAAATGAAGAGGGCTCATCTCTCATTCTGTTAGCATCTTCCAGTCATCTCTGTGATCAGTTATATTTGGCAGGCCATCCATCCCCATGCCTGCTTGACATAAGGAGGCCTTTAAGAGGGTTTTTCCTGCCAGGAGCGAAGCCTGACTTTGGGCAAAAGAGGCACCTGCTGCGTTCAAGGACTCAAAGTAAAAATGAAAATGTGTCAAGAGAAGTGATAGCAAGGGTGCGCTGGTGGCAGACCGGAGGGAAATATAGCTGTATACAGTATATTATTCAATAATATTCAGTCTGTTTAGATTTACGACAATTAACATTGGTACAAATATCTGGCTCATCTCCACTAGACCTCACTTCAGCACTTCACATTATTAAATTATAGTTTGTTCAGGCTGTAATGATGATTAAATGCATGAAGGTCACCACAATTAATCCAACTTTATTAACATTTTATTTTATTTGTTCAAGACACCTTAAGGGGATACGTTTCAAGTGTTGATGATAAAGCTGTACTGTATTTCTTCAAATTAACCTTGATAAGTCATTGAGAAATATCGTCCAGAGACCTCACTGCCTTTGGAATAAAAAATATGCTTAAGTGATTTCCAAATGGAAATCTTTGTGGTGATATTTAATTTTTTTGTTATATTGATATAAACCTTGAAAAATAAACACCTTGACGTGACTGGCAAATTCAAAGTTCACTGCAAATCCACTGCAAAGTCAGTGATAAAATGACTAATGACTTGTGAAGGACAGCAGGTTTATTTCATTATGCAGCTTTTACAGCAGACTGCGTTGACACTTTGGAAGTGCATTTACCTCTGTCCCCCCAGTACAAATAAAAAAACATAAAAATAAAAATCATCCACTTTCCCAGCAGGAATAAAAATCTTTCGGCCTTGCACAAAAAAAAAGTACTTTTGGTCTCTTTTTCTATTTTCTTTTGAAAATGACATGCTGCTGCCATTTACACTTGAGACATGATTTTTATGAAGTGTATATGATGCAAATCAATGTGACCGACTGCAAACAGTTGCTGATATTATGCCCCAGTGTCATGAATATTCCCTTAAATCTGGGGTGAGGCCTTTGATGGACCTTCTTCTAGGACTCTGATGGATTGATTTGATGTATATTTTACACTTCTGGTCAAGCACAGTTGGATTTTCCCTCTGTTTACATCTTCACATCTGTTTAAGATGCACCACAGAGGAAATGCTCTCATGCACTGGTGTTATTCTGTACTTAAATCAAGGAACGACAAACAACTTGTGCATATTTTTGTACAACTTACTTAAAAATGTGATTGAGCTGGAAGGCAAAACTACAAAACAGATGTTTAGTAATACACCAGATGAGTTAGAGGAGGATTTAAGGAGATATTTCAACATTTTCATAGTTATGTTGATTAAGGATTCATAAGTCTGGGATATCCATGTGAATGTACATAAATGATGAATAGTATTGTGTAATTGTAAATTAGATATGAGCCTCCTATTTCATACACTTTGCAGCTGCATTCTTTTACTTGCTGGGATGCAATATTTTGAAACCTTGTTTGTTAATGATTTTTTCATCTTTTTATAGCGCTCCGACATTGGTAACAAGTGGAACCAGCGCTGGGAGAATTTAACTCGAAGTTGTTATTTTGGGTTTGCTGCATCGGCTCTGAAAACCACAAAATTAAAGCAGCGACATTAAGGATTTACCTCCAGTTGAGGTCATAAATCCTCGGAGGAAAGAAGAAACACTCCGTCTTCCTGCAGCTCTCCTTCCCAGGATTATCAGCGGTTCGTCTTTGGCAATTTTTCTCTGCAGTTTAGTGCCAATATGTTTGATTCCATCATCAGTCCTGTCATTCACCAGAGCTGGAAGAAAAGACATATATAACATATATAGTCAAAATGCCAGGCAGTTTGATTAACTGTTTCAAAGGACCAATGTTTCCTGTCAGTTTCATTGAAGAGAAAATTGCTGTAGAAATGAATTATATGTCAGGTGGTAGTTTGTCCCACATCAAATCCAACGGCCGCCATTCACATCCCAGTAGAACTGATGGACAGAAGCTGCTCATGGCTGTCACATGTCAACAATGTCAACTGGTCCACTTGTATCTCAAGAGAAAATAAACTTTCTCAATAACTTCCGTATACAAACAAATACTGAACCTGTATCCATCTGAACTACTGAGGCCACAGTGTTGAAGACTGGATTTTAGAACTAAACTGACAGAAATGTGTCTCCATCATGAGTTTTTCTTTCTTTTTTTTTGGACAGCCAATGCGTGTTGCAGCATGTTTATGGTGTCTTAGTCTGTTGGCTGATGTCACTTATGATCGGGAGTCTGGAGGAAATGAACTGAAACTTAAGTGAAACAGAAAATTCACAGCAGCGTGCAAGTTCTTCAGCGGGTCGTAAAACAGCTTTTCTGCATCTCAACCAAACACGCCATTACAGACCCAACCAACACACAGTTTACAACCTGGTAATATTGTTGTCAAAATTCAAACGTTTCCTACTTTCTGCCTTTTTGAAACCACCAACGTGTGAAATAAGTCAAAGCAGCTTTAAAACCAAAATACTTTGGATCTTTCACATTCAAATACAGTAAGTGAATAAAAAACACACAAGGACATGAGACCTGGATTTCTTATTTCAATTCAATCCCGTGCATTCACCACCATCCATCACCTCTTCCATCTTGTGCATTGACCTTTCAGATGAGGTTTGTCTCTCAATCCGTGTATCATTCGTTCTTTCCATTTTCGATTGGAAATCAAAAATCCAAAAATGAAAAATTGACAGATTATTTTGTTTTTTGTTTTTTAATCAAACACGAAATATGAAAAAATGTCTGGTTTTTCATATTTCAATTTTAGGCTCAGATCAAAAATACGAAATGGAAAAACGGGCAACAGGACAGAATTTGATTTTAATATTTAATTGGGTCGGGTTTACGTCACCCGGAAGTTTGGCGATATCAAAGAGACGCAGTTACAAAGATAATTCATAGTTTTCATAGACGTGATCTGTGGAGCTGGAGGGTAAAACATCAGCTCAGCGACGAGACCGGACACTGCACAGAGCATCAACCACCGGGCCTAGTCCACACGAGCCCGGTTATTTTTGAAACCGGAGTTTTGCTCCGCGTCCACACGAGTGGTGTAATTAAAATACTCCGTACACACGCAACCGTGGAAACCGCTACCAAATGACGCAATGCACACGTGGAGGGCTGTTTTGACCAATCAAAATACAGTGGAAACCGCTTATGGATCAAAAGGCATGGGACGGAATCATCATCATCATAGTGTTCTTTTTTGGTCATTTTGTGGATGAAAACATGCGCAACAACAATAAAGTGTTCCTTTGACATGCACGGCTGCAGCAGTCTGCAAACATCGTCACCTGGCTGACTGACCACTGTCGCTGCGGCGCAACTCATTATCACTGGCTGTTGTGTTGTCTGTCATGAAACATATCCACTTTATATCAACCGCGGACGTCACGAATAGATTTTCGGCTTTTTGGCTCATTCCGTTCATCTCCGCATCGGCTCTTTTTATCACTGCATGACAGCAGTGCGACCCCCCCTCCTATCGGACCCGGTGACATATAGGCTACTGCCTGTTCATTCATGAAATTCATCCCGAAGCACTCTCAATCAAACAAGGTGGGGAATGAGAAACTGCGGCGCTACTGTAGCTAGTAGTTTTAAAAACACACCGGCAGCGGCTGTAAACAACCTCTGCAGGCAGTGTTTACATCTTCACGTGCGCAGCTATGACGTAAACGAGAACAACAATCGCAGTGTTGCAGTGTCCACACGCACCCGGTGAAACCAACCGGGGCCGAAAACCCCACCCTGGACCCCGGTTTCAGGATTCCAAAAGCGCGGTTGCGTGTGGTTGCGTGTGGACAGAGCATAGCCTACAACCGGGATCATACATTCACGGTTTCAAAAATACCCGGGCTCGTGGACTAGGTCATCTCACTGGTCATTTAATTAGACCCCCCCCCCCCTCCTCCCCGCTACCGTTCTCAAATAAACGCTGGGACTCAGGTCTCCTAGTGGGCCGGGTCTGGCTCCAAGTTTGAGCAAATAAATGAGCAGAGATCCGACCAGGAGCCTGGACCCGATGTGGCCGGACTCACGAGCATAAATTCTTTATTAATTCTAAAAATTAAAAAAAATTAAAAAATCCCGTCGTTGTGTTCATAGAGACGTAAAGTGTGGCCAGCTGGTGATCTATGCGGATCGAGAGTGAGCGAGTGAGCAAGCGAGAGAGAAACAGCGCTGGTGCACCAGATGCAGGTTGACCAGCAACACACACCCTGCCTTCACCTCCTAAATGACACCTGTAGCCTAAGCTTTTATCTTGGCTTTAATGGGCGAGGTGAGGGATTCTCCAGGCAGGAACTGTTTCAGTGACTGAAATAGGCTACTGGCGAAAAAAAAACAGCGACGAGAGCTGGATGTGATCGCTCAAAACTTGACAATGTGTCTTATGATAAGTCTTGGTGGTTGATGCTCTGTGCAGTGTCCGGTCTTGTCGCTGAGCTGATGTTTTACCCTCCAGCTCCGCAGATCACGTCTATGAAAATTATGAATGATCTTTGTAACTGTGTCTCTTTGATATCGCCAAACTTCCGGGTGACGTAAACCCGACCCAATTAAATATTAAAATCAAATTCTGTCCTGTTGCCCGTTTTTCCATTTCGTATTTTTGATCTGAGCCTAAAATTGAAATATGAAAAAACAGACATTTTTTTCATATTTCGTGTTTGATTAAAAAACAAAAAACAAAATAATCTGTCACTTTTTCCTTTTTTGATTTTCGATTTCCAATCGAAAATGGAAAGAACGAATGATACACGGATTGTCTCACCCTCAGGCTACATGGGCTTTCAGCCCAGTCACACTGAGGGGGTTCGAGTTGGACCAGTTGAGAAAGCGGGACTAACAAGACAACTGCTACCAAAAGGTAAACAATATGCAAAGCGAGAGAACATCAGAAATGAAAAAAAAAAATACATAAAAACATTTAATTATATTGTTGTTGTCCAAGTTCAGGAGGAAGTTAAGGTCAATGTTTGTATAATAATCCAATTTCAAACCAGTTTCAGACCTTCAGCTAAGTGGAATATGTGCCTTTACAGACTGGCCTATTTGTTTTTTTACTTGAGAACAAGGACAACAGATGAATGCAATGCTGTTAGAGAATGCACAGCAGTTGTTGTAAAAAATAATGCAAACATGCACAATTAATTATTATAAACAAGGCCGTACCCCTTTTGGCCATAACACCTGCATCTAGGTTGTGGTTTTATACAGATGCATATGTTTGTGCAAAATACAACAAAAATTACGGCATTTTAAATTTCTTATCAAAAGAAAATAAATCACATTTGCATCTCAGCATAATAGTCACTGGTTTTGGTCATATCGTGCAGCCTTAGTGAAGACATTGTCTTACTGTACAATTGTAGCGTGCAGCCTTTCACCCGGGGACATTACAGCAGGTCAACCACACAGATGCTGATATCAGGCTTAAACCAGAGTCACTCGGCTCTAAGGTCACAGGTTCACACTGCAACAGCAGATCAAGCTGGTGGATTATGTCTAAATGTTTCCCTTTCCCTTTGTGAGTGTGGGTCAAACACAGCATGACTGATCTGTTCTGGGCCTAAATATTAGGAATGAAAGAGATTCTATGTTTGAAGAGGGGATGAATAATCAATAGACTCTCTGGACGGTGGTGTGATACGCCGTCACTACAGGAAGTCAAGGGCAACAGAAGCAACATGGCTCCTCTGAAGTTGGTAGAAATCTACATGAACATGTGAGAACACGAACACCACAGGAAAAAAGTCACCTTCAGTTTGAACTTGCAGTTTTGGCAACCATTCAGTTCTGATGACAACTTTAGGAGAACAATTCCTCTCCTTTTCTT
This sequence comes from Decapterus maruadsi, assembly GCA_030347415.2. Taxonomy (NCBI): domain Eukaryota; kingdom Metazoa; phylum Chordata; class Actinopteri; order Carangiformes; family Carangidae; genus Decapterus; species Decapterus maruadsi. The sequence continues at coordinate 6,701,026 of CM064903.1, forward strand.
CAACTTTTGTATTTTATTTGACTGAATTCCAATTAGAGGCCTAGTATATGCTGTATCACAACCTGCCTAAATGCAGAATTAATGGAGAGGTCACGTGACCGGCAAGCGCAATGGTCAGAAGACTCTAGAGCTCCCGCGCGGTATCCCTGTTTTTACTGATAATCTGATCTTTAAGACCTCGGCAGTGTTATATTTGGTAGTGAGAGCCATTTAAGATGTCGAGCCAACAGAAACTGTTTGACTCGATCCCCTCGGCCAAGCGCAAGCAACCGGATGCTAACAGCTCGGTGGCTATCGATGCTAGCATGGAAGCGGCTATCTCGTTAGCTCACCAAACAGCTTGGAAATGGTTGTCACACGTGCTATCAACAAGGCAGTGGGGAGCGTGGAACTAAAGAAACTTCAGAAAGACTTCGATTATGGATGTTGTTCGCGGCTTGATGTCTAAAGTTGATTCAAACAGAAACACCATGAAACGGATATTAGACAACACCACCGGCCTCGAGAAGTTTCAACAGAAGCTCGCACTGTTGGAGGACCACAACCGGAGAAACAATATTCACAGGACTCAGTGCGGGGCGAAGGGTGACAACGCAATCACTTTTCTCCAAGAAATGCTTCCCAAGTGGATAACCTCTTAGCTTGTTGAAATAGAGAGAGCGCATCGTATTTACAGCCCGCATGTGATACTGTTTTCCCACGGAGACCGCAACGCTATACTGAACGGTGCCCGGGAGACGTCGAAGAATGCCCCCATACAAGATGCTGGCAATCACCCACACGAGTCAGCGGCGGAAAGCATTTGTGGGTGTACAGAAGTATCTAAACATCCCATCCTTCATGATCTACCCTGCCACTCTGAAGATCACCCTGGGCGGTGAGCAACGCAGCTTTCTACTCCGGATGAAGCAGAGGAGTTTCTACGGGGTCTCGGCATGGAGTCTCGAAGTCAGCAAGGAGAAGTGATGGAGCAGGAGGAGCGTTCCGGCACTTGAAGATAAGGCGAGGAGTTTCTCATGACCTGGATTTCAACGTAAGATCTGTCCTGGTTCTAATGGACATCTACCTGTCCTACACCAATTATGACATTGAGGGCTGTTGGTCCCTTCCCAGGTTATACTAGTTACTGCTTCTAAGAGAGAATATGGACCCGGTCACACAGTTATGTTCATGTTTCAGAGGGACAATTTCAGTTATTTTTATTTTTATTTTTCATGTAACCTGGGTCTGTTAATAGTGGGCCTCACATTTACGTTTCAACTGCAAATATTCCTGCCAGGTCAGTTATGTTTATAAGCGGGATACAACCGAGTTTTGGAGTCTCAAGGAGCTGCGTTATGCAGTGGTCAAGTTACACAGAAACACGGGTTTTGGGGCATGGGCATGGCAGCAATGGGGTGGGTGTGGGTCTCCTACTGGACCATATGCTTGGGTACTTGGTTTACAGTCAGTTGTATATCTGGAATATAACCACAGTGATTTTTGATAATGGTTAAATTAACTATTCTGAGTCTAAATGTCCGGGGCTTAAATGTCAATATTAAGAGGGTTAAATGTCAAGAATTGATGCGAAGAGCAAATGCAGACATAGTACTAATTCAGGAATCCCATTTAAAACAAGGAGATGTTCAAAGGATGCAAAATAAACAATATAGGGTGGTATCCTCCTCCAGCAGTGGGTCTAGCTCAAAAGGAGTTATGATTATGTTTAAGAGGAATTTACCCGTGAAAATTGAAGGGACTAGTAATGATAAATCTGGACGAGTAGCATATGTGTGTACATCGATTTACAATACAAAGGTAGCATTTATATCAGTATATGCACCAGCAGTCTTTGAAGATAATTTCTATCCTGACCTCACAGAGGAATTGCTGAAACTCACAGAATATGAAATAGTTTTAGGAGGTGACATGAATGCAGTCTGTAATCTTGACTTAGACAGATCTACTAGCTCATTTACACATAGTCAGCAATCAGCCTCTACGGCTTTAAATACAATGATGAACAACTTGAACTTTTTTGATGTTTGGCGATTTCAAAACCCCAGTAGTCGAGATTACACTTGTTTCTCTGCATATCATAAGTCATTCTCAAGGATTGATTATTTTCTACTGTCACGTAGTTTGAAGGATTGTGTAACACCTGTTAAACTTCTCCCAGCCACACTGGCTGATCACAACCCATTAATTCTCAGTATTGATCTCAGCTTCAAATCTAAAAAATCTCAGAGATGGCGTTTCAACACCTGTCTTTTAAGTGACACTGTGTTTATCTCTGAATTTAGAACTAAACTGTCCACATTTCTCCAAGACAATATGGGTTCTGTTGATGATGCTAGGTTAGTGTGGATGGCAACAAAGGGTTTTATCCGGGATTTTACAACGTCGTACGCATCACATGTGAAGAAGCTTAGAAATCTTAAGATTAAGGAGTTAGAGGAGAAATGTTTATACCTGGAGAGGACTCTTAAGCAAAATTATTCTGAATCAATTAGTGATGAGTTGCAGATCATTAGACAAGAGCTGAATGATTTATTAAAACGAGCGGAATTTATTATACATAGAACTAGGCAAAATTACTATTGCAATGGAAGCAAGCCCAGCAGGCTCTTGGCCTTAAAATTAAAGCAGTGTGAATCAAGAGCGTCCATAGATTCAATACACCACCCTACTAAAGGTCTGGTTTCTAACCCAGCAGAGATAAATAACACCTTCCAGGCTTACTACGAAGATTTATATACATCGTCTGATAGCTTTGACCCAGAAGTGTGTAATAATTTTTTGGAAGGGTTGGATCTGCCCACCCTACAGGGAGAAGAGGCAGCAGACCTGGGCCGTCCGATAACTTTGCAGGAATTAAAAGTCGCACTGAGTAAAATGTCAAGAGGGAAATCTCCAGGCCCTGATGGGATCCCGCCTGAAGTGCTCTTGCATTTCTGGGACCTCCTCGGACCGGTTCTTCTGAACTCCGTCCAGACTGCTTTAGGAAAAGGTGCCTTTCACGAACACACCAATGTAGCTTTAATCTCATTATTACCAAAGAAGGGCAAGGACCCATTACAATGCTCTAACTATAGACCTGTATCTCTGATAAATTCGGATCTGAAAATTTACTCCAAGTTACTGGCACTACGCCTGGAGAGCTATATGGACAAACTAATTCACACCGACCAAGCTGGGTTCATGAAGGGCCGTCTTGCTGCGGATAATATCAGGCGTTTAATGCATATAATAGAAGAATCTAAACAGCTACAGGCGCCGTGTGCTATTTTGTCACTTGATGCTGCCAAAGCTTTTGACAGGGTCGAGTGGCAGTATTTGTGGGCTGTACTGCGAAAATTTCAACTAGGCGAAACTTTTATTAAGATGGTACAAATTCTGTATGCAAACCCCTCGGCTATGATCAACACAAACGGATTAAACTCCAAGCCCTTTTCTATTTTCCGTGGTACGAGACAGGGCTGCGGCCTCTCCCCGAGCCTGTTCATTCTATCCCTCGAACCGTTTATGCAGCACCTTCGGCAAAATTCGGTCATGTCCCCTATCCAAATCAGACAGACTTCTCATACCCTGTCGGCCTTTGCAGATGATGTCCTTCTTTATATGACAGACATAGAAAACTCTATTAACTCTTTATTAGTGGCTTTTGAGGATTTCAAACAGCAGTCAGGATTTAAGATCAATTGGACAAAATCAGCTCTGATGTTGCTAAATGAAGCTGCTAAGACAGCCAGAATATCAAGCCAGATTCCCATAGTAACTCAAATCACATACTTGGGTATACAGATACATCCCTCCATTCAGAAAATAGTGAAGAGCAACTATGAAAGAATTTTTAAGGAAGTTGAACGGGATCTTGCTAACTGGACCAGGCTACCTGCCTCATTGCAGACGCGTATATCTGTAATTAAAATGAATGTCTTGTCTCGCGTTAATTTCTTGAGTATGATGATTCCACTCTCTCCCTCTCCAGATTACTGGGTTAAAATTGACAAATTGTTACGTGGATATATTTGGAATAATGGCCATCCAAAGCTTAAGCTTTCTGTGCTACAGAGACCCAAAGATCAGGGCGGACTTGCCCTCCCAAATTTAAAAGTATACCACCAATCCTTCCAGCTACGTCCTGTCATGGCTTGGCTTGATGGCCGCTCATGTGTCTCATGGAAATCCTTAGAACAAAACCTAGTTCACCCGAGGAGATTGGAGGACATTTTGTTTTCTGGCATAAAAGATAAATACTGTATGTTGCACTATGGCCCCATTATTGCCAACACAATTAAAAATTTCAGGATCGTTGAGAGAGACTTGAAGGGGAACTTAAAGTGGCACAATGATGCCCCTCTGTGGCACAACATGAATGTACAGATTGGAAATAAGCCACTGGACTTTAAACCCTGGTCTTTAAAAGGTATTAATGTTGTTGGGGACCTGTATAATCGCAATGGCATGCTTAGCTATCAGAATTTGAAGGACCGCTTTGACCTACAAGACTCTTCTTTTTTTTATTATTTGCAAATAAGATCGGCACTTAAGGCACAGGGTGTGCCACTGACGGCTAAGCTCCCCATACATCCTCTGATAAACTGGATAAACTCCCTTCCCTGCAGGGGCTTTGTATCGAAAGTCTACTCCAAACTATCCGGACAACAAGAGACTCTACCGATGATCAGAGCATGGCTGAGAGACTTTGGTCAGAAGGATGGTGATATTTCTTGGAACAATGTATGGGAGAACACCTTTCAAGCCTCCAAAAATCCAAATCACCAACTCATTCACTTTAAAGTGTGCCACAGACTCTATTATACACCTGTCACTAGGTTTCGCATGAAACTGATACCAAGCCCAAACTGTACCATGTGCCAACTTAACGCAGTAGGATGTTATAAACACATGATGTGGGAATGTCCCTCTGTTCAGGCCTTTTGGGGCCAGGTGTCCAAAATCTTGTCTCAATTGCTAGGTACTGCTATAACATGCAATCCAATTTTATTTCTCCTTAATGATGATTCTCAAATACATATAAGCGAGAAACAACGCAAACTATTGCTGAGTGGCCTCACAGCTGCTAAAAAACTCCTAGTGCAAAGATGGCTACCACCTCATGATCTTAGTACTAGGAAATGGTTGATTTATTTTCATGATATAGTGTTACTTGAGTTGTCTACTGCACGGATCAATAACGCCAAAGCCTCCACTTTGGAGATGTGGTTAGGTGCAGCTGCACAGATAAAGGATAAACTTCTTGGGTTGTGAACGGAGGGACACCACTCACCACAATACATTGTTGACACTTGATGATGCTTGACTGTCTAGGGGAGACCGGGGAGGGAGGGATGCTGCCAGGGGGGTGGGAGGTGGGTGGGTGGGGATTATTATGTTAAAAAATTGTACGGATGTTGCAGTATTTGCTGTATTTCAATAAAAAGTTATTCACAAAAAAAAAAAAAAAAAAGAATTAATGCAGACCAGAACAGCAAAGGTTATCTATATATTTTCCTGACAGAAGATATGAGATTGGACTTTTTTTTCTTACAGCTGCAACTATCCAACAGAAACTACCTAAAAATTATATTTTTTATCCAACAATGGGAACAAGGTGCTCTGAGAGGCAATTTGTCAAAACTTACTTTATCTTCTAAATCCAGAAAAGTGCTGTTTTCCCATAGTAGCAATTACATTAAATCACTTATTCAAACCCTGTACTGTATGCAGACCTGCTGCTTATAAGTGAGATGGAGAAAGTAAAAGAAAGAAAGAAAAGGAAGCCCAACTTGTGAGAGTGTAGATGTTGATAAAAGATCCTTCAAAGTAAATAGTCAACCAGTGTGACTGCGATTTGTGTTCACTTTACATGTATGAACTGTGCCTGTGGCTCAGTGTATACACATAAGGACCACATACAGTGTGTGTCTCATTGCAGTTACAATCCCTGATGCCAAGACACAATGGACAGGGCTGTAAGGAAGATTGGAGAATTTCAATAACATCAAAGTACAATAAGCATAATGAAAGAGGAGCCGGAGATAAAACATTTAACATGGGCCTCTCAAACTGGAAACCCATTTGTGCGGTACAGTTTTAATGCACAATACACACAAAAAAAGGCAATTTAAAAAAAGAAAACCAATTCCAGTATTTCCTAACGGCCTTTGTCCAAGTGTCTGTGTTTGAAATTCTAATACCGTGGTGTAAGGTTTCAGAGAAGGTCAGTCTTGCTTTTAGGACACTGATTAAAACATTTCATTCTCAAAAGTGTAGGAGTGTAAAGATAAGGAGTCTGTGAACTCTGAGCCCCCTTTGAATAATAGAGTCAATTAAGGTTATGTTGTTACATCAGTGTCTGGTACTAGCCACAGATCACATAACTATGTATTTTGTTGGACGGCGAAGAGCCGTGTGAGCTGAAAGAGGGAAAGACCACATGATAAGGAGGAGGAATATCAGGAAAAGAGTTTCGTGCATCCTCACTCTCTGAAGCAGAAAGTAGAGATACAATGTGTCATGACTTTAATTATCTGGTCGTTCTTATACTTGTATTCCCCCAGGATCTTATAAATTTGTTTGGTCTTTCACAAGAGCCCTCATGAGTACAGTATAGAGAGCTTGAACATCAAAATCAACAAATTAACCTAATAATTAGATTTAAACAAAGTGAATGAAAAACCTCATGCAAAGTCCTGAAAATGCATCAATAAAACCTGCTCATTCTTCTTGTGATTACATTCTGTCCTTCAGCGACATTCAGAGGAAGCTGAGCCCTTCTCCACTGCATGTCACCTGCTCAGCTTGACTCTGTTTTTATGTTGTTTTTATTATTTGTACTTTTGGCATCAACTCTGTTTCCAAGTGAGCTGCTGAAATGACGTAGGACCCAAAGGTTGACTTGAGGACACAGATTGCCAACTGGTGAGAGCTATTCTGAAGAAAGTACAGCTGGAAGGTGGCGAGTGGTTGAATGGTGAGTTGAGCTGGTCCTGCTCACAGTTGAAACCAATTGAGGTGGGTGGTGGGGGGTGTCGCTGAAGATCCATGAGCAAAAACCACAACAATTCATCAGAAGGACAGTTACTTTGTTAGAGGTCTACAATCATTATGCTGTCGCTGTTTAAATCTATTAACCTGTATTCTCAACAAGTGATCAAAATGAACAATTATATTAGAGATTTCTTCTTCTAGAGACGGAGACGGAGTTAGCTGTGGAGACAATTTAACATGAAAACTGCTGGGTTCACCCGTTTAAGTTCAGAGGTCATGAGACCTCAAATATATCCCACTAAAGATGCTAAATAGTTCAGGCATTGGACCTACTTGCAAATTCATGGATCAATAAAAGATATAAAATTAAAAACGAGCAGCATATTTATTGTTTGGCACAATTTCTGAGGTCGACCTCAAAGTTTCACATTACACAGACGGATTCACACTAATTGACTGTGTTGTGCACAGTACTGTGCTCGCTGCTTCAGCAGGAAATTAAATGAAAAAAAAACAACACAACAATGTATCAGCAGAGAGCACAGCTGCAAACAACAACAACACCACCAAACACTGGCTGCAGCTTCATCTTTGCATCTCTGCTCATTGCTGGATAAAAGAACTCCTGCTCCTGACTGAGAAAGAGAAAACCTGAAATGATCTTTTTTTTAAAAGAATTACCCCCTCATCCCCAAGAATGACGCGTAACAAACAGCTACAACAGACTGGGAGAGAGACTGGTTGCTTGTGGCAGACTTCTGGCAAACCAACTGGGAGACTAATATCAGGAACACAAGTCTTAGCTTGTGTATTTTTCCACCTGTGCCACATGCGTCAACAGTAACAGACAGACAAGAGCAGTTGGTGCACTACCTGCAATATGACATGAAATGAGCACTTTTGGCATGAAACAAACAATACTTGTCTTGACTGAATGTGAATATGATAAATAAACCATAAAAAACTTAAATATATATATTTTTACCATTTAAAGGGGAACAATGCAAATCGGTAGCTTCTTCGCTGTTTGTGTCGTAGTGCCGTAAAGCAGTCAATGTTTTTCGAGATCTGTGACACTGGGTCGGAGGCGCTGATCTTGCAAGGGCTCGACCAAGAGATGCTCGATGAAAAGCAGAGAGACTCTATTCTCCCTGTACCAAATTAATCATCACAGTTACTCCGAAGTTGTTTAATTAAGTTACAAATCTTGCATAGTTCTTCTTTAACAAAACCGAGTAAATACTAGGCTATAGTTTGCTGACATTTGATATCTTAACCGGGGTCAACACACAAGCAGACTCTCTCTGCAGTGGGAAGCCTCAGGACTCGTTGCCTCAGGGTGTGGACTCTTAGCCGGAGGCCACGCGGCAGCAAAACACGATTTCCCAAAAAGTTGGCAAGCAACGGGACTGTGTCAGTCACTGTGACTGGACTAATTAAGCTCACAATGTAGAGCACACTCAGGACAGCATGTAGACTTGTTGCTAACATAGGACCCCAGACTGACTTTAACACCACTGCCACCATGTTTTTCAGCTGCTGTACTGGTGTCATCCGAAACAACTCCGGAGGCTCCTCTTTGATTGCTCACATAAAGCTGCTGGATTAACATACGACTGAACCATGTAAGAGAAACATATGGAATAAAAAATATATAACAAAACCACAAAAAAGAGAAAGCAAAGCGTAGAACAGAGAAAGAACAATGAACTGAGAATGAAAGAATTGAACCATGAAAGCAAAGGGGGATCCACAAGTGAATTCAAATTGTTTTGTTGATCCTTTTGATTTTATTCCTCACTCACCATTTTGCTTCTTCTTAGATGCTTTTACATTCACATTTTTTGGTTGGTTTTCTGGTTCTCTTTCTGGCAGTCAAACATTTCTGGCCCTAATTTACTTTCATAGCGATCAAGCATGTCAAGCAGTGCAAACGTCCACCCTTATTATCAGGAGAAAATCTCAAGTAGAACTTACAAGCTGCATATCAATAAATGACCTCCGTGAAAACTTGTTCTCCTCTTGTATGGGTTAAGGAAGAAAGAGTTGAAGGATTGCCAGAGAGCTCTCATGGTTGAAGGATTGTCAGAGACTGCCCCCCGCCTCTGGAATTCCCTCCCCCAGCCCATCAGAGACTCCCCATCACTCCCTCTCTTCAAATCCCGACTTAAAACCTTCCTCTTCACCCATGCATTTAACCTCCCCTACCCCTAAATTTGTTCTTTTTGTCTGTTTTGTTCTTTTTTGTATTCTTTTTGTCCATGGAAAGCGTCTTTGGGTCATTGAAAAAGCGCTATACAAAATAAATGAATTATTATTATTATTATTATAACGGTCTATGTTAGTTAGCCTATGTAATCTATGTGAAATTGAACCCTAACCCTTTGCAGCAGTAGTTCAGAAAACTGTAAGACTGACAGTGAATTCACATACTGTACCAGGTTTTCAAATCAATGGACCAAATTTGTTTGCGAACTGTACATTGGGCCTTTAAAGAACATGAATAAAGAACAGCAAGTCTGACAGATGAAGGAGAGAAAAAGAGGCAAGAAGTTGGAAAATCACTCTAATTTCAAAAACATCTAAAGAGTCAGGGTTACGAAACTTTGAAAAATACAGAAACTCACCTAAAGCCAGGAGTACAGTAGGCGTCGGGCTTTCAAAAGTTTCCCTGCTGCCTTGATTAGGATGAAATTGCTGTGACTTCTGATCAACTCTGAAAACACACACACAAAAGAAGCTTGAACGACAATTGTGTAATTGAACTGTTTTTTTGTTTTGTTTTTAAGGACGGATGCCTTTATCAGAAATCTGTCAGTAGAAGGACACTGCAGTGTTGAAGCAGGACAATTCAGTTCAACTCAGCAGAACAATGAAAAGATCAACCTATAGCTTAATGTTGAGAGGACTAAAAGTTAACACACGAGCCTGAAGTCTAGTAGCTAACATGTCCATATGTTTGGTAGCTAATGCTAACAACAAACAAGAGTGCCCATACTTTAAAAACCTCAACTCTTTTGATGCATCAGCATATTTTTGGGTTAAAGGGACTCATTTCTAATGTGCTTAATTTGTTCATTGTGTTCACCTGGATTCTCAGTATCAAAGACAGGTAAATGTCAGTACTCACCTTAAACTAGATAAGTAGCTAAAGGAAGTGGCAGCCAAGCACCTCCCTCTTTTATGCATGTGATGTCACAGGTCATACCATGACTGTGGTCTCACAGGGGGGTCTTGGGTTAAATACACTAATTTTAAAATGATTATAGGCTATGTCTAATTATGAGCAAACACTTAGTTTGTAACCCAATAATATTGTACATTGTCTTTGTGCTGCTGGTGTTTACTGAGAAAACACATTTTTGTCAAGTCATAATTTAAAAAAGACAGACAGACCGACCCCTGATTTAAGTGTGTCAGCCAGAACAAACAGACCTTCATAGACCCCTGATTTAATTCATTTCTCAGGGGAGTGCCTCCCCGTGAAGTCCAGAACATTATTATGGTCCTAAAACATTTGGACTTTACAACAACAAACATAGCTACTAAAAACTTTCAAATTTCAATTAAGAACTTTAAGCACATGTTAACAGAAGTTTAAGACATGTTAACAGATGCGGTTATATATTTTTTCTTCTTAATTTTGACAGGTTTGAGATTTCTTCATAGCTTTTATGTAAAATAATAACTTAACTCTATTTAGGCTACTCTGTTCACGTTAACCACTACACCTCTAATTGTCTTGACAAGCCCATTTGTTGATAAACAGGCTGATTATGAATATGAGTTCATGATGTTGGCAAACAATAAGGGAAAGATTTATGAGAGGAATGTACTGACATATAAATATATATTTTGCATGTTATGGCTATAGAATGACACTGAATAGAGTACAGTATATGGCTCAGCTAAGGCCAAACAATCCTACACTGTAATTAAACTTCCAAAGTAAATTTTGAGTGACTGCAGAGCTCTGCCAATGTCAGTGTGAAACAACAGACCTCAGACTGCAGAAAAAAGTTAGATTCCTATTGTAAATTAATCCGATCTGCATAATTTAATTTAAAGGTTCTCCCTTGTGTTGGCCATGCATTTGCATAATCCTGCTATAAAATAAACATGGATGAAAACTCAGCCTTCTGGTGACAGTGATAACTAAACTGACTGAGTACAACTCTTCACTTTTTGAATTGTGGAATCATGTCACACTCTGTTGCTGCTGACCATTATCAAAGGCTAATTTAATGTCACCACACACAGATGAGGTAGGTGAACGGTGTGGTGTAAGAGTTGCGTCTCCCGAGATTCGTCTTCTCTTTCTGGCTATATCAGTGCTGGAAGTTGATGGTCTGTGCAGGTCAAACCACTGCAGGCTGCTGCTGCTGCTGCTCCACACAGCCTGTCTGCCACTGTGCACAACAGGATGTAAATAAATCAGTGTTTGTTTAGATGAAAAACTCTCCATTTGAACTTTAAATAAGACATCAGAGTGAAGGCATCGTTTCAACTCTGTCACATGTGCCGCATGTCCATATGCTCTGCATACATTACTGATCTCCTGAGTGGCAGAGTGTTTTACCCCCCGTCTGCATTATGAATCCCACTGCTTCCACATTTAAACATTTAACATCTTTCTGAGAAAAGAAAAAGTTGTGACAATGCATTAAGAAATGCTTGACCTTTTTAAAACATTTTTAAAAGCAGCCAAGACCCCAATTCACAAAGAGGTTAAAAGGGCAGCTGCATACTCCCTTTTCATTAGAAGAAGACTGAATGTTGGTTGCTCTGTCTGTCCCACTCCACCATCTAAAACTTTATATTCATGGCAAGAAGTTCTCACTGACAAAGGAGTAGCTGCATCCTATACTGAAAAGTCAAGATGAAGACTTGCAAAAGACCTATTTGATTGCTACATGTATGTGTTGAGGATCCTTGCTGAGTTGCACTGTTCTAAAATGTGGACACTGCAGATAAAAAGGTCCTTAAAAGTTTCAACATTAAAAATAAATCACTGATCTTAGAAAAGCACTTGAAAATAACCATTTAGTAGCTGGAGGTTTTGATGATATTACATAATCTTCCTCAGCAGGTGGGCTGTTCAGGAACTGCAAATTATTGTGAGAAAAGTGAAAAACTAATTTGATTTTCTGACAGTGCCATTTACATCAATAATTACAGTAATGTCACGTTATCAAAAGCTGTAGAGCAGGACGGTGCTAAATTGACTTTTTTGAGGTTATTCCAATCCATGAAAAATGACCTTAACATGATCAGAAGAATAATATTTCACAGCGGCTGAGGAAAATCCTGTGATTTGAACTGGCTTTCTAGTGTTGTTGGTCAAATACTCAGATACAAATTTGGAGTTGGATCTTTGTTGTGTGACTTATCCTGTTATTTTTGGGCCCAAAGAGAGCAACTAGGAACCCAGCATCATAAATAAAGCCCCATGCACTAAGGGGCTCATTTTGTAGCACGTTCTGTGTGAAGCGTCTCTGTAGGACCTCAGCATGGGACTAGACGCTGGTCTCATCTTAGAAATCGTGTGAAGGAGAGTGAAAAAAACCATAACAGTGTTGATCGAACCTAGTATACAGTAACACGCTGCAGCAGTTAACAGCTTGAAGTCTTGTGGTGACTTGAAAAGAATGGCAACAGTTCAATATTAATAAAGAAACAGAGGACAAAGCTGTGCCCTCACCAAGGTAAAAATTAATGACTATATATTAGCATGCTAAAAGTGCTGTTAAATCACCTAAGTCGTGACACAGTGAATATCAAAAGCTTAGAGGTAATGGCGCGGCAGGAAATTTGCTTTTTTAATTAAGACTCTGAGTTGTCAGTAGAGCGGTAATTTCATTGTTCCTCTAAAATTCACCTTTTTGAAGTTTGCCCGAAGGTTACGTCCAAAATAAAGGCAATTTCTGCAGCCTTGCTATGATGTGCTGTATTTACACAGCACACGAGGAAGAACTGCACTTTCAAAGCCAAATGAGTGTCACAAGTTCACACTGTGAAACAACTGAGGCCCAGTGGGGGCTGCGATAGTCGACAGGCCAATCAAAAAGCTCAAAAGGGAGATGATGTGAGAGAGAAGCAGGGGTAAGGGTTACGACTGTTAGTGCAATGTGATTGACAATACCCTTAAAATCAAACATGGCTTCCCACCTTCATTTTCATTGAACGAGTCATGTGATGCTGTTCCACCGCGTTTGTGTAGGCTACATAAGAGAGGGTGAATGACTGCTGAGGAGAGTTACAGACTGTTCTTCAATAAAAAAAATTAATTAAATAAAACCCTTTCATCTTCCACAATGACACCATCTAAATTAAAACCTTTGGTCTAATGTGAGCTTTAATCTGTTCATGAATACATTTTATTACAATAAGGCAGGTATATTGGACAGAGGTATGGAGATAAAGGGTAATACAAGTTTCACTGTTTCATCATTCATCTCTCTCTTCTTGTCATTTTGCACACCATGTACGTTCTGTATATATTAGTCAAACTCGTCTGTTTTAAACTCTTTGAATTCTTCTGTGTTATTCAAACCCACATGTTATTCCAGACTTTTCCATCCCATACCTGTCCACCAGCTGTCACAACTGATGTCTTCACTTTTATCTCTTTACCTTCCTCCAGCCTCTCCTCCTTTTATAGGCAGCTTCTGTGCACATATAGACGACAGCTATCAGTCACTTATCCCCCTTCCATCATTCATCTGCCTGCCTGCCTGCCTGCATCTGTCCTGATGACTGTCTGGTCGCCTACAGCCTTCCCTGTGAGTGCCTGGTTGGCATTAATATGCCACAATCTCTAAAGACTCTTTCCTATTGGCACCATGCATATGACTTAACCTGCAAAACGAAGTGTGTCAGCTGAAAGCATTAAATCATTATGCAAACTACCCTTACAACACTTGTGACACGACAAAGAACAAAATGGGGGGAAAAAAATCTATCTTCATGGTGCATAATGCCCTAGTTTGAAATTGACCTGTGATTTCTCTGGCTCCCATTTATGCAATTTGACTGACATAATAAAATAGGCCTATACATGACATGAAAGAGGAACTATGTCAGTCCATTTGCTTTTCTGCTGTTTTAACCCTCCTCCTGGCCATGTGCATTTGTTTACAACGAAGCCGGCAAGAAATCAATCCATAGAGCGGTAGATAACGTTATATCATATACAATGTTATGACGTGTATATTTGTGTAGTTTAATCTGCCATAAACAAGAGATTTACGTGGTGCTTTTCTGTCGCAATGCCACATGGGAGCTGGGACACTGGGGCGGCGACCTTGATATTGCAAAGTAGCAGTAAGTGCAACTTATTAAACCATCACAATTACTCCAAAGCTGTTTAATTAATTAAGGTAAAGATGTAGCATAGTTAAGTTACAAATCCGGCATAGTTCCTCTTTAAGTCAGAGGGAATGTTTTATGTTAGGGGAATAGTTTGACATTTCTGGTCATATGTTTGTTTGCTTTCATGATGAAAGTAGACTCAACACCACCACACATCAGTAATGAAATATGTAGTACATGACAATATGTGCATTGCAGTTTTGCAAGTAGCTATAGAGCCCAAACAGTCACTATGGATGTGCTTGTTCCTTGTAAACAGATCATACCTCTATGGAGCTGTATTTAGAAACATCATCCTCTTGCATCATGTGCACACACCGTGTGTGTAAATGAAGTTGCCTTAATAAGATGACAAAGCATTTTATGCTGCCACTGTGTGTATCCAAGATTTACATCACAAAAGGGTTAGTCTTCTCCCCCTGTGATAATCCTGTTTAGTAGCATAACAGTGTTATGACACATTTTCTTTCCAACCTCAAGCTCCTCACTAAGTGTGGCAAAGACTGCTCCAGTTTAAACGCCAGGCGGGCTCACTTTCATGCCTCACTGTGTGTAAGAGGAGCAGAATGTGCCTTACAAAATGTGTCAAGCCTTCGGGTGTGACACTTAATAAGCAAATTTTACATTTCCTCTTCCTATTCTGATCTTAAGCTGCTGGAGCATAGAGAGGACACAGCTGGAAACACCAGATAAATTGCATCAATTAAGAAAGAATTTAAGTGCCAAGTCCAATTTGCCACCTCGTGTTTGGCCTTTTCATTTGACTGGTCTATTTCAGAGATGCACTGAAACAGTTGAGGATAGTCAAGTCAGTCGATTTTGGAAATTAAATATGTTCTGCGATGAATTACACACACTGCTCAGATCCTCGTAAAGGGCTCATTTGGTTTAACTTTGATGAATGAAACTGAAGATAACAACAGAGAACGTAGCCCTTGTCTCAAAAAAAAAAAAACACTCTTGAAATGAAAGCTGAACTTGTCAGCTCGCATCAACTTGTGCGTTAGACACAAACTGGAGTTGAGGCGGTTGCTGCTTTGAGTTAGCGTTTGAATTTTCTCAGCCGTTGTTGCTGAGTAGGTCATTAAGTGGTGCTTTCACCGGAGCTGCTGTGTGAAAACAAGAACAGGTTGTGGCTAAATGAGATGCTACAATCTATTGAACATGAATGCTTTAAATCGGCGACAAACATGAAGAGATGCACCGACCGAAAAATGTTTTGCAGTTTCTATTCATAATTTGAATAGCTGTATTTCACATGGTCCAGTCTCCTCCTATACAAACCTATCTGACTGAACACATGAGTGAGTTTGTTCAGACTCGCAGAACAAAAAAAACATTGAATCTTGTATTTCATGCTGAACTTTGTGGAAATCGAGCTCGCGGCAGATGGCTGTCCACACTGACGTCCGTGAAAGATGACATGCTCATCGTGAGAACTGCCGGAACTGGGTCTAGACCATACTCGGTAAAATGTCTGAAGATGATGTATGTTGTGATTTGGCGCTATGCAGATAATTAACTGAACTGAATTGTAGCATTTTGCGAAGCTATAAAAAAAAACCTGGACCTGGGATTCAGTTTTCTACCCAATGTGGGTATCAGACACCGAGCAGAACAGTTTTAGGCTCCATCACAAGCATCTAAGACATTTTATCAGCAGAGTCACTGCCTTGTGTGTGTAAAAGTAAAGTTTCTCATAAGTTTTTGGTTGATACTAAAAAAGTATTTTGTGCTATCACACTGATATTTAACCAATATGTTCATCTGTTTATCCTTGAATCCAAGTGACTGTGTGTGTTTTGCAATTCCTGTTAAAAGTTGAAGACCAAGCCAAGAGTAAAGTTTTTGTAAAAGTCACTGTAACCATTCAATATCAAAAATCGAAAATGTTTGTCCTTGAGCTCGTTCGAGGTGTGGTGTTCGACCTAAAACCAATTCGCCTCCAGCTCTGACTGTCGTCAATGCCAAAGCATAAAAAGACGTTAATGTTTGGAGTAAAATGTTCCTGTCAAATGTCGTCTCGTTCTGTGAAAAGCCATCTTATCCAGGGGACTTGTGTCATCTCGTATTTCTCTTGTCACAGTCATCAGTCTACTGAAGCATGAATGCCAAAACGCTGCCAATATAAAAGGGCAGTTCCTCAGAAATGGAATGGAAAGTCTAGGGGGACAGTGCTGAGAAAGTTTTAAGAAAAAAAAGAAAAGATATGATTGAGTTTGATTATACAAAGCTTCATAAAAGTCACATTTTCATTAATGTTTTCTCCAGTCTCTTCAACTTTTAACTTCTAAAAGAGCCTTGGCTTAAAGGTTCTTTAACTTTAGTGAATTAAAAATGACCCTGGGTTTTAACAACCTACAGAGTAAAAGACCACAGCAAATTCCTCTTAATAATTCATGTCTGTTCATCTTTCTGGGCTTTGACCTAAACTCTGGTTTTCAAAGTGCTTTAACATTTCAACTGTTTGAATGAGCACTTTCTGAAAAGCTCAGTCTTAATCACGTCAGGAGGATCTTTCATGCAGGAGCTTCATGTTGATATGAAGAATCTGATTAATGGGAAAAAATTATATTTAGTTCAACTTGGACGCCTCTTTAATTTCCCCTGCCAACTTTATTATTATAACTCATGTTTTCCCAATCTCCAAATCTACTATAGCACGCAGCTTTAATGTTACAACAGTGCCAACACACTGACTGAGCTCAGCAGGGAGCAGACAGACATGGTGCCATAAATAGAGGAATATAAATACTGCAGATTTCTAGGCACATTTATGAAATATTGTTCGTTATGTGTCAGTAACTCAGTGTTTTTGTTTTCAGGATGTGGGAAAAATATCAAGATACTGACCTGGGGACAATAATTATCAAATATTTTTAATAGCATATCTTAATATTGCAAAAATACAAATAGATGTAATAGACACACAGAATCTCATCTGTATAGTAAAAATATAAACGTGCAGTTTCTTAGTACAACATAGTGAGCAATGTGTTCAACATGGTTTTTTTTTTTAAACAATCTCCTGAACAAACCACAGGTGACAAAGCAGGTGTTTAACAACAAATGCATGAGTAACCATCCTCTCCTCCAACCATAACACACGGTGAGGGGTTCCTGTGAGACACCGCCACCCACTGTTAGCTCAGAGTATTAACCCTGTTGGTTCAAAACTTACTATATACACGCATCCTTTCACTGAGTTTATCCGTCGTGCATCTGGATCTAATCTCATGCAGCTCAAAGTTCATTGAGGCAAATGGAGGAAAAATGACAAACGCTAGATGTTTCCAGGCGACAGACCTCTGCATCGTCAGAGCTTTGAGATGGCGGTGAGCAAGGAGCCGGTGAGGACGACGCAGGAGGCGAAGAAGAAGATGATGCAGTTGGCGACCCCCTGAGAGATAAAACATGTTTAACATCAGGGTCCAGATACTCAACACGCTTCATCTCAGTCTACAGTAAATGATCAAAACCAATTTGCCAATGTGGGAACAGTCTTCAGACATGTTCTCCTTGGTAAACGATGCCTATGTGTTGGAGTCACTGTAACAAACATGATAGGTGTTATGCAGTCTTAGGATCCTTACTTTAATCTCTCTGAACACCAAGGACCCCCACAGTGCTGCAACCAGACCGTATCCCTGAGGAGGAGAAGACCACAACAACAAGCTGTTTACTGAACACACAACATTGACTTTAAAACCACTCACCTTGTATTTGTGTTGACTTTGTAGAAGAGTGAAAAGTGCTGCAGGGAGCACGTTTTTTGGGTTTTTTTGGGGGGTTGTTGTTGTTGTTCAATTGCACACATCCTGCACTGAACGAGCTCCTCGAGGAGTTAAATGTGAATCAAAGAGTGAATGTGGTTGTGCAGCATGGCTGATTAGTTGACCTCAAGGAGAAAGGAAAAAATGGATAGAAGAGGAAGCTGAGGCCACCGGGCTCTATTTATTTCTCTTTTGTGCCTTCCATTTATATACATGCTGCAATCACCACTTTACCTGAGGCTGTAGACTCTCCAGTAAACATGAGCAAGCACTTCTTTCTTTCTGTTTAAGCAACTATATTCAGCCCAGTGCCAACTTACAACTTGCACCACTTTTTAAGGGGAATTAGAATAATGAGACGCATGTAGTCGTGCAAGTAGATTATAGACTCAGACATAATGAGATGTCTCAGCAGCTACTGGCTGGAGAGAATGCCATTATAAGTTTGATGATTTGAAGTTTTGCCCCTTGAAAACTATGGATTACTCTTCATGTAGTTTGTTGTGTTTGTGTACAGATGGCCTCGACACACAGCGAGGTTTCCAACACCCCATGACAAAATCTCAAATCTGATGCAGACGTCAGAATCTCAACAGGAAGATCCAGTATCACCAGTAACTAACAAAAAAATGTGAATGAAATCCATCTGTCCTGCTGCTTGTTTGTTGGTGGACATCCAAAATGGGTTTCACACTACACAGGGATGTTTCACACTACACAGGGATGTCAACTGCTGAAACCTCAAAATTAAAAACCTTGGGAAGATTATTCTAGTGCGTCTGTGCTCTTGCTCTCTCGCAATAGCAAGTGAATATTCAAATTGATTCACCAAATTAATAGGCGGTGAAAAGACAGTATTATTTCCATTACGGCTCAATTGCTGGGATGATTACTTACTGCGGTGACAATAGGAAAGGTAATGACTGCACTCAGGTAGTTATTAGCCAGGAACCAGAAGTATGTAGCTAATGCCCACATTAGTCCAGACAACAGACCTGAGGAGAGAAGCAGAGTCAAATAGCTCGAGTCAAAAACAATGTCAACAGTTCACAGTGCAGGAAAATACATTTTAGTAGGAAAACACTTGCCCGACACATTTGACTCATTCATTTTTAGTCAGTAATGCACAGTGAGAGAAGAGACTGCATGGTGTTATGAAATTAAAGTTCACTCTGATAACCTCAGCCACCCAGCTGTGAAACCAAATGTCTGATCTAAACTCACAAGCCACTCTGCAGGCCAGGTTTTGGGCCAGAGTGGACATGTTTAGCTCCCGCAGTTTTCCCTGAATCACCACCTCCAAACCCAGAGTGGATGTGTTTGCACATGCAGCTTGGCAAAGGAAGCCGCTGTAGCTCCTCCACAACAGCTGATGCTTCCTGTGCTTGGTGAGATTCAAACTGGAGCTATTATTAGACGCCCTGGTGGGCTGTGGTGCACGGCAGCTCAGCGGTACATGGACATAATCAGCTGGTGGAAGCTAATGTTATATTCAAGCCCCTGAGCTTTTCCACTCTCAGTCAGAGCAGAGCAGATGCCCAGTCTGAGACAAAAGCTTGTAGTTCCTGCACTGACGGTGCATGACTCATCATAACTTTCAGTTCATTATTTTGGAAACCTGGAGAGATGAAACCCTCAATATTTGACACGGTAATAAATAAATCTATGGAAATCCCAGGATCAATGATTACTGACATTTGAATACATTAATAAAACTTTAAATAATGTTTTTGATTCCGGTCTTTTTCAAAATCAAATACATTAAAGGGATAGTTCACTCAAAATTGAAATTTGAAACTAATTATCTACTCACCCTCATGTCGACTAAGGGCTGGGAGAAGTTTCAGAGTCCTCCGTGGCTTCTCTGAGTTACAGGGGGTCTCGGTGTAGCAGTGCATGTCCATATAACGGTTTTAAATGGATACCAACTGTCTTCGTAACAAAAAGACACACCAAAAAACATCCAAATACCTCCATGCTGCTCGTATGTAATGTCTGTCTTGTATTGAAGCCTCGAAATGCGAAATTGTCCCCCAAAAAATTAAATAAGTCTATATTTCAAGCTTGTTTGTAGCGGAAGCTTCTCTTCCCGGTTCATCAAATTTGGACGAACTAGGGTCCGTCCTCTTCCCAGTTCGTCCAAATTTGATGAACTGGGAAGAGGAGCTTTGAGAAGCTTCCGCTACAAAACAAGCTTGAAATATAGACTTATTTAATTTTTTTCGGGACAATTTCGCATTTCGAGGCTTCAATACAAGACGGACTACACATACGAGCAGCATGGAGGTATTTGGATGTTTTTTGGTGTGTCTTTTTGTTATGAAGACAGTTGGTATCCATTTGCAACCGTTATATGGACATGCACTGCTACACCGAGACCCCCTGTAACTCAGAGAAGCCACAGAGGACTCTGAAACTTCTCCCAGCCCTTAGTCGACATGAGGGTGAGTAGATAATGAGTGAAACTTGAATTTTGGGTGAACTATCCCTTTAAACAAAATCAAAAAAACCTTAGTGGGAATGTCACTAAAAAGTGAAAGCAATCAGATCGTGGTGATGACACAAGTGTGAACACAGAGGCTGTGTTACCTGGTAGGATGGCTCTGGAGTAAACCCTGGGCTTGTTGTTCATTGCAGCACAGTAGATGGCGAAGTACACGGTGTTCGCAAGAAAAATACCAGAGCACTGCGCATAAACATAGTCGAGATCTGCAAACGAGATGTTACAAGAATTGACAGTTTAACAGTCAAGTGTTTTTCTCTGTGGGTTTGCAATACATGAAAGACATGCTTGAAAATCAAGTGGTCGATCAATATGGGCAAAGTTCAATGTTAGAGCTTAAGTGATTTACAGAGAGAGGAGTATCACATTTTATTGAGCCAACACACACACAGACTTTAGTTTAGAGAATCACTCAGGAAACTGGATTTTAAATCTAATCCTCTGGAGGGTCCAGAGCTATTTATAGACCAACACTGGGCCACGTTCTTCACACTGACACATCCTTTTAATCGTTAACCCTTTTTCTTCAGGTTGGGTTTAATAATAATAATAATGGCCGTTACTGAACACAGAATCCATACCGTAGACGCTGGCTCCGTGGAACATGCTGTCACGGCATGATGAATGACTCTTGATGTAGAGGATGGGTGTAAAGGAGGAACCATATAGCAGGCCAGAGATTACAGCAAGCAGGCAGCCTCTGAGGAAGAGGATAAGGGACAGACTGAAGAACTGCAGGAGGAGGATCTTAAATGTCCACTCAAGAAATTCAAGCATCATTTACTGTATGAAGCTGCTAAATGAATGTCAAGACTGATTGTGCATTTTCAGGTTTTCAGGTTGCAGGTTATTCTCTCAGAGAGATCCATTAATCATCAACTGTTTTCGTGAGTCGTTAATAAAAGTAATGTCTCACTGTTTCTTACCTGAAGAGTGTCACATTTGATAAGAGACAGGTATATTTAAAAATCAAGTGGGTCAGCACCTTCAGATTGAGTAACTAAAAAGGTCTCTAAAGCCTAGGGCTTCTTGTGAAATATGTAACTTTATCTTCGAGGAACATATCATTTTAATCAGAATCAATGTTTTATTCACGCTCCCTTGTCTTGGTTTTTGAATATTTACACACGACACGGCCCATCGACTGCTAATGAGCTGAACTCACATGAACCGCCTGGTCTTTGGTCCTAGGACGTCTATCCAGAACTCAGAGTAACTTGGTCCATAGCTGCCTGAAATTGTTCTCTGCAGAAAGAAACAGTCATGTTGTCTTTCTGTCACCATCGGAGTAAACAAGACAGGACAAAGTCATCACAACCGCTGCTGCTGCAAAAAAAAACTCAAAGCGGCGGCATTGACTATCCTTCACATTTTACTTGAGAGTAATTGGCAAATTTAAATTACTGAAGAGCAGGTGAGAAAAACAAACTAGCGTGCAATCAATGTGCTCACTCTGTCGATGAGTAATGGAATAGATTCAGAATCAGGATGCAGCTCCACGTCCACTTTGACAAAGAAAAAGATCAGTCCACTGGAACAGAAAACACAGAATTAACATTCAAAACAAGACCAGGCAACAGAATATGAACATATGTGTTGCTGGTGTATTATATCTTAGACAAGAGCACTGGCAATAAGGTGGAAAACCTTAGCCCCACATTCACCTCAAAAGACATAAACCAGCTCCGCAGTAATTCAATATTGGCCTGGAAACATCCTGAGCAACTATCCCAAACCAGCCGAATCTGTGAAATAGATAAGGGAGGGGGAAAAAACTGCTGACATTGGACAACATCTCAAAGTTACTGTTTAGCTAAAAGTTACCAAAAGCAAGAGTTTATTTTTCCATTCTGGAGAGGAAAACACCACATTACTGACTCTGACCTTGAAGTGGCCCAGCCCATCAACAAGCTAGATGACCCCCAGAGTAAAATCCCAAGGCCGAGGCCGATTGCTTTAATAATTGGAACAACTGTTATATTTCCTGTGAACGACATGAGCAGAGTGTTAAACAATATGAACATCTTACTGGACTTGACTTGCATTCCTTTCTTTATTGGTAGAGGGAAGACACACAGTTTTTACTTCAATGCATCATCATTAGCATCTCTGTATAAAGACTGTTTTCTGGTCAGTGTGCTCCAGATGTCCACAGTATCACATGGGAGCAATAATCACTTGGTTTTTGCCCAGTAACACTGAAGACCGTAGAGCCTGTTTACCAATCCCTATAGGATGAGGTTGATCTTGGTCGACATGTACCTGTAGCCTAATTAAACATTTGGGAGCTTGTTACTGTATATTATCATTTGTGTTTTCTCACATAGACACAGAAAGTAACAATCTATCCCTGTTTGGATGGAAAAAAAATAATGGTGTGAGAGCTCAGCGAGTGAGAAAAGCAGGGTAGTAATTTTACAGCAACAGCAGCTCTTTGAAGCAGTGGTAAATAGTATGAAATTGGGACACTCCGTCAGCGTCCTTAAAGTTGATGCTCCAACACCATCACTTTAACATGGACTGCAGCAGATGGGCACTTTAAGATGGATGCTTTAAGTGCATCTGCTGCAGCCTCCAAATGTCCAGCTGGACACTTGAAGAGGATTTGATCCTGTGAGGCCGACTGCACTGCTTGACCACACCAACACAAAGGATGATTAGAGCTTCAAGTTTGGCTTTCATGCTACAATACCTGTAGCCCAGATCACTCCACCGAGCATCGCAAACGGGTGGAACTTGGGCGACTGAAGCACCAGATCTCCAACCATAGATACGGCCCATATGGCTGCGCAGGTCACCCACTGAAAAAACATCCCTGTCAACAGAGCAGAGGGAAACTTTTATGTAGGCCATCACATTTTTAAAAAGCACTTGAGGATTTCTCTTCTGGGGAGAGAAAAAAAAAAGTATCAAAAGCAGACTTAATAACTTCTTTGGATGAAAATGTTGTGTTCTCACCGTCCCCCGTCTCTATCCTCTTGACTGGAACAAAGTTGCTGCCGTACAACAACACAGCAACTACATTTGCAGCAATTCCATAGGCGAAGTGAGTCATGTTGGTCGAGTTGTACATGAAATCAAATGTTTCCACTTTTCCAACTGCAGCATTTCCAGGGTCTCGGCCTCCTGTAGCGATTATTTAAAAAAACAAAAAACAAACACCTACAGCCACGTTCATTCACTAAATCATTCATAATACAGTCCAATTAGAGTTTGGTTCACCCCACCTGGTCCGGTGCTATGGCAGCTCTCCATCAATAATGTAGCTATAAATAAAAGCAAAGGTGAGCATTTTCCTTGGAGCATGGTAAAACTAAATACTGTTTTGTTTCCTGTGATGGAGCCAGGCCTCAGAGCTACCACCCGCTGAGACCCACTGTGTGTCTGCAGTGGGGAGGACGAGAGTCAGCCAGGTGCTGCCAGTTATCTAATCACTCAGTGTGCAGATGACACAGAGCCGTCTGAGGGCTGCCTCTGTCTCTGTGGGCTCATCAATGTTATTAAGTTTGTTGGAACGTGAGTGAACTCATTAATCAATAACTGTGTTCTCATTAAGTTTCTCTTCTCTTTCACTTTACGACGTTGTTGTTTACAGGCTGCAGGTAGCTTGCAGGTAAAACAGTAGCGTTTAATTAAAAATGAACATGAATAAATAAATTGATAAGGGCCTCGTTCAGCTGGCTTACATCAAACCATGACAGTATGCGACAAAATGACAAAAATAATAAAGAGTAACCTAAAAGATGTTTATCAGGAGAATAGCTGGTTATAGCTGCATTTAACGGGGTCCTTGACTGTGCAGATGCCTTTAGGCCACACTCTCATGCCATCCGCAGCTCAGACTAACACGAGAAGACTTTGTGTCTATAATTGGAAATAAAAACCAAAGCCGTTGTCTTTTATTAGAAAAAATAATCCAGACACTGTGAAATGTGTGATTATACTAAACACAACGTTTCAGCCAGACCTCATCTGTCCTCTCCTCTGGCAGAAGAAATGTTCTGAAATTGGCCTACTTAACTTTTTTTTTTTCCATGAGCATCACATATTCATGGACTAGTTTGTTCTACATCAGACACAAAAGCACAAAATTATCCCTCCAGTCTCCAGACCCTTAGAATAACTCCATGCAGCCCTCATTCCTAGTTATGTACACATTACTGAACAGCTCTGATAAACACATGGACCTGTTGATAACTTTCCCTCCTTTGATTTTAAGACTCATGCAGCTGGTATGTTGACAACACCAAGGCATCAGTTGTCTTTATGGGCCACAACACAATAGCTCTATATTTATACCAGTTTCTAGCTCACGCCAGGATATCCTGCAAAATGGACTCCTGCTCCTTGCCCGAGGAGGAAAACATTAATCTCTTGGTGCTAACCGTTTCCTTTTCACATCTATTTTTCCCTATTAACTTGGACTCAGATGCTTTTTAATTAGGGAACTGGACCAGTAGGTGTCGCCTGAAACACACAGATGAATAATACATGAGGATATTTGAAGTTCCTCACTGAGAAGAGGTGTGTGACTTTTCACCCTCACCTCTAACCCCTGGATTTAAATTTCTTCAAATAATCTTAAAATCCATATTGACTTTACTTAATTCCTCATAACAATGCTTGTTACGTTAATAATACCAATCTCGTATTTTTTTGGTGATTTATAGCCTGAAACGGGCGCTGGGCTGAAAATAAATGTTGGAGTATATCTCCTTTTTTGCAAGCAGTGGAAAAGTGAATCTGACACATTTGCACGGGATGTTCATTAAATTTCACTCATACCATGCAGACTGATGAGAGGTGTCCACATTAATATGCACATTTACACCATAAGTCCAGTTTGTCTCTGACAAAGGACGAAAAAAACAAACAATAACAACAAAACCTGACGCTGGCTCATGTTTGTGTTGTGGGGAGGTTTCCTCAGCGCCTCCATCCACTGCGTAGCTGTCTCTGTGCCACAAAGCCTCCCTTTCAAAATGAGTTTCGGAAGTTGTGCGCTCCTCCCTGCTTTGAGTTTAGCGCAAAAAAAAAGACACGCAATGATAATAACATAAGTTCTAATGGGGAAGTCTCGCTCTCACCGGCTGTGCTTCCCTTTCCTAAGACTGACAAGCAGCTTTCGGAGATGCCCTCTTTCCAAAAGGAGTTTGTTAATTGCGACCGTGTGTGGGGTCTATTTGTTTTTTGTGGTTTTACATGTTGGATACTCGCCGCAGCACCGGGACAGGAGGACTGACAGAGACAAGTACCGACACACCCGTGGGCTGTATAATTTGGAGCCTAATGCTGACCATCCGGACTCCGTGGACTTTCAGACCGGTGCCAACTTTGGTGTCCCGACCCGGTCCAACGTGGTCTACATAACGCTCAAGTCCAAGCGGCTAAAACCAGCAAACATACGGGGCACAGTCAGACCAAAACTGAGGAGGAAAGTGAGACGGGATAAACCAGTTAATTCAGCTTTTACGCAGAACAGACTGGGCACTTTGGAGCGAGACGCGGGCCAAATTAAGCACAACTTTGAACCAAAGGCTTCCTGGAGAGAGAGCAGGGACCTTGACTACAAATCTTTAGATATAATCCATAAATCTCATCTAGATGCAGCAGCAGACTCTTCTCACAGTAGTTCTATACGGATCTACAGCCAAAGGGCACCGCCATGGTTCAGCCCACAGGACGTGAGAGCCATGCGCTTTCTCGCGGATGCCAAAGTTTTGCGCATCAGAGAAGTTTCTCACGGAGACTCTGCGTCGCGTCTGATGTTCGAGGGTGAGACGACGAGGGTCTCCTCGGCGAACCAGGACCACAGCACGCGGGGCAGTGGCACCGTGTGCGCGGGGCAGTGCGGAGTGATCAGCAGCCCCGTGGACACCACCGAGGTGTTCGCCTTCCACCTGGACAGGGTGCTGGGGCTGAACAGGACGTTACCAGCCGTCAGCAGGAGATTCAGGCGTTTGCACGGTAGGTTCACCACCGGTTACCCGAAGAGATGAGGTCTGACTCTCTGATCCAAGCTCGATTAAAGTTTGAGCAATGGTGATTCACTTGTGCATTTCGTTGCATTGCAAACAATGAATCATGATAGCAATCACTGATTAAGTGTGTGCCAGTCAGGGACAGAGAAGAGGAGAAGAAGAGGGGAAGCTTCTGTGAAGGAAGGACTAATGACACGACCTGATTGGTCTGTTTCATCCTTTGAATGTGCTCAGGATCCAAATAATACATTTTACCATTAACTTGACAACGGTGTAATCAGCCCTATTGAACAGATGAATAATATCACCCTGATTAAGTCAAATCCTTTGCCACAGCCTTGCTGGTTTCAGAAGGAAAACCACTGCTATTTATGCTTTAAGTACCTG
Source organism: Decapterus maruadsi (assembly GCA_030347415.2). NCBI lineage: Eukaryota > Metazoa > Chordata > Actinopteri > Carangiformes > Carangidae > Decapterus > Decapterus maruadsi. The sequence continues at coordinate 6,728,019 of CM064903.1, forward strand.
AACATGAGAAATTAATTATTATGATTATGATCATCAAATGATCTAATCTAATCACACAGCATTTGTATGGAAATAAAATAAAATAAGTTTCCAGTGAGTGAAGAGAAATGAAGCAGTGTTGTAGTGGTAACAGGGCTTTTAGTCGTCACCCCATAAAAAGCCTTGTCCACTGTGCCTCAGATATAGCATGGCATCATGTGTCTGAGAGTTTGATTTGTTAGTGCTGCGATTAGAAATGAACAGCATGTAAAAATTAAAGTATGAAATATTTATAAACACACTGAGGCACATTAGTCTAGCTTCTCCCCGCTGTCCGTGTTCCCCTGGCTCATTCCACCATGTTCCAAAGAAAACACTGCAGTAACAACATTTGCCGACGTGTTTGATAAACTGCATTTGGAGAAGTAAACACATCAGTCCATTAACAGCTCCGGCCCTCACTGAGGAGGGCGAGTTCCCGCAGCGAGAGACACTCAGGTTTATAAATCTCGGACATTCTGGGTGGGAAAACCCCTTCTCTGTGTCTCTGTTAGCTGGATCTGTTCAGTAACAAGAGGTAGACACCGTACACAGCCTCCAGGCCTCCCCCTACAGTATGTGTTAACCTGAAAAAATGCCAATGAGGTCACCACTCATGAAGCGCATGCATTGCTCAGTAAGCTTTCCCTGGATAAAAATAGGTTTAAAAACTCAGTGAGACTGAGCAGTTGTTCCAGCTTGACCGATGTAAATCCCTCTGTCCTTCCTCTTTAGATGGTCAGCCCTGTCCAGTGGTGTCATGGGATGCGTCGCTGTACCCAGAGGGCCTTGCTGCAGGCTGGGCCACTGTGAGGTTAACATGGGGGGGCTACCAGAGCTCCCTGAAGCAAAGGTGCTGGCACAAGAACATCAGCCCGAAGCCCGACTCCGGCTGCTCCACTATCCATCACTACGAGTGGAGCAAGCTGGCTCTGTTTGACTTCTTGTTGCAGGTAAATGAGGCAGTTTAAAAACTAAACTGTGACTAAAAAAATAGCTTCTCCATTTTTGTGTTTTTGATTTTGCCAAGATAAAGCCTCCTCTGCCTTCTTTGAATTCCTAAAATGCTCCATGACTTTTCCCAACCCCTTTTTGTCTGACATTAGCAATATGCTCCAACAGCTGTTGCTGCTGAAAAAAAAAATAGGTTAAATATCCTCTAAGGTTTTGTCCTTTGGCTGGAGAGACTTCTTGTTTCCTGTGTGGGAAGCCTCACTGGATCACAGTTTGGCACTGAGGACAAGTCCCCGGAGAACTCTTTAATTCGCTCGCTGATCACGAAGCAGCAAAGTCTTGTAGAGTGAGGACTGCAAAACAGCTTTGATAGAGCCAGTAAATTAGTTGTTGAAGTCAGAATGCCACAGGTTTGATCGTGCATCTCCTGTTAGTTCTTCATTTCAGGTTTCTTATAAATAAAGTAATGAATAAGTAACAAGAAACTCATATTGTGCAGTTTAGAGAGACACATTCCCGAGAGTACATGAACTATCTTGTCAAAGAGGGAAGTGAATTGAATATGATGGAGTTATTACGCCGGTTTATCAGGCACTGAGTTGCCGACAAGTCACATCTATTCATATCACAGAAAGTTATTTACTTGTCCCGAATTGACCCACAAGTGAGAGCAACAGCTGAATCTCCTGAGGTTCCTCTAATTGAGACAGATGTTGGCTGCGGAGGAGGGGTTAATAGTTTCGGTTTAAAGGTATTAGGACTCACAGAGAGGTATGCTTCATGGCTTTTTGGCTTGATTGACAGGTATCCTGGAGGTATTTCTGCACATCACTTCATGTCTTGGCGGATGCTCACTCATCCAAGTCTCCCAATCCCCCTGGTTTCTCTAAAAGGCGCTCACGAGTGTCACTTAATCCCCCCTCCCCTCCCAACACACCCTGGTTGGTAGCACCATCAAAAACCTCATCCAATCAACTGGTTTAACATAGTGAGAATGATTGAAGGTTGAGATCCGTCTTTTTGTTTATTTGAGGTGCTGCCTGACAGGGTGGAGAAAGTCCACTGAGCAATCATGTCAATCAATGGTCCGATCTACTGCAGCTTCAGGAGAATAAAAAAACAGTTTACTTGTCAAGGTTTTCAAACGGCTCAAAACAGAAAAAAAGAAAATGACAGAAAAACCAATTGGGGAATCCATAGATGCCACTTGTAACTGTGATTTTACTCACAACTGAAACTCCACTCTGAAGAAATGTGAACTTTTCCCTTTTCAGATTCACAACAGACTGGATCAGAGCTGCTGTGGGTTCAGGCCCCGGCAGGAGGACGCGTGCGTGGAGCTGGGCCTCCACGCTGAATGTGTGGACCAGGCGCAGATACCACTGGCAAACATCGTCCACAGGGGTCACGACCCCAGACACCTGGTCTTCGCCAACAACAAGGGGTTCTTCGACCGCAATGAGGACAACTTGGACTTCAGGCTGTTGGAGGGAATCAAGGAGTGAGTTTGAGTCACAATACTGAAACGGATGAAAAAAACAAACAAATTATTATCTTATTAATATTGACAATCTCAGTTTTGTTTAATTTGCACATTGAGATCAATAGATTAGATTTCAATGAGACTTTTTTGTTGTGTTTTACTATTTCTAAAATGTTTTTTGGTTAAGAATATATTTAATATTTACCACAGGATTGTTTATTGGCAATCAGAGTTTCACAGTGGTGAGAGACTGGATCTAAATACAATAATCTGCAACTTTAAGCACAAATTAGCTATTAAAGATTATAAAAAATGTCATTTTTAATCACTGAAATCCCCTTTTGAGCTTTAAAACCACAGTTTAAACCACAAACCCCTATTTAATGCTGTGTTACAATCAATCAAAGACTTATTTAACTTTGGTTAAAGCTCAGATGAATCCACGTGACAAGTGTGTCCCATGGTACAGTACTGTGTTTTTATTCTGTTTGTTCCCTACTGATCTGTATGGATATGTAATTCCAGCCCATCCTGCAGAGACATTGCTTTCATGTCATTCATCTTTTGATCAATAAATCAGTGGTGACAGAAAAGGAGATGTGGTTTGGCATGGGCACTTGTATCTGCTCCAAACATAGGTCCTTGTGATCCTCATCAAAACTGCAGCTTCTATTCTGGCATCAGAATCAGATAAAAGGGCAACCTAAGTTTATATTTAGCCACTAACAGATGACATTAAAGATCACAGGGCGTCATTTATACCTGATTTTTTATTTTGATCTTTGTAGATTTGAAAGGGTTTTAATCTCTGACTTTTATCAAAGCGAAATACACTGAGGTTTGAGGTTCCCATCAGATGCTATAACAGTTAATTGGGAAAGTTGGGCTTAAAGGTTACGATACGGTTTTTTTCTTTCCCAGCTGTTCTCGAAGTGAAGTAATCGCACATCGAGCACTGAAAGGCTCCAAACTCTGAGACTAGCCACAAAGCTGCATCTCTGGATCAAAGCAGCAAACAGCACTTTTACTTTTATATATAGGCTAACCATGTACAAGCCACTCTAAGTACATAGGTTCAACCCACATCCACTTGTCTTGTTCTTGTTGAACACACATGGAGGTGTCACTCACCCACATTCATGTTTAAAAGAAAAAAAAGTACGACTAAGCCCAGGACCGACTCCAGGCCTGACGGCTGCAGCCAGCTGCTGCTCAGCATCTCATGATGGAGCCCACTCATCTCATATTTAGTCTGTTCTGATATTTCACTTCCATTAGTGCAGCTTTCATCCACTCAAAGGCTGTTAAAAAAGTCTATAAATACAAGAAGTTTTAACTTTCCATATGCAATTATGAGTAACCTTTCATTTTACGGCACTTCAACTTTTTACAGGGCAATAAGTGTAATTTCAAATGTCAAAAGAGTGACTATTTTTCCACCTATGGTAAGCCACTAAACACCTGAGACGCACTTGTACTTCAGAATTTAGTTTTTTTTTTCTTTTTTACAGCTTTATACTTTTACACATTTAAGAGGGGAAATATCCTTTAAAAAAACAAAAACCGTGACAGTATGAGAGAGATGGATGGTAGGGAGAAAAGAGGGGATGCCAGGCAGCAAAGGGTTGTGGGTTGGATTCGGTCCCAGGCTGCTGTGGTGATGACGGAGGTACGTTTTATCAGTCTGTTTTCTGGGAATAATTGACATAAGGAGAAACCAGAAACAAGCCGTTTTTTCGTTTTGGAAAAAAAAAAAAGGAAATCAAAATTTCAGTTTGTTTTCTCGTTTCACATTTTATCAGTCTGTACCTTGATGGTACACGCTTTAACTGTTGTTTCCCACAATCAACCCATCCTGAATACACAATTCATTCATTGTATTTACTGTAGGCTACCATACAATTGCAGGTACTTTACACATTACAAATATAATGCTAATGATAATGCTAAGAGTGGAAAGCAATGTCTTGTCAAGGCCAAAAGACTTCATTCAGTTATTTAATATTTATTTAGGAAGGTATGGTACCTTTCCTTTTTCAGATTGTGACCACAATCATTGAATATATGGTGATTTATTTCACAGTTTGACATAAGTTTCCACTACAATCTTGAAAAGCCAGCTTCTACCTACCTTCCTTCACTTGATACAGTATCGTTTTCTGTACTTTTTTCTCTGAGGTCACACTCACCTTCTCAGTATTTACTTCTTGGAAAGAAACAACCAAGATAAACTTGACTGTCACATCATATTCATCATGTGTTTTTTTCACAGGTTTCATCCTGCAGTTACTATAATATACACCGTCTCTTGCAAAAAAAAGATGCTCCAGCTTCACTTTCTGACAAACTACCAGACTCCTCTGCTCTCCAGCCAAGAGACGTGTCTGAAATTAAAATTTGGACTGACTTTTTTCTCACCTCTGTGTGTTTGCAGGCTCCCAGAGCAGGCGGTGTCAGTGCTGAGGAGCAGGAGGCTCCGGGAGAAACTCCTCCAGTCTTTGTTCCTGGACCAGACGTACTGGGAGAGCCAGGGCGGGCGACAGGGCATCGACAAGCTGATCGATGTGATCGAGAGGCGGGCCGTCGTCCTCCTCACCTACATCAACGCCCACGGGATCAAAGTCATCACAATGAATGTGTGATGAAATTCACACCAGACAGAAGCCAAATTACTGAGACAAACACAAAACCAAAGTCCCAAATCGGCCCTTTTACAAGACGCTGGAGCTTCATCCACTTTTCATTTTGTTCTGGATAATAACATCAGCTACAGTCGTGACTAATAAAAACTTTAGGTTTAAGTTATGCAAATTGTTTAATATTATTATGTATCAAAAGAGTGTGACACAGATTCATTAATTTATGTATTTTAAAAAATATTGATAATGAAGGACTTATTATAAACTGTCAAAAATAGTTCATGGTGATAACTTTGCAATGGAAAACTGTTCCATTCATTTGCAAGAGAGACTGATTCTGGCTTTTACTTAAGGAAACTAATTAGTTTTGCTTCCGTCTTTTTAAGTCCTCATTACTTTCTCTCCCGGAGGCCAGTGTGCTGTTGTCATTATGTAAATACTTGCTGCCGTTATAACTCCTTTATCCTTCCAGCGAGTGATATTTGCACTGTGTATGGTGGGAAGACTCTTCATGATAAGTTATTTTTCCTCGAGCGGATGCTAAGAATGAAAATGTCAGTAAAGCCTCTTTGTGTGAAACAAGCCGCAGCCCGGATCCACTCTGCATGTTATTAAGCTGGGAAAAACACATTTCGATTTTAATGAGTAATTTAGTCTTGAGTCTCTCGTGCACAGTCTTAAAAATATTCTTTTGCCAAAACCTTGAGGAGGCTTCACTTGTTTTCCTCACCTGCTGTGTTATTTCATGTTTTTAAGATTGTTAAGTATTATCATGAACATTTTTTATTATGCAACAAGTCTGGACAGAACTGGGGGCAGTGACTGTATGTGAAAAAGCTCTTTATGACAAGTCAGACTGTGCTGTTCACTCTCACATGCTTTTATTTTAGCTCAACTACAGCGACTTTTTCCGTCATAACCGTTTTCATTGTATTTATTTATTTTTTGTACTTTCTTTTCTAAATATTGAAGACGTTTGAACATGAAATGGTCAATAAAAACAAATATTTGTCAAACATTTCAGCCTAATAATGATCTGTAGCTTTTCATTTTGACTTAGGTATACTGGATCTTGATGCGGCGTGACAGATGAGGGCATTTGACAGGTAATTTAAAGATAGGATCTCAGTTTCATTTTCTGCTTTGTATGCGTTTGTGTGAAAGTTTTCAGACTGTTCTTCATTATCTTTTTAGTGTTGAGCCTGCTCATTCTTACTGTACTAAGTATATACATAAAAATGCAATAGCAAAGACATTTTTTCCCCCTCCTGTGCAGTGACCACCTACTTAAAGCTCAATCAGAAATAGTCTGTGGCTGTGAAATCTGAGTTCCAGCGTGGCGTCTGCCTTTCATGCTGTGCTTTGGGCTCTCAGAGTTGGAGTTGACAGGGCTTTGAGGGTTATTTTGTCACGTCCATGCCGGGCATTCACTCGCCTGTTGTTTTAACCCCTCTGCTCCCGCATTAGTGCGTCAGTGGGGTCCATGCCTGTGTGTGTTTGTGTTAGAAAAACCTCGGTAGTTCCCAGAGTGCTCTGCAGCGGAACTTACTTTTCTTTACATGGATGTGTGTATGCATGTTCACACACAATGCAGACAAAGGATGACTTTTGACCAATACATATATGTAACAATATATTCAAACACACACACACACACACACATACATAGACAAGGGTTGGGACCTGGACCTTCTCCATGTCACCACATTCAGAGCCACGCAGTGAAACGAGAGCACGGTGTGTGCGGCTCTGCGGGTCAAGTGCCACACTCCAAACTGGCAAACAAGACTTTACAAGAAACTACTTAGTCAGTTGACTCAGACTCACCCTGCCATGCTCCAGTTTTTCAAACATGAAAATGACTGTAGCAGAGGATAGTTAAGTCCTCGCTTCAAGTGAGCAAACATCTGCAGCAGCCATTTTCCTATCCAAATTAAAATCCTTGAAATATGTACCAGGTTTATTGGATAAGAGGCAGTTGACACAGTGTTCAAAATAGGCCTATTACAAAGTGAGTTACCAACTCTGGTGCAATTTTATGAATTAACAGCTAAACAATTGAATTAAAATAGCCTGAATTACATGTTTTAATAACTTTATACATGGACTGGAGCAATTGAGAGTCATGGTGCAAGAGCTTGAATCTCAAAATCTTTTATCTCTGGTTGATGTCACTCTCTTAGCTTAGGATAATGACTGGGAACAGAGGGACAGAGCTCGCTTGGCTCTGCCCAAGAGTAATAAAATCCTCCTACCATGCACCTCTAAAGCTCACTAATTAACACGTTACATCCTCTTGATTTAAAATGCACAACACTGCTTTATGGGGGATTATGTGTTGGACTCTTTCTTGGCTGGGACCATGTTGCCAGGCAACTGGCAGAGACTCCAGGAAGTTACAGGCCCTTAGGACCAATGTAGTCATATGACAACTTTACTATGTTCATTATCATAGCCATATATAAACAATACTTACATTCAATTCAATGTATCATTTTGATTCCTTTAATTTTGGGGGGGGGCTTCTACAAATTTAACAAAATACTTAAAGCAGAAGTAAGTGATATATTTGTGTTAATATAAGTCTTAAATAGTTATATCTTCCGACAGCAATCACTTACATAGAGTGTTTGGACCAAAACACGGGTCTGTCAGTCACTCTGCTCTGCTCTGAGCCGAGGAGAAAACATTTATCGTATCCTACAGTTTTTATCCAATGAGGAGAGAGAACGGCATGCAGGGCTGTGTGTGCAGCCAAGGAACGCCGTGAATGTGGCGAAACGACTGTTATTCAAGGAAACTTATTTTTCCGACCGTGAAGTGGTACCAGTTCGATCTGGTACGAGTTCACCGGTCGGAAGTTATGTTATAGTGACTTTCACCGGTAAAACAGGTTGGGTTGCCTGGAACGCTACAAAGTCGTAAGTTGTGACTTGAAGCTGTAATTTACGATTTCAAAAGCCTGCCTGGAACGCAGCATTAGCGAAAACGACCGGACCACTTACTTCTTCTTTAATATTTGATCCTGAACAAACACATTCATTAGTTAAATATATTATCAAAGTTTAACGAGGGCAAAAAAAGGCTTACCTAATGCGTAATGTGCCCGTGCCTTAAAGAAAAGGCAGTGTTTCCAACTTGTGTGTCCTCAGGCAGGTTGTTTAAATTCAGGATGTTAAAGAAGAACCCTCCCTACTTCAGTTTTCACATTTCATTCAGCGTCTTTTGGCTCAAACACAGAAGTCTGTGTGTTTGATAAACTGTTAAATGGGATTATTTTCGCAACAGATTTCAAATAACTTCACAAGGGAGTAGCCTCAGGGATGGTTTGTGAAATGTATACAATTACTCTCTATGATGTTTCCTTTTTTTATTTTTTACATGACAGGCCCTACAAGTTCACTCTTGTTGGCACAGATAATGAGTCTTTTCTCTCCTCCTTGCACTCTATGTCTTCTTATTTTTCTCTCCCTTCACCTTGTCTTCTCATTGTGGGTTGAATTTTTTCCCAAGGACGTATGGGAAATTACAAGATCATGCCTTTGAGGAAGTTTATGAGAATAATTTGGGACAGTTTGCCTCAGCTGTGCCCAGCTGGCTGTTGCCTGGTCTGACTCCAAACAGAGGAGCTCTTTATCCTCATAACCTTAGCTCAGCCCCAGCACTCACTCTGGTTTACCATGATGTCACTCGTCCCATTTCTTGCTGCAAAGTTTTGCCACTCACCCTTACTGAACCCATGTTGGCTTTCTCACAATTAACTGTTCCATTTGTTGCTCAAGTCCACACAACACACAGCAGTGTGTTGTAATCTTTTGCACAGGCAGTATGCAATGCAGTTGGTCCAGGGCAATTTCAGGGAGTTTTATGACAATAGGAAATCCAACCTCTTGTTTCCTTGTCAAGAGTTTGATAACAAGACAGTTCAATTTGTATGTTCAATATTTTGTTATAGCCAGGAGCAAGTTATCTTCAAAATGGAGACAGATTGAAACAACAAACTTTGCTCATGGACCTGTCAAAGTTCACCACAAGTTTAATGCATAGAAAGTTTCAAGTAAAAAAAAAGACAATAAAATTATAGATTGTGTGCCAGGCGAGCTCCCATACTAAGATTAGCTAACCAACTGCATATTTCATAGATGGATAGACGAGTTGCATCATTTGAATTAAACACACTTTCTGTCAAACTATGTTATTCATTTATTCAGTATTTTAAAAAGCAGATCTATCGATTATCAGTTTGGGGCTTTCTGACGTTTTCTCTTTTGCAGCTCTTTTCCTGAGAGGACATGTTTGCTTTTATATTTCACCCTTAGCTGCTTTAATATTATTCAAGCCGGCAGTTATTTCTTTTTAGGCCTCAACAGCTCTTGGATCCAGCCGAGAACTGCATTTCCATTAACTGCCAAGACTCTCCTCGAGCGTTTCAACAGCACAGCGCATGTGTGGTCACAAGCAGATTACATGGAAGGATAACAAGTGGGAAAAAAACATCAAAATGACTCCTTATTGTCTCCTTGAGCACAGAAGCCAGCAGACACAACAAAATGTCCTGCCACGTTGCTTCTAACATAACACCGGTGCAGGAAGCTCTTTTTATGCTGATAAGGACTTTACAGTAGGAGTTGAAAGAATGTCAACATGTGTCAGATAAAGTCATGTCCAAGCTTGTTGCACCAAAAACGCTGCATTATTCAGATCCTGAAGATTTATGGAATTGGAGCACATTGTAAATAAGAGTATTTTCTGACATCTTTAACTGTGTGTAGAAACATCTCTTGCAGGCTTTTGGCGTGCAGCCAGGACCTTTCAACCTCAGCTGCCCTGACTGAAAATATCTCATCTACAAATCTTACCTCTCACTCCTCGTGTGTGTCGTCATCCACCTCCACCCTCTTTATAAATCTGACCTAAATCCTCCCTCCTGCCACAAGTTTTATTCCTGGTTTTTGTTAATTTTTTGAAGCAAATATCTGATTTTGGTTTAAAAAAAAAAAGACTCTACTGTAGTAACAAACTAGAAAATTTAACTCTAAAGATCTTGGCTAACCTCAGATATACATGTGAAAAAAATAGACTGATTTTTAGTAGATTTGTGCCATTACAACTTTGTGGAGTTGTGCATAGTGCACCTATTTACACATCTATTCCTTGCCCTTCAGGGCCACATAATAAGAATCAGTTAAGGATTTACTGTACACACAATGATATATGAATGGTTCATAGTGAAGATTTCAGAAAAAATGCACAACAATAATGTGTGACATGGACTTTGGTTGAAAAAGTGTGTTCAAAAGATAGTTCCAAATGTGATAAAAGAAAAGAAAAAGACATACGGTACAACCGACAGAAAGTTTCACTTTCCCACACTTCAAAACCCTTGACCTAAAAAAAATAAAATAAAAAATAAGTTTTGACATGTGCTATATCAGTGGTATTTGCGTAATAGTGATTAGAGAAATTGTTAAAGCTCATTCTCCCGGGGCAGCTATTGTGTTCCCTTTAAAACCAGAACTGCGGCTCAGACTGAGGAGAGGTCTATTCAAGCAGAAGGCTCTCTGTCAGGTAAGAATGCAGCCAAGTGAAAAAGCCTGAGGCAGCGTACGGACACTCAGTATCTGTTATCTTTCAAAGCCGACTTAATGAAAGAAAGAAGTGGGGGTCAAGAAACAGCTTGACCCAAAGTGGGCTAATTTTTTTTTAAACAAAGTTGGATTCTGTTTGATCATTTTGATTTTAAAATGAATGTCACATGTGTGTGTGAAAGACCAGGTACAGTGTTAGAAGAGATGAAGGGAAATGGCTTTGGACTCGTCTAGCGACAGATAAAGAGGAAGGCGAGAGTGGGCTCTATTAGTGCAATGATGTGCATCTCTGATCACACCTATCTGTGATTGGATTATAGAGAATAGAAGGTTCCTGCCAAATGCATGGATAAATTATTCCACCGCGGCAGGTACCCAGAACTAAGCTCTGTGTTTCCCACTTACTTCTCAATCCTCTCTTCATTCTGAGGAAAGCCTGCGGGTCGGGGAGGCACAGTCGGTGGCAGAGCACTTCCCTGGAGATGGTTGAAAATCACTGTGTTGCTCTGACTACGACTTCTGAGGTGAAAGGGGGAATTGATTTAGGTGTCGGCCACATGGCAGCATCTCCAACCACCTGTCTGATCTGTAAAGTTTAGAGGAGAGATTTTCCTGTTAACATCTCATACCTATGATTTACTGACCTGAAAAGAGGAGAAAGGTTTTTCCCTGCACGCACAAAACCCAGAGAGCAACAATTCAGCTGCAGCTGAGACCTGAGCAGCTTTTTGTCAAATGTTTTGATCTTCACCTACAAATACTCTTGGTTCTTGGCCTTGAATCGTGTTGACTTTCAATTGTTTCTCCTTGCACTGCATAGTAAAGTTTACTACTATAACAATAAGTTTCTGCAACAAGAGGAGCGGAACGCACTCACTGTTCAATTTCATTTGTGCAATCAGACTAGATTTAAACCTTGAGGTGAAATTCCTCTACAGGGAGGAGAGTAACGCTGATTTATGGTGTGTTTTGTAGTTCCGTTTTTCAGTTGCCAGAAACTACCTGAGACACAGTGAGCCTGCAGGTTTAAGGCCCGTGAGCAGTAACGTTCTTGAACTGGTGCAGAGAGCAAATATAACTTGTTGAATCGATCCATGCACCAGACACTAAATGAGTGACTGAAATTATTTTTTTTAAAGAAAAAAAGAACTGTGATCAGAGGAAGAACCCCCATCATAAGCACAACCTGAGCAGCTATGATGTGAGATTAAAGGGATGAGTCTGTGCATACATGAAAACTGGGCTGAGGCATCTCCATGGACCGGCATCTCAAACATCTGCTCCCAGAGATATATGGAGCAATCAAACAGTTGTGGGGCTGAATATGTCACATTCTATATTTAGAGATCTTATGATGAGAGGTGCGGCATGTGGAGCATGCAGCAGACTCTGAATGAGACCACTGAGGATGATTCCTCATATGATTCTGGTCTTCGGCTGCCAATTCATCACATGATGGTAAATCTGTTTTAATAGTTTCAGATCTGATGATATCTCCTCAAGGAGTCACTTGTGAAGTGTGTTAACTGTTATTCTGTAGATGCACAGTAAAAGGACTGTGTGTAATGTTGCGTTGTACCGCTGCACACATTTGGCTGCATTTCATGAGCATGTGACGTCCACTTCTCTAAAATATCTGCAACTGGCAGACAAAGTCTTAATTTCAAAACCAAAATCACAGGTCAGATCAGTCAAGTGAATGTCCAACTACCACTTTTCTCAATAGCCGTTTTCAGAAATGTTTAAAGCAAGGCTGAGTACATGCATATGCACACCCAGTGCAGAATGAGAAAGGCCCAGAGGCAACGTCAGGTGGTTTATCAGATAGTTTTTGAGTGGATTCAAAATTTATAGTCAAAGGGATCGTTTATTTTATGGGGTCGTGAGAGGTAGTCATATAAAAGCACTAGATGTATGTGTTGTTGTTAATGGGGCTATCTATCTTTAAGAGTGTCCACTGAAATAATTCAATAGGCATTAAAATGTGAGGTTTGTGTGCAATTACCATATTCCTACACATAAATAAGCACACCTATGGAGTGCACTGCACTGATTCTCCTGCAGATAATGTATCATCTAAATATGACTACCTCGCACAGTTCCTCATCAAAACAAACTGAGTTATCCCTTTTCAGAGGAGCACACTGTACTTAATCTTATCCCACATGTGCCTTGTGTTGGGTATACAGTTTGAGTAGCATCCAAATATGAACCCTGGGGGGCTGAGCTGGAGATGGTTGAAGCTGGTGATCATCCATCCAACAGCCATCTCTGGTGGAAAACATCCCAGCAAAAACAAACAAGGACCCAAAGGAGAGGAAAAAGCAAAAAAAACAAAACAAAAAAACCCCCAACTCATACAGTGTAAACCAAGCTAATGGAAGCCACTCTTAAAAAACTGCAGTGTACTCTATTAAACTGACACAACCATGTTGAAGGCGTAAACAGCCTGAAGAAGAGAGAGGCACCAAACATTCCTCACCTACCCCATCGCCGGCTTGTCTCTCTGGGGTCAAAACCGTCCCAGCAGCAGTAGTCTTAACTCAGCTGGGCCTCATCCATGAGCTATAGAAAGATTGCAAGTCATACAGGAGGAATTTACTGTATATTCTATACCAGTGGGAACAAATTATGGCATGTCTTAGAGGAAGTAGCCTATAGCCTTTCAGGGATGGCAAACTGGGACGTTTTGCATATTCTCGCCATCTGCTGAACTTTTGTTTGGTTGGAATGAAGACATCCTGGCTGTGCTGGCTCAATGTACTTTGAAATCGATTGCTTATATACTGTACAGCAGGAAAACTTATTCAAACAGCAGGAAAAAGCCAATGTTTACATTTTCACACCGGGATAAACAGTAATGTTCAATAGCAAGAAGTAATTTTGCAATCCCACACACTGCCGAGGAAAGAAGGTCAGTGTGGATGAATAGGTTTAAAGTACAATATACAGTATAGACCATATTATTTTTTCCAGTATAGACAGATATTCGTCAAATTGAAACATTATTTATTTATCCCAGTGGACATATTGCGATTCTGCATTTTCAATTTATATCCATCATAGGTCACTAAAGAAACATAATGTATAAAAGGAACTGACATCTGGTTTGTTACAAAGACATGAATGCAGCATTCACATGCAGATAAGGTGACTCGCAGTGGCTCATAGACTCATAAAATGAATCACAGTTTGCTAAAAAAGCATATACCAGTAGAATTATATAAGATTCTAACTGGAAACTAATTAAAAGGGAAAGTGAATGGAGTAATATGATGATTGCACACAGGTAAACTGTGTAGCCCAGTAAAGCAGTTAACATTCGATCGTGCTTTTCTGCAGGTATGAAAATGCTGAGCAGGTCTGGGTGATTCTGATTCTGCATCAAGCTGGCAGCAAGAAGGAAAAGATCAAAGTTACTTTGAAAGATTCTAACTGGAAACTAATTAAAAGGGAAAGTGAATGGAGTAATATGATGGTTCATTGGTAAACTTGGCCCAGTAAAGCAGAAGATGGCAGGAGCAACAATACTCAAATGGATAGTGTTTCAATAAGAAAAGTGACTGAAATGCATTTAGAGGTATGAAAAAGACATGAATCAGGTCAGACATGTGGTCGACATGCATGTGTGATAAACAAAATCTATCTCATGTCAATGGGATCATTACAAAGACAGATGCACATTTGAGAAATTAGTGGAGCAAAAACCAGAAGAAAAAAGTTTTTAAAAAAATTAAAAAAAAAGTGGAGAAAATGACATCATCAGATGAGTCATCTAATTGTTAGAGTGTGCATGGTGCACACCGAAAGAGTATACTTGACCCCGACAGTGAAAAGATCTGGTCAAGCTGTTATGCTGTGGTTTAGGTCCACTTGTCCTTTTTGGAGGGAAGAGTCACTGCCAATCAGAAATACTTCTTCTGAGTGATCACCTTCATGCTGCGATGAACAATTTCTATCCTGATGGGAGTGGTTTCTTCTGGGATGAAAAGACCTCATCCATAGGGCACGAGGGGGTCACTAAATGGTTTGATCACCACTGAGAAAGGAGCCCTTGAAGCATTCATTTGATGCATCAGAGTGATGAGATGATTACTGAAGGTGTTTCATGGACCACTCTTGGTGATTCATGCTCGCTCTCCAATACCGCGAGGCATGTTATTATTGCACTTTTATAAAGTTTGCGAACTTGTAAATATATAAATCAAATACACAATACACCCATTGACAAGGAAATGGATCATCTTGGAAAAAGCTGGCCTCTTTGCACAATAATTCAGCTGCCTCAAATTAAGAAAAGTTTTTTTGTTTTTTTTTAAGTACAGTTGGCTGATCAATAAAATGCTCATATAGGCGATTCTGTGGTTAACCAGCACAACAAACTTTCCATACCCAATTCATCTTGAGGAACAGACTTCAAAACAGCTGCTGTCAGAGACAAATTGCTTTCAAATTTTCAAATTAGTGCAGTGTCTTACAGCACTATGGGAGAGGAGAGAAACACAAATGGTCAAACCGCAAAGTTTTGTCTTCATCTCACTGGGATGCAATGAGGGTGAAAGTCTGCATCTTATTCCTATTTTTCTTAATTAGTGGTTTCTGTTTAATGCCTGCACAATATGTTGCATCTTGTGGGTTTTATTTGCAAAATAACTCATTTTATTGCTCCCCAATATTGTGTTTGTTTAAGCGGAAAAGGAAACTGTTCATAACTATATTCCTATCCGGGATGGTACAGCAACTTCTTCTAAAAGTCAAATAAGCACAACAAAAATAGACATTCATTCATGTGGAAAATGTTTCATGTTACTATGCAAATATACACCGTGCTGAGAGCTCTGATGGGGGTGATTTATTCATTGAGGTCTTAATGCCCAAGATAACAGCTAAAGCAGTAAAGTTAGTCCCGCCATGCTCGTCCCTTTGAAGGAGGTGCTATTTTGACGCTGCATTGAAGAGAGGCCATGAGCATAAAACGGTCAGTGGGAAACCTTGGGCCTTGGTCGGTGCGCCACTCACTCTTTTGGAAGCAAAGTGTTCATAAATCAGAGGCGGGACAGACACGGTAAGCGGTCTTCAAACTGCCCTGTAAAACTGACAGGACTGCATTTGAAAGGAAATGTCTCTAATAATACAGGAATGTAATGTGGTGGAGTTGCAAATCAAACTTTCATGGCAGAATTAGAGGGCCAACATAAGAATTTATAATTTGCTGCTTTTTTCAAAGAAATCATTATTTGAGATTAGTCTGAAAGAAAGAATTGAGTCATTCTTCATCATCACTGTGACTTTGAGCTCACTGACTGGATTAAAAAAAAAATTAGGCTTTTGTGGAAAGACTTGTACGCTTTAAAAAAATATACTTATTTTTGCTTTCAGCTGTGGTAACAAGACACACTACCAGAGAAATCTGTCCGAGAGCTCACCATAAAAAAATAAAAAAATAAAAAAAATCTTTGAAACACATATTTTTCACTTGAAAGTAGACAGTGACTCCATCCAGACAGTGCTATGCAGAGCAGAAGAATGCTTTGGAAATACAATGGAATACATTTCCACCAGCTTGTTTGCCTTCCTATCTTAAAAAAAAGAAAGTCCTCTTTCCTCTTCACATGAATCTCCAGACGGGGTTTCATCCTTGAAGAGGGAAGAGGAAAGAATGTGGCACCACTGTGGCTGAGGCGAGAGTCCAAACAGGAACAGCTTGGCCTGCGCTGGCAGAAAGGAAATGACTGAGACCGGCCTCAGGGTGCGGTGGGTTCAGTCTAATGGTCATGCCCACCAGTCTCCAGCCACGAGCTCAGAAAACCATCAACAAGTTAGTTAGTTTGTTGTGTTTTCAGAAACAGTTGTATCACCTCCTTAAAAAGTGCTCGACAGAAGCTTACTGCAACTTTTTCTACACTTCTATATATATGTCACCTTGGGTCATGTTTGCTTATCGGTTTGCTCCAGTCACTGACTGCCTCATTTGAGTTCCAAAAACATCAAGGAAAGCAACCATCACACATCATGGTGCCCACGGCTCTGAGGGGTCTGACTTTTTTTCTTAATTACGGTATTTTATGAGAACTAGACTTTATCTTTTAAAGTTCAACTTGAAATAAACTTATATTCTCTGTCAGGCTAACAGCATCATCAGTGTCAGTCAATATTTTGCATATACCCACATTTCCCTCATGTATTCTAACCACACTCGGGATAAAGTGCAGACCATAGCCCAATGACTCATTTCATTGGCTTTCAACATCATCAGGCTGTTGGTCATGTTTCTCTACAGACATGTTCTGTCCTTCTTGTACTGAAATAGCTGTTATTAATAGGAGACATTCACTTGCCCTGACAGTGTTACGGCAGTCATTTTAATTAATTCTTTTTCTTTTCTTAATTATAGAACTTCCAGGGCAGACTGGAGGCCAACAGCAAGATAAAGCAGCAGCTTTTGCAGTTCAAGGCACTCATTAACCTCAGCAATAGGAAGATGCCAAACTATCAGCAGAACTATTAAACTGGCTAAATATCACTGACTGCCTGCTATTCTCTGCTGCAATAATTGCAGGGGATACAGATCACTGTGATCACTTCTGTCTGAGTCAGACTGACCATTATAAATGTACAATTATCATAACCATGCTGATTATCATCTTACTGACATTTGAATGATTACTGTTTATATAAATATCATTAAATGAAAAGGACAGCTTTGCTATCTGCTGAATTAAAGACAAAATAAACTGTGCACTGTGGCCTTTTCCTGCTGCAGGCCCAGTATGAATGGTCAATATCAGAGCATCACACTCTACTAATGTAATATACCTGCTGCTGTGAGAGAGCGCAGAAACAGCAGGGAAGAATAACTCTTAGTGTGTGACTGCGTATACAAACACACACACACGCACACACTCTTACACACATGAGACAGACATCCACACATGGTGAAGTTCACCTATTTTGGGAGAGCAGGCAAGGGCAAACATTACAACGGGGAGTCTGATAAACCCAGACAAATAAGTCAGCGCCTATATGACAGTTGCTGTAAACCTGTATTTTTTATATCTTCTCACTGAGCAATGATTCTGCATTTTCATGTGTGTGATCACTGTAACCGAGACCACAATATGAGTTTTTTCTATATCTGCTTATCAAACTATAATATAATACGTCTTGGTGGATGCTCACTCATCCAAGTCTTCCTATATGCCCATGGTCTCTCTAAAAAAAAAAAGGTGCTTGAGTGATTTCTAACCCTTGCTTCCAAAGTGCAATCTGAAACCTGTGACATCAGACATCTCAGACGCTGTCCTCCCTTTTGGGTGGCACCGTTTCAAACCTCCTCCTCCACACAAATACCACTTGTAACATTGATTTTTCTTTCACAGCATCAACTGAAAAAACCCCTCTGTTTCAGATTAAAAGCTCAAAATGCTGAAAATGACTCAGCATGGAGGCTGAGTGTGGATCAGCACCACATACTGTACAATTGGTGCACATCATCCACATGGGTCATGACCCCAGACACTTGCTCTTTATTCGCAACAAGAGGTTCTTTGATCGCAGCTGCTGAAGTCAAATTTGTTGGAAAAAGCTTGTCACTGTACATCAGAGTTCTTCCTTTTTACCTTTTTTTTCATTATTGGTTGATTAGTTTGCTTTGTTCATATTGTTAATTGTCATTAGTTCAAATTATAGTTAATACACTTTTTAAATGAAAATTCATTACTCGTTGCTCCATCAATGGGTAACAGCACCAGAACCAGAAGAAGTCTTTAGTCTTAGCACAAAGACAGAAGTTTAGTTAGTGTGCATCAAAAATGTAAAAATGCACTTTCAAGCAACTTCAAACGTGTTATGCATTCTTTTATTTAACAGGAAGAGAAAAAATATATTGTAGTCCAACAGCATGAGCACAATTTATGCACCATATGCAGGAAAACAGTGCCATCTAGAGAAATTCCAACAGAACATCAAGGAAAAACATGAGTGTCTTGGTCACACGGTAGCCTATTGATCTCCTCAGATCTGACTGAGACCTGAAGGGTTCAAGTCTTCAAACCATTAGATTATGTCTCTTTTCAATATATTTACAGCTGCCTGAGAAAATATCACATTTCACACTGACAGTGGTTGTGGAGCTTAAAATATCCCCCAGCCAGATTAGATATATGCTGCATGCCACTGACCCCGAACACGTGAGCAGAAGGAGCTTGACATCGGCATGTAGCTGAGTAAAATGATCCGCTCCAGTGAAGTCAGTAACTACAGGAATGTCCCCGTGGAAGCTGAACAAACTCGCAGAGGCTGCTTCAGCGTGGAAGCAGGGTTTTATTAATCAAGTGAATTCACTGACAGCACCTGGAGCTTTAACGAACGAAGGAGTGCCATTTTTAAAGAGTTACTCTACTGCCATCTAGTGGTGGAATGAGTGGAATGTTAGGCTGTGAAGAAAAAGAAAAAAAAGATGCTTGCTGCCTGAGTTAGCACTATCACAGAATATTGGCCTTTAGGGTGAAATGAAGCCAGTTTAACAATGTTCATACAGGTCCCTGCAGTACAAAAGCTACTAAAGATGAAAAAGAAATGGAACTGGTGGACTATCTGTTATGTGATGTTTACATTAAACTCCCCATTTGTACTATGGGTGGTTTTAAAAAGCAATGGCAATAACTTGCAGTATGTTGTACCTGAGGAATATATTTTCAATATGCTCATTGTATTTTATGTTTTTTTTTGTTCAATGAGATGAAAAGGCGTTTTTTTCCCAGCAGCATGAGGATCATCATGGCTCTGTAGCTCTTGGGTGAACTCATTAGCTATTAAAAAGGGGCCATTTGTCGGTTTTGCTACTGCTACAAGGCCAGGGTTAAAGTTAAACCTGTTCACTTAGATGTCTAGTATAAACATTGTGAGTTCAGCATCGGACATCATTCCCTAATTGCAAAGAGCTGTCTCCATTCATGGAAAACCCTCATGGGTTGCTTTTATAAAAGTCGATTTGATTTATGATTCATGATTATGCTACTTCTACTCTAATACTGATCTTTGTTATCTTTTTCTTAACAGTCTTTTTGTGTATTTCTCTTTAAAATGACAAATTATTCATTTGTTCTGCTCCAGCTCTCATCTTAGCTGACTCCCAACTGAAGTTAATAATGTTGGGATTTTGCTTAAGTGCTTAATTAATTATCCATTAATGCCCATATTAAAATCATATTATACTGAAACACATGAATGTGGAATAAATAGCATCTTAAATAAGATATCAGGCTGGAACTTACTGAATGCTTGCCATTATGCACAGAGTGAACAGGGGCAAAAAAAAAGAAGAAAAAAAAGTGGGAGACAGAAGAGCCAGAGGAAAGACTGAGACAACTAACTGGCTCATGTTGTGTGGAGTCATGGAGTCACATCAGTATTTCACTTTCAGCCAGAGAGAGACCTGGAAATTTCACACACACAGAAATGTGGAGTTACGCTGCCAAGATGTCTGCAGCTGTATTACTTGCTGTACGTCTTGAAACTGCATTTCCCTACCATTTGTCATTGCTCTTGCTAACTTCTGCATATAGTACAGTATACGCTCCGGGTGTGACTGACTGATGAACTGTTGCTTCCCGAGGGTCTGGTGAAATATAAGCCGGAAAAAGAAATAACCTGTGTGTGTGTGTGAGTGAGTTTTTTTTTCAGAAGGCGTTCTCTATCTGCACCAAATCACTTTAGTGATAGAGTGTTTCTTAGGCTTGTGGGACTGTTTCCATAGCAACCGGGGAGACGTGGGAAGCTGTGTCACAGACGAGTGTGAGACGCATGCATCACTGCGTGCACATGTCCAGTCGCAACCCCGTCACGCACACAATGTGGAGAATATTTCCCATATAAATATGGCACCGCATGGCCCCCTGGTGCTAATCTTAATAACATGGAAGACCAGCCTGACCCTGTCTGGAAAGAAATATGCCCAAGTTTAAAGGGATAGTTCAACATTTTGGCAAATTGGCCCATTGCCATAACCCCTATAGCTATAGCAGTAGGTTCGTTACCTTTGTCAGTGCAAGCTATTTTTAGAATGGCGGAGCAGAGCCACGAGCTGCTCAGGCCTATGAGATAATAACGGAACATGACGAGTTGTTTTTGAGGTAAATTCATGGAAAACCGCTGATGCACATTCCTGTCTGGGGCAGTTTTTCGGCAAACAGTTTCTGCATTTGCCTCGATGATTCGTCTCGTAACGCTGTGTTATTATCTCATAGCGTGGTGAATGTGCAGGTCCCAAGTTCTTGGATTGTGTATTTGATGAGGGAAACTAAGAAATCCCATGAGCCTCCGTAGCGTAGCTCTGAGCAGCTGGTGGCTCTGCTCCGCCGTTCTAAAAACAGCTTGCACCGACAATTAAAGGTAACTGACTATAGGGATTATGGCAATGGGCCAATTTGCCAAAATGTTGAACTATCCCTTAAAGTCCTCAAGCGCTTTTTGCAAGTGTACAAAAAGCAAAACAAAACAAAACAAAAAAACTGCATCATCCTCACGTAGCATGGCGATGGAGTCCTCCTCCTCTGGGAACTCTTGGAACTTGTCGGCAAACACAAGCACAAATCCCTGCACTGCCACCTTCTACCCACAGAGCTAAACACGGCCACCGTCCACACTGTGTGATGAAAAATGCATCGTTTAGACCCACAAAGTGTCTTCTCGCTTGTCTCTCTGCTCATGCAGCTTTTCTGACATGATGCCTTCTCCTCTGGGAGATGAGAAACTAGAAATACCTCGACCTCCTTGTGTCAACCCCCCCAACCCCGTCCCGCCACGCAGGGCGAAGCTCTCTGGTGGCCCTGGCTGACAGTGACAAACTGACAATGGCTGAATGCTCCACTTCACATCTCTAACCTTTCTCCACAAAACGCACACACCCTCACGTCCCACTCAAGCACTGGATGAGGCGGAGAAGAAAGGTTGACCGAGCAAAATAACTTTTAGCCCTCCAAGGACTTTTTCCATGAAGACACATGGGTTAATATGACAGATATGACACAGGTCTGCGCCGTGTTGCTCAAGGACACATGGCTGACCACCTGGAGATTGCAGGGCTCACTAGTCTCTCCTGCTATCTATCAAAATAAAAACAAAAACTGAAGCTGAGTTGTAACCTTGGTGATAAATTTCAACTGCTGCAGATTTCTGAACTCCAGTGACACATTTCAGACTGGAAGCTCGGGTTTATGGATCCTATACAGTACTAGTGATTGTCTTTACGATTCTTAAGGGTGGGGATCACCAATCAACAATATAATATTATTCCAATTTTAGATGACATATTGTTCCGTTGTGCAAACACACATTATATCCCCAGAGGAAAACTTTGTCTACATCTGTTTTATCCAAGAAGTCACAGTTCTTTATCTGATTACCTCACTTAAATCTAATGTATCAAGTAGAGAGAACACAGTCTCAAAAGAAAAGCACTTCAAAAACTTTAATTGATATTTGCAATGTACACAATAAATTTCATATCAATACCGTTTTTTTCTTTTACTGCCACGCCTATTTAAATTTACATGATATTCATATGTAAAGTTTATTTGAATTGTTAATATAATCTCTAAATGGGTGCATATAGACGAAGGGGAGCATGATTTGTATTAATTTCATTTCATTTACATGGTTTTCCATCACTGTGCCTGCCATGTTTCACTGCCAAACAGTCTATTCCCTGTGGTTTGCCCGATTTACCTTGTTTCAGTCATTCATGGGGGATGCAGTTAGCTAAGGATTCACAGCAGAAATGGCCGTGTCGGATGTGTGTTGCTGAACAGAAGAGGACAGCTGGGCCTTTTCCCTAAATGCTTTCCATAGTCTTCCATCTGAATATTCCCTTCCAGTATAATGAAAAGCCCTTGCTGACCAATCACAACGCTTCCAGGTTGCTCACTGTTCCCTTCATCTTTTTATGGACTTGTTGTTACATTTCTTTTCAAACCAACCATATATCCAACAGTAAAACCCCTTCATTTGACTTTGAGGATGTCACGTAGTTTTCGTCTGCAGCATGAGTTCAAGGAAGGTGTGAGATAATGAGACAGGACACCAGTTGGCAGGATGCTGTCACCGCTTTACACAGACAGTTTGACACAAAGGCCTCATTCCAGGAACTGAGGGAAAATGCTAAATATGCACCCATGAACAGCAGTTTTGATCTCATGAATTTAATTGCTTCACATCGGGCTTCAGATGTGTCAAAATTACCCACTTGCTGATTTAAACAGCATGCATGTTGATGCGTGTGGCCCAAAGGAGAAATAGATATTCTCATGGGCACACACTGCAGCAGGGACAGTAAAAGATTATTAAGAATCACTGTGGAAGCGACTCAAGTGTCTGAATCTTCCTCACAGCACAGGTGTTAGTAATATTTTCACCTTTGGTATAAGTCTGTCTATCAATAGAAACCAACAGTCATTTGGAGTTGATGGTCAAAATTTTGAAATGAGAAAAACAAAATAGAGAAAAGACCAATTTCCTGGTTGCGATTTAGAAACCGAGAAACAGAAACAGAAAATGACCAGTTTTCTGTTTTTTATTACCAAAACAAAAAAATGGAAAATGAGTATGTCGGACCTGTCAGTTGGCAAGAAGGGCAGGTTTGACAGTGGATGTGGTCCACTGACCATGAATGCCGAGTCCCCATGTGTTGGTGCATCAACATGTTGATGGCTGTCACAGCAGGAGTGACGCCATTGGAAGATCGTCCCTTTTTTTTTTTTATGAGCCTGGAGCTATAATCTCATGTTTATTTTCAGAGTCAAAATTAGGTTACATGCAACAAAATCTGATTGAATCGTCACACGTGAAACGACAGCACATAAATCTCGTTCCATTCACATGAGAATATTCTCACTTTGGTGGCACAGCAGATGGGCTGAGCCACTGGTGCAATGATGGAAGATACACATTAAGCACAAACTCCTATCTGCAAGAGATATGGCAATAAAAAAAAGGGAGGGGAAGGATGACACAATCAGTGTACAAGTCAAGACGCCTTCTGTTGCCTGAATTGGACAGCACACACACAGGCATATGACTGCATGTGTTGTGACAATGTGTGGATTTCCACCTTGAATCGATGTGAGACATATAATCCACAATACATATGGTCTCATTTACTAATGGCTATAAGGAAAGCCCTCACCTCATACAGGGAAGCAATATGAGGATGTTCAACCACATCTTTGATGTAAGTGATTTCTTTTTTTTTCCCTTTTAAGTGCTGCTATATTTCAAGTGACATCTTAAGAAAACTTAATTAACACTGAAATCATGGCAGTAGTGATTTCAGAGTATCCACAAGAAAAAAAAGTCCAGGGGGACTGGGAACAGCCGGTAATTTAGCGTGTCTATCAAACCGCTTTTATCACCTCCCTCTTACCAGCATCCTGCCTCTCCACTGAGGGTACAAGCTGGCGCTGATGAATGAGATGAAATAACATTTAGACAGTACAAAGTCGACAGCGGGGCCTTCCTCTCTCCTCTGTTCTCCTTTGGGGAGTTGAGGGAATAATAACAGAACTGGACAATGAGTTGGGGGAAGGAGAAAGATGATGAAAACAAAGAAAGCAGGAAAAAAGAACTGCAAAAATGTTCCAGTGGAGAAGGCAAGTGCAAAAACAGAAAGTGTCAGTGCTCAGAACATTCAAAAGAAGCACCCAGATTCAATACATAAAAGTTTGTGGTCAGTTTAGTATAAGGAGGAACATGAAAGTGTAAAAATACTGTAGTAAACTGTGGTTTTGTGCAAGACATTTTCATGTAAAGGCTTTTTTTTTTTAACACTGATTTCCAGTGGCGTGCACAGACTTTTTGAAGGACAGGGGCGAAAAGGAAAAACAGCCCCCCCCGTGCAAGAGGGCATCCATTTCGGCTCCTATAGGGCACTTTAGCACCCGTTTTGGCTCCTAGAGGGAAATTTAGCGCGTGTTTTAGCTCCTATAGGGCACTTTAATGTGCGTTTTGGCACATGAAAGGTCTCATTTACTAATGGCCCCCCACCCCAGTGCACGCAATGATGATTTCTATTCTCTCAATTCAGCTCACCAGCTGCCGATGGGCGCTAATAGACAAATATGAGAGATGCTTCCTGTCTGAATACCTGAATATAAACACTATAGTGCAAATAACTTTGAACTTTGCACAGAATGTAAAAATATACAAGAGCCTCAGAGATTGTTAACTATACCTTAAAAGTTGAAACTGCAAGATATTCACCCCCCACACATAAACACATTCAAGACACAAACACTAAACCTCCCACCACACACAGTAGACACTATGACAGGAAAAAACAAAGACAGAGTGTAGAGAAAAGTCTATCCACAGGAATGGTGACAAGAAACAAAGACAAAGATACAGGCAAAGGC
Source organism: Decapterus maruadsi (assembly GCA_030347415.2). Taxonomy (NCBI): domain Eukaryota; kingdom Metazoa; phylum Chordata; class Actinopteri; order Carangiformes; family Carangidae; genus Decapterus; species Decapterus maruadsi. The sequence goes on from CM064903.1 coordinate 6,753,109, forward strand.
AAAGAACAAGGAGGAATACCAGACACAGACATAACAACACAAACACAATAACGAAAGAACGACATGGGAGAGAAAGAGAGATGGATGTCATAGCTTTGGGGACTGAACATGACACAGGCCAAGGCTGAGAGCTTGGATTTGTGGGAAGAATATCTATTATGAAGCAGTGAGAATGAGATTACCTCCTCCCACCTGCAGCACAGCAAACATTATATATATATTTGTTAATTTACAGTACATGTGGCTGATCGTGTGGCCCAGGAAATCCATACAGATAAGATGGTCACGTCTCTCTCTGATAATAAGTTGAGGAAATCTTATATCATATCACTGTTTCAGTAATAATCCACCCATATCTTCCCCACATGTTACAGACTCCTTTATCACCATATTTTCCTACAACAATGCAGGCAACAAGTATTTCCTGGACATTTGTCTGATAAAAAAAAAATGTCTGATATACCAATGATGACTTGATAAAAGTCCATTCAGTTATCATAAAGAAGCTACAGATACTGATACCACTGAGTTTGTAAAAACTAGTTAAAGGGATAGTTCAACATTTTGGCAAATTTGTCCATTGCCATAATCCCTATAGTCAAAGGAGTTGGTTCATTACCTTTAATTATTGGTGCATGTTGTTTTGTGCTGTGCAGAGAAGCGAGCTGCTCAGCTACGTAACACAACTGAAGTAACGGTATTGTCCCCTGTCCCTCAAAACGTATCAAATATACTGCAGTTTAACAACTCCAAATCGCTACTTGTGGACAAGTTGTGACCTGCACATTCACCACGCTATGAAATAATAATGTAACATTACGTGACAGAGCTGTTTTCAAGGCAAATGCATAGCCGAACGAACTATACATTCCAGACATGGCTGCTCGGCGGAGCGATTTGAAAAGCACAAGTAGTTCAGAGTATTTTCTTTATGTGTCGTAATATTACTTATACAGTACATGATTATTTCATAGCGTGGTACAGTAAATGTGCAGGCCACAACTTGTCCACAAGAGTGGTTTGGAGTTGTTGGATTGTATATTTGATGAGTTTTGAAGGACAAGGGACAATGTACCATTACCTAAATTGTGTTCGCTGAGAAGCTTGTGTCTTTGCTCCACGGATTTAAAAACAACATGAGCCAACAATTAAAGGTAATGAACCAACTCCTCTGACTTTAGGGATTATAGCAATGGGCGAATTTTCCAAAATGTTGAACTGTCCTTTTAAGACAAACAAACAAAAAACTTCTAGATTATCTAAAATAACTGATTAAATGTCTAACTGTTGTTTATCTAAGATAGATCACAGTAACTGAAAACAGCTGATGTTTTGATATAAAAACATAAGTACTGTAGCTATCTTCAAATGGTAGTGGTGCAAATTAGAACAAACCAATGAGCCACATTTAACATAACAACTTTGATGTGGAAATGGTGAATAAGAGGGAAAATATAGTACTGACCTTGTAGGACATTACAGATATTTTGAGATTTAATGAACTTCATTCTAGCATCTTGCTGCTGTATGACACAATTGAGATTTCAAATGTAGAGTAAATGGCATTGGCAACAGAAAATTCTGTCATTAATCTAAAATGTATCACCTTTTATTCAAATCGATTAAAAAAAAATCTTTCACCCCCAGTAATAAGGCAATAAGCTTGACACGAAAAGAATCTTCTGAGGCAGTAACTTAACTTGAAAAGCAAAAACAAAGTGACGCTTAACGGTGCATCGGTCAAAAAACTGCTTGCTCCTTTGGCTGCTTGTCTTTGGATGTCGCCAGCAGCATGAAAGCATTAAAGGAGCATTTCAACATTTTTTAATGGAAACTATACTAAACTATTCTAAACTATATCAATTTGGATTTTACAGTAATGGCTTGTGTGAACTGCAGTCAAACAAAGTGTTTGATTGTTTTGAATAAATTCAAACTTAACGTTTATCTACACAGGTAACAGACCAGACCAGAGCATCATTATCACCAGCACTATTTTTGAAGCACTATAGGTAATAGGCAGTGCTTTACTGTAAGCCTTTACACAGGTATTTATTTTGGTGATCAACCATCAAAGCAACCCTCTTAGACTGTATTGTTCTTCAAGCTACAATTTTAATGATCCTCTGTTACAGCATGTATCACATCTTCAGTTACTGTAGCTGTTAGATGGAGATTTTTTAAAAAAAGGATCCAGATAATGAGTCATCTGCCAAATATGTGGTGCTGAGCAACACTTTGTGCCGCACGAAGCACACCGTGTGAACCACCAGCTGTTAATGCTTTAAATATCACCCACTCAAAAAATCCTATGTAAAATTGTGTGAAAGGAGATGGCAAAAAGAACAGAGGAGGGAGAGGTGGACAGACACAGGATCTGAAAGAAAGGCATTTGGGACTTGTGAGAACAAGGGGGTGGAGAGGAAAAAAAAGAAACGAAACTGGAGGATGGGAAGCGAATGATGAAAGCGACACATACAGTATGGGATGGGAAGAAGAGGAAGAGGAATACAAATTTAAAGATGAAGCAAGACTACACATACTGATGTTTCTATAAGTGAGAAATCTGAATCCACCAGGTTGTGCTGTTGCACTTCAATCCCTATTCAGAGAGAGGAGACAGGCTTGACCTCACTTTAAGGGGAGGGAGGAGGGGAGCAGGAGTAGTTCGCACAGCAATTTCCAAAGATTTACATAGGCAGTGAATCTGAAAAATATATGTTAGAGGGGAGGTTACAGGACACGGCTGCAATTAAAACCAAACAGCAGCCAGCAGAGAACTGCAATAGATCTGAATCAACAGGTCGGAGAGACAATATATTAGCGTGGGCAAATGCTGACAAAGCAGTGAATGCATGAGGGAGAATATAGAAGAGTGATTGCATTTTTGTGGATTTAAGACGCCACCGCAATTATATGCTGCAGTCATAAGTCTGATGATGCTAAACCTGCACTGTTGGATAAGCTGGAACAGATTTACAACATACGTACAACTACGTTTTTACTCTCAGAGAGGATACCCCCCCGAGGATGCTTCAGCTGCATGACTCAGTGTAATGAACATTTAAACGCTAAAAGCTGTGGATTCCTGTCAAAGTTTAATTTGTCTGAGAGCAACGAGCCTGATCTGACAAGCTCACCCAGATTACTAATTTATCAGAAAACTACTGCCACTCCCAAAACAGGAACTTTGCTCCGCCACAACTAAAAATCTGTTTGCACCCTCTAACCCAAGGGATCAATGTAAGCTCAGGACAAACCACGGCTTGTTAATCACATCTTGAGATGTCGTATTTGAACTTCTCTTTGTCTGTGTTAGTCTGCAGTAACAGACACCCTGCGTATTTGCAAATAAAATATGACTGGCTCATGATACTGACGTTTCTCTTTGCACAATATGAATGAAAGATTAGACCTTAAATGCAACATGTAGGCCTATACGCCCTTGTAATGATAATAAAACACCTTAATGCTTCACAAACAGCTATTTGAGATGCATCAGTGTGTCTACTGTGATGTTTTGTGGTATATTTGTCTTATTTATGTGACTCTATAAAGACGACATGACAGACAAGATAGTCCTAATACAGCTAGGCTGCATTTTTCACTCATCTAGAACGTTCACATCTGTCAGTCCCTCAGACATAAACAAAAAAGGCTTCTATCCAGATTCACTATTAGCATCAGTGTTTGACAGTGAGATGGGAAATGCTCGATCAGGGAGAAATGTTTCTCCAACATCATTCACATTACCTTGCTCTTCTCTCAAGCTGCAACTCTTGCTCTTATTCCTGCTCCCTCCGCCTACACATGAATTCTTCAGTAGCTGAATACAAGTCTAGCATGTTCTCTGGGGGCGGTTGAAGAGCACTGTGGGAGATTTGAGGATTGAGAAAATGTGGCTATATTATAAATGCAAGTTACAACATTTGACCACAAACACTTGATATGCATAGTCCAGGGTAGATTTATCATTCTTCATTTAAATGGATTTCTAATATGGTAAACATTATGTGGAGGTAATGGTCATTTTTATTAAATCATTCATGCACTGCAATTGTGTGCATTTCTGGGTTGACTTTAGGCAATTTTTGTCAGAAGGAGCCGTTCAACTAGATGAGGGTAGATTGATTCAATCTAATGCTTTTGCATTAGGTTAGAGCTGGGAAACAATTAGCCTAGCTTAGCAAACACCACGCTTTTAGGAGGAGTTAGTAGTTCTTCCAGCATTTTCACATGCACACATACGTACATCCTTTCTTTGACTTTTATGTATGAAGAAGTGCAAATCATTCTTTAAATTGGCAGTTGTGATGCCATAATTCCTGCACCTCTGGCAATCTTTGTTCAGTGAGCACATCTGGCAACCTTAAACATAGCTATGCTGAACAGAAGTGCAGGACTGGATGAGGAAAATTATCATTTATGTGTGCATTTAAGAATTTGAGGTGGTAGAAGGTGTATTTTTAAATGTTTAGCCTAGCTGTTTCCAACTTGCTTTAATCCTTAATGCTAAACTAGGTTAATCCCCTCCCGGCTACAGCTATTCCAAACTTAACGCGACATGAGAGTGGTATCAATCCTCTCATCTAACCCTCAAAAAGAGACTGGATTAAATAGTAACCACAATGTTACACATTTTCTTCACTGAAGACCAAGTTGATTGCTTCCCTTATGAATACTCCTAACAGTTTTTGTTGATTAATTTCCCTGTGCTCATTAACGTCATAAAAATTGTTGCTAATTACCAGATCTAGGAAATTTTCAAAGAAAAAAATAAATAAAACACTCATTGTTTTCTTACAGACAGCTGGGGACGATGCAGTGTTTGTTGGGTGTTTACACCTGTGCCAAGCATCACTCTCCTGGTGGAAAACAGACAAATGGCGCTATTGCAAATAATTATAATTAAAAAGCATATCAGATGGAACAGCCAGAGAAATTATTGTCTACTGGTGAACATTTTAATATGGTGCATCCCTAATTTATACCATTTCATGCTGTGCAAACCTCTTTTTCCGGCCTGTCTAAAAGCCAATTTAAGGGAAAAACAAAGCCCCACTGTGTTGCACGTCACAGATGAACCTGGATAGCTGGCTACCTCCAGACACACACTGAGAGGTGGAGAAGCTGCTGCACAACACAGCTACCATGCTGAGCCCCCCTCTGATGCACACGCACACACACACAGAATCCTTGATACACAAAAAGAAGCCAGAAAACACACTGTCCTCCTGGACTCCTGACAGAAGATTTCCCATTTCTGGAGACTTGGAGACCCAGCAGCACCGCGCACCTCCAGCGGACCCGGGGAGGTGAATCGAGGTATAGAGAGTTGAGGTCTCCAGGGATAGTGAGGAGATACAATCAACTCCTCCTATCAATCTCCTGTCACACAAACACACCCACCCACACACACCTACATACACACCTACACAAACACAAACACTACCTTGAGGTCAGTGAGTGGACTGGCTGAGAAATGGTTGCCTTACCCAAGCATGATGCTGATTAAATTAACCCCCACTGTTACACCCTCCCTCCCACAAGACATGTCACTCCAACTGAAGAGGGAATTAGACCAGAGAGAGAGAGGGGTGGGGGAGAGGGGGGGGCAGATATGTGTGGAACTGAAGTGACAAGAGAGACAGAGATGGAGACCCGCAGAAGCTTAATCATTTTATGGATAAACTGAGCTACTCAACCACAATCTCTGCAGCTGTGGCTCCATCGGACACGTCCAGTTAGAAGCTGTCAACGCAGCCAGTCAGTCACAAAAGAATAACTTGACATTTTTGAAGGAAATTGCTGGACCACTGAAATCAAATCTCTGATTTAATTACAGATGCCATCATAAATTCTTGAGTGCCTGGAGGGCACTTTGAATACAGCTTGAGGTATGGAGGTATGAAAAAGAAAAAAAATCATACGCATCATACTCCAAAGCACTGTGAAGTAGGCCTACACCCAGCTTGCTCATGTTCACCAGCTCAGCCAGCCTGTGATGCTTTGAGATGAAAGATGTACTTGATCTAATAAGGTCGACTTGGGCATTTTCTGGATGGAACGGTCTGATTGCTGCTGTTTCCTAGACAAGGCTTTTGAGGTATTAATTTGTCCTTCACTTTAGGGAAATTACACTCTGTACTGATGAATTGTTTTAATTATAATGAGTAATAGGACACTTTTTTTCCACTGCATAAAAATCACTGTAATTTAGATGGACAGAACAGGTGTATTGTTTCAAAGAAAGATTGTAAGCTTGAGTTACTGTACACACAAGTACCAACCTGTAACTCCGCTAGGAACCTATAGAGAAACACAGACATGGTTAAATATTTAGCAAAAGCTTTCACTTTTAAATGCTGGCATTTAGGAGCCTGATTCCCTAAATATTTTTCAGCTATATATAACTCAGACTCCCGGGTACTCAGCCAAAGGGACATCCCCTTGGCCAAATGTAGCCAGGGCACATGATCAATAGCATCAGTGACAGGAACCTCAACTGTCATTGTTTCACTGCTGCCACACATTCGGAATTGCCACATGGATCCTGTCAACAACGCCAGAATGGAAATGGTTGACTCCCGGGTCGGAGTTTCCCCTTGGCCAAGTAGCCAGGGCACATGATCAACTGGAGGCATAGTGACAGGAACCTCAACTGTCACATCTGTATAACTCAGACTACTGTAAAATTTATTACTCAAGTCAATAGCATCATGATTGTTTCACTGCTTGAGGATATGGAAATGGTTGATTTTTACTGGGCTCAACCCAGACAGCTTACAGGCATTATTTAAAAACTCCACCTACACACAGTCAAAAAACCTACACAATCATACTTGAACTGAACTGAAGGGATTCTTTTCAACAACAAAATATTGCCTATTTAGCGTTAAGAGATGGTAATTGTGGCCAAACATGAATCACATGTTTCCTTTGCATATTAAATCTGCTGTTAATGGTCATCCATAGCAACCACATGTCACACCAGACCATTGACACCCAAAACCAAGATAAAACATTCACAACAACTTCCCCCTCCTCCATACACCCAGTATGAAGTCCAGCAAAAGACGCCACAAAACAGATAATTACTAGTCACGACTTGTTTATCCACAGGTAGCTAAAAGTTAAAGTTGCAGAATCAATTATCCACTTTTTGTTTACAAAAGTAAAACACAACTGAGAGAAAAATCAAGGGTAGGTAGTAGCAAAATCACTTTCTTTCACCATAATGAAGGCCGGACCTCTCCAAATGTCCATCCAAAAACAGAAAAGTTTGCATCTATCTCCTCTTTCCAGAGATCATGACTTGGCCCAGTTCTTTCTCTGGGTGATATTTCACTTTAACAAAGCTAAATGTATGATTCATTTTCTACCGAGGACATTATTCAAAAGTTCTATGGAGTGGGTGCCAGAATAATCGCTTAAAGTCTTAATCATATGCTAGGACTTCTGTCTCCAGCCCACTCACTTCTTGCAGCAGCGGCAGTGAAAAATTCTGCTTGAGCTTGGATCTTTCAACAATTCAATTCATACCTGTTCAAGATCTACAGTATGTGGCTCTGCTGTGCTCCCTCTGTCTTCCTGTGCACTGTATATGTATATAAGGCACAGTCATTAGCGTGTCATTCTTACTTTCTCACAAAGAGATATACGGGGGAAAAGCATGTTTCTGATGGATCTTATTCTTTTCCTGCCAAAAGAAAATCAAACGCAGTCAATGGCATTAGATTTCACTCGTGGCCTTTTCTTCTATCTGTGGTGGTGACGCTCTGAAGTGCTTTGTCAAGGCTTTCTTGAGTGAATCGTCTATAATTAAAAGTGAAGCAGTTCATTTAACAAGTGCCTTTTTACAGGAGGTCTTTAATGCATTGCCATCAGCCTGCGCCACCCATGGTAAATACTGAACGACCCTGTTTGCTATGAACCCTGGTTTTATCATCTTTTTGAACCACATATTCTCTCTTTTCTCTTCTATAGTAAAAGCTGCTTTCACCCTCATAACCTGCACTGTCTTCTCACTTCTTTAGTCTTTTTTTGAACCTCCTGGAGCCTTTAAGCCAAATTTCTCTTTATTTGAAACACAGAGGCAGTAGCAGAGCTCGAACCCCTCAGCATCACAGGAACTTTGATTTTTCATACCTGCTTATCACACATGATGGTATGTTTGTACCAGATGCATTTGACTCAATTTGTTTTTATGTGAAATTACTGATGCCCTCGGTAAGTTTATGAACCAGACTCAGTGTAGAGGCTAAGCCCAAAGCTAAAAGCCACTGAGGGGCTGCATAGAGCGGATAAACATAAATTGACTCGCTTACCAGCTACTGCAAGTCTGTATGTGTCTACTAGTAAAGAAGACAGACGACTTCTGGTTTGGCATCTTCAGCAACGCTTCTTTATTTCTCACAATAATGATGTGTTAGATCCATTATTATTGTGAGTTAAGTCCATGCAACATTCACCAGATACAACTCTCGACTTGCTGTGTTGGAGTGGAATGATCAAACACTGCGTGTCCATCAGTCTAGCAGCACCTTAAACCTGATACCCCATCTTTCCACAGAGCTCATGATTCAATGATGCAAGAGCCTCCCTTAAAGAGGAAATGAAACAGTCAGCCAAATGAATACAGTTCATTTGGCTGACTTCCAGTGTGCTTAAAAATTGTCAAACTAATACATGAAACGTAACCATTAAGGAGAAATTTTAAGTTTAATTTTGCATTTTTTAGCTAGTGCGCAGCCATCGTTCTGTGACATCACCGGATTGGTCGGCTCTGCTCAGTGAACGTGAATGAGAACTACAGACAGAGACGTGAAAAATTAATCTGTGGAGGCACAGGATCAGAGTTGACACCGGAGAAACCACTGCTGTACTGCTCCTTCGTGTGACAACGAGTTTTACAGTGTTGAAACGTAGAAAAAACAGTTTGTTTTCATTAATTACGGCTAATAAGCAGCTGTACGGCTGCTGCAGCTAGCGGAGCTAACGACAGAGACTCCTCGACTAAACTCCGACTCCAGCGTCTGTGTGATCGGCTCTTACAGCATGTTTACATCCAGAGGAAAACTAAGAGTAAGGAAAGTTGATCATTCCCCGGATCAACCGACTATGATTACTCCGTCAGTTTTCAGTTTCACTGCCTACAGCGCATCCTGCTCCGACCGCAGGTGAAACCACCGCAGGGGGAGAGACGCCGAACCTCCATCACACACACAGACACAGCAGCGATCTGATGTAAACCTGGGCTTTGACTGTAATAAATAACCTCCATCACCACAGTCTCCCTCATCAACACACTGTTCACCAAGCTACAGGTTTCACAGCAGCTTGAAAGTCCAGGAAATGTTCTTACCTTCACTCTTGTGTCCTAAACAGCAGCAGCAATAATCATCCAGCTCTAACTTGTTAATAATCCACCATTACGTCCCGCGTTTCATCCATTGTGGAAAAAAAGAAAAAAAAAGTTTTAGCTAGCTAGCTTCAAGTGTCCTGGCAGGAGAAGCTGACACGAAGAGACAGTAAATCATCTTTGGACCTGGGGGGGTAATCGGCCCACTCTCTCCCGGTCTAACGTTACTTCCATCGGGACGCGGCCCGCTGCTCAGCGCGGTGTCACGGCGGTCTGGACCGGAGCGGCTCTGGTCTGGATTCGGTCACGTCACCAGGTCTAGAGATGATTTACTGTCTCTTCATGTCAGCTTCTCCTGTCAGGACACTTGAAGCTAGCTAGCTAAAACTTTTTTTTTCTTTTTTTCCACAATGGATGAAACGCGGGACGTAATGGTGGATTATTAACAAGTTAGAGCTGGATGATTGCTGCTGCTGTTTAGGACACAAGAGTGAAGGTAAGAACATTTCCTGGACTTTCAAGCTGCTGTGAAACCTGTAGCTTGGTGAACAGTGTGTTGATGAGGGAGACTGTGGTGATGGAGGTTATTTATTACAGTCAAAGCCCAGGTTTACATCAGATCGCTGCTGTGTGTGTGTGATGGAGGTTCTGCGGTGGTTTCACCTGCTTCCAGGATTTGGCAGTGAAACTGACAATTGAAGTAACGTCAGGTTGTAGTCCCGGGGAATGATCAACTTTCCTTACTCTTAGTCCTCTGGATGTAAACATGCTGTAAGAGCCGATCACACAGACGCTGGAGTCGGAGTTTATAGTCGAGGAGTCTCTGTCGTTAGCTCCGCTAGCTGCAGCAGCCGTACGGCTGCTCATTAACCGTAATTAATGAAAACAAACTGTTTTTTCTACGTTTCAACACTGTAAAACTCGTTGTCACACGAAGGAGCAGTACAGCAGTGTCTCTCCGGTGTCAACTCTGATCCTGTGCCTCCACAGATTAAATTTTCACGTCTCTGTCTGTAGTTCTCATTCACGTTCACTGTCGGTCGAGCAGAGCCGACCAATCCGGTGATGTCACAGAACGATGGCTGCGCACTAGAAAAATGCTGAACTAAACTTAAAATTTCTCCTTAATGGTTACGTTTCATGTATTAGTTTGACAATTTTTAAGCACACTGGAAATCAGCCAAATGAGCTGTATTCATTTGGCTGACTGTTTCATTTCCTCTTTAACTCTCTCTCTGCTCCTATGAAGTTGGTTGCGTTGTCGGATGAGGGCAACTTGATCTCTCCTACAGATGAAATGGTGAAGGGCATTGATAAAAGCATATGTATCTGAAGACTTAGCCACTTTAAATCACACCAAATCGCTTTACTGTGCCTCTTCCTTTGCTCACAAAAATAGGTCCAAAACAGTCAATCCCAAAATTGGTAAATGGTGACTCGTCCAGAAGAATCTCGGCAAATCTGAAATCTTTTGCTCCATTGCTCTTCCATAATACCTCCTGCAGAAACCACATTCTGTTATGACCCTTCTCACGGCTGAGTTGGCACTTGTGACCCAAAACCACCTCTTCAGTGTGGACAGCATATGATTTCGACCACTCTGACCAAGCTGCCGACAACGTGGGAAGGATAAATGGATGTTTAGTTTCCTCTGGCAAGGAGCCTCTCGTCAACTGCCTTCCAACTCTCAAAAGCCCATTATCCAAATATGGATCCAATCTGTAGATACCTCTGCCTGCTCACACGAGCTCCCCCAGATGACAGAGCAGCAATCTCCTCCCCAAATCTTTGTTGCTGGAAGTATTGGATGATGGCAAGGTCTACCTCCTGAGCATCCTTTGCTGACAAAGCTTGTCCTGCTGGCATGTGAGCTCTTGGCTTGGTGGTATTGGAAGCATCTGCCTCGCTCCTCCTGCGCCACCTTTCCAACATAATGCATTTCAGCTTAAGAAACCAGCCAATGGATGCTTCATCCAGTCTGAGAAGTATGTCATCCGCCGTCCAGTGGCATCAAGTGAACCCTCCACACTGATAACATTCACCATGGCTTCCTTTTTGACCTCTACAGTACGTCATCTAGAGCTACTGCAGTCTCTATGGCGTTTGCAGTCCAGCCCTTCTCTAATTTTGGCTGCCCTCTAGTGAGTTGTCCGAGGTAGTACAGACTAAGGCTGCCCCCAAATAGTCAACCAAGCATTGGTTGACCAAAAAATCATTAGTTGACCAAAATTTCATTGGTTGATAGGTCACAGGAAAGAAAAAAAAAAGCTGTGTCTTCTCAAAATTAAGTCAATATGACTGAACTAGGGCTTTTAATTTGAAGGTCCAGATACAGTTTTTTAAAATTATTTTTTTGGTCAAAAGCGACTTTTTCCGATGTTCTTACAGACGTTTCTGATTTGGAGACTCTGACGTGAAAGCACGTATCACTGCTGTTTTCAACGATTAGCGGGTGCTGCCGTGATCCCCGTCCCCATCCCAAAGCACTCACCAGCGGTCAGTCTTCGAGTAGTGTCACAGAACAGGATATAGATCCATAATGAGCAGTAGTCAGAGAGTGCGCTTGTGCATACCTAAAACATTGTGCTCCTCCGTCTAGCAACACCTTACACCTGAAGGACAGTTCCCACCTATGTACGCTGAGGACACCTACTGGCCCAATACACACACAAACCAGAAATGGCTCATATACAATCTTCGTTGCAGATAAGATCTAATCTAAATAGGTTTTTAAAAAAATGTCATCATCAAAACTGGTGTCAAAGACTTTTAGAAAAAGCCCATATTAAAGTCCCAGTCCTAACTTTATGACAGCTGGTGTGCCAGCAGTTTGCCTGCGTTCCACCTGTCATGGAGTGACGCCAAGTCAAAGATCAGATTTCCACTGTCGCCACAGCGTTTCCAAGAGAGAATGAGATTCAATTAAAGCTCAGCATTGGCCCTCGGAGGAACTCCTAGCAGGTGTACACAGCAGATGAGTTCTTCAGCCAGTTAATGTCATGAAACACACACACACATACACACGACTGCATAACAGCTGAAATTAAAAGTCCTGAATTTGAAAATTGAAAAGTTCAACTGAGCAAAGTAAATCACAGCTGAAATGAATAATATGAAACTGACAACCTGCTGTGATATGTATATGAAGGAAAAAACAAAGCTTGCTAAGACACTGTCACGCCTCTTTAGGTAACACTTGAACCGAAGCAGGGTGTAGACAAAGTTTAACATAGCTGACAGCCAACTGTGTTTCTGGGAGTTGTTCGATGTCACGTAGGTCTTATCTTCTTTTCTTGTTTAAATGCAACAATAGCAGACAGTGACAGATTATAAGGGAACGCTTGGCTGCATATATTCTGCCCTGATGGAACAACTTTAAATGTCAGTTCGGATCAGCACCTTTGTGCCCTTTTTGTTGAATGGCAACGTGACACCTTGCAGGGCAGCGCGCTCTGCACAGTTGTTTTATTTCTGTTTTGTGTCCTGACCCGCAGTGTGGAGTCAGGTGTGTTCAACAAATACACTCCATCTGTCATGTAAATTGAAAGAAAGCTAGTAATAGGAAACTGTTTGCTTGCTTGCTTGCTTTCAAGAACCCACTCTGAGGTCTGTGCATGTGTGTGTTAGTGTGTGCCCTGATGCTCACAGACTGAGTGTGTCTCCTAGAAATGATGTTTCTTTTCAATTTTGGAGAAGATATAATTAGAGAGAGGCACTCGGAGATGGTTTGGACATCACCAACATACTGGCAATACATTTTATTTCACATGAGAACTTCTCAGATACATGTAAAACAACAAGTACCACATCATTATGGGGATGGAGAGTCTCTGTTTCTGATGTGCGATATAATTTGCTTTCTTTGAAGACAGTGTATTAAAATCCTCTGAGCTAAGTTACAACACAGCTGTATGTTATGAGGCGCAGTAGATGCTGGTTGGCACAGGGAAAATGTTCTTCAGGCAAGAGTTTGTGTATTAAAATGTGGTGTTTATTAAAAATATTAATGGAACAGATGCAAATTCAAACCCCTGGATGCTTGGCAAAAACAAATTAAAACTGAGGGAAGGGAAGAAAGAAAAAAAAAACAGGGGAAAATGAACCTCACAGTAAGCTGCCACCCACTCCTCCTTTAAACACCTCTGTCTTCCCAGTTCCCTCCATCCGTTCTGCTGAGGATTCACAGACAGATGCAAAAACAAAACATTAATTAATCTACTTCTGAAATCACTGTTAAACCAACGGGCACACACGAACACCCACAAGTGCACCAACTTGACCAGAATGCCATTTACCGCGGATCAATATTACCCCCCTTTGACCACTTGGCAGTAGCCCATCAGTCACTGCTTAGAGGAGCTAATGATGCACACCTGTTTCCAATATCACTGATTGAGCAGACGCTCCACACCTACACCACAAAGAGAACAACAACATCATACATCACAACGAGGCTGACCCCTTTCTGCAGATCATGACACAAATAAACCCACCACGACTGAAACGAGCCTGTGTTCTATAACTTGTATGCCAGGCCGACTGATAAATCAATAAACGTGGACAATAATCGTCAACACACAGGAAACAGAGCGCAGACAAACTGTAATGTGATGTATTGTAGACAGGTGCAAAATGTATTTAAGTGATAGTGCCTATCTGCTATGGTCAGTGCGTTAGCTATAGATTTGGATCAGTGCACATCCAGTTTGGAGAAGCAGCTGGGAGCACGGGCACTGAAGCTGAGAGATGTGCTGCTGTGGACGGCAATCTGCAAAAATGAATTTACTAAAAACTAATATTTTACTCTTTCATCCTATCGCCAAACTGCATCGCACATGGGAAAGCTTGAGCGCGCTTGTGCATACCAATGCTGTAGTTCAACGTATGAAAAAATGGTAGGATGGCAAGATAAAGATGCTGTGGTGTTGCTTGGTAAAGCTGGGAGCTCTGATCTGAATCTAGTGCAGGTAATACACTGACTACAGATAACAGCTTTGCACAACTGTGTCAAATAACCTGAACTATCACTTTAAGATAAAAGAGTTACTTCGTTAATTGGGGAAAGATTGCAGTCGTAGTTAAAAGAAAACACTGGATGCAAGCAGCAGTCTCATGTGTCAAAGTCCCACATTTGTATTCCCTGTGATTCCCTCAAATCCATGTCATCTTACATTAAACCGCACTGGGAATTTTTAAAATAAAGCTGGTGCACTATCCGGCTGCAAGGAGCGCGCCAACATTTCAATTCAGGTGGAGAGAGCGAGAGCTCACTGGCTAAAGCTGGTGCTATTTATGGCCTTGTCCTGTATGGATTCAGTTATAGCCCTGGGCAACAAAGGCAGACCCTCTCTCTCAGGCTTAGTGCAAATCCTGCCCACTTGGACTGACAAACTATAACCTCAACAACAGCATGAAACCAATATGACTTTAACCCTCTATAACTATAAAACATTTGATTGTTCAAGGTCGTCAGGGTCGGACGAGGCCTGGGAGAAAAGTCCATCTGGAAAGTTCAGCTCGAGGGGCGAACATCACCAATAATATCAACAACAATAAAAATGGTGTTTGACATGGTAAGTGTCAGGGGTCATTGTATGAAAGATGAGTTGTGGACTTCATGTTTCCTGCACAGTGTAAGAGAGTGAAATAAGAAAGACTGATGTGACCCCTGCCAAAACAGAAAAATTGATAGACTTAAGATTGATAGACAAGTGTTCAATTTAGATTCATATTGGTTGCTGAGAGGAAAGAAAACCTTTGATGGATTGTGAAAATACACAATGTTCTTTTATTTTTGCCCACATACTCTACATGCAGCATGCACCTCAATGCCTTTGAGCGCATTTTTTTTCCCCCTGTGCAACACAAAACAATCCAGACGCTCATTGTCAGCATGAATAGCTAAAACATAAAACCCGGCATTTTCCTTTAGCTACAAGACCAGAAAAATCCTCCCACCTCCAAATCTCATCTCTTTTTTATTGCTTCCAACTGCTGGCACACAATGAACCTGAGCTGAAACCACACAGAAAGATCAGCAAGGGCTAATTCTGTCTCTGTATTGGACAACTCCATTAACCATAATCCCCTTTGGCGCGGCAGAGGTGAATCCAACATGCCGCAGCTATTGAGGAGGACTTAGGCTTCACCACGTGGGTTCGCACTCTGATGTCAGGAAGAGGAGAGGGGACAGGAAGTTGATGGTGCATAGTGAAAGAGGTGAAGAGGGAAGTGGAAGATATGAGCTGGATAGTCGCTGGAAAGAAATGATTAATGAAAGAAGAATATGACTTAGCACCCCCATGAAATACAGACTTTAAAAGATGTCCTCTTAATTCCCCAACACAGGAGTCAGTCATGCATTTATATGTGTGCATGCTCATCGAGACGCTTGAAGTTGAGTTTAGAATGAACACGAGAAATTATGCATGAAAGCATAATGTCTTCTTAATATTCCAAAAGTTACTTTGAAGAATTTAAAAGCAGGGCAAGATTTTCAGAAAGGTTTGAACATTAAGAGAAAACCTAGCTGATATTTCTTTTTCTTCATATTTGCCCAGATCTGAGAGATGTCAAAGGGGTTTTCATCCCTTTCCCTCAAGATTTTGGTCCTATGAATTAATATAACCCAGCCTAACCTATATCTGCAACTATGGTCGAACAGCATCTCTTAAATATGTGATCAAGCCACAATCATTTTTACTGCATGTTTAACTCAAACCAAACCACCTACATAAGTTTAAAGGATAACTTTCGTTTTTTACAACCTGGACCTTATTTCTAGCATCAAATACGATCATTTAATCACCCTGACAAGTTTGGTGTCATTTGGAGTCGTTTTGACGAAATTAGCCCCAATTGAGCGGCGCGTATATCCGTATAATGCGAGAACACGGGGCACCCAATGCAGCCTCTAAATAACATATTATCCGCCGCAAAATTTGTTCATTTCGCCAATATTTTGTGATGATACACTAGTGTTATTCCCCTCCGAGCCCGTGGTGGCATGTTATCAACATCCGGCTCCTCCAAGCTGACCTACTAACCTCTGATCTGGATGATGTCATCTCCGACCTAATCATTACGCTTCGGCATTCGGGTCCTTTTTAGCTCAACTAGCCAGAGCTGTAGTGAGGATCCAGGCTGAGGAGAGGAAGCCTGTGGAAGCTGACCGAAGCTGAACATCATCCAGCTGCTCATTTTGTTCTGACGAGTCAGAAACATGCAGAAACGGACCATAGCATTAGCCTTAGCAAGCTAGCTGCGCCGCGCCGCCGTCGGAGATGACATCATCCAGGTCAGCTGTTAGTAGGTTAACCTAGAGGAGCAGGATGTTGATAACATGCCACCACGGGCTCGGAGGGGAATAACACTAGTGTATCATCACAAAATATTGGCGAAATGAACGAGTTTTGCGGCGGATAATGTGTTATTTAGAGGCTGCATTGCGTGCCCCGTGTTCTCGCATTATACGGATATACGCGCCGCTCGATTGGGGCTAATTTCGTCAAAACGACTCCAAATGACACCAAACTTGTCAGGGTGATTAAATGATCGTATTTGATGCTAGAAATAAGGTCCAGGTTGTAAAAAACGAAAGTTATCCTTTAAGAATTAATTGAATGACATTAAGTGAATAACAGATACCACCCGTATCTGAGTTTTTAAGATATAGGCCTTGGCTACAATTTTAAAAATCTAGCATCGAGTGAGATTAATTGCAAAGAAAGGATGATACATCTTGTTTTTGTGACTTCTTATTCAATACAACCACGGGTTGCATCTGAATGTTGTTGTTTAACTAAGCAGGCATCTGTTCTTCAGCCTAACTGAGCCCGTTTAGACAGCAATGAGACAGTTCATCTGCCAGTGATTCATCATGATGTCTCCATAACAACCGTAGTATTTATGTAATTCTGTAGTTGTCAAATGTTCAGTGTTTTATAATTTGGTCTTGACGCCTGGATATATTTCACAGTAACTGGGACATCTTGCCTATATTTAACTTTTAATTTTTCCCCCCCTTCTACAAATTGGTTCATCTGCTGAATCCTTGCCAGACATTTTCCCTACAAAAGGCTCCCGGTCTGCCAATTCCAAAAAGGAACTTAGAAAAACAGTCCACACAGGTTTTATGAGGTGAAGCCTGGTATTTAGATGCAGATAATTACATAGATCTATCAATGTTTCATTGAAGATGTGTTACAAATAGAGAGCCTCTATAGACGGTGTAACACGACAATCACATTTACACTCTGTTCCAGGGTAATCTCCTTGTCAGTGAAATGCTCACTGAGAATCAGCATATAGGCCAATCAGTCATTAGCCAGTTTTTAAGTCTTCCATGGCAGATTTGGATCATTACATGACTAAGTATAATGAATCTGTGCTCTGATTAGATCATAACAACTGTTAAAGTGATACTGATTAAGCAGCGATGTGATGTGTGGAATATTATGGGGTTTAGTTGTAATATGTTGCAATTTTCTTAGAGTTTGTTTTTGACCAACAGTGGGCAGCACAACATCAACCATGCCAAATGCCCCCAGAGCAACATTAGCATCTGGTTCACTCTCTAGCTTTAACTCCCCCTGTTTAGGATAAGTGTTGCAAGTTCAGCATCAACTCGACAAGAGCTGTCTCCATGACACCAGTCGTGCCTTTTCTCTTTCACATATTTTCTAATAGCTACTGAAGCTAGCAAACCAGCAAGCTCCGCCCTGTTTTGTCACTTTCTGATATTGTGACACATCCTCTCCTCTAAAACCTTTAAAGAATAAAGATTTACATCGCAAGTGAGATTTCTGAAAGTATAACTATCTCTGCAGTAATTTATTCACCATTAATCCAAAACCTTTTAAGCAAATTCAACGTTCAGTGTGGCCCAGTTGCAAAAACAAAAACACAAAATCACATATGAGAGATTGTGTTTCAATTCTGAGAGAAGTGTAAAAAATCTCAACAAGAGGTTTCTCTTTGGGGATCTTACAGCAGCAGCATCATGTTATGGTGTGTTTGTTTTTGTTTTTTTACTGTTGGTAGGGTTATCTCTGCCTCCTCCATGACAGATTTCTCACTGTATTGTTGTTCGATTTTGAAACAAAGTGTCAGGGCGAGAATGAGTCTTTTTTTCCCCCCTGACACTAGACGCTCTGAAAATGATTGATGAGTCATTTCATTAATCAGCGAGATTGAAATCAATGAATGGCTATCAAAGCAAAGAATACATCACATCCACAATAGCTGTTATTACACAAGCATATCAGCATCTCAGTTATAACACACTGTGCGCTCAGCAGCACCAACAAAATACATGCACAGAGACTCCGATTGCACGGCTGCTGACAGAGCTCCACAATGAGTTAGATGAGGGGAACCCCGCCGCTGCTCGATAACATCGCCCTGCAGTAAGAAAAAAAGAAGAAAAAAAAAGCCTCACTGTCTGCTCAAACCAAAAGGCCACGCTGATTTGTTGTAGCAAGCACACTCAGCTCACTCCTCCCCTTCCTTCTGCCGTGAACGACTTTATCTCACAGAGAGTGTGAAAGCTGATTAAACATTTTCACCTGCAGCTCAGCCCTCCTCCACTCAAAAGGGAGGGAAAATTAAATAAATAAAAGAAGAAAAAAAAAACTCCTCTCTGCAGACAGGAGGGTAATTGAAGTTTCACCTTAGTTTCATCCACTGTGGACTTTTACAGAATAATATACTGGAGCAAGAAGGTCATTGTCAGTGGCGGCTTCCATTTTCACACTTTATCTTTGGACACAATTGTACAGTGTTGACTTCTGATGACAAAAATCATGACATGATGAGAATGTATCCTCAGAATAGGTTTATTGTTAAAGCTCCAAGTGGGACTTTCATACTTTCTAGGAGGGAAAAATGCTTATCAAATGGGAAAGTGTAGATTAGAACCTGGATCACTTCAGCTGAAAAACCATCTCTTCCAAAAAAAACAACAACTAGACATCCCTTCGCTGCCAGTGCAGCCAGTCAACTGACTCCAGGCGACCACCACTACAGCTATAACAAACATGTCTGCTCCCTATTACACTTGTGCCTAAGGACAGCAGTGAAGCAACATTTTACTTTTGCAGCTAAAAGTGTTAATGAGAGTCAGGATTTAAGAAGTGATCTTGTAAACTGGCACATATGATTTGAGTGTCCTTTACCGGCCTTAGAAAATTAAAATGCATGTCGAGTGTCTGTTCCACACCCTGAAGCAGAAGATGGTGGTCATGCTTCTATAATGCCGTTGCATGTGCTGCGAATGCTGATTGGACCAGAAATGCTGCTGCTGCTGGTTACATTGATGAACATAGTGACACACACAAAAGGCAGAGCTAATCCTAAGCCTCTTTGTTTGAGACTGTCCTCTGGTAAATAAAACGACACATAGGTCGTCTGTGCAAGCAGCTTATTATGACCCGTAGTTGTGTTTGATTGTAAAGTGACCTCTAGCAGCGATGGTGGATATGACAGGGGCAAAGGAGGAGACTGGGTAACATAATGTACAGACTGACTCTGTATGGAGGATGGATGGAGGTGACATAAAAGCAGGTTTTTTGTTCGAGAGGTCTCTGCATCCAGCTTGTGTGCCTCAAAGTGTAACTCATGGGTCCAGAGAAAACTAATCTTTTTTCTTAATCACATTCTTGCAATGGGATCCAACAAGATCAGCTGCACAGGTGGACCCTGTCCTGCTGTTGAAACGGAAACTATACTCTCTTTGTTTGGGTGCATGGTAAACTAATAGCCCAGCTGCTCCCCTGCTGCCATTCAGACACACTAACTGCTCCAGGAGGGGCTGCTCTGTGGCAATAAACTGCACTTGCTGTAACCACCAGTGTCCACCATGTCAACCAGGACTGAAGTTTTTAGGATTAGAGCTGAAATGTTATACAAAGAGCTCAGTCACTGTTCTGCTCAGGGCCCAGCACTTTAAACTTAATAGAAAATGTGTTAACAATGAGAGTGTCAGTATTGATTTTTAATCCTGGAAAAACTTTTTCTGATATCCTTTCAATTTAAGGGCCATTATCTTATCTATCTATCTATCTATCTATCTATCTATCTATCTATCTATCTATCTATCTATCTATCTATCTATCTATCTATCTATCTATCTATCTATCTATCTATCTATCTATCTATCTATCTATCTATAGTTGGTGGGTTGTTTTTGTCTTTCAAGCTCTACAGAAGCGTGGGTGTCTTCCTAAATGTGTGATGCTTAACCCAGGGCACAGGTCAGACGATGATTTTTGAGGAGCTTCGATGCTTTCAGAAGATGAGAAAAATATATGCTTACAGCTTACAGTAAATGTACAAATGCTGCTTTTTTGTTAATGGATTCAGTGAAACACTGATAAACTCCTCTGGCTATCTCACCTCTGCTCCCATTTCAGTCAATGTCAACCAGCTCCTGCAGCACATCTGCTCCCGGACCTCTCATCTCACCCTGCAATACTCACTGCTGATGTGCACAACTAGAGCAGATGGCGTGTACACACTCATACACGCACACACACACAGAGGTGGGTGAACATGCACTTACCTGAAACACTGAGAGACCCTTGTTTGTTTTCTCTTTTAAAAAAGGGTGGAAGCGGGCGGAGATGGAGCTGGAGGATGGTGAAGTGGACAAATAGTGTTGCGGGGTGAGATTAATCAGTACACAGTGTTGGGCTGCAGGTTACACAGAGGGATGAGGCCATTTTGAATGCCTGATTAGGTTTGATGTGTTTAGTGATGACCTGCTTGCCCATCCAGTTCCATTAGAAGTGAGTCTTACATGGCACCGAAAATAGTTCAAGGGCAACGGCGTGTGCAGCGGCTGCAATATGTGAAAATTGGGGAGACATGTGTTACAGTAATGTTGCAGTGAGATGACGTCCAAGCGAAGGAGCATCGTGTACCTGCACATTGGTATATTCATCTTGTGTGACAGTATTGATTTCAACTGGACACAACACATAGCTCACTTCCTGTTTCTGTGTGGTAGCGCCCAGCTCCACACAGATGTAATTAAAGGACAGATGTCACATGTCACTGAGGGACTGACCAACTAAGCGACTGAGATAAACTGGCCTCATGTGATGGTTTCTTCGATCTGACGAGCGATAGTAAATATTTAGGGCGAAGATTGGACCGAGTTTTGTTGGAGAAGAGGAACCGTAAAATGTGTTAACAAGCTTAGCAATGAAATGAAAAGGCCTGAAGGACCTGAGTCACCTTCACCAGGGGAAATCATGAGAAAAATGTGTGCTGCAAGGTGGTTCAGATGTCTGAGACAATCTCTCTATTTTGCATTGGTCCAAATGTAATACTGTTTTTTTCATCACAAGCGATGATCAGCTAAAAAGAATTGCCTGAATTTCTTCAGTTTTTTTTTAAATTTGTCTCTCGTTCTGCTTTAGTGGTGCTGGTGAGTGTGTTTGAAACCCGATGACCCATGTTATCCCAGCATGAGTTGACAGTGATCCAAAAAGCTGCATGCCACACAGTGCTTAGCTTTCTAAGTCCTCAAGTCCTGAAAATACATGCTCAGAGGGGCTGAGGTCAGGTGATTGTGACCGTCAGGACTACCCTACTCCTCTCTGGTCTCTGCCTCCATGTCCCTAAAGAACTACTGTGTCTAAGTACTTCAACTCCAAACTTTTCTTTTCCTATCAAACATGGTTTTATTACTGCCATGAATCTCAAACTTGGTTTCATCAGTAAATGTAACTTTCTCCTCCACTTCACCCACTGTGAGATGGCTGTATTTCTTCGCCAACCCCCTTGTTTACTCTCCTGAGAAAAGCTTTAGAAACAGCCACTGGTCCTTTGGAGACCTCTACCAGCCAGTTTCCTTTTGATAGGACTTTTGCAGATTGCAGTCTTGTTCTCTTTATTTAGCAAATCTGTATCTTTGAAATTGCTTTTCTATTTCTTAGGGAACTAAGCTTAATGTGGGCTATTGATCTCGTGATGGTGTGGTCACTTTGGGTCTGCATGGTCGTGCGTACTGTAAGATAAAACTAGCCCCGTTTCTGCAAAGGATTTTAGATTTCCACACACAGCTCCCTTTAGTCTCGACATTATTTAATATGAAAGCACCGCTTTACTTTGAATTACCATTTAACTTCTGTCACTTAGTTATGATGCCATTTCCCCACTCTCACAGTGCTGCTAAGAGGGTAATGATCTGCTGGAGACTCGAGGCACAGTCTTATTTATAATAGATAAACTCTGTTTACGAGATGAGTTAATTGATGAAGCTCCTGATGAGTAGATCAAATCCACCTGAGTGTTTCCTAAACATAAACTTCAATGGAGGGATACGACTGAAGAATATCTGACCTTCTCTACAAAAGGGGATAGTTCACCCAAAATTGAAATTTCTCATTATCTCGAAGCTCCTCTTCCCAGTTCAGAGGAGCATCAAGAAGCTTCCGCTACAAACAAGCCTGAAATATAGACTTTTTTTTGGGGGGGGGGGCAATTTCACATTTCGGGGCTTCAATACAAGACGGACATTACATACGAGCAGCATGGAGGTATTTGGATGTTTTTTGGTGTGTCTTTTTGTTACGAAGTCAGTTGGTATCCATTTGCAACCATTATGAACGTGCACTGCTACGCCGAGACCCCTTGTAACTCAGAGAAGCCACGGATAACTCTGAAACTTCTCCCAGCCCTTAGTCGACATGAGGGTGAGTGGATAATGAGTGACATTTCAATTTTGGGTGAACTATCCCTTTAATTATTTAATTGCAAACCCAGAAATAATGCAGCATTTGAAATATTCTTTCTTATTTGGTATGAGTTTTATATTTCAATGCTGCTAAATCCTGAGGTTGTATCTAAATGCACCTGAAAATATTAGGGTTTTTTTTTCTCTTCCACTTCACATAAAATGTTTGTAACACAAAGCATAAAAAGCCAAAAGGTGTGCTGACATTCCCACTGATGGCTGCATTAAAGCTACTATTATTCTGGCACCACATATTACTCAGAATTTCTTATGAACACACATAAATAAATAAAATAATATTCTTCTCTCCGACTGCACCAAAATAGAAAACATGACAGAAAAATATCAAACTCAAAATATAATTGAGGTGTCAGAGACATAATGCACATGCTCATTTCCATGAAGAGCAGTCAGCAGCAGGCTCCTTCCCATGCAGCCAGAGAGGTAAAGTGACTGAATGAGGCTGCTGGTGGTGGAGAAATGATGCAGATGGAGAGTGGGTGGAGAGTGATTTATTGTGAAGGGACAGAGTGGGTGGGATGTTGGGAAGGGGGCTGTGGCAGAATGTGCAGACGAACAACCGAGTTGCTACAGGAGCAGGTGTGCAGCTTCACTAAAGCAATGCATTAATGTTAAATGGAGAAACAGGTGATGAAATATACATAACAGCTTGATCACTTCCACTCAGTGTGTGTGTGTGTATGTATGTGTGTTTGTCATCATGTACCTACTGTATGTAGCTTGTTTGTTATTGGTTGCACTTGTCAGCTTTGGTTTATTACAGTAAAGCAGCTAACACCAGAAATACATGAAGGGTCGTCATGAAGACGTTGTTGTGTAAGTACATGTAAATGGAGGCATGTCTACACTCCATAGCAGCAAGATCAGTTAATTGATGAATCAAATTGATGAATCTGAACAATGTCACCAAAATCTTACAATATACTCAATGGCAGCATCTTTGTTTTGTGTGTGTCTAAAACCAGCACATGTGCATGGCAGGTTATATTAAAATGATGGGATTTAGATACATTCAACTAGTCTCCTGTATGAAATACACCACCCTGACCTCTACTTTTTTTTTTTTTTTTTCTGAATTTCCCTGTTAGGGATGAATATCTCTACTCTAGTCTACTCTACATGCTCATGACCTGACATGTCACAATGTAAGAAAATTATCATGTGTGAATGTGTCCAATGCTACAGTTTTCAATGCTTAAAGAAAATAAATTAAATTAAAATTAAGTTAAAGGGACAACGAGGAGTTTTGGAAAAGCGAAGTGTTTTCACGTTGCCTCCGTGCGCACCGTAGAATTCCTCCACCGGCGCAAGATGGACTCATGTTTTCATTCATCAAGGATTAAAGTCAGAGGTTCAAAGAGGTTCAGTTACGTCGTAGTTCCGACCATAACGCCGCCCGAATCGCCGTTATTCTCATTTGCATCCGCGAAACCGAAAGTAAGGAAACGCTGGTCGGCTCGGTTTGGATGAAGCTCCTGATGGTCAATACATTTCTGAGCAAATAACTTAATCTCAATAATAATTCACATTGTCACAATCATTACATTTGTGCACGAGAAGAGGTAAAAAAATAAATAAATAAATAAGAAAAAAAAAAATCTATATATATATATACTGTATACATTCCATCTTTATGGGCAACCATGTATATGCACAAGGAGGAAATTCAGTTATCAGACCATTTCCAGAATTTTTTTCTAAAGCTGTAATCCTATTTCTCAGAGTGAACGGCTCTCTGGACAACACTGATGCGCTGAAGCTCACAATACAACTGGAACGCTAAAGATAAAAACCCTTCATGCTTACTCTTGTCCAATTAGGCGAGAGGCTTTATGCTCCGTGACATGCGGAGTACAGTAGGAGCTGTAACGGCTAACAGGATGGTCATCTGGCTTCTCTCTCTCTCTCTCTGTCTCTCCCTGAGTCTCTGATGCCGTGTTGCTCTCTTAGTCACAATCAGTGCGTCACGGTTCATGCTGTCATTTTCTAGATATCGTCACTTCAGGTTGGACAACTTGTTGATATCGCTAGACTATTTGCATCGCCGGCAGTTTCTTTACATTTTTTATGCTGAATATCTCTCCTCTCACACTAACCACACAGCACTGTAACATAAAATGCTGCTGCTGCTGCTGCTGCTCTTTAAGTGAAGCGCTATAGATTTGCCCTTTGTGCTCAGATAAATTTGCGCTATTCAATGTGACTGGAACACATAACCTTGCCTCTTAACGGCAGCAGACAGTATAAGTGCTCCACGCAGAGACTCATCACCACCGTCCCAAACCTTTCACAACGTCCACCTTGACCCAGCAGTAAAGGGAGGGCGTTAATATCCAAACAGTGAGCACCTTGCTGATGAAATGCATGACCTCTGGGTAATGAAGTCTTCACGGTTGCGCCACCCTCTTATTTCTCTTTCACCACCTTCTTTCTTTATTCCCGTTTCCCCTTAAAGCGTTTCTTTCTACTTGTTACTTTTTTCCCTCGTGTGTTTCCCTTGTTCTCTCCACCCCCCGTCCCCCGTTTTCGAGAGTTAAGAGTTGATGGGCGCGTGGATGAACCCAAAACCCCAGGCAGGCAAAGCAGCTCGACCGTGGAGCTGCTCGGCAGAGGAAAGAAACTGCAAAGCTGCACTAATAACGTCCCCCTGAATATTTTAGACACAATTTATTTTTAATCCGCCGGCTGGAAATCAGAGTGATTCAGTTCCATATTGCGGCCCCCGGGGGTGTTTCGTTGCTCATACTTTTTTAATGACCACAATTCTGTCCATCCAGAGGGAGGGAGGGAGGGAGCTGCATGGGACACAGTATAGGAGACTGTAACTCTGAAGGTAAAGGACATGAGAAGTCAGCGGAGAGTTCGATTCAAGATGAGATTCTACACTGACACCTGTATCTTCAATATGGCTGATAACCCAACATTAAAGGAATAATAACAGCATTTGAACGTCATGTAATTGCGGGAGAAACTGAAGTCCTTTGTGACGAAGCCTGGCAGTTTGGTTTCTGTATGGCAATTATCAGCATGGAGTGGGTGAAGCTGCAGAAAGCCTCTTAGAGATTACATCAAATTACATCAGAAACACAGTTCGGGACTATCTTGATGGCCTCGAGGTCTAAGATGGTTTCCTTGTGATAAATAACATCATTTTGGGTCAAGTCCAGAGACAGAGACGTGCTGCGTCTTCACTTCGCTATATTAAAGACACACATCATGGCCTATAGGGTTTTACCGTGAGGGGGAGAAAAACAACAGTGGAGGAACGTCCATATACATAAGAGTCTTTATCAGTTGTGCTGAGGGAGCAGGTTGTTGTTCACTCTCAGGCTTTAAGTGCATCATTCATTACTGAGCTTCACTAAGCACCCTCATTGTATTCGTTAAAATTTAATTGAGTAAACACGAATGGTTCTCTTCATCTACACGTGTCTATATTTGGCATCATATGTGACTCATGCCCCATCCTTTTGACTGGCACCTGGAGCCGCCGCCTCCTAACACATTTTATTGTGTTTCCTGAGCTCAGAGTTTCATAAGGGCCATTATTAAAGATTGTATTGCTAAATTAGGGCCATCGGGACCAAAGCAGCTCAGATGTTTTCTCAGGGGAAATGATTGGGGGAAAAAAAAAGGCAGCAGACACATCGACAAAAGGAGACCACTGAGGCACAGCTTGGGGAAGGAATTAAATATTCTGCTTTGCCGCTGACATCATCATCAATATGTATTCATATTCAATGCAATGTGCATTCAGGAGCTACAGAGTCACATTAAGAGGCACCTGCAGAGCATACACCACTAATTCAGATCATCGTCATTAAATCAATAGAGTATGTGTAGTGGAATCACTGCCCCTCCCCTCTAATGATACTGATGCTCTTATTATAACCTACATCTGTGATTTGACTCAAGTGGCGTCCCTCGGAGAGCATATGAATAGACATATCAAGGACACTTCCCCTTCAGGAGTAATAGGTCACATGATGCACTTTGAATGCAATTATTTGAACTGACCCTGAAGGTGGAGAGGAGAAGCATCGCCCCGACTGATGTCATGCTTCGTACAGTGAAAGAACCATAGGTTACCCAGCTGCTCAGATCAGATTAGTCACGTGTGGTTTTATGTGGTCGGAGCTAACGGCTGGAAACACTGGGTTACAACCTCCTACCTCCATTTATATTTTTGCAGAGCTGGAAAAACTTTAAGACTTCCCTGAGTTAAGTTAATGACCAAGGTGCTTTTGACTAAAAGACATTCCCATAAACTGAGGGCCAAGAAATTGCTCTTTCATTTGAAATGAACAAAGCACTCTGAGTGGCCAACTTTGAAATGAACAGAAAGATGAGTTTTTGTGTTCTGAGAGGAAGGATGAAAAGAAAAACTCAGGGACGTCTTTTGCTCGTCAAATCTGTTCAGGTGTTTGTGAACGGGTGTTGATAATGACGCCAAAAACACATTATGTGCAAATGGTTATTTTCAGTTCCAGGCCATTAACCATTAGTCTAAATTCAAATTATTAAACACATCATCAGTTCATTTTCCAGCACGCCGAGCACCTTGATAAGAAGACCTCTGTATGTATGATGTGTCGTGTTGGTTTCACATTGTAGGGACAAATATATTTGAATCCAGTCCCTGTGGTAAATCATTAAAATTTAACTCATAGTAGCCTATATACAGGGCTGTCAAGTCTCACGCATTGAGCGTAAGACACCCTCATTTCAGTCATCTTATACGCTCACATGCCACACATGACATATTTCATGCTGAGAAGTAAGGGAATAATAAAACTTGCCGCACATTAATCTGTTATCTATCAGTGGATGGTGTGAAGGTCCATTTATACAGCTGGCTTGGATCAGCCAATCAGAAAATAGCATTTCTTGTTGCCGGGTAAAGTCTGGGCTTCTGCAACATTGCAAGCACACGTCCTATGAATGCACATGAATGCTCGAAAACATTTAATAACCCAGGTTGGGTTGGTCCGCAGGCTTCCACTTATTTTTCTTTTTTTTCCGCGGTCTGTCCGAGAACCAGTGCTCATGTCTGGCCACATTGGGTCTAAGCTTTAACACCTGCGGATCGGACCTTGTTGGGGCTTTAAGAACTCTTGCACAAATGAAGCAGCTCAGAAACTCCTCAAATGGGCAATCGTGGACTTTGGGGTGTGTTCATTCACAAGGACATGCAGAAGATAGAAATAGACCAGGCCTCTAATTTTGCTTGTTACGGTAGCCCACATATGATGGTCTGGGAGACCGCTGTGGTGCTTAGATGCATCTCAATAAATTAGAATATCATGGAAAAGTTTATTTAGCCAATATTTAATATGGAAGTGTTGGCCAAAGTATGACCATCTACTTGCACTCAATAGCTACTTTGTTGGGGCTATTTGAAAAAATCTCACGCCAAGCTAAGTTCAAAACTTGAGAGCCCTGTAGTAATAATAGTGATATTGCTCTTATAGTAAATTTCCATCAGACATTTCCGAGTCAATTCAATGTCCTGCAAAACAAAAACTGCTTTCTACAACTACTCTACTACTACCAATAATAATAATAAACCACACAGTTAGACCATTTGATATGAAAATGTGTCATGAAAAATGAGACAAAACAAGGAACTGACTCTGATTGGTTGTTCCAAGGTTTAGTAGGTTTTGTTCATGGGCCTTCACTAGGAAAAAAAAGAGAGAAATTGGGATTTATCCTCATCTTACCCTCCTTCTGATGTATGAACTACAAATTGGTCCAAGTAACTGTAACTGTGCAGTGATCGGGATTTTCAGATCTCCAGTAGCCTGGGGGCTGTGCAAGCAGACTGTTCACAGACCCTCCCCCCTTCACACTTATCGTTTATCTGTGCCATATTCTCAACGTAGACGCCTTGTTTTCCAAGGAGTGCTGAAATATTCTAGGGTTGGATGGAGATGTATGAGGTTAGGAGCAGCGATAAGAACAAAGAAAAGAAAGGTAGAAATGAAAATAACTTTTTTATAATCAAGCTGGATGAGACCACATTTAGTCGGTTCATATTTCAAGCCTTGATTCAGGTGCACAGAGTGATTGTTTGTGATTGTCGTAGGAGGAGGAGATTGCTATTGTTGATTGAAATCCTTTTGCAGTTGTTTATTTTTCATCAATGCTGAGTGTGGAGGAGGATTTGCAATCAGGGATTTTTAGTTTAGTTTTTGCCATTTAGGACACAGGATGGAAGGAACGATGTTTAATTGCCAACTCTCAAGGTTCCTGTCTGTGTAATTTATTGGAGCAGGAGCATCCACATCAGAAATCTATTTCTGTCATTATGTTGGTTCATGTCGTTTCCTTGTTTGTGCCATTCCTCACATTCATGTCCAAACAGTTGGTATTTCCATTATACAGTAGGTCCAGTAATGACAATGTGAAAGTTGCTGTCTTGGCGGTGCTCCAGAGGTCCAGACAGGCCGAATGTATTTGTCCGTGCATTTGAAAGGGAAGTAACTATTAAAGATCACTGCCAATTCTGAATATAGCTTTACCTTTTAATAAAGAAAACCCACAATGTTCCTTTAATTAACTGGCAGTGTACTCCTTTTACGGGCAGTGGTCCATTTACTGGCTGCCTGTCAGTCAGTAGAGTCTCTTTTTCTGTCTTTCCAGACATATAGAATAAATAAAATATGAGCAAACCTCAACCCTGATACATTTAGTACAGTGGCTTTTGAATTAGTGTCTTCTCTGCATCTCTTTCCAAAAAACAATATTAAAACCAGCTCCTGTTCTTCCAACAATACTGTACTTTAACCGTAATACAACTGATACCACATCTAAAGGAAAAATAGGTCTTCATCCCTGGCATCCAAACAGGCAATCTTAGAAAAAATGCACAAGTATGGGCTATATCACATACTGACTAAATTTACTTAAAGGGATAGTTCAAATGGCCCATTGCCATTTTTCATTTGGCCAGTGAGAAATATGTTTAGTAGCCTAACTTTTTGGAGGTCACTAGCCAATGGCCGATAAGGTAAAAAGTCAATTTTACACCCTGCTCAAGACAGAGCATAAGACTGACATGGCACGAGTAGAAAAGCAAATACATGTAGTGCTAACCCCCTAAATTCTTGGACAGCTCTGACTGCAGGCAATCACTGTCTGTATTTGGGCTGGGGCTGAAACTGAAAACTCAAATTCTTCTGGTCCAAACAATTTACTGAGACTAAAATGTAACAGACACTTTAAATCTGTTCATAAAGTTTAACCCCTGAGGAGAGATGATAGAGAGGAGTAGAGGACCCAGGATGGCGCCTTGCGGGACACCAGAGGGAACAGTGTGATGCTAAATAATTGACAAATGTTTACAGTGCCATGATATGATTAAAGCAGTGTTATACCATTTCACACAATTATACTCACATGTATGTGTGCGTAGACCCATGTGTAATAAATACATTCATGCAATTAGGGCACTAACCATGCTAATGAATCAATGAATGTATGTTGCAAAGGGTTGTTGTTTACTCAGACCTTTTTTTCCCCATCAATGAATAAAGTTTGAATTATTTATTAAGGTAACAAAGTGACTCACTGAGTATTTTAGCTCAGCTCTTTGTGAGCACTGAAGGATATTATTCAAATGAAACGTGTGTAATGCTCCTGCCCTTATTACCATGGCTAAAAGACTGAGCCTGTGCTCTGAGACACGTTAGCGCGCATTTCAAGGGAGTTGATGTAGACAGTGGAAAGAATATTTTCAGCAAGAGAGAAATTCAGTTCTACAGGGTTAAATTATTAACATAGGACGACAATGGGTATTTTTAGTCACGACCACAATTTATTCTAATATTAATACCATTAACCATACCTGCCCATCATCTCAAAGACAATGGCCCTTTAATTGAATACAGGAACGCTGCAGCATTTTATGCACATTTGCTAACAGAGCGATGATAATTCCCACTGCTGTGAAGATGACAAAAGCTGCCGAGGCCCCAATTGAGAGTCTTATGATGACTTGTGTGCACGTGGCCACCAGGAGATACAGCAGCAGGAAGTTTAATAAGACAGCAGGACTTCACTGACATACAAAATTAGTCATATTAAAGGGAATTTAATTGATAGATTTACACTGATATAATTATAATCAATATTGGCATCATATTTGTGTCATAGATAGTTCTTCTGAGCGTTATTCATTTGCTAATTAGGCAACTTTAATAATTGCTTAGCAGCACTTTTTAAATTGTCAAATGACATCCCCAAACAGTCTTTTATAAATCCCTTATGAGATGAGATTCTGTCTGCACTTTAACCAAAAAAGAAAAGAAGAATGAAAAACGCATCTTGCATTTTTCAATTTCAGCAATTAAATAATGCATCAGTGTGATTCCTACTCGAAATGTGAGGAGGGCGTGTATTGGACTCCAAACCACTGATGTGTTTCAATCTGTCTCTCTCTCTCTCCAAACCACCCTGAGAGCTTCAGCTGTAGTTGTGTGAGGGCCTTCCCCCTTCCTCTAAACGCCGTGGGCGATCTTTTGCTCATTCAACTGTATAACGACAGAGGTGATTGCAAAGACTACCGGGGATCTACGGCAGAGGAGAAAAGAACACAAGAATTCAATAATGCAGAAAATGCTAATGTCCCACTTTTCCCACAGGATTGCTTCTGCTGGTTGTTATTACTCCATCCACTCAGTAGAGAATGACACACAGATACATTTTTCTTCAAATAAAAGTCAGGTTTCCAATAATGGCCTGAAGGGCGTGGTGGACACGAACAAGTGCCTGTCATATACTGTATAACCTTCATACTGGTTAGTCACAATGTACAGTATATTTCTCCTGCTTTGACTGTATGAATTCAACAAGAAAATCATTTATGCTTTCCACACTTTAATAGTACGCTATTAGTCACTATGTATTTGTATCTCTTTTGTTTTGTCATGTTATAAACCTCTTCAGCTGTGGTTTGAATATACAACATTATGGCTCGGTCCCAATTCTCATTTGTAGCCTTTCAAATACACAACAGGAATATCACCGTGATATGCCACCTCACCTGAATTAAAATGCATTTATATCAGATGAGCAATAAAAAGTTCAAATAATTCACTGCTGCTGGACTTATCATCTTTTGTATCAAGATATTAGACTAAATCTGCAAAAAATGCAAAGTGATAATGATGTAATGTTAGTGAATGTAACAAACAGCTACTATTTGTACAGGATTGACAGGATTGTAATAAATGTAACAAAGTAACGTAACATGTTTGCTTTATTTTTAAATCCCTTAGTAATGGCAAAAATGTTAACATTTATGCATCTCTTGCTTGTAAATGTAATAGATAGTGTATCTAGGAATTTTGGGAAATTTGTCAGACCCATTGGTTTATGATGTGGTCATGAACAATCTTTGTTTAAAGGGCCATAGTACCCTATTTTGTTTTAGCTGTTTCTTGTTCTCTACCTCAAAGTGACAATGAAATAATAATAACAGAATAATGTTTTGCAGATCTCATGTTTCACCTAACTGTCTGCGTCTCACTGATTGATTTAACTTTAATTGACGTCCTGTGTCAGCAGTATCTATCTCACTATGCACATTGACGCAGGAGGATAAATGCTCCCTCTGAGCTGTTGTGTGGATAAATGTTTGCGGGTGAAAAGAGTTATTTGTCGACTTGATCTGATGCGACCGCTGATGACTTGATAGTGAATGGTTTATTGTTGATGCCTTTGTCGGCTCGAAACTAAAGGCAGGTTGTGAATTTGTTGCCTTTGTGGCAGCGTATCGGGGGAGACGCAGACAGAGACGGAGAGGGGAGAGAAGAGAAGAGGAGACTAAAGCTGAGATAAATAGAGGTGCTGGGCTAGATCGGGGATAAAGTAGTGGGTGGGGGGTTGGCGTGGGTTTCCATTTAGAAACAGAAAACTGCTGAGGAGCACCTGTCGTCACAATCTGTCCACCTCCACAGTTGCAGCAGCTCTGAGTCTGCTCAGACAGAGGCTGCTTCAAAGCTGTGGCTGTGGAATTCGGCTGAAATGTTTGATGTTGATTTGTATCTCTGCTTCCCTGTATCTCATAACAACTGCATCCCTACCTCTCTCTCCCTCACACACACGACATCTCAGTCTCCTTTTTACTCTCATGCTCTGTTTTGTTTTGCAGCACAATGAGGCTGTGCGTGTCGGTCTCATTCTTTCTTCCTCTTTACTCTTATGTTCTATTATGGA
Organism: Decapterus maruadsi; assembly: GCA_030347415.2. Lineage (NCBI taxonomy): Eukaryota > Metazoa > Chordata > Actinopteri > Carangiformes > Carangidae > Decapterus > Decapterus maruadsi. The sequence goes on from CM064903.1 coordinate 6,786,453, forward strand.
CACATTCACCAGGTAATTCATTCAGTCCATTCCACCTTTTTTTTCTATAAAATGCTGCTGTGTCTTGAATCATTGTCTTTCAAAAAGGTAGACAGATGAAGTTTATCTGGAGCAATGAGTGTAAACATAACATTAATGGGAGTGGCCCCTGGGTCTCCTGGTTAATAGGTTCTGACACCTTGGCATGGGCTTGATAGATCAGGTGCCAAATAGACAAAGGCTGCAGGCATGGAAAGCCTTATTACAGCCTGACAGAGGAGAGTTGCGGCTGAGATCCATCAGCCTCTGGGGAGCCCGGGTGCATGTGTGTGTTTGTAGATTTAGAGAGGGTGGTGGTGTGTGAGGGGGGACATTGCTGGCAAACAGAAATCCGCCGAGTGCCAAGCTTCACACAAGGTGAGGGCTGATTTGCCCTCTGGACTTGTGTGAATATGCAACGTGGATGTTTGTGCGTCTGCCACAAAGAAGCTTCAAAGTTGAACCCGGAGGGAACGCGGCTCAGTGGTATTTCAGCCACATCTGGATGGACTGGAGGTGGATTTGGATAAAAGAGATGTGAGAGAATTTGACAGCATTTCCGATCAGGCCTAATCTGCACAACCTAGTCGGATCATTCATTCATGAACTAATAAAGAACGAAATCTTGGGCTGAAATCTACAAAATAGTTTTTGTATTTTGACTTGGATCAATAGTAAGAATGACAGGCTGCATTTATTACAAAGAAATGAAGAGGTGTAAACAAGTCAATTACGTAGTCAGACCTTCATAAAAGCTCATAATGAGAATTATTAGCCGGGAGTGCAATGAGATGGACGTCATCACTCAGAGGAGACAGACAGGTGGAGACACAGTGACAGAGAAGCATCTTGTGCCGTTAGAGCGTGTTAATAATTTAGTCAGACACAGGCAACAACACACTTTTGTTTTCACCTCTCTTTACTGTCTGATGCGATCAAATCCCTGCACTCGCTCGCTGCCAGGTATGTGCGTTACCATGGTTACCAAATGATCTTGCATAATTTCGTCGACCACCCACGGAGGCGGCTTCAGACCCGTCAGGGTTTTTCGGGCGGTCACGGCGGTGGCAGAGAGTTTATAACATCCCAAAATGAACCAGAGCGATCAAAGACACCCAGAGGAACAGAGATGTGAGAGCTTACCGGGGCCACGAGGCTTTCATTTGAATTCTGCTGTGTTTTTAAAAAGAAAATACCTGTCAATCAAACTGACTGCACGTCAACAAAAACTTAGTGATACGTGTAAAATAAAAACACTTGAAAAAGGTGAGAAAAACAAACAAGTTCTGGGAAAATACTTTTGTCTCCGTTCCAGCGCTGACGTTGCAGGCATACATGCACAGCACGCTGCCATCAACATCAAGCCCTCAACATGCAGAATAATAATGTCCCTATCAATAAATAAAGAGGGCTCTGCTTAGCACACAGCATGAGGAGCAATGGTCTAACCGCGAGTGGAAATGTGTCGGTGAGGAGCATTCCTGGGACGCAGCTGGAAATTATGTTGAGTAACATGCAGCCAAACAGAGGGAGAGACCGTCCTGTGGTCAAAAGGTCATGAGACTATGAGTAGGAGTTTTGGTGACCATGTTTCCTACATCTACACCATTTTCCAATTACAGCTACAGCATAGATAACACTGTCTCAAGTTGCAGTGAGGACCTCACTTCCTATATCCACTGTTAGGTGGTTTATCTTCACTAGTATATTTTACATTTGATCTCATCATCAAAAATAATACATGAATAAATGAATAACGCCGTTACGACTTCCTCTCAGCTCGACAGAGAACAACCCTACTGTATGTTTCAGCCTGTCTTCGTCGTCTCTTCAGGAAACCATCACAGCTCCTGATCACCAGAGCTGCCATGTGCACCTGTGTTGTGTTTGTCCTTAGCACCGATAAATAGGATCGTCCTCCTGGCCTTCAAATCACTGATGGAGCCAAAAACCTGGTGCTGCTTTGACCTGTGTGCCCCCCCAGCTGTCGAACCACCTCTTGTCCAATACATTGGCAGATAATAAAGGTTGGAGGTCTATAGAAAATTGTTAGATCTTTTAGGTGTTACTGGTCTAATACCTCATCATTCAGATCATTCAGGACGCGTATTTCCCTTCCCTGTGTCGGCTCACTCCTGTTCATCCTACTATTCTTACTTTTTATAAGGAATAAAAAAGATGGTTGGTATTCAGGGGAGAAAATGGCGGCGGTCTTGGCGTCAGCAGTGACTTTCCATGGCCAACTAAAGTGGGAAATTGGTGAGTTCAGTGCCATGTCTCGTCCGTCACTGATGGGAATCATCCTGCTAAACAGCAACAGCCCACGTCGTGTCCTCACTCATCCCCACCCACGGGTATTTTTCCACCCAGAAACTGTGTCCTTCTCACTTCCTGTGGTGTCTGGAGGGGGAGAGCATGAATATCCACCTGCATTACACCCCTCTCACAAAAGTTCATGCTGACAGGTGAGAGGAAGTGGTTCCCGAGGCCCACAACGGGAGTTGGCAGTGACAGGATTAGAAGTGGATATGATTACACAAGGGGAAAGAGGCAAAATCTAAAATACTAAAAAGCACGCACAACTAACAAGCCGGCCTTCTACCCAAGCTGCTTACAGTAATACATGTAGGTTGCAACTGCCCTCTGCAGCCTGCAGGACGTTGCTTTCGAGATGTAGAATGTGTAATATAGAAGAGAAACACACATTTCAGGGCCGCTGACTTGTATCACCAGAACAGACATGTCCTGTGATGCAGTTATCAAGTTGCCTTTGCCACATTGGTCTAAAAAAACAAAACAAAGAGTTTTCTTGAACTTAAAATGCAGGCTTTACGTTTATTTGCCTTGGTGCTACTTTTATTCATGGTAAAATAGTTGGTTGTTTACTGTACAAGTGCCACACAAGTGCACTGTTAAATCTTTCCTGCATTGAAAATTGAAAATAAATATGAAATGTACTTAATTTGGACTTTATAAGGTTCAGACCTTTTACTTGGATGAAAGTTTAATAACTGGACCTCAATGAATTTTGAGCTATAGATAGGCTAGATAATCATAATCATGGTCTGTTGAACTGAACAGGAGAACAGGACAATGTAGGCTAGCATCTCTCTTTTAACCATTGTGCTCTTCAGGGGTCAAAAGTCAGTTTTAATGACACCATTTACGTCCTGTTATTAACGTTCAGCGTAGATAACCCAATCAACCTCTGAAAGGCTCCCATCCTGAATGCTCTTTTTGAAAATGTATCATGTCAAAGCGCTCTGATGTTGAACCTTTGTGACAGGGCAGAGATTTCATTTAAATTAAAGGCCTGAAATATGGGCAGAACACGGTGTGAACTCAAGGACATGATACCGATATCATCTATCATATCACAAGGCATTTTCCCTCTGTGCCCCTTCGAACCTGGAATACACTACAGCAGGATGTGAAATTGTCCATCTTGATCTCATTACAGGCTCTTTAACTTCCTGTTATTAATTGTTAGCATATTAATCTGTTTCCACTTGGCACTTTCTCTCTGATCTTGTATTGATAAGACATCTTTCTCTAACTATTTGTTGTAATATTTTATGTCTGTCCAACTTGGTGACTTGTTGACCGATCCCTCACGTTGTATAAAAGCTGTTTCAATCTCTGTTTTCAAATGTACAATCATTTATACTTTCATATTAGCATCTTATTGTGCTTATGAGACACTGACAGCTTCCTGATGAGAGCCACCGAGCACAGTCAAAACTTTTAATCCAGTGTGGAAACACCAGGTGGGTGCATTGCTGGAGGGGCTGTTCCTCAGAGGCTGTTTTCATCCTCTGACAACAAGCTTACCAGTTTTTAGGCTACGTGGCTTTGAGAGCCCGTCCCCAGTCTATTAATTTATGTTGTTTGTCCTAAAGCCCAGCTGTGTCTTTCATGGTGGGCAGCGTGAGCCAGAGCCGAGGGAGGATCTGTGATTTAATGGGTGGGATCTTTGCCCAACAACTTAAAAATGTTTCTCTTTTTTTAAGCTGCTCTAACATAGATTTTACTGCCACCTCTAGTTTTATGTCATATCATGTTTGTTATATCTCTGCTGGGCAACACTTTAATGGCCAGGGCCATGTTTCTTCACAGTGGAACCTCTCAGGCTGCCGTTGTGCAAATTACCAGGTAATAAAGACTCAATATGATCTAATGATTACACAGTATTGCTCACAAGGCTGATACTAAATTGTGTGTGTTTTTTTGTTTTTTTTACTGCCATGACTTGGAAATCACATCAGCAGGAATCTCTTGAGGCTGAACAAGGTATTCATGCGAATGTGCATAGTCAAATACTTTCCACTGTGAAATTAGACAGGGGCCGTATTGAACTCCTTTATCGGAGATCATACAACTGGCGGTATGTTTCTGTGGGAGGAATACACCAGGGCTGCATGCAGGCTACCTCCGTGAATGAATTAGATCCCTCTGAAGGAAAATCAATGGACCTCCCTCTGAGGAGGTGTTTATGAGGGTGAAAACAGAGATGGGATCTTGGTGAGGAGACTGTATAACTGGCCATCCATCCATGGTCACAGTGTCAGTCCTCCTTCACCTCCCCTGTGCCAAGTGTTGGCCTTCTGTTCTACCTTGGCTCTTATAGCCAGTCCATATGTCATTAGCTCTCCTAGGACCTCCACCTGAGAGGATAAAAATACAGAAAAAAAAAACCTAGCTTGCCATATAGGCTACAATGCATTCACTATTTGAATGGTGTGTTTGGGCCTCATGTAAACATGCAATCACAAACAGGTCACACAAGGAGATGGTGAACTTAGGCATAAAATCTGTCAAATAGCCGTGACTGTGGTGACCTTTAGGGGATTTAAGAACCAGAGTCTAAAATACAGGACGTTTCACAGCTGAGAAGTGGCTGTGCTTCATTAAAGAGGAATGATCTGCAGATGTAGAACAGGAACAAATGGGAAATGGGTTTTTTTCTGGGTAGCGGTCAAGCTAATTAGGTTGATAAGAGAAATCTGACTGACGATCTTGGAAAACCTCTTTATACCACCTTTACCAACTCACTTATCGAGTTGAACAATAACAAGAAAATACCAGGGGGAACACAACAGTATGATTAGCTTTTGCAACCGATTAGCACACATCCTCCAAAAGAAACAATCATATAACTCATTTTTCATCTCTCTGATCCTTGAAAAAGCGCACCTAGACACACATAGGTGGACCTTGGTTGTCATGGTTAATATAATGAACCTGTGTCAGTACACCAACTGTCGTCAAGGTTATGACTTTCATGGTTTCATTTGTCTAGGCAAAAAAAAAAAAAAATGTTGGTAGCCTTGGTATACCATAATAAGGACTCGGTTCACTTTGTCGAAGGCTCCAAACAACTTAACTGTTAGTTTCATGTGGGAAAAAAAACTCTGTCCTGCCCAACATCCACCTCAACCTCCTGATCACTGTCATTATACTACATCACCGCTCTCTGCTCCTGTCACCTACCAACAAAATGAAACAACCTGCTATACAAATGATTGATATGCCACTGTTTTAAGAGGACAGACTCCATCAGCATTGTCATGTCCCCACATTAAACCAAATATTTTCTAAAGACTTGGGGATAAATTAAATTGGGTCACTTTCTGGTTCAACAGAGCTACAGAGCTCAGCCACTACACCTTTAACCCTTACCTCAGGCCAACCATATTGCTCCTGAGGTCATGATCCTGAAACAGCCTTTCGTAGCAGCGAGTAACGCCCCCCCGACCACCTTGGTTTCCAAAAATGTCATTATGGTCCTCACACAGACGGAAGTACTTGGCAAGCACACACAAACAAATAGTCACCCTGTCCCTCACCCTCTCATGTACACACACACACATACATATAATCAGCAGCAGCAGAGCCGCTGCTCATGCATAGCTGAAAGGTAGTTTGCCCATGTGAATAGCATCACAATCTACATAGGCAACATAAATCAGGCCAAGCCAACGTGATGAAAGATTTAATCTTGGTGGTCTTCAGTGGACATGGAAGATCCATCTTCCCAGACGAGAGGTCCATTTCCCCTGACGCCCCTGACAATGGCAGCTCCATTGGCAAGTGAGATATTCTGAGGCAGATGGCGTCTGTCTGAAACTGGATTCTTCCTTTGGAAACCAAATGAATCCCATGAAGCTGTGGCCTCGGATACCTATTTATTTCAGTTCCAACTGCAATTAAGTTTTTTTCTCCCAGAAACGTTGACCTGAATGCAGCACCAGTGACAGATACAATCATTTCGGGCATCAATCTATATCAATCTGTGTGTTAACTAAAATTGGGGGCCATTATTAGTAGATCAATGTTTTAAGTAAAAGTGGACTCCAATAGCAGGGACTGACTTTTACAGCTCGAGACTTTTATGTGCAGATGGCGACTGACTGTGACACACCCCACACAGCTGCTGTATAATTTGTCCTTCGTCAGATGAGCTTCGATGTTGTTTACCGACAGCCTATCACATTCATCATTATTTTGAAGGTTCCTTCATTTATCATTTATAGAGCATCACCTCACGGTGGCATTTTGCTGAATTAGGAATCAGCTTGCTAAAGTTTCTGATGTCTTCTCTGTGGCTTTGTTGCTGATTATTTTGACTTTCCTTGGAGAAACCTTGACACGTTGGGCGATGATTTCTGTTTTTGAGGTTTTTTAATGCAGGAGATTTACACAGACCCTCACTGATTGTGTGATGAGGTTATCAAATATATTTAAAGTGTATTCTCAAACAGAAGGATGCACATATCTCCCATATCAATCAGAAATTTTAGGCACTTTTATGAACAGGCTTTGGGATGAGAATGGAAATTCAGTGCAGGGTAACAGTTTTTTGTTAGAATAAACAGTGCCTTGTTTACATTTTCAGAGCCTGATAGAACATTAACTGTGTTATGTAGACTTTTTTTCCATTTTGCACAAAACACCTACACAGAGAGACAATATTAATGTCAAATTTTCAACAAAATGAGCTGACTATAACCTGAAGTATCCTGACCCGCAGAGTCACACAAAAACTGAAGGTGTTGTTAAATTCTGAGTTTATAGGTGCTAATAGGACAACACAGCGATTTAAAATGTTTTATTTTCTTCACTCTGGGTCTAACTTGAATCAATTTGCAGAGTCTTATAAGCCAACAGAGTCTGGGCTGTTGACACTGTAATAAAAACTCCATTTATTGGCTCATACAGGGTTTGTTCTCCCCTGGGTTGGATAAAATAGGAGGAAATACATCCAGGCTGCTTAATTCATCACTACAGTACATTCGTCTAAGGCTGAGTCGTATCTGTGCGTATGATCCATTTCTGTGAGTGCTCCCAGGCCACATGTGAAGATGGCCCTGTATACATCGCCATATATATCCCACAATGTTAAGAGACAGACCATTAGTTTATTGCTCAGCCAGCTTTGGAAAAGCAAGTGAGCGTGAACAAAATTGAAGGGGAGTGGGAAACTATCTGGACTGATCAGTTAAAATAGAAGTCTGTGTCTGACCAGCGATTTTTGTTTTTAGCTGTTCGGACAACAGAGATGATCAAAGATTATCTTGACACATCTGATTGATTGCTGCACATATCAACCTGTCACAGCACTGGGTGGGTGGATGGGTGGAAAGTCATGAATTAAACTAATTTGATCAGAGTGCAAATCTTCAGTTTGCGTTAATGTGAATGTCACCGCGGTTAAAACCAGCTGCCGCGCCTGCTAAGTTGCATCTGTGACATTTGCAGAAGAAATGCCACCTCAAAGCCGCTCGCGCACCTTCGACGTGCTCCGAGCGATGGAAAAAACAACAGAACAACAGCTTGCCATCGTCCGTTACCATGGAAATGTGTTCGACCTCCTTCAAAAAGAGGATCTCTACCTCTTCCTCTATGTCTCTCTCTCTTTTCTGAAGCATGGCGTAGCTTCACTCCATCCTGAATCACACACGATTGTGTAGTCGCTCCCTTGATGAAACACAACAGCTGTTTGTTTTATTCTCAAGGGGGACTTAAAATGGTGGTATGCATGGAAGAGCAGCCCCTTCCCCCCTGCCTCTCACCCACCCACCCACCCATCCCTCCCTCCCTCCCTTTCTCGCGCCAACATGCAGCTACAGGGACGACACGCTGTACTGGAACATGAGAAACCCAGCTAACACTGTTGCCATGACAACCCAGCCAGAGGATAACTGTTTTACAGCACATAACACCACCCACCACCTTGGCTGCCTCACAAGTATGTTGCTCCTCTCTCTCCTCTGTACGGCGGTGGCAGCAGCAGCGGTGGTAGTGAGACGCCGTGGTCGTCGCTCACAGTTCCTAAATCCAACCTGCACCGATTCAACTGACCAGAGTTGCTTCAATTTCCACTTGCCATCACAGCTGAAGGCGAAAAACGACACTAGGCCTAATCAACCGTCCTATTTTTAGACTAATACAAGCACATTAATAGAAAATGTCATATCTGCATGGTAAATGTCACTGAATTTTAAAAGATGAACCCCCATCAATAACATCTGAATTACTTTACAGACATCGTTAGACAATATGGCTTCGGTTTATCATGTTGTCGTGCAGCTTGTGGCAGAGCACAGGAAATGTAGACAATAAAAAGTCTTGCATAAATAACACACACGCAATGAATTAGAGCTATGGAAAGGCAAAGAAAAGAATCATATTGTGACAAATACTGCAACTTTAAACTATGATGATGTTCTGCTGTGACACATTTTTACCTTCACAAAAAAAATAGCAGCTCTGATTCTGGATATTACATTGGGCTGTAATGAGTTTTGGTTTCAATACTATTTAAATTTATGGCGACCATGGCTACAGCGCGGAGCCGCCTCAACGTTTGATAGATAGCATGCTAGGTGGCTAACAATAGGCTACGCAAAGAATGTTGGGATACGGGAGGCCACGATGGAGAGGTGCGGTGCGTCCTCCTAGAACCGGCAAAGACGGGCTGCATCTAGAGGAGAATTCGAATTGGGACAGGCCTTGTCGCGACGCTGTGACGTAATCGGCCTTCGGTAGTCTACACAAGGGTGGTATAGCTACACCTGGTAAAAATGTTAAAAATGGCCATCAGGTTTAGGAAAAGATTGAGATTTGGGTTGAAATAAATTCTTCCTCAAGGTTAGACAATCTCAGTTGTCATAATAATAATTGGTTAACTTTGTACAGCTCAACAACATGGAAACACCACATGTTTCCTTTTGCCCTGTCATACACAGGTCGGTTAGCCTACTAGATGTTGCCTAGTAACACAACTTAACAAAGGCTCATTATTACCACAACCAGCTTTTTTTTTCCAGGGATATTTTCTATGTTTGCAAATGATTCTTCTTATCATTATTATTTGTATACCACTAGTCCTCCTGATAGTGCCAATATTATGATCAATTAGCCTATAATATAATAGTAAATCACAGAGGCCTGTTTTTCCCCACTGTATAGACTGAATACATGCTTTTAGTATCATCATTCATGTCACAACACTAATCAGTTTGCATATTCACCCCGACAACTAGATAATTGATTGGCCAGCGGGAGAAGGCATTTTGGGTTAATTTACTCCAATAGTGAATCAATTATCATCCATCTCAGCCCGTGTTAACAATCTCTGTAAATGAGCTGCATGTAATGTTGGGAGTTTCGAAAATGTCTTTCAGGCACAGTTGTGAATGACTTCCGCGATCAAAGACGACAACTCCTCATGTAATCTGATGCAATGACAATGTAAGCACTGTGTAAACATTTACTGACACCACGTCTGCGTCTTCATTTGAGTCGTAATGACTGATTCCAAATCTTTAAGCTTCTTACCGTCGATACAATCAACTGTATTGATTCCTATCGTGCTGTAATTAATGAAGTTAAACAATTAAGTGAGAGAGCTATTTAACAATTCCACAAAAGGAGACTCATTAGCAAACATTAGGAATTCAACTTTGTGATCTCGCTGTCTCTCGTAACACAAGAGAAGTAACACAGTGCTCTGCTGCCGGCGCACAAACAAATCCCTGTCCATGTCCATTGGAGTCACTGTGATGTAAATGAATGTGATCGTCTATTAGCATCGCTGTCTTATAAGCGCAGGTCTGTGCAGGAGGACTGGGCGCTGCCGTCCTCTGCCCTTCATCCCCTTTGGCAGTGAACCTGTTGAAGAGCTGTTTTAAATAGCAGAGTTTTTTTTTTTAAACAAAACTAAACAGCTTTTGGAGATCTGCCATTTACATAACATCTCCCATGCACGCTTCATTGGCTTCTTAAACGGGTGAAGCGTCTCAACGTGACATGAAACGTCACCTTGATTGCATTCGGGTGACATTTAAGCAAGGTGTCACCTTCATTATGTTTAGCAGGCGGCAGACTGACAGCTGAGCGCTGGCACAAACTACAGATGGAGCTGAAAATGCAGCTGGATACAAGCAGAGAAAAAGAAATTAAAATAAATCAAAGGTGATTTCCCACTTGATATTTTAACATATATATAAAAAAATGACTTTATGCTCAGGATAAACCCTCTCATGTTAATCTGTGAAAAGATTACCTACAAGTATGGGGTGGGACTATGGCTTTAAATATATAATAGTGGAGTGACAATGAGTTAATGAAATTTGTAACCCCTTCTGGTGGCAAAAAAAAAAAAAAAAGGTGTCTTGCATCTCGAATCTGCACCATCATCGCTGTGTGAGCATTTCTGTGCCATCGCTGCATTTTAATGAGGACGAGGAAGACACTCAGGCCTCGCTTAATAAACCTGAAGATGAAACATCGCCCTGGCTGCGCTATTGATGTCTCCTATTTGAGGTGGCAGATTCAGGACATTCCTTGTGTACCTTCTGTCATCGTTAGCCTCAGCCCGGGCAGGATCCTATCAGGACGACCAACAATAGGAAACGCTGGAAGGGAGGGAGGGAGGGAGAAAGAGAGAGAGAGAGAGGGAGGAAGTTGGCACCTCATGGGCTGATTGCTCACACGGGTGAAGATTCATTTTGGTTAACCATCCCTCCGTGCCGTGATTGGCTGAACTAATGGCCCATAAACACACCTGATTACACAAAGGTGGTGAGACTGATTTGGTGGAATGATAGCATTGCTCCCGGGGGGAGTGGAACTTCAATAAGTCATTTCCACGTTGCAGAAGAAGCAAAAAATTGTGTCAAAGGTTGGTTCACTTTCTAACAACAGCAACGAACGAACGAACGCGGAGCTGGTCGCATTAGCACGCCGCTCTAATCTGCACATGAGGTTGAGAAACAACTTCAAAAGCAATAAATGGCAAGAAACCTCAGGCTGCAACTAATGTGAACAAAAAGGGGCAAACGTATTCAGCGTAGCCATGAGACAACGCTAACCTTTAACAATCCCTTGGTCTTCAAGTAAAAGGCTGAAGCTGCAAAGTGGTGGGCTCCGAGGAAAACTAATTACGGTTATGCAAATCTCTTTATTTTGGTTGAAGAGTCCAACAGCAAATTTCTTTGTAAACAAAAGAGAATCCAGTGAATTATTTAGCACCAACACAAGAAATTCAGTTGTATCAGCTAGGCCTAATTAAAGTTTTTTTTGGTGATTTTTGGTCTTTTCTTGTTTTCAGTCTGTGGGGTACTCACTTCTAATTTTGCTGCTAAATCCCTCCATTATTAAAGGGATGAGGGAAAAAAAAGACAAACAATAGGAAGGCTCAGGCTTCAGCACCTTAAAGCTGTGGAGTGACACTAACTCTCTCACTCCTCTGTCCCAAATTCCAAGACTTTTCTATTTTCATTTCATTTTATGCAGTGGTTTCATATTGAAGGCACTCAGTTTATGTCATTTTTCAGGCGTAAGTTGAAATTATTTTTGAAATTTCCATATCAATAAACATGGTTGACGGTGATAGTTTACTATTAGCATTGATATTATGATCCTTATTGTTAATGGTCCAAAAAATCAATAAGATATTTGAGATATGCAGAGATTCAGGTTCGTAGTTTCACTGATGCTTCCAGAGCATCTTCAGTTTTCTAGTTTTCAACAAGTCAAAGACCAAAAGTTTCTGCAGTAATTTAGTGCAAACACACCAGGGCAAACAAAATGTGTATGCTGACAAAAACAAACAGAAGACGCCTGTTGGAGGTGAGGCCTAAACTCCATCCAGGCTGCGAGCCACCAGACAAAAGTCTCACTATGCAGCATATCTGGGGTTGACCAGATGTGTCCAGTGGCAAAGCCATCTGATGCAACTCAGCACCAGATGGTGAGCAGTCGCTCTCCTGAATCCTCCACCAAACTGTTTAAATCAGGATATGAGAGTGGAGGGGTGGGGTGAGGCGGAGGGGATGTGGGGATGTGGGGAGGAGAGCTGTGTGATTTTTGCCTGGAGCGAGAAGCGGCTTTTTAGAAAGTCAAAGTGTTTTTGTGTTTTCAAGACAGCAGCCTCCATCTCAGGAGTACGACACACATCACATATGCACATAGGCCTACTGTACAGTGAATGTAGGTAGAAAAAAACAAAACAACAAAAAAAAACATCAAAGTTTGAAAATCTGGGCTGAATTCAAACACTGACAGAAAACCTCGATTCATTCCCACCACCCCACCCCCCGAGGGAAAGTCACAGTCACAGTGGAATCACAGCAGCAGGTTTCCTCCTGTGTGTGACAACTGCTCCTGTGTAGCTACTGTGACTGTCCCACTATGACATGAACATGACATTATCCACTGCCAATCTTGCAAGAGGAGTTCCTTATTAGGGCACCGGGCCATTGCCCAGGGCACTGGTCCCAACAGCTATGAAATAGCTGAGGGACCAGTGCCCGGGCAAAAATTTTTCCTAGTTATTATTTTTCCACAAAATTTTCGGTTCGCTACTAGTCAATATATATATATATCAAAACGTGCGTCTTGATCGGGATCGTGTTGCTATTACTTTTCTAAGCAGTTCACGAATTTTTCGCGACGTAAGTCGCGAAAAACTGCGCAAAATTTTGCATTGAAGTCAATGGGACGAGTGAAAAAAAAAGAGCAAAAAAGACCAAACATTGGAGTTTAACAAATGTCTACTGCTCAGGCATACTTTCACCTAGAGACTCCGTTTAAACTTTAAATAGTAGACACAAGTCTTGTGTATTGGTGTATTACTCCACGTGTTGATAGGTTGTATACAGTGGGTGCTAGTTTCATTTGGACGTTTGCCTCACGGTGACCGTGATTCACGCAGTGCGTGAAACTGCAGGTCACATTGTAGCCACTAGATGGAAGCATCGTACTGAGAAGATGTTTACGTAATTCCGCGTTTGACCACAACGTAGCTGCAATGAGAGAGTGGCGCTGTTCCCAGACCATGGCTATTCAGCTGCAGCTATGGTCGAGAGAGCAAGAGAGTGAATGGACAGAGAGACCGCAACGCCGCTCAGTCACATCAATGCCGATTTTATTTATTGTGTCACAGTGGTTACGTTCAACAGGATCAGTGGTTCTCTATTATATATCTATCTATTTTCTGCAAGCTCTTGTGAACAACCACCTCATAGCCGACGATCGCTCATTTAAACCGTTTCTAAACTGCTTTGTCCGTGCCAGCAGCCTGGACCCGATGCGACTGGACTTTTGTTAACAGTGACTTTGTTTCAGCTAATAGCAGCAGGTTGTTTTAATGCCTAGTAGTGGCCGATACAAAGTCGATTGGTTTAATTCATCCATCATGTTGTAACGGGTGGTAAATTAAGGTAAAGTAAAAAATAAAGAATAATAACTAAATAAATGAGGTCTCTTCTGGGGAGCCACTAGCCACAAACCACAAGCAGGTGTTTACAATACAAAGTGTTTATTAAAAATGGTGATAGGCTGACATTATGCAGAGTTCAATAAAAAGGGAGTCCATTGCATGGAGACGTTGTGGAGTTGATGGTAGCAGAGCGGAGTCCTCTCTTCCTCTCGATACGTGCGCGGGTCCCGGCGTCACCTCCAACAAAGAATAATCAATCAATACACTGAGTGCTCGAGAAACCCCTTTAAACTAATAGTCAATGTCCACACGCAAATAATGAAATCAAACTGCAAGCAAAATAAAGTGCAAACCAAAAACAATAAACAAAAGCAAAGGGTTTCTCTTCTACCCTCAGGGGAGTGAAATAAAAGCGGTACTTAACTCGGAGGAGGGGTGAAGCTCGCCTCTACCCCTCCACGTTTCCCGCGGTGCGTCTCCCCTTCTCCTGCAGTCGACCAGCGCCGTCTGTGGCTCGCTCCGTCGCCGCGGTGATTCTCCGGCCGTAGGCTGGATCTCGTTCCCCTTTCTGCTTCGGGTCGTGCCGCGCTCCGTGCCGTGCTCCGTCTCTCGCTTTCTCCCCTCTGCCGTGTCCCAGGTGTGGCTTCTCTTTTGTTTCCTGATTCCAGGTGGCTTCCGGGGCAGTGCTGGGTCGCGCCAAACTCTGCAAAGAGAAAACAAACAGCGCCCCCTTCCCACTGGTCGACCTGGGTGTAGTCACCCTGTGACACTCCCCCCATCTCAAACAGTTCTAGTCCCCTAGAACGACTCAATTTTGGTACCTTGCAGGCATGCGTCTATGTTCTCTCTGAGACCGTCTCAATGGGGGTCTCTCTGCTTCTTGGGCAGCATCGTCAGGATGTAGAGGGAGGGGAAGTGCAAATCCCCAAACTGGTCTGTCGTCATGGGACCCGGGGGTCCTAGGTCCTGCATTTTCCTCTGTTCTTGGAACTAAGGCAGGAAGGCAAGGACGCAGGCTGTTACGGTGGAGGACACGTTCTGGGCCAGCCTTGCCTTCGGGACGTAGTGTGTAGACTGGGCGGTCGGGGTAGGGTCGTGTCACTACAACATGGGGTTGGTTTTCCCATCTGTCACTCAATTTTCCTTTTCCTTGTCTCCTCTGGTCTAAGACCAAGACACGCTCTCCTGGGAGCAATGGGGCCTCTTGAGCAGTCCTATCATAAAGTCTCTTGTTCTTTTCAGCTGCCTTGTGAAGGTGGTTTGTGACCTTGTTGTAGGCATATTGAAGCTGTGTGTTATGCCTTTCCACCCATTCTGCTGTGGTGACTGTGCTAGTTGGGGCCGGTGTTCCTGTTATCATGTCAATCGGGGTTCTGAAGTGACGGCCAAACATGAGGAAAGAAGGGGCGTAGTTGGTGGAGCTATGGATGGTGTTGTTGTAAGATTGGGTCAGACCTGGTAAGTACACCACCCAGTCATTGTGTTGTTCAGTTTGTAGGGTCCCCAACAACGATAAGAGTGTCTGATTAAAGCGCTCGCAAGCCCCGTTTCCCTGAGGGTGGTAGGGGGTTGTGTGGGTTTTGTGGCAGCCATACACTCGACATAACTCTTTTACCAATTTGGACTCAAAGTTAGGGCCTTGGTCTGAATGGAAAGTCTCAGGACAGCCAAAGGGCTGTATCACGTGTGTCCACAAAGCACGGGCTGTAGTCAGAGCAGTCTGATCAGCGGTTGGAATTGCCCATGCGTACTTGGTGAATAAATCAGTAACAACAAGAATGTTCTGATATCTATCAGTGGGACGGCTGAGCGTAAGGAAGTCCATGGCAACAATATGCATGGGTGCTTTTGGGGTTAGAGGGACGAGGGGGGCTCTAACATTGGCTCTCGCTTTGTGAAGGGTGCAGCGGGGACAGTTTTGTGTGTAAGTTTGTACAACCTGTTCCATCTGGGGCCAATAGAAGTTCCTCCGCAGTAGTGACAGCATCCGTTCTGTTCCTGGGTGTCCTGCTTGTTTGTGGCATGTGTCCAGTAGGGTCTGGATCTTGGACTCTGGTACCAGCACCTGTTTCAAAGTCTCAAGAGTTGATGGATCATATATCCTCCTACACACAACTCCTTCAAACAGCGCCAAGCGCTTCCACTGGCTTAATAGTTTCTTTACAGGTTGTGTGAGTAACAGTCTTTGTGCTGCAGTGGGTAACTCACCCTGTTCCAGATAGCCACCAATCTGACGGAGAGTGGGATCGTCTTTTTGTGCTGTCCTCCAGCGATCAGGATCCCACCCCCAGCTTGTAAAGCAGTCGTCCTCTCTGCTAGGGGCTTGTACAACTGTCACTTGTAGGTTCTCTTCACGCCCATTATGAGCTTCCGTTGGGCCTGTCGGGGCAGTGGAGAGTCTAGACAAGGCATCAGCGTTAGTATGATCCCTCCCAGGTCGATGTTTAATAGTGTAGTCAAAATTGGCAAGCTGAGCGACCCACCTTTGTTCTACAGCTCCCAATTTTGCCGTCTGTAGATGTACTAGTGGGTTATTATCTGTCACAACAGTCACTTTAGCACCCCACAAGTAATCTTTAAATTTTTCCCCCATTGCCCACTTCAATGCCAACAACTCAAGTTTGAAAGAGCTATAGTTCGCATCATTACGCTCTGTTGGGTGGAGGCTTCGACTGGCATATGCAATGACTTTTTCCATCCCCTCTTGTTCCTGTGCTAACACAGCACCCAACCCAAGGTTGCTGGCATCTGTGTAGAGGATAAATGGCTGTGTGTAGTCTGCATAAGCCAAGATGGGAGCTTGTAAGAGTTCTTGTTTTAGCTGTTTGAAAGCCATTTCACATTCCTCAGTCCAATGAATTGAGTGGGATTGTCGCCCTCTGCCCCGGCCTGTTCCCCTTAACAGTTCATTTAGCGGTTTGGCAATCTTTGAGAAATCTTTAATAAAACGTCTGTAATAGCCAACAAACCCCAAGAATGATCTCACCTGTTTGATAGTGGCAGGGGTGGCCCAGTTCTGGACTGCTGCTGTCTTTTCTGGGTCAGGCGCAACTCCTTCGCTGCAAACTTGGTGGCCCAGGAACTTCACTTCTTTTTGGAACAGTTGGCACTTGCTGGGGCGGAGCTTGAGGCCATAGCGACTGAGGGCCCTGAAGACCTCCTCTAGATGTTTCAGGTGAGCTGGAAAGTCTTTAGAATACACAATTACATCGTCCAAATACACAAGTGCGGATTCAGTCAAGTGGTCACCTAGGCAGCGTTGCATGAGTCTTTGGAAAGTAGCGGGGGCATTACAAAGTCCAAATGGCATTCTCTCAAATTCAAAAAGCCCAAAAGGGGTGGTGAATGCCGTTTTCTCTCTGTCATCATCTTCAACTTCGACTTGCCAATAGCCACTGGCTAAATCAAGAGTTGAGTACCATTCAGCTTGTGTGAGGCTGGTAAGAGAGTCTTCAATGCGGGGGAGGGGAAAGGCATCTTTGTGTGTTACGTTGTTGAGTTTGCGGTAGTCTACACAGAAACGCCATGCTCCACATTTCTTCTGCACTAAGACTATTGGTGCAGCCCAGGGACTACTACTCTCTCGCACCACACCTGCTGAGAGCATGTTTTGTAGCAACCCACGAATCTCTTTGTAAAGTGTAGGTGGTATAGGCCTATACCTCTCTTTAATAGGTTCTGCATTACCTGTGGGGATCCTATGTTTCACTACATTAGTGCGGCCATAGTCTTCCTCATGCTTAGAAAAAACATGGTCCCACTTTTGGATTAGCTGATCCAGCTGTAGTTGCTGTTCCCCAGTTAAACAGTCACTTTTAAGAGATGGGGACTCTGTATTTTCGCCCTTAGCTTGTGTGATCTCATCCTCAACATTTACAAGGTTAACTTCAACAATCCCCGGACACACTTCAATAAGGGATACTTCTGTATCTGTCCTAACCTGTTCTGGGTGTACAGAGCAGACATTGGCCACTTTCTGAAATTTGTGTAGGACTGTGGGAAAGGGGTTGATGTTTCTCACTCTGATAGGGAACCTACCTTTCTTTAGAGTAACTAAAGTCCTTGCTACCTCAACGCCCTCTGCTCCCTCTAAGGGTTCTACTAATGCACACTGCTGTCTATAGGGGTGGGATGGCACTTTTGCCCACAACATCACTTCACTTTGTGCAGGGATTGTTATGTGAGAGCGATAGGCTAATCGAGCTGTACTCTGCCAATTTTCTCTGGTCGAGGCGGCTTGGACACGTTGACAATCAACAAAAATCTCGTTCCAACTTTTCTCTAAAGAGGTGCGATTAGTTTGGTGTGAGTTTGGGTGTTGTCTGTTAAAAAGTTCTTCCCAACAGTCGCTTATCACATTCATGCCTAGAATGGCCTTTTTGTCACCAATGAAGGCATCTCGAACCACGACTACACCGCGGGCTGGGACTTGGACTCCCCAACCTGAAAATCTGCAACAATATAACCAGTGTAGGGAATGCTCAATCCATTTGCTGCCCTGAGTTTTAGCCAGGACAACGCACCTCTCTGTTCTTTACCTTTAAAGAGCTTATCACACAAGCTCTCACTAAAGAGAGTGACTTGGGACCCTGTATCAACTAAACATTGTACATCTACATCATCTACTTTAACAGTCACTTGGGGGCAGATTCCTGAGATTTTAACATCATGATTGGGAGGGTCAGCTTTGGGGGATCCGGATACCTGACCCACGGTGGCCGGAGAAGCTAAAAACCCCGAGAAGTGGGTCTAGATGAGCAATTGCGACTAAAATGCCCAGGTTCATTACAGTGGTTACAAATCGGGCGCCCTTGGGAGTCCCATCTATTCTTTGAAGGGCCAGCTCTAGCTCTATACCCATTACGATTAGGATTGTGTATGTGTGTGTCAGAGAGTGGAAGTGGTGGTGTATGTGTGGTTGGTTTGACATTGTCTTTGAGTTCTGCCAAAATTGTCTTTGTCATCTCTGATACGTGTTCTTTTACCTCTTGGAGGATCTCATTACGCAGCTCTTTCTTCCAGTCCATGGCAGGGGATGCGGCGTGGGGTGCCTGTTTGTGCACTGCTAAGCAGGTGGTCGGCAGCCATTGTTCATCCCGTTCCTCCTCCAGTGCCATCGCCTCCATCTTTACTTCGTCGAAAGAGAGTCTCGGCCTATTCCTCACTTGACGGCGTAGCTCTTGTCGAATGGGGCCTTCTCTCAACCCCATAATAAACTGATCCCGCAGCAGGATATCTCCTTCACCAAGGGCAACGTCCTCCCTCTGTTTCAGTCTGGAGAAAAGCTCTCTCAGACATAGGGAAAACGATCTCAGAGTCTGTTGAGGTCCTTGCCTACAGTTAAAAAATTGTGTGCGGAGGGTGGAGACATGAACATTATCACCATACAATGCAGTCAACACATCGAATATTTTCTGTGGTGTGTCTCTACAGGCCTTCTCTAGAGTCAGAATTTCTCTTTTCGCTTCTCCATCTAGCAAGCCCAATACAAAGTCTGCTTTTTGTGAGTCACTAATGGGCTGCAAATTTATCATAGTGGTCACTTGTTGTTTCCATTCTCCTAATTTAATTTCTGAGCCTTCACCATTAAACTTTTGTAACCAGGGCCCCCCCATAAAAAATGGCATCATCATGAGAGGCCCTGCGGCCTGTGCTTCACCTTGCATGCTGGATGGGCCAGCTACTCAACCCAGAAGAGATCCTGCCAACAACGCCAAATTGTAACGGGTGGTAAATTAAGGTAAAGTAAAAAATAAAGAATAATAACTAAATAAATGAGGTCTCTTCTGGGGAGCCACTAGCCACAAACCACAAGCAGGTGTTTACAATACAAAGTGTTTATTAAAAATGGTGATAGGCTGACATTATGCAGAGTTCAATAAAAAGGGAGTCCATTGCATGGAGACGTTGTGGAGTTGATGGTAGCAGAGCGGAGTCCTCTCTTCCTCTCGATACGTGCGCGGGTCCCGGCGTCACCTCCAACAAAGAATAATCAATCAATACACTGAGTGCTCGAGAAACCCCTTTAAACTAATAGTCAATGTCCACACGCAAATAATGAAATCAAACTGCAAGCAAAATAAAGTGCAAACCAAAAACAATAAACAAAAGCAAAGGGTTTCTCTTCTACTCTTCTGTATGACGATTGATGCTCAGGGGAGTGAAATAAAAGCGGTACTTAACTCGGAGGAGGGGTGAAGCTCGCCTCTACCCCTCCACGTTTCCCGCGGTGCGTCTCCCCTTCTCCTGCAGTCGACCAGCGCCGTCTGTGGCTCGCTCCGTCGCCGCGGTGATTCTCCGGCCGTAGGCTGGATCTCGTTCCCCTTTCTGCTTCGGGTCGTGCCGCGCTCCGTGCCGTGCTCCGTCTCTCGCTTTCTCCCCTCTGCCGTGTCCCAGGTGTGGCTTCTCTTTTGTTTCCTGATTCCAGGTGGCTTCCGGGGCAGTGCCGGGTCGCGCCAAACTCTGCAAAGAGAAAACAAACAGCGCCCCCTTCCCACTGGTCGACCTGGGTGTAGTCACCCTGTGACAATGTTCACATCAAAGGAGGCGTGTGTTGAAAGCGAGGCTGGGTGTGTGATTTTACTGTATCCACTTCATGACTAGGCTACATTATGAAAACACATGAGTCTATACCACTGTACGCTACATTATTAGTGGGGGACACACCGGCCCACGTTATGTACGGTATCACGTTACAGCCGCAGTTGTGAGTGAGTCATGTCGGGACCAGAGCGATTGCTGGGACAACGGGACAACCAGGGTTCATGAATCCGCTCCACAGACCCAGGTCCCCGACTGCTGCCGCTGCCGCTGCTCCGGCGGGGAACGCAATGCTCACTGCCAGGATCCACACCGGAGCAGCGGCTGCTGGGGGCGGCCAGGCGGGGAAGGCGATCAGTGAGCTTCGCCGTCCCCATCGGAGCAGAGCGGTTTGTTATCGCTCTGCGCCGGAGCAGTGGCGGCGGGCGGCCAGGCTCACACACCCAGGGAAGGCCATCCAGTTAGGAGGAGAAACTCTCTGCTTCTACTGAGTGGTTTGTTGTTTGTTGACTTCACACCATGTATTTGTTTTCTCCCGGTAGACGTGCACCCCCAATCAGAACACTTCCCGACCCCCAGACGTACATAATGTGTTTTCCATGTAAACTCGAAGGATAATATTTCAATTCTGTATTATTTAATTCAGAATATAATTGCGCATTAAAAACATAGCCTATAATGTAAACAAGTAGCCTAGCCTACGCCACCCGGGTTTCGATCCTCAGTTATCTGTGTGTGGGGTAGGCTATCTGCTCTAGGCTACTGTGGGGGGAGGGGGCAGCCGGGCAGGACTTTTGTCTGAGAAAGAGTGAAGTAAAGCAACACATTCCTCCAGCTGGCTGTTTTTCTACCAGTTACAGATAGTAGCCTATTGCAAAGTACCCTATGAGTTGAGACACATTAACACCTATTCATCTCCGCAACACCCATCAACATCTGATTTACATGTCGACTGTTAACACATGGCGATTGGCCATTCACGCTGCTTTGTTCTTGGTTTCGGCCAATCAGCTTGTAAGCACATGGCTAATTATCAGCTTTCAATCAATCGCATTGTTTTATTGTGAGTGTGTGATGTGAAACATCTACGCAGTCAAACAACAAAAAGAGCAGTCTATTTCTCCCTCCTCTGCCCCGTTTCTGTGAGGCTTTGCTCATGTGATTTAGTTTTTCGAAATATTGTAGGCTAGTTTGCAGGCAGCTATTGTCCCCTTTGTAATTTCTCCCTTCAAATATTTCCAATTGAGACCCCATGTGTTTATGTTGTGGAGCAGTGCGTCTCTGAATGCAGCGGAGAAGCTCTGTGACACTACTGTGTAGGCTGACAACCAGTGAGTGCTCGGTGGCAGCGCCGCTGCTCGTTGGAAACAGCTGTAATAACATACTTTCGGGTCCTGAAACGTTTGTAATTTCTCTGGAAAAGGTCGCTAGATTTGTCGCTACTCGCTTTTTACAAAACAAAGTTGCCAAGACTGTTTGGAAAATCGATAGGTTGACAACACTGCGCTCTGCTTCTCTCTCTCTTCACGCTCTGCGCCGGTGGGGTTCGTTTACATTCAGCACCAGGTTTGACCGGAGCGGAGCTTCCAATGAGCCCCGCCCCCGCGGGCGCACGAGCAACATGGGACACGCCACGCATCAACGTCATCTTGCGGTCTGGCCCAAAGTATAAATCAAATGCACTCCTCCTGCTGCGGTCGAGTTGAAAACAGCGACACTGAGCTTCCAAACCGTACATTGAGTTTCAACCAAGATTCCAGCGCAGCGGCAGACAATTTCAGCGGCGGCCGCCTCTAAATTCATGCAGAATAAAACCTGTTTTTAGACAAGATTGAAACCCCCCTCAGATTTTGCTTTTGAGTCTTTCAGGGGAGTCGAGGGGTTAATCGGGGGGGGCCCCTCCCTCCTTGTCCAGATGCGTTCCATGGCGATTTTCATACGCACACCAAGCCTCGCTTTCAATAAAACACACGCCTCCTTTGATGTGAACTGGCACAGAGCGTGAAGCTGGGTTGATAACTGTAGCTGCGTATCGTGTTAACTCGGACCGGGGCTTGGGGTTTTGACCCGGACTCCCTCCAGTCCAGGCCGGCTGCATGGCTGACGGTGTCACCGGTCTCATTACTGGCTGTTTGTGTTGTCTGTCAAAACATGGATGAATGAAACCAATCGACTTTGTATCGGCCGCGTCTTCTATCAAGGGAAAGTTATTCTATCCTATGTTTTATCGCCCAGCCCCAAAGTGACACAGACCCGTTCATTCACAAGAAATCAAACAGTTCCACTCTCATACATGCTGCGCAGTGAGAAATGCTGCACTACTGTAGCTACAGTAGTTGGCTCATTTTAAAAACACAGACGGGTGTGTTTGGAGCTGACGAGACAGAGGACCGAAAAAAGAGAGTGAGAGTATAGCTGCCGTTGTTGTCATTGAAAGACTATTATATTGCATTCCCCATTCGTGTTCACTGCTGAGGCGTTTTATCCTGCTCACAGATGCCACCTGGCGGTTGTTTGGGCGCACGCAGCTTCTGGTGAACTCCTCCACAAAAAATCCGCCTGGCTCTCCCGTGCCTCACGCGTGAATCTCGCGTGAAATGCTCCAAATGAAACTAGCACCCACTGTAGTTTTTGATCAATCCCTGATCAATGACCATGATCATTTTTGGAGAAATTATGAGATTATAATGGGTGTGTATTGCACGGAATGTTCGTGCTAGAGTGCGTGATGTCATCAGCTAGAGTGGGGGGAGAGCCCAGAAAAACTCCTGATTCTTTCTCTTTCCACACTCCTCTTGGACACAATTTACACTGTACACACATAATTTTTCACAGTTTTGTAGACAAACTTGTTGTGTCTCCCACAATGTGTTCAAAATATCAGAGAGACTTACAGAATTTGAATTAGCAGCCTCTGAGTGCGGCCATGTCTGTCTCTTTTCCTCATTGACTCCAATACAAAAATTTTCTGAGAGGAGCAGAACGGACCGATGTTTTAAAACTGCCCGTGTCGCCAAAATATTTACTGTAGAAACACCAAATCGTACCAGAATTTTCAGGAAGGCCTTAGGGCACCGTTGATCCGTGTCTTGTTCTGATAGGAGCTACCGTTTTGTCAGAATAAGCCTAAATGCGAGACCAGTGCAGAGGCAGAAAATCTGTCTTTTCTCTACGTTTCTGTCTGCCTCAGCCTGGGGGGCCCCTATCGTCATTGGCAACCAGCTCAAGTTGTCATGGTAACCTCTGATCCTCAGGCCAGGGTCGTTAACTCCATAAACAATCCACCTGGAGCTCGTTAAGATGTTTGTAAATATAGACACACAGCTAAATCAGACTGATACAGGATGCAGATCAGTCACACACACAGACTCTAGAACCAGCTTCATGTCATTACAGTTACACACACACACACACACACATTAAAAACACACAGGTAACATACAAATGCGTGTCAGCGCGCACTCCTCTCCCACACTCTAACACACACAGGTAACTTCCTGTGATTACAGTTAAAGACACACAAACACATCAAATGCGCGCGTAAGCGCGCACTCATCTCTCTCACTCTAACACAGGTAACTTCATGTGATTACAGCTCCTCCATATCAGTGCTTATAGAAAGATGATCATGTGTCTGATCAGCTCTGTCTTGACCTTAAGATGGTGGGTTTGATTCCCATGTTGACAGAGATGGTTAGAACGGCAGTAGCCCTCGGTGCCCTTTCAAAATTTCCCGAGAGGAAATTTTCTAGTTGACTATATGGTTACATCAGCCTTTGATTTGTCCATCATCTACAGTAATTTATGTGGATTTTGGACTATCACCCAAGGATCTATACATGCTATCACCACATCATATCACTGCCTTTAGTCCCCTCCCATGATTAATAACGTCACGTCGTTACAACGCCATTTCTCCGCGACCGTTTCGGTAGGAGACTCGTCATTTGTTTCTTGTTAAACCAGGGAGTCGGCACTTTCAATCGAGCCCGCGTGCATCCGTGTAAGTTTTCAACTTCTTTCAACAAACTATTATGAGTCTGTCTTACCGTTTCCTGCCAAACGTCCTCTACGTTTCTGGTTACGTCCGAATTCTTCCGCATTCTGACTTTGCGCCTGATGTCACGTGACTAAAATCGACGTCCAGGAGAGGTCGCAGCCAATCAGAAGTGTCCGAATCAGAGGCTTTGGCCTGAGGAAGAGCATGACCAGTAAAGATAGAAACTTTCATTCAACTCCAGAACAATCAGAACAAATGAGTGTAATTATATTGTAATCTATAAAGCTTTATGTAGGCTAGGGCCATAAAATTAGTGTTGACATGAAAAAGTTTGATTATTAATTTATCAAGAATTCATTGTATCAGTCCGATTTGAGATTATCAAGAACTAGCTGCTCTGTGAAGTGAATTCATTTAGAAGTTGGACTATTATATTACCATGGTCAAAGTCTGCCTTTGCCAGAAGGCTATGTCATCGACAGGCCACTTATTATAAGGTCAGATATCTTCTTTTTTTTCATATACATGACTTGATTTAATATGATAATTAAATACAAGGTATGATGGGAAATTAACACAAAGAACTGGATGATGAACGATGTGGCATGTTCTGGAGGAAAGACAGATTATCTTTATAGAGCAGAGGGGAGTCAGTCATCTTCTTAGAGATGTGTGACATTCATTAACACCCAGCAGTGGGAGGGTGAATGCAAGACATCTCGCCACTCAGCAGGTAAACTCATAACTAGGAGCTTTATTCTCCTCCATGGCCTCTGCTAAAGGCTTAGTCCTGGGCTACCATGGTGCTGCTGGCGGACAGAATGTGAAAATTATCAAAAAAAGAAAAATAAATCATATCATGCATAACAGGCCTGTAGGTAGCCTATACTTCAGACAACAAAAATCTGAGATGTTACTAATGTCTCCCAGTGAGTCAGTATTGTGACAATGAGCAAAAAAGGAATTCAACAAGTTACTTTTATTATTTCCACCAAGTGCTTCTCCTGACTGTGATGTCAGTGTCTTCAGTGAATAGGGGCTTATTTCAGGACCTGCACACCTGCGAATGCCTTCCCATTTATCTGGCTGATTAGACTTGTGCTCGGTGTGTGGTTGGAAGGAGCTAATGATGGGGATTATATAACAATTTGTATTAAAATTGCCAAGTGAAACAAGTACAACGAAAGAAATGGTTTACAGGAAAAACAATAATGATCCTCAAAGAGTCAAGACAGATCTGAGTCCCACTGACTGATGCTCAATCAATGTTGTTTAACAGCTCTTTCATGAATCTCTTTTATTGTTAGTTCATAAAGAATCATTGATGGCTGTAAACACGTCTCCTGCTTCTAAGTATAACAAACCTTTCCTGTTGGACTACTGATAGAATAAATATTTTTCCTTGGGTGAAATCCCTGGGGAGATTTTCTGTTAGTGCACCAGTGATTATCCTCGGTCTCAGAAAGCAGCTGAATGCTCTACGACTCAGTTTTGTTGTTTAAACCTACAAAACACTGTTATTTGGCTCTGAAACAACCAGCATGCCATTATTAAATGTTTTTACTGACTTACTTTGTACTTTTTTGAGCATGTATTTACCTCTACTTCTTTCAAATAACAGTATATTTGCTTGGTTACGACCTGATCCTGCCTTTTTGTTACCATCTATTCAGTGTTGGAAGATTGAACCATTTTTTCACCAATTATATTTAATGTAACCTTTCACAGCACCTCACCCTCAATAAATGTCACACACTGCAAAAATAACAAGAGATCAGCCACTTTTATTTAGAAAGAGTCCCAAAAAATAAACAAGTTAGCACACATTCCATATACAAAATGTCAGTGAGAATAGCCTGAATATGCGATGAAACTGATAAGCAACTACGGTATATGTTTCTATTGTTGAATACAAAAACAACAGTGATAATAATAGTACAGTTTATCTCCCTTTTTGTTGCAGTAGAGGGATCTCAATAGGTCAATTCCAGGGAAAAACATAAATTAAATCTATTAGAAGTCGTTATTGTTGTCATTATTTGACCTAAATGAAAAAAAAACCCAAATAAACAAAAAACTGTATATTCTGAAAAAAATAAGTCAAATTTCAATCAATGGAAGCAAAGTAGCTTTTACGCTTTAATGCAAAGGGGCTATAATTTTCATATTTAAACTTTTTATATAAAATATATGTATATATGTTTATATTGTATATATGTCTAACATTGTATTTCCAACTTCAAACAGTTAACCTCACAACTTCAACATTAAAATGAAAACGCATGTTTGGCAGTAATGAAATAAACTCATGTAGTAGTATTTGCGGCAACAACATGCAACCGGTGCTACTTCATTGTCAGATCAATGCAAAAAAACATGGAGACTGGAAAACAAAGCGAAAAGGCTATTGTATTAGCACTGTCATTGCCACCAACTGTACAGCTAGTTACAAAAGTTACAGAATGTCTCATTTACATTCACTGAGATGACAGTGATTGATTATATTAAGACTATATTCATATCTACTGGCACTAGAATTTGGCACTCTTACTTATTTGGCATTTTAAAACCACCACGTAAACCATGTGGATGTCGATGCCTCTTTTTGATGTCACTTCAAAAGGTGATGCGATAATACCATACTATTTTTTGTTGGGTTTTTTCCCCCTCTTTTTTTTTCTTTTTCTTTTTTTTTGTTTTGCATTCATGGCGTGTAAACAGATTAATCTCCTGTTGAAAGTAGAACATCAACCCTGGTCTTCGTCAGAAAAAATACAAACAGCAAAAGCACTGAAGCAAACAAAGAGACAAAAAGTAGAAAAGCAAAGTTCGCTGCACCGACTCTAACAAGAAAAACATAGAAGGATTGATTCCAAATGTCAAGCATTGACATATATTTCATATCAACACCAAATGTTAAAGAATAAAATATACAGGAAAGTTTAGAATAGGAATTAATTACATGATTTCAGCATCTCACCCCCATATGCAATGTATTTGGCTTTAAAAATATGGAACTAGAAGCTGTTTAGTATTTTTTCTCTCTTTATACTCACACATTAAGATGTTTATATCCAACCAGTATGTAAGCAAGTTTATTTAAAAGCTATTTTGTGAAAATACATAAAAATATTTTTTTTCAATAAACTTTTTTTCTTAGATTTTCTTAGAAAAAAGGACAATTTCACATCTTAATGCAGATGGTATCAAGTGTGCTTGAAAATCCTGTTTGGCGGTGGTGGCTACAGTGTGTTTTTGACGACATCTTCCCCTGGCGTACACACCCCCACTTTCTTTCACACGCACATACGCACACACACGCACGCACACACTCAAGCACACAAACACAGCTGAGATGACTCTGACTCCCAGAAGCAGCCATCGCCGTCAATCAAGCCCTCGTTTCCACCTCGGTCCAGTCCAGACAGATTGATAGGAAAGCATGGTGTCAACCAGTTTAGAAAAAAACAAGGAGCCTCCCTTTTTAGATCCCAAGATGTGACTCCGCCCCAGAGAGGGAGGCGTTTGATGTGAATTTGAGACAGAGAGCAACAACACAAGTCTTTGTGAGAGACAAAATGAAGACTCCATCTCCTACCTTTCCTTTTTCACCAGACAGAAAGAGAAAAAGTGCCAGAACAGAAGGAGGGAGGGAAGGAAAGAAAACAAAAAAGAAACCGCTCTATTGAAACCATTGTAAGGCACTCAGAAGTTTCTCATTGATCAGGACAGATCTGTCAGGCTGACGTTAAGTCCCATGTCAGGTCTCACGTAAGGGACAGCGTGGACAGCTTTAGGAAACTCTGGAGTCATCACCCGACCATTCTCCCCAGTACTCCCAGTGACGGAAAGTCTTGCTTTATTCCTCATGGCGTCCCCGAAAGTCATCTAGGAAAACACAGAGTCACATGTGCACACAGACACAAACACGCGCACACACACACACACACACAGAGTAACGCATTCACGCGCACACAAGGATCCATACACAAACAAGGAAGAGAAATGTTAGCGTGGAGCATCTCAAAATTGGTAATCTTAAAAGTTTATAAATGTTGAAAACATGAGAATGTCGATGAGAACGAAATATGAAGTCCATGGGTAACACAATGCACAATGCGAATGATCATGTAAAGGCTTATGCATGGTCATTGCAAGCATTATTGGTGAAATGTGTTACTAGGACAGAGGTATTAACAAGCATGGCCATCAACAGTCATACATGAAAATGGTTTCAAAGAGTAAGGAAACTTAAAATGGACAAACACAATTTTAAGCTTTAAAAACAGGGGGGATATCTCTCTCTCTCAGTAAATCATAAAGTCACCAGTACATACGATCCTTTGGCCAACCTCTTCATTCACTAACACTGAAGGATGGAACGGATGGAGCCAAAAAAGCGTGCATTTGGGGGGAATTTATGAAAACCTCGTTCCCTACCCCCTAAATTTTTACACTTTCGATCCCATATACGTTGTAACCTTCCTTATAAGTTGCAAAATTCTGTGAATTCTGCGAGGAAGTTGGGTTAATATTCTGTGCATTCTTTGCCACCTTCATTCGTTTCGCCTCGGCTCGGGACTTGTAACAGAACTCAATCAAGGCCACCAGCATGGCCAAGCCGAGTCCCCCGACCAGAATGTAGAAGACCCCAGCCACGTTGCTCAGGCTGAGGGCGCTCGTCTTCTCCTGCGAAATGCACACGAGACAGGGGTCAGTGGCGGGGCAAGGGTGAAAGGGCAAAATAATGTAAATATATGTATATATATATATATAAAATGCACATGAATAAAACAAAAATCACATCCACAACAAAAACTAAAAAATGCACCACTATATCTTATTATCTATATTTAACAGCCCATAATAACTATGAAAGCACAAAAAATAACAAGACAAATAACACATAGGTGCTTTTTTTTCTCTTTAGATACATTTAAAGCAATTTAGTGGTTAAGGTTAGTATTTTAATCAGAATGGAGTGCAGCAGCAGTCTGTATGCAGCGCATATAACGTCTATGTGTGATGGATCTACGTTAGCAATTTGTACTGTACAGGACCATTTACATGGGTTGCCCATTACAAAGGGCTAAGCTGTTACAAACGTGCTCAAAGACCTTTATACTTATAGACAGAGACAGGAGGGAAGACAGCTTAGTAATAAACCAATCAGGGGCTGACACATACAGTACAGTGAGGTTTCATCAGCTTGGAAAACACCCATGTATGCATTTAAGGTGGATGCCAAATGG